>CM002525.2:7029583-8267500 GCA_000338895.3 Oryza meridionalis | reverse complement strand
GTAGAATTCACCCTCGGGGACAAGGACTTGTTCGTTGATGAATCCTATGAGTTGTTTTTGAACTGCCGCGATAAATTCCTTGTATGTGAGGTTATCTCTCATGTGAATAACCTATATATGAATGTATGAAATTAATTAGTAATGAACAAATCGATACGTACACAATGAAAGTTGGAATTTATTTATGCGTACATCGAGCTCTCTTGTGGTGTATATTTGGGTTGTAAGGCAGTGGCAATACTCGCATACGTAGTAGCCGCACAAGTTAGTTCCCTGGTCTTGCTTTGCACACTACATATATATACATGACAAACGGCGAGAGATTTAATTAATATACACTATTCAATATAAATGTAGAGCATGTACTCACAAGAAATTTGAACCTCCGCCTAAGTTTTTCTCTCCAATTGCCGCGGACCAAATGACAGAACCGATACCAAGCCCTACATGGAGTTTAAAGCTATGATTCGTAGTAACAATTAATAGCAAAATTCGTAATAACATTGGAACTTATGACATTACCTGTCTATCAGTTCAAAAACCTGGTCAAAAGTAGACTCATTTTTATTCATTGAGTCATAGACATTGACTCTGCAGGCCTCCAAGTCAAAGAGTAAAAGGACCCAGTGGAATCTGCAATATGTGTGAGGTGATATATGAAAAACTGTAGATCTATATATGTACGGGAACGAACTTTGTCCGGAAGACAGTAAAAATTAACGCTGTGTTGTACGGCAATAGTATAAACGTCTTGTAATGCTGCTCCTTCAGGAGATTGACGAGATTATCCTCTGTGGCTTGCGGATAGTTGGTGATCATGTCGATGTTTACTTTCCGAGGGTCGATGAATCCAGTATCGAAAACCCCCCGCCGTCGGGCCCTTTGAATCTCCATTCTACAACAATATAAAGGAATTGTTATATATATGGTGTACATATATATACAAGGAGCTAATTAAAGGAATGTAGGAAATATAACTCAACGATACGTACAAAATCCATGCGCTAAGAATAGATACGTCGAGGGCGTCCAGCTGGTATAGTTCGTAGATATCCTTGAAATTGATCCAGAGAACATCTTCCCCTTGTAAGAAGTCGGAGCTCTTGATCCTCGCTCCGATAATCTCCCTGCCGCTTGCGCTCATCTCCATGTACCGTTGATGGAATTTGTACATCTGTGTCAGTAGGGACTGCAGCTGCTCAGGCTTGACAAGCGGTTTACCGAGTTCGTACTTGTGTCTCACTTCCGCCTTTGGGATTGGTACGCTTTTAAGCAACTGATCCCTAGTTAGCCCGGTGTCAGAAATGAATTCTTTTATTCCAATTTCTTGCCCTGTCACCAACGGCTCGACCTCCTGGTTTGGTTGCTCTCCAAGCTGAGGGACTTGTTTGTACATTCCATAATATGCTTTCTTAAGTGTTCGCTCATAGTCCGTTAGCTTTATGGCCTCCTTGGCTGGTGCCGACATACTCCTGAAGAACTTCTTGGCACTCGGGTCTATATGAATCTTCTTTTCTGGACTCCGAGGCTTCAATTGCCTCTTCACTTCTGCTGCCACGTAAGCGTCAAGCTCCTGTTGCGTGCAATCGTACGGTGGCTCCTTGTTCTCGGCGGCGTCAACTTTCGCCTTCTTTGTTGCCCTTGTGCGGGCAGGCAGTGGTGCTTGGTGAGTTCTTGACTTGGAAGGTGCTGGAGGACACGGCGCAGGAGCCTGAGGAGAAGTCAGTGCAGGAGCCTGAGAAGGAGTCTGTGCAGGATCCTGAGGAGTCGGTGCAGGAGCCTGAGGAGGAGTCTGTGCAGGAGCCTAAGGAGGAGTCGGTGCAGGAGACTGATGAGGAGGAGACGGTGCAGGAGCCTGAGGAGGAGACAGTGGAGGAGCCGGAGGGGATGGTGCATGAGACGCCGCTTGTCGCCCAGGGAGGATGATGTAGCGCCTTGCGCCATAGTATAATGGCGTGGCTCGTGTCGCGTAGATGCGTCTCACCGTCTCCTTCAAGGTAGTCCAACTCGACGTCCTCGTACACGGCTTCCACCAGCTCAACTTCGACCCTCGAGTATCCTGCTGGAATCGGCCTGCAGTGGTAAGTCCCTGAAGGGTCCGTTGGGATGGCCATTCCCGACGCAACCTTCATTTGATGAGAGGTTATCTATTAGTAATCAACATAAGTAGAAACTTGCTGAATGTACAAGTCCAAAAAACATAGAACTACCTTGATTGATAAGTTCTTGAAGGGAATATGCAGCTCACATGGTGTCCGCTAAGTGATCTCATCAACGGGGCAGGTGGTTTCGTCCTGGGTTTGCATGGCATCCATGCTCTGTGATCCTACCTGCCCCATTGAGGCGCAGCTGCTACGATTGCCTAAGGGGCTGACCATTGCAGGAGGAATGTACGGCTGGGGATCCTGGCACCGATGTGCGGCCATGCGTTCATCCACCTTCCGTGCCACCTCCTCTTGCACGTTGAGCTCGTAGCTCGATACCCTGTACTCAAGATCTGCAATCTTCGTCTCGGTATCTCTCTTGCTCCTCATCCAACTCCTGTATGTGTGGATGTCCTCCTTGAATCCAATCTTCCAAGGAACAACGCCTTTCCCACGTGTTCTTCCTGGATGCTCGGGAGTCTGCAGGGCGAGCGACAGCTCGTCCTTCTCTCTGTCGGGTCGGAACGTGCCCTGCGTAGAGGCTTCCACTGCGTCCGTTAGTCGATTGGCAGCCTCGCGTATCTGATCGCTGAACACCAGGGAGCCATCATCTGGGTTAAGCGTTCCACCGTGAGCATAGTACCAGAACTTCGATCGATCCGGCCATTTAGCGGTGGCCTGTTCGATACCCCAGTCAATCAAGCTTGCCTCCATCTCCTCCCACTTCGGCATTACGACACTATAGCCGCCTGACCCCAAGTGATGATGGTACTTCTTCTTGGCGGCATTTTCTTTGTTTCTGACCATCATCGCTTGCCCTTGTTGCCCTGTCTTGTAAGCAACGAACTCGTCCCAATGATCCCTTAGCTTTGGGAATACGTCGAAGTTCGGTGTTAGTCCCTTCAGGATGTATTTCTTGTAGGGATCTCCCTTGAAGTTCTGGAACTGTTCTACCATTTTCTTCAGAGTCCACTGTTTCACTATGTTCTCCGTACCCGCGGGTAGCGTGAACGTCTCGAGTATTGTGGTCCACAGCATCTCTTTCTCTGATTCCAGGACAAAGCTGTCATTATCCCCGCGTGCCCTTGTTCTGCGCCAGTACACCGTGCTGACAAGCACGTTGTCCCTCACAACCCAACCGCTGTGGCGTACAAAATTCTTGGCTGCTTCTGCCGGGGCACTAGGTCGGCCGTCTTCGTCCACCTCAGTTATGATGTGCCGACCCTCTATCTTCTTCGCGGCACCTCGTTGTCCGCGTGCCCTCTTCTGTCCAGCGGAGGGATGACTTCCACTAGCCTTCTCCTCGTTCCCCTCCTCGTTCCTCTCCGCATCCCTCTCCACGTTCCCCTCCTCGTTCAAGTACTGGTTTGGATCCTCGTTCCCCTCTTCTTCGTTCCAGTACTGGCTGCTTCCCTCTGCGATTATATCATACAGTATCTGTTCCTTATCGCGATCAGCCATCTGTGCATACAAAAAATATTTGTTAGGTCTATATATATGCTAAGTCTAACAATCTTATATTAAATCGCTACTAATCTTATATTAAAATTGTAATAATCATATATATATGCTAAGTCTAACAATCTTATATTAAATCGCTATTAATCATATATTAAAATTGTAATAATCATATATGCTAAGTCTAACAATCTTATATTCAAACTCTAATAATCTTATATTAAAATTGTAATAATCATATATGTTAAGTCTAACAATCTTATATTAAATCTCTAATAATATAATAATCTTATATTAAAACTCTAATAATCTAATAATCTTATATTAAAACTCTAATAATCTTATATTAAATCTCTAACAATCACTTCTTTACATCAGTTGCCTGCGCGAATTCCTTCAATGGCTAGCTACCAGTTCGGCTTGAGGGACGACGACGACGTCTTCTCTGCAACATTACGAGGAAAATGTATTAGTCTAAACGGGCCAAGTTACATATATTGTATTTCACGTTTTCACATATATATAATCATATATGTATGCTAAGTTTAATAATCGTTTAATTATCTCGTTCGTACATGTTTCGCTCGTATTCATTCTCACACTTTTAGTACAAGTGCATTCACGTTCGTAAGCGTTTCGTTCACGTTCGTTCGCGTTCGTTAACGTTTCGTTCATGTTCGTTCACGTTCGTTAACGTTTCGTTCACGTTCGTTCGCGTTCGTTCACGTTCATTAAGCGTTCGTTCGCGTTCGTTCACGTTCGTTAAGCGTTCGGTCACGTTCGTTCGCGTTCGTTCACGTTCGTTAAGCGTTCGTTCGCGTTCGGTCACTGTCGGGGCGCGCGGTAGTGGCGTCGGCGGAGCGGCGGCGTGGCGGCGCGGCGCGGCGGCGGCGTGGCGGCGCGGCGGCGGCGTCTCGCGCCAGCGTCGGGGCGCGGTCCGGCGTCATGGGCCGGCCCGGCGGCGTGGGGGCGCCGCGGCGGCGTGGCGTCGCGGCGTCGTGGGGGCCCGGCGGCGTGGGGGCGCGGCGGCAGCGGCGTGGCGTAGCGGCGCGGCAGCGTGGCGCGGCGGCGTGGCGAGCTCGAGGCAGGGGTGGCGGCGTGGCAGTGGCGTCAGCGTCGTCGGTGGTGGCGGCCGCGTCGAAGTCGGTCGTCGGCGGTGGCGGTTGACCGCGGCATGGTAGTGGCGTCGGCAACAAGCTAGGCGGCGGCGGTTTGGAGAGAGAGAGAGAGATCGAGATTGAGAGAGAGAGAGGCAGCGGCGGCTCTCACCCAAGAGATGCGGCGGCGGCGTCTGCGGCGGAGGCGGCGAGGACCGCCAAGCGACGGTGAGAGATGACGGCGGCGTCGACGCGGGGTTGCCCTAGGCAGTGGCGGCGAAGGAGAAGCCAAGATCGATCTCGATGGAAAAATGTCTAAGTGTTTGGTGGAGAAGACGAGGGCGCACCGGGAATATATATACCCCCAGATCTTTAGTCTCGGTTGGTGAGAACAACCGAGAGTTCCCGCTATTTCCAAATTCTTTTTAAACCCGGTTAGGTTTAAGAACCGGGACTAAAGATAATAGCACTAAATTTTGCATTTCATTACATATGTGTTTCTAAAATAGTAAATAATGCATTACAACTATTTAAAGTCGAAAAACTAATGACAAACCTTCGAAAAATTATTATTGTCTGTAGTAAACTAAGTGGATAATATATAATTAGCACATGAATGATTTAAAATTGTTAAAAATTCTAATAATCATATATAATTAGCATATGCATGATATTAAATTGTTAAAAATTCTAATTAACATATGTAAATACTACGTGCATGATTCAAAACTTTTAAAAATTCTAATAATCATATATAACTTGAATTTTGAATTTCATTACATATGTGTTTCTAAAATAGTAAATAATGCATTACAATTATTTAAAGTCGAAAAATTAATGACAAAACCTTCGAAAAATTATTGTTGTCTGTGGTAAACTAAGTGGATAATATATAATTAGCACATGAATGATTTAAAATTGTTAAAAATTATAATAATCATATATTATTAGCATATGCATGATATTAAATTGTTAAAAATTCTAATTAACATATGTAAGTACCACGTGCATGATTTAAAACTTTTAAAAATTCTAATAATCATATATAACTAGCATATGGATGATAGTAAATTGTTAAAAATTCTAATTAAGATATGTTAATACCACATGCATGATTTAAAATTAATAAAAATTCTAATAATCATATATAATTTGCATATGATGATATTAAATTGTTGAAAATTCTAATTAACATATGTAAATACCACATGCATGATTTAAAATTAATAAAAATTCTAATAATCATATATAATTAGCATATCATGATAATAAATTATTGAAAATTCTAATTAACATATGTAAATACCACGTGCATGATTTAAAACTTTTAAAAATTCTAATAATCATATATAACTAGCATATGGATGATTTCAATTTGATAAAAATTCTAATAATCATACATAATTAACATATGCCATACAACAATTGATTTGTATGGATATTCAATACATCCAAAATAGTTTACATCGTGTACACAACAATTACGGCAATACATTCGGCAATACATCTCCTCACTATTGTTCCTTCCTTATGATCATTACGTGAGTAAGGGGTGTCTTCATTTGATAGGAGGATGCTAGGGTCAATCGTCACCGTGAAAGGGGGTTGCCCATCAAACTGATCGTAATCCTCGTCAGTCTTGTCCTCTACTCCGACGATTTTTCTTTTTCCTGGGAGAACCACGAGCGCTTCGGCTCGTCAGGCCCTTTGCCCTTTTTTCCTTTGCTAGACATGTCCTTGACGTAAAAAACTTGCGTTACATCATTGGCAAGGACAAAAGGTTCGTCCGAGTATCCAACCTTGTTAAGGTCAACCATTGTCATCCCACTGTCATTAATCGTTACACCTCCACCAGTCAACCTAACTCATTGGCACCGGAACAAAGGGACCTTGAGAGGTCCATAGTCAAGTTCCCATATGTCCTCGATGGCACCGTAATACGTGCCAGTTGTACCATCGTGTCCCATGGCATCGATACGAACAGCACTGTTCTGGTTCGTGCTCTTCATGTCTTGGGCTCTCGTGTAGAATGTGTACTCATTGATTTCATATCCTTGGAATGTCGCGATCGAGCCAGATGGTCCCCTTGCCAGGAAGGCCAGTTGTTGGTTAATCGTCTCGTTACCCATGAGATGTTGTCGCAGCCACACGGAGAAAGTATCAATGTGATGCCGTGTAATCCATGCATCGGACTTATCGATGTTTCTGGCATGAACTAGAGCCAAGTGCTCCTCGATGTAAGGAGCCACCAATGAAGATTGTTGCAGAACCGTGAAATGGGCTTTACGAAATAAATTGTTATCTACCGTCATTATTGCTTTCCTTCCGAGAGTCCCCTTTCCCCGTAGTCTTTCTTTATGGCGTGATTCAGATACCCCGATTGGGCGAAGGTCTTCAATAAATTCTACGCAAAATTCAGTGACTTCCTCTGTTCCATACCCCTTGGCGATGCTTGCCTCTGGACGAGCACGGTTACGAATATATTTCTTCAGAACACCCATGTACCTCTCGAAAGGAAACATGTTGTGTAGTTACACAGGGCCGAGAATACCGATCTCTTTGACAAGGTGATAAAGCAGATGCGTCATTATATTGAAAAATGAAGGTGGAAATATCAACTCAAAGCTGACAAGACATTGCACCACATCATTCTGAAGGGCTTCTAATCTATCCGGATCGATGACCTTCTGCGAAATTGCGTTCATGAAAGCACATAGCTTTGTTATTGTTGCCCGGACATTGTCTGGGAGGATACCCCTTATTACAACTGGTAGCAGCTGTGTCATCAACACGTGACAGTCATGAGACTTTAGATTTGTGAACTTCTTCTCCTTCGTGCTTATTATTCGCTTTATATTCGTGGAGTATCCTGACGGTACCTTGATGCTCTCCAAGCATTCAAACATACTGTCCTTCTCTGCCTTGCTAAGAGTGTAGCTGGCTGGACTCAACTAATGGCTTCCTTTCTCCTTTGGTTCCGGGTGAAGGTTGCCGCGTTGTTCTATATGCTTCAGATCATTACGTGCTTCCAGTGTATCTTTCGACTTTCCATATACACCTAGGAAGCCAAGAAGGTTTACGCAAAGGTTCTTAGTGAGGTGCATCACGTCGATTGCGTGGCGGACGTCCAAGAATTCCCAATAGGGTAACTCCCAAAATATGGAGTTTTTTTTCCACATCGCCGCGTGACCATCTTCGCTCTCTATAAGCTGGCTGCCAGGCCCCTTTCCAAACACCACATTAAAATCTTTCACCATAGCAAACACTGTTTTACCGCTGCGATGTTTTGGCTTCGTACGGTGGTCTGCCGTATGTTCAAAGTGCTTGCCTTTCTTCCGTACTGGGTGGTTTGCTGCAAGGAATCGACGATGACCCATGTACACAACCTTCCGACAGTGCTTAAGATACGTACTTTCTGCTTCATCCATACAGTGTGAGCAAGCCTTGTACCCCTTGTTAGACTGCCCGGATAGGTTCCTAAATGCAGGCCAATCGTTGATGGTTACGAACAGCAGCGCTCGTACGTTAAACTCCTCCTGTTTGTCCTCGTCCCACACGGAGACACCTTCCTTCTTCCACAACAGTTTAAGATTTTCGACCAGGGGTCTTAGGTACACATCAATGTCGTTAGCAGGTTGCTTGGGGCCTTGAATAATAATCGGCATGATTATGTACTTCCGCTTCATGCATAGCCAAGGGGGGAGGTTGTAGATACACATCGTAACGGGCCAAGTGCTATGGCCGCTGCTCATCTCTCCAAAAGGATTCATGCCATCTGTACTTAAACCAAACCGTATGTTTCGTGCGTCCTTTCCAAAGTCTTTAAATTTTCTGTCGATGTTTCGCCACTGCGAACCATCTGCGAGGTGTCTCAGCATCCCGTCCTGTTGACGTTCTTCAGCGTGCCAACGCATCATTCTAGCATTCCCCTTGTTCCTGAACAAACGCCTTAACCGTGGTATTATAGGGAAATACCACATCACCTTAGCAGGAATTCTCTTCTTCGTTAGCTGCCCGTCAACCTCACCTGGATCATCTCGTCTAATCTTGTACCGTAGTGCTTTACAAACAGGGCATGCTTCTAGGTTCTCGTACTCCTCACCGTGATATAGGATACAATCATTCAGACATGTGTGAATCTTCTGAACTTCCAGTCCTAGAGGGCAGACTATCTTCTTAGCCTCGTACATTGTCTCGGGCAATTTATTTCCCTCTGGAAGAATGTTCTTGACGAGTTTCAATAAATCGCCAAATGCCTTGTCACTAACACCATTTTTTGCCTTCCATTGCAAGAACTCCAGAGTGGTATCCAACTTTTTGTACCCCTGCTCGCAACCTGGGTACAACGACATTCTGTGGTCCTCTAACATCCGCTCCAATTTATGGGACCCCTTTTCACTTTCACAGTCCTCCTTTGCATCCTGCAACATCTGACCAAGATCATCCGCAACGTCGTTATTGCCAGCATCCCTGTCCACCTCGCCCGTTTGATTTCCTTCAAATCCAGCGTACTGAACCCAGTTGGGAATGTTCTCGTCCTCCGCTTCACCTTCTTCCATTTCAACCCCTTGCTCACCGTGGGATATCCAACAATTATATCTTGGCATGAACCCCGACTCAAACAAGTGGAAATGAATAGTCCTGGATGCAGAATATTCCTTCTGGTTCTTACACTTATTGCATGGACAACAAATAAAACCGTTACGCTTGTTGGCTTCGGCCACTCTCAAAAAATAATGCACGCCCTCGATAAACTCTTTGGACCGCCGGTCAACGTACATCCATTGCAGATCCATCTACATGAAATGAAAAAAAATCGTACATAAATAAATTTTCGTACAATAATGACATCAAACAGTAATGATAAAATAATTAAAAACTCTTTCGACAAGCAATTCTTATTAACAATTTTTGAAGTTCTAAACTAATATTAATGTTGTACTTCTCTTAATTTTCAATTTAGTTTGTTTTCTATTTTTAAGATTAATGTTCATCATATTTGAAACTATGAGAATAAAATTTCTATATATTCTTCTTCCCCACACAAATTTTCTCTCTCATCAACTTATAATAAAGTTTTGGAGAAAAAAATATATGAAACATAGCTCCAAAAGTAATATAACAACAAAAAACATTGGAGGATGAAGTTACTAACCTTTTAGACACCTCCGATTTGTATATAATCACTAAAAAAATTTCACAAGAAATTTTGGCATGACCTCCCCTCTTTTTTTGAGAAATTTTGAAGCTTGCTCTCGGGCTGGAGGAGGAAGAAGACATATATAAAGAGGGGGATCTTTAGTCCCGGTTTTAAATGGATCCGGAACTATTGTGGATTTCGGCCGACCGACCAAAGATGTTTTCTCCACCAGTGTTGGTTGGATCTGCCAATAGCATTCTTTCATCCACCTGATGGTCCTAATTAAATTAATTAAAACCAAGAGTAGATTCCGCTTAACACGCATGATTTGTGACGTTTGCCATTTCTGAATTTTCTAATACGTGTTGAAGTCTTCGATTGTAACCACCAATTAGAGAAAAGATATTTATTTTTCGCCGAACCTATACACCTAAGCATACATACGCGTGTGAATACAACCGACCGTCCATGAAAAAATCTTTTGTAACTCCTTCTCTTTCAATCTTAATACCATTTGGATGACCGTTCTTCGATCATCCGGCAAAAAGAGTATCCTTTACACATTAATATTTTTATAGGCATCAAACATCAATGACATTGCCCAAACGCAGACACATAAATATATATACCCAAATTTGACCGATGATTTGACTTGAAAGTTGAAATTGAATAGTCACATGTATAAACACAACATACAACTAACCATTAGGCTAAAGACAAGCTTCGAAAGCAAGAGATTTTGCTAAAATTTCTATATTCTAACTATTTATATTTCATGTCTTTTATATTTATATTAGTACAATTTTTTAAGGGTAACTAAGAAACGATATATCGTTAAACCAACAAAGCACTTTATGTATTAATGTCAGCATGATATTGTAGGTACCAAATCTGATTCTCGTAGATACCAAGTTCGATACCTAGATACCATGCTAAACATGATACCTTAGGTAGATACCATGTTGATATTAGTATGATACATTAGGTATCTCTACCTAGTACCTAGGTAGTATGCTGATACTCAGCAAATAAACTAAACCATTGCAACAGTATAGTGTTTTCGTATATCTGCTTTTTTTTTTACGGAATTGCTAACCTTCTTTCGACGGAAATTGCATTCCCAAATCTTGCAGATTTTGGGACACCGGATGAGCTTCGAGATTCGTGCTCCAGGCCTTCTCCTCCAACTCCAGCGACCTCCTCTTCTTCTCCGGCGCCGGCAACACCCTAGAGTCCGGTACAGGACCCTATGGGTTAGGGTCCCGGGGTGGGGTGGGGATGGGAGGGGGTGGGGGAAGGGAAGGACTTCGCTGGCTCTAAAGGGATAGACGAGGGAGACGGCAGCCCGGCGGTGGGCGGCGGATCGTGCGAGCGGCGAGGTGCCGGTGGCGGCGTCGGAGACATGGGACTGGACGAGGGCGGTGGGCCGACGTTGGTGGCAGGGGTATCTCGTCGCCGACGGCTCGGAGAGGAAGGAGGGGGGAGGGAGAGGAGGCTGGCCCGGGGGGGGGGGTCGCCGTTGATACCCTCCGGCCAGCCGGCGAGGCGAGCGGCTAAACGGTGGGGAAGTGGTGGCGGGGGATCGGGCAGAGCGGAGGAAAACACGATGGTGGTGGCGGAACGAGCGATGCGAGGGGAATGGAAGGAGGAGAGCTAGGGTTAATGTCTCTGCACAAATCTTAAAGCATATCTGATAGTCCAAAATTTGAAAGATGGCAAGTGGGATTTTCTATCAACAGGTATATAGACAGTCCCCTTTTTTGAAGGTTTTAAATCTCCCACTATAGCTGTTTGAGAAATGTTCTAACTATTTGCTCTCATGTATAATTTAGCAACTATATCTCCATTTAGCACGCTATAGTTGTTTGAAAAGCTAACCGCTAAATGCCTTACCACCGCTGTTTAAAACATTGCTTTTTTTTAATGAGTTTTTTTATCTTCGTAAAGTTCCAAACGGGGCCTTAATTTTCATTGCACTTGGCATCTGCTTTCCATTCCATGCGACGTAATTCTCAAACTGCAAAGCGACGCGACACGACACCAAAAAATAATAGTAGAAGCGTCAAGCGTCCTCCATACTCTGCACTCAACCATGGCGGAGGCGGCCACCGGTGACACGTCACTGCCGCTGCCGCCGCCGCACGTCGTCCTGATGGCCAGCCCCGGTGCCGGCCACCTCATCCCGCTGGCCGAGCTGGCGCGGCGGCTCGTGTCCGACCACGGCTTCGCCGTCACCGTCGTCACGCTCACCGGCCTCTCCGACCCGGCCACCGACGCCGCCGTGCTCTCCTCGCTGCCGGCCTCCGTGGCCACTGCCGTGCTCCCGCCCGTCGCCCTCGACGACCTCCCGGCGGATATCGGCTTCGGCTCCGTGATGTTCGAGCTCGTCCGCCGCTCCGTCCCGCACCTCCGCGCGCTCGTCGTCGGCTCCACCACCGCGGCGATCGTGTGCGACTTCTTCGGCACGCCGGCCCTGGCGCTCGCCGCCGAGCTCGGCGTGCCCGGGTACGTGTTCTTCCCGACCAGCATCAGCTTCATCTCCGTCGTGCGCAGCGTCGTGGAACACCACGACGGCGCTGCCGCCGGCGAGTACCGTGACCTCCCGGACCCGCTCGTGCTCCCCGGATGCGCGCCGCTCCGCCACGGCGACATCCCTGACGGGTTCCGGGATTCTTCCGATCCGGTCTACGCCTACGTGCTCGAGGAGGGGCGGCGATACGGCGGCGCCGACGGCTTCTTGGTGAACAGCTTCCCGGAGATGGAGCCGGGCGCCGCGGAAGCTTTCAGGCGAGACGCGGAGAACGGCGCGTTCCCGCCGGTGTACCTCGTCGGGCCGTTCGTCCGGCCAAGGTCCGACGAGGACGCCGACGAGTCGGCGTGCTTGGAGTGGCTGGACCGCCAGCCGGCGGGGTCGGTGGTGTACGTCTCCTTCGGCTCCGGCGGCGCGCTGTCCGTGGAGCAGACGGCCGAGCTCGCCGCCGGGCTGGAGATGAGCGGCCACAGCTTCCTCTGGGTGGTGCGCATGCCAAGAACGGGCGGGCTCCTTTCCTCCATGGGCGCCAGCTACGGCAACCCGATGGACTTCCTCCCCGTGGGCTTCGTGGAGAGGACGAGCGGGCGGGGCCTCGCCGTGGCGTCGTGGGCGCCGCAGGTGCGCGTGCTGGCGCACCCGGCGACGGCGGCGTTCGTGTCGCACTGCGGGTGGAACTCGACGCTGGAGAGCGTGTCCTCCGGCGTGCCGATGATCGCGTGGCCACTGTACGCCGAGCAGAAGATGAACACGGTCATCCTGACGGAGGTAGCCGGGGTGGCGCTACGTCCGGTGGCACGCGGCGGCGACGGCGGCGTGGTGTCGCGGAAGGAGGTCGCGGCAGCGGTGAAGGAGCTCATGGATCCAGGGGAGAAGGGGAGCGCCGTGCGTCGCCGGGCGAGGGAGCTGCAGGCGGCGGCGGTGAGGGCGTGGTCGCCGGACGAGGCGTCGCGCCGCGCGCTCGAGGAGGTGGCCGGCAAGTGGAAGAACGCCGTGCATGAGTATCGTTGAGTCAGTCTTAGCCGGTGTCACTTTCGTTCGGTGAAATTTGGTCAAATACTTGAAAGGTGATCACTTACTTTCGGAATTCGGATGTCAGCTGAGTCGTTCTTTCCAAAAGACACGTCAGAAGCTCCATTTCTTTTGGAAGAAGATTGATCCCAACACTAAATAATGAATTTGAAGCTATTGTCGTGTGAAGACTAATTCGTGGTTCTAGTCCTAATCTATGGATTAACTTGCGGCATACTCAGTATATGATAGCTATAAAATGGTGATTTCTGTTGGTATCCGTGCGACTTTCTTTTGTTCAGGTGTCGGTATAACCACGCGGTGTAGATATTGTGGATTTATATGCGTAGCCAAGACTATCAATTATTTAATCCTAGAAATGCTGAACAATGGAGCGTCCCATTCAGATTATTTGTAAGTGTTTCTACCCGACTGCTAGACAAGTTCCAGTTGACCGACACGCAACAAATCCCTTGAGTTGATTATCGGAACTAGGGCCTATTCAGTTCCTATTCACTTTGATGCCATTTTCAATCATACCATTTTTTTTAAAATTATCAAAAAAAATGTACGTCTAATTTGTAACCAGATTTAGTAAATACATAAGAAATCCTGCTAAAATTTTGGCAAGATTTATTTTGGCTATAATTTAAACATGCCATAGAGCTTTTTAAAAAAATTAAAAAAAAATAGGAGGGTTAACATCTTATTTGATTGTATAGGAATGCCAGTACGACTTGCAGGAGTAATAACTAATAAACATGTATGACTAAAAATCGTAGAGAGGATACCTTGAAGAGAGCAGCCAATTCCAAGCACCATTTAAAGCAGTAACCTCGCAACATGTTCATGGAGAACAGTTAAATTCACTTCGTAACTGGGAAAGGGACAAAACTCGGAGGTCCAATATTTGGTAAATGATGGCTGCGGGTAAAATGGTACCATGGAACCATGGAAAATGATGAAACGGAGGGAGTACCATGGAAAATGGTCACACGACCAATGGTGTAACATTAAAGATGCTTTGAGGCTTGCTTATTATAGTACAGGTTGCCAATTTACATCATCAACGATGTCAAAATGATGAGAAATGGGAAAAAGAAACGATGTATAAGCCGAACCAATTCGCTGCCTCTAAAACCGCTATACAGACCAGAGGCAGATTATCTCAACATAAGGTGTATTCGCAGTCAAGCAAGCGGGTGAGAATCTCCTGGCAACCTGGACGCTTATCCGGTTCCGCCCAGCAATCTATAAAACAAAATGCAACAGGTTTCAGAAAGGGCTCACACCAGGATTATACTTTCCAAATTTCATCTTTAATACCAGACTCGCAATTTTGCATTTTCTACCAATCTGTATGAATCTCCAAAACTTTTAACTCCGAACAGTACTCAAACACTTCTTAAATAATGCAAAAACAGACATTGAGATTTTTGAACTTTTCCTTTACCACCCACCAAGAACCAAGCAGTTACTGCAGGCTGGTCTAACCCTTGTCAACATCAGGCTACTTGATTAGAGTGTAGGAAATCAGGAATATCAGTGTTCAGTGATCTTTTTTATTTATATAGAAAAAAATGGTATTTGCGAAAAGATTTATGCAGATTGTTAACTCGTATAGCTTTATAGTAGAGAAATTTCACAAGAAGCACCATCCCAAAAGGAAAATGTCCATGCAAGTTCTAATTTTATAAACTAAGGCCCTGAATTCTGTTTGATTCAACTTAACATTATTGTAATCCAGATTATTGAGCCAGATTACTATAAGCTAGATTATAATAAGCTATAATAGAATAAGCTATGATTTGTTTGTTTCAATGGATTATAGTAGAATAAGGGTAGTGAGTCTTTAGCCACCCAATAATCTAAAAAAAGCACGTTTAGAGGAGATTATCAGATTATACTAATCTGGCTTATAGATTATAACAATCTATCATAATAATCTACCTGTTTGTTTCAGATTATTACTAATAATCCAGATTATAGTAATCCTAAGCTGAAACAAGCAGGGCCTAAATCATTCCAAATGTTGGTTTACTATACAGAAGAAACTAATACAAGTGTAGAAAATGACAGCAGGAGCACCAATAGATGCAACCAACCATTGATTGTAGGCTACAATATTTTTACTAAGTGATCCTTGAAATTGTTAATATTACACATTAGTCCTTCCACCAATTATTATTTTCTTATTATTGGGTTTCTACAGCACGTTTCTAACGGAAAGGTCAACTATGGCTAATTTTAATATTAGAATTATGGAAAAACTGTTAAGTGATCCATGTAACAAAAGTATGAATGGTGTGTTCAACGAAAACAAAATACTGACATTTATTTTTCTGAAAAATATTATCACATATAAGAAGGTTCATGTTTACCCATTGCAAACGCATGGGCATTTATTTAGTAAGAAATAACTCAAATCATACCAGCTATCAGGCTTCCGAGAGGTCCATCTGGTATTTCCAACCGTGCCCCTTCATTCGCCACATTATAAACCACCTTGAGGAAGCACACAGCATATCCCGTTAGATGTATACTTCAAATGAAAAAAGTACAAAGAGATGAATAATGGTGGTTACCTGAACTGACGGTATTCCTTCCCAAGGCCTACTCAGAGTGCAAAGCTCCCACATGATAACTCCAAGGCTGAAGATATCACACTTCTCTGTAAATGGTTCATTACGAATAAGCTCAGGGGCCATCCACTCCGGAGTTCCTGCAGATGAATTATCATTCATTGCAGAATTTGACATCACTCGAGAGAGCCCAAAGTCACATAATTTGACTGCCCAGTGCTTGTTAACAAGGCAATTTGCACTCTTTAGATCACGGTGAACTATCTTCAAACGGTGCATGCACATAAGACCCCTTCAGGGAAAAAAAATCAGATCAGTGTTAGACATGACAACAAGAACTCACAGAAACGTATCAGGAGCTAGACACTCAAGAAAATTATAACTGCCAACAAATATCAGTAAAGCATGTGTCATCTGCTCACCTACATATGTCACGAAGCATTTTTAGCCTCCTTCGCCAACTGAGCTTACCTTTCTGGCCACTTGCATGAATTAAATAGTACAACGAACCCATTTCCATATATTCAGTGACTAAGGATAAGTGAGGAGGCTTCATGCATGCACCAAGGAATAATATAACTGAAATTCAAAGCCAAACAACCATTCTTAGGTAACATCTCTAGTTATATTAAATTTCAAACAATAAGAACAATCTGATCATCAAAGAAAATGGAATCAAAACAAAAAAAAAAAGGAAAATGAAACTACAGTAATGAGGACTGTATGTGGAGGCAATACCATTGGGGTGTCGAAGACGGCTGGGAAAAAAAAAGAGGGAATAACATTAGGACATAATATTGTAGATAACGGAAGTTATTGCAAAAAGCTATATGTAATACCTAAGTATGGAGATCTCGTTGCAGAAATCTTCCATATTCTCTGTTGTTAAATCTTGCTCCAGGAATAATTTTATAGCTACGTCTGTTCCATTCCAGATACCACGGAAAACTTCTCCAAAGAACCCTGGAAAACATTCAGATGAGTTAGCAGTTTTAAAATGACATTCTACAAAGAGGCTGTTTCTTGACTCTAAAAGGTCAACTTAAAACATCCTTATTTATATTGGGATAATTGATCATTCATTATGATTTTCTAAAAAGTTCAATAAAAGATAAAAACTAACGAAGTGGTGTATTTCATAATGCAGGGACTTCCTGAATGTAGCAGAATATAGATAGCGAACCATGTACTTGCCTATCCCAACTCGAGTGCCAACAGTAATCTCTGAGAACTCAATATGCCATTCCTCGAAAGGCAATAAAGGCTTGTTCAGAAATGGTGAAGATCGCAAAACCTTATTCCAAGTGGACATCAGATCTGCTGTCAGAAACTCAGCTGGTCCTCTGAGGCCAGAACCATCACTGCGCAATCGATGGGGCGATGAAGGTAATGACACAGCCTTCTGGTTACTAACTTGCCTTCTTGAGCCCTCTTGCTCATCTGGTCCTCTTACATGTACTTCATTGTCATTGAAATCATCAGGTGATTCCTGTATAACATATGGAATCAATCACGAAATGTGAATACCAGACTAAATAATCAAAAACCATTCCAACAAAATTTATGCATTGGATAATGAGCATACAACTGTCCTCCATAAGAAGCAGGTCACGTAAAGATTATTGAAAATTGAACAGCAAAGCATGTCAACAAAATCAACTAAAAAGGGGCAAAACAATACATTTTTGTGTGAATCATTCAATTGTCCAGGACTACCATCATTTTGTCCCCTTGAAAGGCGATTCTCTCTCATCCTTTCACTCATTGCTCGAACTGCGCTGTAAACAAGCAAGTAAAAGTTCCTATCAGTCCTGACAGCAAAGAAACACAAACGGTTCAATGCAGAAAGCCAGAAATACAGGATGCAAGTTAAAAAAAAAGAGAGAACTAAAACCACATAATTACTTGGAACAAAAAACAGTTCGCATAGGAACAAAACTCACAAAGATTTATAAACCAGGTTGCATGATATGGATAAATTATACCTGGATTGTCCAAATAACCAATTTTTATAGTTCTATTATTTCTTTGAAAATGAAATTTTCTTCCATTGAGTATTTAGATGCAAGCAAGGATTTTACTATTGTTGTTAAGTTGTATAATTGGGCAAAACTATGAATGAACAATTCAATTAACCACATTGTATCATTGCTCAGGGTTAAAGGTCGGGTTTACCAACCTCACAATATCGTCACCAATTTCAGGGGTAAAACTTATACTTCTTCGCCGTCCTCTACGCATATTAGATGTTGATGCGCCATCTGACCTATAATCAAGCAATACATACAAAATCATGTCAAGAACTCAAGAAGATAACAGTTTTAATGGTGGTATTACCTTTAAGTGCAACATCAAGGAGAAACCAGCTTATATTTGATGTTCAAATTTCAAATCCTACATGTGAAAGATACCATGTATACCACGAATAAGAGAAGTATCAAAAGTAATGGCATTTTATTCCCTCGTGTCTAAAGAACTCCATTCAGATGGGTCTAAATTAATGACTGTGTTGCTTCTTCTGAATAGAATCGCAGGCCAGCACAAATTTCAACTGGGAACTCAAAAAAACTAGGGAATCTGACAATTACAACTAACAACAGTTGAATCAGTTAGAACTTATAAATTGGAACCATTCTGTTTTAAAATAACCAAGCAATCTTTCACGGCTTATACTGGATCCACATTAAGTTTTTGAAAATTTGAATTTAAGCATATATAAGCTGATTTGTCCCTTGGATCCTTGTAATCGCTCTTAAAAGTATTGATCCCAATATTAATTAATCCAGAATTGTTCATCGAGCGACTACATGCAGAACAAAGGATTCTTTAATACTCTATTAATGTATTTCACATTACTCGACATATTTGGACCATCATAGATACTGCACTTGATGCTTCATGCATTGCATTCAAATTTCAAATCAGAGGGGATAAACAGATCAGAATATGCTTGTTTCTTGATTCATGACTTCAAACAAATTTAAACAAAAGAGAAACTTACTGAGGTACCTTGAGACAGCTACACCATCTCCATGCTGTCTATCACCAAGCATAGAGCGTCCCCGTGTTCTAGACAATGGGTGCTCTGGACTACAAAAAGGAGAGAAATGCAATTTAAACTATATCAATATGAATCTTCAAAGCAAATGAAAATTCTCATGTTTGAATTTGATCTTGAAATTTTACATGATCGTATTATAGCATCTCCCCTGCATATGATATTGTTGTAATGTTTCCTTTTTTAAATAAAAAAAACTTCTATACATAATCAGTGGAGTAGTTTCCACGATTTTATTGAATTGATTGTTTCCCAAATTTTCATCCACATAAGTTGACTGCACATTTTAGGCCAGAGGGTGGAGTAATGGCTATGGAAAACAAGAATTCAGAATACAAACAAAAGAAACACAATAAAACCCCTTTTTTGCCAATTATGCAACAGAATGTGCAAATAGAAGATGGGAAACATAAGGGTTTATGCAATAAAGCTTCCCTAATTAGCAAACTAGCGATCACTTGCTAATAACTGGAAGTGCCAAAAAGGGAAAAGTCAAGCATGCCGCCTCCCCTCCTGAGCTGGCTCAGTGAGGACAGGGTTAGGGTTCTGGGACAGGTTGGGGATGAGGAGAGAGAAGGGGATTCGGGTTTACAGGAATGGCAGGGGCACTTGTGATGCCACCCGCTATGATCAAGGATAGGGTGGTGAGCAGGGTTAGCATAAGGATTCGAGCACGAGGGGGGCAGCATCTTACGGTGGGCAAGCTGGAGAGCACCTGCGACCAATGGTGGGAAGCAGGGGCAGGACGGAAAAGGAGAGGCGCAGAGGTTACCTTTGCTGAGCTTGAAGAACGGACTGGTGGTGGCGGCGAAGAGACAGATCTTGCCGGAGGGTATAATTTGTCGGTGGTGCCGGAGTTGAAGATGGGATGGATGGATGGTGGTGGTGGGGGGGGGGGGGGGGGGGGGGGGGGCGCGGCAGCGACAGATCTCAGTTGGTGACTGGGGAGCTCAAGTCGGCATGAGAGATACAGGGGGAAGGAGATCCAGATCTCGCCAGAGCTTGAAGAAGGGCAAGATCGAGTTGTGTGGAGGAGGAAGCGTGATGGGACAGAAGACTTGAAGGGATAAGGGTGGTTAAGGCTCTATATAGGGTGTGGATGTTCACCTGTTACTTAACGGGTGAAACTTCATAATTCGAGAATATGTGGTGGTACAGAGTGTGATATTATGGTAAGGTTTTGGGAATTTTTTAGGACTATACATAGTTTGTAAAGCGGTTTACACAATTTCATTTAATTGATGTTTCCACCAGATGCTTCCCAATTTTCATGTAGCCAGATATAGATATGTTTATTAATGGTCCAAATTTGCATAACTATTATCCTTATTAAGGGCCAGAGGGTGGAGAAATGGAGCAATGGCCATGGCAAACAAGAAATCTGAATAAAAACTGATAGAAACACAAGTGGGCCCCCTTTTTTGGCCAAATATGCAACAGATATCGTGCAAATAAATAGAAGGGTGAAAATAGGAACCTTGAGCTAGCAGTTCTTTGATGTTCCTCCACAACCTTCCTCCGGCTGCGACCACAGAAGGAATTGGCCACATTTGGTTCACTGTGTGATGAGCTGATAAAAGCATGAAATTAATAAATAGATAAGTACTTCACAATAAGTAAATAAAACATGAAAACAAGATAAAATAACAATATAACATTACCAAGCAGCATATGTTATATCTTATGACTCACCATCGCAATTTACCCTCCATAGAGTTTGTCGATTTAAGCATGATATTTCTTAGAGATGGTACTTTGAAGGACCTATTGTTGTCATCTTGCTCTTGGCTGAAAGAAAAAAAAACACGTAAAATGGCAATATGGCCCATCAGAACATATTAAAAATTTTGATTTCCTAAAATTAAAGCATACAAATGTTGTAAAAACTGTAGTCAACAGAGGAACACACAAATAATGATTCAGTTTTGGTAATAAAGATAAGAGTAAATTTCACAAAACTACCAAGTTTTATGGTTCAAGTTGCATAAAACAACATATATTTTGACACTTAGCACTTAAGTACATTTATTTTGGTAGTTTAGTTTCACAAAACCACACTATCGATGAATGGATTCACCCGTGAGATGACATGGTTGTTCCATCTAGGATGAGGACGTTGCATCCTATTAATTTCATGCGATGGCTGGTAATAGTATGCCATGTCCTCGTCCTAGGTGAAACAACCACGTCATCTCGCGGGTGAATCCATTCACTGATAGTGTGGTTTTGTGAAACTACACTACCAAAATATATGTACTTAAGTGTCAAGTGTCAAAGTGTGTGGTTTTCTGCAACTTAGACCACAAAATGTGTAGTTTTGTGAAATTTACTCTAAAGATAATAGTGCCATAAAAAATAAGTTGGAAGACCACAAAGATCTTAACAAATACGTCAACATTCTATAGCAACAGAATTAAATTCTACTCTCTCCGTCCTAAAATATTAGTAACTTTTAGCATTCAAAATGTGTCCCAAAATATAGAAACTTCACCTACATTCTCTTCTCAACCAATCACAACATTCCCCCATTTAGTTTCTCCACCTACTTCATCTTCTCAACCAATCACAATCTTCCCCCTTTAATTCTACCTACTTCCTTAATAAGCGTGTCCAACCCAAAAATTCTTATATTTTGGGACGGAGGTAGTATTAAATGGGTAGAATTGATAAATTGGAACTCTCATAGCTACGATGTTAGGATCTGGGGAGGGCCCGAATGCCTCAGTGGTAGCTGTGCTCGACCGACAGAAGAGCGAGAAGAGCGAGGCCAGAGCCCTCGCTTCCCAGGTGCCGTGGTGGAACATAGGAAACAGAGGGGGAGAGATTAGATTCTAACTTCTGCTTGCTCTATTCAATCGTGCCTTCACTCCTATATAAAAAGAAGCAGGCCAGACAAACTCCTAACAAAATCTTTAACAAGCAAATCTTTTGTGTAAATTTAAAAGGAAAATTAATCCTTGAAATCTAATCCTAGCGACAATACGATTATAATTTGGTGGTAATTGCTTCTTCTCATCTCACTCCTCATATACAAAAAACACCACATAACATACAGTAGTTGCTGTCCAACACCTACAATATTTGCAAGCAGTAAATGCTCCACATGCTACTGTACACCAAAAAAGAACAAAATGGAGGTAGATCATAAACCTAAAGAAATGGAAAAGACCAGTATTATCTCTACTCAACATGCTATAGCTTCATGAATGGAGATAGTATTTTTCACATGTTTGGATATCGCGTTTAAGCAGACACTGCAATTAGGGATGACCCCAGGCTCTGGTTCAAATTTGATACACATAGTTCAGGACCACATAGCATCTGGAACTGTATGAATTTTATACCAATACAATAATACTAGATATGTGTCAAGGGGCAAAATCGCCAAAAGGAACCATGACAAGACACGCATGTCATTAAAACGGAATACACAAGCATACCGTTGGGAACACAGAGGACTATTAGGTTCAAGAGGAGAATCACAAGAATCATAATCAGCTGAGTCACTCTCTCCAGCTGCAGATATATGTGATGTAATTATAGCCTTGGATGAGAATGGAACTAATTGTCCAGGAAAACGCATAAGATCAACTAGAAACTCCACAGATTTCAGCATAACCACAACAGACATATGTTTGGATGAGTCATCATATTCATGGTATTCTTCATTCGGAATGCCCTACACACATTAAAATGCCACACTGATGTAATTATATGGAATTTCACAAGTACATGAAGAATCCCATTACAAAGTTCAGACATACTAATGAGAAGGCAATAAATCTTACCACCAGCAACTTACAATCCATACCAACAGCATCTGCAAGAACTTTGAATAATATTGCTCTGGGCCTACAAGATCCATGTCTAATTTGCCCCAGCAATTGAACTCCACGGTTTTCCATGAAATGAGAAATTTCCTCAGAGGAAGTTCTTGCAGGACTGAGTTGCGGATTTGGCCGTTTATAGAAGT
This sequence comes from Oryza meridionalis, assembly GCA_000338895.3. Taxonomy (NCBI): domain Eukaryota; kingdom Viridiplantae; phylum Streptophyta; class Magnoliopsida; order Poales; family Poaceae; genus Oryza; species Oryza meridionalis. The sequence goes on along the minus strand of CM002525.2, from coordinate 8,244,507 downwards.
CAGAAACCTACAATTACAATTAGAAATTTTTAAATGTATAATAAAAGTAACTAAAAGAATATAATCAATGCTATCAATAGAGTTATTGTAATTTCTATTTTCAAGAAAACATATAATCCACTACATACTTAAAAGAATCAAGTAGTACTCAAAAGGTTGCAGCACAATAAAATGGAATAGTTTCAAGCAAGAAGTTTTTGTAAACCATTTGTAAAGCAATTGTCAAGTGATTGCAGCTTGTGGTATTCTGAAGGTTAGCAGTGAAGATGTCACAATTGTCTTCAATTGCATAGAGAATCTTAGGAAGAACTTACCAACCCTGCAATCTTTTTTATCATTGCAGCAGGGTTCGATTTCAATCCTTTTACCAATGCTGCACATAGCTGCTTTATAGCAGATAGTTTTTTATCCTTCTCTAAGTCCACAAGAATTATCTCAGCTTTGAATCCCTCTATTCCAAGGGAATAAAGATCATCTGGAGACGGGATGGTGTCAAAACGCTCCTTCAGTTTCTTATCCTACAAATTTTAAAATGAGGATTAAAATGTACAGATGAGTCACTTATATTTTTATTTAACAATTCAACGCCTCGTATGAAATTCACACTTACAGGAATAATTGAATAAAAACCATTGGGTATTGGACTTGATAAACACCCAGTACACCATAATGTCTGGGCAGCCCATAATGAATGGTCACCTTCCCCACAATGAGAAGATCCTGGCGAACCCGAATTCCTTTCCTGTTTAGTCAGAGAAATTGATCCGAGCTTGTGCTCCGCATGAGAGGACCACCAATTTGGATCTGAAGGGTGTGCGTCGGATTGTCCTTGATCATCCGGCAGATCATCCATCTCCAATATATGTTGAAATAAAGAATCATTTTATGGATTCATTCTACAAGGTCAACCTGCATAATGGAGCAAAACAACCAATTGAATCAAGCATGAGATCATTTATAATTTAGGAATGCAGAAGCTCAAAAGATCTAATGTAAATATAATTTATACAATAGCACCTATTCTAGAACTAGAACACAATAATGGAATAGAGAAGACTTCTGCATATTGATGCCAAACTGCAGTAGATAGTATATATTCAACAGCAAGTAGAATTTAGTCAAAAGCCAATGACATGTTACGTTCTAAACGCCAGCTGCATTGAAGTGCCATTAATAAAAAAAAGGATCAAGAGTCCAGCAAAAGAATATAGCCCTACACTCATTCACGAAAAAGTGATTCAATTATTATGTTGAGTATTTCGCTGGGCATAGTAAGTGGCTAAGTGCACAGTTATGACAACCAAAATCGACTCATCAACCATGCAGCTACACTAACAATACAGACTGTAATACTGTATACATATATTTCTTGACCAGAGAAGAATCCAACCACTAGCCCAGCTGAAAGATATAATCTCCACATTATCATGGTTGAATAGCGCACGCACGCTTAGGTGCTTATAGGTTATAACCATTTCCATTACCTTTCCTAGAAATATCACATCAACAGCTATATTGTACAGATATATCATATATCCTTGTTCACACATGAGCAATTGCTATCCATGCTTTTTCGCATGGTAGAAACACCCTTATTGAAATTTATGCCAAAACAAGTTAATGTAAAACATCTTCTTGGTTTTGGCTTCTTTGCTATGGACAGGGGCAGACCAAGGGGGTGCCGGTAGGGAAAACAAATGAAATTTTCCTAGGATCAGCTCGCATTCAGTGGTTGCAACTTCCTGTTTTTCTTCATAAAATATATCGAAATGCTGAATCTTTTGTTTAAGAACAATATTTGAAATCCTTATTTGCATTTTTGCATACTAATTGCATAATGATAACTTGCCATGCATAGTTTGATGACAGTGATGCACTTTATTTAAGTTGTGTTCTGCGTGAGACTTGCATGCACACACAACATAATTTTCTTGGGTCCGCCACTGTATGGATTACTGGTTCTTTTATTTGACTAGTACAATATGAACAACAGATTTGTTTCTTATTTTTGTAATAAAAACTTGGATTCCTACACTTTGGTACTAAAAAGTAACAACGGCACGATACTTACACTGTATAAGTTTAAATAGTTTGTTACAAAGGAGTGGAACAATAAAAAAGTTGTTCTGAGCTCAAACTTCAAACATACTTACACAGAGTGACAAACATCATTGAGAAGAGTCTTTCACCAAAAAGCAATATAGTATATGCAGCATGATATGATGATAGGGTGAGCTGTGGAAACAAGCCGATAAGTATACTAAGCACACTATTAACACCATTTCAACGATTCAAATTATCACTTAAACAAGAACATGATATGACATATCTACAGCAGTTCCATGTCAACAATAACCACAGCGGGATCCACTAGCCTGAATTTCAAAGTTTCCAGTCTCCCTTCAATCTAAGATTTTCAAGGCAATCACTATCAAACACCAGACTCCAGTCACTGTCAAACTCCACACTAACTTCCATTTCAAACAAAAGGATAAGAAAGAGACATAAAAAGTGAAGATCTGATCACACTTCAATATTTGACGAACATGTACTAATCCAATGTTTGAAAACTGGTATCGAGCCGCTTGGCGCCAAAACTCTAAATCCAAGTTCCAGCCATTAATCATAGTACCTATCAGCCCAACATACGGTGGAAGAGGCCATATAGCAAATGTTAAAATGCCACCATAGCCTTTATGAACAGGTCAAAACTAAAAACTAACTAGTTTCGTCTCAAATAGACCAATTAGGCTGGTGACATACGCTAAGCAATGATGTAACAGACGGGCCATGACCAATGAAATCCATCAATAAACTAGAGCCAGTCTCCTCCTTATAATATTAAATCCAGCAAAGCTGGGTGTTCTCGGAGGAAAAAAAAAAAACCTAGAAGTCAGCCACTCGACTGCCGCCCGCCGCAACCTAAAACCCCTAACCCGATAGAGGGGTTGACCAACGAGCGTTGACGCCCTCGCAAAGCATGGCCACCCCATCCGCGCCCTCGCCCTGCCCTAATCCAAGCAAACCCTCCGTCGACGCGACGCGACGTCGAACCCTCGCCACCCCCCCCCCCCCACGTTGACCAACGGCCCCGCGGACGCGCCATCGCCACCATTCCTCCTCCTTCCCCACGCCCCAACCGCGGCGGTGCCCCCCCCCCCCCGGATCGGGGCCCCCACGCCGCGAGCGCAAGCAGAGACCAGCATTCGACAGGACGCGAAGAGAGAGATGAAGAGAACGAGAGGGCGAGGCGGCGGCTGACCTGGGTGGCGCGGAGACGAGAGGGAGAGCCTCCCGCGTCTCCCCTCCGATAGCAACCTGCGCGCGGCGGCGGCGGCGGCGGAGGAGGAGGAGGAGGAGGCGGGCGGTGGGAGGAGGAAGGAGAAGGGGGATCTCGTCTCGTGGCGTGATTAATTAGTGCAGGTGGGGGGAGGAGGAGGAGAGGAGGGGAGAGAGTGAGGAGGAAGGAGGAAGAGGGGGGAGACGAGGGGATTAAATTGGATTAAGCGGTTTTTAATTAGGGATTTCGTTTCGCTCACGAGGCGCGCGAGATGCGAGAGAGCGACCCGGGCAAACGGATTGGAACGGGCGAATCGGTGGGCACGGATGGGAGAGGGTGACAGGTGGGGCCCGCACGTCGGGGGGAGGGATTTGAGACCGTGGGCCGCCGCCGCCGCCGCGTGTGAGTACGTTGTGAGGACAATGCCTAAATGGGCCTGAATGTGTGTGCTTTCATCTGTTGCAATATTCTGCCTCCCTCATTTCTTGCTCTTGATTAAATTGCCTCCCTCAAACGCAAAACTGGGTGTGACATCCATCTTCGGAAACCGACGCAAATAGACTCCTTTGGTGGTTAAGGAACCAGTTTTTGTTGACGTGGTAAGTTGACCGTGGTTAACTTACTAAGTTAGTGGTTGGGACCCACTTGGTAGGGACCGGAGGAAGGAATTCTTCTCTCCTCTTATGTTCTTCGCTCCTCTTCTTCCTCGCACAAATGCAACAAGGCAGAGCCCTCCGCAGCTAAACGAGTGCCCGGTGACGGTGGGCAGGGGGAATGGTCACTGCAGGGCTAGTAACTGGCAATAGAAAGGAGGCACACGCGGGCGCTTGCGATGGAGGTCCATGGCTTGGGCGAAGGCAGCTTCCTTCGGTCAAAGGTGGCGACGGCTCTCTAGTGTGTTTTCTTAGCGAGCAAAGCCTCTCCAATGTGGTTTGGGGACGACCAAGCGTGACTAAATCAAACCCGTGGTCGTGGGAGCTACGGTGGGTGAGTGTTGATGTAAAAACACGAGACCTGGGAGATCTGTTTGACACAGTAGATGATCTCGATGACAAGCAAGGACAGGGTTTCATGTCGGCCGATGATTTGGAAGAAATTGACATAGGTCCAGGTGATCGACTAAGGCCGACATTTATTAGTAAGAATTTATCTTCAGAATTTAGAACCAAGTTGATAGAGCTATTAAAGGAATTCAGAGATTGCTTTACTTGGGAGAATTATCAGATACCAGGACTCAGCCGATCGATTGTTGAACATCGGCTACCTATCAAACCAGGGGTTAGACCACATCAACAGCCTCCGAGAAGATGCAAGGCTGATATGCTCGAATCTGTCAAGGCTGAGATTAAACGTTTGTATGATGCTGGTTTTATTCGTCCTTGCCGATATGCTGAGTGGGTTTCTAGCATAGTTCCGGTTATCAAGAAAAACGGCAAGGTTAGGGTGTGCATTGACTTTAGAGACTTAAACAAAGCTACCCCAAAAGACGAATATCCGATGCCAGTAGCTGATCAGCTGGTTGATGCTGCTTCAGGGCACAAGATATTGAGTTTTATGGATGGAAATGCAGGATATAATCAGATTTTTATGGCCGAAGAGGATATCCATAAGACGGCTTTTAGGTGTCCTGGTGCAATCGACTTGTTTGAGTGGGTTGTAATGACTTTTGGCTTGAAAAGTGCTGGGCTACATATCAAAGAGCCATGAATTATATATATCATGATCTGATCGGCTGGTTGGTTGAAGTCTATATTGATGATGTGGTTGTTAAGTCTAAAGAGATAGAAGACCACATAGCCGATTTGAGGAAGGTTTTTGAGAGAACTAGGAAATATGGCCTAAAGATGAACCCGACAAAGTGTGCTTTCGATGTATCGGTTGGCCAATTTTTGGGATTTCTTGTTCATGAGAGGGAGATAACTCAGAGGAGTGTTAATGCGATTAAGAAAATTCTGCCTCCAGAGAATAATACAGTGTTGCAGGAGATGATCGGCAAGATAAATTTTGTTAGAAGGTTTATTTCTAATTTGTCTGAAAGGTTAGAGCCTTTTACACTATTCTTAAGATTGAAAGCCGATCAAAAGTTTACTTGGGGGGCAGAGCAACAGAAAGCTTTGGATAGTATTAAGGAATATCTTAGCTCTCCTCCAGTTTTGATTCCTCCACAGAAAGAGATACCTTTTAAATTATATCTATCGGCCGGTGAGAAGTCAATCGGCTTGGTCCTAATTCAGGAGCTGGGAGGAAAAGAAAGGGTTGTATTCTATCTAAGTCGTCGGCTCTTGGATGCAGAAACAAGATATTCCCCTGTGGAGAACTTGTGCTTGTGTTTATATTTTTCATGTACAAGGTTAAGGCATTATCTATTGTCCAACGAATGCACTATCATATGCAAAGCCGATGTCGTTAAGTACATGTTATCGGCTCCAATTTTGAAAGGAAGGGTTGGAAAGTGGATATTTCCCTTAACAGAATTTGATCTTCGGTATGAGTCACTGTTGACAGAAAACACGAGGCCTGGGAGATCTACTTAACTCCAGTGCAGGTCCAAAACTCGCCTTCGGATGTATGAGCGTGCCAGTTGATTTGATCCTGCAATCAACAAGAAATAAAACCAAAGAAACCGCAATTAATCCTATAAATGATAGCCGATCGGCTAGGTGCCGATGACATATCATTTATTTTAGGCCGATGTCATATGTACATCGATCGGCAGTCATGAGTAATTAAAGAAAAACTAAGTCTACTCGATCAGCTGTAGATATTAACAATATATAACCCTCATGTCGACGTATACTTAAATCAAGTGATTGGGATAGATCGATCAGCATGCCGAGACAGTATAAATCACTTAGATCGAAATATAGGTTAACAACAGAATTATATACGTTCATAGCATAGCCGATCAGGTAGATCTAGCTTGTATCGGCTAATACTCCAATACCACTCTATATTAAGATATTAGAACAAGTAAAATATATCAAACAGAGGTGTAATATACTTAAATGTAACAAGATATTAACATAAAGGACAGATTTAACATGTCAATTAAGCATATAAGATAACTATAGTTAAATCAAGTAAGATCGGCTGAAACTCCGATGCTACCCTAATCGGCAACCAGGAAGCAGGCTAGAGAATGCTATTCTAAGCACGACTTAATAGATCAAACTCAACTGATGCAGCATTAAGTATGAAAAGAAGAACAATATCTAGACAATCAAGCCGCTGGATGTTTCATAGAGTGGTAGATATCTTATACAATCAGAGGTCGTCGCTATTTAACCTAATCGGCTGCCTTCTATTAACAGATGTTAGTCGATTGTAGGTTAGATGACGAAATTACCAACGATTATATAAGATATATGATAACTTGACGAATTACATAAACAAGATTAGAGTATCATAAAGATGGAAGCACTAATCCCGAGAACACAAGTCGCCATAACAAGTTTTACCTCTTGTTGAAGATCGAAACCGATGCAGCTTAACCTGAAAGCAAGAATTCGTCGAAATAAAACTAAAGCAAAAGGGTGGCGATGCGCCGAAGTTGTATTGAACGTGTGTGTTTTTTAACATAGGGCTCAGGGTCTATTTATACCCGAGAATTACAAGTCTATCCATACCGGACATGACTATTATCTCCAACAAACCCTAAGATAATATAAGTCTTTGCGGCAGACTTTTGCCCAAACATATCCCTAAGGAAATTTACATAAAATATCCTAATTAATAGGTACAATTGCCTTCTCAGGACTCTATCCGTGCGTGGCAATCATCTTGAAGCATATCAACTCAACCCGATGATGTACACCGAGTTGTATTCTTGGAATCGGCTGTATCGGCTAGCCCTGTCTGACTCGAACTCCGTCGATCCTGACCGTTGCCGATCCGGACTCTAGCCGATTCCTGCTCTGTTCCCAAATCGATCTCCGCCCCCGACTCCACTTTGATCTAATCTTCTTCTCCGATGCTGATATTACCAAATTTGGTCGTTAACACATGCCCCCCAAGGACGAGCTATAGCCGATTTTATTGTGGAACATCGTGATGATTCAATTGGCTCGGTTGAGGTTATGCCATGAACTTTATTCTTCGATGGGTCAGTCTGTACTCATGGTTGTGGCATCGGCTTGGTTATAATCTCCCCTCGGGGGGCATGCTTTGATAGCCGATGTGTTTACATCGCCTTGAGATGGCCGATATGGTTATATCGCCCTTAGTTCAATTATTGTAATCGGTTGTGGTTTGCCGATGTACAATGGCCGATATTGTTGTATCGCCCTTAGTTGTTTTTATAATTTTATCAATGCTTTTGACATTGTAAAATTAGGGGGGCATATATATACAAATAATGGAAATTTTTGAGCAAATTTCGAAGTTATATTAATCGGCACAAAAGGCTATCAAGACAGCAAAGTAACTAGAGTATCTTAACTGATTACAAAAAGTTTCTAAAGTCTATTACACAGCAAATCATTGAGACAAGTATCGCTGGATAGCCGAAATCGCCCTTTGCCTAATTTGTTCTACTTCCTCAATAGCTTAGGCATCTTGAGCATCGGTTCCAGGGATGACTTTCAGAGACTTAGTCAAATCCGCAACATTCTTGATAGCCGATTTGAGTCTGGCTTTTTGATCTTCGATAGACTTCGGGAGATCGGCTAACTTTTTGTGCTCCATATCCAGCTTGGCGTTGCATTCTTGAAGTAGTGCCATGAGGTCAATCTTACGAGCTTCAAGCCGATCGATATTTGACTTGATCGGGCCCTCAGACAGCTGATCAAGCTTGGATTTCTCTACATGCACAAGTTGCTGATTGTGCTGAATTGTAGCTTCAATGTCTTTGCGCTCCCGGCGATCGGCTAATCTCTGCCTGGCCTTCTCCAACTTGAATTGGTGTTGCTCAAGGTATACGGCCGGAGTAAGGGCATCGGCTAGTTCATCCGGGAGTAGAGCTTGGATATATGTGAACCTTGCCTGGATTGAACCACAGTTGGTCACCAAATTGTCTAGTGATGCTTCTAGCCGATGAGAGATATCCTCAAGCGTTTTCTTCACATCATCAGACATAGGGGCTATGGCTTTACTGGTGGTGTCCTCCTCTGTTTCATCGAGATAATCTTTGATGTCGAAAGAAAACAGATCGGCTAAAACCTGTAAGAGATAGTATTATGGATAGTTAAGGATCAAAACATTATTAGCCGATCTTAAATTTGTGACAACAAAACTTACTAGAATAGTAGGAGCAGCTGGTTGTTCTTTCTCCTCGACATTATGACTATCTACAGCCGACGGAGTGCGGTTGCCTGATTCTAGCTGCACAGGAGGTGAAGGAGGAGGAGGAGGCTGTAAAAAAGGGCAAATGTTAGACATAATCGGCCGAGATTAGTTAATAAGATAACTGAGAATATCTTACTGGTGGAGCCAGTTTGAGAGTTGGCGCTACCGATTTCTTCCTCACGACAGTTTTCTTCTTCTGAGAATTATACAGCTATGAGTAATCGGCTGAAAGGTGAAGTAATTACAGAGGAAATTGAAGAGAGATGCTTACTCTCAAAAAATGAGCTGGGGCAGAAGGAGTTGGAGGAGTCTGCTTGGGTGAAGCCGATGGTGTTTTTTCTGTATCGCTTATTTTGGCTGCAGCTTGATCAATGTCTTCTTCAATTTCTTCCTCATCTAGCGCTTGTTCGATGGATGGATCTAGGGCAGGCAGATCATCAACTGGCTTGGTTTTCTTTGACTTGGTTTTCTTCTTAAGGGCCGGGGTTGATGTGTCCACAGCCGATGATCTGGTTTTCCTTTTCTTGCCTGCATCGACTGGTTCCCTGATTAAGCCTTGGAGAAGAGCCGAAATCTTGGGGGCATCATAGCCGATGAATGGAGGGGATGGTCCACCTCCATTTGGAATTAGTCCTGGGGCATATTTGATATCTTTGCCACTATTGCTTTGGTGTGAGGGAGAAGATTCTGTTGTCTACAAAACAGAGGATTAGATTAGTCAAGTGATGGGTCGGCTGATAATTGTTCGAATACGATTAATAAATAAAGACATACCTGAGGGACAACATCTGGGAATAGGTCTGTCATGTACATTGAAGCCAGTTGATGGAATAGATGCAGCTTCCATTCACCCCACCATCTGTCGAAGTTTCTACTCCTGAATCTTGCCAACTCTATGTTTTCAATGCTGCCCAATGGAGGTCCTTGAAGATTAAGCAGCCGATTCATCATTAAGGTAGATGAGATTTCCCCTCGGCATTGGATCTTATCGGCAAAAAATAAGCCGATTGGAAGTTGGCCTATTCCAAATTGCCTAGCAGAACTCATTGGATGATAAAATTCATAGGAGACTTGGACGTTTCTTCCTTGATGAATGCCGACAGGAAGGATACATGGGCTGATTGCAGTTGAGTAGATTTCTCTGGGTTTCTGGTATCTGTCATGGTTGATGTCTTCAAATCTAAAGTCCAAAGGATTCTCTAGAAGTGTTGAATCTTCATAAAGGAACCAGATTCGAGCTTCTTTTTGGAATCCTTCATAAAAGCTGCAAAACCAATCTTTGAGCAGTTCGGCTGATAGCTTTGCTCCTGCATCGGTTGGTGTGGAGGCATATTCTCCGAAGGATGTGCATCTCCGATGAGTGCGTTCTTCTCCGTCACTGTCTTCAATCGGTTCCAGTCTTGGGAATTCAGCTTCTGTTACAGATGGCCGATTGACAAACTTCATGACTACCAAATTCAAGCAAGATTGCAGTAGCCATCATGGTCCACCCGCTCCGACTATTGAGCCGACGGCTAACTTAGCCGATGCGTTATTCAGCATTTGGTACAAGTAGCTGAGAAGGATCTTGCCTAAAGGGAATTGTCTCTTTGTTTCCAAGGCTTCGGCTACAAACTGCCAATTGGTTGTAGGGCCACAGCTTGATCCACAGAAGAGGAATTTTTCTAGCCACATTAGCAAGAAAGCCACATGTTCTCGAGGGGTGACTGGACCCTAGCCCATGTATGCCGCTACATAGCCTGACCAGCCGCCTATGCTCTTAGTCTTGAAGTCATATTGGTTTTTGGTGTTCAGACTCATAGGGTTAGCCGATGAGGTGATATCTAGACCCGTGATCATGATAATATCTATGAGAGTTGGGGTCATCGGCCCTTGGTTGAATAGGAAGGCATTGATGGTGTTGGACCAGAAATAAGTGGCAGCTGCCATTAAGGGTTCGTCCTTAGCTGAGTTGGCTATGGTGAGGTCGAGTGCTTGGCCGATCCCAATCTCATCCTAGTGAACTCTTTTGCTAGCCGATATGCGTTTGAACCATGTGATCCAGCTCTTCTCGGGTGAGGTCTTCTCTAGAGATGGCCAAGATTTAAAGGTATTTTTCTAGTGACCTAGATCTGGGTTGGCCAATCTGAAAGGAATTCTATTGGTTTCGCCGTTGATAAATTCAGTAGGATCGAGGCTGCCGACTGGACCAAGAAAATAGTGGTTCTCATGTAACAGACTTGGAATCGCAACCAGGTTGGATAGATGCTACAGTTGCAAGTAGGGATGGAGAAGAAGAAAACAAGATAAGGCGAGAGAAAATTAATCTGCTACGAAAGAAAGAGATCTAGCCAATGGGTGCTTAACTCTGCGTATTCGGCCGATGGCGCGGCGGATGGATTGGCGGAAGTCGACATTGCCGCGGGCGGAGATCTAGCCGGGGACGGAATCGTCTTGAAATCGCCTGTGCGCCGAGGGGATCGCCGGAGAGAGAAAGAAGACGTGGTTTGCTTTAGCGGTGAAAACAGAGGAAACGGTGTGAAGTTTCTCGGGGGTAACGGTTAGTATTTAAAGAGCTGGAGTAACGGTTGGAAAACGGCAAGTGCGATATTCACTCGGAGACGGTATATGGCAAATCCGAAACATTACCAAATATTCCGGACTTGGGGGCATGTGTTAACGACCAAATTTGGTAATATCAGCATCGGAGAAGAAGATTAGATCAAAGTGGAATCGGGGGCAGAAATCGATTTGGGAACAGAGCAGGAATCGGCTAGAGTCCGAATCGGCTACGGTTAGGATCGGCGGAGTTCGAGTCAGACAGGGCTAGCCGATACAGCCGATTCCAAGAATACGACTCGGTGTACATCATCGGGTTGAGTTGATATAATTCTGTTGTTAACCTATATTTCGATCTAAGTGATTTATACTGTCTCGGCATGGCGACCGATATATCCCAATCACTTGATTTAAGTATATGTCGACATGAGAGTTATATATTGTTAATATCTACAGCCGATCGAGTAGACTTAGTTTTTCTTTAATTAGTCAGGACTGCTGATCGATGTACATATGATATTGGCCTAAAATAAATGATATGTCATCGGCACCTAGCTGATTGGCTATCATTTATAGGATTAATTGCGGTTTCTTTGGTTTTATTTCTTGTTGATTGCAGGATCAAATCAACTAGCACGCTCATACATCCGAAGGCGAGTTTTGGACCTGCACTGGAGTTAAGCAGATCTCCTAGGCCTCGTGTTTTCTGTCAACACGATCAAGCTAAGGTTGCAATCGGCGAGGTTCATGAAGGAATTTGTGGTACTCATCAATCGGATTATAAGATGAAGTGGTTGCTTCGACGTGCGGGGTATTTTTGGCTGACAATGCTGGAGGATTGTTTTAAATATTACAAGAGATGTCAAGATTGTCAGAAATTTGGAGCAATTCAGAGAGCACCGGCATCGGCTATGAATCATATCATTAAACCATGGCCATTTAGAGGTTGGGGAATTGATATGATCGGCATGATTAATCCACCATTGAGTAAAGGGCATAAGTTTATATTGGTTGCAACCTATTATTTTACCAAGTGGGTAGAAGCAATTCCATTGAAGAAAGTTGATTCGGGGGATGCTATACAATTTATCCAAGAACATATAATCTATCGATTTGGTATTTCTCAAACCATTACTACCGATCAAGGTTCGATCTTCGTGTCCGATGAGTTTGTTCAGTTTGCCGATAGCATGGGTATCAAGTTGTTGAATTCTTCGCCATATTATGCACAAGCTAATGGGCAAGCTGAGGCATCTAACAAGAGTTTGATCAAATTGATTAAGAGAAAGATTTCCGATTATCCTCGGCAGTGGCATACTCGATTGGCCGAAGCATTGTGGTCTTATCGGATGGCTTGTCATGGATCGATCCAAGTCCCTCCTTATAAGCTTGTTTATGGACATGAAGCTGTTTTACCATGGGAGGTTCGAATCGACTCAAGGAGAACGGAGTTGCAAAGTGATTTGACAGCCGATGAGTATTATAATCTCATGGCCGATGAAAGGGAAGACTTGGTTCAATCTAGATTAAGGGCCCTTGCAAAGGTTATCAAGGATAAGGAACGAGTTGCTCGGCATTACAACAAGAAAGTGGTGCCCAAGACTTTTTCGGAAGGTGAACTTGTATGGAAGTTGATTTTGCCGATTGGGACTCAAGATAACAAATTCAGCAAATGGTCACCGAATTGGTAAGGACCGTTCCAAATCTCTAAGGTTGTGTCTAAGGGAGCTTACATGTTGCAAGGACTCGATAGAGAAGTCTATGGACGAGCACTAAATGGCAAGTACTTGAAGAAATATTAACCAAGTGTTTGGGTTAATGCATGATCGGCTGATATTGCCGATACATGATAGCCGATGTATTTGCATCGCCTTGAGATGGCTGATATTGTTGTATCGCCCTTAGTTGTTGTCATATTGTAATCGGTTGTGGTTTGCCGATGTATAATGGCCGATATTGTTATATCGCCCTTAGTTGTTATCATATTGTAATCAGTTGTGGTTTGCCGATGTACAATGGCCGATATTGTTATATCGCCCTTAGTTGTTTTTATAATTTTATCAATGCTTTTGGCATTATAAAAATTAGGGGGGCACATATATGAGAAATTGCAAATTGCAAATTTTTGAGCAAAATATGGAGTATCGGCATAAAGATTATCATGATGAGTTAAACAAAGAGCCAGAGTTTCTTAGCCGATTACAAAAAATTCCTAAAGTCTATTACACAGAATGTCACTGAGACAAATATCGCTGGATAGCCGAAATAGCTCTCTGCCTAATTTGTTCTACTTCTTCAATGGCTTGGGCATCTTGAGCATCGGTTCCAGGGATGACTTTTAGAGACTTGGTCAGGTCAGCGACATTTTTGATAGCCGATTTTAGTCTTGCCTTCTGCTCTTCGACAGCTTGTGGGAGATCGGCTAGCTTTTTATGTTCCATATCCAGCTCGGCGTTGCATTCTTGATGTTGTGCCAAGAGCTCAATCTTGCGAGCTTCGAGCCGATCAATATTAGATTTGATCGGGCCCTCAGATAGCTGATCAAGCTTGGCCTTCTTTTCATGAACAAGCTGCCGATTGGCCTGGATTGTGGCCTCGATGTCTTTGCGCTCCCGACGCTCAGCTAGTCTCAGCTTGGCCTTCTCCAGCTTGAATTGATGCTGCTCGAGATAGACAACTGGAGTAAGGACATCGGCTAGCTCATCTGGGATCAGAGCTTGAACCTCATGTAGTCGAGTCCTAATTGATCCGCAGTCAACCACCAAGCTGTCTAGCGATGATGCCTCTAGCCGATGAGAGATATCTTCAAGAATTTTCTTCACATCATCGGACAAGGGGGATAAAGCTTTGCTTGTGGTATCCTCTTCTGTCTCGTCAAGATAGTCTCTAATGTCAAAAGAGAAAAGATCGGCTAAGACCTGCAATAATGATTTAAAGAGAGATAGAGGCCAAATAGACATAGCCGATCTGAGTATTTGTGTCAAAGGAAAACTTACTGGGATAGCAGGAGTAGCTGGTTGTACTTCTTCTTCAATATGGTGACTCCCTACAGCTGATGGAGTTTGATCGCTTGATGGTTGCTGAACAGGAGAAGAAGGAGGAGGAGGAGGCTGCAAAAAGATAAGTATAAGATAATATCGGCTATGATCGGCTAATGAGAAATTAAAAACATCTTACTGGTGGAGCTGGTTTGAGAGTTGTTGTTGCCGATTTCTTCTTCACATCAATTTTCTTTTTCTGCAAAGACAAGATTAATGAATAATCGGCTGAGGATAAATGGTTATAAAAGGGAACCAGGGAAGGATATTTACCCTTGAAAAATGAGCTAGGGCAGAAGGAGTTGGAGGAGTTTGCTTGGGTGAAGCCGATGGTGTTTTCTCTGTATCACTCACTTCGTCCGCAGCTTGATCAACGTCCTCTCCGATCTCTTCTTCATCCAGAGCTTGTTCAATAGATGGATCCAGGGCAGGCAGATCATCGGTTGGCTTAGTCTTCTTTAGTTTGGCCTTCTTCTTTGGGGCTGGAGCCGATGTGTCCACAGCTGATGACTTGGTTCTTCTCTTTTTACCGGCATCGGCTGGTTCTCTGATGAGCCCTTGGAGAAGAGTTGAATCTTGGGGGCATGATAACCAATGATAGGGGGAGAGGGCCCACCTCCATTTGGAATAAGGCCTGGAGCATACTCTATGTCCCTGCCACTATTGCTCTGGTGAGGAGGGGAGAATTCTGTCGTCTATAAGTCAAAAAGAAAATCAGTTAAGTTATAAATCGGCTAAGCAATTATTCAAGCAGAGTTAATTAAATCAAGGTGTACCTGAGGGATAACGTCTAGAAAGAGATTTGTCATGTACATAGAAGCCGATTGATGGAACAGATGCAGTTTCCATTCACCCCACCATCTGTCAAATGATCTGCTCCTGAACCTTGCCTGCTCTATACTTTCAATACTGCCCAAAGGAGGCCCTTGGAGATTAAGCAGTCGATCCATCATCAAGGTTGATGAAATTTCCCCTCGGCATTGAATTTTATCGGCAAAGAATAAGCCGATTGGTAGTTGTCCCATGCCAAGTTGTCTGGCAGCACTCATCGGATGATAGAACTCATAAGAAATTTGAATATTCCTCCCTTGATGACTGCCAACAGAAAGGATGCATGGACTGATTGCAGCCGAGAAAACTTCTCTGGACTTTTGGTATCTTTCATGGTTGATGTCCTCAAATCTAAAGTCCGATGGATTCTCCAGGAGAGCCGAATCTTCATAGGGGAACCAAATCCGAGCATCTTTCTGAAAGCCATCATAAAAGCTGCAGAACCAGTCCTTAAGCAGTTCAGCTGATAGCTTTGCTCCTGCATCGGCTGGTGTGGAAGCATATTCTCCATAGGATGTACATCTACGATGGGTGCGTTTCTCTCCATCATCTTCTACAATCGGCTCCAGTCTTGGGAATTCGGCTTCTGTCACAGATGGCCGATTAACGAATTTCATGACCATCAGATTCAACCAGGATTGTAATAACCACCATGGTCCACCTGCTCCAACTACTGAGCCGGCGACTATCTTAGTCGATGCATTGTTTAGCATTTGGTACAAATAGCCGAGGAGGATCTTGCCTAAGGGGAATTGTCTCTTTGATTCCAAGGCCTCGACTACAAACTGCCAGTTGGTTGTAGGGCCGCAGCTTGATCCACAGAAGAGGAATTTCTCTAGCCACATCAGTAGAAAGGCTACATGCTCTCGAGGAGTGACAGAGCCTTGGCCCATATATGCTGCCACATAACCTGACCAGCCGCCTATGCTCTTGGTCCAGAAGTCATACTGATTCTTCGTGTTCAGACTCATAGGGTTAGCCGATGAGGTGACATTCAGACTGGTGATCATGGTGATATCTATTAGAGTCGGGGTCATCGGCCCTTGGTTGAACAAGAAAGCATTGATGGTGTTGGACCAGAAATAGGAAGCGGTGGCCATTAAAGGTTCATCTTTGGCTGAATTAGCTATGTAAGGTCAAGCGCTTGGCCGATTCCAATTTCGTCCCAATGAATCCTCTTGCTAGCCGACATAAGCTTAAACCATGTAATCCAGCTCTTCTCGGGTGGAGTTTCTCAAGAGATGGCCAAGATTTAAAGGTATTCTTCCAGTGACCTAGATCTGGGTTGGCTAATCTGAAAGGAATCCTATTGGTTTCGCCGATGATGAATTCGGTAGGATCAGGATTACCGACTGGGCCGAGGAAGTAATAATTTTCATGCGATAGGCTTGGAATTGCAACTAGGTTGGAGAGGTGCTACAAATCCAGAAGAACCGAGAAGGGGAAAACGAGATAAGGAGTAAGAAAATCAATCTGCTGCGGGAAAAGGAGATCTAGCCAATGAGAACTTACCTCAGCGTACTCGGCTGATGGCGCGGCAGACGGGTTGGCAGAGGACAACATCGCCGCGGGCAGAGATTTGGCCGTAGATAAGGTCGCCTGGGAATCTCCTTGTGCGTCGCAGAAATCGCCGGAGAGAGAGAGGACAAAAGTTGGCTTAGGCGGTGAAAACGGAAGTAACGGGGTGAAGATTTTTCGGGGACAACGGTTAGTATTTAAAGCGCTGAAATAATGGTTGGAAAACGGCAAGTGCGATATTCTCTCGGAATCGGTGTATGGCAAATCCGATATTCTCTCAATTCCTTCTTTACATCTGATCCTTGGATTACCAAATTTGGTCATTAACAGTGAGCGAGATGCTGGTGTCAATGATAGTGATGACAAAGCCAGCACCAAAGTTGGAGTCTACGTGGAGTGCTGACGACGGGGAGGACAACAGCCTAAGGAGCCACAACGAGCGGGTGGTGGCGAGCTGCCGAACTCGCTCTAGCAGCACTGTCGCTACCACCGGAGCCTCTGCCAGCCGATGGTGGTGGCATGCAGCCAGCAACATTCGTGCGAAAAAGCCGTGAGAAATGGTAGAGTAGGTGTGGATCATTGGGCCGCCTCGCGCCACTCCTCTCCTCTACCCCCCTGACGCCGCCATCACTATCGCCTCGTACAAGAGCGCGTGGGTTGGGAATGCATCCACATCCACCTGCACGATGAACATCCTCTCTCATCCTCCTTTACCGTTACCGAGATGCCTCCGACAACCACATCCAACAACCACCACCACCAGCAAGAGGGGAGCGAGATGCCAACGGTGCCATAGCACAATGTCGGATCCATAGTGGTGAGGAGATCAGGGTTTACATTACCGTTGGTAACCACGCGGTTACTGGCCTTACCGCAGGGGTACAGTAATAGAAAAACCGCGGTAACCTCCTTAAATTCAAATAAATTTAAAAAATAATTTGAATTTTTGATAAATTTTGCACGGTTTCGTACGGTTTTTCACAGTTACCGCGTGGTAACCGTGCTTACCGCTGGGGCACGGGAACCCCGGCCCCGGCAGTTTGGGAAACCCTGGAGGAGATCAGTGGATGGAGCTGTGGGATGGGTTGGAGCGGGGGCTGAGGGGAAAGCATAAAGCGAATAGCGGCTCAGGTAAAGAAAAGGCGGATATGGGTGGGGGGAGTCGGGTGCTGAGAGGAGAGGGGACGGCGGTAGTGACGCGGCGTGGTCTTGGCCAGTGGCAGCAGGACGGATGGACAGTGAGAGAAGTGGAAGAAGGAAGAGAGGAAAGAGAAAGAGAGAGGGAAGAGGTGAGAAAGAATATGAGATGAGGAGGAAGTCACTGATATATGGGTCCCACCTGCTGACTTAGCAAAGTCAGCCATATTTAACTGGCCATGTCAGCAAAAACAGCTTCCCAAACCACCAAAAAAGTCTAATTGCACCGATTTTCAAAGATGGGAATGCATTTGTTAACGCGAAAAACACACTGGCCTGGGAGATCTGCTTAGCTCCAGTGCAGGTCCAAAGGTTGGTGAGATGCGGGCGTGCCAGTCAGTTTGACCCTGCAACTGACAAGATATGTAAACAACAAATCAAATAGCCGATCGGCTAACAAACTGATGGAGTAATTCCAACTGATAGCCGATAGTGATAGGGTTTTGAGCTATCGATTATAATTATGATGTAGATTCTGACGCTTGATGTAGATAACAATATAAAGGCAATCGGCTGATGATAATAAAATATAACAATAATATAATCCAGTAGAAACCAATCGGCTAACAATGACACGATAGAAAAAGCACTGATCCGAAGGTTAAAGTATACATCGGCTGGAGGTCCACAAGATTTGATTAAACAATTAAATCTTTGTTGCCATCAGCTAAATCCAACTTGTATGTAATCCTTGGCCGATGCAACATCCAGATAACTCATCGGCTGAAACACTAAACCCTTATTGGCGATCAACAAGCAGGCTAGGGATTATGGTTCTAAACATGACTTTGTAGATCAAACTTAACTGATGCAACACTAAGTATGAAAAGAAACATAATATCTAGACAATCAAGCCCTTGACTGATTTTTAGGGTGGTGGATGCCTTAGCTAATCTAATATAGTAAAACAATTTAGCCGATACCGGCAGAAACCCTAAAGCGAGAGATAACCGATAGAGCTAAATTGAGATGCTAAGCCTAGATTAACTAAGACATATGATAAATAGGCAGACAAATATATCATCCAAACCGGAGCAATCTAAGAGGTCAAATGTACTGATGCAGCCTTGAACGACGCCGACGTAGATGATACGATTGCCTGGGCCGGCGGAACATTAGACTTACCTCTTCGCCGGAGATCGAACTGAACCGTTGCAGCCCCGCGTCAAGTGCCAAGTCCCGCCGGACGATAAAATAAAGTAGAAAAGGTAAAAGGTGGCGATGCGCCAAATTGTATTGATCGTGGAGATATCTTACAATAACTCCGGGTGTACATATTTATACCCATAGGGAGATACTAGTCTTTGTAGGACAAGAAAGAAACTTTCCTAAAGATAAAAAGAAAACATAAAGTCCTTATAGGACACTAAACACACTTTCCTAAAGATAAAAGGAAACTAAGAAACTATTTCTAATTAATAGATAACTTGTCATGCCGCATCCTCCTTGAACTCGGTCACTTCTGGATAAGCTTCCTTTAATAGATTAATTTCCTTAACCGAATAAAGCAGGAATCTGAGACGATGTGATAATTCTCTTAGGGGCTTACCAAATTTCACTGTTAACAGCATTATACCCGGTTTATGGTTGAGGGATGATGCAAACTTACTCGTGAGGGGTAGCTTGATCTTCACGACATTAGGTTTGAAGCAAGTGGCACCGGCATAAATCGTGACCTCGAGGATAACTAGTTGTGAGCAGCAAAATGATAACTAGTTTTATACGTGCCAAAGTTGGATGCAACCAAGTGGTGAGGGTGAGAATGATATGAAGCCTCTTGGACTCTGATCCGTCAAACCGAGAAATCACAAAACCACAATCTAGAACTAATCTACACAAGAGGTCTGAAAGCCAAAAGCACGAATTAGGGAGCACAAGAGGAGCCTTCTCACAAGTCCTAAGAAACTCACAATGACAAAGGAGGTAAGGCACTTATGTAGTCTTTAACAATCTCTCATACATGAGATTTTCAATTGAACAAAAGTTATCTTGTGGATATAATGGAGGGGTATTTGCACTAGGAACAACCCTCCTAGCTTAGGTGTGAACATAAGAAGTCATGCTCTGGTGGTTAAGGCTAACATAAATAAAAATGCTCATGGTTTTCTCGGGTTTGTGCGCAACCCTTTAGCTCCTGCGTAGCCTTCAGTAAAATAGTCCAACTCCTCATTGGAAAATGATATTGAGGTGGGGTTTATTACATTGGAAACTAGACTTGGTTCTCTTTCCAACCATGTATGCCATGCACCCCATCTCTTTGATTGGCTGGGCTACACAAGCCTTGGAAGTTGACTTGTTGTAGCGTAAACTATCTTCTCATTGGCGTAAACAGCTGCTGGTAGTGTATGAGTTGATTCATGCTCGATGTAACCCTTGCTATCCTCGACATAACCCGTCTTTCTTGGTGTAGTGATGATGTCTTCAGTTGTAAACATTAGCAATACAAAGTAGAGCATTTAGATAGTATAAAATTCTCACTAATATTTGGGTTAAGTTGAGCAAAGAGTGACTTCATCTCTTGTTGTATTTTCCTAGTATGAATGCACGTAATTGGACAATGGAATGTATGATCATTCTTGCAGAGATATAATCCTTTAACTTGGTTTTCGTCAGCTTTATTTTCATCATGTGATGTACGACGTAAATCATCACTCTTGTTTACGTCATGTTGATGTACGTATGTAGCTAGTACGTCCTCATCAAGGGAGGCCATTAAATCAGGAGCAACAGATGCAAAATAGACTTATTTCTCATCTGTTTAAAACACTTCTAGGCCTCCTAGTACGCGATCGATCACATTCTCGCAGCCCGCAAGATCATCGACAACCATGTCCTGAGGAAAAAAGTATACCGAAGGTCCCTCAACTTGTCATCGAATTACAAAATTGTCCTTAAACCGCAAAATCAGATACAACATGTCCCCCAACTTATAAAACCAATCGGTTTTGTTCGACGTGGCAGCTAACTCAGCGTGGGACCCACGTGGGTCCCACATGTCAGCCTCTTCTTCCCCTCCTCTCTCCTCTTCTCTTCCTCTCTCATCCCTTTCCACGGCGACGGTGACGGAGAGCAGCGATCTGGGAGTAGACGGCGTTCGGTGGGGGAGGAGCTGGGCCCGACCAGCGGAGAAAGAGCGGTGCACGGCCGGCGAGGGCGGAGATGGACGCGGCTGGCAGCCGGCGGGGGAGGAGCTGGACGCGGCAGTGGGGGCGCCACGGCGACGGCAGCGGTGGAGGCGGGGGCAGCAGCGGAGGCAGGGGTGGGGGCGCCGCGGCGGTGGCCTGGGTCCCGCAGGGCGGGGAGGAGGTCAAGGTGGTTTGGCAGCGAGGCAGGGGAGAGCAAGGAGAGGATGTTGACGGTGGTGGCCCCGGCCGCGATGGCCTTGGCATCGACGCCACTCAACCTCATCCACGCGAACGCCCCTACAGTGCTCTGGAACGAGCCGCACACGGTCTTGATCCCGACGTCGGTGGCCCGGTCCACGGCGAGCGCGATCTGGGCGTAGGCAAGGAGCGCGTCCCGCCTCTGCTCGAGGGAGGACGGGTCCGGGAGCGACGGCTGCTTGACATCGGCTGATGGGCGCGTCCGCGTGTGGGCGTGCGAGCGGTGGGAGCACGACTTCCTGACGGAGCTCCGCACGGTGGGGCACGCGCGGCATCCCAACGTGTGCGCGCTCCTCGGCTGCTGCGTCGACCGCGACCTCTACCTCATCTTCCACTTCTTCGGCCGCGGCTCTGTCTCCGCCAACCTCCACGGTCAGTACACCACCACCATCACCCAATGACACAAACGCAACACCAAACAGCAACAGCACGAACACACCGCCATTAATGGCGTTTGACGTTTTCTTGATTGATTTTGCCCCGATGTGTATGTTGCATCGCAGACGAGAAGGCGCCAGCGATGTGGTGGGTGGTGGGGTGGATTGCTTCGCCGCGTCGGGGCGGAGAACGTCGCGTTGAGATCCGCCGTCGCCTCGTCGCCCGTCGCCAGCCGCCGAACTCCCGCCTCCCCCACCGGCTGGCTGCCCTGCCCACTGCCGAACTGAGGAGAGGGAGAGAAAAGAAGAAGAGAGAGGAAGAGAGAGGAGGGGAAGAAGGGGCTGACATGTGGGACCCACAGCTGAGTCAGCTGCCGCATCGGATAAAACCAGAGTCTCGAGAGACTTAGTTTGCACTGGTTTTGTAAGTTGGGGGACGCGTTGTATCTGGTTTTGCGGTCTAAGGACGATTTTGTAATTTGATGACAAGTTGAGGGACTTCGGTGTACTTTTTCCATGTCCTGAACCGTCCCAGCACACCCACGTCTTTGAGCAGGCCAGCAGCACCAGCCAACGGGCGCTTTCCCTGTGGATCTTTTTTTTTTTGGGTACGCTTGCATGCGATGCTCCATTACCGCATAGTTATATATATCGATCTGAATAGCACTTATAGATTAGCATCTTGTGTAATTACATCAGAATTTCTTCTCGGAATACATAAAAAAGTTCACCGTTTACCAAATTAGAAAATCTACTCGGTAATATTCCTAGATGAATAAAAAATTCCACTTAGAAACTTTATAGTACATAATTAAAAAAGTCTACTTAAAAACTTTATACCCATAATTTTTTTACAGAAACTTTACACGTATAAACTTTCTGTATAAAAACTTTATATAAATAAACTTTACATACAAACATTTCAACATATAAAATTTTTGCATACGAATTTTCGATATAAACCTTGGTGTTGATTAATATGAAATATATGCTAAAATATGAAATAAATGTTCAATATATTAATATTGGACCTAAAATCAGCCCATTAAATAGTACAATGCCATTGCTCTAGCAAGAAGCGCTAACACACCCACATGTGTACCCAAATTCGAAGGAAAAGCTGCTCAAAACAGAAAAGTGTCAGCTAGAGAGGAAGGAGGCACAATGGTTTCTCAGAAGTGACAATGGTTTAAATATTTTGTAGAGGCTTTCTCAGAAGTGTTAACTGGAATAATTTTTGAAGGTTTGATGGCCTTTATACATCACTAGCGTGGGATGCGCGCTTCGCGCGCTGCACCGGTGGAGGTAGAATAGGGTGTTAGTGATTACTGCATTAGCAAAAAGAAAAAAAATGCTGTTTATCTGATATAAGTGGCATGATTATGTTTTTGGTTGCAAGAAATAAAATGGTGTCGGGAACTGATGAAAGCTTAAGGTATGGAAGGCACGTAGTATGTAGCGCTTAATATAGGTATGACTAAGATAAATTCAGAGGTACATTACAGGTAGAGAAAGGACAGCATAAATAGAAGGTATTGTCATCAACTCATCATCCATCTGATAATTATACATAAATAAATGTAAATGCTATATAGAGAGGGAGAAAGTAGTGTATAAAATAGTCCATCTGATAATTGTACATAAATATATTGTACATCTATAAATAGGAGTGTAAAAAGTTAAGAACTACTACAATGCTATTCCTGAAAGGTTTGTAACAAACCTCATTAAGTAACAAATATTACTATTCTGACAGCAAATGACATGGATCCTTTTGATCTTGTCCAAAATTGTTTTTACTTGCATCGCATTACACTTTCAAAAGTGCACTTGACTCTTTGACATGTAAATCTCTATCCTAGACTAAAAAGCAAACCAGGAAGAGTTACACATAACAATGTAAATATAACCAGAGCAACTTCAGTGTGTACTTCTTCGCGAGCGACCTACAGAACAAGTGAAACACTGATGACAACAACACAAAAATGAATCACATAGCTAAGGTCGGCGGATTAGGGACCTGAGTGCAGGCACCATCAACGCGACGCGCGCACCGTTGAGGAGCCCTGAAGCCATTTGTATTCCCCTTTAATCTCTCTTTATTTTCGTGAACATTGCAGCTGTTTTTCTGCTCTAAAAAACAAAAAATACTCATTTTTGTAAATAAAACAGAGAGGATACAATATAAACTTCTAAACTACTCTAAAATTTAGATGCAAAGAAACTCAATTTTGAGATGCCACATTACTTGCAAAAAAAAACCTTGAGATGTAAACCTGAATGATGTGCATACCGGGGGCAGGCACCGCGGTCACGGTACTGCAGACTGCGCAGCAAATCGACATTGCTCCGGCTGGATACAAGAGCAGATTACGGCACCCAGAGCAGACGAGCTGGCTCTGGGCCCCTGAAATTGCGCAATCATGGCTCTTCAGAGTTTAGAGACTGACTGAATGTTGCATTTCAGCAGCTAACATTTTCATTTTCAGACAACAAAAGCATCTTCCATGCATTATTTTCATTTCAGACAACAAAACTCAGCAGTAAAAAAACTTCCATTTTCTCAATAGGGAGTTCTCTCTAAACTTTCAGGATTTCTATGAGCAGAATAAACTGCAACCTCTGAACCAGGAACAGTAACATCTGATTCAAGAAAAAGCTGTCTATTGAAGTTCAGTTCATAAGATTTCTAGTCCAAAAGAATGCACCACGGCGAACACTATGGCATGTACATCTTGGCAAAGACTCAATTTTTGAATGGTCGTGAGAAAATATCAAATAACACTCAGGCCAACATTTCTAGGTGACCAACCAACATCAGGGAAAAAAACTCAAAAAGTAGCTATGTTCTTGCAGTGCCAAGTTGGAATCCATACCATTGGGAGGTGTAAATGGCACAGGAGAAGTTGGATATGGGGCAAGGGGAACCGGCATTGCCATGCCAGCTGCCTGAACCGATGGCATCGCTTGTAGATGCTTCACAGATTCCGGCAACAGTCAGGCAACTGAAATCACCTTTCCTTTCCCTACAGGAAAGAAACCTACAGAAAGATTCAAGAGAAGCTGATGAGAAAGCAAGAAAGATTTCAGTTCTGAAGAAACCAGTGAAAGCTCCAATAGAAAAATGTTAGAACATCACTTCAGTTTGCAACAAGAAGTTTCAGGACTCTTTATGCAACAGAAAACTGGTTCAGCAATGCACATCAGTCGCAAAAAAATTTAGCTTCTTGGTTGAATCTCTCATCAAATCTGATGTTCAGGTTCTGTTTACATGTACCAAAAAAAAAAGAACCACCCCATAATTGAAAATTCATTGGTGGGTATGGCATCCAGGCAAACAGCTATTTGAGTACTTTTTTTGTGCTAAAATACCAACAAAACTCACATGAATTTTTATTAGTTTGGAGAGAATAGCCACTCATGTAGGAAAGACCCCTACCTGAGTAAAGCTGATGAAGTGACCAGCTCATAGATGTATAAATTCCATCAAGAACAGATCAACTTTTTTAAGCTAGTAATAACGGGGTAGCATAATGCAGCTAATTAATCAGCCACTAACCTGCCTTACAACACCAAATAGAGTCAAGATACAATATAAGAAAATAATTTAGATAACCAATAAATATGTGCCACATTGGTGCCACAATTTGCTACTACCAGGAAGGAAGCTATAATTTTAATCTAGTCAAGTGTGGTCAAGGGAAATGCAGTGAAAGGAGTAGGTAGAAATTCTCACCTAATGAGCTTGTGACACAAACCAACATTCCTAACACCTCCTGGTAAATAAGTGAGGTAGATAGGAGTGCACCAATCAGCTTCAACCAGTGAGCACATAGAGCAACTCAACCCCTCCCCACATCCACCTCCCTTGCTAACTATTTTCAAGGTTTTTAGTCAATCAACCTCAAGAAGGTGACGTAGAGCACCACCATCTGTTCTGCTAGGAAGGGGACAGGAAGAGCTAGCAAGCACAGCTGCCAATTCATGGAGAGCTGAACCAACAGTTGGAAATAAAGTTCACTAACTTGTGAGCTCGTGGGGATCTGGGAAGCACAAATCAGGAGAAGGGATCAAGTGATTTTTTACATGCTACCACAATAACATCCTTCAGTATATCAAGCATAAACCAAACCATTACCTAGGGGTACTTTTCCGAGAAGCACCTTAGTTTAGATTTTAATAGAAAAGGAGTAGTAGCAGTAGAGAAAATGGAGGAGGTAGGAATAGGGGCTCTTACCCAGGGAATGGCTGCTTGGTGGCATCGAGCTCCATGGGGTGCTAGCCATGGCGGTTGAGCCCAGTGGCGGAGACAGCGTGGGGGCGGTGGGGGCTTGAGCCCCCACTGCCCCCTAATGAACCATTAAAGCCCCCACAATACCCCCCTTACAATTTTAATCCTGAGGGGAGCTAAGATAAACTTTGTCTGAGATTTCTAGAAGGCCCAAGAGACTAAGAAGGCCCAAAATATCCCCACAACCCCACCCAACCCTAATCTCCTACCTCCAGCGCAGAGAGAGGCGTCGCTCTTGGCCTCCTCCTGTTCGCGTTCGCGTGCGGCGGCGGCAGACGAGCGCGAGTCACGCAATGGGGCGACGGCTTGTGGAGTTGCGGCGGGCGGCAGACGAGCGCGAGTCGCGCAATGGGGCGACGGCTTGTGGAGTTACGGCGGCCGGTGGGGGGACCTAGGAGTCGGGGGCGCGGGCACGCGGCAGCAAGCAGGACGCAGGCGGGCGGAAGCAAGCAGGGCGCAGGCCGGCCGGCGGCCGGCAGGGGAATGCGGCGGCGGCGCGGCACCTGGGCAATGGGCAAAGGGCGGCACCGCGGCAACAGCTAGCAGCACCCAGAACATCAGATCGAGGATTTGAGGAATTGAGGTATATAAAATTTCTGATTTGTCATTTAAAATCAATTTCAATTGTCTAAGTCTAGTTGTTATTAATAGTTCAAGCCTTCAAGAAATCATAGAGATATTGAATTGAAAATTTTGTTTGTGATTCCTAGTTTGCTACTTTGTTATATTGCTAGATTGTGAAGATATCAAAAAGAACACTGCTAACATATTATTCTAGTTCAAGTAACACAAATACCAGCGATCCTCCACTCAATAATGAGATTGCAAGTCAGTCAAAGAGGCCTAGGGCAGAGTTTAGTCATATGGATATCATTGGTGATCCAGAAAAACGGAAACAAATTAAGAATTATCCATCTGAAATTAGAGATCAAGTAAAAAGGGCATATGCATTGAGTGGTCCAACTTAACCAGATATTTGCACATTTCCTCGTAAGTGGCAAAGTAGTGAATGGAGATCCTTTCAAAAAGCTTTGGTATGGATAATGTTTATTTTTCGTTAATTCTATATATTTATACTTTGTATTAGACATATAGCCAATTTACATGACACGTGTCTTGACTTTTATTGGCCACTTTTAGTTTAGCCCCCACTATGTTTTTATCCTGGCTCCGCCACTGGTTGAGCCTGAAACTCCATGCATGGGCTTCTTTAACCATGGAGATTCACTCCTTGGAGCTGTGGGTTGGGGCAAAATAAAATAGAGAAAAATTTAATGCAAAATAAAATGTCTAAACATGTCCAATTAAAGTAGAGGAAAAATTGACTTGAAGAAGGCAGATGATATTGATCAGCCTATCAAAGGGTAGTAGTTCGCAGTTCACACACCTATATTTACATGTATATTAGCATCCATCCACTTTAATGAACAAGGATGTCAAAAAATGATTTTCTCTTTGCAGATAATCCAAGATATCATTGTTACAGACAAATAAACAAATTAATAATGTACTCAGCTAGTTAAGGTAAACTTTGTATCAAATAGTAATTACCAACCTCTTGAAGCCACCATGTTTTCTATCTTCTGCAAGTATAGCTCTATCAACTATTACACCAGTTCTTGAACTGCCAAATAAGATAAAAGGTGAAAAAAATCAGATTGAGTGAGCTCAAGCTATTGTCGTTTTATACTGTGGAATAATAATGGTAAATTGGAAATGGTTTATGGTTTATTCTTTTAAAAGTACTTCTCCCTTTACTATTGTCCATAATAGATTCCCCAAAGTACATGTTTTCCCTGTACTATCCTATGACTGATAAGAAATGATAATTCATTTGTTTTCTTCCTAAACACTTTCTCTCACCTGTTGTAACATAGAAAAACAATATCAGCTAACATGTTTTTTCCTGTGGCAACAAATACGCCCGTGAAAAATAATGCAAACCTTGAGGAAGCGACGGCGATGACGATTTCCTTAGGCGGGCTGCTAGTATCTCCTCCCCCAAGAGCATCCGACTACGGTGACATGAGCTTGCTCTATTGCTGCCAGGGCTGGAGGGAAGAGAAAAATAGCCACCGAGGAGAAGTGGTTGGCTGGACGCGTTTCTCGTTAACCTATGGACATCAGCAAAGTAAAGAACAAAGAAAAGGGGAAAAAATCAAGGAAGGCAGAGGATTGAGAAGTCGAGAACGAGCCAAAAACTCACCGAAGTGATTCCAATCTTGCAGCTGCGTGAGGGAGAGGATGAGAAGGGACGCAGCACCAGATCGACCCTCACTGGGGTGACCCGGCTCTAGGACAGTGTGATGACAGGCTTTCCTTGTGAGTGAGCCATCCAAATCGCCCGTAGCGCCAGTTGACCGACCATGTTGCCGCCGAACTCGTCGGCAGATCAGCCTGGCGATGTACGGTTCTCCTCTTCTCGCCGCAGCCACCGCCTTCATTGATGCCGAATTCGTCACCACCGTCGTTTCTTCGATGGCAGCGGCAACGGAGGGCGGATCCGTACGCCTGCGGCCACATGGAGCCCAGATCCGGACGCCGGCGGCCGGAGGCGGAAGCGGCGGCGCTCAGCGATGACGGTGGCCAAGGCGGAGATGGCTGCTCGCCTCACCGAAGGGAGGAGGGGACTGGCAGCGGCGGCTAGGGTTGGCGGAGGCGGAGGCGGTCGGCGATGGGGACGGCGGGAGGCGGAGGTGGCAGCGCGATGGGGGACGACGACGGCGCTCGGCGGCGGCGGCGGTGGCGGCGCGAGGGGGAGGCGGAGGCGGCGGCGGTCGGCAACCGGGACGCGCAAGGGGGAGGCGGAGGTGGAGGCGGAGGCGGAGGCGGCGGCGCGCGGCGGCTCTCGGTGGCGGGGGTGGCGGGAGAGGGAAAGGGAGGCACGAGAGGGAAAGGGAGACACTGGAGGCGGCGGCTAGGGTTTGGGGGTGGGTTGCGCGGCGTTTTTTTGACAAAACCCCTCAGCTTCTACATTTTAGAGTGCGATCCCTGTTCTTGTTTTTTTTGTTCTTCGCGTGAAATATCTGGATTTCCTACGGAACTAAATGTAAAACATCATCTCAGAAGCACTGTTGTTGAGGGAACTAGATAGAATTACGTAGAAATCGAAGGGCTTTTCTGCAAAAGTTTTAGGGGCGACGCGGCCGCACGAGAACTCGCGAATTCCACCCGTCCTCCAGCGCCTCCACGCGTCGCGACGCCGCGATGGCCACGCCAGCGCGAAACGCGGAGGAGCGAGCATTTTTAGGCGGGTTTGAAGACTTTAGATTTTTCCTGAATTGAGTGATTGATCATTAGCTATTCATCTACCACTTATCTTTTTATCGTGAGAAATGTCTACAGACACTTTTAAAAAAAAGAATATGTCATAACATTGTATGTCTACAAACGCTCAAAATTGTTTCAACACGGAGGGAATAATTTCTAAGGTGTCAAACCTGAAAATTATACACTGGTGCCTGGTGGGCATACTTACGACTACAAAAGATAAAAACAAGTAGTACTAAGTTAGGCACAAAGTGCATGTAATTTGAAATGTCTACAGACACTTTTAGAAAAAAGAATATGTCATAACATTGTATGTCTACAAACGCTCAAAATTGTTTCAACACGGAGGGAATAATTTCTAAGGTGTCAAACCTGAAAATTATACACTGGTGCCTGGTGGGCATACTTACGACTACAAAAGATAAAAACAAGTAGTACTAAGTTAGGCACAAAGTGCATGTAATTTATCCAGGAAAATAAAAGTAAAAGAAATGGTGTAGTGAATTTATACTAAAGTTTGAGCTACTAATTGTGCAAGCTTAGGCTACACACGTTGCGCCAGTCTAGGTGATCACTGGCAACTAAGAAAAATCACACAACTTAAAGATAAACAGATCGAAAAAGTAAACAATTTAATACATATTAAATTAATGGCACATTAGATTAGCTGGAACTTCTGCACACTGATACTTAACTCTTGTGATGGTTTAGTTTCCCAAAGATGCTGTCACAAAAGAACAAGCTAATAAGTGATTTGATCATGCATGCATACATATGCAGACTCCCTAGAAGACAATAACCAAGCATTAAGCAAGCATGACCATGACATATATATCTATGTACTGAGATAAAACTACTGGGTAGAGAGATGGACAAGAGGTTAAAATTAATTAACAATCTTATTGCTGTCATTGCATGGTGCAGTGTGCAGTTTTTGGAAGGCACTTGGGGTGTGTGTGTGTGTGGGGGGGGGGGGGGGGGGGGGACAAAGTACTTGAAAGATCTCACTCCAATGCCCTGATCGACATGGTCAGATCCAAAGTACTCTGCCCCAGATCACCGGCCTCCTCCTCATTGCTTCCTATTGTTGTCTTTTCCTGCTTCTGCTTCTGCTGCTCCATGGACAAATCCATGGAAGAGCTCGCCGCTGCTGCTGCTGCTGCTGCCGGCGGCGAGAGCGAGAGCGAGATGGACAGCCTGTTCTTGCAGCGATCCATATTCTTCTCTGCTTCTTGCTCGCCTGAAATGGCGGCGGTGGTGTTCGTCGTCGTCGTCGACGTCTTGCTCCTCTTGGGCCCGCCGCCGTCTGTGGCGGCGGCGGCGGTCGTCGGAGACAAGGTGAGCTGCAGGTCCGGTGGTGACCAATCCGGTGGCCGCTTGCCGGCCGGCGTGGTCGTCGTCGGAGTCGTCCCTGGTTGTTCTACATGCTTCTGCTGATGCTGAACCACACATGCAATGTCGTGAGAAAAAAACAGTTAGTTAGTTTACGTTGTCAGATGGGCGCGCGTGTCAGATCGAGATTCAGAAATGACTCGATGCTTGTCACTCTCTATTCCAAAATATAACAGTGTAATAATAAATTGAACATTGAGTATATATATATATATATAATTTATGAAATGTCTAATTTGTTTTTAGATTGCTATATTTTGGAATGGAGGGAGTACAGCGTTCGTCGACGTGGAAAATGATATGATGATATATGCATGGATAAATGCGAATATTTGGGCATGCACGAACCTCGAGGCGCCGGGAATCTAGGGCTTCATCGATCACCACGGGATCCGACGACGACATGTTCTTGTTACCGCCGCCGCCGTCGCCGGCGTACCATCCAAACGGAAGACGATGGTGATCACGTCCCGGCGGCGCCACGGCCGCCGCAAACATCGGCGGTGGCGCCGCCATGGCGGCCCTCGTGATGAGCGGCAGAGACGTCGACGACGCGCCACCATTCCCGGTGTAGTAGCCGAATCTCTCCGCTAGTCTTTGTCGCTCGCCGGCGACAACGTCGGCGACCGCGCCGGCGGCTGAAGGCCACCGCCTGATCGCCGCGGTGGTCGACGACGACGACGACGGATTCATCTCCTTCCGCTGGTGGTTGAAGTTGAATGACCACTCTTGATTCCTTCAGATTAATTCAGACCACACACACTCGCAGAAATTAGGGTTTCGTCTCTGCAGAGAAGATACGAACTTAGCTAGTTACTAGCTAGCTAAGGCACTTTGATTACCTGAAACTGCTGTTCTTGAAGTCGAATGTTTGCATCGTCGCCATCGCAGTCGGAGACTGCCGGTGTTGGAGGAGTCCGTACAGCCGGCTGGCCTCCGGCGGTAGGCCGCCGCCGCCGCTTCTCGACGAGAAGAAACCGCCGTGCTCCGGCCTGGAGGAGGAGAGCGCGGCGGCTCGCTGGAGGAGCATGTCGTGGAAGCGTCGATCGCCTCTCATCAGATGGAAATCCATTGGAGAGAACACTGCAAAAACATGAGAAGAAAAAAATTAATCGTGAAAAAATGTACAACCTCTTGAGAAAAAGATTGAAACTAATGAAACAAATTGATGTGCAGAGATGTGGAGAGAATTGGTGTGTGCAGCATGAAGATGGAAAGTTATTAAACCTGAGGCGATGGCTCCTCTGATCTGGCGACCCTCGTGATCTAACTTCTTGCTTCTATACATCTGAAACAAAATTAATGGATCAAAAATTAGTTGGAAACTTGGAATCCATGCATGCTAATTAATCCATGAGAATTAATGGAATTGCGAATATACGAGGTAGATATCGACTACGAATTAAGAATCTAGCTCTTTAACTTGTAGAAATTCTAGAGCAGTTTAGAGCATCATTTACCTGCAAGTGGCTTTTTACATGAGCAATGCTGAGCCCCCTAACATTCATCATCTGAAGCACCAACTTAGGAGTTGCTCCTACATCAACACATGCAAATCATCGGTGAGAAAACAATAAAAGCACAACAAGAAATTGGAGTTTAGGACTCAGAAGAAAAGCAAATAATCCATAATTGCAAGAGATGCATGCAGCTACACACATACATATATACCATGTGATAAAAGTTCCAGCAGTTTCTGCTATGTTAATATGAAACATCGCACTATCTGGTGTTGCTCGTTTCAAAAGAAAAAGAAGATGAAGTTTTTAGGCTACTTACTCTCTTGGCCACCGAGCCTCTCAACGGCGTGGACAAAGGCCATGTGGAGGTCCGGTGTCCACCGGAGCCGAGGCAGCTTCGACCGGTTGTACTGCCGCACCGATGGCACCCTCTGCTCTCCGCCGTTGATCCCCTCCAACCTGCCGCCACCGCTATCATTGTCACCCTTCAATTTGCTCTCTGAAACGTTATTGGTGCTGCTGTTGTTGCTGGAGCTCCTGCTTCCGGCAACATCGGTGGTGCTACCACCATCATCGTCGTCATCCTCCTCCTCATCTTCGTCATCTTCATCATCGCCGACTTCTCCCTCCTCGCTATCGACATCCATAACTTCCTCGTTGAGGTCCAGCTGATTTCTACCAATCGATCTCTTCAGCTCATCATCCTCAACAATCTCAACTAGCACTTCCTTCTCCTTCATCTCTCTCAGGCTGATGCTGATCAGCCTTCTCTAGGTAGCTATCTACCTCTCAAGCATCTTACCAATTCTTCTACTTGATCTCTTTCGATCTACACTGCCATGGCTGGATCGGAATCGTATGCGCGTGCAGGTGGAATAGCTAGGAAAGGGGAAGGAAGAAGGGGATGAAATGAGGGAAGCAATGATATGTAGTAGTACTGGTGGAGAGATGGGGAAGAAGCATAAGCAAGCTAGCTACTGGCTAATGATGTGTGAATAAAATAAGAGGGAATTGGACAAGCATTCTCCTCCTACATTGACTGGTTTTGAAACACTGTTCCAAGCTAGAAATTATATCTCTATCCTCAATATAATCCTGATCCTGTCCTTGTGTTTGGTATGCACACCTATGCAAAGGATACACACATATATATACACACACACACAAACAGAGAGAGAAGCTAGCTAGAGAGAGGGAAACTACACATCAGGTTAAAGCAGATTACAACAGCCAAAAAGGCTACAAATTAATTAACTTAGTAGCTAAAGACAAGAGCTTTTGGTGAAGGTGATCATGGACTAAATGGTGGAAGCATACTTTACATAGCAGCAGTGAGATCCTTTTCTTGGTTTTTTTTGCTTTCCTATTAGGTTTTGCATGCATCCATGCACGAGTGAGTGTGAGCTGATGAGCTGAGCAGCTGAGCTAGCCTCTGGTTAGTTCATGTGACCCAATCTGCCAATCTGGCTGGATTCCAAAAGCATTTCTCTGCCCTAATAGTTTTCTCGCTTGGGACACTGACCCCCTTGTCGTGTGGATCTGAGCTGCACTCCGTGACACAAAAACAAAGCGTTTGGTGGTTGACCTCTGCCTGCCTGTGCCTCTGCATCTGCATGCTCCCTTTGACAGGCTTGTTTAAACAGCTATTAGCTAGCTAAAAAGGAACAAATGTTTGACAGGTCCATGTGTATTTATTTCATTCCGGATATGAACATATATATATCCTACGTACGTATATACTCTCAGACTGCAGATGTTCTCTTCTAGTCACTGTCCTAGCTCAGGTGGATGTCTGGTTACACCACAATATATAGTTTGCATAAATGTCTCCTTTAAACAATTTAGATGTGTGTGCAAGATTAAAAAAATATTTATTACCTCCATATTTAAATATATGATACTGTTAACTTTATTAGGTTTTGGTGTGTAACTTTGGCCTCTATTTTTCTTTTAGAATATAACAATTAACATCTACAAAATTATAATATTGTAAAAGTGCTTATAATTTTCTCAAAAAGGAAAAATATACACATGTTTTTTTTTGTCTTCAAACTAAATATTGAGAACTATTAATTTGAAAAAGCTTGAACAAATAAAGTCAACAGTACCATAGATTTAAATACGAAACAAGTATAACACACATGAAAACCATAGATAAGGATTACACATGAGTGCATCTCGACGCCGGGCAAAGTGCTAATAATTAACCCTCACTGTAAAGAGAAATTAAATTTTACAGTGTACGGAGAGGTAGTACCTCCTATCGGAGGTACCGTGAGATACCAAATTTTACACGATAAAATATGGTAACTCCGGTGCCTCCTGACTTTAAAATCATTCCACTGTAAATCATGCTCAGAGAGTACCCGAAATTTATAAAAGAACCACGGTTGGGACCGGGCAAAACATATATATGTAGTACTCGATATAATTCTGTATGTGTATATAAAGATCGCACTCAACAACCAACCATCTGTTATTCTGTAGATCCAACTTACCTATCATACATTCCAACCATGGGTAATCAACTAGTAAACATCAAAATAAAACCTAAACAGCAGCCAGACCCCTTTTGGTCAAATTGGTTGGTTGTTTATGGTTCAGGGACGCATGCAAAAAAGGGGGCCTCTTGCTTCCTCCTCATATGCGTAGTGTGTGCTTTCCGATCGAAATTAAAAGGGGACGAACGATCACACGAATGGGCCGGCAGAATGTGGTTGCGTCGTCACGGCATTCATGGGATCGATTTGCATATGCCCTATCTGCTTTCTCCCACATAGGTGGAATTTTGAAAAAAAAAAGTTTAATTTGCTGTTGATTTGTGTGACAACACAACAAACGATCTCGATTTAATTGTTTCATGATCACACACATATGCATGGCCGCATGTGCAGTGTAAAGTTATCTCAGCTCATCACCTTCTGATGATTAGTTATAGTCGTTTCTGCTGTCTTTTCTAGCTCTACGCGGAGAAACTGTTGGTCAGTTGGGCAAGCAATGCAAGCAAATTAATAAAGGCATATTTACGTTGCGCATGGACTTAAATTGATTAAAGGGGTGAGAAAAGAAGTCTAGATAGCTAGTAGCAGTGATGTTTTTAGTTAAAAAAATAAACTAAACGAGAAATGCTAAAGAAAAAAAAAACAGCCTTGCTTATTGTATCTACTGTATATTATATTCAGAGTGAGGTAAAAAAATGAGCAACCACGTTCACTACGGAGGTTTATAAATTACCGTTTTAGGCCTTGTTCGGTTACACCCGGATTCAATCCGGAACGGGAATGACAAGTATAGTAAGAAATTTATGATAGATACAATAAAAGATCGGGATTTATTCCGCGCCGGGAACCAATTTACTCATGATAGATACAACAAAATATCCGGATTAATTCAACACCTCTTGACTAGTGGATTGATTCCTGGTCTCTTATTGTCCCTATCATGAGAAAATTGGTTCCTGTCCCAGAATAAATCCTGGTCTCTCATTGTATCTATCATAAATTTCTTACTATACTTGTCATTCTTGGCCCGGATTGAATCCAGGCGTAACTGAACAAGGCCTTAACTGGAGAAAAAAATTGCACCAGGTGGTTGCGGTGGATCTAGATTATATGTAGATTGATTGATATAGATAGATGTATACAAATTAAAATGCAACCGTATCTATAGTACGTATGAATTTTTTTTCAAATATATTTGTATACAAATGACGACAATTGTATCTATGTGATAGAAGTCTATTTTTTTTTTAAAAAAAATTGTATACACATTATTGCAATTGTACTTATATATGGAAATAGAAGCTAAGAATTATATGTGAAATCCAATTCTACTTAAAATCTTGCATCGTGCAAAATTGCGTAGGAAAATCCACTAGCTAAATGCCAAATTAACCAGTAGAAGATGGAAAGAAAAACATTTTCCCTTGAACGACAACTTATGATGAATTTACACTATACACATGTAGAGATCAATCTGATGTTTGATATATCTACGGCCAAGTCGCTAAAAAATTAAAATAAGCAATGAAAAGACAAACTTTTTTTATATTTATGTTCTTAGTGGATTAAATGGCAGTACTGCTGTACTGGAAAATGAACTACAATAAAAAACTTAAAATAAAAAAAATAAATTTTGGTTGTGACTGATAATACAACGAACAAACGATGAAATTAAGAGGCCAAGCTAGCAAGTGTTTGCTAATATAGATAACCATTATTTCGATTAAATTATTTTTCTTAATTAATTAAGTACATGCATGCATGCGGCATATTCTGGAGTTGTTGGCATACAATGCCTGTGCTCCAGCACTGTAGTACCAGGTTTCTATATATACCTTCAAAATATAATATGTACACATAGCACAGACTATATATATTTACATTACATATCATTGCATGAATGCAATTAATTAACATTTCCTTATATATACATATACATATATGTTTAGGTTTATTATTTTAATTTCCGTAGAATTAATTGTGTATGGAGTTAGAGATCAGCCTTCTCTCTAGATTTTAGTTCAAGCTCAACAACTCCATCCCAACAGTTGATACTATATATATTTATATGCACATGAATTTGTAAATTAATCATGGATCTCGATCTCTGAACAACCTTCAGATCGGAATAATGAAACCATGAGCATGTCTTTGGTCCTCGAATCGCTAAAATGAATCACCGTGGGGACGATTCATCAGCAGATGTTAGGTGAAATTGTCACACTTCATATACCGTTTAGTCGCGATATACAACTTGGAATATGATTCCTTTGATAAGGATCTCACTGAGCTCCGACTCATTCCAAATCAAATCGATTTAAGTGTAGCAGGTATTTACGTTTGTCCGTGTCAATCAAGTTGTTGACCAGCAATATCCACTGGGTCTAATCAACATATATAAAAAACCACCATTCCATTTCTACTTATACGGAAGTTTAACTAATAATAATTCGCGTGCCAGACTCTCCATTTGTGACTAACATACTGTTAGATTTGGACACTGATATGGAAAAAAACATAATGATATTTTTTTAACTCGGTACCTCTAATGCAAGCTCAGAGAGGGTTTGATCGAATTAGGTAGTGTTTTATCTGTAGACGAGGCGATATGAAATGGTATAACCAATTTACCATCACCACAACCCCTATATATATGTAGGGCCTATTTGGTAAAGCTCAAACTCCCAAATTTAGTTATAGGAGTTGTGGAGCAGTCTAAACCTAGCTTCACCTAGCTTCGTTCCTATAGGTAGAGCTGAAACTGTTGGTAGGGCTTTAGCTCTAGAAGAGATGAAGCTGTGCGAAGGACGTATGGAACCTATGGTTTGGTAACAGAAATGAGCTGCTCTAGAAAATCCATGACCTAGCTAGTAGTAGCTTATAAGACCAGACAAGAACCCTAGCTAGACCTATAGAAAACGCACACCAAAAAGTTTCATTTTTCCCCATGCCATCCCTTTCCCAGCGTCCAAATAATTACTTTTCCGGAATCTCTGATGACCATAGCTGAATGATAATTTGGGACGGCATGTCGTGTCATGTGACGAGAGCGAAACATTTCTACCCGGGACACTACAAAGTTTTAATTTCTTCTTTAGTAATCTCCCTATAGACGCATTAGAAAGGAAGGAGAGAAAATAATTAATTAATTGGCCATCCAATGTGATGCATGATTCTGGCTAGCCTGTGAGCAACAAGCTGATTAATCTGGACTTTTTTAAAACCATACGGACGGGCCTAGGGAGGGGACAAGGTCAACTTTGATCAGGGGAATCATCCACAGGATGTCAGGATTAGGTAGTAGTGATGGGGTAGCTTAATTTGCAGCTTGTTGCTAATCTTTTACTTTTGTGTGTAGTACTAGTTTGGATGCCTTCTCAGTTCTCTCTTGGGGATGGATTACGTGTGTCTTCTTGTAGTAGTCTTTTGTCGACATGGGTAGAGAAATTCCAAGCTCGTGGATTGAGCCTGCTGACCCCTAGCTAGTACTGTCAGAGCTAGCAAGTGAAAGAAATGTGTAACTAACTCAGGGAAAGGTTGAGGACCTAGTATGTTTTATGTGTGTTGTCCACGTAGTTAGAAAAAAAAAATCTAAAAATACTCCCTCTGTCTTATAATATAAGGGATTTTTGAGTGGACGTGACATATTCTAGTACAATGAATCTGGACATATCTACTAGCACTACTACTGGATAGAATTTCCTGGACACCGTCCCCTTTTGTTTCCATGCGGTCCGTAAGTGGAACTGCACGAGAAAATAGGGGGACAGGCGCCAGGCTGTCACCCGCACGGAAAAATGCATTATCCCATGCGGGCGTCTTAAGCCAACCGCACGGGATAATACGCGGGCGAATAAGCCAACCGCACGCGAAAATACATCTCTCTCCCACTCACTTCAAAATTTTCACACCGATCTCCCTCTCACTCATTTCAAAATTTTCACACATCCTCTCTCTTCCTTTGTATTTTCACTTTACTCCCCTCTATCTTTCTCACTTCATCTCCTCTCCTCTCCCGACTTTCGCTGTCGACGAGGCGAGGCGGCGGCGACCGTGCGCGTTGGCGAGCGGGCGCAGCGGCGACTGGGCGAGGCGGCGACCGGGCAAGCGCGGCGAGGCAGCGGCGAGCGGGCACGGAGAGGCGGCGGTGAGCGGGCGCGGCGGCGAGGGACGACGGAAACCGGCCCCCTCGCGTTCGGATCCGGCGGTGGAGGCCATCCCCCGCGCGCCTAGATCCGGCAGCGGCGCTCGTCCCCTACCCAGATCAGGCGGCGGCGCCCGTCCCCCGCATCGGTGAGGGGCGGCAGTGGGCGGGCTCAACGGCGACGCGACCAGGTGGCCGTGGCTGGTCACGGCGGCGGCGGCCGGGTACGTCTGTGCATGTGACGGCGCGATGACGGCGACGACGAGTTGCGGCGGCCGGTTGCGTGCGGGCCGGCAGGTGGGCGGCGATTTTCATTTTTTTTTGGTTTTTTTGTTTCGTGCGGGTGGTATAATATGACCACACGGGATAATATATTATCCCATGCGGTTGGCCCGCCCGCACGTGAAAATACTGATTTTCGCAGACAGCTGGGTGCAGGGGAGCCAAACGACCGCACGGAAAAATGAGTTATGTAGTAGTATAGGATGTGTCACATCCACCCAAAATCCCTTATATTATGGCACAGAGGGAGTACTTTGTAACATAGATTATATGGCCCCTTATTCACTTAAAAAGAACATGTGAGACTAAATTCAATCTATGGAGAAAAAGGATCTGGTTGTGTCTTATGAGCAACTCTATATATACAATGGCAAATCATCTTTATTTTCTGCAGAAAAAAGTACTCCCTCCATCTCAAAATAGTTTTCTTCTTAGATTGTATAGCATAACTTAAGATTTGAGAAAAAGAGATAGCAATGTCCCTTAGTAAGGTGGTGTTCTTTTCTATTGAAGATAAAGATTAAGTGTTTTACGTAAAATGAGATGGTATTAACTTATGATTAATTGAGTTTTAATTATTACAAAGTTAAAAAATAGATTAATTAATTTGATATTTTATAGCAACTTTCATATAGAAAGTTTTCGTACGAAACACACCGTTTAGCAGTTTGAAAAGCGTGCCATGAGTATCCAAAATTTTATCAAATTTTATCCAAAATGATTTATAGTTGGGAGTGAGACTGCGAGAGGATGGTTGAGGGAGTATGTCAAATTTGAGTAAATGTTAGTAATTCTCTTATTTAAATTTATAATTTGGAACTTCCTGCACTCACTCCTAGCTCACGCATACAACAAGACCAAATTTCTCCCAATTTTGTGTTACTACAAAATATATCTTTTTATGAACTGCAGGACATGGTGTAGATTTAACCTACTACCACTCCAGAGGAGTCATACCTCCTTTAAAACGTAGGAATTTTCTTGAGAATGATTCCCGTAAATGTCTTATAAAACAGATCTACTCTATGCCATTTAGTTTCATTGGTTTAACGATTTACCATCGATTTTGTTTTTTCTATAACATGCATCAAGTTTATCATTCATTTCTATAATATGCCGTTAAGTCGTAGCGTTGGATGATCACTGTATGCGGATGATGTCGCGATTTTTGTGAAGCCCCAACCCAGTGATGTGTCGGCATTGGTACAGCTGCTATCCTTTTTTCCACAAGTCTCGGGACTTCACACAAATGTTAGCAAAACAGAGATCTACCCAACAAGGGCCGTGCTGAGGGGAGCGCGACCAGCGAGATAGCACAGGGCCCCCGATCTTCAGGGTGCCCCAATCTCGCATGCTCGTCGCTCGACGTCTGTGCGTCTGCCGCTGTGCGTTGTGCCGCCGCAACGCAGCAAGCATCAAAGTGGCAAGGCAGCAAGCAACGCCTTTGCCCTCCACGTCGCTACGGCTGCAAGGCAGCAAGCAAGAAGGCCGGCTGCAAGGCATGCAGTAGCGTATATGTGCACTAAATTTTTATTTTGGTCACAAGGTTTATGATTTATCTAGTATGCATACTAAATTAAATACTATTTTTGACCTCTTTATCTATATGTTCATAGGTTTATATAGCATTTCAACTTTCAAACAACGTCTTCTGCAAATCATTGAAAATTTTATTTTTAGGAAACACTAAGAGAATTATGCTTTTCAATTGAAGATTATGCGCATATACAATTTTTTTTCTACTCCAGTTTATACTGCTACAAAAAATATCATGGGGCATAAGGGTGTGCGTTTGAGAGGATGGAAAAAGAGAAATCGAGAAGATACGTCAGCCATTAGTGCATGATTAATTGAGTATTAATAATTTTAAATTTGAAAATGGATTAATATTATTTTTAAAGCAACTTTTCAATATTTTTTTTATAAAAAATGCACAGTCTATAGCAGTGCAGGAAACATGTGCGCGTAAAAAGAGAGAGTTTTTCTCTCTTTGTGCTGCACGCAGCCTAAGTTTTTATTAGTTCATTTTATAGCTTATGTTTAGTATTCAAATAAGATTTTCGTACAGGCCCCTAAAATTCATGGGACGGCCCTGTACCCAATTAGATGTGAAGATGTAGACTAGGGGTGGAAACGAGCCGAGCTGAGCCTGGCTCGGCTTGGCTTGCAATAGCTCGCAATAAACTAGGCTTGGCCTGGCTCGGCTTGGTTAGGAAAACAAGTTAAAACTTGAGCTCTGCTCGGCTCGTTTCCTGGCTCGAGCCAGCTCGAGCTGGCTTGCAAGCCTTCCTGTTAAAACACCTCTTCATATATATTTTGTAATTATTAAAAAAAAGAACAAATCATCAACATGTAAAATTTAAATAAGTTTATATATTTAATACTTCAAAATCTTAATGATAAATTTTAAGTTGACAAATAATAACGCCATATAAAGTAAAATAATCGATATAAACACACGATGGCCTAGGCTCGCGAGCCAAAACAAGCGGCTCGCGAGCTAGCTCGGCTCAGCTCATTTTAGCAACGAGCTAAAAAGAAGACTTGGGCCTAGCTCGTTTGTCTTACGAGCCGAACCAACCCAACAAAGCTCGAGCTGAGCTCACGAGCCCGAGCTTTTTTTCCACCCCTAATGTAGACCTCAGCTCCTTGCTCGCTAATTTCCCTGGGTTGATAAAACAGTTCCCATGCCGATACCTCGGGTTACCCCTTCATTACCGAAAACTAAGGAAAGTTGATTTCCTTCCCCTGATCGAGAAAATCGGTTCACGCATCCCAGGCTGGAAAGGAAGATTCTTCACATCGGCAGGACGTAAAACCCTGGTGTAATCAGTTCTGAGTTCGATGCCAATTCACCATCTTACAGCTCTTCAGGCACCCAAATGGGTGTTAAAAAGAATTGATCATTTTCAAAGAGCCTTCCTTTGGAAAGGTGAAGATCCAGACAAGACCAACCCGGGCAGCAGCCTAGTTAACTGGCAAACGGTGTGCAAACCTAAATCTTTAGGAGGGCTAGGCCTTCCAGATCTAGAGAGATTCTCGCGAGCGCTTCGTCTTCGTTGGCTTTGGTTTAGTTGGAAGGATGAAGGAAAACCTTGGGTTGGTATGCCGGTTCCCTGTGATGAATCCGACAAAAGATTATTTCAGGTGGCGACGACAATTAGGTTGGGTAATGGAGTGAAAACAAGCTTCTGGCATGACAATTGGCTCCAAAACTGTTGCCCGAAAGATAGCACCTTTGTGTTTCAAGTTGGCCAA
The DNA here is from genome assembly GCA_000338895.3 of Oryza meridionalis. Taxonomy (NCBI): domain Eukaryota; kingdom Viridiplantae; phylum Streptophyta; class Magnoliopsida; order Poales; family Poaceae; genus Oryza; species Oryza meridionalis. The sequence continues at coordinate 8,202,464 of CM002525.2, read as the reverse complement.
AAGAAAGCAAAGAAAGGTCCAATTTGAGCTTCTTGACAATAATTAACTAGATTGTATCTTTCAGGCAAATCACCATAGTGAAAGAGATACACGAATTAGTTCGCTTGGGAAGCCTGCTCCAGGATGTTAATCTCTCCACCAGTCCGGATGATATCTCATGGAATTGGAACGAGTAAGGGACATACATAAGTAAGAGCGCATATCTTTTTCAGTTTGAAGGATCGTTTGCTTCCATAAATTTCTCCTCGCTCTGGAAGGCGCCGGCTGAACCAAAATCTAGGTTATTTGGATGGCTAGTTCTTCATCTAAAAACCCTCACCATGCAAAACTTACTTCGAAGACACTGGCCATGCAACTGGATATGTTGTCTATGCACGTGTGCCTTTGAAGATACTAACCATTTGTTCAGCGAATGCATTTTTGTCAGACAAGTGTGGAGCTTAGTTTGTGCCTGGCAAAATTTGGCAAGGAACAATGCTGATCCTCCAGTTGGAACTAGGGGTGGAAAAAAAACTCGGGCTCGTGAGCTCAGCTCGGGCTTGGCTCGAGCTTGGTTGGCTTGGCTCGGCTCGTAAGCCAAACGAGCCAACCCCAAGCCTTCTTTTTAGCTCGTTGCTGAAATGAGCCGAGCCGAGCTAGCTCGCGAGCCGCTTGCTTTGGCTCGCAAGCCTAGGCCATCATGCATTTATATTGATTATTTTACTTTATATGGCGTTATTATTTGTCAACTTGAAATTTATCATTAAGATTTTGAAGTATTGAATATATAAACTTATTTAAATTTTACATGTTGATGATTTGTTCTTGTTTTTTTTAATAATTACAAAATATATATGAAGAGGTGTTTTAACAGGAAGGCTTGCAAGCCAGCTTGAGCTGGCTCGAGCCAGGAAACGAGCCGAGCCGAGCTCAAGTTTTAGCTTGTTTCCCTAACCAAGCCGAGCCAAGCCAAGCCTAGTTTATTGCGAGCCACTACAAGCCAAGCCGAGTCAGGCTCGGCTCGGCTTGTTTCCACCCCTAGTTGGAACCTCTCATTGGTGGACTGAAATTGATCACGTTGGCTCAAAGGAGCAAAAGTTGGCAACTAGAGGAGCACTCCTTACCACTTGGTGGAATGTTTGGCTGGAGAGAAACAATAGGATTTTCGATAATATTGTTAGATCGGAGAGGGATGTGGCATATATTGTAAAGCAGAAAATAGACCTTTGTAGATCGGCTTTTAGACCTCCTTGATTCTTGTTTTCTTTAGTTTTTATGGTCTGTAAGCACTTTTTTTCCCTCTCTAATCAAACTCCGGTAGAGCTCTTGCTGTCAGTTTCCTCAAAAAATAAATTCCGGTAGAGCTCCTGCCGTCAGTTTCCTCAAAAAATAAGTCATAGCATTGGCGCATGCATGATTGACCCCACTACATGATTCAAAAAGTTTTGAAAACTTTTGTCTAGCCTCTTAGCACGTCATAGAAGTTTGTATAAGTTTCACAATTTTTGCATTACTATTTTTTTATAAAACATAACTTGTTTGTTATATGTTAATACTTTTGTTGTTGTTCCTTTTTAATGTAAATCATCTTTAATATGCTACACAAAATAGTTTTGTGCTACACAAAATATATCTTTAATTTGTTGTAAGCGGTTCCTTTCTCATATGTCACAAAAGATATCTTGTAGAAAACATGAATGACATCATGAAACATAAAAACTTCAATGTTGTGTAAGGAGGTTAAGAAAACCATAACTTTTTGAAACCTCTAATGGAATAAGTTAATTCTCAATCTTATGGGTCTATAAGGATATTTTGGGTATTACTATTATGAAAAACTATCCATCCCAATGGCATATTAAAATTGTTGAAAATTCAGTGGCATTATAGAAAGAGATAGTATGAATGGCACACCATTGAGCCAGTACAAACTTAGTAGAAAAAAAGTTCATTCTACTCCCCCAAACTTTCACAATACTTTCAATTTTTTTTTCCATGACTTTGCTTGAAAACCTGAGTGTTTAAATCAGTCTCATCGCTTCGAATCTATATAAATGGTGATAAAAAGTGTAAAAATATTCAGAGATAAGTTATAATGCCTCAAAAGGGCCTGTAGCCTAGTGGTTACAAGAGCCTTAATATCACCTTAGGTATTGGGTTCAACTCCCTATTGGAGCAAATTTTATAGGATTTAACGGCGAGGCGAAATTTTGGACCCCTCCGATACGATATTATTTTGTCCAAAATTTTTCAAATTTTTTTAACTTTTCGTGAATTTTGGTAATATTTGTTCAAAATTTCGGATTGAAATTTTGGTGTATCAGTGACCTCCGATCAAATCGGCTAAACCAAAAAAATAAACCCTACTTATATAGAGAGAAACAAAAAAGAGAAAAAAAGAGAGAAATATCATTAGGGACCCTCCGATACGATATTATTTCGTCCAAAAATTTTCAATTTTTTTAACTTTTCGTGAATTTTGATAATATTTGTTCAAAATTTAGGATCGAAATTTTGGTGTATCAGTGACCTCCAATCAAATCGGCTAAACCAAAAAAATAAACCCTACTTATATAGAGAGAAAAAAAAAGGAGAAAAAAGAGAGAAATATCATTAGGGAGCAAACTGAACTGTTTTAAATAGTGGGAGGGGGGGGTGTAAAATAAGCCAAAAAATAGTTTAGGGGGTTAAGCCATCTAATGAAATAGTTCAGGAGAATAAAATGATTTTTTTTCTTAGTGGATATAGGAGTATAAATACTCTCCATGTAAAATGGTTTGCAGTTCAATCGTAGGAGGACTAATCCGGGCTAAATGAAGCCCATGGGCTGGATGCCTCCTCCCTGATGTTGATTCAGTCGACGGTCCAGATAATTCGCGGCCCACCTAGAGCAAATAGCTGAGCTAGGTGGGCTGAATTCGGCCCAAAATCGTCGCAAAAACCGTGCTCTTCGAAGGAGCCTCCACCAGCAAACTTTGTGGGCTGGAATCTGAATTAGCCCAGTAACCCGCTATGGTTAAGCCCAGATTAATCGCTAACCTCCACAGCTAAGCAAGCAAGTAGCCAAGTAGGGTACTAAGCGCGTGTGCTACAGTAATCCATGTTGCGGTCAGGTCCCATGATTAAAATTGATTAAGCCGTCGTCTCCCTCGTCTCCGCCCACTGCTCCACCACACACACATCCCCCTCCTCCTCCGCCGCCCATGCCGCCCATGCTCCACGCCATCCTCCTCCTCGCCGTCGCCGCCACCGCCACCTCGGCGTCCGCGGCGACGGCGCCTGCGGCCGCGCGAAACAGCACCTCCAACTGCACCGTGCCGCTCCCTGACGCCGGCATCGTCATCGCCGCGTTCAAGAACGTCGCCAACTTCCCCCTGCCGCGGCGGCCGTCGTGCCGGCCCGTGCGGAGGCTCGCGTACCCGTCGCGGAACCTCGCCGGCGTCGTCAGGTGGGCGGCGCTGGAACCTGTCCGGGCTACTCGCCGTTCCCGGAGCAAAACAAGCGGTGCAGGAGTTTGTTCGCACGTGCGCCGTGTGCCAGCGGAACAAAACAGAGCACCTGCACCCCGCCGGCCTGCTCCAACCCCTGCCCGTACCGGTTCGCGTATGGGAAGACATCGCCATGGATTTCGTCGAAGGCCTGCCCCGCGTCCACGGCAAGTCTGTCATCCTCACCGTCGTCGACCGACTGTCCAAGTATGCCCATTTTATTCCTTTGGGGCATCCATACTCGGCGACATCAGTGGCGCAGGCTTTCTTCTCCAACATCGTGCGCCTCCACGGCATCCCTTGCTCCATCGTCAGCGACCGTGACACGGTGTTCACGAGCGCCTTCTGGACCGAGCTGTTTCGGTTGTCCGGCGTGAAGCTCAATCTCAGCTCGGCTTTTTAATCCACAGAGTGATGGACAGTCAGAGGCCGCCAACAGAGTCATTGGCATGTACCTCCGGTGTCTCACGGGCGATCGGCCACGACAATGGTTGCGTTGGCTCCCTTGGGCCGAGTACTGCTTCAACACCGCATTCCAGAGCTCGCTGAAATCTACGCCGTTCCAAGTGGTCTATGGTCGTGCGCCGCCGGCACTTCGGGCGTATGATCGTGGCTCAGCGCGCGTTCCAGCGGTGGAGCAGGCTTTGCTCGAGCGGGATGAGTTCCTCACGGAAATCAGGGAGCGTCTTCACCAGGCACAGGACTACGCCAAGCTGTACTACGACGACAATCACCGCGACGTCGCGTTTGGTGTAAGCGACTGGGTCTGGGTGCGCCTGCTTCATCGGCAAGCTGCTTCGCTCCCAGGCTTCAGCCATGGCAAGCTATCGCCCAGGTTCTATGGGCCTTACAAGATCATGGCGCGCATCGGCGACGTGGCATATTGTCCGCAGCTCCCGGCTTCGGCTCGCATTCACGACGTGTTCCATGTCGGGGTGCTTAAACCTTATCATGGAACGCCGCCGGAGCAGGTGCCGGCCCTGCCGCCCTTGGAGCACGGACGCGTGTTACCACTGCCGATCAAAGCAATTCGTGGCCGTCTCGCGCGTGGGATTCGTGAAGTACTTGTCCAGTGGGACGGCAAGTCTCCGGCGGATGCGACCTGGGAGCCAGAGGCCGACATTCGTCGTCGTTTTCCACAGTTCCAGCTAGAGGACGAGCTGTTTCCCAAGGATGGGAGAGATGTTATGGTCGGGATTGCATATCACCGGCGCCGCAAGAAGCCAGGCGCGTACGACGCTGGAAGCGCTGCTGCCGCAGCATCGCCCTGAAGAACCGCTTGCAGGTCGCGCTACAGTGTCCATGGTTTGGATTCAGTTTGTTAGGATTTGGTTCAGAGTTTGTTTTAGTGGTTTTATCCCTTCTTTCTAGCATTTGTTAGTTTCATCTGTAAGCTCATTTAAGGAGCAATTCGAGTGAGAATGAATCAAGTCAGTTCAGCCTATTCTTCTCATCTACGTTTTTCTGTTTTCTCATCCTCTTCTGTTCGTCTTCGTCGGCGCCACGGGTCGCCGGTCTACCAAGCCTCCGAAGCCTCGACCTCCTACCACGCACTCATATCCTATTAGGTCAAATCCCTGGAGCTCGTGACACTGATAGGTCCCAGCATGCGTTTATGGAAAAAGTTTCAAGTAGTCTTCATCATGTAGGTCACCCTGGCAACAATCCAAAACCAAACTTGTGAGACAACTGTAGCATGAGATTGATATCTCCATTGAGTAAAATCAAGAGCATATTTTTCAGAACATAAACCGTACCACATAGTAGTTATCTTCTCTTTCAGTGACATCATCATCACTCTCAGAGGCCATTTCACTTTCACTGCTCTCTTCCTTTTTATATGATTCATACTCATCATACTTCTCACACAAAAAATCTAAGGCAAATTGCCGAATCTTCATGGAAGTACTAATGGATTCGACAGAACCACACTTCAGGTTCTCAATCAACCACTCAGCCTCCTTTCTAATACCCTGATGGTGCAAATAAATTGATCAAAGTCATATGACACAAATTTCAGACAAGTATACCAGAATATGGTTAGGTGAAAGCAGGCATGCACATACCAGAAGGGCAGCAGCAATATCAACAGACCACTCCCCACGGAAAATAAAAAAACTAGCCGCAATGGTCCGGATTTCATGGCACAAGGAGTACTCCTCATCGTTAAGCATACGGCGACCATGCCTCAACCATTCAGAAATCAACTCAGCCTCCTTGGCAATACACTTGAAACCATTTTTTTTTTGGGGCAAATAACCGACACAAGAAACTAGTGAGCCTCTCTTTCAATCATTAAAACAGAATGAATATGGCAATCAATCAGTCAAACTAAACAGCCAGGAGATTGAGATGTACCTCAGCAGCATCGATGCCAAATGGACGTTTTCTTCCTTCTTTTCCTTTAATCGCGATACGCATCCATTCAACAATGCATCGACCCACTAAGGCACCACAAATAATACTAAAGGCGTTTACATTGGTCCACAAGAGCATCATGCTCTTCTCTTTCTCCAAACACTTTCAAAGAAAGAAACCATCATTACTTATGCATATCATTCACAATAAGTACTTGAAAGATAAATGGTGTAATTTAAGTGAATCCTGCTGTGCATACAAAGGAAGGAGCTATGGAGCAATTACAAAAAAAAAAAAGACCGCCCCCTATGGATGCTGCAGTTAGCGTCACAGCACGCAGCCCAATGAATGAAGCAAGAGGACTGGGCACATATAGGTTCAAACTCTTAAAAAAGTGAAAATACCCAAAGAATTGTTTCATAGTGAAGCCCCATTTGAATTATAGGTTCTTGTACAGTGAGCATATATTCCGTATTGGAAGATTTGACTACCCAGAATAGGGCTTTTCTCATGACAGTCTAATTCTAATTATTTGGTTCCTATTTATTCACGAAAAGGAACAAAATGGATCACACGGTTACATCACGTGTCCATAAAACAGTTAAAATCGTGTTTGTTAACACTTAAACAGTTGGTATGAATTTAGTATTAGAGTCATATCAGTAAATTTGTATTGGACAAATCCAATGACAAACTTTTTTAGCATAGCATAGTTTCTGTAAAAGAAAAACAAATTTCGGATGACCCAACACAGCAAGCAACTTTGCAGTGATTAGCAAGCAGAGAAAAGAGCGGGGGTTACCATGGAGGCAGCATCAGCTACCATGGAGGCATCAGCAACGGATGCAAGAGGAGCAGGACCTCTATGAAAGTAGTAAAACCAGTGAAGGTACTGCTGCAAGGCACATGGACTAGTGTTTTTTAAGTCACAAGGAAGTAGTCTGTCCGTTCCCAGTGATTTGAATTCATCTGATTTCGCCATTAGGAAGCCACGAGACGACATTTTAACGGTAGAGGGAAATTTCACAAAACAAAAGGGCTGGGAGTTAAACAAAGGAAAAGGATGCTGAAATAAAGAAACATTTAGTTACCAGGGCAATTTAAAAGATCCAGCGGTGGCGGCGGTGGGGAAGAAGAAGAAGCTCTGTCAAAATTGGAGGCTTGGGCGACTTGTCCTGGATTGTCCGACGACATTGACGCAGATTCGACCTTGCTCGAAGTGAGGATCTGGCGTCCCCTCTTCCCCATTCGGGGTCGCACAGGATGAGGATGGGGATGGGAGAGTATGAAGCGGATGGAGTGGAGAGGAAGAGGGAGAGGGAGCGGAGGAAGGAGAGGACCGCCACTGCCACGATGCCGCGACGGCTTCACCATGGTCTAGTGTTTAAACATTCTCCATGTAAATTGGTTTGCAGTTCGATCGTAGGAGGATTAATCCCGGCTAAATGATGGGCTTCATTTAGCCTCCTCCCGGATCTTAATTCAGTCGGCGGTCCAGATAATTCGCGGCCCACCTAGAGCAAATAGCTGAGCTAGGTGGGCTGAATTCGGCTCAAAATCGTCGCAAAAACCGTGCTCTTCGAAGGAGCCTCCACCAGCAAACTTTGTGGGCTGGAATCTGAATTAGCCCAGTAACCCGCTATGGTTAAGCCCAGATTAATCGCTAACCTCCACAGCTAAGCAAGCAAGTAGCCAAGTAGGGTACTAAGCGCGTGTGCTACAGTAATCCATGTTGCGGTCAGGTCCCATGATTAAAATTGATTAAGCCGTCGTCTCCCTCGTCTCCGCCCACTGCTCCACCACACACACATCCCCTCCGCCGCCGCCCATGCCGCCCATGCTCCACGCCATCCTCCTCCTCGCCGTCGCCGCCGCCGCCACCTCGGCGTCCGCGGCGGCGGCGACGGTGGCGGCGGCGCGAAACCGCACCGCCAACTGCACCGTGCCGCTCCCTGACGCCGGCATCGTCACCGCCGCGTTCAAGAACGTCGCCAACTTCCCCCTGCCGCGGCGGCCGTCGTGCCGGCCCGTGCGGAGGCTCGCGTACCCGTCGCGGAACCTCGCCGGCGTCGTCGGGTGGGCGGCGCTCGGGAACCTGTCCGGGCTGCTCACCGTCGACCTCTCCGGGAACTCCCTCGAGGGCGACGACGGATTCGGCGGCGGCGCGCTCTGGCGCGCGCCGCTGCTCCGGGCCGTCGACGTGTCGCGGAACCGGCTCGGTGGCGCGCTGCGGCTCGGGGCGAGCGCGCGGATGGCGTCGCTCAACGCGTCCCGCAACGGGTTCACCTCCGTCGTCGGCTTCGACGGGCTCGCCGCCGGCCTGGTGGTTCTCGACGTGTCCGGGAACAGGATCGCCGCCGTGCCGGAGGGGTTGCGGCGGCTGACGCGGGTTCGGCGGCTAGACATGTCGCGGAACTCGATGGCCGGGAGGTTCCCAGACGACCTGCCACCGCTCGACGGCGTAGAGTTCTTGGACATATCGGACAACAACTTCTCCGGCGTCGTCAGCTCCACCTGGGTCACCAAGTTCGGCCGCTCCGCCTTCCTCAGAGCCGGCAATGCGTCGTCACTAGTGATCGAGGACAATCCGCCGGCGTCGGCGCCGGCGCCGGCTCCGGCGACGATGACGCCGTCAAGTGGCGGGAAGAAACACAAGCGTGTCGTTCTCGTCGTCGCCGTCGTGGTCTGCGGCGTGGTAGCCGTGTCCGCCGCGGTGGCGTTCATGGCAGGGTGCGTGGCGTGTGGGTTCAGGTTCAACCAGCGCAAGAAGAGAGGGAAGAAGGCGGCGGCGGCGGCGTGGGAGGACGACGAGGTCGCCGTGGGGGCGGTGAAGGTGGCGGCCACCGCGCCGGTGGTGCTGGTCGAGCGGCCGCTGATGGAGCTGACGCTGGCCGACCTCGCCGCGGCGACGTCGGGGTTCGGGCGCGAGTCGCAGCTCGCCGACGTCGGCGGCCGAAGCGGCGCCGCGTACCGCGCTGTGCTCCCGGGGGATCTGCACGTCGTCGTGCGCGTCGTCGATGGCGCGGTGGCCGGGGTCGGCGGCGAGGACGACGGCGACGTCGCGGCGGCGGCGGCCGGGCTCCGGGAACTTGCAAGGCTCAGGCACCCAAACATTCTTCCGCTCCTTGGCTATTGCATTGCAGGTCAGCCAATTTGCTTGAAAAAAATATAACTAATTTGTTTTTAGATAATGACTTGAGAAATAATACTCATGTTTTCCACTAAAATTTGTCTTGTTCTTTGACTAGAATGTGTAGTCTCGACAAAATTCCAAAAACATATCTTTCAGTGTATGATGAGTGGCAAAACAAAATTTGAAAATGGCTTCATGCTGAAAACTGATAGCTGATCTAACTGCACTTCTTCTATTCTTTTGCTAAAAAATCATTCGGTTTTTACATTGTATTATAGTATAGAACTACGAATAGAATAACAATTAAATTCATTTGCTTTCACGTAAAACAATTTAATTTATGTGGATTTGAACAGTATGTTTCAACGAAAATCCTTTGAAATTCACGCATTTTTACATCGCAATATATTATATAAAGTATGGATAGAATAACAATTGAACTCCTTGGTTTCATGAATTTGAAATTCAAATTTTGCATCATTTGAGCAGGAAAGGAGAAACTCCTCCTATACGAGTACATAGAGAAGGGCAACCTCTACCGGTGGCTCTACGAGCTACCGGCAAGTAGTATGGACATGGAAGAAACCGGTGCTGATATGTGGGACACCACGGAGCAGGACAAGAAATCCATAGATGATTGGCCTACTCGGTACCGCATCATACTAGGAATCGCACGAGGGCTCGCGTTCTTGCACCAGGGATGGGCAGGATCATCGGGACGCCCAATTGTGCACGGCAATCTGGTCCCAACCAACATCCTCCTCGACGATGACCTAGAGCCTAGGATATCGGACTACATACACCCCGTGGATAGTAACAATGGAGAGGTGACCCCAGAGAGTGACGTGTACAGCTTCGGCGTGCTGGTGTTCGAGCTTGTGACAGGACAGGTAAGATGGGATGATTCGACGGTGAGCTGGGCCCGAGGTGTGATCCGAAACCGGAAGAGCCTCAACATCGTTGACGCGAGGCTAAGAGAGGAGGAGGAGGGCGGCACCGGTGGAGCAGCGAAGACAGCGATGACGGTGGTGGAGCGGGAGATGGTAGAGTGCCTGCAGGTGGGGTTCCTCTGCACGGCGCACTCGCCGGAGAAGAGGCCCTTGATGCAGCAGGTAGTGGGGGTGCTCAAGGACATCAGGCCGGCGCCTCCTCCTCTCGCAGGAGGCGTCGGCGAGATGCCATGATGGAGACGACGAAGACGATGATGATGGTGCACGCGAGAGAACACGCACAGTTTCTCAATCGTGGCTAGCTGCATCATCCAATCCAATCGATGTATCAAAATCCAGGAGGGGATTCGATCGGCGCCAGCCGGGAGAGAGGTGAGGTGAGGTGCGGTGATCTTTTGGTCAGTAAATAAATAATGCTTTCGTTGGATGGAGGAGTAATTTCTTGTCTTGTGCTTCGTTGCTGCTGGACTGGTAGTAGGAGATCGATCGCTTTATTGGTTGGTACAACAACTTTTGCGTAGTGATAGGAGTAGCCAGTAGCTAGAGTGTTGTTGTGGTGTACTTTGATCATGAGAGGGTTTCGTTTTGATTGCACAAAGCCTGCCATTTTGGCATCAACGAGAAATGGAGACAAGTTGGAAGTACAGCATGCAGCATCATTGTAGCCAACACGAGGAAGAAATCGATCATGATTAGTATCAGTGTGGTTTTTGATCCTCTTCTCTGGTTGCTTGAGTGGTTTGTTGAAAACGCAGTCAAAAGCTACTGTTGTCGCGTTAGTTTTGTTGAGTACTCTCCCGTTTCAAGTGTAGTTACCGGTTTTGGTACGACATTTGACCATTCGTCTTATTTAAAATTATTTTATGCTTAATATTTTTATTATTATTAGATGATAAAATATGAATACTACTTTATGCTTGACTTATTTTTATTTTTTTATTTTTTTATGAACTTTTTAAATAAGATGGACGGATAAACGTTTAACGCGAGAACATTTGACTACACTTATAGTACGACTGGAGTAGTATGTCGCGGTTTCCGGGGAGGAAAAGGATAGCTAGACAGGAATGTTGATTGAGAGGTTACACTATAGCTACACCTGGGGAGGATGTCATTTGCAGCTTTCTTTATCAGTCCAGCAAATTACCCAACAAAATGGATTTCCTGCTTTACGGTCCTGGTCTAATCGGTTGAAAACTTGAAATGGAGGGCAGTTAGAACTTAGAACAGGGTAGTTGTCCTTTTGTACTACTTGGGTACTGATTCTCAAATTTTTAGTTATCACCAACTATACCTCACAGTCAAACTTTGTTTGACCTCATAAATTTACAAATTTTTTATAATATAGCATATGCTGTGGATACAAGCTTCGAGTGCACACATCATAACGCAAGTTACTTTTCCCTCTATGTGTACGATGAATTTGACGATAAGACTTTACATTATGTTTAATTTTTTTCTGAAATTTTCAGTAATATCTATTAACTGATGTGCACGGTTATGTAGACGTGAAAACTTACGTGTATAAGTTACGTTTTTTTCTTAGATCTTAATATATGCTAAATAATCCATAATTACAATTATTTCGGGACAGAGGTAGTAAGTTACTTATGTATTAACCAATTCAACTAAAAACTTAAATAAATAAAAACGAAAGATTCACACCCTAACATACTACTCCCTCCGTATTTTAATGTATGACACTGTTGACTTTTCGACCAACGTTTGACCATTCGTTTTATTCAAAATTTTTGTGTAAATATGAAAATATTTATGTCATGCTTAAAGAATATTTAATGACGAATCAAGTCATAATAAAATAAATGATAATTACATAAATTTTTTTAATAAGACGAATGGTCAAACGTTGGACAAAAAGTTAACGGCGTCATACATTAAAATATGGAGATAGTATTAATTGTAATATCATGCTGATGTAGACATACTACTTTATTGTTTTGGATAAGGGGACAGTCGCCAGAATAATTTGGACCCCTATTTTTCTATTATAGTATATGCACAAAATATCATAAATATGTATTCTAAGATTAATCTATACATATTATCTCTATATTTTAAAAGTTATCCATAATTAAAATCAAATTTAAAAGTTTGACATCATCCTTGTTCAAAATAGTAAGTATTATCAACTTAGAGGTAATATACTTACAAGCAGAGTTGTCTGTCCTCCTCCCTCGCGCACAACATGCATTCTCACATAGAAAAGAAAATTCCCCAATAAAAAGGGTTAGGTAAAAGAAATTATGTGATTTATGCTTTATCCAATTATCGACACCTAACACATTTCCTAATAATATGAACCTAATGTAAGGGCATGTTACTTTTTTTAAAAGAAAAAACATAAGCTCAAAGAAAATGCCGAAGCAGTTAATCCTATCGATCTTAAAATAAGCTAACACGACCTTCTTGCGCAAAAAAGATGGTCAAAACGGCGTCATGCCCATGCAGACTTGATCCGATTCTCACCGGCGTATCAAGATTAGTTACACACAATATATGCTCAACCTCGAATATGTACTATGGACTTTCTTGTAAGGAATTGAAGATGTCGATACACGTACAGCTTTGTGCCTTTGTATATGTGAAAAGCTGACATTACAAAAAGCAGAGTACACTTGCCTATTAGCGACGGCACGGGCAGCAAGTACGACTTGTGTATTGTGTAAGCTTGCTTTGCTTTCTCATAATTTCGACGAAGTAGTCTACTACGACCGTGTTCAATTAATCAGTGGATCGAGATTTGTTTGCCCTGACTTGCTTGGCAAATGCGATGGGCGCTATGGAGACAACTGATGAGATGGTGATCGATATCTTCTTAATTTCAACAGGAACCAACCACACGCACAAACCTAGATGTCTAGATCAAGGAAGAGCTGGAAACCACATGAGATATACTGTACATGATGTAGTATTTTCTCTTATAAGAATAAAACACAAGAAATTGTCTTCCCTATGTTTGCACAATGGCTTATTTGCAACACACAACTTCACTAGGAAATTAAAACAAATTATTGTTTCATGTGCTACAACTACTAGACATATCTCGATTATTGACAACGTGGTTATATATATGTTTTTTAAGGAAAACGCTGTAGAGGAAGCCCCGAATTAAATTTTATACATTAAAGAACTACGAAACAAATATTACAACAAATCAATCCAATATGACAAAATAACTCTCTCTACATGATTTAACCGGGGCATAAATAAAATGAGATTATATATCCTTGAAAAGACGACTCCAAAGAAGAACAAAAGGTAATTTATCTTCAAAAATCAAGCCATTCATCTGGATGCTAATATTCTAGCAAGCCTAAACACTTTTTCCAGAAAATATGAATCCTGATAATTATCCATAGCCAACTGTAATATCTGCTCAAAACCTAGGATTGTGCTCCAAATGATATGTAACCTTTAGCAACATTCTTGACTAAAGGGACATTCCAACAAAAGATTCATGAAAGTCCCCCTTACACCTTGCGTACACAACACATATGTTAAATCATTGTCTTGAGGTGTATAATGCTATCTTTCTATCCAATAATTCTCTTGTGTTTAACCAATCAAATCAACAACATCAGCTACCAGGAGTAGCGCACAACAGGCCCCTGCGCTGTCTCTGTGAGGTGGCTTAGGTGGCAACCAAGGCGACTGCGCCGCACCTTCATCTAACTTCTCCCCTTGCATCACCACCACCCGAGTAGGTTGGTGGAATTCACGGGACTACAATGGCAGCGGCTGCGGGACTCCTTCCTCCTTCTTCTCGCGTTTTCTCTCGAAGATCTAGTGTAGGCAGAGATGGTGACAACTGATGCTGTGATGACGAGGAACTAGTGGGTCATCAACCAACTGGGGGTGATGACAACCATGGCGGCATAGATTTTGGCGCATCGACCACGACCTCCATGCTACCAATAGAGAGGGAGTGTGGCTGGATCTGGAACCTCTCTGCTAGATTTGCTGCCTCTCTACCAGAGTTAGCACCGCCCTAGGTAGATCTGATCGGAGAGCTACCATGGCGGCTCGGTGGGGTGATAGCGACGACGGTGCGGCGGCTTGAGGTGCTGGCTAGTGGCATCGCCAGTGCGCACGGTAGGCAGCCATTGCCATTGATGGTGGGGAACGACCACCGACAATGATGACAAGCTCGATCAGTGGTGGTGACCAGCGGAATGGGACGGTGGAAAGGCTCCCCTTATACGGTGGAGAGGAGGCCACCCATCGGTTGAAGATGAGGCATCCTATAAGGAGGCTAACCGACGAGGTGAAGAAAAGTGAGGAGACTGGACATCGACCGAAGAGGAGGTTGCCCGGCAAGATGGGGGCCCTAGAGGAATGAGGAGGCAGCCAACGAGAATGACTGGCAAATTGAAGGTGGAGCTCCCCTGAGATGATGCTAGTTGGAGGTGTGGTGGCGACTACATGTTAGCAGTGGTCGATCGGTCGTTTCTTTGGGTGATAATGGTGCTATGGCGTCTTTGAGTGGGGTGGGAAAGGTTGACACCAGGCGAGAAAACCTAGCCCGGCAGTAGTCAGACCGACAACGGTGCCATTTCACGTGTTGTATTTCCTCAAGAAGAGCTTCAGACCTTGAAACCGCTGCATGAAACTCATTATCTGGAATGGCTTAAGAGTGTTGTCAAGGTGGCTATCATCCCTTTCTTGGCGGAATCCTCTACGTGAAAACTTTGCCTGGGAACCCTTGGGCAGATGGTGGTGGTGCTCCAGTGTCATGACTTAGAAGTGTTGTCCTTGGAGGTCCTATCTGCTTTGACGTTGCTTATATGCCATGATGGTGTCGGGTCTGTGCATGGGACAAGCGGATCTTTCTTCTCTCTTGCCCTCTCCCTATGCATTATTAATATGTGGTGACGACCAAGGTTGTCAGTATCCCGATTCTTATCCTAGTATTTTACAATACTACGATCCTACCAAGCCGAAATGATACTGATCCCACCTAGTACTATCCTAATTTTCATAGTATCTCGATCCTACTATTCATTAATACATGATCCTATGAAATCTTAAGTGGTATCCCAATTCTACGATCCCTACGATGCTACAAAATATTATTTAAAATAAGATGGTTTGAAAATAATGTAAATAAATATGCTCAAGTTTATATAGAAATCAGTTAAATATATCAAACCAATGTGGTTTCTCTTAATAAATGTCTATATTTGCATGACATATTATTACTACATTTTTTTATATAGAATGGCTATATGTAATTAATATAAATATTAATTAAACTAAAAAAAAGAAAATCTCACAGTATCCCGATACTACGATACGATACTACTTTGAGCAAAACAATACCACTCAGTATCCCGATCCTGACAACCTTGGTGACGACTGGGAGTTCGCACATTTGGTGAGATCAACTGGCTGGCAAGGTTGACGTTGGGTGGAGCGTTTGTAGCGTTACGGTCTTTCTTGTTTGGCGATGGGCCTAAACGAGGAAGAACATATATATCCTCCACTTGAACCCTCTTCCTTTTCATCTCCAAGTCGGGATGGCAACCAGGAACCAATTGCTCCCTTTCAGCGGCTGAGCGTTGTCACGTTGGACTATTGTGGCCCTGTTGTAGGCCTAGCGGTGGCCGGTTCAGTGCTAGCTCGCTAGGTTTCTTCCTCAACAGTGTGTGGTGGTATTGTTGGCCATGTTCAGCTTATGGGTGTGGTTGCCAAGCTGGCTGTGTTTTTTTTTTGTCCTCACTAGTCACTATACTCTCCAGAGTTATAATCCTGGTTTTTATCTACTATATCAACTAGGAAAGTAGCCCGCGCACATGCGCGGGCATCATATTTAACTGTGTTAGAAATTTGATTAGAAATATTTATGATTAGTCTATCGTAAACATCTTTAATTTTTCAATAATTTGTGTGGTGTTTCTCTGAATGCTAGTAACCATCGCCGCCGTATAAATTGTAAACTAAAATTACTTAAAACAATGCAGTTTTGGTTTTATAAGAAAAATATATATGAAACTATATATCATTTGTACATAATGCGTTTCTTTTTTTTAATATTTAGCATAACTTATTTTTGTACTTTCTAAACTCTTAGTAACAATTTTTCTTTTGTATAATATATATGTCTTTATGAATTTTAGGACATATTAATTGAAGATATTTTCTATTAAAAATATGCTTAATACGACTATATCTAATTAAATGAGCTGAATTTGTTGAAATATTGATTTAATGTATGTATATAGTATTGCAGTATGAAACTACAGTTTAGCGGTAAATGTTTTTCTCAATCAGAAAATATATTAGAAAATGAGACTTTTATCGCTCCCAAGTTGTAGTTTAGGGTTGTATACTTTGAACTGAAATTATATTAGATTTTGTTTCCAACATAATGCTGAAAAGGTCAAATTTTCTATTATATTTTATTTAAAATTTTAGTTATTTTCATTATTTCAGTACTCCTAAAATATTAAAACATTGCTATTTAGAATGGGTTTCAATTTTTTTTAAAAAATGTTAAATTTAGAAAAAGAATTTTAGTCTTCAATTATTTTTATCATGTTATTTTTTTTATAGATTTCCATTCCATCAAGCGTCTCTTAAATGTTTTGATCTCTGCAATTTGGAATGGCCATACAACTTAGCATGGGATAAAGGTATCCCTTAAATGTTTTCAATGTGCTGTGTATGACAAATAGATCCTAGATGGGGTACACGTTATGACACGAAAAAATGATATAATTATAAGCTTTTTCTCTGATCTATTAGTGATATCATATATCATATGTATAATTTAGATATTATGATCATCTTAGGAACGTTTATTTATCCCTAAAAAGATCATTTATTCATAAAAGTGCATCTAATTAAGATCAAGTATAAGTAAATAGCCCATATATGCATGTTAAGAGAAATTAACTATTTCCACTGTTGAGGAAAAATATATCAATATTTACAACACCAAATTATTTTTATTGAATTCAAAATTGAATATGTTTTTATAATATGATTGTTTTGTGTAGAAAATATTACTATGTTTTTTATAAACTAATTCAAGTAATTTGACATTGACAAAATTTAAAATGACTTATAATCTGAAAGATAAGTAGTTGGAAGAAGGAGATTAGATGTCTAGAATGGTATAAATAATGGGTTGACCATTTATTAAAAACATAAGGTGAGATATTTTAATTTTTAATGAGAAATTTTAGTGTTCTATTTTATTTATTGGAGGCTTAAAGGTGGATAGATGTGGTCCACAATGTAAGTCAATACAGATATTAAATTATTGATTTAATTGAAAATTACAATAATGTAGAAATATCATAAATGAATATACGATTTAAAATTTTATGAGTATTTTAAAGTCTAGTTTATATTGTTTCTATGTGCTAGCTTGAGGAGAAAGATAAGAAAAGCAAATGATAGAGGGAAAAGCTGGCTAGACTTGTTAGGTGGAGTCCATTTGTGGGAGTTTTTTTATCCTAAAGATAATGTTGGATTTAGTTACTGTGGAGAAAAAAAGAACAGAGAAGGAATGGTAGGGAGAGAGGAATGAGAGGAATGGAGGAATGGGAGGGAGTTTTGGGATTTTCTTTTAAAGATAGATCTAACCATATAAGATAGTGGATCCATCGATTTAAGTGGAAAGCGATGGTTAGATGTTTTATTTTCATTTGTCATACTTATAGATTTATTTTAATTTATTATAGTGTTACGAGGCGAGATCGACTTAGAAGTGTTTATGGGCGTACCATTAGGCCTTGACATTTGTAATTAGAACGGCAGCACGATCTAATTTTTAGATAACAAAATATGAGTGATATGGATTTTGAATTTTATATTTAATTATAAATAAAACAACAATTGACAAAACCTGAGTATAAAATTATAACCTGAGAGTCGTGATCAATTAGATGTCCGAATTATTTTTTGATATATTGAGTGTTAATGAGAAAATATGATAAGTTAGCTAGAAAGTAGGAGAGGATGAGAGATTCGGAGGGTGGAAGGAGTACGTACTGCGTTTTTTAAGGTGTTGGTGGTGGGGACACCAGTTTTATTTTCTTTGAGTTGGAGATCTAATTGTTAAAATTAACAGGTCCGCCATTTTAAAACAAAATCGACGGTGTGATTAAAGAATGCCACGTGGTGATTTAGGAGCGTTTGTAGAAAGCCATGTGGCGGTTTAAGAGTATTTATAGGAAATTTAATTAACTTTTATTATATAAGTCCATTAAACTTTTTAGAAAACCTGACACTCATATAAAAGCTGGTAGGTTACCACATGTCATATCTCTAAATTAAAAGAATTATTAAAAATTATAAGAAAAAGAAAAAATATTTAACTGTGGATTTTTACTAAAATCGATAAGACGTGATTTTACATATCTATTAACACTTCTTCCTAATCTCCCCTAGTGTATGTACGATGTGCGTAGTAGTAGTACTGCTTTCAGAAGGTGTAAAGAAAAGGTACTGTTTGCAAAAAAAAAAGGAAAAAAATAATACTAACGTGGAACGTGGAGTACGTATGTATGCCGCCGGGAGAAAAAAAAAGAACGTACGTTCCCTGCCCGATGGCAAACACGGCAATTTTTTTTAAAAAAGTGGGGACACCAGTTTTATTTTTTAATGGAGATCTAATAGTTAAAATTAGTGGGTCCACTGATTTAAAAGAAAATCGACGGTGAGATTATAAAATGACATGTGGTGATTTAGGAGCATTTGTAGAAGGCCACGTGGTGGCTTGAAAGCGTTTATAGAAAATTTAATGGACTTTTAATATATAATAGATAGATAGAAACTTCACATTATCTACCTGGTGATACCGTTTGTAAAAAAAAATCAACAAACATCCATCCAAAAACTATTAATTTCACCCACATATAAACTTACGCTCCGCTGATTTTGTTTAACTGCAAATCTGTAGAATCAAATCAACTTAAAAAACAGAAATATTTCTCAATTTTTCAAACAGTTATATACTTGTACCGACTGAAATTTTTTCAAACAATTAAAGCCATTGGATCTCATCGGTCACCGATCGACGGGCGAGATCATTTCACCTAGAGCATAACCAACAGATTATCTATAATTTTCTCCTAAAAAAATGTTTTTGGTTTTCTAAACTGAAAATAGAAAGTGAAAAAACTCCTCCCTCCAACAGATAGCCTAAATTCAATCCCCAAAACTTAAAAATGGGCCCTTTTATTAAACTACCAAGAGAAAATTCCGTTTTTTTTCTTTCACGCACAGAAAGATTGCTATCTCCCACGCGCGGGAACGAAGGAGAGAGGCGATATTGCGTGATTGGGAGCGACTTTCGCGCCCGCATATAAACGGAGCGATGAACCGGGGGAAGGGAACTACAAAACTCGGGTAGGAGTGTTGAAGCTAATTTTTGGACTAAAATCCCTTAAAATTAGTTTTGGAAATCATATAGCTAGACTGTTGGTGATGCAATAAGGAGCACCACCTTTCCCGAGGCGCCACTGGTTGACACATCAGCACGCATATCAGGAGCTACTATAGCTCGCACTCGCACATACACTGCCTGGACGACGACACAGGCACAGCAGCTAGCTGCATATTATCTGCAGAAATTTCTTCGTCGTCCCTGTCGCGATCGCTGGCGGTTTGGAAACATGTACAGCTCGTCGATCGTATCGTCGTACATACTGTTCGTTTGCGCTTGGCCGGAGCCGGAGACTGTCCGTGCCGCGTCAACCACGCTAATTAACGGGCAAAACAAAAACGCCACCTTACGTACGTACCTGCTTCGATATTCCTACCTGTCGTCAACGAGAGAGAGAGAGAGAGGAAGGACGCATCTATGTCCTGCTCGTCGCTCCTGTGCGGAGTCCGTCTCGTTGCGCCTTGGGCCCTTCCTCCTCAAGAATCCGGTGGCCCCCATCCCTATGCGTGATATTATCTAGTACTACTTTCTTTCTGCTCAAAATATATACTCCCTCCGTCTTATTTTAATTACAACCATAAGTTTCCATGCACAAATTTGATTATCGTCTTATTTAAGCTTTTTTTATAATTAGTATTTTTATTGTTATGAGATGATAAAACATGAATAGTACTTTATGCGTGACTTATGTTTTTAATTTTTTTTTAAAAAAATTAAATAAGACGGACGATTAAAGTTGGACACGGAAAATCATAGCTACACTTAGAATGGGACGGATGAAGTATTATCATATAGTAATAAATAGACATAGAACCCAGTATTATAAATTTAGGCTGTGTTTTGTTCATGGTTAAGATTAGATAATAGGATATAACAATTCATATTTTTTTGGATATATGGTCCAATTTTTATTTGGTTGAGTGGATATGGCTATTCAAATTTTTAGAACGGATAGGATGAAAATAATAAAGTATTAAGTAATAATAACATATGTTAATTACCATTAATTTTACCATAAACTATACTAATTATATCTCATCAACATTAATTTTGAAAAGTTATTACTAATTAACAAAAAAACATTAATTGTCGCCAATTAATTACTAATGATCAAAATTAATATCCTCATTTGGTTAATTTGGCCGGATGCACTCATTCAACATGTTTTGGAATATTTCCTCTTCGAACCATCCCATCTACCCTTGTCCACCAATCAAACACCTTCAAAAGTTGGATCGTTATCACCTATCTAGGGACATCTTTTCAACCAAACACATCTTTACATAAAAACGATATGTCTAGATTCATAGTGTTATATTGTAAGTTAGTATTAAGTTATTATATTTTAAACCACGGAGAGTATATATGGAGTACATTGACTGGCACAGTGGTCATTCACTTTGGAAAAACACTTGCTTGTGATCTCTTGTCTTTTGTTCTCTGCCGTCATTCAGAGTACACCCCACGTCCCCAACTTTAAAGAAAAAGAGTAGTGTTACATGCGACCATCCTATGCTGCGTGTGTCCATGCGCTACTTGGCTAGTTGCCTAGCTGCTTGGCCAACTTGCGTAGTTGCATTGGTGTTTGGAAGATGTGGTGGCAATTGCTCCGATCGCCAATCGGTTTGCATGTCTAGTCGGGGCAGAAGCCGCGAAGAGGGGAGATTTACGGTTCAGACAATTTAACTACGGTCTTATTTGAAGAGCTAATTAAAGAGCTTCCGATAAGCAGTTAGCGGTGAAGCTATACTCAACTTGGGGCTATACTAAGACTAATTTCTAATTTTATATTATATTTGTTCTAAAATATAAAAAGTTTGGACACGGGTACGTGTCAAGAAATTGGTACAATTAAATGGTGTAAGGTTGTAATTGGTTGAGAAAATGAGATAAGTAGAAAATTTAAATGCTGGAATAATGCTGTGGTTGTTTGAAAAGAAAATGTAGATGAAGAAATTATTATATTTTTAACATAAAATTTTAAGGTTAAAAATTGTTGTATTTTATGACGGGGAAGTAACTATTAGATAGGGTCTATATACAGACCAGGCATGCATGCATACTGCATGACCTTCGCCGATGGATAGGGTTCACAATTTCTTTGAATTTTCCTCCAATTTAGTTGCTCAAAATTCAGAGATCTCCCAAACTCAGTTTTATCTAATTCTGTGAAATTTGCGAATCATGTTGGGGGCTTGTATTTCGACCCCAAAGATAATTGAAAACTATGTTGGGCTAGCAGACTTTTTCCAACACCCCCGCGTCTCCTCCCAGTGAGGGTAGGGCGGCACAGGCTATGGCAACCCTAGCCACCGCTGCAACCCAACATCCTCACCCCTTCCCTCGCTGCTGCTCGAGCGAGGTGTCGGCAAAAGCTGGTGGCTCGCCAGGACGGCGGCAACGGGGCTCACAACTTACTCCTCTCCAGATCCAGCGTGGGTGGACTCAGGTGAAGGTCGGTGGTGCCATTTCGGCAGCGAGCGGAGAGGACCGACCGGCGCCTCGGAGCAAGGCAACGGTTCACGGCTAGGAGCGACACAACGTTGTCCGACCTAGGAGGCTAGGCGAAGGAGGAGGCGCTAGTGGTGGGGCAGAGAGCGTGGAGTATAGGCGGCATGGCAGCTTGGAGCCGCTAGATCTCGTACCCCTCTGGACAGATCCAATGCTCCCTATCAGGATTTGGCCTCTCCATCAAGGGAAGTTGTCTCCCTGTGCAACAGCCTTAGTGACAGTGATGGCGACGACACAACAGCACCGGCGGTGGCGGGGACGGCATGGGCCTGGACAGAGGCAGTGGTGGAGCCCACGGATCCGGCGTGGGTGCGCCCGAATCTAGGGCTGGCAAGGGTGGCGGCGGCGGTAGCGAGGAGTTGGTGATCATCGTCGTTTTTCTACTTGGAGACGTCGTCTAGGAGGTCCCCCTGCAAAAACCTCTCTCAGGCACCTTGTGTGTGCTCTCTCTAAATGTTTGTCTTCTTACGGCAACACCCTACCTAATGCAAATTGGTGATGTTGGCAGGCCTTGTGGGGGAGAGCGGTTCCATCTTCTCTCTCACCTAGAGTTGAGTGTGGTGCTTGCTGTCAGATTTTGGTTTTGGCCGGTTCGGTTGTGGCTTTTTTTTTGTTGGTCTAGTGGCAACCGGTCGCATTTAGCGGTGGTTGGTCCGATGCTAGTATTTTTTTTGGGTTTTGTATAGATGTTGTCGGTGTGTGATGGTGTTTTTTTTTTTTTTGCTACTGCCTTTTATTTATGGTGTTAGCCTTGTAATAAATCATTGCTTTCATCCCCACATCTCTGCCACCGTTGTTTTTTTTTCCCAGACTTGCTGCGGTATCTTGTACTATGGATTGGAGTAGAAATAACTTTCGTGATTCTGATGTTGATTGGATCAGCAAGACAAAACTTGCTCTCTTTTTTCCTCCAAAAAGAAAAGATCAAGACGAAGCTTGTCGTCGAAGTGATCATCTAATTTCTTCTTTTCTGGAAGATACACCGCATCAAGGTATGACAATACGACAGTGATATAATTTGACAGCAGTAGACCACAGAGGCTGTGTTTAGTTCAGCGCAAAGTTTAGATTTTAGTTAAAATTGAAGATGATGTGACTAAAAAGTTATGTGTGTGTGTGTATAACAGATTGATGTGATGGAAAAAGACTGAAGTTTGGATCCAAACTTTGACTATAAACACAGCCAGAGTAAAAATCACACACGTCATGACATGATGGAAAGGAAAACTTAACTACAGCACAGTATAATTAAATTACACCACTAGTGTACACCTGCAAACTTATACTCCCTCCGTTTCAAAATATTTGATACAGTTGACTTTTTAACACATGTTTAACCGTTCGTTTTATTTAAAAAAAATTGTGAAATATATAAAACTATATGTGTACATGAAAGTATATTGAACAATGAAATGATATGAAAAAAATAAATAATTACTTAAATTTTTTAATAAAATAAATAGTCAAACACGTACTAAAGAATTAATGGTTTCAAACATTTTAAAAACGAGGGAGTAGTTAATTAGGTCTATTACTTTTCCTCGTTAGAAAAGTTCAGGAGGGCTTTGGTCTGTGAAAAGCTGTACGTGATTTAATAAATTAGCACATAGTTACTGATTCTGACGGTCAGGTCAATTTTTGTCATTAAACGATGCTACCGATTTGGCTGGAAATGACAGGCTAATTCCTAATTCCCAGTTGCACACCAGATTTTTTTTTTAACGGAAGACACAACGTGTCCATTCATTGAGTATAGGACACTGGTGGAGAAACCATCTTTCGTCGGTCGGCCAAATTCCACGATAGTCCCGGTTGCAACAACAACCGGGACTAAAGATCATCTTTAGTCCCGGTTAAAAAGGGTAACGGGCATATTTGATCTTTAGTTCCGGTTGGTAACACCAACCGGGACTAAAGATCATCTTTAGTCCCGGTTCAACTGCTGTCAGGACTTGTCAGGCCCCCCCGGGATCTTTAGTCTCGGTTGGTGTTACCAACCGGGACTAAAGATAGTAACTTTAGTCCCGGTTGGTGTTGCCAACCGGGACTAAAGATCCCGGTGATCTTTAGTACCGGTTGGCAACACCAACCGGGACTAAAGTCCCACCCCTTTATATATGTCTTCTTCCTCCTCCTCCCCGAGCAAGCTTCAAAATTTCTTCAAAAAAGAGGGGAGGTCATGCCAAAATTTATAGTGAATTTACTTTGGTGATTATATACAAATCGGAGGTGCCTAAAAGGTTAGCAACTTCATCCTCCAATGTTTTTTTTGGTCATATTACATTTGAAGCTATGTTTCGCACACTTTTTTGTCTCCAAAATTTTGTTGTAAGTTGATGAGAGAGAATTTGTGTTGGAAAAGAAAGAATATATAGAAATTTTGTTTATTTGCTAAATAAGGTTTCATAAAATAGTTGAGTAGGAAAATATAGTGAAAGTTAATCTTAAAAAAAAGAAAACAAACTAAATTGAAAATGAAAAGAATTTAAAACTTAAAAAATAATAAATAAGAATTAGTTGGTGGAATATTTTATAATTTTTGTATGAATAATGATATGTCGATTTTGTATGAATGTTGAAAGAGTTTGTGATTATTTTACCATTATTGTATGACTGTCATTATTGTACGAATGATTATTTGTGTACGATTTTTTTTTCATTTCATGTAGATGGATCGGCAATGGATGTACGCTGACCGGCGGTCCAAAGAGTTTATTGACGGCGTGCATTATTTTTTGAGAGTGGCCGAAGCTAACAAGCAGAAGGGTTTTATTTGTTGTCCATGCAATAAGTGTAAGAATCAGAAGGAGTATTCTGCATCCAGGACTATTCATTTCCACTTGTTTGAGTCGGGGTTCATGCCAAGCTATAATTGTTGGACATGCCACGGAGAGCAAGGGGTTGAAATGGAAGAAAATGAAGTGGAAGACGACAATATTCCAGACTTTGCTCAGTACGCTGTATTTGAAGGAAATCAAACGGGCGAGGAGGACATAGATGCTGATTATAACGACGTTGCAAATGATCTTGGTCAGATGTTGCAGGATGCCAAGGAGGACTGCGAGAGTGAAAAGGGGGCCCATAAATTGGACAAGATGTTAGAGGACCACAGAACGTCGTTGTACCCAGGTTGCGAGCAAGGGCACAAAAAGTTGGATACCACTCTGGAGTTCCTGCAATGGAAGGCAAGAAATGGTGTTAGTGACAAGGCATTTGGCGATTTATTGAAACTCGTCAAGAACATTCTTCCGGAGGGAAACAAATTGCCCGAGACAACGTACGAGGCTAAGAAGATAGTCTGCCCTCTAGGACTGGAAGTTCAGAAGATTCACGCATGTCCGAATGATTGTATCCTATATCACGGTGAGGAGTACGAGAACCTAGAAGCATGCCCTGTTTGTAAAGCACTACGATACAAGATTAGACGAGATGATCCAGGTGAGGTTGACGGGCAGCTAACGAAGAGGAGAATTCCTGCTAAGGTGATGTGGTATTTCCCTATAATACCACGGCTAAGGCGTTTGTTCAGGAACAAGGCGAATGCTAGAATGATGCGTTGGCACGCTGAAGAACGTCAACAGGACGGGATGCTGAGACACCCCGCAGATGGTTCGCAGTGGCGAAACATCGACAGAAAATTTAAAGACTTTGGAAAGGACGCACGAAACATACGGTTTGGTTTAAGTACGGATGGCATGAATCCTTTTGGAGAGATGAGCAGCGGCCATAGCACTTGGCCCGTTACGATGTGTATCTACAACCTCCCCCCTTGGCTATGCATGAAGAGGAAGTACATAATGATGCCGATTATTATTCAAGGCCCCAAGCAACCTGGTAACGACATCGATGTGTTCCTAAGACCACTGGTCGAAGATCTTAAACTGTTGTGGAAGAAGGAAGGTGTCCCCGTGTGGGACGAGGACAAACAGGAGGAGTTTAACCTACGAGCGCTGCTGTTCGTAACCATCAACGATTGGCCTGCACTTAGCAACCTATCCGGGCAGTCCAACAAGGGGTACAAGGCTTGTACTCACTGTATGGATGAAACAGAAAGTACGTATCTTAAGCACTGTAGGAAGGTTGTGTACATGGGTCATCGTCGATTCCTTGCAGCATACCACCCGGTACGGAAGAAAGGCAAGCACTTTGAACATACGGCGGACCACCGTACGAAGCCTAAACATCGCAGCGGGAACGCAGTGTTTGCTATGGTTAAAAATCTTAAAGTAGTGTTTGGAAAGGGGCCTGGCAGCCAACCTATAGAGAGCGAAGATGGTCATGCGGCGATGTGGAAAAAAAACTCCATATTTTGGGAGTTACCCTATTGGGAATTCTTGGACGTCCGCCACGCAATCGACGTGATGCACCTCGCTAAGAACCTTTGCGTAAACTTTCTTGGCTTCCTAGGTGTATATGGAAAGCCGAAAGATACACTGGAAGCGCGTAATGATCTGAAGCATATGGAACAACGCGGCGACCTTCACCCGGAACCAAAGGAGAAAGGCAGCCATTACTTGAGTCCAGCCAGCTACACTCTTAGCAAGGCAGAGAAGGAAAGTATGTTTCAATGCTTGGAGAGCATCAAGGTACCGTCTGGATACTCCACGAATATAAAGCGAATAATAAGCACGAAGGAGAAGAAGTTCACAAACCTAAAGTCTCATGACTGTCACGTGTTGATGACACAGCTGCTACCAGTTATAATAAGGGGTATCCTCCCAGACAATGTCCGGGCAACAATAACAAAGCTATGTTCTTTCATGAACGCAATTTCGCAGAAGGTCATCGATCCGGATAGGTTAGAAGCCCTTCAGAATGATGTGGTGCAATGTCTTGTCAGCTTTGAGTTGATATTTCCACCTTCATTTTTCAATATAATGACGCATCTGCTTTGTCACCTTGTCAAAGAGATCGGTATTCTCGGGCCTGTGTTCCTACACAATATGTTTCCTTTCGAGAGGTACATGGGCATTCTGAAGAAGTATGTTCGTAACCGTGCTCGTCCAGAGGCAAGCATCGCCAAGGGGTATGGAACAGAGGAGGTCATTGAATTCTGCGTTGAATTTATTGAAGACCTTCGCCCAATCGGGGTACCTGAATCACGCCATGAAGGGAGACTACGGGGAAAGGGGACTCTCGGGAGGAAAGCTATAATGACGGTAGACAACAATTTATTCCGTAGAGCCCATTTCACGGTTTTACAACAATCTTCATTGGTGGCTCCTTACATCGAGGAGCACTTGGCTCTAGTTCGCGCCAGAAACATCGGTAAGTCCGATGCATGGATTACACGGCATCACATTGATACTTTCCCCGCATGGCTGCGACAACATCTCATGGGTAACGAGACGATTAACCAGCAACTGGCCTTCCTGGCGAGGGGTCCATCTGGCTCGATCGCGACATTCCAGGGATATGAGATCAATGGGTACACATTCTACACAAGAGCCCAAGACATGAAGAGCACGAACCAGAACAGTGCTGTTCGTATCGATGCCATGGGACACGATGGTACAACTGGCACATATTACGGTGCCATCGAGGAGATATGGGAACTTGACTATGGACCTCTCAAGGTCCCTCTGTTCCGGTGCCAATGGGTTAGGTTGACTGGTGGAGGCGTAACGACTGATGACAGTGGGATGACAACGGTTGACCTTAACAAGGTTGGATACTCGGACGAACCTTTCGTCCTTGCCAATGATGTAACGCAAGTTTTTTATGTGAAGGACATGTCTAGCAAAGGAAAGAAGGGCAAAGGGCCTGACGAGCCGAAGCGCCATGTTGTTCTCCCAGGCAAAAGAAAAATCGTCGGAGTAGAGGACAAGACTGACGAGGATTACGATCAGTTAGATGGGCAACCCCCTTTCACGGTGACGGTTGACCCTAGCATCCTCCTATCAAACGAAGACACCCCTTACTCACGTAGCGATCACAAGGAAGGAACAATAGTGAGGAGAAAGTACGTGCGGACAACCGTCACCGCCGAAGTGTTGCCGTAATTGTTGTAAACTATTTTGGATGTATTGAATATGCTAGTTATATATGATTAATTACAATTTTTAACAATTTAATATCATGCATATGCTAATTATATACGACTATTATAATTTTTAAAAGTTTTGAATCATGCATGTCGGATTCACAGATGCTAGTTACAATTTTTAACAATTTAATATCATGCATATGCTAATTATATACGATTATTAGCATTTTTAAAAGGTTTAAAACATGCATGTGGGATTTACACATGTTAATTAGAATTTAAAAGGTTATTAGCATTTAAAACATATATTAGAATTTAAAACATGCATCACACTAATTATATACGATTATTAGCATTTTTAAAAGGTTTAATTAGAATTTAAAAGGTTACTAGCATTTAAAAGGTTATTAGCATTTAATTAGAATTAAGCATTTTTAAAAGGTTATTAGCATTTTTAAAAGGTTTAGCATTTAAAAGGTTATTACCATTTAATTAGAATTTAAAACATGCATCACATTAATTATATACGATTATTAGCATTTTTAAAAGGTTTAAATTATGCATGTGGGATTTACA
Source organism: Oryza meridionalis (assembly GCA_000338895.3). Lineage (NCBI taxonomy): Eukaryota > Viridiplantae > Streptophyta > Magnoliopsida > Poales > Poaceae > Oryza > Oryza meridionalis. Next base: position 8,174,068 of record CM002525.2, on the reverse strand, counting down.
TATGCTAGTTACAATTTTTAACAATTTAATATCATGCATATGCTAATTATATACGATTATTAGAATTTTTAAAAGCTTTAATTCATGCATGTTGGATTTACACATGTTAATTAGAATTTATAATGCATTATTTATATTTTAGAAACATATATGCAACGAAATTCAATATTCAGTGCTATTAACTTTAGTCCCGGTTCTTAACCCTAACCGGGTATAAAAAAAATTTGGAAATAGCGGGAAAATATCTTTACTCCCGGTTCGTGAGAAGAACCGGGAGTAAAGATATCTTTACTCCCGGTTCGTAACACCAACCGGGATTAATGATAACATCTTTAATACCGGTTGGTGTTACGAACCGGGAGTAAAGATATCTTTACTCCCGGTTCTTCTCACGAACCGGGAGTAAAGATCCGGGGGTATATATATTCCCGGTGCGTCCTCGTCTTCTCCACCAACACTTAGACGTTTTCATCGAGATCGAGCATCGGTCCTTCGCCGCCACTGCCTAGGGCAACCCGTGCCGACGCCGCCGTCGTCTCTCACCGTCGCCTGGCGGTCCTCGCCGCCTCCGCCGCAGACGCCGCCGCACCGTTTCTTGGGTGAGAGCCCCCGGCCTCTCTCTCTCTCTCGATGTACCCTCGTCTCTCTCTCTGTTTCGCCGACGACGCCAAGAAACGCCGACGACGCCAACAACGCCGATGACGCCCTTTCTCTCTCTTACGCCGATGACGCCCTCTCTCTCTTACGCCGATGACGCCCTCTCTCTCTCTCACGCCGATGACGCCGACGAACTCCGACCCACGACGCCCCCACGCCGCCGCCGCGCCCCCACGACGCCGCCGCCGCCACGATGCCGCCGCCGCCCCCACGCCCCCACGCCGCCGCCGCGCCCCCACGACGCCGCCGCCGCCACGATGCCGCCGCCCCCACGCCGCCGCCGCCGCCCCCACGCCACCGCCGCGCCCCCACGACGCCGCCGCCGCGGCGCCGCCATCGTGCCGCCGCGCCCCCACGCCGCCGCCGCCACGATGATGTGGACCACAAACGAACGAACGAACGAGCGAACGCGAACGAACGAACGAACGCGAACGAGCGAGCGAACGAACGAACGAACGCGAACGAGCGAACGAACGCGAACGAACTCGAAATTATAAAAGAACACAAACTAAAACTTGTAAAATCCATATAAAATTAAATATAGCTCATTTTAAGATGATTCAAATTTCTGTGAATTCACCAAGTTGGGAACTTTGATGTTATGTAATAAAAACTTGCACTCACAGTACAAATTTAGCTTCTAAAATTTATCCAAGTTAAATCACACATAAAGCATGCACAAACTTATAAAATGCATACAAAATTCATTTCAACTCATTTTGGAGCAAACTCAGTTTCTACAGATCCACCAACTTATGTTCTCCTATGAAGCAAAATGAAATAGTACCAGAGAATGTTTTATGTACCAGAGAATTGAATTACAAAATCAAATTAATTTCACAAAATTCTATAGTGTTGTATTTTTGTAACAAACATTTGGACATCTAAAAGATCTTCAATGAAAAGATTGTTTAACTACAAAGTTAAACAATACATTATATGTTCCTTTGCGATTAGACTAATACATTTTTTTTGGATGTTGCAGAGAAGACGTCGTCGTCGTCGTCCGTCAAGCCGAAGTGGTAGCTAGCCCTCGAAGGAATTCGCGCAGGCAAGTGATGTAAAGATGTGATTGTTTGAGATATAATATAAGATTGTTAGAATTCTAATATAAGATTATTAGATTATTAGAGTTAGCATATGTGAGTGTTAGAGATTATTAGATTATTAGACTTAGCATATTTGAGTGTTAGAGATAGTTAGAGTTTTAATATAAAATTATTAGAGGTTTAATATATGAAACTTAATTAGACTTAGCATATGTGAGTGTTAGAGATTTAATATAAGATTATTAGAGTTTTAATATTCGAAACATATTTGATTGTTAGAGATTTAATATAAGATTATTACAGATGTAATATACGAAACTTAATTAGACTTAGCATATATGATTATCTACCGTACAAATACACGACACTTAGACTTAGCATATTTGAGTGTTACAGATAGTTAGAGATTTGATATAAAATTATTAGAGGTTTAATATACGAGTTAGTGAGGAGATTGTTATACTTAGCATATATATATGATTATTACAATTTTAATATAAGATTAGTAGCGATTTAATATGAGATTATTCGAGATTTAATATAAGATTATTAGAGTTTTAATATTACGGTTAGCAAATACATCCTACAGACCTAACATATATTATTGTAATGCACAGATGGCTGATCGCGACGAGGAACAGATATTGTATGATACAATTGCAGAGGGAAGTAGCCAGTACTGGAACGAAGAAGAGGGGAACGAGGATCCAAACCAGTACTTGAACGTGGAGGGGAACGTGGAGAGGGTTGCGGATGGGAACGATGAGGAGGAGGCTAGTGGAAGTCATCCCTCCGCTGGACAGAAGAGGGCACGCGGACAACGAGGTGCCGCGAAGAAGATAGAGGGTCGGCACATCATAACTGAGGTGGACGCAGACGGCCGACCTACTGCCCCGGCGGAAGCAGCCAAGAATTTTGTACGCCACAGTGGTTGGGTTGTGAGGGATAACGTGCCTGTCAGCATGGTGTACTGGCGCAGAACAAGGGCACGCGGGGATAATGACAGCTTTGTCCCGGAATCAGAGAAAGAGATGCTGTGGACCACAATGCTCGAGACGTTCACGCTCCCTGCGGGTACAGAGAACATAGTGAAACACTGGACTCTTAAGAAAATGGCAGAACAGTTCCAGACCTTCAAGGGAGACCTATACCGGAAATACATCCTGAAGGGGCAGACACCGAACTTCGACGTATTCCCGAAGCTAAGGGATCACTGGGAGGAGTTCGTTGCTTACAAGACAGGTCAACAAGGGCAGGCGATGATGGAAAGAAACAAAGAAAATGCCACCAAGAAGAAGTACCATCACCACTTGGGGTCAGGCGGCTATAGCGTCGCGATGCCGAAGTGGGAGGAGATGGAGGCAAGCTTGCTTGAGAGGGGTATCGAACCGGCCACCGCTAAATGGCCTGATCGATCGAAGTTCTAGTTCTATGCTCATGGTGGAACGCTCAACCCAGGTGATGGCTCCTTGGTCTTCAGCGATCAGATACGCGAGGCTGCGAGTCGACTAACGGACGCAGTGGAAGCCTCTTCTCAGGGCACGTTCCGACCCGACAGAGAGAAGGACGAGCTGTCACTCGCCCTGCAGACTCCAGAGCATCCAGGACGAACACGAGGGAAAGGGGTGATTCCTTGGAAGATTGGATTCAAGGATGACATCCACACGTACTGGAGTCGGATGAGGAGCAAGAGAGATACCGAGGCGAAGATTGCAGATCTCGAGTACAGGATATCGAGCTACGAGCTCAGCATGCAAGAGGAGGTGGCCCGGAAGGTGGATGAACGCATGGCAGCACATCGGTCACACGATCCCCAGCCATACATACCTCCTCCAGTGGTTAGCCCATCAGGCAATCGTAGCAGCTGCGCCTCAACGGGGCAGGTAGTATCACATAGCATGGACGCTATGCAAACCCGGGACGAAACCACCTGCCCCGTTGATGAGATCACGCATCGGACACCATGTGAGCTGCATATTCCCTTCAAGAACTTATCAATCAAGGTATGCTCGATATAATACATGATTTTTGTCTCGTACGTTCCGCAATTTGCTGCTTAGGTTGATTACTAATAGATAACCTCTCCTCACGTGAAGGTGGCGTCAGGAATGGCCATCCCAACAGACATATCAGGGACTTACCACTGCAGGCCGATTCCAGCAGGATACTCGAGGGTCGAAGTTGAGCTGGTGGAAGCCGTGTACGAGGACCTCGAGTTGGACTACCCCGGAGGAGACGGTGAGACGCATCTACGAGACACAAGCCACGCCATTATACTATGGCGCAAGCGGTACATCATCCTCCCTGGGCGACAAGCGGCGTCTCGTGCACCATCTCCTCCGGCTCCTCCGCCTCCTCCTGCACCATCTCCTCCGGCTCCTTCGCCACCTCCTCCTGCACCATCTCCTCCGGCTCCTCCGCCTCCTCCTGCACCATCTCCTCCGGCTCCTCCGCCTCCTCCTCCACCGTGTCCGCCTGCACCTCCCAAGACAAGGTCTCGCCAAGCTCCACCTCCTGCCAGCACAAGGGCAACGAAGAAGGCCAAAGTTGAGACCACCAAAAACAAGGAGCCGCCGTACGATTGCAGTCAAGAGGAGCTTAATGCTTACGTGGCAGGAGAAGTGAAGAGGCAACTCAAGCCTCGGAGTCCTGAAAAGAAGATATCTATTGACCCGAGCGTGAAGAATTTCTTCAAGGGAATGTCCACCGCAAACAAGGAGGCCTTGAAGCTATCGGACTATGACCGAACACTCTGGAAAGCCTATTACAAGAAGTCCAAACCAGGTCCTCAGCTTGGAGAACAACCACACCAAGTGGTCGAGCCGTTGGTGACCGGCGAAGACTTTGGCATAACGGATTTCATTTCAGACACCGGTCTAACCATGGCTCAGTTGGTTGGAGGCGCACCAATCCCGAAGGCGGAAGTGGCATACAAGTTTGAACTCGGTAAACCGCTTGTCAGGCCCGAGCAGCTGCAGTCCCTACCGACACAAATGTACAAATTCCATGAACGGTACATGGAAATGAGCGCCAATGGTAGAGAGATGTTCGGAGCGAGGATCAGAAACCCCGACTTCTTGCAAGGAGAAGATGTTCTATGGATCAATTTCAAGGATGTCTTCGATCTGTACCATCGGGACGCCCTCGACGTCTCTCTTCTGAGCGCATGGATTTTGTAAGTATCTTTGAGTTCGATTTGTTTCGTTCAATAATTAGCTCCTGGCATATATGTAAGCAATAATAATTTCCTTTCATTGTTGTAGAATGGAGATTCAAAGGGCCCGGCGGCGGGGGGTTTACAATACTGGGTTCATCGACCCTCGCAAAATCAACACCGAAATGCTCGACAACTACGAGAAAGACACAGAGGACAATCTCGTCCATCTCCTAACACAGCAGCATTTCAAGACATTCATACTATTGCCGTACAACACAGAGTGAGTTTTTATTGTCGTTCGAACAAATTTCATTCCCATACATATAACATGTGCATTCTGATATTTATCTCATCTCACGCATATTCCAGATTCCACTGGGTCCTGTTCTTTTTTGACTTGGAGGCAGGCAGAGTCATTGTGTACGACTCAATGAATAAAGAGGAGAAGGTTTTTGACAAGGTCTTCCAAATGATAGACAGGTAATATAATGCCATCTATTCCACAGTCGCGGGACTCTGTTGATATTATGTTGATCTCGGGTAATATTTAATTAATCATAGCTTGCAACTGCACATGTAGGGCTTGGGATCGGTTCCGTCAATTGGTCCGCGGGACTTGGAAAGAAAAACTTGGACGGAGGTTTCATTTTCCAGTGAGTACATGCATGATCCAAAATTATATTGAATTGAATCTCTAGTTACAGTTAATATAAAGAGTATATTAAATCTCTCATCGTTTCTCATGTAGTGCGCAAAGCAGGACAAGGGAACTAACTTGTGCGGCTACTACGTATGCGAGTATGCCCACTGCCTATCAAACCAAATATATACCAAACGAGAGCTCGATGTACGTATACATAAACCGTTCAAAATTTCATTGCATATCGATTTGTTAAGTTGTTTATTAATTTCATATATTGATATGTCATTATTTTCCGAATGATAGCGTATTCACATGAGGGAAAAACTCCCACACAAGGATTTTATCACGGCTGTTCAAGAACAACTGATGGGGTTCATCAACGAAGAAGTCTTTAATCCCCATGGTGAATTCTACTATGACGGATCGACAATTCGTAACGTCGGTCCTTCCTCTTCTGACGTAACGCAGGCGTCGAAGTCGTAGCTACAGCTAGCGAGCAAATGAATTGTACTATACATGCATGTACATACATATTTACATATGTACGTACATTTACTTTAGTGGTAATATATATTTTGGTAACATATATGTACATAAAATGTTAAGTGCTTTAAATTATAAATATGTGTGTAATATATGTATTTATACATATATATACATACGCATATACATATATATGTATTCTATATACAACCATAATATATATATTGCAATGCATATATATATATATATATATATATATATATATATATATAATCAACCATGCAGCAAACAGGGCAATGCAAATAAAAAAAAAGGTACATGGATCTTTAGTCCCGGTTGGTAACACCAACCGGGACTAAAGGCTGACCGATCTTTAGTCCCGGTTCGTGTTACCAACCGGGACTAAAGATCGATCTTTAGTCCCGGTTATTTCACCCGGGACTAAAGATCGCTATCTTTAGTCCCGGATTCGTAGTCCCGGTTGGACAACCGGGACTAAAGGGGGGTTACAAACCGGCACTACAAACGATTTCTCCACCAGTGGGAGTGTTATTTACAGGTAAAAAAAAACAAGGAGATATTTACGGATAAAGTGGCCTTCTACGGCATCATCTCAGCTAGGCGTTTGGTTCCCGCCAGTGCCCAAGATATCTTTAACTCCTTAATTTTCACAATAAGATCCACAGGGGATAGCTCTTTGTTTCGAAAGATTCTCTGGTTTCACACCTTTCATATTTTTCAAGAGATTATGAGAACTAGGGTTGTACGCTAGGTCGAACTAGTTTTTATCATGGATGACTACGACTTACGCCCTGACGGCCACGTTCATTTTAACTTATTCATTGGATTATTAAAAAAATATTTACTAATTCACACGTCAAAAAAATGTATTTTATTAAAAATGTTCTATTAAATTATTTTTAAGCTACTCACTGTACTTGTCTAAATTTACAAAAGAAAATATTTTTTGGGTGGAGTAGTATTTGTTGAGTTGGTTTCTTTCAATATTTAATTTATCAATTTACTATTATTGAAAGAGTAGTTAATCCGTGATAATAATTTGCTCAATAATCTAAATCAAACTTAGCCATAATATTGAGTTTGTATTAAATATTTGTACAAAGTTGGTTACAAATTAGTAGGATTTAGAGTTATACTAGGTAAGGTATTAGTGTATTAGTGTTAGGATAAAGTTGTTTACATATCTCTCCTAGGTTCTCTCAGAACGACTTATTAGCGGCATTGTTGATCGAGGATTGTTGATATCTTGCAATTAAGTTGGATGAGGGAGGGACTATCCGTAATCAGTGTCTCAAATATGTAGGCTACGGTTAAACTAAATTAGCAAATATCATGCTTCGAGGTCATCATCACTTTTGAATCTTCTATGACCCTCTTTCGTGTTTGGTTTACGATTTCAATTTTGGTGCATGTTTTATAATAAGCGGCATTAGAGTTTGTGGAAGATACATATATAGAGATGTGATGGAGGTGTCCCACACCGTGAAACTTCTGATTTTTAACCCGGTCTAGCCATGAAGCTCGTCTACAGTTGTATTCTTGGACAGTCCTCGGAGATAGAAGGCCCAAGCATGGATCATGCTGGGACTAGGCCCATAACTACAAGCCCAATTGTTCAAAACCAAAGGAATAAGTTCACTTGAGGTCCCTCAGCGTTGCCTAGTCTGATTTTCCTCCCTCCACCAAAAAACCAGACACAATTAGTCCCCCAACATACAAAACTAGTGCAAACGAGATCCCTCAGTGGTTTGGATGGCGGTCTTAGCTAACATGACGCCTCTGTGGCTAATTTGACTTGGTCCTTGTTCTACGTGGCGGCAATGTGGCACTAGAAGTAAAATATAAAAATTAAAAATTAAAAAACATGTGAGGCCTACATATCAGTCAGACAAAAGATAAAAGAAATCATGGGACCCACATATCACCCTCCTCTCCCGTCAACGCCTCCTACACCACGGACGACGGCGCCGACGCCTCCTTCTCCCCTCTCCCTCCTGGCCATCCTTCCTCCCTCCTTGAGCTCCCTCGTCTGTTAGCGAGCACACTTGGAGAGGGAGAAGGCCAACGAGCGGCTTCACTGGTGCTGCTCGAAGGGAAACAAGGTCGCCGCTGGCTTGCTCCTCTTCCGCCGTAATGGAGATCACCACCTGCAGGAGAAACGGGGGAAGCAGTTATGCAGAGGGAGGGAATGGCGATGCCGGCCTCCGAAAAGGGGAACTCAACAACGGCGGGAGGAGATCATCCGATGGTGACTGGAGGAGACGCCACGGGAGGGGATCCAACGATGACTGGCTCTCGGATCCATCATAGCCGGGAGGGGACCCAAGTGCGCGTGGTTGCTGTGGGTTCGGTACTGCTTAGCCTCCCCGCGGCGGCGACGCGGGAGCGGAGGTCCCTAGAACTCCCCGTAGCGGTTGAGCTCGGTGACATCGTGACTGTTGCCTAGCTCCTTCTCGCCGGTCGTCGCCCTTCTCCCCGATGGCCGCCGCCCCTCTCTCCGTCGTCCATCGTGCCTCCAAGGCTGCCACACTCCTGGTGATCGGGCGGATATAATGGGTGCAGGAAGAGAGCGGGGTGAGAGGGGAGGCGGCCGAGTCGTCATTGTCAGCGGCCTCTGTGACGGGGGCGTGTGCTCGTGACTTGGTGGAAGCTGAGGCATAGTTCACGCAGCTGGCCTAGGAGCTCCAGGAGGAGTCGGCAGGGGCCCAACGCACGTGACGTCGTCGTCAAACTGGGTGACCTCTTCCGCACGACGAGGATGGATGCGCTAGGAGAAGAGGCGGGGGCAGTCGGTCCTCCTCCACGCAGAAGCGTTGGCAGGACGGCGGGTCCTGTCGTCGGCGGTGGTGGAGCTGGAGCCAAGGGAGCGGAGATGTGGCGGGAAGGGAGAGCAGCCGCTCCACTCCTGCCGCCTATCACGCCCAGAAATTTAACCCAAATTTCCAGACTATTTTGTGTATTAAATACCTGTCCAGGACCAGCCAGGGTACACAAAACGACAAGTAATATACAGTTCCAGACATAAATAAAGCGTAAATACTTATAGAAGAGGCACTTAGTCCTCACACCGAAACGAAAGCAGCAGCAGCGGAAAAAGGCGATCCTAGCGGGGCTTCAACTCCACTCCACAGGCAAAACTCAACTGGGGTCTGAGCCTTGGTCCTCTAACTTCGTCTTCAGCTCAGAAGCACTACACTTCTGAAAATGTGGAAATAATAGCAAGGCTGAGTACAACCACCGTACTCAGCAAGCCACACCAACGATGCAGACGTGCAAGGGGATTCAAGAATGGCTTGTGGCTATTTACATAAAGGTGGTTGTAAAACATTTTATTGAGCAAAACAGTAAAACAGTTCATTAATTAAGGTAACATTAAATCTCCACTGATCAACGCTACACCACGTTGAACAGGCCCAACCAACCCACCTGAATTACAGTGCATTAGGTCGATTTATTAGGGGTGAGACTAATCACGGTGAATCTGGTCGATCGCCCATAACCGCGGGCACGGCTATTCGAATAGTTTTACTCTGGCCAGAGGTGCACAACTGTACCCGCAAGACTCCACTGGCATGTCACCGTGCCAGGCCAGACACGTCACCATGTCGAGTGATTGTGACAAGACCCTTCATATAACCCCCCCTCTGACCAAACACACAACAGCTCAGGTTTCACCCCCGCCCCTAGCAGGCAGCGGGCAGTCCCCTCTCGTGCCTAGGCGAATCAGAAAGCCGCATAGGCCGTCGCAGGGCCCATCCGAACTCCATCACGCTCATCCTTGCCTGGATGCGTCAGCCAGCGGAAAGCTACTTCAAGTCAGATAGTTACCCATTCCCGCTTGTGGCAAGCGTTGTATGTCTTCTAGGGTTTCCCGCGAACCGGTCCTTAATTGCCATGGGTGCGACCAGCAAAACCATGCACCCACAGCCCACCATTCAGTCGCGTTTTAGTTGGATAATTACGACCATGAAACATGGCCGGATTTCTCGAGCACGCAGCTCGTCATGATACTAAAAAGGTCTAATAATGCAATTATCCCATCAACTGAGCTAGTGGTAAATAAGCATGGCTAAGCATATAGTTCTAGCTAGGTCATCAAAGTAACACAAGCTAGTCGATTTATCACCCAAGATTGACAAAGGACAGATATCAAATAATATGGCACAAGCAAGTAGATAGGTAAACCCTGATCCCATGTAATTAGCAAAACATGCATCTTTATTTGCAAACGGTAAAAACATTTATAAATTAGGCTCAACATGCTCAAGGAGAATGCGTGACTTGCCTTGCTTCTTCAAACAATCTTCCGAACTCTTTTCCTCACGACCGCAGACTTCCAAAACGACGGATTCTACACGCTGGCACGCAAAACAAGGAAAAACTCTAATACATACCAAGGGAATAGTACATAAAAAGTAAACAAACATGTATAGATCCATTTTAGATGAATTTTGCAAGTTGAATGGCTCAATTCGGAGTTCGAATGAATTAGATATGAATTTTAGAAGTTTTGAGCCATTTAATGAATTTCTAGAATTAAATACGATTTATGACGCAATTATTAATTATTTTTCCAAAGGAAAAGGGGTTGCTGACGTCATCAAGGGGGAGGGGCGGCGCCGGCAAGCGGCCTCACTGGTCAGCGGCACAATGGTGCCGGTCTACCGTGGACCGGGACCACCGAGGCGGTCCACCGCTGGTCCACGGGAACCGACGGCTCGGATTGGCCCAAGCCGATCGGGCGGCCACGGGGCGGCGCGCTGGGGCACGGGCGCGGCTCAGGCCGGCCGGCCGAGCGACGGCGTGCGGTGGCGTGGCCACCGGCGGCGACGGCCGGCAACGGCGCGGGAAGCGGCGGCGCACGCGGGCGGCGGCGGCGCAGCGCGGCAAGGGGAGGCGGCACCCGGCTACCCGGCACATCCGGCAGCGGCACGGAGCGCGGCAGCGGCGACCCGGTCAGACGGCCACCGGCGGCGGCGGCGCGTCGCGAGCAGGCACGAGAGGTGGCCGACGAAGGGGAGGAAGGGGGAGAGGGAGGGGAGTGCTCACTGAGCAGCATGACGGCAAACAGGTGGCTGATGGCAAGGAACGGCGGCGGCAGGGCTCCTCGGGAAGACGGCGCGACGGAGCTCCAGCGACGGGTGTCGCTCGGGAAGGGGCGGACGGGCTCGGCCTCGATCTGAGAAAGATCAAGGAGGGGTTAGGGAGGTGAGGACTGGTGCGAGGTAATCGGAAACGACTGCCGACCGCGACAATACGAGGAGGAGCTCACCGGCGACCGAGGGAGGTGGAGCTCCGATGGATTTCCGGCGAAGAGGGCCAGCAGCCGAGGATCTCCCCGTCCTTGCGGAGTCGAGGGAGGCGACGGCTATTAGAGTATATGGTAGTTAGATTCATATTAGGATAGGATTTATTTGTGTGGACTCCTTCCATATCTATAATCCTTACTTATCTCCTCCCTATGTACTTCTATATATACCGTCCCCCTGAGGCTTAATACAAGTCAACCCACGTTACGCAGTATATCTCTTCTATATTATCCAACATGGTATCAGAGCGGGCGATCTAGCGCTGCTCTCACGCTTCCGCCACCGCTGCCCCCGGGAGTAGCGATCTCCTGGGGGCGGTCGCGTTTTTTTTTCTCTGTGGTCGTTGTCGCCAGAGGGATCGTCCTCGATCTCTTTCGGTGACCCCCGTCCTATTCGTGTCAGATCTATCTAAAGCCATCTTCAGATCGTTCGTGCGTCTTCGCGTCATCAGCATGCAGCAGTAGCAGATCGCATCCGCGGATCCCGTAGACGGCGCGGCTCTCCACGTCGCTGCGCCTTTGGCTCCCGGTCCCGCCTCCTCCATGCCGTCCTCTCCGTCGACCTCTCTCCTCCACTGAGGCTGCTGATGCCGGGGGGACAGGAGCCACGTCCTTGCCGACCATCCATGCCGTGGATCTGGCGGGCACTCCAGGCCACCGTTTCGTCCGTCGCCCCCTAGTCTTCTCCAACCACCGCGCCAGCCGTCGTCGACCTCGCCGCCCTTCTCAACCCCGGCGCACAGGGGGAGGGAGTGCTCATCACCGTCGCTTCCACGCGGCAATTTTCTGCCGGCCCCTGCAGCTCTGCTGCTAGTCTCCACCACACAACCCTGTTGACAGGTTGTCCTTCTCCACTGTCTCTCGGTGTCTCTCTCTGCTATGATCCTGTGCGTGGCAGCCATGTGAGGAGAGAGAGACTAGATGGATGGTGTGAAGATATACAACCTATTGCCTTGGTTGACTCGGTGGTGACTTGCGTCAGATTCAAAGGGTTGTGATGTGAACGGCTGGTATGGACTGCTGCTATTGTGTTGCTGCTTGTATCTTTTTTTTGTCCGTTCAGACAACGGGTTTGCGTCGCCCCTGCCTCATCGACATCTACACGTTTTCGACATCGGCATTGACTCGACTTCCACTACATCGTCCCGTCTCACGCATCGACGGACTGATCACCTGTTCAAGCGCCCGGCTACGATGACACCTTGCCGCCGATTGTCTTCGACCACGTGTACTAGGCCATCAAGCTTCGGGTTGCCGCTGCGTCGCCTCCTCGGGACGCAGTGCCGCCGCCTGTGGTCCACACCTCCACTGGTTGTTGGAACGCTGAGAGGCACCCTCCTCAGCGTGGCCTCACCGCCGGTGGACTTCTCGCCACTGCATCAACATGGAGCTGCAGCTGTGTTGTCCTCTCAAACCGTAGCTTCGCCGCTTTCGTCGTCTTCATCACCGTTCGCGCATCGACAACCTCGTTATCCGCACTGGTCATCGTCAGCCACTCAGGGTCTTATTCCTCTACTTCGAGCATTGCCGCCGCATCTCCAAGTTGCCACCGTCACCGCTCTAGGCCGGTGGTCTAGCTACCTCTACATGGCCTACCTTCGTCGCCATCCAGGCCGTTGGTCCCGCTACATCGCCTTCTACTTCGTCCAACATGATTCATCGCCAGCGTCGCCATATCTTCCTCGACTACACTTCGCTCTTCTCCGACAACCGCGTGCTGCTCCGGCAATTCTCCCTCTACGCCGTTCTCGCGCCGCGACCGTCTCGGAAGTTTTCCCTGCTAGTCTCCTCCGACATTGGTGTATGATTCATGGTGGTCCCTTGTCTCGCCCACGCGGTATTGGCAACACCGGCGCGCGCATTCATTCCGAGTTGTCCTGGGGTCTGGCAAACCTTGTGTGATGTCTCGTTCTTCACGGTTCGACTACATCGGCTATTCGGCATCATCTTCCTCAACAACTGTCGCGATTGTGTCAATGTCTTCGTCTCCAGCGCGTCCTCGCGCACCCTTGGTCCACGACGCCCTCCCGTTCGTCCAAGACCACTCTACGGCGCCCCCTGCGCCTTGCGGCTCAGCTACATCGGCATCATTGACTCCCCGACTTCGGCTACATCGACCACGGCTACTCTACGCACGGCTACCTCGACCACGGCTCCCTCGCACCCATCGCTTTGGTTACGTCGACAATGGCATAAAGGGTTATCATCCGTATTGAGCACTCTCGCCGGTTTCTTCTCCAGTCCAAGTGTCTGCGTTGCTCACGCTTGGACTGCGGGGGGATGTTAGAGTATATGGTAGTTAGATTCATATTAGGATAGAATTGATTTGTGTGGACTGCTTCCATATCTGTAATCCTTCCTTATCTCCTCCCTATGTACTCCTATAAATACTGTCCCCCTGAGGCTCAATACAAGTCAACCCACTTTACGCAGTATCTCTTCTATACTATCCAACAGGCGCGGGTCGGCGTGGACCGAAGCGGCGTTGCGACGTGGCTGGAGGTGGCAATGGCGACAGAGAGAGGTGGTGCGCGTGGCAGCGGTGTTTCGGAGGCGGAATGGGAAAATGGAGTAGGGGCCGGGGTGGAGATCGACACGGCGATGCCGATGGTGGTGTCGGCGTGGCTTGGTGGTGGCTAGTGCGGCGGGAGGCGGCGGCTGGAGCACGCCGGTGAGTGGTGGGGAGTGGGAGCGCCGTGGGGAGGTGGTTCCGGCGACAAAATGGGGAAGCGGAGGGGATGCCGGGGTACGGCACGACGCGGCGAAGCCGCTGGTGGCGGTCGCGCGGAGCGGCGGCGGCAGGAGCAGCGGTGGCGGCCGGCTGGAGGGTCGCCGGCGATCGGCGGCGAGAGGAGCAGCGTGGGGAGAGCGGTACGGGGCGCGAGAAGCTCGGGAAAATTGGGGAAACTGGAAGAGGAGGCTGCGGGGAGTGTTTATATGGGCTTGGAGTGGAGAGATCGTGGCCGTGGAGGATGGAATCGGCCGGCAACGGCCGTCAGAGTGGGGCGGCATCGTGGGCGCGTGGCGGGGCAAACCGGTGCCGTTTTCTTGGGGAAAAAATGGGGGAAATGGTGGAGGAGGTGGTGGGGGTGCAGTTCCACCACTTGAGCGTGAACGGGAGTGGTGGGGTGGTGCGGATTTTGCGGCGGAGTGGGCGGCAATGGCGGCCACGGGCGGTTGCAGGCGAGGTGGCTGGAGGAAGGGGGAGGAGCTGACAGGTGGGGCCTCGGGTCCACCTGTCGGTGAGGGAAGGAGAGAGGAGGCCGGGGGGGGGGCGTTATGCAGACTTAGGGGGAGACGGGAGCCTAGCTGGGCCGGCCCACGAGAAGGAAGGAGGGAAGGGGGGAGGGCGAGCGGGCCAAGGGGAGGAGGAGGGGGATTGGGCCGGGGCGGCCCAAAAAAAAGAGGGGGGGGGGGATTTTTATTGCTTTTATTTTTATTTTAATTGATAAAATGAATTTTGTGCTTTTAAAATTATTTCTTGAGCTCCGAAAATTCACGGAAAAATCCGGAGAGTATATTAGGGCACATAGAATATTACAAAATATTCTCGGCCAATGATTTTTAAGGGAAAATTTTAATTCTCCCAACAATTCACTTGATTAAATTGCTTAAATTTTTATTTAATTTCTAGGAAATGCATTATTAAATGATTTTTAATCCTGAACGAAAATCGGGGCGTTACACCGCCCACCGCATGCCCCTCCTCTCCTACCGCCTGCTGTGTGCCGCTCCTTTCCCCCCGTCCTCACTGCAGTCCTCTCTCTCTTCCTCTTGCCGCCGCTGGTGCTCTTGGAGCCCGCAAGCCACAGGTGGCCAGCGGTCACCCGCTTCGACGCCGCCACCGTGGGAGCGCTGGAGGATGAAGGAGGGGATGGAGGATGGAAGCCTTGAAGAGAAAGAGAGGAGAAGAGGCCGAGGTGAGGAAGTGGGACCCACTAACATGTGGGTCCCACTAATTTTTTGTTTGGTTGACGTGTGGGTCCCGCATATTTTTTTTGTTTTTTAGTTTTTAATTTTGTTCCATTTATTTTTTTTTCGACTCAAACTGCCACGTAAGCGCCACGTCAATGTGATGCTAGAAGTCCATATACAAAGTTACAAACATGCAAAGCTAATCTATCTACCCTATAGTTCAACAAATGGTTTTACTCATTCATCATTCATCACGTCACACATCCAACGGTCCAAATTCATAGAATGAGTTACATCCAACGGCTCTACACCTCCACTCAAACCACTCTGATTCACCCGCACCTCCCTCTCCCCTCCGCACGCACCTCTCCGGCTCCCCTCCTCAGATCGCGCATGCCCTCCTCTCTCGGATAACGCCGCTCTCTGTTGCTCCCCATCAGCCGCCGCTGCATCCACGATCCACGTCGTCGCCAACGCCGCCGCATCCACGCAAATCGCGCAAATCCACGCCACGCCATCTGCTATGTCAGTCGGGATCTCCATTGTCATCACCACGCACAACCACCTGAGCCGGCCCCTCCGAAATCGCCATACCCTGCTTGTGAGTCGCAAGGTCCACGCCGCCAAAACTCCGTCGCGCAAACCCTCCGTCTGCCATCCCCGTTGCTGTCGGCCGCCTCCTGCTCGCCTGCATCGTACACTTAAGGTTTCTGCCTCCCGATTCCATCCCCGATCTCACAAATCCCTAACCCCAACTCTTTGACTCCAATAACCGTTATCTGATTTTTTTTCTTTGTTATTTGTGTGTGTGTGCAGGACAGCGGGAGAGGGTCACAATGGTAGAGAGCACCTTGCAGATTGGATAGATCGTTAGTAATGCCTCGTCCAATAATTAGTACATCTTTATTCACTGCAAAATCCAAATTTAAATCCCGGTTCCTCCCCTCCCAAACGCGAATGCACCAAAATCCCCATCACTTTATAGGTTTATAGGTTAGACTATCATGAGCAGACATTTTAACAATAGTGTACACTTTCTACCGTTGGCCTTCAGCGATGCATCGAAAGCACTACTACTATATGTAAAATGGATACTCCCTCCGTCCCATAATATAAGGGATTTTGAGTTTTTGCTTGCATTATTTGACCACTCGTCTTATTCAAAAAATTTGTGCAAATATAAAAAACGAAAAGTTGTGCTCAAAGTACTTTGGATAATAAAGTAAGTCAAAAAAAATAATAATTCCAAATTTTTTTTGAATAAGACGAGTGGTCAAACAATGCAAGCAAAAACTCAAAATCTCTTATATTATGGGACGGAGGGAGTACTTTTTAAATAATGACACCTGAACATGTAAAATGTCCTGCATTGGTAATGTACAAGCACTGATATATTGCCTAAACTGATTTTATTGACTACTATACATTGTTATATTACACTATTGAGAACATGGTTCTATAGGTGCTAATATTGTCGGCAGAATCAGTTTCAAACATAGGGATTTTTCTTTTTACCTTGGAGGATTTGAGAATTCAGACACCAATATGTTTTCCAAGTGCTTTATTCCCTTAGACTGAATTTCTTGATTAAACTTCCTGATTCAGTTTAACAGGGATTCTCAAACTGTCAGCTCTTGATTTCCCTTTATCGTAGACGTTCTCCCAAAAAAATACAATCAAGGTAGACATCTCATTCAATTCAGAGAAATATATTTTTGTATATTTGTTTTTTTAATTTTTTTAAAAAATTCAGATTATTGCATCATCTTGTTTATACAAAATTGCAGAATCCCATTTCATAATCTATACTGTATATTCTTTTAGCTTCTAAGTTGAATGGACCTCATGCATGATTAAATTTTCAATCTATATTCTAACTAATGTTCACTGGTCAAATAAGGGAATCTATATAGTTCATGTGGACTGCCGGCGTATATTCTATCTTCTATATCCTATAATTCACCAATTGCAATCCTACAAACCTCATTCATCAAATCCAGCGATCCAGAATCATCCAAACCAACGCCTTAGATAAGAAGCTAGAGGCAAAACATTCAGCCACCACAGCCGATCGCCGGGAAGTCCTCGCCGCCCTTTCCCATGATCAAGTGTTCAATCTGCCTGGACAAGAGCCTACGGCAAGTCTGCCTGGACTCGGTGAGCAGCTTTTTTTTCTTATATATACTTGCAGTTTAATTTTCCTCTCTCCCACTGTAGCATACATCATCAGTGAGATTATTAATATCAGATTATGTGCATGTGTGACACAAAATGTATTATATAAATAGACTTCTCATTCGATTGCCGCTTCCTGAATAATGTAAATAATCCTAATATTAAATTATCAATGGCTATTAGCCTATTATGCATTTGTGAAAAAGTTACTGAAGTAGAGATAAATAATGAATACAAATGAATATATACTTGCAGTTTAATTTTCCTCCCTCTCACTGTAGCATATATCAATGAGATAATTGAAATCAGATTATGTGCATGTGTGACACAAGAAGTTAATATATAAATGGACCTCTCATTCGATTCCCACCTCCCTAATAATGTAAATACACGCCTATTTCCATGTTAACATAATAATAAATAAATCATTAATGTTAACAAAATAATTCCATATTCTCAGATATATCCTTAATTTATTTTTCATTGGTTGGCATAGCTTTTCAGCATATAATTTGACCAAAAAAAAATCCATGATTTAAAAAAAGAACATAAGTATCACTATTTTTTAATATATCCGTGTGTGTGTTTTTTTATACATTCTTATGGAATCATTTTTTTCGTATCTCGCTGTTAAATTACTTTGGTACTTGCTGTACAAAATAATTTGAGAAGCTCACCATGTGTTCATGGCTAATTGTCCGCACTAAAATGGGATTGAAATTGGATTGAACATCTTCAATTGTAATGCAATATGTGTATATGTCTAATTGTTTTAGCGACATGGAGTCTCATAAAACTTATTACTTATTACTAATGCTAGAACTGACAGTCTCACCTGCACTGAACTATTCAAGTTACCATCATCCTGCCCTTGATGGTAATTTAGAAACTTAGATCCATTCACGATTTGAAGATTGCTAACGTGATGTAGAATTCCAAAATGGAGGTTGAACCTTCTGAGTTCATGGTGTCTACAATTAGATAAAACCAACCGATATATGAACTAAAATGAACTTAGAACTGACTTTTATTGAGTCGAACTGCACCTAAAATAATATATTCTGTGTTAGTATCTCTGGGAAGGTATCGATATGTCATTTTTCCATTATTCCACTAATATTTTGGACAAACAGCAGGCTCATACTGCATACCATTTTGCATCTTGATTCAGCAGCTAGACTCGATGTCTGTCTCTTTCAGCTAGACTTGGTCAGCCATCAAATTTGCAGGCTTACATGCATGTTTGAAAAACTGAGAATATCGGGCACATTAGCGATTCCTAATAAGAGAAGCTTAGAATATGTCTGGGGAGTGAGGATTTAAATTCTTAGTTTTTAGCCCAATTGACAATACAAAGATTTGTACCCAGGATATATATCATGAATTAGCTATGTTTCCTTTGTATGGACCTATTTGTAAGAGATGATTTGAAAAATACAACATTTGTGATGTTATTTTTCAAATACAACATTACAAGTGCTTTATTCCCTTGGACTAAATTTCCTATATTCAACTTTCTGATTCGGTTTAATAGGGATTCTCACACTGTCAGCTCTTGATCCGCCTTTATCATAGACATTCTCCCACATTGTGTATTGTAAGTATACTTTGCAAACTGAAAAGTATACATGTTCTTATCCAGTTCTTTACAACCTAAGATTTTAAATCGACCTTTTTTGTTGGTGACTTTGGAATATATTAAGAACAATAAAGGTATGATTAACTTAGCAGATTGTATATAACAACAGTACTACCTCTGGTTCCATAACTATTGACTTTTGGGATAAGGTTGAGTCTAAACTTGGACAACTTTGACTATCAATATTTTTAAAACTACTAAGAACAATGCCCGTGCCTTGCAACAGGCAAGACAATTGCTCTTTTGTGTATTGCAGTTGGTGTACATATCGTGCTTTGTTGTTGGCATTGGCAGTAAACCAATCAGATTATTTTTATCAACTCATAATTATTATGCTTTGTACAAGAGGCTTCTATTGATTGATAGAGTAAATCGATAAGAATGCAATATACTATATTGTGCTTTTCTGTTGGTATTGACAGAGTAAACCAATCATGGATATTATTTTCAACTCAGGTTTGTTTATTATTTTATCTGTTAGGAATGGATCCAAATGGTTCGTCCAATGGGGGTCGCATTGCCTTCAGAGATATAATAAATGTTTCTTCAGGTGTTGTAACACGCCAGATATTTTGTACTTTGTTGTTGAGTTCTATATACACCCATGATGTTTATGAACTACACTATACTGCCGTGTGCCCGCAATAAATAATGGAATAACTCAATATTTTTTAACATATTTTTAAGCATATATTACCCTTTTATATTGTATACTGACATGATTATATATAATTAAGTTTTCTAAAGTTTTATTGTGTCCACACAATATCATAGTATTGCACTTTATATAAAATATATTTTATGTACGATATGAATTGAATTAAAGTTCAAATGCACAGATCATATAAAAATATTTTTTGCTAACATAAAATTTTAAAAATTATTAAAGACAAATAGAGTTGCACCGTAGCGTTTAGCACGGGCATATTACTAGTTAAGTAAATTTGATTACACTTGGACATATCTTCAAGTGATATTTTTTCAATTTGTTTCACATTTTTATTTAACTATTTAAATCACATCACCTAGGTGATAAAAATACCTCCTGCTTTCTTTCCTTTTCTTGAAATGTAAAATGGTTCCGATTTTGCTTGATAATTAATATCACAACAAGCTCAGAGTTACAAACGAACAAATTAAACGACAAATACTGCAACAAGCTCAGAGGTACAAATAAACAAATTAAATTACAAATACCGTGACAAGAAGATCAGACATTAAAAAAAACGAACTTATTACAGAAATGAATTAAGTTGAAATAATCGTACGCTGTAAAAACTGTGAAAAGTAATCAAGAAATAGTAGGTGATCATCATCTTGCTAGCTCAGCTGCTGTTGACCACCCTGCAGTTCTTCCTGATCTGGCCGGCTGCTCCGGTGAGCGGGCATATCTTCCCCATCTTTATCATCGCCGCCACGAAGTCGCCGGCGAAGAGGTCCGGGTCGGTGCTGTACTTCTTCACCCGCTCGTCCTGCGAGCCGCCGTTGAAGAGCTCCTGGTCGGAGTGGAGCAGGCCGCGCCGGCCGACCAGGTCGCGGTAGTAGGCGTTGTCGAAGGCGAGCGCCGTCATGTCGTCGAGCGGCGCCAGGTTGGAGTCGCTGGAGCCGGACGCGGCGGGGCAGCCGCGGCGGCGCTCGGCGGCGAACAGCGGGTCGATGTTGGTGTCGTTGTAGATGTGGCCGCGGAAGAACTGGCACTGCGCGTAGCCGATGGTGTGCGCGCCGGAGAGCGCCGTCATGTCGCGCGGCGCCAGGCCCTTCTTGCCGAACGCCGCGACGAGGTCGGCGAGGCTGGACGACGGCCCCGGCAGGTCGCTGTCCGCCTCGCTCTTGCTCGCCGTCGTCGAGTCGCGCCGCCCCAGCGGCACCTCCCAGGTCGGCCCGCCGAGCTGCATGTGCATAACGTTTGTTACGAAAACCGGCCCCGAAATCACCATCGCTAACCAAACGCGGTAACCAAACACGTACCAGGTTGACGCCTTCGCGGGCGGCGAGGGCGAGGATGTCGGCGCAGGAGACGACGCCGGGGCAGGCGGCCTCGACGTTGGCCTTGATCTTGTCGATGACCTCGTAGCCGCGGATGGAGTTGGCGTTGGGGCCGGCGGTCTTCTCGCCGACGAACCCCTTCGACGGCACGTCGTCGAGAAGAATCGATGCATCGCAACCCTGATCAATCACAAACATTGTTGTTAGATCGAAGAGAGGCTAGCTAGGATCGTCATTGATGGGTCAACCTGGACGAAGCAGTCGTGGAAGAAGAGGCGGAGGATGGAGGCGCCCATCCGGCGCTCGGTTTTGATGGCACTGAGCATGGTGCCACGCACGATGGCCTCGAGTGTTGGGCACGACTTGCGGTAGTACGACGGTGTCATGGGCAGCGGCGGCGCGTCGTCGCCGGCGGCGGCGGAGGAGATCATCGGCAGGACGAGCGCAAGGAGAAGGCAACAACGCCAGGCAGTAGTCGTAGTAGACGATGCTGCAGCCATGGTGATCACAAATTCACAATCAAGCTGATCACTGTATACCTCTCCGATCACAGCTATCTATAGCTTAGCTTCTTCCTGCTTAGGACGACTACTGGTACGAGCTGAGGGGTTTGAGGTGCTGCACTATTTATAGAGTGGATTAGTGGAGTACGTGTGCCTTGCGATATCTCTATGCATGCATCGATGATCATGCGAGATGATATGCTAGGATTAATTAGTGCTTTCTGCAGATTAATTACCTGGCTGGCTGCACGGCTCCCATGTGGAGATATCTGTAATTTTATACACGATAGCTTTCTCTATCTATGTTTGTTATTATACCGCCAGCTTAGCTCAAATTAATATACCTGGACCCAGTATAGACGTTGGTGCAACTGCTAGCTAGTAGGAGCAGTCGCTGACCGGCATAGGCACGGTTAATTAACGCCCCAACTTTGTTTGTAGATTGTACAATGGAAGGGAGAAAAACGCCAACATAACCTCCCATATGAAAATGTTTCTTCACTTTTGATTTGTAGAAAAAACATAGCGATTTCAAAGGATTTCAATTATAGGAAAATTTCCTATGAAGGCTTTCGAAACAAATGATTAAATCCTTTCATATGTTTTAAATGCCTATAGCATAGGCAATCCTATAGAGATTTTAGAGAAAACTTAGCAAGAGTTTCAATCTCTTGGAAAATCTCTTGAGTTTATCTCTCTCATCCGATTCATGCATTTTTTTTGGGTCCAATTAAACAGTTATTCTTGTGTTTTTCCTACGTTTTGCAATCATCTATTTTACACCTACATTTCTATCAGAATGCTGTATTTTTCTGTTTTTTCATTCATGCGATTCAAAGGCAACTTGATATAGGCACAAAAAGACAGTATTTTGAAGTGTGGTCAGGCTTTTGACAGGTTGATCCAAGCACATTGGCACAAAATAAGTGAGGTACAGGGATGATGTAGGTCGGTGGACCCATCTATCGTAAACCCATACTAGTTCCTTTGTTTCTCGTATATCATTCAAATAGTTAAATTCTAAAAAAAAATAGATAGTATGTGATATATACTTCATACACATGTAAGTTCAACTTGTATATATCAATTTTGATTATGTATATTTGTGAAATGATATATCATATATTGATCTGTGTTATCAAATTATTTCATAATTATTTAAATGCATTCGAGAATTTGGGGATATCCCCTCGCAAGGGAAAAAAGAGGGTACTTCTTAATTAGCCCTCTTGTATCTTCAGAATTTTGATTTTTTTTTCTTTAATGGATCAAAGAGAGGCAAACATAGGGCTTAAGTTCGAATTGTCCTATGTTTGTAGGAACATATTCTAATCTCTCGAGAGAATATCCGTTCTCTTTTTTTCTCTCAAGTTTAATAGAAATGGCTATGAAAAATTTTAATTGGCAATGCAGAGTATAGTGGTATATATTGCTTAAGAAAAACAAGTTCAAACTTGACAACACATTAAGAAATAAATACAAGTATTATTTATATGTTGTTTTTATCATTTTATTTTCTTAATGCGTGAGTTGAGTTTATGCCTATTTTATAGAATGGTACATTTTTGTTGTATAAATATTGTTAAAGTTTTAAAGATTTATTCATCATAACTATCAGTATGATTTTTCAACGAACAAGAAATCATCTGGGATTAAAATAGTTCACCTAATGTTTGCATAGTCTCTTGCCCCGATCCTTGCACACGCTATAGTCGGATCATACGATCAGTAGTGGTGTGCATGCATATTGATGCATGCACGGCTGGCTAGTTAAGTAATTGAACTTGGCAAAAGAATTAGACCCATGGGAATGATGTGCTTAAGTTAATAATTAGTGTGTCTCTACTGTCTAGCTGGGATATATCAAACCTCACTAGTCAACGACACGCACATGCTGCCTAGCTGCATGCAGAGCGAAGATTACGCAAGTACAATATGAACACCAACGAACTAGCCATATACATTCTCCAAAGTTCTAGGTGATCATTGGCTAATTAATATATATGTAATACACACTTTAATATGTAAACGTGTGGTCCAATTCCTTGCTAACTGCAATATCAGAGAGATCGATGCAGTTGTGTTAATAACTCTGCGAATCCTATATTTATTATTCCAAGTGTCCAACTGTCAGATATTGTGGTACTCAAAGTTGAATTAAGAAGCTAGCGCGACTATATCTATATCTAAAACAACGTGTTTCATGATAAAAAGATAAGTTTGTGTTATTCATAGGAATAAAGATAAACTTTCACTAGTTATTCATATATAGGAATTAAGTTTGTGTTCTTAATATAAACTTACTCTCTCTGTCATGAAATGTAAACATTTCTAGATTTCTGATGTTTATTCTAGGATTAAGGAGAGATGAGAAAATAAATGTGAAATGGTTGTAACTGGTTAATAATCAGGGGCGAATCTAGAATTAAGGTTGTGTATTCAAAATGTAGAGGAGTAGAAAGAAATGTTACAGCCAAAAACCTAATAGTTGGCATGTATATTATCATATAGTAGTAATGATATTTATATAGCATATATATTTAATTATGTGTTGAATATGATGACTTCTTGGTTTGAATATGACATCCATTTTACTTGTTTTTCATATACATATGCATCACAAACGATATATACCTATTTCTTTTATAAAAAATATTAGATATTCATCTTAATACTCTTGAATTATGCTGGGCTTGCCTTTGGTCAATATGAGTAACCACTACTACAGATTTGGTTTTTTCATGCGGCCAAAATCGACTTTTGCATGTGCACGGGCGGCCCACTTGTGCTCAAAGGTCTATGAAAATCGGATTTTTCCCATGTGGGTGCTTAAGCTGACCACATGAGAAAAGGAAAAATGAAGAAAAAAAATAAAAATTCTGAAAATTGAAAACTACCCCGAAACGCTAGAATTCTCTCATTGTCAGCGCCATCCTTGTCCTCGTCCTCCGATCGGCGTCATCGTCCTCATCGTGTCGCCGCCACCGACGGATCCGCACAGAAGGGGGAGGGGCACCAGATCCGCGCGGGGAGGGCCGCCACCAGATCTGCGTGGGAGAGGGCTGTCGCCACTGGATCAGGGCTAGGGACGGCAGCCGCTGCGGGATCTGTGCGGGGCCACTCCTCCGCCCAGACCCATGATGGGGCCGCCGCCGTGGCCCTCACTCCCTGAGAGTGAGGGAGGAGAGGGGAGAGGAGCGCGGGAGAGGACTTAGTGAGAGAGAGAGAGGAGGGGAGAAATAAAAAAGAGTGGTAAGAGAGAGGAGTATTTTCTCATGCGGGTCACTTCGTGGATGTTGTTACGTACTTTGTGTATATGTTGTTACGTACTTACATTCCTTCCTGCATCCAGAGCGCATGGGTATGTGGATGGGCCAAATCTACGTGCAAGGAACAACTAGGAATAAGTCTATTTCGCATCCCGCATCTCTTTGCCCTGGTTAAATCGCATCCTTGAACCACAAATCCGGAATAACACCTCCCACAATTTCAAAAACCGGTGGAAATTGACTCCTTGGATGGTTTCGAAAGAGGTTTTGCTGAAGTGGCAAATTGACTTGGTCTAAGTGTGCTGACGTGGCAGCTCAGCCATCAAAGGAGTTGAAAATAGAAGTGGGTCCGACTTGTAAGGTACAATGGTCAAAAATTAAAAAAATATGGGATCCACTTGTTAGCCCCCCTTCTCCTTCTCTTCTTCCGCCCTTCTATTTCTCTCGCATTGCCCGTGACGACGAGCATGGGGTTGCGACCATGGGAGAGGATCTTGGCGATGCGGCGACAATTCTTCTTCCCCGAGCCGGCGAGGTTCCTAGTGGGACAAGGGATAACGGCGTCATCTGTGGCGGCGAAGCTGCAGAGGAAGAGAAGCGGCGGGCAGTGTCACGCCCAGAAATTCACGAACCCGAATTTCTAAGCTGAATGTGTATTAAACCCCTGTCCAGGACCAGCCAGGGTACACAAACGACAATTGTTGACATACAGATCCACGTCTTACAAAAATATAAAAGATTACCAATGCAGCGGAAAAGATAAAACGAGCTAGACTGGGAAGCTTGACTTCAGCAGCGGGCGACTCCACTCCACAGGCAAATCTTGACGGCAGCGACGAAACCAACCTCCCTGAGACAGCTCCAACTGAGAAGAACTTCAACTCTGGTGTGGGGGAGAAGAGAGCAAGACTGAGTACTACCCACTGTACTCAGCAAGTCACACCGGAAGAGGAGGTATGATGCAGGATATAACCAAAGGAAGCTAGGGGTTCTTTTGCATAAAGCAGGCATTTCAAAGCAGTAGTTGAAAGCAGTAAAACAGCTGTAGTAATTAATCAATATTAACCAATCACTGTCCAACGCTACACCACGTTGCAACAGGCCCAACCATCCACCTGAACTACACCAGTTCATTAAGCTAAACTAGGGGTGAGACTAATCACGGTGAATCTGGTTGATCGCCCATAACCGCGGGCACGGCTATTCGAATAGTTTTACTCTGGCCAGAGGTGTACAACTGTACCCACAAGACACGATTCCACACATGTTGCCATGCCCCGAAGTATCACCATGATACTGCAAAGGGGGAAATCGTGACAAGACCCTCCACATAACCCTCCCCTAACCATCCACACCACGCTAAGGTTTCACCCCCACCCCTCAAAAGGCAGTGGGCGGTCCCCTCTTGCGCCGTGGTGAATCCGGCAGCTGGACAACCGAACACCTCGGCCGACCCAACTCCATCACACCCACCCTCGCCACCGGTGCCTAGGAAAGGGTCGAGCTATACTTCAGATCAAGCAGTTACCCACTCCCGCTTGTGGTAAGCACGGTAAGTCTCCCAGGGTTTCCCGCGAACCGGTCCTTAACTGCCATGGGTGTGACCAGCAAAACCATGCACCCACAACCCACCATTCAGTGTATTTTAATTAACTAACACCATCGCGGTGGCACCAATCTAAAGCTACGCCAATAGTCAGAGTCTATATAATAATGTGATCCCCATTTGTGTACTAGTTGAACTAAGCATGGCTAAGCATTTCCTAAGCCAACATCTAGTCATTTTGATACCCAAGTTATCAATGGCATAAGGTAACCAATATGTGGCTGAGGAATAGGACCCATCCCACATTACATTGTAAAAGAATGCAACATTTAATAGAAATGCGGGATATTGGTAAATTGGGTACAACATGATCAAACGTATTGCATGACTTGCCTTGCTCTCGGACTGATGAGATCTCAGCAACGTCTTCGAGAAACCGCGGATCGACGAAACGGCCGAAACCTACGCGACAAACAAAGCACACCAGCAAAACATGCTATAAGACTACTGAAACAGGAAACAAAACTATTTTTAATGGATTCTTTGCATTTTTCTTGATTTACTGAGACTTGAATGGACTTAAACGGAGCTCGGATGAATTACTTATGAATTTTAGAAGATAAACTGTGTTTTTACTAATAAAGAAAAAGCCTTAATCATTTTATTGCGCAATAAAGCCCAGGGCTGACGTCAGCGAAAAGGGGGGGGGGGGCGCCGGCACGTGGGCCCCACGGGTCAGCGGCTCCAAAGAGAGGGAGGTGGCGCCTGGCAGGTGGGCCCCACCAGGCGGTGGCTCAAAGGAGAGGCGAGGGAGGCGCCGGCCAGGCTCGGCTCGGCCTCAAGGCCGACCGGCCGACCAAGGCGAGGCGGCGGCGAGGCATGGCCACCGACGGCGGTGACCGGCATTGCGGGAAGCGGCGGCGACGGCCGAAAGGCGGCGACGCATGGCCGGAGCAGCGGCGTGGCCGGCGCTCGTGGGAAGGTGAGGAAAGGAGGGGGAGGGAGGACTCACCGGCGACACGGCGGCCGGAGCGGAAGACGAAGGCGGCGACGACGACCCGAGGAGAGGAGGGGCGGACGAGCGGCGGCGACACCTAGAGGAGGGGAGGAGAGGAGTTTGGGATGGAGAGGGCGACCGCGACGACCAAAGTGGCTGGCCGGAGACGGAGGGGAATGGATAGCTCACCGGCTCGCGAGGAAGATGGGGTTCCGGTGGGGTTCCGGTGACGCGAGGCGGTGGCCGAGATGGCCCACACGGCGGTGGAGCTAGCGGCGGCGGCGGCTTGGCGCGGCGGCGGCCCTAGTGGCGACGGCACGCGGCCGGAGATGGGCGGCGGCGGCGGAGCTCGGCGAGCGCGGCGCGACGGTGGTAGAGGGCGTGGGAGAGGACGGTGGATGGGGGAAACGAGAGAGAGAGCTCGAGTGAGGGTTTTTATGGGCGAGGGAGGGGCGGAAACGGCCGGGGATGGCCCCTATTTGGCCGGCGACGTGGAGAGGTGGAGGAGAGATAGAGGGTGTTGGGGGATTTCAAATCCCCCACCACTTGCGGGCGCGCGCGCGCGGGAGATGCGGGGGAAAGGGTGGCGACGTGAGCGCGAGGCGCGGGCGCGGAGTGGAGGCGCGACGTGGAGCGGAGAAGGCGGCGGCGCGGGCGGTTTTGGCGGCGGTTGCCGTCGTGAGCGGGTGGCTGGAGGAAGGGGACGACCTGATAGGTGGGCCCCACCTGTCAGCGTCCCGGAGAGAGAGGGGAAAGGGGAACGGGCCGGCCCAAAGGAAGGAGGCCGAGCGCGGGAGGGAGTAGGCCGACGGCCCAATAGAGAAAAAGAAGGAAAAGAAAAAGAAAAAGAAGAAAGGATTTTTCCTGGGATTTAAAATTGCACTTTGGTGATTTTTAATTGGTTAAAATTATTTCCAAGGCTCTGAAAATTCCACTAAAAATCTTGTTAATGCATTGGAGCATGGGGAACTCAAGAAAAAATTCCACCACGCTATTTCCGATTATTAATTGCATTTATTAACTAGGGATTTAGCTCTAGGTTAATTAAGATAGTTTCTTCGGGCAATTTATATAACCAATTTTTAAAGCGGGGTGAAACTTCAGGGTGTGACAGGCAGCTACACATGGGTAGGTGGCCGAGGAGCGGCGTGGGTATAGATGGCCAATTGGGCCACCCATCATGGCATGGCCCGAGGCCCAAGCCCGGCCATGCCTGGGCCGAGGCTAGTCAGGCTGACACGGCCCGACCGACATGCCGGGCCGGGCCGTGCCAGCCCACAGGCGGCATGCACGGCCCAGGCACGGCCCAATACTACTCGGGCCGTGCCGGGCCAGCCCGAAGGCATGATGGCCCATCGTGCTTCTCCACAGAAAAAGTCTATTTTTCATCCCTTAACTCTGTGGGTTGTGTTCAAATGGCTGGAAATAAGTCTATTTTGTATTTCTCTTCTCTTTGGGCATTGCCTTATACGGTTATTTAAGTCTATTTTGCGTCCCTATATTTTTTTATTTGATCGGGCTGTGCTGGGCTGGCCCAGCGTGTCCAGTCCGCCACCGGCAAACAGGCATTGTGGGCCCCCTCTAGTGTCCCTTGGCCTTACTTCAGTCAGCTAGCACGAGCCGAAAGAAAATGTGTTGCCATTGGAATCAGAAGATGGAAGGGGAAAGAAAGAGAAGGGAGGAGAGACAAATGTGGGGCCACCCACTTCTATATTCAACTCCATTGATGATTGGGCTACCACGTCAAAACTCTTAGACCAAGTCGATCTGCCACGACGGAAAAACCGCTTTCGAAACCACCTAAAGAGTCAATTTGAACTGGTTTTTGAAATTGTGCAAGGTGTTATACCCAGTTTTATAATTGAGGGATGCGATACAACGAAGGGTCAAGAGACGAGGGAGCAATATAGACTTATTCCAATCAACTAACAAGCAATTTTGACGTCCTAACATCTGGACGAGCTAGGCCCGGTTTCGGACCTCAGATGGCCTCACAGGCCTTACAGACAAAGCCCACAAGATCACCTTGTAAGACAACCTGGTCTCTGGGCCACCGTGTAGTCATCTCTGGGTAAAAATGGACAATTGTGTTCTTATTTCTGTTCTTTAACTTCAGCTACGATTTTACCCTTTGTTTTAACTTTGTGAATTTGTAATACTTCAGTTAAGATTGTATGCCTATTTTTTGAAGTTTTTGATTTTGTCATTTTTAACTGAAGTTTGTATGTGCTCTTGTTAACATGATTTAACGGTGTTTGTCCCTACTTTTCCGAGGACTTTATGATTTTGCTCCTTTTTTTACATTAAGCTTCATTTATAAATGTTGCCCCTATTTTAATACGAACTTCCACTTGTTTAGTAAAAAAAAAGGGAAAGAGCAAACTCAAAATGAATTTTGACCCTACATAGCTAGTCATCTTAACGGAATGGGGTAACCACAAGCTTCAGCTCAAATATAAGGACATGATCAAAAAGCTAAAATAAAGAATAAAATCATATATAATTGGAGCAGGGGAAGCCACGGATATTATGTATATATAAGTGAGCTTTCAATAGAAAATTAATGGGATTAGATATATGCACTGGTTTCCTATATCTTTGAGCGTGCGTTAGGGACGTATTCATGGGTGTATGAATGTGGTGTTTATGTGTAGTGGTGTGTGTGCAAACATGTTTGTATGTTGTTTAATTGTAAAAAAAAATGTAACTGGAGTAGAAAATAAGGGTAAGAATGCAGACATGCAAGAAAGCTATTTTTTGGATGGATCGACGACTTGAACATATGTGCTAGATTGTACTACCTCCGTTTTCTAGTAGATGACGTCGTTGATCTTTGAACACACGTTTGACCGTATAGAAAACATTTACGTAACTATCTTTTATTTATTGCGAGTTGTTTTATTCCTGGAAGTACTTTAAGCATGATTTATGTATTATGCATTTACACAGAATATTTAAATAAGTTGAATGATTAAACTCATATATAAAAAAGTTAACGATGTTATTTATTAAAAATGGAAGGAGTAAAACCACAAAGAGCACTGAGAGAAAATAGCAACGATGTTACCACGCTGCTTTATTGCATCACAGTATTTACAACAAAGATACGTCACCACAAATCCACATAAAAATATATACAGCCCATGGATGATCAGCTGTCGTTGACGACCCTGCAGTCGCACCTGACCTCGCCGTCGCTGGGCTGCCCGATGTTCCCCATCTTCACCATCGCCTTGGCGAAGTCGGCGGCGAACAGCGCCGGGTTGGCGGCGTACTGCCTCACCAGCGCGTCCTGCGACCCGCCGTTGAACAGCACCTGGTCGGAGTGGAGCAAGCCTCGCCGGACGAGCAGGTTGCCGTAGTAGGCGTTGTCGAACACGTTCTGCGTCTGCACGTCGAGCGGCGCCAGGTTGGTGTCGCCGTTCGGGGCCGCGGCGGGGCACGTGCGGCGGCGCAGCGCGGCGAACGACGGGTCGATGTTGGCGTCGTTGTAGATGTGGGCGCGGAAGTTGGCGCACTGCGAGAAGCCGACGGTGTGCGAGCCCGACAGCGCCGTCATGTCGCGCGGGCTCAGGCCCTTGTTGCCGAACCGCGCGATGAGCGTGGTGAGGTTGCTCCCCGGCCCCGGCAGGTCGCGGTTCGCCTCGCTGCGGCTCGCCGTCGTCGAGTCGCACCGGCCGAGCGGCACCGCCCAGCTCGGCCCGCCGAGCTTCATGGAGACAACCATCGTTGAGCACTCATATGTCGTTCACACCAGCTCGCTATGCGTGTGATGAGCACGCGTCGAACGCTCGAGCGAACGTACCAGGGCGGTGCTGTCGCGCGCGGCGAGGGCGATGATGTCGGCGCAGGAGACGACGCCGGGGCAGACGTCCTCGACGTTGGCCTTGATCTGGTTGATGACCTCGTAGCCGCGCACGGAGTTGTTGTTCGGGGCGGCGGTCTTCTCGCCGACGAACCCGGTCGCCGGCACGTCGTCCAGAAGGATGGACGCGTCGCAGCCCTGCAGTGCCACCACAATATATAGTAGCTTAGAATAATCACTCACCCTTGCAAACATTTGATCGTTAACATGGTGATTGAAAAATTAATCCAGCTTAATTATCATATGATTAAACCTGGACGAAGCAGTCGTGGAAGAAGAGGCGGATGAGGGAGGCGCCCATCCGCCGCTCGGCCTGGATGGCGCTCGCCACGGTGGCGTGCACGACCTCCTCCACCGACGGGCAGCTATCGGCGTAGTACGACGTCGACAGTTGCCCGGAGGCTTCGTCGGAGAGGAGGAAGAAGACGAGCAACAACAAGCAATGCCAAGTCCTAGAAGCCATGGCAACGTACACAGCTAGCTAGTGATCTCGATCGCAATTAATCTTAATTAACCAAGTGTTCTTGCGCTTAATGATCACTGGAACTTTAGCTCAGCTAAAATCATTAGCTTCTTGCTCTTGTGGCTGGCACGAGCTAAGAAGTTACACTTGTGTTGCTATTTATAGTGTGGCTGAGATCAGATCGCATGCACGCAAAGAAAAAGGGTAGCTTTCCATGACGGCGATGGGGGGTCACAAACTTGTGGAAAAAAATGGGCAAGTTCTACGACCTTTCTTCCTCCAGTTGACGAGAGCGATATAGGTGTATGTGCCAAATAAACTTATCGGCTATGTATCGCTCACAACTTCACAAAAGTCGAATGAAAGTTTTTACAACACATACATATTATCTGGAGGAAATTTCGTTCCTTGTATATCACCTTGTTTTTGCTCAATATATCATTCCATCCCTATCGTCTTAATTAAGCTTTGTTTCATCCTGGCATATATATCCATTAGGGTTTACTTGTGAT
This sequence comes from Oryza meridionalis, assembly GCA_000338895.3. NCBI lineage: Eukaryota > Viridiplantae > Streptophyta > Magnoliopsida > Poales > Poaceae > Oryza > Oryza meridionalis. Next base: position 8,141,880 of record CM002525.2, on the reverse strand, counting down.
ATCCCTAACATATATACCCATTCAGTGAGTTGGCAGTTATTATTTTTTCTTGATCAAAATGTTAAATTTGACAGTTTTTGAATCACAAAAATCTATGTTATTCTTATCTTGATTTTTTTTTCAAAACAAATTAAATTTGAATTTGTCACAATTAAATCATATCGGAATTGAAGCAATTTCAAATTGGAGAAAAGCACTGAGATCGATCACTTACAATATCGGTAATTTCACCTTGTTTTTGAACATTGACATTTAAATATTTGAGTGAACCCTTATGAGGATTCGATGAGAGGGGGGGACTTGTGGCCTACTATGAAACCTAACTAATAATTGGCACGAAACCGGTGTAATTTACCAGCCCCAAATTTTATTACCAACTACACAAAAAAGTTATTTGGGGCTTTGACCCAGTAAATTTACAGCTATTCTCTGCCTATTCGAACAGAAAAAAATTGTGAACTTCTCATATATTTATCAAGATAAAAGTCGGGCTTGGGCCATTAGGAGCTCGGTCTCAACCTCAAGCCTCAAGCATGGAAAGGATTTTTGGCGCAGCTTCGCCACTAGTGCACACTTTAGAACCATATAAGGCCCATGCTGCAAACGGAAGCACTCCTCCTTTTCTCATTCATGTCCCCACTAAAATCCTAGAAATTGTGCCCAAATCCACCACCCCCGTCTCCGACCCGCCCGTGAGGCAGTATGCATGCTATAGTACCTTCCCTCCTCCCCCACTCACCACGCTCCACCATCGGGCCCTATGCCCATGCATTGGCTCCCCACGTCCAGCCTAGCTCACTCTTCGCAAGATGGCGGGGAACACCACATCATCATCCTCCATGGTGAATTCTAGTCGTGTCCTTCCTACTCTTTCTCTTTCCCGTCGAGATTCCCACGTCTTCATAATCTTTACCTGACAAGGCATGATGAGTTATTCTTTCCCAATGATGATGACGAGGCCTAACGTCTTCTTTGTCAGATTTGGACACATTAGTAAGCTCCATACCGCTAGTTCGTGTTAAGCAAATCACATAAACTTTCGCTTTGAAAAGTTTGAGATTATGTTTGTAGAATGTTTTGTGGTTTTTGAGCTAAAAGTCTGAGTTATAAAGTTGCACATATTACCACTGAAAGTTTCAGAATTATGGTTGTAAATTCCTGATTTTGAATAAAACATTACGATATTATATCGAAATTTTGAACCACAAGTAGAAAGTTTTTTTTTAAAAAAAAATTACTAGAAAGTTTCATTTGTTTTCTCAAAAGTTTTGTGTTTATATTGATAGTTTGAACCACAAGTAGAATATTTTTGAATTTTTAGTTGGAAGTTTCAGTTCATGGATAAATGTTTTTGTGATTTTGTATAATGTAAGTTTATGGATAAAGTAGAAAGTTTTTGAATTATTAATTGAAAGTTTCAGATTTTGAATTAAATGTTCTGTCATTTTATATTGAAAGTTTAGAATCACAAGTGGAAAGTTTTTTATTTTTTAGTTGAAAGTTTGTGGTTTTATGTTGAAAGTTTGAAGCACAAGTAGAAAGTTTATTGAAATTTTAGGCTTAAAGTTGAAAGTTTTATAATTCGGATTCTCTCCGGTTGCATGGAGAGTCAATTGCAGATGAAAGGATCGAAAGGAGCACGGAGCTCTGATTCGAAGAGGCACGTGCACAACTCTCTCTCCTAGCACACCTGCGCAATTGAGGAGCCCCCCTCGAGGTAAGCTCTCTTTTCAATCGGCTTCCACTATACATTGCATGCTGCTACCATTTCTATATCATTGCTCCTCTCATAAGTACCATCGTCACTACTACGGTCTTGATCTTAGAATGGTAATATCGTGCTTGATACGCCTGCTCATATGTTTTTCTCCAAAAAAAATTCTCAACTTAATTATGCTCGCTATTGGCATGGTGATTTAGCTTTGATATGCTAACAAATGCCCATTGTCATCATCAACAGTGCACCTTTCTGCCATTATTTGTCATATACTCCTATATTTCACATTTGTTCTGTGTTTATCTGAACCAAATGAAAAATCTGCCACCTTAGGGCACATCCACATGGAAAGCAAACGGTCTTGTCTGCTTGCACTGCAGTGAATTGGACTTGTGGACCTAAGATTGTGACATATTAGCCTTTGTTTGACCTCTCCGTTGGCTCCTTGGAGACCTATAGAACTCAAGGAAGAAACAAGCAAGCCAGCTGTTACTACCTATTAGTCTGGCGACTCAAGGTAGTAATGATTATCTGTTTTGTAGGCAATATATCAAGGGGTAGATATTTAGGGCTCCTTTGAAACACATGATTAAAATAACAGAGAAATATGAAAGAATGGAGTTTGATAGGAATGTAATTGTAAAATAGATAATTGTAAAGCACAAAAAAAATATAGGAATATGGTCGTTTGATTAAGCCGTAGGAAAAACACATAAATTGATTGAACGAGAGAGATAGACTAAAAAAATTCCAAGAGATTGAATTCTCTTGGAATTTAAAAGCAAAAGATATGATTCAATTCTCTATATCAAAGACCTTTGTAGGATTTTTTTTCCTATAAAATTGAAATCCTTTAAGAGTCCTATGTTTTTCATACAAACCAAAGAAGCCTTAGAATTAATTTAATAGGGCATTAGTACCTACTATATAGATTAATTTAACAAGACAATTTTAATATTCTGAGAAGCAAATCCTATGAGGAAAAAAAACACGATGCAACTTACAACAATGAACGATTGAGGCACTGTTTTTATTTTATTGGCTCGCAATTCCTAGGACACCGAAGTTTCATATCCTTTGCCTCAAGAGTACCCTGTATCTATCTATTATCATTGAGCATGATCAGTAGTGATGGCTGCATTATAATTTGGGCTCACTACTATAGATACGGCCAATGTATATGGCTATTTGAGGTTAGGCAGTAGACACGGCCTGTCACAAAATAGAGGGTCATTTAGGCATGATAGGGCGAATTTTCGAACCTAAGAAACCCCATGATGTTGGTTCAAAATGTACGCCTGTCACAGATGACCCCTATGTGTGACAAGCTATGTCGTGCAATCCCCCTAAACCATAGCCAACAATGCAGGAAGTTGCTACAGCTGTAGCTTGGTTGCAGCCAATATCTACTGATTAGGGCAATCATACAATCTAAAGTTGAATAGGTGAGAGAATAGTAAAAGAAAAAAATAGCAGCACTTTGGCCTTAGTCATATCTAATGCGTCAAACTCATGTGTTCTAGGTTTTAAGGAGGAGATGGGAATGGGGAAATTGGCAAAGGCAGTTAAGTGGTTTTGGGTTGTGTAATTTGTTGTGATCGAGTCACCTTTTTATATAACATCCCAAAGGACAATATTGTCATTCAGTAAGCACACTATCTCCTTCATCCAAAGAAAATAAGTAATATATATAATAATATGTAAATTAATGGGGAAGAAGGGGAGAGAGATGTTTGGATTGTTTGAGAAAATATTATGATTGTGTCCGGCATTTTTCTGAACGTCAGACTCCCGGGGCGAAGCATTCTCGTCATTATTTGCTAACACTCTTAAGGTTATGTAGCGCATGCATTCTGACAAAAAGTTAAAGAGCTAACCGAGGTTATCTAGTAACAACGATGATAAAACGTATTGGATTTGGAAAAGTGAGGTTAATATGAAGATTAAGGTTTTTGTGTGGTTGTTCTTTATGGACAGGGTTAATAAAGGATCTTCTGGATAGAAAGCACTATGCTCCTTTGGATGCTTCGGTTCAATGCTCCAGCTGTACCCTGTGTTAGAGAATCCAGAGAGCATATGTTCTTCTTCTGTGATTTTAGTTCCCTTTGTTGGAACCAATTGGGATGGAACTGGTCTCCTGCTGAGGACTTTCACCTAATGATACAATAATCACAGCGTGCTTCATTCTCCATTATGTAACTTTTTCTCTTAGCTGCTTAGAATATTTGAAAGGAAACGAATGGTCTAGTTTTTCAGGGTATTCAGCCTTTTATTGCTTCTTGGAAAAGAAATCTTAAGTCCGATTTAAATACATTTACTTCGGCTCAAGGAGATACGTAGCCCTTTAGTTCAATCATGGATTGATCTACTGTAATTTTCAGCTCCTCCTTATTTTTTCTTTTTTTTGGCTTTTGCCGTTATTTGTATATAATCTTTAGAAATTAATTAATATATAACGTGGGAGCCTCCCTCACTATGGTTCAGAAAAACAACATAACAAAAAGTGGGAGAAAGAGAAGTATGATTCACTGGTGGAGAAATCGTTTGTAGTGCCGGTTCGTAACCCCCCTTTAGTCCCGGTTGTCCAACCGGGACTACGAATCCGGGACTAAAGATAGCGATCTTTAGTCCCGGGTGAAATAACTGGGACTAAAGATCGATCTTTAGTCCCGGTTGGTAACACGAACCGGGACTAAAGATCGGTCAGCCACGTGGCCGGCTGATCCATCTTTAGTCCTGGTTGGTGTTACCAACCGGGACTAAAGATCCATGTACCTTTTTTTTTATTTGCATTGCCCTGTTTGCTGCATGGTTGATTATATATATATATATATATATATATATATATATATATATATATATATATATATATATATATATATATATATATATATATTGCAATACATATATATGCATTGTAATATATATATTATGGTTGTATATAGAATACATATATATATATATATGCGTATGTATATATGTATAAAAACATATATTACACACATATTTATAATTTAAAGCACTTAACATTTTATGTACATATATGTTACCAAAATATATATTAACACTAAAGTAAATGTACGTGCATATGTAAATATGTATATACATGCATGCATAGTACAATTCATTTGCTCGCTAGCTGTAGCTACGACTTCGACGCCTGTGTTACGTCAGAAGAGGAAGGACCGACGTTACGAATTGTCGATCCGTCGTAGTAGAATTCACCATGGGGATTAAGGACTTCTTCGTTGATGAACCCCATCAGTTGTTCTTGAACAGCCGTGATAAAATCCTTGTGTGGGAGTTTTTCCCTCATGTGAATACGCTATCATTCGGAAAATAATGACATATCAATATATGAAATTAATAAACAACTTAACAAATCGATACGCAATGAAATTTTGAACGGTTTATGTATACGTACATCGAGCTCTCGTTTGGTGTATATTTGGTTTGATAGGCAGTGGGCATACTCGCATACGTAGTAGCCGCACAAGTTAGTTCCCTTGTCCTGCTTTGCGCACTACATGAGAAACGATGAGAGATTTAATATACTCTTTATATTAACTGTAACTAGAGATTCAATTCAATATAATTTTGGATCATGCATGTACTCACTGGAAAATGAAACCTCCGTCCAAGTTTTTCTTTCCAAGTCCCGCGGACCAATTGACGGAACCGATCCCAAGCCCTACATGTGCAGTTGCAAGCTATGATTAATTAAATATTACCCGAGATCAACATAATATCAACAGAGTCCCGCGACTGTGGAATAGATGGCATTATATTACCTGTCTATCATTTGGAAGACCTTGTCAAAAACCTTCTCCTCTTTATTCATTGAGTCGTACACAGTGACTCTGCCTGCCTCCAAGTCAAAAAAGAACAGGACCCAGTGGAATCTGGAATATTCGTGAGATGAGATAAATATCAGAATGTACATGTTATATGTATGGGAATGAAATTTGTTCGAACGACAATAAAAACTCACTCTGTGTTGTACGGCAATAGTATGAACGCCTTGAAATGCTGCTGCGTTAGGAGATGGACGAGATTGTCCTCTGTGTCTTTCTCGTAGTTGTCGAGCATTTCGGTGTTGATTTTGCGAGGGTCGATGAACCCAGTATTGTAAACCCCCTGCCGTCGGGCCCTTTGAATCTCCATTCTACAACAATGAAAGGAAATTATTACTGCTTACATATATGCCACGAGCTAATTATTGAACGAAACAAATCGAACTCAAAGATACTTACAAAATCCATGCGCTCAGACGAGAGACGTCGAGGGCGTCCCGATGGTACAGATCGAAGACATCCTTGAAATTGATCCATAGAACATCTTCTCCTTGCAAGAAGTCGGGGTTTCTGATCCTCGCTCCGAACATCTCTCTACCATTGGCGCTCATTTGCATGTACCGTTCATGGAATTTGTACATTTGTGTCGGTAGGGACTGCAGCTGCTCGGGCCTGACAAGCGGTTTACCGAGTTCAAACTTGTATGCCACTTCCGCCTTCGGGATTGGTGCGCCTTCAACCAACTGAGCCATGGTTAGACCGGTGTCTGAAATAAAATCCGTTATGCCAAAGTCTTCGCCGGTCACCAACGGCTCGACCACTTGGTGTGGTTGTTCTCCAAGCTGAGGACCTGGTTTGGACTTCTTGTAATAGGCTTTCCTGAGTGTTCGGTCATAGTCCGATAGCTTCAAGGCCTCCTTGTTTGCGGTGGACATTCCCTTGAAGAAATTCTTCACGCTCGGGTCAATAGGTATCTTCTTTTCAGGACTCCGAGGCTTGAGTTGCCTCTTCACTTCTCCTGCCACGTAAGCATTAAGCTCCTCTTGACTGCAATCGTACGGCGGCTCCTTGTTTTTGGTGGTGTCAACTTTGGCCTTCTTCGTTGCCCTTGTGCTGGCAGAAGGTGGAGCTTGGCGAGACCTTGTCTTGGGAGGTGCAGGCGGACACGGTGGAGGAGGAGGCGGAGGAGCCGGAGGAGATGGTGCAGGAGGAGGTGGCGGAGGAGCCGGAGGAGATGGTGCAGGAGGAGGCGGAGGAGCCGGAGGAGATGGTGCAGGAGGAGGTGGCGGAGGAGCCGGAGGAGATGGTGCAGGAGGAGGCGGAGGAGCCGGAGGAGATGGTGCACGAGACGCCGCTTGTCGCCCAGGGAGGATGATGTACCGCTTGCGCCATAGTATAATGGCGTGGCTTGTGTCTCGTAGATGCGTCTCACCGTCTCCTCCTGGGTAGTCCAACTCGAGGTCCTCGTACACGGCTTCCACCAGCTCAACTTCGACCCTCGAGTATCCTGCTGGAATCGGCCTGCAGTGGTAAGTCCCTGAAATGTCTGTTGGGATGGCCATTCCCGACGCCACCTTCACGTGATGAGAGGTTATCTATTAGTAATCAACCTAAGCAGCAACTTGCGGAACGTACGAGTCAAAAATCATGTATTACATCGAGCATACCTTAATTGATAAGTTCTTGAAGGGAATATGCAGCTCACATGGTGTCCGATGCGTGATCTCATCAACGGGGCAGGTGGTTTCGTCCCGGGTTTGCATAGCGTCCATGCTATGTGATACTACCTGCCCCGTTGAGGCGCAGCTGCTACGATTGCCTGATGGGCTAACCACTGGAGGAGGTATGTACGGCTGGGGATCGTGTGACCGATGTGCTGCCATGCGTTCATCCACCTTCCGGGCCACCTCCCCTTGCATGCTGAGCTCGTAGCTCGATATCCTGTACTCGAGATCTGCAATCTTCGCCTCGGTATCTCTCTTGCTCCTCATCCGACTCCTGTACGTGTGGATGTCCTCCTTGAATCCAATCTTCCAAGGAATCACCCCTTTCCCTCGTGTTCGTCCTGGATGCTCTGGAGTCTGCAAGGCGAGTGACAGCTCGTCCTTCTCTCTGTCGGGTCGGAACATGCCCTGAGAAGAGGCTTCCACTGCGTCCGTTAGTCGACTCGCAGCCTCGTGTATCTGATCGCTGAAGACCAAGGAGCCATCACCTGGGTTGAGCGTTCCACCATGAGCATAGAACCAGAACTTCGATCGATCAGGCCATTTAGCGGTGGCCGGTTCGATACCCCTCTCAAGCAAGCTTGCCTCCATCTCCTCCCACTTCGGCATCGCGACGCTATAGCCGCCTGACCCCAAGTGGTGATGGTACTTCTTCTTGGCGGCATTTTCTTTGTTTCTTTCCATCATCGCCTGCCCTTGTTGACCTGTATTGTAAGCAACGAACTCCTCCCAGTGATCCCTTAGCTTCGGGAATACGTTGAAGTTCGGTGTCTGCCCCTTCAGGATGTATTTCCGGTACAGGTCTCCCTTGAAGGTCTGGAACTGTTCTGCCATTTTCTTAAGAGTCCAGTGTTTCACTATGTTCTCTGTACCCGCAGGGAGCGTGAACGTCTCGAGCATTGTGGTCCACAGCATCTCTTTCTCTGATTCCGGGACAAAGCTGTCATTATCCCCACGTGCCCTTGTTCTGCGCCAGTACACCATGCTGGCAGGCACGTTATCCCTCACAACCCAACCGCTGTGGCGTACAAAATTCTTGGCTGCTTCCGCCGGGGCAGTAGGTCGGCCGTCTGCGTCCACCTCAGTTATGATGTGCCGACCCTCTATCTTCTTCGCGGCACCTCGTTGTCCGCGTGCCCTCTTCTGTCCAGCGGAGGGATGACTTCCACTAGCCTCCTCCTCATCGTTCCCCTCCTCGTTCCCCTCCGCAACCCTCTCCACGTTCCCCTCCACGTTCAAGTACTGGTTTGGATCCTCGTTCCCCTCTTCTTCGTTCCGGTACTGGCTACTTCCCTCTGTAATTGTATCATACAATATCTGTTCCTCGTCGCGATCAGCCATCTGTGCATTACAATAATATATGTTAGGTCTATAGGATGTATTTGCTAACCGTAATATTAAAAGTCTAATAATCTTATATTAAATCTCGAATAATCTCATATTAAATCGCTACTAATCTTATATTAAAATTGTAATAATCATATATATATGCTAAGTATAACAATCTCCTCATTAACTCGTATATTAAACCTCTAATAATCTTATATCAAATCTCTAACTATCTCTAACACTCAAATATGCTAAGTCTAAGTGTCGTGTATTTGTACGGTAGATAATCATATATGCTAAGTCTAATTAAGTTTCGTATATTACATCTGTAATAATCTTATATTAAATCTCTAACAATCAAATATGTTTCGAATATTACATCTCTAATAATCTTATATTAAATCTCTAACACTCACATATGCTAAGTCTAATTAAGTTTCATATATTAAACCTCTAATAATCTTATATTAAAACTCTAACTATCTCTAACACTCAAATATGCTAAGTCTAATAATCTAATAATCTCTAGCACTCACATATGCTAACTCTAATAATCTAATAATCTTATATTAGAATTCTAACAATCTTATATTATATCTCTAACAATCACATCTTTACATCACTTGCCTGCGCGAATTCCTTCGAGGGCTAGCTACCACTTCGGCTTGACGGACGACGACGACGACGTCTTCTCTGCAACATCCAAAAAAAAATGTATTAGTCTAATCGCAAAGGAACATATAATGTATTGTTTAACTTTGTAGTTAAACAATCTTTTCATTGAAGATCTTTTAGATGTCCAAATGTTTGTTACAAAAATACAACACTATAGAATTTTGTGAAATTAATTTGATTTTGTAATTCAATTCTCTGGTACATAAAACATTTGTGAAGGCGATCCAAACCTTATTTATATAGGCATTGTTTGAACCACATTCAATCTACATGAAAAAATTTATAATTCACTCTACTAGGTTGAAGTATATTACTTGCTGGTTCTATAGAAAATTTGGTTCACTTCATTTAGACAATAGATGAATTTTCTACAAATGTTACAATTTAAGGTATGCTCCATGTTGCTTATTCCTTACATAAATACTTAGGGGTTTTCATTATACTGTAAGTATGTCTTTTTATTTTATAACATTGAAGTGCACAACTCTATGGTTCTACTGAATTTGGGTTTACTCAAAAAGGATCTAAGATGAATTTTATATAAACTTCTAAAGTTCAGCTTATGTAAAACTAGTCATTTTAAAGGTAATAGTTTTAGAGGCATTTGATGTATAGTAGGTATACTATTTCATTTTGCTTTATAGGAGAACATAAGTAGGGATCTGTAGAAACTGAGTTTGCTCCAAAATGAGTTGAAATGAATTTTGTATGCATTTTATAAGTTTGTGCATGCTTTATGTGTGATTTAACTTGGATAAATTTTAGAAGCTAAATTTGTACTGTGAGTGCAAGTTTTTATTCATCAAAGTTCCCAACTTGTGAGTTCACAGAAATTTGAATCATCTTAAAATGAGCTATATTTAATTTTATATGGATTTTACAAGTTTTAGTTTGTGTTCTTTTATAATTTCGAGTTCGTTCGCGTTCGTTCGCTCGTTCACGTTCGTTCGCTCGTTCGTTCGCGTTAGTTCATTAGGTGTTAGGGCGCGGCATCGTGACCGTACATGGCGGCGGCATTCGTGGCGGCGGCGGCATCGTGGCGGCGGCGGCGCGGGGGGCGCGGCGCGGCGGCGGCGGCGTCGTGGGGGCGCGGCGGTGGCGTGGGGGCGTCGTGGGGGCGCGGCGGCGGCGTGGGGGCGCCGTGGGGGCGGCGGCGGTAGCGTGGGGGCGGCGGCGGCATCGTGGCGGCGGCGGCGTGGGGGCGCGGCGCGGCGGCGGCAACGTGCCGGCGCGGCGGCACGATGGCGGCGTGGGGGCGTCGTGGGGGCGCGGCGGCGGCGTGGGGGCGCCGTGGGGGCGGCGGCGGCGGCGTGGGGGCGACGGCGGCATCGTGGCGGCGGCGGCGTCGTGGGGGCGCGGCGGCGGCGTGGGGGCGTCGTGGGTCGGAGTTCGTCGGCGTCATCGGCGTGAGAGAGAGAGAGAGAGAGAGGGCGTCATCGGCGTAAGAGAGAGAGGGCGTCATCGGCGTTGTCGGCGTCGTCGGCGTTTCTTGGCGTCGTCGGCGAAACAGAGAGAGAGACGAGGGTACATCGAGAGAGAGAGAGGCCGGGGGCTCTCACCCAAGAGACGGTGCGGCGGCGTCTGCGGCGGAGGCGGCGAGGACCGCCAGGCGACGGTGAGAGACGACGGCGGCGTCGGCGCAGGTTGCCCTAGGCAGTGGCGGCGAAGGACCGATGCTCGATCTCGATGAAAACGTCTAAGTGTTGGTGGAGAAGACGAGGGCGCACCGGGAATATATATACCCCCGGATCTTTACTCCGGGATTAAAGATAACATCTTTAATCCCGGTTGTTTTTACGAACCGGGAGTAAAGATATCTTTACTCCCGGTTCTTCTCACGAACCGGGAGTAAAGATATTTTCCCGCTATTTCCAAATTTTTTTTTATACCCGGTTAGGGTTAAGAACCGGGACTAAAGTTAATAGCACTGAATATTGAATTTCGTTGCATATATGTTTCTAAAATATAAATAATGCATTATAAATTCTAATTAACATGTGTAAATCCAACATGCATGAATTAAAGCTTTTAAAAATTCTAATAATCGTATATAATTAGCATATGCATGATATTAAATTGTTAAAAATTGTAACTAGCATATGTAAATCCCACATGCATGATTTAAACCTTTTAAAAATGCTAATAATCGTATATAATTAATGTGATGCATGTTTTAAATTCTAATTAAATGCTAATAACCTTTTAAATGCTAAACCTTTTAAAAATGCTAATAATCGTATATAATTAATGTGATGCATGTTTTAAATTCTAATTAAATGCTAATAACCTCACATATGCTAAACCTTTTAAAAATGCTAATAACCTTTTAAAAATGCTAAATTCTAATTAAATGCTAATAACCTTTTAAATGCTAGTAACCTTTTAAATTCTAATTAAACCTTTTAAAAATGCTAATAATCGTATATAATTAATATGATGCATGTTTTAAATTCTAATATATGTTTTAAATGCTAATAACCTTTTAAATTCTAATTAACATGTGTAAATCCCACATGCATGTTTTAAACCTTTTAAAAATGCTAATAATCGTATATAATTAGCATATGCATGATATTAAATTGTTAAAAATTGTAACTAGCATCTGTAAATCCGACATGCATGATTCAAAACTTTTAAAAATTATAATAGTCGTATATAATTAGCATATGCATGATATTAAATTGTTAAAAATTGTAATTAATCATATATAACTAGCATATTCAATACATCCAAAATAGTTTACAACAATTACGGCAACACTTCGGCGGTGACGGTTGTCCGCACGTACTTTCTCCTCACTATTGTTCCTTCGTTGTGATCGCTACGTGAGTAAGGGGTGTCTTCGTTTGATAGGAGGATGCTAGGGTCAACCGTCACCGTGAAAGGGGGTTGCCCATCTAACTGATCGTAATCCTCGTCAGTCTTGTCCTCTACTCCGACGATTTTTCTTTTGCCTGGGAGAACAACATGGCGCTTCGGCTTGTCAGGCCCTTTGCCCTTCTTTCCTTTGCTAGACATGTCCTTCACGTAAAAAACTTGCGTTACATCATTGGCAAGGACGAAAGGTTCATTCGAGTATCCAACCTTGTTAAGGTCAACCGTTGTCATCCCACTGTCATCAGTCGTTACGCCTCCACCAGTCAACCTAACCCATTGGCACCGGAACAGAGGGACCTTGAGAGGTCCATAGTCAAGTTCCCATATCTCCTCGATGGTACCGTAATACGTGCCAGTTGTACCATCGTGTCCCATGGCATCGATACGAACAGCACTGTTCTGGTTCGTGCTCTTCATGTCTTGGGCTCTTGTGTAGAATGTGTACCCATTGATCTCATATCCCTGGAATGTCGCGATCGAGCCAGATGGACCCCTCGCCAGGAAGGCCAGTTGCTGGTTAATCGTCTCGTTACCCATGAGATGTTGTCGCAGCCATGCGGGAAAAGTATCAATGTGATGCCGTGTAATCCATGCATCGGACTTACCGATGTTTCTGGCGCGAACTAGAGCCAAGTGCTCCTCGATGTAAGGAGCCACCAATGAAGATTGTTGTAAAACCGTGAAATGGGCTCTACGGAATAAATTGTTGTCTACCGTCATTATAGCTTTCCTCCCGAGAGTCCCCTTTCCCCGTAGTCTCCCTTCATGGCGTGATTCAGGTACCCCGATTGGGCGAAGGTCTTCAATAAATTCAACGCAGAATTCAATGACCTCCTCTGTTCCATACCCCTTGGCGATGCTTGCCTCTGGACGAGCACGGTTACGAACATACTTCTTCAGAACGCCCATGTACCTCTCGAAAGGAAACATGTTGTGTAGGAACACAGGCCCGAGAATACCGATCTCTTTGACAAGGTGACAAAGCAGATGCATCATTATATTGAAAAATGAAGGTGGAAATATCAACTCAAAGCTGACAAGACATTGCACCACATCATTCTGAAGGGCTTCTAACCTATCCGGATCGATGACCTTCTGCGAAATTGCGTTCATGAAAGAACATAGCTTTGTTATTGTTGCCCGGACATTGTCTAGGAGGATACCCCTTATTATAACTGGTAGCAGCTGTGTCATCAACACGTGACAGTCATGAGACTTTAGGTTTGTGAACTTCTTCTCCTTCGTGCTTATTATTCGCTTTATATTCGTGGAGTATCCAGACGGTACCTTGATGCTCTCCAAGCATTGAAACATACTTTCCTTCTCTGCCTTGCTAAGAGTGTAGCTGGCTGGACTCAAGTAATGGCTGCCTTTCTCCTTTGGTTCCGGGTGAAGGTCGCCGCGTTGTTCCATATGCTTCAGATCATTACGCGCTTCCAGTGTATCTTTCGGCTTTCCATATACACCTAGGAAGCCAAGAAGGTTTACGCAAAGGTTCTTAGCGAGGTGCATCACGTCGATTGCGTGGCGGACGTCCAAGAATTCCCAATAGGGTAACTCCCAAAATATGGAGTTTTTTTTCCACATCGCCGCATGACCATCTTCGCTCTCTATAGGTTGGCTGCCAGGCCCCTTTCCAAACACTACTTTAAGATCTTTAACCATAGCAAACACTGCGTTCCCGCTGCGATGTTTAGGCTTCGTACGGTGGTCCGCCGTATGTTCAAAGTGCTTGCCTTTCTTCCGTACCGGGTGGTTTGCTGCAAGGAATCGACGATGACCCATGTACACAACCTTCCTACAGTGCTTAAGATACGTACTTTCTGTTTCATCCATACAGTGAGTGCAAGCCTTGTACCCCTTGTTGGACTGCCCGGATAGGTTGCTAAGTGCAGGCCAATCGTTGATGGTTACGAACAGCAGCGCTCGTAGGTTAAACTCCTCCTGTTTGTCCTCGTCCCACACGGGGACACCTTCCTTCTTCCACAACAGTTTAAGATCTTCGACCAGTGGTCTTAGGAACACATCGATGTCGTTACCAGGTTGCTTGGGGCCTTGAATAATAATCGGCATCATTATGTACTTCCTCTTCATGCATAGCCAAGGGGGGAGGTTGTAGATACACATCGTAACGGGCCAAGTGCTATGGCCGCTGCTCATCTCTCCAAAAGGATTCATGCCATCCGTACTTAAACCAAACCGTATGTTTCGTGCGTCCTTTCCAAAGTCTTTAAATTTTCTGTCGATGTTTCGCCACTGCGAACCATCTGCGGGGTGTCTCAGCATCCCGTCCTGTTGACGTTCTTCAGCGTGCCAACGCATCATTCTAGCATTCGCCTTGTTCCTGAACAAACGCCTTAGCCGTGGTATTATAGGGAAATACCACATCACCTTAGCAGGAATTCTCCTCTTCGTTAGCTGCCCGTCAACCTCACCTGGATCATCTCGTCTAATCTTGTATCGTAGTGCTTTACAAACAGGGCATGCTTCTAGGTTCTCGTACTCCTCACCGTGATATAGGATACAATCATTCGGACATGCGTGAATCTTCTGAACTTCCAGTCCTAGAGGGCAGACTATCTTCTTAGCCTCGTACGTTGTCTCGGGCAATTTGTTTCCCTCTGGAAGAATGTTCTTGACGAGTTTCAATAAATCGCCAAATGCCTTGTCACTAACACCATTTCTTGCCTTCCATTGCAGGAACTCCAGAGTGGTATCCAACTTTTTGTGCCCCTGCTCGCAACCTAGGTACAACGACGTTCTGTGGTCCTCTAACATCTTGTCCAATTTATGGGCCCCCTTTTCACTTTCGCAGTCCTCCTTGGCATCCTGCAACATCTGACCAAGATCATCCGCAACGTCGTTATAATCAGCATCTATGTCCTCCTCGCCCGTTTGATTTCCTTCAAATACAGCGTACTGAGCAAAGTCTGGAATATTGTCGTCTTCCACTTCATTTTCTTCCATTTCAACCCCTTGCTCTCCGTGGCATGTCCAACAATTATAGCTTGGCATGAACCCCGACTCAAACAAGTGGAAATGAATAGTCCTGGATGCAGAATACTCCTTCTGATTCTTACACTTATTGCATGGACAACAAATAAAACCCTTCTGCCTGTTAGCTTCGGCCACTCTTAAAAAATAATGCACGCCGTCAATAAACTCTTTGGACCGCCGGTCAGCGTACATCCATTGCCGATCTATCTACATGAAATGAAAAAAAAAATCGTACACAAATAATCATTCGTACAATAATGACAGTCATGCAATAATGGTAAAATAATCACAAACTCTTTCAACAGTCATACAATATCGACATATCATTATTCATACAAAAATTATAAAATATTCCACCAACTAATTCTTATTTATTATTTTTTAAGTTTTAAATTCTTTTAATTTTCAATTTAGTTTGTTTTCTTTTATTTAAGATTAACTTTCACTATATTTTCCTACTCAACTATTTTATGAAACCTTATTTAGCAAATAAACAAAATTTCTATATATTCTTTCTTTTCCAACACAAATTTTCTCTCTCATCAACTTACAACAAAATTTTGGAGACAAAAAAGTGTGCGAAACATAGCTCTAAATGTAATATGACCAAAAAAAACATTGCAGGATGAAGTTGCTAACCTTTTAGGCACCTCCGATTTGTATATAATCACCAAAGTAAATTCACTATAAATTTTGGCATGACCTCCCCTCTTTTTTGAAGAAATTTTGAAGCTTGCTCGGGCTGGAGGAGGAAGAAGACATATATAAAGGGGTGGGACTTTAGTCCCGGTTGGTGTTGATCACCGGGATCTTTAGTCCCGGTTGGTGTTACCAACCGGGACTAAAGATACTATCTTTAGTCCCGGTTGTGACCAACCGGGACTAAAGATCCCGGGGGGGCCTGACAAGTCCTGACAGCAGTTGAACCGGGACTAAAGATGACGGTTGGTGTTACCAACCGGGACTAAAGATCAAATATGCCCGTTACCCTTTTTAACCGGGACTAAAGATCATCTTTAGTCCTGGTTTTTGTTGCAACCGGGACTATCGTGGAATTTGGCCGACCGACGAAAGATGGTTTCTCCACCAGTGATTGTATATACGTAGAACTTGTGTTCATCAATGATAAATAGTAGAATAATCACAATATTTTCATTGGCAGCAGAGAAGCATAAACTTTGTTATTGATTGTAGAAATTCTTGCACATCCAGATATAGTTTCACAACTTAGTGTAGCACATGATTAACAGATGTTCCCATTTATAATGACCCTGCTTTGGGTGATCCATCACTTTTCAACCCAAGGTCATATGTGTACTTTCCATAGCTTACTTATTCTTCCATGTATCATGTATTCATGTGTATGAGTTGGTCACCTTTGTAACCAACACCAAACAGCAAATCTCCTTGAACATATTAATTAAGCATGTTTAATGCCTTAATTAATTACACTTATATAAGCAATAATCCATCAGCTGCTGTTGACGGCCCTGCAGCTGCGCCTGATCTGGCCGGCGGCTCCGGTGAGCGGGTTGATGTTCCCCATCTTTATCATGGCGGCGGCGAAGTCGGCGGCGAAGAGCGCCGGGTTGGAGCTGTACTGCTGCACCAGCGCGTCCTGAGAGCCGCCGTTGAAGAGCACCTGGTCGGAGTGGAGCAGGCCGCGCTGGGCGAGCAGGTTGCGGTAGTAGGCGTTGTCGAACACGTTCTGCGTCTGCGCGTCGAGCGGCGCCAGGCTGGAGTCGCCGGAGCCCGGCGCGGCGGGGCAGCCGCCGCGGCGGACCGCGGCGAACGACGGGTCGATGTTGGTGTCGTTGTAGACGCGGTCGCGGAAGTTGGCGCACTGCGAGAAGCCGATGGTGTGCGCGCCGGAGAGCGCCGTCATGTCGCGCGGGCTCAGGCCCTTGTTGCCGAACCCCGCGATGAGCGTGGCGAGGTCGCTCGACGGCGCCGGCAGGTCGCTGTTCGCCGCGCTGAGGCTCGCCGTCGTCGAGTCCCGCCGCCCCAGCGGCACCGCCCAGCTCGGCCCGCCGAGCTGCACGCACGCGCAATAATGCTCGTCGCCGTCAGAATCAATTCGAACATTGTGTGTGTCGGTGGGCGGCGGCGCGGCGCGTGCGTACCAGGGCGGTGCTGTCGCGGGCGGCGAGGGCGACGATGTCGGCGCAGGAGACGACGCCGGGGCAGAGGAGCTCGACGTTGCGCTTGATCTGGTCGATGACGTCGTAGCCGCGGACGGAGTTGACGTTGGGGAACGCCGTCTTCTCGCCGACGAAGCTCGTCGCCGGCACGTCGTCGAGGAGGATGGAGGCGTCGCAGCCCTGGACGAAGCAGTCGTGGAAGAAGAGCCTGACGAGGGACGCGCCCATCCGCCGCTCGGCGAGGAGCGCGCCGAGCACGGTGGCGCGCACCACCACCTGCAGCGTCGGGCAGCTCGCCGCGTAGAACGTCGTCGACAGCTGCTGCCCGTAGGCGGCGCCGGCGGACGAGAGGAGGAAGAAGGCCAGCAAGCAGCAATGCCAGCTACTCCTCGAAGCCATGGTGATCTCACAAATCTTAAATTAATTATATATGAGTAATTAAGTGTTCTTTGCTTAATCACTTGAGCTCAGTAGCTTAGCAAGCTTACTTGGTGTGTGGCTGGCACGAGCTAAGAAGTAACAAATGTGTTGCTATTTATAGTGTGGCTGAGGTTGCATTTGCATGCATGCAAAAGGGGTAGCTTTCGATGACGAAAATGGGGGGTCAAAGTTAGGCCGCTACACAAGTGGAAAAATCACTCGAGAGAGTTCAAAGACCTTTCTCCCCCTGTTGACAAATGCAACACTCATATATATGCAGCCAAATATGCTTATCGTTTATGTATCGCTCAGAAACAATGCCCAATGGATTGAATGGAACAAAAATAATTGTTTAGATAACACACATGTTGTTGTTGGCATTACTATTTGGAGACGTGCGCAATAGACCAAGAGTACAGTTCAAAATTTACAGGGGATCAGAGAAAATTATATAGTCCCTCTATTTATTTTTTGAATGAGATTAGTTGGTTAAAAATAAACTAATCATTATCATATATTTTGGAATCAGGATAATTATATCATTCTTGAGAAATTACCGAGAGATACCATATTTTCTAATGAAAAATTTAATATCTCCAGATAGTAAGTATGCCAAGTCACAAAAACTTTAGTGTAAAATTTAGTTACCTCAAGATATTTTCTCAAGGTCCGCAAAATTTCTCTTGGAATGAAGGTAGTACTACATATGGATACACTAGCTTATGATAAAAATTTTATGATGTTCAAACATTTATCTTTGGTCTCTACTCTCTCCGTCCCAAAAAAGACAACCTAGGAGGGGATGTGACTCCTTCTAATACAACGAATCTGGACGAAGGGTTGTCCAGATTCCTTCGTCCAGATTCGTTGTACTAGGAGGGGTCACATCTCCTCTTAGATTGTCTTTTTTTGGACGGAGGGAGTATCTACATGATGTATATATATGCATGTGGTTTGCATAATAGGAAAACTGCAAGGATAACTTCACGAATATGTAACTAGACCACCACTAGGACTTCAATAGACCCCTAAGGGCATGCACAATAGTGTCTAATAACGGGCTCTCTTTGTTGTCATACAAGTAAATTTGGTGACGTGAAAGAAAGAGAGGGAAGTAAGCATAAACATCGTTGTTACGCATGACAACGGCTCAGAGTCAACTCTTAGTATTTATTAATGGAGAATTTATTGCATGATGGTGGAGAAAAGGAAAGAAGTACAATAAAAGTTTATTTAGTGCATTAATGGTTTAGAAATATTATTGTCTATATTATTATAGGAGGATAGTCTCTAATGACATTAATTAATATAGGGAGCTCATATTATACTCTACCTTTGTACATACCCTAAGCATGGGCACCAAGATTTTTATTGGTACTCTACCAAGTTATATGTGTTTAATTCCCCCAAAATACATTCATATGCATTTATTCAAATCATAAAGTTCAAGCGTGGATTGTGTTCACAGGTAAAAATCGTAATCAGCCAGTTAATTTGAATTAAGCTTCGTGTCTCATTCTTAGGTTTTATCTCGGCAAATCGTGGTCTTTAAAGTTATCTTTTCCTGTGATCACGTTTATGCATGTTGTGATCACGTATACCGATCGTATATAAATTCGCGGAAGAGATGTGAGAGACGGATCGACGCCATTAAATAGCCGTGATGAGCACGTAGGCGAGACATGACAGGATCATATATATCCAATGTGAATAAAAGAACACAAATATTCAAAACAGATTGACAGAATTTAAGATGGTTCGATCGGTAGCTAGCTTGGAATTAAACAACCTTTAATTTGCTGTTCATCGATGCTTATAGGCAAGGGGCGGCTGTCGATCATGCAAGTTGGACATACTCCTCCGTTTCGAAATATTTGACACCATTGATTTTTTAGCACATATTTGACCATTCGTCTTATTCAAAAAAATTTGTGAAATATGTAAAACTATATATATACATAAAAGTATATTTAACAATGAATCAAATGATATGAAAAAAATTAATAAATATTTAAATTTTTTGAACAAGACAAACGGTCAAGCATGTGCTAAAAAGTCAACGGTGTCAAATAAAACGAAACGGAGGGAGTATTAATTTTGGTATTTGAGATGTGTGTCCATCATAATTTTGGTATATAAGATGTGCCCATCAGATCACATATGAGATACGGAGTACGAGCTAACGTAATTAACCTTAATTGGTCAGGATCACCACCATCAGTCGTTGGAGTTGGAGCATAACCAAAGTACGTAGATCCGACGACTCAAAATCTATATAATTTAGGCTTCAGCAATTCCGCGGAAGGAAACAACCTCTGTCAATATTTGGTTTTCCAGTTCTGATCATTCAGTTGAGCAAAAGTATACAAAATTCAGAGAAAAAAACCGCACTGCGTGGTCGAAATTCTAAACTGCTATATAGATCGAGGAGTTAATTTCCGGCACGATAACGCACTCCAACGGCCGGAGCCATCAAATTTCGGGAGCTCTCGCGGCATTTTAGGGCTGGAAGGACGAGCAGACAACGAGCATGTGCCCGGCGACGACCACTTGACCACCCTAATTAATTAAACTGGAGTTATACGGGCTTGATCGATCGATCGACCAACGAAATGCTTAGCTTCTGACGTGATTCAGGCTGGAAAGTAGCGGTGCTGATGGTGATCGATTTTGTGTTTGGTCGTTGACGCTTTATTAATGCAAAACATGCATGCATATATAGGGAAACTATATGTCAAATTGTCAATCGTTTCCTACTACGAGCACATGCATAACTCGCGCAATATGCGCAATAATTAATACTACCAAGCACTTGGTTCTTCAGACTTTTAGGCGTACTAATAACTGAACCTCAACTGAATTCTATACGCACATATCGTCCGATGGCGCCCATTGCAGAGTGCCAAGTCCAACTGATCAGTGACATTGACACAGCCAGCCAGAGACGCATACATGCACGCAGATAGGGGAACTATTTTGATTCCTCGAGGCGATATTTCATCATTTGCTTATGAAAACCATCTAAACGGCTATAAAAAAATTCTGGAAAAATTTGATAGGACATATACAACTTTATAAAATATTAGATTCAAACTTAACGTTAAGATATAAGAAAAATAAATTTATATATAAACAATTTACAATAGAGCACGATTTACATCTGAATTTGTCTTATTTATTTCTCGATGTGTTGGTTAAATTTGAACTCGATTTTTAAGTATATCGATAGAAATCATTGTACTCTATATATATTGCATAAAAAAATCAGAACTTATAGTATGATTATTATTTGTATTGAATTTAGAAAAAAAAAGATACACAAGGAGACATCTCTCGAGAGATTAAAATCCACTCCCAATGCTGATATTATATATGTCATGCATGTACAGATACAAACAGATCGAGTATATGGACAGGTATGCAGGTCCTACTCTCCGTCGTCAGAGATAGTTGCCATCGATCAATGGATTTGTCCACTAGCTAGCTAGCTAGGGTTTTGTCCTCTAGTCGTTTCACGGCCTTCCGCGAACGAGCTTTTCTTGTGCCGTTTCCTGCTCTTTCGCCGGTCGATCGGCCAGCCGCCGCCGCCGCTCGTCGATCGCCGGCCTCGTTTCCTACTAGCACATACGCATGCCGACGACTGCAAATATATATATCAGCATAAAATTGGGTCGGCATATGCCGCTGCAAAACGGTCGCTTGGGCCATTTATTTGCATGTCACCTTCCGAGTCCGACGATGGTTATCTGTTGCTTTGCAGAGAGGTAGCTCTCCTCCCAGCTGGATGCCATGTCGACTAGTACTTCTAGAGCTCTAGCTAGCTACTAATGCTAGTTCGTCTTGCTTCTCACCTTCGTATATTTTTACAATATAAGTCATTTTAACATTTACATTTATATTAATGTTAGATTCATTAACATCAATATAAATATGGAAAATACTAAAATGACTTATATTGTGAAACGGAGGAAGTACTCCACTAGTTAGGCATGTATTGCTCTTATTTTCAAATGTATTCCCTGCGTTAACCAACGCTACTACAGAAGTATATATAGTGATTTTTGTAGGCGGACAAACCGACCGCCTAGATGCAAGTGACAAGCCACATAATTTTTTTTCCACGAAATACACACGAGTATGATGTGGAGAATTTGAACTCTAGATCGGTTTCATTCTTACCGTCACAATATTAAGAATATTAAGGCTGTGTTTAGATCGCGAGATAAAAACTTTTGGCGTGTCACATTGAATATACGGACACACATTTAAAGTACTATAAACGGAGACTATTAATAAAACAAATTACAGAGTCCGCCTGTAAACTGCGAGATAAATTTATTAAGTCTAATTAATCTGTTATTAGCAAATATTTACTGTAGCACCATATTGTCAAAGCATGGAGCAATTAGGCTTAAAAGATTCGCCTCGCAATTTACACGCAATTTGTGTAATTAGTTTTTTGTCAATATTTAATATTTCATGCATATGTCCAAATATTCGATGTGACAGGGTGAAAAGTTTCTGCGTAGGAACTAAACAGGGCCTAAGTACTTGTTGTTTAGAGTTTTTGGATATGCTATTTTTTTAACATCACATCTCTGAAACTTAAAGTGCTTATTTTCTCCTCTAAACGATATTAAATGAAATGGTCATCAATTACAAGGTTGTAGATCTTAAATAAAAGCTTGAAACATAAATCTGAGATATTGTAATAAGTGGGCAGCATAAGCTAGCGGACGCATGTGAAAATCGACCTTCATATACGGACCGTGACCAGCGACCCTCTCCGCATTTTTGTAAGATCAACGTGTGTTTTGATTATTATTCTGTGATGAACAATTGGCATCTGTGATTATTGGTTTTGATATTTGGAGATTACTGTTGAAGTGGTTTTGGAGATAATTAATTTTCAGGTGTGTCGGGACCGGTCAGACCGGGCGGTGTTTGCCGGTCAGACCGGCCGGCCCGCGGTCTGACCGGCCGACGCTGTGTCGGTTTCGGTTTCGGATTGTTTCTTTGGATATCCGTGGTTGTTTCATGGTTATGGCTTCTAGATGGATACTATACGTATGTAATACTGTTGTTTGCTAACAATGAGTCAAGTTGGTGATAGCTTGGTCTCGGAATATGGTTTCTTTGTTTGTTTCATGTGTAGGTGACTTGATGCCTCGGGAGAGTATTAGCGGTGATGGACCGGGAGTCGGCTTGGTGGTAAGACGATGTCCGTGGTGGTCAGATATCATGCGGGATACTAAGGCTAGAGTTGATGCACGTGGTTGATGGAGATTCCATATGGCATACGATGAAGGTATTGTGTGCGTATGGGATGCGGAGTCGAATTTGGAAGGAGTCCAAATTTAGTATGATTGGTTATGTAGAGTTTGTTTCTTGTACTAGGAGGTTTCCTATGGAGATTAGGACTCTTAATATGAGTTTGGTTCGTGGCTTTAGACTGCCTACCTCATGTATAAATAGAGGGGGAGCGTGAGGCTTCCCGGTATCGCTTTTGTATCGTTTTTTAGAGCAATTGAGTTGCTAGTTTAGTTAGGGTTTCGAGTTTAGTCGAGATTTTTGTAAGGAGTGCTGTTGTTGCACTTTGTAAACACAGAGAGAAGTAACAAAGTTGTCATCTACTTTGAGAGTTCTTCAATTTGTGTTTCATCGGGTGCGGCGGTCTAACCGGCGACTCAACGGCGGTCCGACCAGCGACAAGCGGCGGTCAGACCGGCGGCATACGGGTGGTCAGACCGGCAGCGGCGACAGCAAGCGGCAGCTGATCTCGGAGATCAGACCGAAGATTGAATCTCGGTCAGACCGACGGCAACCAGGTGGTCAGACCGGTGCATCTACTTCGGTCAGACCGCGATCCATCGATTTCGAGGGTAACTTTTATTTCCGCTAAAAGTTTTCGGTTTTTGGGTATATCAACCATTCACCGCCCCTCTGGTTGGCTTAGTTCTTGTGATTCGATCCTACAAGTGGTATCAGAGCCTTGTTTGCTTCTTTGGATTTTAATTGATCTAAAGATTTTGCTATGGCTGCTTCTAATAAGTTTACAAAGATTTTGCTATGGCTGCTTCTAATAAGTTTACAACTAAGCCTCATGTTTTCGATGGAACAGATTTTTCTCATTGGTGTAGTAGGATGCAATCTTACATTATGGCTGAGAATTATGATATTTGGAGAAAAATTTCTCTTCCTTATGTGATTCCTGGAGCTATTAATACTACTGCTGAAAAAACTGCTTTTGAACTAAATTGCAAAGCTCGCAATATTCTTTTGAGTGGGATTTCTCGTTCGGATTATGATCGTGTTGCTCATCTTGAAACTGCTCATGAGATTTGGATTGCTTTGAGTAATTTTCATCAAGGTACAAATAATATTAAAGAACTTCATCGTGATCTTTTCAAAAATGAGTACATTAAATTTGAGATGAAACCTAGAGAAGCTTTGGATGACTATCTTTCTAGGTTTAATAAGATTTTGAGTGATCATATATCTGTTAATTCTTCTTATGATGTGAATTATCCACAATCTGAGATTTCTCGTCATTTTTTGAATGGTCTTGACATGTCTATTTGGGAGATGAAAGTTACATCTATTCAGGACTCTGTTAACATGTCTACTTTGACTTTGGATTCGCTTTACACTAAACTGAAAACTCATGAGATGAATATTCTTTCTCGTAAAGGTGCTTCTAAGTCTAGTGCTTTGGTTTCGTCTACAACTTCTTTGGATGTTGGTGCTTCTTCATCGAAGTCTTCTGTTCTTACTTTATTTAATGCCATGTCCGATGATCAACTTGAACAGTTCGAGGAGGAGGACTTGGTTTTGCTATCTAACAAATTTTCTCGAGCTATGAATAATGTTAGGAACAGGGAAAGAGGTGGACCGAATCGTTGTTTTGAGTGTGGTGCACTTGATCATCTTCGCTCGCATTGTCCTAAGCTTGGGAGAGGCAAGAAGGAAGATGATGTGAGAGTCAAAGAAGAAGATTTGAATAAGAAGAAGAACATGAAGGAGAAGGAGAAGAAGAAGCATTGCATGCAGTGGCTAATTCAAGAATTAATAAAAGTTTTTGATGAACCGGAAGATGAAGATGAGAGCAAAGGTAAGCAAGTTATTTATCTAGCTTTTATTGCTCGTAATGCAAGTTCTGATATTGATGAATCTGATGATGATAATGAAGAAAAGCTTAGTTATGATCAATTAGAATATGCTGCTTATAAATTTGCTAAGAAACTTCAAACATTTTCTATTGTGCTTGATGAGAAAGATCATACTATTGAGATTCTTAATGCTGAAATTGCTAGATTAAAATCTTTGATTCCTAATGATGATAATTGTCAATCTTGTGAAGTTTTATTTTCTGAAATTAATGCTTTGCGAGATGTCAATTCTGTTAATTGAAAGAAATTGGAATTTGAGATTGAAAAATCTAAAAAGTTGGAGACTTCTTTTGCTCTTGGATTTGCTTTACATGCTCGTGTTGTTGATGAGTTGATTTTGACAAAGAACATTTTGAAAAAAATACAAAGTTGCTTTTTTGTGCAAGTTCTTTGGTCAATGCTTCATGTGCAAATAATGCAAATCAAAACAATGGTGCTTTGATTTCTCAAGATTGTTCAAAGTGTGTTTTGAATGAGATGAAGTTGAAAGATGCTTTAGGGCGTGTTAAACACATGGAAGAGATTGTTAAACAAGATGAGGTGTTTTCTTGCTAACTTGTAGAAAACAAAAAGGTCTTTTGGATGCATGCAAAAATTGTGTTGTTCTTTCACAAAAGGTTTCTTATTTAAAAAGTTCTTTGGAAAGATTTTCTGATGGTAAAAAGAACCTCAACATGATTCTTGATCAATCCAAAGTTAGCACGCACAACCGTGGTTTAGGTTTTGATTCTTATGCTCATTATACTAGACATCCTCCTACTGTTTTGGGTGTTGCTAGGAGAGGTGAAATTTTGATTGAATCTGAGCCTAAGAACACTGTGTTTAAATCTGCCGGCATCATGTCTTCTTTAAATGCATCTTCTTCGAAATCAAATGTTGTGCTTGCAAAACCTTTTGTTGCTACTTGTGTTGCAAAACCATTAATTTCAAAACCATCTACTTCACAAACTTGTCGTAAGAAGTACACTTGTTCTTATTGTGGAAAAGATAGACATTTGGTTGGTTTTTGTTTTAGACTTGCCCATAAACAGAAAAAGGAAAGAGAAATTGCTTTTGCAAAACGGCGTTGGCAAAAATCGGGTTTTAATTCGAGGAGCACGGTTAGACCGACATTGTCCAGTCGGTCAGACCGGCCAGCGGTCAGACCGCAGGTGAACGGGCAGTCAGACCGATTGCCAGGCCCGGTCAGACCGCAGTCTCAGCGGCGGTCAGACCGGCCTCGGGGCAAGTTTTCGCACAATTCAAATCAGACTTTTGTGAAGCGTCAAGGTAAGTTTTCAGATAAGTCTGATTCTGATTTTGTTAGTGCATTTGTACCTGCTGGTTCTACTGGTCGTGTGACTCAGTGTTGGATTCCAAAATTTCTTATTTCTAACCCCAACACGGAGGCCTCGACATCTTCTCGTTCGTAGGTATTTTGGTGGCATACTCCCCATGTGCGTTCAATTTTGAGATGACGATTGCGTTGCAAGGTAACATCACTTTACTTTTGGATTGACATAATTTTGTTCTACTCTCTAGTTTATTAGCTTTTTCATATGCTAGTATTTGAGATAGTAGCTTTGGTTAATCCTAATGGATGTATGTCAATTTTGAAAGTATTGGTGATATCTTTGGCTATTGGATGTCTTTTTCAAAATTTTTGATTTCTTCTTGATTTTTGTTCGAGGAGAATTGGAGGTTATTTTGAAGGGGAGTTAGTGCTTATTCGTGAATCCTTTTTCATGGTTTGAGGGGGAGTTTTTACCTCATGGTTTTATCAAGCAATAATATGACAATGAAAAAAATTGAGAAAAGAGAGCTTTGTTCTATACATATGGTATTTTCTTGTTCATGCTAGAAGGTTTATTTGTCTCTAGCTTAACTTGTATGTATTCTAGTCTTTTCATGAGATTTAGATTTTGCTTTTAAGGGAGATGATGTATGATACTTGAATTCTATACTTGAATTAAGTAAATATGCAATGTTGATGCTAGCATATGGTTTGATTTATAAATGCTCTATATATATGCTTTATTGACTTGTTATTCCTCAAATAGCTTTAATTGCTCCTTGTGAAAAAGAGAATAAAAATATGAAAAAATGAATACCGAATCCTTGGAAACAGTCTTGACGACAAGGACGTATTCGATGTGAGCAAAATAATGGGTGCCGAATTCCTGGAAACAGTCTTGACGACAGGGACGTACCCGGAATAAAAGAGAAAAATATGAGCAAAAAGGCTCAAGAAAAAGTTTAAAAAATTCTCTTGTTTTGTGCTAAAGTTTATTTGAGAAAGAGTGATAAATGCAATAGGTATATATGTTTAGTGTTTATTCTTCAACCTATGTGCTTGTTAAGATGTTGCATTATAAATCGTATGAAATCATGAATTTTGATTGTTGATTCAAATTTAATTGTAAAATCTTTGGTTCATGGTTATATTTTAATGCATGCTTCTTCTGCTATAGATGGTTTTATCTTCTTTTTATTGCAACACATGACATGATATGCTATATGTATGCTAAGCTCTTATACATTAATGAACATAATTCCTATGCTTGATGAAATCATTGTCAAAAGGGGGAGAAGTAATATGAAAATTTTTGGGAATTTCTTTCTTTTAAAAAGGGGGAGAAGTCTTCTTTTGGATTTTTGAGCACGATGTGTACATAATTTTTGGATGATTTTTTGAAGAAGAGAAGAGTTTTTGAGAAGAGCATGTTTTTAGTTCAACTGGGAATTTCTTTCTTTTAAAAAGGGAGAGAAGTTTTCTTTTGGATTTTTGAGCACGATGTGTACATTTGTACGAAGTGTGCTTTTTACCACTTTTGTTTTTATTTTTCAAAACACCAAAACATTTTTAATGGGTTTGCCAATGTGTTCATCAAGGGGGAGATTGTAACATCAACGTGTGTTTTGATTCTTATTCTGTGATGAACAATTGGCATCTGTGATTATTGGTTTTGATATTTGGAGATTACTGTTGAAGTGGTTTTGGAGATAATTGATTTTCAGTTGTGTCGGGACCGGTCAGACCGGGCGGTGGTTGCCGGTCAGACCGGCTTGTGTTGAGCGGTCAGATCGGCCGACGCTGTGTCGGTTTCGGTTTCGGGTTGTTTCTTTGGATATCCGTGGTTGTTTCATGGTTATGGCTTCTAGATGGATACTATACATATGTAATACTGTTGTTTGCTAACAATGAGTCAAGTTGGTGATAGCTTGGTCTCGGAATATGGTTTCTTTGTTTGTTTCATGTGTAGGTGACTTGATGCCTCGGGAGAGTATTTGCGGTGATGGACCGGGAATCGGCTTGGTGGTAAGACGATGTCCGTGGTGGTCAGATATCATGCGGGATACTAAGGCTAGAGTTGATGCACGTGGTTGATGGAGATTCCATACGGCATACGATGGAGGTATTGTGTGCGTATGGGATACGGAGTCGAATTTGGAAGGAGTCCAAATTTGGTATGATTGGTTATGTAGAGTTTGTTTCTTGTACATAAATAGAGGTGATTAGGACGTTTCCTATGGAGATTAGGACTCTTAGTATGAGTTTGGTGCATGGCTTTAGGCTGGCTACCTCATGTATAAATAGAGGGGGAGCGTGAGGCTTCCCGGTATCGCTTTTGTATCGTCTTTTAGAGCAATTGAGTTGCTAGTTTAGTTAGGGTTTCGAGTTTAGTCGATACTTTTGTAAGGAGTGCTGTTGTTGCACTTTGTAAACACAAAGAGAAGTAATAATGTTGTCATCTACTTTGAGAGTTCTTCGATTTGTGTTTCATCGGGTGCGGCGGTCTAACCGGCGACTCAACGGCGGTCCGACCGGCGACAAGCGGCGGTCAGACCGGCGGCGGCGACAGCAAGCGGCAACTGATCTCAGAGGTCAGACCGGAGATTGAATCTCGGTCAGACTGACGGCAACCAGGCGGTCAGACCGGTGCATCTACTTCGGTCAAACCGCGATCCATCGATTTCGAGGGTAACTTTTATTTCCGCTAAACGTTTTCGGTTTTTGGGTATATTAACCATTCACCCCCCCCTCTGGTTGGCTTAGTTCCTGTGATTCGATCCTACAATTTTCACATGAGGGTCTTATTTTGACCCACTTGTAAATATGAATAGGGTGTTCACAAAATTTATTTTTTACAATATAAACAACCATGTAAAAAGTAACTACTAGAGAAATGATTTTGGCAAACGACCAAAATATTTTTTTTTCAGGTGGTCATCTACTATGCCTGTAGTTCAAGGTGTGCGAAAATACATGGTCAAAATGGAATCCTACGAGGAGATACCATTCCCGAGAACAACCAACCATAAGCAAGGAAGGGCCTATTTCTACATAGGGAAAGTCGTGTGCAATGAAAATCTCTGTCATGTCAAATCGAGATTGTGTGGGTGTGTCGGAATAGCGGAATAGAAAATTAAGAAAGAAAAAGAAGTGCCTCTATTTAGAGATTTATCTACTTAGATGAAAAAATCATACTTTCGCAGGCGCTACATCCACCCTCCTGCCGTCCTACGAAAATATTCACGGCGGATAAAAAAAATAAATCACCTCCACCCCACCCACCCACACCGCCACCATCCCACCACCACCCATTCCAACCCGTTCAAACCCCTTACTGATAACAAATCACAAATTCTTCATTCATTCAACAAATTCATTTTATCTAGTGTTTAATACTATGAACCGGTTTTTGCAGCCGGACCTCATCATAAGGCTGTGCCTGCAAAAATCGATTTTTGCAGAGGTAGCATTATAAGGTCTACCTACAATAATATATGTATCTTTGCAGCCGTCTGATAAGATGTATTTTCGCAGGCGGACGGCCATCATATTCCCCGTCCACGACAATGCAGGCGGCATTTTTGTTGTGAAAATTTGATCTGCCTGTATATAGTGAAATGGGTGTTGCCTGCAAAAATTGTTTTTTATAGTAGAGAGTTAAAAGTTGATTTATTTTGGGATGTAAAGAGTATAACATTGTTAACTATTAAAATATCTTATTAAAGAAAAATATATAAATATTTTTTTCTTTCAGATGAAAGTTTTTTTTAATTATTTTGATGTGACTTGCTTTATTATTAATGGTACTAGTCTAATTTAACTATACCATGCACATTTACACTAAATCTTAGATAAGATGTACGAATATTTAAATGTTATGTTTAAAAGTCAAAATTGTTGTATGCATTTAAAAACGGATGGAGCTATGTTGTCTATCTGTCAAGCTTATCCGTTTAGTTTATATGTCGCCAGAACGTAACAACAATGTTACTGTCTGGATAGCTAGCTGTACGTGCACATGTACTAAATATACAGTATTTACTATACTTTCCTCAATTGGTGGCATTTATATACATACACCAGTATATGATTCCTCCATTTCATAATGTAAATCTTTCTATTGTTCACATTCATATAAATATTAATGAATTTAGATATATATGTGTGTTTAGATTTATTAACATCTACTAGTAAATGTCTGTGCTAACGCTACGATAATATTTTTTGTAGTTCAAATGTTGCACATCCAAATCGCCAGAAAAATGCTTCCACATTCCGTTGTTCTTAATACAAAATATAATACACATAAACCACAATAACCACTTGATGGTTTGATAACTATACATCTCTGGGAATCGCATGGGAGGGGTAACAAATCTAGTTAAGTAGCAAGGAATTCGGGAGGGGTTACAAATCATAATCTATTATACACATACTATGACTAGTGATTCAGAAAAATATTATCCAGATCCCCACAAAACCTCCACAATTCTGATTGATCCAATATGTAGGAGAGTAATAAGGTATCTATAGCCATTGCATGCTTCAGATTTATTTAACAGCCCAATAGCCTATTATGCACTTCATTGTGTTGAACTTGAAATGCCTTGCTTGTGCAGCAGAGAGGTGAAACGAAAGGTGTTTCAAAACAAAGAAAAATGTTAGGCCTTGATCAGCGTAAATCAGTTCATTTAAATTTTAGCTTGCTCAATGTTTTACATGGCCAAGAGTCAGCATAAACACCAACATTAAACAACACCATATCTTAAGGGGAATCATGCTTGATCATCAAGTGGGGAATAATACAACTATTGACAATCCTGCCAATTAGGTACAACACAAAATCATGCAAATCAGTGTATCATATTTCAAAAAGATAAGTTGACCAAATCATGTAATACCAGTCAAAGTACACACCATGCAGTCAAGCTGACCTCACCGCCCCAGAGGTCGTCGCCTCCCCAGCACTTCAGCAGGACAGCCCCTTCATGTGCCCTACGAGGCTAAGACCGTGATGTAGGCATCCACCTCTGTTGTCATTGGCTGCCTTGTAAATAACACTCACTGTAGCTCAATAGATACCAAACCACACTGTTAAACATAAACATGAGACACATGATTTTTTTTGATAGAAAATTAGAAAAGAAAACATTCCGAAATAGCACAAATTATTTGTACTGATAAATCGAAGATTATTTGAAAAGTATATAGAAGTAAGGAATGCACTGGAAAAGAACAACATCATCTCAAATATGGGACCTGATTACTTAACATGATATCAAATCGAGCAGTTCATGAGTAGCAAGATTTCGATGAGCAAGAGCAGTGAAATAGCACGCCAAAGTCCAGAAATTACATCCGTACATGCTACTATCAACATGTATACTGCTGTAAATTCAGACAGTACATGCTACTCTGAACATGTCCATATGCTGTCAAAATGTTGAATATGACTGAAATTCTGAAACTAACGACATGGGATCAAGTCTCAACCCATCGTCAATAAAGCTCCGACATTAAGATATATTCCATACATATATAACCCTAAAAACTAATGCTAACCTCAGCCCGGTATACTGAAAAATAGTTACCTTTAATATATGATGCATCAACCCTCACTCCATTCTCCAGCAAAAAGCATCAGCCACAACCATGGTTCCACAGATCATTGTCTGCTGCACGTTGTCCCAGGTTTTTTTTTACCAGGCTGCATTCTATCTTTTGAAAGAAATATTATGTACAGTGTAAAATTTCTATAGACAAGTAATTTTACCTCTGTTCATTGGTGATTTTACCGTATGCTATATACAAGTAATCTCCAATATGGGATCTTTCATGATATGCAATGAACAATTAAAAATCAACAGCCTCCCAATCAGCTCCTAGAAACCACAATTCAAAATACTACAATGAAACAACACAAAACATGAATTGTAAACGTAAACGTGGGACTCAGGGAAGTGGACATAAACTATTTTCCTAGGATAAGATGCATAGATTATTTTCAGTTTTGTTTGCTTGTTTCACTTTTTTTACATGGCATAGTCTCAGCATATTTTCCAATCAGCATTATCGTATATAGTCATGCATCTGAATTTTTTAAAAAAAGACCTCTATGGTATTGATATATGCTATAACAGGCATATAACACCTGAATAGTTAACGCAATCATAGGACAGAGGTAATTCTGTACCCCTGTACCCTTATCAATTTGAAAACAAGTGATTTTTTAAGGGTGACAACAAGTTACAGCGCTGGTTATATACTTGTGATACTCCATGCAAAAAAAATGAAGAGAATGGCACTTAATTTATACACTTGTCCTCATCCATACAAAAAATGAAGAGAATGCCATATAATTTCTCCCAAGAAAGTGAAATTAATCCAAGGAACCATATTCTGGTTAAATATTACTAACTACCAAGACAGTGATATTAATCCAAGGAATTTGAGTTTTTTTGACAAAATTTATTCTGCAAATATATGTTGAGAACACAGTATTCATGATTCATTCTGTAACCGCCATTAAATCTAATTGTCATAGTCATTAAGGTGAGTCAGTGTAGGTGCTGTTTTTACTTCCTAGCAGTATGGTTTTTAGAGTATGACTAACATTATGGTTTTTAAAGCATGATTGAAAATTGCAACAATTAAATAATGGAAACTTTTTGGGCTGCATGAGTTTCTAGACTGAACTGAATTTTAAGCAAGGGTAAGCAATTTTCCCTTGCTTCAATAAAAAATTTTCCATTGGAAATTACTAAGAGGGAATCGATTGCATAATTGTCTACAAATTGTATTAAAAATAAGAAGGGTGATCAGATGCCCTTTCTTTTCTGAATATTTCCTCTTTTTTTTTCTCCTTCCCTGAGAGCATATGGGAATTCTTTTCCCATGATTTTACAAAAGTACAGCTATGAGATTCCGTTAAAAATGAAAACGTAAAATGATCTAGATTAAATCAAAATACCCATCCAAACATGCCAAAAAGAAAATCAAACTTTAAAGATTCGTATGCCCGAAGAATCTAATCACTGATAACCTTGTGAAAAGAAGTTGTTTATTATGGAATAAACCAGCTGCAATGCGAGCGATATACGTAGGGTAAAAAATAGTAAACTCACAGGTGTAACTGTAATGGCATATCAGTGACCAATCCTAGAGAAAAGACACGTGAGCTTCACCCATGATCATCAACAAGTAAAGATTGCAATTATTCACAGTTGGTTCATACTGTAAACAAGAATCTATAGAAATTGTCGTTATCCACGAGCTAACAAGCTATCATACTACGAGATGACAGATATGAGATATGCACAACATTTTAATATCGATGAATCGCCTCGCTGGCTCACTGTTGCAATTTATAAACCTTTCCCGCAAAAAAAAAAGGGGTGATTAGAACAAATAGCCGCGAACAATAAAAATAGCAAACAGACATGAATCAGTGTATTAACGTAAACTTACCGGAGCGAAGACTACACGCGGTGATCAGGATGCCGGTGGATGACGCTCAGTGACAAAGATCGAGGGCAAAGAAGTCGGAGGTGGCAGCAATGAAGTCGTCGACGACGGGCAGCGAATCTTCGACGACGATTTGTGAGCGACGATGGCGAATCGTGGGCGGCGGCGCAGAGGAGATCGGTGAGGTGGCGCCAATCTGGATGCTGGTGCGAGCGCGGGGGTTCGTTCCCATCGATCCGGCGGCGGCGCAGGTGGAGCTGCTGCGGGGGGTTTGGGATTGGGGGTCGGCGCGACGCGGGGAGAGCGAGGGTGCGGCGATGATGGCGGATGCAGTTTCCGTGGGATTGGGATATGGGAGCGGTGCGGCGGATTCCGTGGGATGGGAGCGACGCGCGGTGGGAGGTGAGGGAGGTATGGTTCGTTGGATCTGAAGCGGTGGATCATTTTCGTCCGCTAGATTTGATGAATAAAGTATGAAGGATGTAAGACCCACTTGGTGGATTATAGGGTAGATATGAATATAAGCAATGCTAAAAAGTGTTACATTATAAAACGGAGGGAGTACGTATGTATCAAATGAATGCGTATATATCGAACTAATCTACCTACCAATTTTAAATCGTCTTAGCTATATTTATATTTTAAATATGTGGATGTGACTGTGCGTGGCCTACATGAGCGAATTTTGTTCCTTTGCCACCGCGTATATTCCAACGCGATGTGCTGTTGAATATGCATATTCCTATGCGACATTTTTTTTTCGTGAATGCGAAAAAAGAATTACACATCAATATATTAGAAAAAAAAAGCATATTGCCCAAGGACAAAGGAAGAAAAAACCAGCAAATAAATCGAAAAGCAAAACATAGGACTGCTAAGGTTAAAACGTTGCTCCTATATACAGAGAGGGTGATGGCGTAGGAAGTTGGAACCTCCCTATACTTTCAATAGGCCCCAAAAGCAGCAGCACCAGTAGAAGAAAAGCTTTGTACTCGATACAATCGCAAACACAAGGTGACCCTGTGTTAGGTGCAACCGTGCAACATATAAGGATGAAAACTGGTAGAGAAACAAATATTATTTTTTTAGAAGATGATTATTGGTCGGTCAAAAATTTACATACTTATCTACTTAATGTTTTAATGTTGACTGTAATACAATACTAAAAGAAATTAGAAAACTCAAAAATTATACCTCCTCCGTTTCAAAATGTTTGACACCGTTGACTTTTTAGCACATGTTTGACTGTTTGTCTTATTAAAAAAAATTATGAAATATGTAAAACTATGTGTACATGAAAGTATATTTAACAATGAATCAAATGATATGAAAAGAATAAATAATTACTTAAATTTTTTGAATAAGACGAATGGTCAAACACGTATAAAAATCAACAGTGTGAAACATTTTAAAACGGAGGGAGTATTTAGTAAATAAAAACGATGCTAGGTCGATTAGGAATTTCGCTGTTTTCATCCCCGTTTGTAGGAGCCTTGACCTGAGCAGTTGAGCTTGAGCCCTTCACAGCAAAGAGTAGGAGCAGCGCATTCCTGGTGGGCCTACTCATGGGCCTACTGGCCAACCTCCAATGGGCCTCAAACTGAAGAGACCGGCCCATCCTCTCCGCTACCGATTGGCCCAAACTCATCCTGGCCCATAAACTCAAGCCCTTCCCTTTTAGGAGGACGCCGCTGTAGCGACTCTGTTTCTAGGGCTTCTCCCCTTTCTTGCTCCTGGCATCAGCGGCCGGCGGCGGCGGCGGCGGCGGCGTCGGACGGCGGCGGCGGCGGCTTGGATAGGTCGCCTTCCTCCCTCGCTTCTCGGATGAACTCTCGCCGCATGCATCGCGACCTTGAAATTCTTGGCATGGAATAGCGGCTCTTTGTTTTTTTTTATCCCCCTTCCGGTTCTTGATCTCCAGCGCTTCTCTGAATTCTCTGGTTCTTCGCTCGCTCAATTCACTTGTTTTGTTTTTTTCGATTGATTGGTTGCGTACTTGCGTGATCAGCTGAGCTGTGGATGCATGCAATGTTGCAAAACCGAGCGCGCTGTTGATTAATCTTATATCCCCCGGGCACGGTTGATCGTGTGCTTGGAGGGGGCTCGATGGAGCTCGGATATGAATCCTTCCATGGAGTTTGTCAGGCTTCCTGCGTCCTCCATTGTACGCTTGGAGTTTGGAATACTCTCCAACATTTCTTCATCCCTTGCTTTCTATGTGTTTTTTTTTTCCTTTCAAAATGTATTATTATATTGTGTGTTTGAGGAAGTAAGAACACTGCCTCGATCAGGGAAGAGCAGATCTTCAGGTTAACACTTTACTGAATGAGTTAGGTTTGTGAACTTATTTGGTTTCAGCTAAATGTTATCCAAAACCATGCAAGTTCAATCGAATATTAGTACCTCAGCAATGTTTTTTGTCCACCGTATCGTTATCTTGATCAACAAATTTAATAACATTAGAAGAAAATAGCTTTACACTTTTTGCAGAACTGAACGATGGATGAACGTCCATGGACTGAAATAGGCATTCAGTTTCAGTATGCTGAATGTAAGATGGGATATTTAGGCTGTGTTCCTACTGTTGAGTTGGCAACTCATCTCTCTGTCACGTAAAACGGAGCGATATATTTTCTTATGATTAATTAAGTACTTACTAGTTTTTTTCAAAAAAACAGATGATTATGATTTTTTAAAGCAACTTTCGTATAATTTTTTTTAAAAAAAATATTACCGTCTAACAGTTTAAAAAATGTGAACACGAAATACGAGGGCGGTAAGTTGGGAAATTTGAGAGAAGAATACAGACTTATTCAATTAACCGATCGATCGATCAGACTTGATGCGATTTTAAGCGATTCCGTTTCGAGCTGGACAACCCATCGCTCTCGCTTTTGGCGGTCTGCACTTCTGCAGTTCTTGCATGGCTTCGCTTTGCCTTTGGTGATCTCTGCAGCTCTGCACGTTTATTTATCTTTCAGACTATTGCTAGTCAAGCAGCAGCATATTTCAGCACCGAATTTTAAGCGAGGCACCATTATTTTTCTTTCCTGCGTTGATTCCCGCTACCTTCTCGTTGCACACAAATTGTACATGTGGCATGTCAATGTCAGCAACTCTGATTGCAACTCAAATGTGGCCCAAAGAGACCATGAACATGCTTAATTTGGCACTGCATATGGCACATTCTAAACAGCTAATGGAAGGTATGGATTATTCATGCCCTGTTTTCAGGAGTACTATTTCTCAAAAAACTTTTTGTCGGTATTGCTTACATTATTTTTGGGTAAGCTATCTGCTAGCTTTATATATTTACTCGTATATGCCATTTAACAGAACAAATCCTTTGGAATCTTACAAATACTAGATCGGCCGATAGTTTTAAGATTAGTGCCAACACCAAACCCATTCTTCCTCTCTCCCTAGTCCCCATCGTTCATGGCGCCACCAGCGGACCATCCGCGAATCACAATTGATCCTCGCCTCCTCCGTCGCCACTGCGTCGTTGCCTGGCCTCAACAATTGGCCAAACAGCGCCAACGAGCCCCCTTGCTGGCTTCCTCCCCCTTCCCCCACACCTTCCCCTCCACTTTCCTAAGCTGGGGGCAACGAGTGCCCCAAACTCGCCAACTTCCCCCATCTTTGGCAACTCCCTGCATTTGGATCTACCACCACCGACCGATGCATCCTATCCACAAGCCCCGACATTGCACTCGTTGCCAGCACCGGCCCACTGCCCTCCTCCATCCCCATAGCTCTGGCACCGCCACCACCTCATCGTTCGCCCATATCCACCGCCTATCGTGGGGCTATCATCTAATATAGCCATATCTCTAAGCCTAGCGATCTCCCCTCTCTTCCCGCTCTCCTCACCCCCACCACAACTTAGGACTCTAACGATCTCCCCTCCCTTCCCGCTCTCCTCACCCCCACCACAACTTAGGACTCTAACGATCTTCCCTCCCTTCCCGCTATCCTCACCCCCACCACAACTTAGGACTCTAAATGGTAACTTATCGGACCATCCAGAGCTGGAGGAGAAGCTAAGATTATCGAAGCACAAATCACGAAGCAAATCTTTAAGGTTAGAAATTTACAAGGTTTTGAACCTATTTTTTTATCAAATGTGATTTAGCAATTCCGATATTTAGTTCATTCATCGTTTCCTATGTCACGTAATCTATCCATTCATCCAGTTAAAAACCTCTATTTTTTTCTATTAAGCATGGTTTTTAAACCTCTAATTTTTTTTCTATTAAGCATTGACTTTGATGTATGACAATATGAGGTGGTGATGGATCAACTCAGTTCCATTCTAGAAACCAAATAAAACCAATATACAATCGAGCAGTCAATTCACCCATCCTATTTCCCAACCCAAACATAATCTATCTAAAAAGTGATAATGCCCCAAAATCAAGAATGCATTTCAGCTTCAGACTTTCAGTACACACCACAAAAGTGCTGCGAAAATAATGGGGCCAGCACTGGGGGCATGTACAATACAACTACCTACATGTATAGCGTATGCAGAGCAGAGAGATGAAGTGGTGTGGAGTAATGTGTGGGTTAAAAGTGGCGGCCGGGCGCATATATCATACCGGGCGTGCATGCATGCGCAAAACTGAAAGTATGTATACTCTTGCATATATGCTGCACCTTCTTCCCAATTGCTGCCAAATTGCATGCATGCCGACATCGAGCAATTCTTTCTCTTTTCTTTTCTTTTCTTTTTTCCCTCTATGCATCTTCCTCTTTCCAATACGCCGAGGATTGTCTTTCTAGGCGTGCACTAGTGCGTCCATGGAAGCACTATCTACTGTGCCTGTATATACTAGTACAATAATGTGCTACTACACAGGAGATCCAACTCCAACTACAACTGGTGGAGCTTTCATTCATTCATATCTGCATGCATCTTCATGCTTAGCTTTCTTGTGAATTTTTGAGCATATATATTCAGGCATTTATCCATTGATTGGGCAAATTGGCAATTGGCAATTGGGATAGAAGGTGGTTGCTTGATGCTTGGCATCATAGCCCAGTGCCCCCAATGGTGCCAGCCATGGTGGTGGTGGTGCTCATCGATTAGGAGAGAAAAGAAAATGGAAGAGAAAGGATACATAGTTGTTTTTGTTTGTTGCAAGTACCTGACAGGCAGGGCACAATGAGTACTGATGAGCCCATGATGCAGGGCCTGGATTGGCCAGTTCCTGCAAAATCAACATAGAAAAATGCAACATCCAACAGCATAGGCCGTGTTTATTTCCTTCTCCAAAATTTTTTTTATGTATACGGATACACATTTCAAGTATTAAGCATAGACTAATAACAAAACAAATTATAGATTCCGCCTGTAAACTGCGAGACGAATTTATTAAGCCTAATTAATCCATCATTAGCAAATATTAACTGTAGCATCACATTGTCAAATCATGGCGTAATTAGGCTCAAAAGATTCGTCTCATAATTTACATGTAAACTGTGCAATTAGTTTTTTTTCATTTATATTTAATGCTCTATGCATGTGTATATTTTATGTGACGAAATTTTTAGAAGTTTGAAGGTAACACAGCCATAGTAGCGCCTCTCTGCAACAATCTCTGCGTGCGAACTTTCAAAGGCAGGAGACGTGCTCACCTGCCATTATGCTACGAGACAAACTCAACAAGCAGAGCAGGAGAGGATAGCTAGGTTAGGTGCCCACTAGATAGATTTTCGATCGAAAAGGCGATGGATGCATGATTGCGGCGAGTGGCAACGACTGTTGGTGCCTCTGCCATCTGGAGCGGCAAGTCGGCGACACAGGGGTGAGGCGGCGATCATTGTGGCTCTCCCCGGAGGGGGCAGCCCACGCATAATCCAAAATCCTCTATTGATCTCATGTCACTAGCTAACCTAAATTCCCCCATCCCAAGTGCTAGTTATCTCCTTTCTTTGGAGGAAAAAGAAAAAAAGGTTGCACGGCACTAGATACATTTTGAGGTGCTGTTTGGAACATAGTCATCCAATCCATATCTTCAATATAGATGTTCCGTACAAATATGTGCCGTTCGTGTAACTTAGAGATTGAAAACTGGTGCATATATTGTGTTGTTCTCGTCTTCGATGAGATTTTAAGTGAAATTGTTGCTATAGCTATAACGACTTAGGTCATGATATCAATGGGTTCTGATGAAAAAAATATGACCAAACAACTATATGGTGATCAATACGAAAAGTCAATCTTTAACTTATCTTGTTGCGACATATGTAGAACATGTGTAAAGCCATTATATGGTTTTGTCCGATATCATGGATGTTTTGTCCTTTTAAAGTATTAATTACTATGAGCATGAGAATCGATTAAAATATGTGCATTATTGATTTTTTGTTTGTGATGTTAATATGGTATTTTACTGAAGCACTCGATGTGGGTTGTTTCAGTTGGGGTGACTCACCATCATGATGCCAAGAGGAAAATGCTTTGACCTGATTGGGGGTTAATGATGGCTATTATTAAAGAGATAATAAGGTCTTGGTCAGAAGGGCTTAGTGGAAATGGGAAGCCAATGGATAGGGGTTAACTCAGAAGTGGGAGCTGTGCCCAAGTTTGGCTCTGCCGATGTGGCCAAGAACGGCTATATGTGCTATAACATTGCTTTTTCACTTTAATTTCTTTTAGTTGACACGAGATCATGGGCTGTAGGGTAGTCTCATGGAAAGAGCTAGTGTATGTCTTCATTTCACTGAACAATTTGGCATGTGCACTTATATGTAATCTTAACTTTAGAACAAAATCAAATGGCATATATAACCTGTTGCACAACACACGCAACCCATCAGTATGGTCTTTTGACTAAGTCATTGGATGAATATTACAGGTAACAGATGCAATAGCCACAATAATGCAATATGTCCAAGAATTGCCTATATCTAACAAATTCTACTTTGGGTTAAGCCAATAATTATTCATATTAGCGACATTAAGATCCATAGCATATACAAATAATTCTAATAGAGGGCTTGGATATTTCAATACAGGGCATATGTTGTGTATGATAAACCGCCTATGGAAAATGCGCTATCAATTTCAGAAAGTATGTTTTCTACACCTAGCTATATGCATGTGATTCAAATTATTACATAGAAATTCGACCAAATTTCAGGTAAGAAATGAAAACCCAAAAATATTATCAGGTGCATATATTATCTTAAAAGCTTCCTGTATATTCTGACATACTATTCTTTTTCTCTTGCAAGAGCTTTGTTGTATATCTAGAAATAAAAATATATGTATATATGATTGATTGTACCTTAAAAAGAGACAATCTATTTTCTACAGTATTCTCCTAGTCTCCGCCATATACTCTCTTTGAACTAATATATGGCACCATTGACTTTTTAACAAACATTTAACTATTCGTCTTATTAATTTTTTTAAATATAAAATATTTAAGTCATGCTTGAAAAATATTTGATGATAAATCAAGTTAAAATAAAATAAATAATAATTATATAATTTTTTCAATAAGAGAAATGGTTAGAAAAACAGAGTATATTTAGGAAAGGAGGCAGTGTATATATCTTCCTCTGGAGATAAAGACGAAGAGCTAGTAGGAACGTAGTGGATCCTTTGCATGTGTATACATGGGGATGGGTTAATTAATCGAAAGAAAAACCACACGTTGGGAGTGGATTGGCCTTGTGTGCACATTCCATTCGCAGAGACGGCAGCGGCCGGTGCAGCACTCGGATGGATGGATCGACCTGGTGGTGGCTGCTGGGTGCTTCTGTTATGCGCGCGCGTGCTCAAGTGCATGAAACCCCCCCGCACTCGCGCCGCGATCGACTTGGATTTACACAACATCTGCACGCGCGCGCGGAGGTGCTCATCCAGTCGGTGATACTCTGCGACCTGCCCTGCATGTGTTCCCTTGCGGTCACTACTAGAAAAATCGTTTTTCCAGACAATCAAAAACAGTTTTCACAAGCGGAGAAAAAGACCGCCTGGACACAAAGGCCTGCGAAAATAGTTGATTTTCATAGGCGGCATCTCCATCTTCGCAAGCGATTGATTCACCTGCCATCAAAAACACATTTCAGCGAATAAAAAAAAGCCTCACCACCCACGGACACCGCCGCCGGCCTCCCCTTTCGACCGATGGCTCTCCTCCGTCCGCCATCGCCCCTACAGGCGTCGTCCTTGTCGCAGCAGTTGTTGTCATCGTCACATCGGCACCGTCATCGTCGCATCGGTGCCATCGTCGCGGCGGTTGTCGTCGGCGGCGGCGCGTCGGCGCCACCGTCGTCGCGCATCTCCTCCTCCTACCCACAGGCGGTGCCGTGGTCGTCGCGCGTCGTCGGGAGAGGAAGAAGCCGAGTCGCCGTCGCTAGGAGAGGCCGGATCCGCGCGCCCGGGCTAGCCGGCGGAGGATCAACAGGCATCGGCGCCATCTGTCACAGCTAGTGGCGGAGGCGGCGAGCCACGGGGGATTCGCACGCCCAGGGCGAGCCGGCGGCGGATCCCCAGGCGTCAGCGCCATCATGGCCAGCGGCGGAGGCGGCGCCGCGGCCGGCAGCTGAGGCAGCGAGGAGCTGAGCCTGCGGTGGATTTCTGCTGGTGGTGGTGAACAAATGAGAGAGAGATAGAGAGGACGGGGAGGGAAATGAGTAGTGAGGAGAGGATAAGGATGGTGGAGAAGAGGATAAGGATGATGCAAGCGCACTATATAA
Organism: Oryza meridionalis; assembly: GCA_000338895.3. Lineage (NCBI taxonomy): Eukaryota > Viridiplantae > Streptophyta > Magnoliopsida > Poales > Poaceae > Oryza > Oryza meridionalis. The sequence goes on along the minus strand of CM002525.2, from coordinate 8,099,585 downwards.
GGTACTCCCTCATGTCATAAATATTTAATATTTAGGGTAAAATTTCTGTCAAGCTTTCGAGGCTTTGTCTGTTAATTCTATGTAAGAACAAATTTAAAAAAAAATAGTAAGTTTACGATATTATCACCTCGGATGTCGTGGAACTTGACTCCCATGTCACTCTCTGGAGAGATTTAGGAGAGGCAACTGCCCCTAAACTCCCACACTACACCCCAAGACCTTCATAACTTGCCACTTCTAGTGATGGGCGATGGTGCCTTCCACCCTCCTCCATCTTCACCTTATTTTTTTTTTCTCTTTCCTCCTCCATTTTCCTTCCTCGTTTTTTACCCGAATCTAGAATCAGTGTTGGCGGTTGAAGTACAATTCGTTGCACAAGGGCTTCCCAGCAAAGCTACATGAAGAGGTTGGACAAATGATGGTTGTTCGGCGGAACTGACAGTACTACGCGGAATCACGGAAATAGTCTGTGTGGGATAAGACCATGTGGTGGCATGGGCTAGTGGGATGACACTCTATGCCGGGGTTGTTGCCACTCTTCGCTCATTCCACTTCCTCCATGGAGCTCTTCCTCTTCTAAGGTTGGTCTGCTTCCAACAGGGTTGGAAATTTCAGTTATTTCGGTCCCCTCCGATACGATATTACTTCGGCCGAAATTTTTCAATTTTTTCATGAATTTGGGTAATATTTGTTCAAATTCAACTAAATTTTGTTCAAAATTTTGGAAATTTTGGACCGAAATTTCCGAAATTTTGGGATTTCGGTGACCCCCAATCAAAAGCCCTAAGCCAATATAGTGAACTCTGGCTTCCAGATCCGGATGTGGGGAGCTCCGTGGCATGCTACGGTGGTGGATGTCAACTTGGACAACAATAGTCAAACATTTACATCAGTGGTTTAGCGACTAGTGGCTAGGAACAAACCTGGCTCCTAGTGCGCAAATAGTGTCAAGTGGTGTGGCTACACAACAATTAGTAAGGGGTATGTTGTTTCGTTTTATGATTGTGCATGGTTGCAAATGATGCCTTGTGTTGGGTGTGACCTGCTATGAGGAGTCGGAGTTGTTGCATTAGTCATTGAGCTTGGCAACAATGACATTTGTGAAGCCGATGTTGTTGTGGTGATATAGAAGCTGTGGTCGTGGTTGTTAATGCTCTTCTGGCGTGGTGTTGACAGTGGTGGCCATGTTAACCAACATGGGGTGTGAGACAAAAAATTTGTGACTTTCCTCGTGGGCTTGGTGGTTGGGTAAGCGCCTTAAACAAAAGCATTGTTTGGCTTGTTGGTACCAGTACGATTTTTGTGGGCACTGTTCATATCATGGGACACATTGCTATGGCGTTTTTACCTCCTTCCGACTTAGGGGAGTTGTTTGGGTGTGTGCCTAGATCTATTTTAGATCACAAGATGTCATTTTGTTGGAGTTTTCTACTTACATGTATCACCTTGGCCCATCCTGATTCGCTTGCTTAGGACATTTGGTGATGTGCGGGAGAAACCCGTGACATCTTTTGATGGAGTTGGTGTTTTCATTTGTTGGTGGAGGTTTTCATTAATTAATCATGCTACTAGTAAGTTTTTTTTCCTAATTTTCCTTATGAACTCTATAGTGAAATGCATTAACTTTCTGCCCTTTTATAAAAGATTCTTTGATAAAGATAATAACTTTCAAGGCAAATCTATGCATGATGTTTTTTTGTTTTATGAAAAATAAGCATTTGAGAGGCTACTGATGGTCAAAGCTTGAAAAGTTTAACCGAATCATTTCTGAATGCCAAATATTTACGACCAAGGAGATCAGCAGTTACCAAAAGTTAAGAAACAATTTGAGTATATATATATATAACATTCTAATATCTTAATAACCAAGACAATCTTTCATCTGATGTTAATGTCATAATGTAGCTAAGGAGCTCTTCAGTTAATCCGAGATGCAGAAGCAGAAGCTGGTCAGGTCAGAAAAGAAGCTCTATGGGACTGTGGCTACTCAACCTGGAGTAAGCTAGGAGGATTTCGAGGCAGAGGATCTGATCACTGCCGTCGCCATCATGCCGCATGCGACTCCTGCATTAGTATTTGTTTCTGTCATCACTGTGCTTCCCCAGCCGGATTTGTTTTTGTCGCCTCCTGTGTCCACTTCCTCCACAGCAGCTTTGCCGGACTCCTTGCATTGCATTGCCCCTGTATATATATATATGAACCATTGCGCCTCACTGCCACACATATCGTCATCTCTGCTAGATACCAAGTGCAAGTGCAAGTCCAAGTTCAGAGAGAGAGATCGAGCTAGCCTGACTAAACTTGCTAATATTGCATTTGCGTCTTTGATCTTAGCTATAGCTTGCTGCTGCTGATAGTTTAGCTAGAGAGAGAGAGAGAGAGAGAGAGCGGCAAGCAAGATGGTTGGGGCCGTGCAGGAAGGAATAGTGCGTGAGATGAACGGAGCATTCGAGGTTATGGGCGGGTATGACAGGTCGTCAATGGCGCCGAAGCAGCAGCAGAGGGAGGAGGAGAGCAAGTGGTACGAGGAGGAGATCGACGACGACCTCAAGCTCTGCTACGCTCTCAACAGGTAAAATTAATTTGTACTACTTGTATGTTAATTATTAATTACTACTCCATCATGCATGCATTACTTACAAAGAGTTTGTGTTATCGTTTTGTCTGTCGAAATAAAGCAAGAAATTTCAGGTAGAGGCCCCAGGACAATGACTAAATTCAGTAATTAACGAGATATATAGGTGTCTCTTTCAATATATGCATATGCTTTGTTATTGTTACCATGTGAGAGATGATGTGCTTTGCTTAATTTTCTGGTTATGTGAAAGTGTGTTGCACCGGGGAGCAAGCAAGTACCAGGAGATCGCTCTCATTGATACAAAGCATTTTGGCAAGGTATATGCCCATTTCTTCCTCTCTTTTTGCTTTTAAGAAAAAAGAAACTTTTAAGAAAAAAGAAACACAGAAATCCTATATATCATTTCTATTCTTGTTTCATACCACCTACTTGTGTGGTGTAATTTAGTACTCCCATCATCCTAAAATATGTTAACCAGATTAGACATAATATATTTCAATACTAACTTGTTATATTTTGAGATGAAAAGAGTATGTAACTAGAACACTGCTGTGACACACTTTTTCTACCAGGCTCTGATAATCGACGGGAAGATGCAGAGCACGGAGGTGGACGAGTTCATCTACCACGAGTCCCTCATACACCCTCCCCTCCTCTTCCATCCAAAGTACATCAAATTGCCGTCACACGATTAACAATCTCACAACTTACTTTCTTCATCTCGAGATATAGTAACCACTACCTATGATTCTAGTCCAATATACTAATCCAAACTAGATTCTAATCATTTGAGGGTATATACGTGCAGCCCAAAGACGGTGTTCATCATGGGAGGCGGTGAGGGGTCCGCGGCGAGGGAGGTGCTCCGGCACAACACCGTCCACAGGGTTGTCATGTGCGACATCGACCAGGTACTTGAGGATCGATCTATATTACACTGTGATATATACTCCCTCCATCATAAAATATAAAAACATAATAGGTGGGACATTTTTCGGTACTAAGAATCTAGACAGCCTATACAGTAGTAGATTCTTAAATTAAACAGCCTATACAGTAGTAGATTCTTAAATTAAAGAGTAAATTTCAGAAAACTGCAACTTTAGTGACAAAACTATCAATTTACTACAACATTAGCGATATGTTTCAGTTTGCTGCAACAATAGCATAGGAAATTATCACAAAACTGCAAGTAACTATCTGAAATTTACTGAAACATGTCGCTAATGTTGCAGCAAACTAAAACATGTCGCTAATGTTGCAGCAAACTGATAGTTTTGTCACTAAAGTTATGGTTTTCTGAAATTTACTCTAAATTAAACTGTGTTTTCTTTCTGTGAATGAACGGTAATGCGTGTGTGCGTCACGATAATTATACTAAGCAGGAGGTGGTGGACTTCTGCCGGACGTACCTGACCGTCAATTGGGACGCCTTCGCCAGCGACAAGCTCTGCCTCATCATCAACGACGCCCGGTACGTACCAAATCATATGACATATGGGAGGTGGTCAGGTGATGGACATTCTAGTGTTTGCTTCTATTAAAGATGGAGATAAAAATAGAGTATAGAAAAAAGTTATTAACGTACGATTAATTGAGTTTTAATTATTGTAAAATTAGAAAATAAATTTATCTAATATTTTAAAACAACTTCTGTATAAAATATTTTCATACGTAATATACCATTTAACCATTTAAAAACGTGTTAATGAAAACCAAGATAAAATCAGTATCTTAATCAGAAAAGAAAACACGACAATATTAATGCAGCAAACTGAAAAATGATCAGCATCATATGTATATATGTTTTCTTGATCGATCGGTGTGTGCTATATATATATATATATATATATATATATATGCATTTGCATGCAGCGCGGAGCTGGAGAAGAGTAGGGAGAAGTTCGACGTGATAGTGGGAGACTTGGCTGACCCAGTGGAGGGGGGCCCCTGCTACCAGCTCTACACCAAGTCATTCTACCAACACATCGTCAAGCCCAAGCTCAACGACCGCGGCGTCTTCGTCACACAGGTACGTATACTACAATTCTTCATCAACTCTTTGCCTAGCTGTTTGACTGAACTCTGAACTTCTCTGAATTTTTAGCGTTTTTACGTACTGACAGTTGTTTTGGATGTTGACAGGCAGGGCCAGCCGGCGTTCTGACCCACAAGGAGGTCTTCTCCTCCATCTACAACACCCTCAGGCATGTCTTCAAGTGTGAGTTGCCCAGCAATTAAAGACTCCCTTAATTATTTTTTGCTATGTGCATGTGGTGATTTTGTTGTTGTGATTCTGATGATGCATTTGTTAATCATCGTGTCACAGATGTCAAAGCATACACTGCTCATGTGCCATCCTTTGCTGACACCTGGGGCTGGGTCATGGTATGTAGCTTATTACAATATTTCTTACTGAAAAGTTCAGTTCCCCTTTCTATTCTTTTTAGATGGTTTTCGATCCTTTCTGCTAGCTTCAATTAATTAATCTGTTGCTATTGTTTTTCCTATTATTCCTTTTGCATGTAGGCATCAGATTATCCGTTTAGCCTTAATGCTCAGCAAATCAATGAGAGGATCAAGGAGAGGATAGATGGGGAGCTGGTGTACTTGAGTGGGGAGTCCCTCATTTCCTCTACCATATTGAACAAGAGCGTTTACCAGACGTAAGAACTAACTATCAGTAAAGATCACTGTAATATCTACTCCCTCTATTTCATAATGTAAATCATTCTAACATTGCTCACATTCATATAAATATTAATGAATCAAAATTCATATATATGTCTAGATTTATTAACATCTATATGAATATGGACAATGCTGGAATAACTTATATTATGAAACGAAGAAAGTACTACTTATTTTCAGCAACACGTGAAAGATGCAGGTGGAATCGATGTGTAAGTGAAAAATATATTCAGAACATTGCACTGACTGAACTGTGATTTCTTTTCTTTTTCCTTGAAAAAATAATACTCGCAGGCTGTTGAATGAGACGCATGTGTACACGGAGGATGATGCCAGGTTCATCTACGGACATGGAAGGGCACGTTGTGCTTGAATCCCATATCTTACACGCATAAACACCTGAGCAAAATGGTGATAAATTAGTAGCTATTTTCCAACTTAAGAGGTCGAGATGCACAAGTGTGGATAGCAAGTCTGAGATTGATCAGTTAGCTACTAGATCTCCAGATCAACCGATCGAGAACAGAAAAAATAACAAGTGATCGATGCAACTTTGTGAAGAACTTTTTTCGCCTTTGTTTTCCTACGTGAGGCGAGGAAAGAACTGAAAAAGAACTAGAATGGAATAAAAACTATATAATGCTCTCCATGCATGTGCATGTTTCACTCTTTTTGTTCAGCGTAAATGAATGGTAGCTCTCTTGACAAACAGACCGCATATATCTATCTGGTGGCATGATTGTTAACTTTTGGGAATTGGGAGAAGAGATGACTTTTTGGAGATTGAACTTGTTCACTAGGCTGTACAAGAGAGTAAGAAAAGACTGAAAAGGTCTTGATACATTAACACACATATATATTAGGCTGCGTTTGGCAGTGCAGAGAGAAATGGAGCCATCGTTTCGATTATTCGAGCGAAACGGCATATTTGCAAATGAAAAATAATTCGTGAATAAAACTTTTATATACGTGTTCTTAGCGATCTAAAAGCAAAGGCTGAAAAATAAAGTTCGATTAAAAAAACCTCAAAATCAGCTTCGTATTTAAGGTTGAAAATTCAAATTTTGGCTGATAAGTATAAGCATAAGCAAAAAGATGAGGCCTAAAAACTCTTTTGTATTTCACGCACACACTACCTGAACTGTTAAATGATATTTTTTAAAAATATATACATATAGAAGATGTTTTGAGAAATCACATTATTCTATTTTTCAAGTTAAAAATAGTTAATACTCAATTAATCACAATAATGGTTCATCTTGTTTTACCTATCTTGTCAAGCTTCTTCTTTCCCCCACTCACAAACACACACACCCAAATACAATGTGTGTACAGTAACATTGCATTTGAAGCTACAACTATATAAATCCAAACTCGTTCCTTTTGCACGATTTTAATAGTGAATCAGATTTGGCTCCTATATGAATTCAAAATGGACTTTTTCTTCCAGGCAAGAAACTCCCTGACCGGGCCGTAATCTCCCGGCCCATGGACAAACCCCACCCTATTTTGATCCAGCCGCGTACTTCACTTCACGCGGTTTTTCCCTTCCCGTGGCCGACCGACCTCAACCCCTCCCGCCGCCCAGCCGCCCGCACCCGCGACCGCCGTGTGATGCGAGATACGCCGCGTGATGGTGACGCGTTCGCGATGCGATGCGGACACGGGCCACGACGTACGTGTGGTACTGCGGTGTCTCCGTGATGCCATGCAGATCGATGCATTCCCCCCGTACGCCGCCGACATTAGCTGTCCGCGAGCTGCAACGCACGAACCTGTAGTAGTACGTGTTTAATTGCAGAACCAAGCTTTGCCCCCCCCCCCCCCCCCCCCCCCCCGCGACCGACGCGTCCCGATCAAAAGTTGATGGCAAGTACAAACAATCTGTTGTTATTACGCCAGGTGCATGAACAAATCAACAGAATATATATAAATTTACGTATACAAATTAACGACGAACTATATGTTTGTAGTATATATATATATGATGGTTTAATTTAATCGTAACCATGTCCTAGTGTACTGTAGTTACATGTAATTAACATGGTTGCTGCTGTTTGTGTAGTGTGTGTCTAGTTGCGCTTCCGGCAGTTGAGCCTGATCTCCACCGGCGTCCCGGCGGCCGGCGCGAGGTTCCCCATCTTCACCATCGCCTTGGCGAAGTCCCTCGCGAACTCCGCCCCGTTGCCGGCGTACTTCCGCACCAGCGCGTCCTGCGACGACGACCTGCCGCCGCCGGCAAACAGCTCCTGGTCCGAGTGCAGCAGCCCGCGCTGCCTCGTCAGCTCGCGGAAGTAGCCGTTGTCGAACACGTCGGGCGTCTCGGCGTCGAGCGGCGCGAGGTTGCCGTCGCCGCCGGTGCCCGCGGGGCACAGGCGCCGGAGCTGGGCGGCGAAGGTGGCGTTCACGTTGGCGTCCCCGCCGTTGACGCGGCCGCGGAACGTGGCGCACCGGGCGCGCCCCACCGTGTGCGCGCCCGACAGCGCCGTCATGTCGCGCGCCGAAAGGCCCTTGGCGGCGAACGTGGCGAGCAGCGAAGGGAGGCTTGACCCGGGACCGGGGAGGTTGGCATTCGCCGAGGCCTGGCTCGCCGTGCGGGCGTCCTTCCGTCCCAGCCTCACGGGCCACGTCGGCCCGCCGAGGAGCGCCACGGCGTCGCGCGCGGCGAGCGCGAGCACGTCGGCGCACGACACGGTGGCGCGGCACGCCGCCTCCACCCGCGCCTTCGCCGCGTCCACCACCTCGAACCCGCGCGCCGAGCCGGCGTTCGCGCCGGCGCCCTTCTCCCCGGTGAACCCCGGCGGCGCGTCGTCGAGCAGGACGGACCCGTCGCAGCCGTTCACGAAGCAGTCGTGGAAGAAGAGCCTGAGCACGGACGCGCCCATGCGCCGGTCCGCCGCCACCGCCCGCGCCATCACCGACCGAACGACGGACTCCACGGCGGGGCACGTCTTAGCATAATACCTCGTCGACAAACCCTCCGCCACGCCGACGCCGCCGAAGCCGCCATGGCAGGAGACGGCGACGAGCAGAACGGCACCGAGCAAGAAGACCCTTCCCGAAGCAGACATTGCCGCCATTGTCGCGGAGAACTTGGCGTGTCGCGTTGGGGTGGCGCGCGGCGGCGGCGATCGAGGTGGTGGTATTTGTAGTGGCGGGAAAGCATTTATTGTGCAGGGGGGATGGGAGGAGGGAAGGAGGCAGCTGGCCGTGGCTGCGGTCGGTTGACCGCACGCGGAATGGGTCGCATCGTGGGCTGCTCCTGCTCCTGTTCCTGCTCGGTTGATCGATGGATGGATCGATCTGGCGTCCGACGCGAGAGAGCCAAGCTGCTGACCTACATAGGAGTGTACATGTTGATGCGGATGTGGTATTGTGGTGTAGTAATAACTTGGGGTTGGGACGTGAACGTGACGAGCTGAGCTAAGGCTAAGGGATCGAGTGGTGTTTTCTTTGCTTCTACTCCATTTCTGGCTCTATCTGCTTTTGTCGTAGTAGTAACAAGTTAGCACTAGTGCTGCTGTTGCGTTTTCCATGTGGCGACTCAAGTGTAGGTTCGAGAGAACACGTGCCGTGTGCCAGTGCCAATCAACTATGTTTGAGCATCTCCATCTGCTCCTCCAAATATCTATTCGACTAGCTTGCTAAAAAATTAAAGAGTTAAATTTACCTTTCACGTCAACAGCCTTTCTATTACACTTTCCAATCTAACAATATATCAGTCTCTATGGGCTTCTTCCTCCTTCTCTCCCTACCCATCCAACCCACCTCTCTCCACGCTTGGGCAGGCACAGCGACGACGACAAACACTAGGGTACTAGCCAGGAGGTGGGGCGATGGCAACACCGGCGAGCCGACTAATGGGGTCACCGCCGTTGGTGGATGGGCCATCCTCATCAAACGGTTAGATCCTCGTCTCCTCCCCGTAGGGTTGCCGATTTGGCACCTTGCGCCAATTGCTACTTCGTTGTCGCCCTTTGCTCCGCATTTGAATATGGGCACTGCGTCAATGGGCAGGTGAGGCGGACACGCCAAAGAGTGAGGTGTAGTTGATGAATGGCGCTAGAGGTACGTTGGTCGATGCTAAAGGTCAACAACAATGGAGGATTCTGGAGGAGAGAGAGAAGGAATTGGGAACGAAGATGTATAGGGCTACTGTTACTCAGTGAGTGTGCACTTGTCAAATTTGGCCAGCCAAATGGCTTAGCCAGCCGGTTGGAGAGGTTGTTAAAGGATTTCTTTTGTACTTATTAAAATTTAGCTTAGAGAGCTATTTAACTACTCTTTTAAAGATGCTCTAACCTCCAAGGCAACCTCATTTTAAAAAAAAACATCCAAGGCAGCCGTGGTCTCTTGCACTGGAGATGAGGCTTAGAGCTGTTTGGGGGAGTTTAAGATTATAAGATGTGAGATGTAGCTCGTTGGTAGCCACTTTCTGAGAATCTGGAAAAGCTGGGTTTCTCAGTTTCAGGCTTCTAGTTTATTTTCTGGATTTTATAATAACTACAGCTTCTTAAAATTTGGACAAAAACTGAACCGTTTAGGGGAGCTGCACCGGCTACAGGCTCCCAAAAGGCCTTTAAATATGGTCATGGCATCGTCACGCCATTGTCCAGGTAAAGTGGGCTTGTTTGGACCATAAAACTCGATCAGTATTTGGGCCTTTGGTCACGGCCTCATGGAGTTACGTCATGGGTCAGCCGGTGCAGAACGGCAACATATGTAGTTGGCAGTTTGGCATTCACAATATAATTGCACAAGCCCCTGATAATGTAGGCGCAAACAGAGGGTTTGTTTGTTTGTTGCAGCAGACTGTGACCGTGACCATCGATCTCATATTCTCGTTGTTGCGTTGCGCATGCAGTCGCTCATGAACCAACCGATGAACCGTCGTGGATGCAGCAGCAGCGCGAGCAAAGTTCCGGCACGTACGACGCGCCGACGTCGTGAGAGGCTGCGCGCGAGCGAAGGTTTCCTCCTCATCCACCGATCCACGACGACAACTGTGCGGCTGTGCGCGCACGAGACGAGACGACGGGCGGGCGGCCGATCGAGCTGTGGCTCAACCTGGGCGTTCGGTTTAAACCGACAATTCGGTTCGGTTTATTCGGTTGCTATAAAATTCGGTTTACAGGCTTCACCACCCGATCGGTTCTCCAAAAAACTGAAAACCGCAAAATTCGGTTTCGGTTTTTTAATTTTGGTTTTCGGTTTTAGCCGAATTAACCAAAAGTTACTACCACCAGCCACAACGATACAGAATTACATAAAAATGAACACAAGCAACAGCATATATGATATTATAGATATATCAAATCCTTAAGCAAGCAATAACCAGCAGCACAGCTGCATAGAATTACACAAAGTAGTCACACAGTACACAAATCAACATGTCTCAAGAGTACAGTTACATAGATTCAAGAGTTCTTCATTATTCAAATAGAGAAATATAAAGTCCCAGGTAGCACCGTAGCAGGCACCCAACAGGCAACAACAGCATTGCATACACCAAACCAAGTGTCCAAGACTCCAAATGATCACTGATCAGGACTGAATTACTGAGTTGCAGCTGGAGTATCTTCCTTGGAAATAGATAGGTCACCAAGTTCTAAAATAATAGATGATCTCAGTTAGAACAGTCAGTAGTGTATGAATCATGAAGCACATTAGAATTTGGAAGGAAATAAAAATTTTCTATGTTACCTTCCTCAAGCAAAGCCATTTGTTCGCTGTCCTCTTCAACACTAACATAGTTTCCTCCACGAAGCCAATCATTAGCACAAACAAGACGCTCAACCATTCTTGGGGTTAGTGAGGTCCTAAAGTCATCTAGAGTTCGCCCACCAGCACTGAAGGCTGATTCAGAGGCAACTGAGGTGATAGGAATTGCCAAAAGATCACGGGCCAAATGAGATAATATTGGGAATCTTGTTGAATTGGCCTTCCACCACTTTAGAATGTCAAATTTTGGTGTGTCCGGCTCATTATCTTCTGATAGATACTTGTCTACCTCAGATTTGATAGTTCCACTTCCACCCTCACTGTTAAGTTGCTGAGTAATTACTGACATCCACCTACAACTCACTCTTTTGCTGGTTTCAGCTGTAGATTCAGATTCAGTAGGTTGTGGTGCCTTATCTTTTGGGGTATACATTTCCTTGTACTCTTCAAACAAAGCACGAAAATAGGTATTCACTGTTTCCCATACTTTTTCTCCTACTGTATCCCCAAACATCACCTTAATTCCCATTCTAATGCAATTTGATAGTTTGTATCTAGGATCAATAGCAACACAGAAGAAGACAGTGAAGTTGAGTAGTTGATCCCCCTTATCTTTCTCTCCTCTCTTCTCTCTGTCCCCCTGCCTCTCACCATACTTCTCTCCCCAATACTTGTAGTACTTCATTAGCATTCTTGTACCCATTTCCTTGCTCAACTTATCTTCACTATGAGACCATTCTCTCAACAGAAGTAATACATCAGCAATCTCATGGAAATAAGTGTGAGATGTTGTACGACTTTGTACAGAAACACGGAGAGTGAGGTCATAAAAGTGTTCAAGAAAATCAGCCATCTTCCTAGCCTTCTTCCAATCTGCTCTTGTTGGTACCCCTGGACCATTCTCTCCTTCTAATTCTAATTTGTAGTATGGGTCTTCATCACTATATCTTTCAAATGCTTTTTGCTACTTCTCTGCAGCATTTAACATAAGATAGGTTGAGTTCCATCTAGTGCAAATATCTAAGTTTAGAAATGCTTTGCTCTGTACCTTGGCTAACTCAGCACATTTCTTAAATTTTACCAACCTAGATGTTCCACATCTGATAAACTTAACAGCAGCACGGACACGTTGAATTGATGTACCAATTTCCTTCAAGCCATCACCTACTATTAGGTTGATAATATGAGCAGCATAGCGCATATGAATGTACTCTCCTTCAGCAACACAACCTTTTGACTCATTCAAGACCCTTCTCATATACTTAATTGCATTATTGTTTGCACTAGCATTGTCTACTGTTATTGTAAAAACCTTGTCAATGCCCCACTTAGCCAAGCAGTTCTCTAATGATTTTCCAATGTCCTCCCCTCTATGTCCCTTAACCAAAAAAAAACCAATAATTTTCTTCTGTAGGTTCCACTCATTGTCAATGAAATGGGCTGTAACACACATGAAGTTTTGGCTGTTCTTAGCAGTCCATGTATCAGTTGTGAGGCAAACTCTTACACAATTGTCCTTAAAAAATTTCTTAAGCTTTTCTTTCTCATCTTCATATAGTTTAACACAAGCTCTAGTGATTGTTCTTCTAGATGGCAGAACAAATCGTGGACATGCTAAAGTCATAAATTTCCTAAGACCAGAACGCTCAGATAGGACAAATGGTTGTTCATCTTCAATTATCATCTCAGCAAAACACCTTCTAAGTTTATCTGGATCAAATTTCCAAGTGGTCACAGTACCAAGAGTACTATTGCCATCACATGGTGTCAGTTGCAAAGTTCCTTGATTATCAACTACTGGTTTGTTAGGATTCTTTTTGCAAATCTTCAGATGAGTTTTCAAGGATGACGTACCATTTGTTCTTGAGCCGCAATGAAATAGCTTGGTACACCACTTGCACTTGGCCCTCTCGTCCCCATTAGCAAGTTTGACCTTGCTGAAACTTTCCCATACATCAGATCTTAGAGCCATTGGTTTTCTTTTTCTGGATTCTTCATCAGCTTTCTCTCCATCCTTGGAATGCTGCTGCTCCTCCTTGTCCTTGCTTGCATCTACCACTCCAGTAGTTGACACTCTGGTTTCAGTGTCTTGAGATTGAGTGTGATTAATCTCACAAGCAACAGTTTCATCTGTGTCCCCCATCTAGATCAAATGTTTCAAATCACTAAATCAGAACTTACCAACATAGAACAGCAATACAACACTCATTCACTCAACATGGACTCAACTAGAACAAACGAACAAGAAGTGAAGAACTTACATAGGAGGACTGCTCGGTCCGCGCCGCCGTTGTCTTGGTCGGAGAACTCCACGAGGGTGTTGCTGGCCCGCCGCCAGCAGCCCGTTTGCCGACCGCCGAGTTAGGGTTTGGGTCTTTGGGCGCAGGGGGCGGTGTGCTCGCGGGCGGCTCGCCGGGGCCTACAGCTGCTGCTCAGGGGAGGGGAGTGTGGCGCTGCGGCCGTGCGGCGTGCCGCCTCGAGCCCGCGATGGCGAGGTAGGGCAGCGGCAGCGCTGCGGCGGCACCCTGCGCGGCTGGCGGCCGGGCTAGCGGCTGCGCCGAGTGACGAGTCGGGGGCGTGACGACTGACGAGTCGGGGGCGTGGCGTAGGGTTGGCCTTGCCCTTGATGGCCTGATGGGCTGCGAACTGGTGGGCCGTGGGCTGCGCCGCCGCGGGATATGTCGGTTTAATCGGCTGTTCGGTTCGGTTTCTCTATAAAACCGCCGCCGCGGGATATGTCGGTTTAATCGGTTGTTCGATTCGGTTTCTCTATAAAACCGAAGCCGAAGCCGTACACCGAATAGCACAAAAACAGAAACCGAACTGACAACCGAAAACCGAAAAAACCAACAATTCGGTTCGGTTCAGTGCGGTTCGGTTCGGTTTGCGGTTTGCGGCTAAAAAATGCCCAGGCTGAGCTGTGGCGACGCGCGGCGCATGCGTCCGTATTCCGTTGGGGCTCGCTCGGTAGTCGAGACGCGGTTTCCGCGCGATGCTGTTGCGTTGCACCAACCGCTCCGGGCAGCCGCACACCCACCCGTGCATATCAGCATATGGACATGGGCTTGTTTGGTTGACTGCCCGATCTGCTCATACGTCTCTGATTCAGTTTGGGTTTGCCCTGGCTAGCTCGATACAATTGGGTCTGTTTGGTTGTTCGTACCTAGATCAACCAAGACCAGATTGAATAGCATGAGACGTCCGTTGGCTGGTATAGTGTAAATGCTCCTATGTATATAAGGTATTGTTTGGTTGGTTCTGAATCATATGTGTAGTTACTTTTTCATTTGATTGTGAGGTTACCTCTTTGACGTATAAAACTATGCTTAAATTTTAAGCATATTAAATTATAGTAATTTCATATTACTAGAAAGAGTGTCCTAACAAAAAAAAATACTACTTATTTAGAATCGTGACATCTTGTATGTTTAATCTTTGAGCGTTATGGCTCGTGGGATGAGTCTCCTCTGGGCGTAAAGTCAGAGGGATATTGTCACTGACATGTGGGACCCATAAAAGATGGGTCCACACGTCAGTGACCCACGTCCCTCTGACTTTACGTCAGAGGAGCGCGATCCATGGCTCGTGACATTGGTTGCGTAGCTGATAACGATTATTACATCACGATCGTCTCACCCCAATTTCTGAAATAGTATCACACTAAATGGTGAAATTCAGGGAATATACATTGGAATCCTTGAAACAAAACGACACGATCTCATAAAAAAAGGACTTGTCGTGCAGGAAGCGCAAACAAAATAGGATTCTGAATTCATAAACGATAGTACTAACTGGGATAAGAACGGGCCCACGTGTGTTTATGCAGTGGCTTTGAAAATAATGTTGGGGTTGAACCAAATAAATTTTAATGTGCAAACAATAATTCATCAAGCTATTAACTTTGAGAATAGTTTCAACTAGCAAATCAGCAATGAAACAACAATAAACACATGTACATAAAACATGATGATTTACAAGGAAAAACCTCCTTGATGTGAGGAGTAAAAAACCACGGAACCGACGGTCCACTCCAAGCTTCTACTATAATAAACAATGGGTACAAATGGAGTCTTCTCTAAAACATCTAAAGACACATCACAACAACAGTTGTATCATCAGTTACATACTTGGCATCATTAGTATCAACCATGACAACTAATAAGAGGTATAACATCAAGAAGAAGAGAAATAATAGATTTTGTCCCCTTTGGTTCTCAACTGATATCTCCCAAACCACATAAGCAAATTGCATGAAACTTGGCAAAAATGATGGTCTATAAGTTCCTTCTAAACTATCCTAAAATTAGCCCAATTGAACACCATTTGACCCCTCAAACTGACATTCTACCAAATACAGCACAAGCTGAAACTACAGCCACTCGAACTGACAAGCCACTACTCAAATTAGGTAATCTAGGTTAGGAACAAACTCACCAAGTTTGGTGCAAATATGACCACATTTGAGCCTCTAATCATTGACTCGATGAAGATTGGGTAAGAGCAGAACAAACGGTAACTCTTCATCTCCACTCTCCTCTTCCTCTCTTGTGTTTTGCTAGTTGCTTCTCATCTCCAATTGATGTTGCTGCTCACAGACACTCTCTTGGGTTTTTCTTTCCATCACAAAAGGATGAGATCTCCACTATTGATCAATACATTAATCAATAGCCCATATTTATTGGACTTTTGGGTTGCAATAGGCTGAGAATAATGATACATGAGGAGGAAACTTAGCCCAACAAATAAAGATGTTTCTTCTCGTTTATATTTCAATTGGATGTTATAATTCTTCTACACGCATAAATTCAATTTGGTCGTGCATGCTAGAAGAAATCGGGGAGATAACATAAGTTGTTGTTTTTCTAACCATTTACCTCTTGTTCTGCTTTTCATGATGCATGGTCTATTGAAAATTTTGGAACGGATTATTCGTAGAATTATTACCGCCAATTATCTGACTATATGGATAAATCAAATATTTTAAGAAATAAAATGAACTAATAGTCTAAACAATTCGATAGAAGAAAGTAATTAAGAAAAATATATTTTTAGAGGCGTGGAGCCAATAATTTGGCAAAGTAGTTGAAAAGAATTGGACCAAAATTTGGTTAATTGGGTAACTAGTAATTCAGTAATTTTATTTGGCAAAAGGCAAGTGTTGGTAGGGGTTGCACATTGTTTACTTTGATTCGATTGGTCATATAATAATATCATTGTTTTTTATAAAGTAAAAGTTAATAAGTAATATGTTGATGGGATGTACCCGACTTTGGTATTTGTAATGTACAGGGGACATTGGTGTCAAGGCATACGTGAGATTGCGATAAAAAGACGAGAAATATGGATTTTTATACAGGTTCGGTCCCCCAGCTAACGGGTAATAGCCCTACTCCTATTGATCGAAGCCGATGTTACCATTATATAATCAATCTCTCATAAGTACAATAGAGAGGAGAATCTAATCTAGTCTCTATCAGTCTAGCAGCGTAAAGCTTGAGTAGGTGGTCGACGGCTAGCTAGTAGTCATCGTCTTCCTCAAATAAGAACTTGACGAGATTGAGAGGCTAGCTATTATATATCCCTATTGGCTTTTTTGGCACTTGTGGATCGTATGGGCTTTGTTTGGGTTTGTCTTGGTATATTTTTTCGGTATTTGCTTATGGGTTTTTTATATCCTCAGATATTTTCTTGTCCAATAAGTAGAATTAGGGAGATAAATATGAAGATGATCTTTATAATGCTCGAGTAGAATTTTGCTTGTCTTTTCTTATCGGGGATTTTTTTTGCCATAACGGACTTGGTATATGATGGATCCTACCAAATCTTAGTACATAATTATACGACATCTCATATTTAGAACATCGACATAATCCATCGTAGGCCAACTTCATGTACTCCAATTGTCTGCAATTTTGGTCATTGCTTTAGCAAAGGGGCTTTCGATTTTATCCGTTGGTAGGAACCAAGGCTGCGTTCGTTAGCTCTAGTTCTCAACTTCCCTCACTCATTTTCCGCGCGCACGCTTTTTAAATTGCTAAACGGTGCGTTTTTTACCAAAAAAAATTCTATACGAAAGTTGTTTAAAAAAACATATTAATCCATTTTTGAAAAAAAGAATTAGCAAATACTTAATTAATCATCCGCTAATCGCTGCTCCGTTTTTCGTGCCGGAGGGAACCGTTCTCAACCGTGAGTATCGAAAAGAGCCTAGAGCAAGTGGTATCATGGAGCTCTTCAACGCATACATATGGATAGCAACGAGCTTTTTTTTTATCGTTGAGGTCATCTTCTTTTTTCTATAAAATAATATCATAAGCTGCAACTGAATATATTATAAAGAGGGATACATGCGCACCACCGATATATTGAGCGCAGAGAATGATCTTCAACTATTAAAATGGAAAAGAACATGTTCAAAATTTAGATGCATTAGAGAAACCACTTTATGAGAAACAGGTCATATATATTCCATTATCTTAAAAAAAAAAGAAACTGGTCATGCCCCCTCATGATTTGTGAAAATTTTTCTTTCTCCAATCAAGCCCAGATAAGCTACACAAACAAGCTCGCCAAAGTTGGTTGGTTGATTAGTCCCTTTCGTAACATCTTCAGATCCATCCACAAAACCACATCGATCCGGACGGAGTCGACGTATGCATTTTGCCGGATTTTTTGGTCGCTCCTGCTATTGTATCCATCGAATTCCTTTCGGTATCCTCCCAAAACGACATATAGTAGGCTAATATTCTTCCATCACGAGCAGAAACTGATCACTCACGAGTCACGACCACACCGCTCACTATTCAGGACTACACAAAACACATGATGTGAATTTTTTCCAGTGATTTGTTGCTACGCATTTGTCAAGTCTACTGATACTACTGTGATAGTGATCATCAGTAGTACTATCACAGTAACATCACTACTAGTAACAACCAGGTAAAGTACTTGTGTTCATTGCAAAATCATAGCCGTCGCAATAGTTACATGGTAGCTGAATTAAGCAAGGTTTAATTAATTGAACAAACTGAAGAATTATCCACTAGTGATTGATGTCTAAAATTGGGACATTTCTATTGCATTCTTATGTCATAATTCACTTCATACATGAAATTGACAGCTGATTATATAACTTTAAACTTTGTACTATGAACAATTTGCGCGCAGCAATGCTATCTAGAAGTATCAATCAGGAATTCACTTTCCTGCAATTGATCCTGACCTCGCCGGTTGACCCGGTCAACGGGCCGATGTTCCCGAGCCTGATCATGGACGCGGCGAAGTCCGACGAGAAGGCGGCGGCGTTGGAGCTGTACAGCTGCACCACCGAGTCCACCGGCCCGTTGTTGAACAGCTCCTGGTCGGAGTGCAGCAGCCCGGCGCCGGCGACAAGGTTGCGGTAGTAGCCGTTGTCGAACACGTCGGGGGTCAGGGAGTCCAGCGGCGCCAGCGCGGCGTCGCCGCCGGACGCCGGGCAGGACTGCCGCTGGTGCGAGGCGAACGCCGGGCTCACGTTGGCGTCGCAGTAGACGCGGGTGCGGAAGTTGACGCAGCTGGCGCGGCCGACGGTGTGCGCGCCGGACAGCGCGGCGAGGTCGCGCGAGCTCAGGCCCTTGGCGGCGAAGGCGGAGACGAGCGCGGAGATGTCGGCCTCGGGGCCCGGGAGGTCGGTCGACACCGCGCTCCGGCTCGGCGACAGCGCGTCGCGGCGGCCGAGCGGCACCGCCCAGCTCGGCCCGCCGAGCTGCACGCACAACAGGGTTCGCGTCATTGCGTCGAACACATGGAGCGCCCGTACGCGCGCGCGCGCGCGCGTGTGTGGAGTGTGTTGTGACTGACCAGGTTGACGCTGTCGCGCGCGGCGATGGCGAGGATGTCGGCGCAGGAGACGGTGGCGGGGCAGGCGGCCTCGACCTGGGCCTTGATGGTGTCGACGAGGTCGAAGACGGTCGTCGAGCCGACGGCGTTGGGGCCGACGCCCTTCTCGCCGGGCGCCGCGGGCGTGTCGTCGAGGAGCACCGACGCGTCGCAGCCCTGTGAACCCCAACCCAAAACACAAAATCAAAGCTTAGCAGTGCGCGAAGCAGAGGCATTGTGTTCGTCCTGCCGGCGGCGAGCGGCGTGGTCCTTACGCCGACGAAGCAGTCGTGGTAGAAGAGGCGGAGGACGGCGGCGCCGGCGCGCGTGTCGTTCATGACGGCCTGCGACATGACCTGCCGCACGACGCCGTGCACGGTGGGGCAGCTCGCCGAGTAGAACCCCGGCGACAGCTGCGCCCGCGCGCGCGCCGCCAGCGCCAGCGCCACGGCGAGGAGGAGCAGGAGCAGGAGCGGCGGCCGTCTCCCTCTCCCGCCGATGGCCATGGCGCAGGCTCAAACTCCACCGACCGACGAACCAGCAAGAGAAGCAAGCAGAAGGAAGAACCAAAGATGATAAGGGAGATTAATCGATACCGTTGATAGTGCCCGTGCAAGGATGCAACTGTGGCTAGAGGCTCAAAAACCGGTGTGCTCCGGTTGCTGCCAAGGGGCTCCTGTTCTTGGCCAAGATTTTGGCAATATTGATTGGTTTTTTGGCAAAAGATTCCCTATCCTTTGTACTAATGTTTTTTGCCCAAGCCACATGTTGCTACTAATTAGTTTATCTATTAAGTGCAATTATTTCGCTTTACGAACTTTTAAGCATCGAAACAAGTTGTGGAATAGTAGCCCATACATCATGGATACAGTAACCAATCAATCTATATATCTCCCGATTCCGTCGGGCCCAGCGTCAGCGTCGTGTGCCCTCCGAGGCCCGTGGTGGATGGACGAACGCTCGTCCGTAATCTTGGCCCGGCCGGCGTTGGGTGCGGCGCGCGCAGGTGTTGGGAGAATTTAACCGCGCGAGCGCTGCGCGCGGCGCGCCCACCGGTTGTTGCATAGCGTGGTGTGGTATGGCTAAGGGTGCAGGTGGGGCGGGTTACGGGCACCCACAACCCGTCCGCAGCATCCACAAGATGTATTGTGGCAACCCGCCAACCCACATCCTGTCCGCTAGGCTATTTGCGGCCAGTCCGCGAACCCGCAAACACAAATTGCTGCTAAACAGCATACAAAAGATCATTCAAGCTCAAAATCTGGTAAAAGGAGCACTGATAATCTAATAGTGATGATTTGATGGAAGAATAAT
Source organism: Oryza meridionalis (assembly GCA_000338895.3). Taxonomy (NCBI): domain Eukaryota; kingdom Viridiplantae; phylum Streptophyta; class Magnoliopsida; order Poales; family Poaceae; genus Oryza; species Oryza meridionalis. Next base: position 8,079,424 of record CM002525.2, on the reverse strand, counting down.
ATAAATATGCTAATACCGTATGGCCGTATGGGTCTCGTATTCTCGTTGCGGTGAAGTGGGCGGCGAATCGGCGCGCGTGCCGGTGGCGGTGGGTGCGGGAGCCCACCACGGGTGATGGGTGGCAGACTGGCAGTGGCATGGTGGTGGGGTTCGGCGGAGAGCAGTTGTCAAGTGCGTGCGAGAGAGTTGGTTGCCGTGTTGGGTTTGGCTTGGCTGCTTGCTTTCGCGCGGAGATACGGAGAAAAAGAGGAGGATTTAATTGGGCTCATTTTGGCCCATATATCAATTGGAACGAACATTCGGTGAGGGTCCATGCGTCGATGGGCTGGACGAAGATAACAGGGCATTTCCCCTGTACAACGTACGGCCACTAGTCCATGACGCCAACAGCAACATGAAAAGTGTGGCACAGTTTGCCATACTTGGATGGTGTTTAAGATATGCCAGCCATAATTTGTCACGTTATAAGTTAGACAAAGTTGATTATCTTAGCATATGTTTGGTTATACTCACAGTTGTGACTAGGCACTTTTTCAATAAACTGGGTCTCATATGTTAATGACTTTAAAAAGTACGACAAGATCCTCTTAACCTTGGTAAGGTGTACCTAAGAATTTTTACCATCTTAATTAAGATAAGTGTAGCAGTATTTATATTTATTAATAAAGGATCACAAAGGGTGGTTGGGAAGCAAACATACCCCGAAGTACAGGACTCAGGACTGCATCTAAGACGATTACGCGAAGATGCAAAATGCGATGGAATGGATCCACCAAACGCCTGTCCGGCCAGCGTTCCGGCGATCGGGAGTTCGCCACCAACCTTGGAATTCATGGAACTGCACTACTGTTCGATCGCTGCAGCCTGCGGTGCGGGTGCTACTGCATGTGTGTGTCTGCGTACTGCTGCTCTGCAACCTAATGCTGTCCTGGGCTAGGGAATTATGCGCATGAGCTGTACCGATCTTTCTTCGTGTCGATCGCAGGAGAAGCGGCTGCTTCATTGGTTAGGTGCGTGTCTGTACTCCCTTTCTGCTGTTTGGGTGCTCTGTTCCGCTGTTTGCAGAGAAGAATCTGTTCCAAGTGCTTTAGTTTTGCAAGGCAGACTGGCAGAGTTATGTAGATATTATTCTTCCGGAAAGAGGACGAAAGATAATTAAGGGGCTGTTCACTTTGCTCACTTTGATGTCTAAATCAATGCTATCAAATATTGATATTGTATTTGGTAAAGTTGAGAAGTGGAAATTATGTTTAGTTTGTTATCATTATTAAGATTTTGTGAGAGGAACATTTTAGAATTATCAAAACTTGGTAATGGAGGTAAATTTTAGCAATGTTTTAGATTACCTCGTCAAATTCTGATAAAGTCATAACTTAACTAGCTGGGTGGCCCGCGCAATTGCGCAGCTAGCACCTAAACAAAATCATATATTTTTCAGTATGATTTTACTTAATATTTATTAAATAGCTATCTCGTTGTCTTAAGACTTTGAAAGATCAAATCTTATCATCCCCGTATTTCTAATTATATAGTTTTTAAAAGTCACACCAGCTACTACCCCTTACTTCTGTCATATCTTTTTTTATTTGCTTGCTTAATCTACCACTATTTCTATTCATTCTCTTTGAAACCTTTAAAAAATCAGATCTTATAGTTTTTATAATTTCTAGAAGTCTCGTCAAACGCTGTCATTATACTCCTCTACGGGTCGTCAACTGTCTTTTCTCTATATTGTCATTGGGATTTTAAAAATCGAACATAATTATCGTTCGGGTTTATTTTTTTTACTTTCTAAAGTCTCGCTAAACCGTCAGCGGCTTTGCCATTGTTTTCCTTTTATGGCACGCCCGCTGCCTCCCTTCTTTATCGCCATTGAGATTTTAAAATCGAACATGATTATCATTATGTTTTTTTTTACTTTTTAGAAGTTCCAAACCTTTAAAAATTGGACCTCGTAGTTTTTAGAGTTTATAGTCTTATTGGTTTCATTTTTTATAATTTTTAGAAGTCCCGTTAAACGATGTCACTATACTCCTCTACAGCCCATCCGCTGTCTACTCTTTATTGTTATTGGGATTCTAAAAATCGAACATAACTATCGTTGGAATTCATTTTTTATTTTCTAGAAGCCCCGCCAAACCGTCAGCGGCTTTGCCATTGTTTTCCTTTATGGCACGCCTGCTGCCTCCCTTCTTTATCGTCATTGAGATTTTAAAATCGAACATGATTATCATTGTGTTTTCTTTTACTTTTTAGAAGTTCCAAACCTTTAAAAATTGGACCTCGTAGTTTTTAGAGTTTATAATCTTGTTGGTTTCATTTTTTATAATTTTTAGAAGTCCTGTTAAACGATGTCACTGTACTCCTCTACGGCCCATCCGCCGCCTACTCTTTATTGTCATTGGGATTCTAAAAATCAAACATAACTATCGTGGGAATTCATTTTTTATTTTCTAGAAGTCCCGCCAACCATCAGCGGCTCTCCTATACATCCCACCCGCCGCATCTCCTTTTTATTATCATTGAGATTTTAAAAATCGAATATGATTAGCATTAGTTTTTTTTTTTACTTTTTAGAACTCCTGGCAACCGCCTTGATCGATTGCTTCACGGCCTACCCGTCGTCCTTCATTTCAATCGTTATTAGGATTCTATTTGGTGTTTTATTAACAGTTTTTATATGTCGTATTAACCGCCACCACTCTACTCCTTTATAGGCATGTTACTTAATTAATCTCGCCATATATTTTAGATGGTATTTTCTTTCAATAGTCTTGATTTTTTATCACCAATTTTAGTTATTTATAAATGGTATTCCTAGTATTTTTCTTTTTCTAATTTTAGAATTTATTTTATTTTTCGTATTGTGTTCTTTTGATATTTTTTTATTTTCAATTTCAGTTGTTTCAAAATTGTATTCCTACTTTAACTCTCTTTTTAATTTGCCTAATTTTGGATTTTATTTTATTTTTTATTTCGAATTTTAATTAATCTACTATTTGGTTGTTATATATACTCTTATTTTCAACACAGCTTATATTTAATTTCGAAATTAAGTTAATTTTAAATTGTATTCCTACTTAAACTCTTCTTTTCTTTTTTTCTAATTTTGATTTTTTTTAATTTTTCATTCCGAATTTTAATTAATCTTGTATTGGATTTTTATATGGACTCTTATTTCAATATTTTTTATTTTTAATTCCGAATTTCAGTTATTTTTAAATTGTATTCCTACTCGAACTCCTCTTTTTCCTTTTTCTAATTTCGAAATTTATTTTATTTTTAATCCGAATTTTAATTAAACACGTATTGGGTTGCTATATGGACTCCTCTTCCAATATTACATATTTTTAATTCCGAATTTTAGCTATTTTTGATTGTATTTCTATTTGGACTCTTTTTTTTCTTTTTCTCCGATTAATGTGGGAATTTCTAGTCTCTACAGCGAACGTGGTTATGTATTTTTGGCTTGCTAATTTTTGGCTTGGTTATGTATTTATTGGCATGACAATACTGATACAATTCGGAAACGGGAGAGTTTGATTACGATTGTTGTCTTTCAATGTTTCTAAAAGTGGTGTGCCACGCGTATTCCAAAATATTGTCCGTTTCCAATATGATTATGCTTTTTCTTTTCTTTTCTTTTCTTTTACCGATTGTACATTCCGTTTTCAGTACATTAGGTTTTCCTTTTTCTGTTTGTTTGTATCTTTTTTTTTTTTTGTTTTAGACAGATTGTCCGATTCCGTTTCTAGTAGTATGATTACGTTTTTTTTACCGATTGTCCGATTCGAGTTTCTTAATATGCCTTTTTTTTCTTTCTTTAGTTTTTAACTAATCCTAATCTAGTTCTATTTTTCTTTTTTCTTATTTTTTGATTAATGTGAAAATTTCTAGGCCATGAGATCGAACGTGAAGGGGCTCTTTTTTTATTACTTTAAAAATATAATAGATAGATTTATAGGGTTAGTTTTGACAACAAAGTAAACATCTCCTAAATCATTTTGCATTACCATTTCCCGGATCGTGTCGGCTGGGAAGCCCTGTACGGCTGCAGCTGGGACATTGGGTGCAGCCGTGCATGCTGTACCTCCAGTACGTGTCCAGACCCTAGAACCTGCACTAGCTAGCTAGTAGCAAGTGCTGCTTCATTTTGATTTTCATAATAAAGGGGGTCTTTAGATCTAGAGTGTAAAGTTTTGGTTTTTAGCGTGTCACATCGAGCACTAATAAAAAAACTAATTACATATGTTGTCAGAAAACCACGAGACGAATTTATTAAGCCAAATTAATCCGGTATTAGCAAATGTTTGCTGTAGCACCATATTATCAAATCATGGAGCAATTAGGCTGAAAAGATTCGTCTCGCAAAATAATCGCAAACCGTGCAATTAGTTATTTTTTAGCCTATATTTAATACTTCATGTAGGTTTTCAAACGTTTGATATGACAGGGTGAAAAATTTTGGGGTTGGATCTAAACCGATCTAAACCCCTGTTTAGATCCATGGGTGTAAAGTTTTGGCGTGTCACATCGGATATACGGACATACATTTGAAGTGTTAAACGTAGACCAATAACAAAACAATTACATATTCCGCCTGTAAACTGCGAGACGAATTTATTAAGCCTAATTAATCCGTCACTAGCAAATGTTTACTGTAGCACCACATTGTCAAATCACGGCGTAATTAGGCTTAAAAGATTCGTCTCGCAATTTACACGCAATCTGTGTAATTAGTTATTTTTTCGTTTATATTTAATATTACATGCATGTATCCAAACATTCGATGTGACAGGGTGAAAAATTTTACCAGGATCTAAACACACCCTAAGACGTCGATCACTGGATTTAATTTGCAAATATCGGTCAAAAACACGTGCAGCCACAGTATTGGACAGCTTGCAATCTAGCCCCGTTCAATTTTTTATTAAACTAGCCCCGTTCAATTTTTTATTAAACTAGGAAGATATCCCACGCATTCGCACGGACATGCGTATTAGTTTGTTCCAAAAATAGTTCTAAAAAATAAAAAATTAAAGTAATGTATTTTCTACTGTTAATTGAGTATTTATTATATCTCTTTTTCGTGAAGAAATCTCGACAAACTTTCATTGGTAATAAATATATTTTTTTACCATTCTGCTAGCCATCTCTTTAATTGCTTCATATATATGCAATTTGTTATGCATGTGAATCAATAAAGATAGAAAAATTCTTTAAAAAATATTTATTGTATTTTGAATTTAGTGATTGAGTGATTCTTAATTCGACTTTGTATTCAAATCAAGTTACTTTATTCTAAATTGTCTTTTTAGGGATTTTAAATTGCACTTAATCTCGTATCGTGCTGTATTTGATCTCTTCTTTTAATACTTATTTTATTATTCCAAATTTTAGATATTTATAACTTATACTTTTATAGGGACTCTTGATATTTTATATTCTACATAGAATCTTGTTATATATTTTTTATAGTTTTAGTGTTTTTTTTATTTTTTGTTTGTGTATTTTAATCAAATTGCTTGTTTTATATTTTTGTTCTGAATTTAATTACAAACTCCTTGTGGTGATTCGCCTGTCACCATCAGCCTCGCGGATCATTGTTGACCTCCTCATCAGTGAGCCTCTCTTGATACATTGGACATGACGTGGCGGGGCTCGGTGGCAAAGATGAAGCTGTTTTCTAGTCCTTGTCGAAGATATAGAACGCCTCCCTCTGCCCCCCCCCCCCCCCTCCTCTTAGTCCTTGCCCTTCATCTAATCATTTAGTGCGCTATTAGGTCCAGGAACTTGTAGAAGTCGATGATGCCGCTGCCGTCAGTGTCCACCTCGCTAATAATGTCTTGTAGCTCCGCCTTCATCGGGTTCAGGCCCAGAGTATGCAGTCTGGTTCCAAGCTTCTTTGGTGGTGATTGAACTTGGACTTTAGACCCACACATTTGAATTCATTCATCGTTTTCGAAGTGCTATTTTGCTCAAATATTTGTAGTCAAAATAGCAGCATTATCTAACTTATATATAGTAAATATGGGTAATATGGGTCTTGAATTTAATTATAAATAACACAAAAAGTCAAATAAACTGAGAAAAGTACATGTAACTTGAGAGTCATGATCATTTAGCTATTATTATTTTTCTATATATTATGTGTTATGTAGAAAATAGGAAAAGTTATCTTAAAAATAGGATATGAGAATTGGATCCCAGAGATGAGTAGGACGGTGGAGGTACGTACGTACATGCATGCTCACATACGGTAGGGGTGGAGGTGGGGGTACCGGATTTATTTTTGTGAGATGTAGCAGTTATAATTATTGGATCTACCTATTTAAAGGAAAATCAATGGCTTGATTTTTTTTATCATAATTTCTAGGAACTTTTAATTTATTTGAGCACTACATGGCATCTTATGAGTGTTTGTAGAAAACCATGTGACAGTTTAAGAGGATCTGTAGGGAGTTTAATGAATTTTTAGTATATATAGATAGTTAATATAGCATTTTTTTTGTTCTTGATGTACTGAACTGCTCGCTAGAAAATATGGATAAGAAAGTGAGTAGGAGAGATAATAGGAGATCATTTATGATGGCATGATATATGTCACTTTTTATAATATTTTATTACTATTTAGTTGCGATAAAGGGGTTTATGTCAAATGATATGTTTCTTATATATGTACATACCAAAATATGGTAAACATAGTTCAAATTAAAATCGAATATATTATAAGATATTCTAATTATTTAGTTGTTGTGTTTTTTATATACAAAATTTTGCTACTATAAATGGAAGAAAGAAGAGAGGGGTAGGGAGACATACATACTTTGGATGTACGTACATGTTAGGAGATGAGGGACCTAGGGAGAGGTGTGGACGTACGTGACATTTGTTTTTTACATATATAAATCTAATGGTGTGTAAAGAGAAAATAAATGGTACGATGTTTTCCTTTTTTTTTCTTGGAATTTCTTAGATTTCTCTAATTTATCAGAGCGCCACATGGCGGCTCAGGAGCGTTTGTAGGAGCCACATGGTGGCTTAAGAGTGTTTCTAAGAAGTTTAATGAACTTACTCGTACGATATCTATTTGTAGGGATTTTTTTCATAAAGATAGAAAGAGAAGAAAGAAACAAAGAGAAAAATAAAGAAGGGATGATAGGGAGCGTACAATATGCATCCTGCACGGAGGTAGGGACGGCAGGAGTTTTTTTTTCTTCAAAGATAATCTAACGATCTAAAATAATGGGCCCACCTATTTAAGTGAAAGTCGATAGTCAGATTTCTCTATTTTATTAGAATGCCACGTGGCGACTCGGGAGTATTTTTAGGATGCCACGTGACAGCTTGAGAGTGTTTGTAGGAAGTTTAATGGACTTTTAGTTTAGTATATAATAGATAGATTAAGACATACTCCATCCGTTGCAAAAAAAAGGCAAATCCTAACTATGTATCTGAACATACATCATGTCTAGATATATAGCCAAAGTTTATCTTTTTTAGACGGAGGTAGTATATTCTATCATGATTTTTGTTAGCACACTTTTTAAACTGGTAAATGGTGTGTTTTGTTCGAAAACTTTCTATATAAAAATTTATTTAGAATATTAAATAAACCCATTTTCTAAAATTATAATAATTAGAACTCATTTAATAATACACTAATACTTTTCCGTTTTGTGTGCTTTTATTTTTTCTAAATTTAGTCTTGATCTTTATCTATCTCAAACGAGAGAAGGTTTGCCATCTATATGCATGGATTGAAGTCACTGTTAAGGTGCCCATTCGGCACCTCTCCAATGTACGGTGGTTTTGAATGGCCCTCATGATATTCTATTTCAACCCTTTTTTTCTTCTACCTATTGTTTTATTGTTTTAATGCTTGCATATTTTTCTAATCTGTTATACTTCAGATTTTACAAGGCAAACCCTGAATAATAAACTAAAACACATATATGCCTCTACCTGCATCGGATTCAATACGTCCTCTTTCACCAGATTTTCATCTTAATCGATCTCATTGCCACAATGCCACGTACCGCTCGCGCGCGCTCTCTCTCTCTCTCTCACATCATCATCACTAGATGCTGCCTTCTGCTCCCTCCTCACTTGATGCCACCGCTACACTCTCCTCCCCATCTCCGACCACTGTCATAGTTGTCCAGTCCTCCCTCGCATAGTTGCCTTCGCTCTGCGATCGATGTCCTTCTGCCTATCGTCACTATCCGTGTGTTATCTGATATTAGGTCATATTTATATAGGGCCTTTCGCCATTATCCGTGTGTTATCTGATATAATTAGATGATCTCGCAATGTCACAATCCGGATAGAGCATTGCAAATTCCTTTCTCTGTATCTAGGTTGGGCTTGTCATAGCTTCCTTACCCATGCCTCAGGTTTTATATGATTAAACGAATGTACAGTGGTGGTGGGACATCTAAAAATATTGATAAAACACTAAATAGAATCCTAATTACAATTAAAAGGAGGAACGACAGGCAAGACGTGAAGCAACCTGTCAAGGCGGTTGGCGGGACTTCAAAAAAGTAAAAAAAATAAACACCGATGATAATCATATTCGTTTTTAAAATCTCAATGACAATAAAAAAACGGGCGGGTTGTATAGGAGTACAGTGGCAGAGCCGCCGACGGTTGGCGGGACATATAGAAAGTAAAAAATAAATTCCAACGATAGTTATGTTCGATTTTTAGAATCCTAATGACAATAAAGAGTAGACGGCGGATAAGCCGTAGAGGAGTATAGTGGTAGCGTTTGAAGTGACTTCGAAATTTTATAGAAAAATGAAACCCCACGACACAATAAACTCTAAAAATTATAGGTCTAATTTTTAAAGATTCGAGACATCTAAAAAGTAAAAAAAATAAACACCAATGATAATTTTGTTCGATTTTAAAATTTCAATGATAATAAAGAAGGGAGACACCGAGCAAGCCGTAGAGGAGTATAGTAGCAAAGCTGCTGACGGTTTGGCGGGACTTTTAGAAAATATAAAAAACCCAAACGATAATTATGTTCGATTTTTAAAATGTCAATGACACTAAAGAAAAAAGATAGTGGATGGGTCGTATAAGAGTATAAAAACTACAAAATTAGAAACACGGGGATGATAAGGTTTGGTCTTTTAAAGTCTTAAGACAACAAAATACCTATTTAATAAATTTTAAATAAAACTATATTAAAAACTATATAATTTTGTATGGGTGCTAGCCAAATTGCGCGGGCTACCAGCTAGTTTATATGATACACTAAAAGAATAATGGATCTTTGTATTTGAGTATACGTGTATATGATAAACGGTTAATTGGTCTAATAATTATGCACATACGTACGTTTTAGATTGAGTATAATTATTCAATATTATCTCTTCGTCCCGATATTAGGAAGGTAATAGCATTCTCCCCTAGTTACAGTAACATATTAATATAAGCGCATGCATGGATGATCATTATATACGACTTGTCTGCATCCTGAGGAAAACACACCACATGCACGATGCATGCATGAACTAGTGTCTCCATTATTCATATCTGCATGCTCTGCAAACTAATCAGTCATCTTCTCAAATCATCATGGGGTAGTACATATACAAAAAAAAAAGCTCAAATTATTACCAAATGCATCGATCGATCGATCACCACCAATATTATGATACAGGAAAAGAATGCAATAATTAACCTCAAACCAAAAGAACAAAAAAAAAAAAGGTAATGCATGCAGCCCTTTGTGTCACTGCAACGTGGGCCCCACCTCCCTCTTGATCCTTCCCTTTTGACAGCGCCACTCCACCTAATTATTTCGGTCCCTTGGATTCGTTGGTCGATCGCTTCCTTCCCACGCCAAAAAAAGCCACACATCTCACTGATCCCTGGGTCCCACCTCCTCCACCCCTAGTCCTAGCTGGCAGTTGACTAGCCATCCATCCAGACCGTCCGATCGATCGATCTCCGCACGAATCTCAAAGATCGATCGATCACCCGGGCACGAATCTCAAAGATCGCCGGAGCTTAGTTGGGCTTCCGGCAGTTGGAGCGGACCTCGCCGCTGGAGCCGGTGAGCGGGCTGATGTTGCCCATCTTGACGACGGCGGTGACGAAGTCGCGGGAGAAGGCGGCGCCATTGGCGGCGTACTGCTGCGCGATGGAGTCGACGGGGCCACCATTGAAGAGCTCCTGGTCGGAGTGGAGGAGGCCGAAGCGCCCCATGAGGTTGCGGAAGTAGCCGTTGTCGAAGCGGACGGAGCTGAGCGCGTCGAGCGGCGCCAGGTTGCCGTCGCCGCCGCTCGCCGGGCACACCTGCCGCCGGCGGACGGCGAACCCGGGGCTGATGTTGCTGTCGTTGTAGACGCGGGCGCGGAAGGTGGCGCACCGGGCGGCGCCGATGGTGTGGGCGCCCGACAGCGCCACCATGTCGCGGGAGTCGAGCCCCTTGGACGCGAACGCCGACACCAGCGCCGCCGCGCTCGACGACGGCGACGGCAGGTTGCTGTTCGCCGCCGACTGGCTCGCCGTCCGCGTGTCCCGCCGCCCCAGCTGCACCGCCCACGTCGGCCCACCCAACTGCAGCAAATCAAATTTACGCACCAAATTAGTTTTACTTATCTCGAGTTGATTACCGCTGTAAAATTAGTTTAGTTACAATTTGGTGTGGTGATTAGGCAGGTCTTGATAGGGAAACTATTTTTATCTCTCGAGGGGATATCCCCTCATTATTTACATATCATTTAAATAGTTATAAAAAAATTAAAAAAAATTAAAAAGATGTATTATCATGTAATATATCACTCCACAAACATGCAAGTTGAAATTCAACTTCTACATCTCGCAACGAAAAAAAACAAATTAAACTACAACTAGTAAACAAATTTGACTGTGAATATACGTTAACTAGTTGTAGTTTAATTTGTTTTTTTCGTTGCGAGATGTAGAAGTTGAATTTCAACTTGCATGTTTGTGGAGTGATATATCACATGTTAATACATCTTTTTACTTTTTTTTATATTTTTTCATAACTATTTGAGTGACATGCACATAACGAGAGGATATCTTCTCGAGGGATAAAAATCCACTCCCGGTCTTTGACACCCCATGCACGACAAGATTGACAGGCTAAGGCGATCGGTCGATCCATCCATCAGCGTCAATCATTTTCATCATGCATGCAGATGCAGCCGCAAGTAGAATCAACGCAAATCAACTGTACATATACATGGATGTCGGTGGGGATGGCTCACATGGCAGTGAGATATTGGCACGTATATATAGGGAAGTTATTCTAAACTCTCGACTCTCGAGGGTATATCGTATTGTATTTGTATGTCACTTAAATAATTATGAAAAATTTAAAAATAAATTGAGCAGATATATTAACATGTGAAATATTACCCCACAAATATACAATTTTAAATTTAACTTATACATCTCGAACGAAAGAAAAAACAACAAATGAGCGTTTCCTCGAGAGTTTAAAACCCACTCTTCCTATATATGCTATATTTTGAGATTATTAAGGGAGTACGTGCATGTGCCGATGGCTCTAGATTGTAATTTGTCGCGCGGCGCGAGCATGCGTGCGTCATTAAAAATGTAGGTGCCTTTTTGACACGGGCATGATGCAGTGCGTTGCATTTGCAGCTTGAGTTGGCTGTACGGCCTGTCGGCGAGCGGCCGCACGGTAAAAAATTTTTTGACAGAGCCATGCATGCAGGGGTAAAAGTAATTAATTAAATTGATTAATTACCAGGTTGACGCCGTCGCGGGCGGCGACGGCGAGGATGTCGGCGCAGGAGACGGTGCCGGGGCAGGCGGCCTCGACCTGCGACTTGATGGAGTCGATGACCTCGAATCCACGCAGCGAGTTGGCGTTCGGCCCGGCGTTCTTCTCCCCGGTGATCGTCGACGAGTCGTCGAGCAGCACCGACGCGTCGCACCCCTGCAATCGCCATGAACGCCGGCGATCGAGACCCATCAGCTCTCTCCTCATCATCCGCCATGGCGGCATATATCTATCTCAAGAAAGTGTGTGTGTGCTTACATTGACGAAGCAGTCGTGGAAGAAGAGGCGGAGGATGGAGGCGCCCATGCGGGGCTCTTGCTGCACGGCGGCGGCCATGGCCGACCTCACGATGGACTGCAGGCTCGGGCAGCTGCCGTCGTAGTACGTCGGCGTCAGCTGCGCCACCGCCACCTCGCCGGGCGCCACCAAGGCGGCAATGGCAACCACCACCACCACCACCACCATTCTCCTCACCAACACGGCAGCCATTGCTATGACGACTATGAGCTAGCTAATTAAGCTAGCCACTCACTGGCCCTTTTGGCCTTGTTGACCTGGGAGTACTTGAGTTGGTGCTGCTGCTGCTTTGCTAACCTTCTCTCTTCCACTCACCTATATAGTGGCATGGTTGTTGCATGCATGGACAATTAGTGAATAAATTAAGAGGTTAATAATTCAGCAAATTGTTGTAGTTAACTAACTAATTTGCATGTAACCTATGGGCTGGGGTTTTGAGTTGTTTGATCCAACTTAACAACATTATTTTATCAACCCCCAGATATTGGATTTTTCTTGTAATTAACCCAACCACTCAATCTGCATAACAATGTTTACTATATGTGTCTTGCCTTTGGATACTCTTAATTAATTATCATGTTAGGAGCTATAGCTAAATGTGTACTGCATGCATGCATGATGGTTCAGTAATTAGTAGCTGTAAGTACTAGGAGATGCTGCTGCCATCAGTACAACAGTGCAACGTGCTGGTCAGTGTTTGTTACCGGTATATGTGGTGTTTGGTAGCACTACAGATGGATTGGTTGGTGATCACAAACCTCGTGGGACCCGGACAACACATGCATGAGTTAGGAGACAGAAGATTATTAATTAATTATTATTAGCTTGCAGAGACTCATGTCAATGTCGCCTATACTTATATCTTTGGACGCATGCCCAAACAAACAGCCAAATCTCATACTACTTGCGTATGTATGTATGTACCATGAATTGTTGAATACTAAAAACATATACATATATGCACATCACCTACGTACGAGAGCCACATGCATTCATGCATATATACATGAACAACCAAACTAACTCACTGTTTATTGTTCTGATCAATTGATCATTTCCATGATTAAATTCATGCCGTGCAGTGCTAGTACGTACGTCTTTCTTAACAAGGGGATTTTCACGAGAGGAGGCGTACGAGCTGCAACTGTTTCGATCTCAAAAGGAATTGGTATGATGATTGAGCAAGCTAGCAAGCAAGCCGGCATGCAATTTGGATTTATTCCAAATAATGTGTGCTTAATTAGCTGTGATCAGCTATGTATGCATGGGCTGCGAAGGAGACATCCCTAGCGTATTAATTGTGTGATAGCTAGTCTGTTCATGTGACGCATTCCCCATGTTCTAGCTATTTGCAATTTTGGTAGTGTCCAGGATCAATTAAGTAACGTGTACCGATTGCAATTTGATGAAAGAAAACTGATCGAAGAACTGAAAAACTAGCTAGAAATACAATTGTAGTATGTCTTAAGCAAATAAAACAACCTTAACAAACGAAGATGGATATTTGTCGCTCAAGGTGATGTCCCCCTCATTTCATACATATTACTCCAAAAATCATCAAAAAAAATTTTGACATGATAAACAAATATATGATGTTTTACTCCACAAACACACAAGTTTGTATCCGATTTACAAGTTTATTTTCTTAGAATTTTTAAAACTTTTTCAATGACATGCAAAATGAGAGGACATCTATTATATACTAAAAGTCCATTAAACTTCCTATAAACGCTCTCAAACTGCTACATGGCGCTCTAATAAATTAGAGAAAATCCTATAAATTCTAAGAAAAAAACAAAACATCTACCCCTTAATTTTCACTTAAATTGGTGGTTCCAATATTATACACCGTTAGATGAAATTGATATAAAAACAAACCAAATACTATAGGTCTCACCTATGGGTCCCACCTAGGTCACGTACATACATGGGTATGTAGTACATACGACTCCCTCCAATTGTTTTTCCTTTTTTTTTCTTCTTTTTTCCATTTATACAATTGATATATATATTTTAAATAAACATAATTTTACAAACAAAGAATATACCGTCAAATAATTCTTTATAAACACATGAACTAAATTAGCTCTACAATCTTTGAAAATAAAATTTACACCATTATATGTTTACCTATTAAATCAATATATTTTCCACTTAAACCGGTGTACTCATTATTTTGTACTACTATTTTAAAATAAAGTTTACACAATTATATTGTGTACATATCAAATAAACAATTTAAGATCTATACAAACTAATTTATACGTGCACTTAAATAGATGGACCCATTATTTAATTCATCGGATCTATTTTTTATTACTTTGGACTATTATTCTCAAATAATGCACTGTTTTAAAATAAAGTCTACACCATCATATTGTGTACCCATTAAATTAATAATTTAAAATATATATTAACTAATTTACATTTACACTAGAACCGGTTGACCCATTATTTAAATCAACAGATCTATTGTTAATATCTAAAGTGTCCAAAGTTCTCTTTTTGTCCGCTGCACAATGCACGTCTGCACCTTTGCCTTTCGCACGTATGACAAAGCGTCGTGTCTGAGGCATCTTAGGTGATCACGACCGCTGCAAAGCTACTGCTTTTGTTAATAACATGAAAATAAAATTAAAGGTGTGTTGTAGCAATAAAAGAATTAAGCACTATAGGAACACTTAGCTCTGTTTAAGCTGAAATCGAGAGTTGATTATATAATAATTATAATGTATTGTGTTATGTTATGTTGTATTTGGATTTTGTACTATTTGTTCGTACAGTTGAAAGAAATCATTATGTTATAAATTTGAGCACTATATTAAAGCATATTAATAGAATTCTTAATAGAATAAGAGTGTTATGAGGGAGTTTAAGGCCCTATTCCTTTGGATTTTCGTTTGCACGCTCCACGCTTTCCAAGTTCCTAAATGGTGATTTTCTTAAACAACTTTTTAACTTTTTAGAAGTTAATTCATTCGTTTATAATCTCAAATAGCTATCAAATAAATTAGATAATTCATCAATTTCAGTTGTCCTAAACCCTAAGTAGTCCATATTTTTTTCATGCGAGTCATGGTGATCAGTAAATTGGTGATCAACGCATAATCCAAGTCGTAACATGAATCTGTAAGAGCTATTATGAACAATTGTAAATAGATGTCAAAATTAATTGCTATTAATTAGACATCTAATGGCTTGCTAGCAATATACTTATTTTTCTCTCTACATGTATATAAACATGGACAAAGCTAGAATAAATATTAACATATATCCCATACATATATATTACATGGTTAATATTCTAATTACATGTGGTAAGTCCATTAAAATTTCTTAAAATGCCCTCAAGCTACCACGTGGTGCTCTAATAAATTAGAGAAAATATTAGAAATTCTAAGAAAAAAAAGCAAAGTATCTATTACTTGATTTTCACTTAAATCGGTGGGTCCAATATTATAAACCATTTGATTAAATTGATCTTAGAAGAAACTAAATACTACGAGGTCCCACCTCGCCACCTTCGGTACGCACCTACAAACATGGGTACCTATGCTTCCCCTCCCCTTTTTTCATTTCTCCCTTTCTTCTTTTCTTCTTTTTCTCCATGTATACGCTTCCCTCCCTTTTTTGCTATATCATGCGTCTAAATGAGACGATTTAATCACAAGAATTTTAAATATCTTGCTCTCACATTTTTCATTTGTAGCCATACTATAAGTAATAGTTTATTATTTACTCGAGAAAAAAACATGATTCAAAAGTCGTAAGTACTTAATCCATCTCCTACTCAGAAATTTGTGAATGGATTTTTAAGATACCTTAAGAAAAATAGAACTCAATTATTATAAAATAACAGTATCCGAATTTTAGTTTGCCATTAATCTATGAGACAAAATTTTTAAACAAACAATAAAAAACTTACCTTTGAATAATATACGTACGTGCCCGCGCATGCGTGCGGGCCACCTTCCTAGTTCTCTTAATAGACGAATAAACTTTTCTCTCTGACCATATATATACCTACTTATTAATCTACATGTCAATTATAATGTAGATGTAGCATGAACATAAACATGCATATAGATCCTTTAATTTTTAGCACTTAACATAGTGAACATGGAATCTCCTCTTTCATCCTCTGTTTAACAATAGGATATATGCATATATCGATAAATTAATTATATAGAGGTTGTGAATCAGGCTTGATTCGCGGAGTCGATTCTTCGCCCAACAAGTCAATAACAGACAGACAAATTTGTTTTACTCTGACTAATCTTTTCTCCAAAACCTGCAGCTTTCCCGTCCTACAAATGGACAAGATTCACGTGTGGTGATCAGTAAACACAAACAATATTCCCCGACCGACAATCGCCGGGAGATAACTCAGAAAAGGTGATATAAATTAATAATTCCACGACAATAATTCAGCATCTACTCTTCAATATCGAATTAATCACAGGATACATATCGATATTGTCGGACAGAAAGAAGAAAGAATAAAGGTGTAGTAATAAAAAAATAATCTATAAACTTGTAAAAGAAAAAGGAGAGGAGAACTTTAATCATTCCAATGGAGGAAAAGCTATAGCTGGGGCATGCATCGATCGATCATCGATTGAGTTGGCTATTGGTAGAGCTTGCGGAAAATCACAATCATTCAAAAATTTAATCATTGCTTGATGCGCAGGACGATGCATCGAGCTGACCGATATGTCTCTGCAGACTGCAGCTCTGCTCGATCTGCTTAACTGGATCAGATCGGCCGGTCGATGCGCTGAACCGATCGATCGAGCTATGCATGGGGTGAGAGAAGAAAAAAATTAGTGATATAATCGCAAGGTTCTGGAACAGCAGCAACAGTTGATAGTACGTACTGATCGTAATCTTGGGCCCTCGTAAGTTGTCGTGCTCCTCTCTCCTTTGCTGGAAAGATGCGATTCCTATTTGAAACATGAGAGAGAGAGAGAGAGAGAGAGTGTGTGTGTGTGTGTGTGTGTGTGTGTGAAACATATCCATCCAAAATGAAGCATCAGACGAAGTTAAAAAAAGTGAAGCATCACCCGTACTCTGGTACCCTTTAACTAACTTCAGAGTTCGTTGAGAATATTTTCTCCCAATTGTACTGCTGAACCTCATAAAACTTTTACAGTGATCACTGCCTTAATATCTTTTTTTAACTGAACACTACCTTAATATCTTCATATGAATTAAAGATGGTAATGATGACCACCACCAACTATCATACGTGACTCGATAAAAAATAGTAAAAGAGAAAATCCAAGAAAAATCATCAACAAGCGCCCCAATCCAAGAAATAATATCGATGAGCTCAACTTCCTGAAAATGCCATCGTACAAGCGATATTTTCCAGAAATGCTATCGTTGTTAGGTTTCCATTAGCAACCCTCCATTAACTACTATAAAAAGACCATTTTACACCTACGAATTGTTGAAAGTTGACTAAAACTTTTGCTCTTTCTGTCAACTTACAATAGTTTAGTATGGAAAGCAACCTACAAATTAGCATAAGCTGATAGAAAGAGCAAAAGTTTTAATCAGCTCTTAACAATTACTAGGGGTAAAATAGTCTTTTTATAGGAATTAACACGGTGAGTTGTTAACGGAAACCTAACGGCGATAGTATATTTCTAGGAAAAAACACTTGTATGATGATATTTCAATGAAGTTGGGTTTGTCGATGACATTTCTTATGTTCGGGCGTTTGCCGATGATATTTTTTTGGGATTTTCTCTAAGATAAAACTTTGTCTAGCTCACACCTCTAGTCAGTAGACAAATGACAAGAAAAGTAGCATGTTGATAATATATTAGCAACCCAATAAGCTGTAGCAATCTCAAACGAGCAGGGCCAGTACTACCATGCCAGCAATTGAGTTGTCAATGAAAATAGATTTCTGTTACAAGTCACCTGTCATGATCTCTCTTCTCCTTTAGATGAAAAATAACGACTAATGCTTCACTATAGCATCACAAGCTCTAACTTTGATTTTCGACTACATTTCATCTGACAAAAATTGAAGTGACAATTAGCTCGGATAATGGTGTTTATCCTAGCTAGAAAGGACATGTGAGTGTCCACATTGACAAATGATTTGGAATTGGAACTTACAGCCTTACAGATGAGGAAGAAACTTATGCCCTAATAACTTCCCCCTTTTTTTTTCCCCTACATCGCACTATGGAGTCACGGGTTTCTAGCTAATTAATCACAACATGTTTTTGTTTTATTTGGATTCCATTCGCTTTCGATCCTAAGAACAATAGACGTGTAGGATCCATTCGACAAAGCTCCAAGTCATAGACTATAGCAGAATATGGAGTTTGTTGGCTAAAAAACAAAGTGATTAGTTCTCCATCTTTAGTCTAAAATGTGAACAAGTTAACTCACTAAAACATCCCAAATCTATCCACAACTCCATGTATCTGTACTCAGTTCAAAATTACAAGCATTTCTGAAAGTAATTTTAGCAGTAGTAAGATATATGGTTGTGATTGATTGAGATGAAGAAGTAAATGAAAAAAATTTGAATAACAGATTGTAATTAAGGTTTTTATTGGCTGAGATAAAAAAAACAAAGAAATAATTATATTATAGCACTACTACAAAATGCATTTTTTAAGCGGTCAAAATGGTCTTGCACAGATGGTTCGGTTGACCAACTCTAATCAAATGCCCACAAAAATATTGCATTTCTACATGCGTGACGGCAGCCATATGTGCAAACACATTGTCATGCACAATCGGTCCACGTAAAGAGTTGCCTGCAATAATACCATTTTTCACATGCGGTCCGCCGTATGTGATAATTGTTTCATGAACACCAAAAATCCAAAGCCGTTTCTATCGTCGTTATGCCTCTCAAGCCCCCTAACGCATATTTACAAGCGGATATTCTTTCAGACTTCATATAAAGTAAAATAGGTGTCATAAAAAAATACTTCATCCATTTTACAATGTAAGTCACTTTAGCATTTCCCACATTTATATATTTAGATTTATTAACATCAATATGAATGTGGGAAATGCTAGAATATATATCTAGATTCATTAACATCAATATGAATGCGTGAAATGCTAGAATGACTTACATTGTGAAACGGATGGTGTAAGTTTTTTTTTTAAAGTGTAGTATAAATTTTATATTTTAAAACCTAGGGACAGTATGACAGGAGGCGTACATGCATTCCTGGAGATGATCAGTGTGATCTTTCTATCGCTAGCTAAGGTAGCTATAGTGATGAAGTAGGCAGGTTGGTAGCTGGTAGGTAGGTAGGTGGGTGTGTGTTTGGCCTACTCCAAATGTTCACTTTTGGATACTTCCCTGCCTGACTGCATGATGCTGCCGATGGATGGGGGATACAAGAGAAAAAGGAGCTGGCTGACTAAGGTACTCGTCGGGGACCGTAGTAGACCCCCGCATCCAACGGCGCATGATTGGCGCAGGAGACGATTCTTCTCCTTCTTCTTCTTCTTCTTCTTCTTCTTTCCTTCGCTCTACGGCCGGGACGGCGCCGGTAGAGGTTGAGCTGGCGCTATCATCCTCTCCCATATCCCCCATGTGAGCTGTTGTTATTAGGAGCAAGAGATCAATCTAGCTTAATTCTAGTACTGCTAAATCATCGTCATCATCAGGCGCATCTCTCCCGCTTTTATTAGGCTAGCTTTGCTCCTTTAATTTGTCACCTTTCCCGGTGATTAGCACTGCTAGCTAGTTTCTCGATCGATCGCCGGCTTTTCTTTTTCCGGATATATATATGCATATCAATTTAAGCTTAACTATGATTATTTGATAAAGCTTTTACGATGGTCTCTGCTGATATATATAGGCATATAGGCATGTTTAATGTGTACGGTCACGCACACCAAATGTGATAGATAACCAACT
This sequence comes from Oryza meridionalis, assembly GCA_000338895.3. Lineage (NCBI taxonomy): Eukaryota > Viridiplantae > Streptophyta > Magnoliopsida > Poales > Poaceae > Oryza > Oryza meridionalis. The sequence goes on along the minus strand of CM002525.2, from coordinate 8,059,424 downwards.
TGCACATGCATGCGTGTGTGGTGTCCGTCGAGGCTGCCAAGCACTCCCTTTCAAGTTAATTTTGAGGGTGTGTGTTCACCTTAATTGATCAATTGTATTGTTGTTTTACCTGTCACCTAGGATATTATGGAGGCAGAGTTTGCTTCAGATTTTACCTTACTACGGAGTAATTGCTTATTGCATCCTAGCTACATAATAAAATTGAAGCAAAGTTTTCTCCATATCAATGCAGTTGAAGCACCTCAACTGTAAAATAAAAAGAGAGAGAGGGGAAAAAAATCCAATTTACCTCCCAATACGCACACTCCACTCTAAAACCATACATTTGTTATCCTAAACTCTTCATTTCGAATGAATTATCCTCTGACTAAATCTAGAGCGATTTTGGTGCCACGTGGCAGTAGTTTGACTGAAGTGTGATAGTCATGTTAGCTAATACTAATAACAATAAAATTGGTAAGGCTCACCTATCAATGTATATATATTATCCCCTCTTCCTCTTTTCTCTCCCTCGTCCTCAATATCCAATCGAACAACAACCACGTTGATTGCCAATCCACCGCTAACATCTCTCGCTTGGCCCTAGCCTTGACCTCGGTGGTAGAGATCAACACTGTCGTCTCCAATACGAAGCTCCACCTCCTCCACGACCTTTGCCTACCAGCGTCTCACCTCCTCCTCCCTATCTCGCCAGACAGAAGATACATCATCACCGTCTCGAGCTCCATATCCACGTCATGTAACTACTGTCAGTTGCATTGTCCTGAGCGTTGGGTCCCTGCCCTCCGGCAAGATCTACCTCCATGTGGGTCTCACTGTACTCTGCCTCTATCACCATCTCCTCAAGGTCAACGCATACTCCTTCTCCTCTGGCCAACGAGAGAGGGGTTAGAGCAGGAGAGTGAACATCGCCAGATCTACTACCTCCACCTTTGCCGCCGCTTTGCCACCCTCTCCATGACTCCATCCCCCACCTCCCCAAGCAAGCTCGTTGATGGTGGTGTAGGAGAGAGCTAATGTAGGCCCCTCCATTCTCTTCCACAAGTAACACAAGGCGAACAAGTGACGTGTGGCAATGGCATGGGAGAGAGAAATATGGGTGGGTAAGAAAGAAGATGTATAGAGGATGATAGGTGGGGCTAACATTATTTCTAAAATTTATTTTCTCAAACGCTAACTAGATTAATATGTAGCCAAATTGCCGCCACACGTACGCCATGTATGACTAATACCACCTTAATGTAGGTTAGAGAGGGTAATTTGCTAGTTTGAAGAATTTGTCGGTACAAAATATCTATACTTAAATTGAGGGATGTAAATCGGACTACATCAAAAGATCACGGGGAGGGGGTGTTAATTTGGACTTTTTCCTTAAAGATATGTAGTGTCAAAACTTACTTAAGCTTTGATACTACCAAAATTTTTGTTGTGCACTAATTCAAATTGGCCTGTGCTATACCATTTGGATTATCCTTTTATGTTGATTGAACCGCTCATCTCGGCGAGTAGGTAGGAAACTATTCTGATCAAAAAACATTATTTTTGGGTGAACAACCAATATGAATCTTAAATTTTTACTTCATGATCAATTTAATCCTTGAAGCTCCGTATTGTCCATACAAGTCCCCAAGATTTGTTGTATGATTAATTAATATAATCCTTAGACCCACTAAAAATACCATGTGAATATGCCACATCATCTATGCATATAAAGTCAACATTTAAATGTCCACTCTACTCTTACATTTTTCATAGTGAATCAAAGAAGAACGATTGAGAAAAAAATAATAATAATGGCAATTGGCCATGAGCAAAAAAGAAATTCGCATTGGTAACTAAAGAATTCAACATCCCTTTGTTTTATGATCGCTTTCTTCATTTTTTTCTGTTTTCTTTTTTTCTATAAAAATATAAGGATAAATGGACATTTAAATATTAACTTTGCCTGCAAGACTTACATGGTATTTTCAGTGGGTCAAAGCCTCGTGACAATCTTTAGGGGTTTATTAATTTGGAATTTGGATAATATATAACATCAAACACTAGTTCAACGTACCCCTGAGTAAAAGTTTAAGGACCGAATTTACTATTCACCCTTTTTTTCTAGCCGAAATGATAATCTGGTATCCAGCGCCCACCACCCTTAAGAATAGAGGTTTTTCCAAGGCATAAAACCCTATTGTAGATTATTCACTAAGCTGACAATCTGCAACTATCCACGCACGCTAGATGGACAAAATTAAGAACAAAGAGAGAAACTAAGGAGGGATGTCTGTTACCGTCAAGGCGTCAACTACTCTCTTCGTCCTAAAATAAATTTATTTATAGATTTCTGTGTCTAACATTTGACCATCCGTCTTATTTGAGATATTTTTTATGATTAATATTTTATATGTGATATTTTAAAAAAACTCATATTTTTTATATAAGATGAATGATTAAACGTTGGATACAGAAATCCACAAATAAACTTATTTTGGGAAGGAGTTGGTAATCGGCTCTTAGTAGCTAGGCGGAAACGAAAAACGCCAAGGCCGGCAGCAGGGTGCGCTGGCTGAACAGAACAAGCGAACATATGCGGAGATGCCATGTCAGCCACTGCTACTGCACCAGCAGTACTGCAGAGGAGGATCTGCACCGGGTGTAAGTGGTACACGTACGTTGATGCGGACACGGACGATCCATCGATGGATCGATGTGGACTGACTGACTCGCCTCGCTGCCCTGTTAATTAGCTGGTGCTCGCTTGGAACCTACCTAGCTTATTGTGATGGCCCATGGGTAGGGAGACACACACGTACTAATCTCACTAGCTTCTTCTTTCACGACCTAGCAGTGTCGGAGTCAGAAAATTATTAAAGGCTAGCGTTAATTAAGATAGAGCTCAATTGATAGTATTAAATCTACACGATGATTTAACAAAATTTAAACTAGATTCTGGAAACATGTATAATAAGGCTCAAGCCCCCCTGTCTATTGTAGTGGGATTGAGATTATATGGTTTAGGAGTTTTTATCCGGATCAAAATTTTGGTGTTTTAGTTTTTTTATCTGGCTTTTCGATTTGATTTTCGTATCAAAATTTTGGATGGGTGGTATTTGAAGGCGGTTATGAACCACTGCTGTGAGAAATGAGGAGTTAGGAGTACTGAGTTTGTTTTTAAAGTAGCGGATCGAGATAAGCACTTATAAGGATGGAGTTTGCCGAAGATTGATACGATCGGTCCATCACTAAAACCCTATCCTATTTAGGGTCTGTTTATTTCCCAAATAAAATTTTTCACGCTGTCGCATTAAATGTTTGGACACATACATAGAGTATTAAATATAGATAAAAAAACCAATTACACCGTTCGCCGGAAAATTGCGAGACGAATCTTCTAAACCTAATTGCGCCATGATTTGACACTGTGATGCTACACTAAACATTTGCTAATGACAGATTAATTAGGCTTAATAAATTTGTCTTACGGTTTTTTTAAGGAATCTATAATTTGTTTTGTTATTAAACTACGTTTAATACTTAAAATGTGTGTCCGTATATCCAATTTGATATGCAGAGATAAATTTTTTTTCCAACTAAACAACCCCTTAGCTTTGTAGCTCGATTGGTCCTATATACATGGGTAGGGGGCAGATCCAACATGGTTGGCTCAAGCCCTGCCCCCAACCTCTTTGGATCTCCATCTCCATGGTGAGAAGGAGAAAGGGAAGGGAAAAGAAGAGTAGAGGAGGCTGAAGGAGAAAGAAGATAAGCCTCCCTCCATTCAATCCTAGGTCCATCCCTTCAGCACGGGCGTATAGCTTCGTCTTGTTGGCTAGCAGCAACGGATAATGATATATACATGGACTAACAAACTAGTAACTCATGCCTCCTTTGCATGGTAGACGACCGATCCGTCCTCAAAACTTTCCATGGCAATCGAATTAAACCAGCTGGGAGCAGAGCATCGGCACATGCAACATATTTGGAAGCTTGTGAATGATCGGTAGTAGGGACTAGGGAGACGACATAAGACACAGATCTGTAGATCCTGTAAAGAGTATATATATCAGGATATGCATGTGTGCTACTTTTGGCTGATTTGCTAGAAAACTTTTGCAAGTTTTTTTTCTCCTAAAACTATTAGATTTGTGACTATCGGATCGCCTCGAGATTTGTGCATAAAGGAAAAAATTGCTAGAAAGAAATTTTTACATATGTCACGCGTAAGATCTCAGTGATAGCTAACCAAACCATAGTTAAATGCAAGTTTTATATAAGTTATAAATAAATTACAGTGTAGATGTAGTTACAGTGCAGTTAAAATGTAGTTACATTTGAAAGCTCTCTACTCAAAAAACTTGCTGCAGTTTTTTAATACTCCCATATCTGGACTATGCTGCTCCATCATGCATGCGCCTAATTACCATGCCGAGAGATTGATCGGATTATAACTAAGAAAATTAAAGATTGAACTGCTGTCAGATTGAAGCTAATAGGGCTCCTTTGGACTGAAGGATTCTCATAGGATTTTGAAGGATTCAAGTCCATAGGAATTTTTCCTATTTGGTTGTTACGTTTGGATTGTTTTCCCATAGTTCAATTCTATTGGAATTTCTCACTTGAGCTCACACCTCATTTTATTTTTCCTTTGAAAAGTACAATATTGCATCTTCTCTTTACTTCTCTCTAGAAAGCTATCGAATTCCCGAGATATTTTCATGTGAAACATCCAAACACATTATCTTTCAAATTTCAGTGTTTTGGATTCCTACGAAATTCATCTATATATATGATATTTCAATCCTGTGTTTTTATCTATTTTCGTGTTTTTAAAATCATGTGATTCAAAACAAGACAAATAAACAACACATGATTAATTAAGTATTAACTATTATAAATTTAAAAATTAAATTTGTTTGATTTCTTAAGAGTTTTTGAAACGAAACCCTAGCAAACCCTAGCAAATGCCAGTGTAGTGGCTGGCAAAAACTGCCATGGTTGTGTGTGTGGCTACAACCTGTAAAGGTCATTATTATCGTATTGGTCTTGTACTACGAATTTGGATAAACTCTCGGTCTAAATTTATAGTATTATGATATGTCACATCCAATACTAGCTTCTTATATTTTTGGAATAATGATAGTACTAGTTTTTTTAAGGGAATTAGTACTAGTTATTGGTTATCATGCTAGGTGTTTCACACTAGCAAGCCCTAGCAAACGCCAGTGTAGTGGCCGGCGTGGCGAAATCCAAAGCCTCAGCACCATCAGCATGAGCCTCGTTACCTTTTTGATGGGCTGACCAAATTTGTTTGGGCAAATGGGCCTAATTCAGGACAATCTAATGTTCAGGATAAATGGATCTGTCATCCCAAGTTTTCCTCATTGGGCCGTGCAAGTTTCAGAAAGGGCCAGTTAAACTTGGATCCAGTTCTTCTCCAACTACATGAGCCCTTCTAACCTTAAAGGCCTAAACCCACCCATCCAGATGGAGTCCATTTCTGCTTAGAATTTTCTTTTTCTTTCTGAGAGGCAGATTCTCTTGCCAATATTTATTACATAATAATACGATAAAAAAGTTGAGCAAATTAGGGATGAAAACGGAGCGGATAGTTTCTGTCCGTTCCGGATGAAAACGGAAACTTATACCTTTCGGATCGGATAATTCTCGGATAGTTCGGATACGGATACGAATACAGATCTGGTATCGGGGTTTTCGTCGGATATGGATAATAATTCGGATATCCGATGAACAGTGCTATTCGGATATCCGCAGAAGCCATTAAACATACCTCATTTCTTTCTAACTCTATAACCTTCAATATACCTTTATAGATTTTAATAGTAGTTTGTCTCTTAACACTAGTCCATATTATTAATATTATTTAAATTTTAACAAATATTTATAAATTATACTTCATTTTATATAAAATGAGCTAATTATATATGTTGATATTTGTTTCTATTAGAAGTTGAGTTAGTTTTCATGTTCCGAGAAAAATTTGTTTCCGTATTCGTGTCCAATCATATTCGATTCTTATTCGTATTCGAGATAATCTGTATTTGTTTCCATATTCGAGCTATCCGTATTCGTTTTCCTATCCGGTAAAAAATATGAAAACGAATATGGTATGAGCATTATCCGTCCGTATCCGCTCCGTTTTCATCCCTAGAGCAAACCCGTGGAACTCATTGAAAAGGTTTTTTTTTAACCTTCTGATTAACCTCTGGTAAAACCTCTGTAAGAAAAGGCTGAATTATATATACCATTTAGAATTAATTTCTTGGACTGAATATCATACTATTTTATAAAATTTGCATGTTAGTATGTTACTCTAAAAAAATCCTACTAGCGTAGGGTCTGTTCGGCACCCATAGGTATGGTTGGAGCTGCAACAGCTGCTACAATGAATCGTTCGTTCATTTGTATGGTGTTGCACGGCAGCGGCTCCTCTGGCCTTCGAACATAGCAACTCTCCCTTTGTCCCTGTAGTTTTAGCTAGTCGAAGATACGTTAAGAAAATGTTAAAAGATCTTCTATGCCCTCGTTAATATGGAGAGAAGACGAGTACTTGGATTTATAATATTAGAATATATCCTCTTCGAAATTATATTACTCTATTTATTTTATAATATAGCAATCTAGTACTAAATATTAGAATATATCCTCTTCGAAATTATATTACTCTATTTATTTTATAATATAGCAATCTAGTACTATCTTTATTTCAAAATATAAGAATCAAACAGAATAAATAGAATATTCCTTGTACTATGTAGTAGGAAACATCCTATCCAAACATAAGTTTTTACATTTTGGGTTGGAGGTAGTGCTAAATAAAATTAGTATTCGTATGACTAGAATATATCACATTTAGTCCTAGATTATATTTTAAGACAGAGGGAGTGCTGTCTTTTGAGACGCAGATTGTATATACAGGAGTGTGAAACAAATGGCGGTTGGAAAAAAAACTCTGGAATAGTATTGGCGACGTACTCAAAACAAAGGGGGTGTTTAGATCTAAGCGAAAGCGAAAGGTTTTGGCGTGTCACATCGGATATTATATAGGGTGTCACATAGGGTGTTTTGGTACTAATAAAAAACTAATTACATAATTCGCCAGTAAACCGCGAGACGAATTTATTAAGTCTAATTAATCCATCATTAGCAAATGTTTACTTTAGCACCACATTATCAAATTATGAAGCAATTAGATTTAAAAGATTCGTCTCGTAAATTAGTCATAATTTATGTAATTAGTTATTTTTTAGCCTATAATTAATATTTTATATAGGTGTTTAAACTTTTAATGTGACATGGTAAAAAATTTTAGGATCTAAACATATCAGCTGTCCAATCAATTGCTGACTTTGAAGTACAGTACTCATAGGTATATGTGTAAACTTGTCTACGTTACCTATTAGACGTTGACATGCAGTACACCGTACTACTCCGTTCCAAAATAAATACAGCCGTGAAAATCCGTATCCAACATTTGATTATACGTTTTATTTGAATAATTTATAAAAAATTTAAAAAAAATTAGTCATACATAAAGTACTATTCATATTTTATCATCTAATAACAATAAAAATAGTAATCATAAAAAAATTTTAAATAAGACAAATAGTCAAACATTGGAGATGAATAGTACAAAACTGTATTTATTTTGGGACGGAGGAAGTACTAGACTACTCCTACTCACATGAATTATTAAAGTAATTGCAGATATTTAGTGGAGTACAGTAGTAAAGTAGATTTCGTAGGATATCGTTCTCACATGAATTTATCTCTTTTAAAAAAAAATCAAATGCAAATCGTAGACCATGCAGCTGTTTTCTCCCCAAACAGGACCACGCAATTCACTGTACTTGTATTGAAATCGACCGATCCTTAGAAAAACACTAAAAAGGATTCAAATGAAAACGTGCGCGACTTCTCTATAGTCGAAAAAAAAAATACGGAGGAGTAGATAACAGTGGGAAGAATTTTCCTAAGGACCACGAATATTCCATTAAGCAGATAGAAACATCCGGCTAATGTAAAATGGTAGGGAGATTCAATTTAGCCCGATAAAATACCTGTAAAAGGACCTCTCTGAATTATAATAATGAAAAAATATAGAAATAAAAAAACACAAGATTCTGACAGAAATGCAAGTGCAAAACAGATAATTGCAAACTACAGGAAAAACACAGAAAAACCCGTTTGATTAGACTGTAGGAAGAACACAAGAATCGAATGAGAGAGAGAGACTCGAAGAAAATTTTCGAAAAGGTTGGAGCTCTTGCTGAGATTTCTGTAAAATTTATAAGATTGTCCATTCCATACGTATTTCAAAGGATAGGGAAGGATTCAATCCTCTATTTCAAAGGCCTTCATAGAAAAATTTTCTATAAGATTAAAATCCTCAAAAATTTCTATGTTTTTTCCTAAAGATGAAAGGGTCCTTGCTCTTATCCAAATCCTATAATACTATACAATTGATCCCCACTTAGTGTAGTTATTAGGGATTTTCCTGAGCTGTGGTTAAGCCACGTCACCCTTATTTTTCAGCCGTTCGATCGAATCCTCACCAGCCGTTGGATCGCAATCCATCACGCACATCCCTCCACCACTGATATGTTGTCCCCGCCGCCGCCGGCTCTCCCCCATCACACGCGCGTGCTGCTTCCTCTCCCCATCGCGCGTGCTCGCTTCCTCTCCCCATCGCTCGCACGCCAGCGCGGGCCCGCCGCCGAACGCCCTCGCTTCCTCCATCGCGCGCGTGCCAGGCGCGTGCCCGCTGCCGACGCCCTCGCTTCCTCTCCCGGGCCGAGATCGCGACATCGCCGCGCCGCGTTTCCCCAATCTCTGGCGCACTCTACTGGCGCCGCTTCTCCTCCACCCCACACCCCCCACTCCCCCCCACACACACAACCCCCGGGGGCACCCCAGGTTGCCCCACCCCCTGCGTGCGCCGCTTCTCCTCCGCCTCCCCCTCCCCGGCAATTCTTTCTCCACGCCCACCAACGAGGTCCTTGATGGCTGCCATTAACACAGTTACTCCTGGTGTCCGTTACGCGAAATCATCGTCGTCATTCACTTATTATGATGTGCCTTCAATCCACAAAAGCTCAGTTCCTTCGTTCTTCTCCATTGTCTTTGTTTCATCTGAGTTTTCACCTCTACGAGATTGTGCGTTCTCCCACGGGGTCCATAGGAACTACTCAAAATACTTCCAGTTATTTTTTGATTGGTAGAGTGTTATATTCTTCTTAGGTTCATTTTCATCTCTTCGTTTTTTATATGTCCAGAACGGTATTCCTTGATGTGTCACCAACGGCCTTCCTCTTGACTGTATTTTGCTGCTCCTGTCGATATTCAGTCTGCAGAGATAATTCTGGTATGTTACACTTCCAGCATTTCTTACTTCCGGCCTATTTTTTTACTGTTCAGTTTATATTCAGTTCAAGCAATTTCCTTTGTGTGAATATGAATACCTTATATGTCCACCTGAATATACACTTTAGTTATACCCCCTGGATGGTCACTATATCCCCTATGTTTGCTCTATCCTCTTTGTCTGGGAAAAATCCAATTATTTTATATCCCCGGTTATAGATTCTTTGTTTGTACTGCCGGCTAGAATGGATAATGCACCAGGTACTTCTCATCCTATTGTACGCCGTCGTGGTCGGCCACGCCGAAGTGCCTCTATTACTCCCATGCCACAGCCTAACCCAACTGCTGCTGCTGAGTCTCGGCGCAGGCGTAGGCAAGTTATCGATGCAAATAGGAACAGAGGTTGGTTAGAATATCATAATTCCTTGAAATTAATTTATGCATAATGGCCAAGTAGCTCGCATTATAAATCTCTTCCTTTTTATCTAGCATCAACCTCTGCAGATCAACGTCCAATCCATTCCATCAAATCAATCATTCAATCACAGACGTAAGGTTTTTTTGGGCTCCTCAAATCTTACTGTTATGAATCATTTTATCGTAAAAAAAAATCATTACATTTATGCAAACCTTTTAGGCACTATATATGAACCATTAAACCTTGGTGGCCCACACCATTCTTACGTGCACTGCGGTGCCTTCTTTTGGTATGAAGAACGCATACATAGAGAAAGGCACACTTCAAATCCTTCATATAATTTGTGTTGTAAGGGTGGAAGTATCTTGCTGCCACCATACCAACCTCCTCCACAGCCATTATTGAATTTGTTGACTTCATAGGACAGAACTCTTTCTAACCACTTCTTTGATCATATTCGTCAATATAATAGCATGTTTGCAATGACATCCATGGGAGCTAAAGTAAATGAGTCCATAAATGACGGAAGGGCACCGTATGTTTTCAAGATAAGTGGTCAGGTCTGTCATAGAATGGGCTCTTTGCTGCCATTAGAGGGCCGTCGCCCAGAATATGCACAATTATATAGTTTCGACACGGAGCATGAGGTCTCAAACCGAATCAATGTTGCTTCATCTTCCCGTGCACCCTTTCATGCAAACCAAGAAATTGTTGCCAACTTGATAGAAATGTTCAATACAAATAATCCCATTGTTCAGCTATTCAGGACAGCACGTGAGCGATTATCTGTAGACACATCTGATCAGATTCAGATAAGATTATTTGGCAAAAGGGATGCACATGGAGATATTTACAGTGCTCCGGTTGCTTCTAAAGTTGTTGGTCTAATTGTGGGTGATATTGGATCAACTGATATAGGACGGGATATTATAATACAAGACCGTTCTTCAAATTTGCAGTAGATAAATGAAAACCATTACAAGTTTATGTTACTGCAATATCCTCTTTTATTCCCATATGGAGAGGATGGTTATCATGAGAAACTGACCTACAATACAAGAGCACGTAGTCAAGCCATTAAACGCACCAAAATGACCCCATTGGAGTACTTTGCATATAGGCTACATGATAGGCCAAGAGACTTCAATACTCCATTAAGGTGCAAGAGGCTAACTCAATCTTATGTGGTAGATTCTTACTGTTGTGTTGAAGGGAGCCGCATATCACATTATCGCAATCCAAGCTTCCAGTCTAAATACAGATCATCACCATTCAACTCATTGATTAATTCTGTCTCAAGAGGTCTTACATCCGGTTCTTCTGTTGGTCAAAGGGTAATATTGCCGGCTTCATTTACCGGTGGGCCTCGGTATTTGTATCAAAATTATCAAGATTCCATTGCTATTTGTAGAAAGTATGGTTGTCCTGATCTATTTGTCACATTCACATCAAATTCGGCTTAGCCTGAGGTCAGGGACGCTTTAGCACAAATTCCAGGTCAGCAACCATCTGACCGTGCTGATATTGTCAATAGGGTTTTCAAAATGAAGCTCAATATTTTAATGGATGATATTAAAAAACGTGAATTCTTTGGCCCTATAAATGCTGGTAATACTTTTCTCCCTTTGTTTTTTTCCAAACAATAATTTTCCCTTAAACTTCCCTTTGCAACTCTAATCATGCCTTACATGTCCCTTCAAAATTTTCTTTTTACACAGTTATCTACACAATTGAATTTCAGAAACGTGGTTTACCTCATGTCCACATCATCATATGGCTGGCCAAAAAAGAACCCCTAGATGCAAAAAAGGTCGATAGCTATATTTCAGCTCAGTTTCCGGACCCTGCAGTTGACAAGATTGGTTATGATGCTGTTTGTAACTTTATGGTGCATGGCCCTTGTGGTCCTCACAACCCTTCCTCAGTATGTATGTCTGAAGGAAAATGCACCAAATTCTACCCCAAAGAATTCTGTGAGGAAACTACTATATTAGAAAATGGTTTTACACAGTATGCACGACCAAACAATGGAATAACTTTTAAAAGAAATGAGGTAGAAATTGACAACAGATTTGTGGTTCCTCATAATGTCGACTTAGTTGTCAAGTTTCAGGCTCACATAAATGTGGAAAAAGTTAATTATGATGGTATGCACAAATATCTTTTCAAGTATGTTACAAAAGGATTTGATTGCTCAAGAGTTGGATTCCACTCTAATTCATCAAACTCAGAATCATCAAGTGAAACTATAAATGAAATAAATAATTATTTGGAATGCCGTTGTGTCACTCCAAATGATGCTGCTTGGCGATTGCTGCAATTTGACATTCACCACACAGATCCCTCTGTAGAACGCCTCCCTGTACATCTTCCCTTCGAGAATAATGTTGTTTTCACAGAAGATGATGATCTTGAAGAGATCATTGATGATCCAAACAACTCTAAATCAAAGCTGACTGCATGGTTAGAAGCCAATATGGAGAACCCTTCAGCCCAACAACTAACATATATAGAATTTCCTGAATATTGGACATGGCACAATAAAGAAAAATATTGGGATGGCCGTCGTGGTGCTTCTCGTAGAATTGGCCGCATTGCTCATGTCAGCCCTTCACAAGGAGAAGCTTACTACCTACGGATGCTATTGCACATTGTTAGGGGCTGAAATCAGAACTGTATCAGGTGTTGAATATCCTATATTTCGAGCAGCATGTGAAGCATTAGGTCTCCTTGGTGATGACCAAGAATGGTCAAATGCTATAAAGGATGCAGCTCAATGGGCCTTACCATTCCAACTATGCCAGCTATTTGTTACAATGTTACTCTTTTGTGAGGTAACAAATCCTACTAGACTTTTCAATGAACATATGTCATGTATGAGTGAGGACATAGCATATTGTACAACCCGTAACACTTTTCAGGTCAGCAGCTCCAACAATACTTTTGTTACATCTTCTCTCCTTCTTGAGTTAGACAAGCTGCTAAGAGACGATGGGTATAGTTTATCCCATTTTAATTTGCCAATGCCAGATGATATTGCAAGTGTGTCTGCACAGAATAGGCTTCTACTAGATGAGCTTAGCTATGATGTTTGTAACATGGGATATACCATAGATGAAGAAGTGTCATGTTTAAATAATAGTCAGAAGGAAGTTTTCAATGCTATCTATAATTCTGTGGTGAATAATGAAGGGAAAACATTTTTTGTTTATGGATATGGAGGAACTGGGAAAACATTCTTATGGACTACTTTGCTCAATTCTATAAGAAGGCAAGGAAAGATAGCATTGGTTGTTGCATCCTCAGGAATTGCATCCTTGTTGCTTCCAGGTGGACGCACACCTCATTCGTGTTTCAAAATCCCTTTGGAGATTTTACAGAATTCAATGTGCAGTATAAAGAAAAATACGAATCTTGCTGAATTGATCCAAAAAACATCCCTCATTATTTGGGATGAGTCTCCTGTTAATCATAAGTACTGCTTTGAAGCATTAGATCGGACTCTACGGGATATATTATCTGATACCAGCCCACATTCAACACACAAGCAATTTGGTGGTATAACAATAGTTCTTGGTGGAGATTTCCGCCAAACACTTCCAGTCATCCAAAATGCAACAAAGCAAAAGATTTTGAAATCTTGCATTGTTAATTCTTATTTATGGAATCAGTGCATGCTACTTCATTTAACTGAAAATATGAGGCTTAACTCTGCATGTCTTTCTGCATCGGAAAGAGAAGACCTCAAAAATTTTGCTGAATGGCTTTTGAGAGTAGGCAATGGTGCAGAACCTTATGTTGATATCCCAGACTAACCAAAGGGCATGTTTATAGAGATCCCTCAGTCTCTCCTTCTATCTCCAGATTGTAGAAATTTGGACGGGTTGATTTCTTTTGTGTACGACTCAGGTTGTCAAACAACAGATCTTAGATCGTACTTATGCGAGCGTGCAATTTTAGCACCTACAAATGATGTAGGTTCAGAAATAAACAACAAAATGATTGCTCAGCTAGCAACCACTGAAATGTCATACTATAGCTCAGATTCAATTGATGATAGTTGTTCCAACCATACCACTTTAGAGGCACTATATCCAACAGAGTTTCTAAACACAATTTCTATAAATGGACTTCCAGAACATGTGTTACACTTGAAAATTGGTGTGCCTATAATGCTCTTGCGTAATCTTGATGCATCAAGAGGACTCTGCAATGGAACTAGGCTGATTGTCACACAGCTAACAAATCGTGTCATTGAGGGAGAGATAATCACAGGAAAGGCAAAAGGTACAAAAGCATATATTCCTCGCATCATTACGACATCAGCTCAGTCCAAGTGGCCCTTCAAATTGAGACGCCGGCAATTTCCAATACGTCTTTCATATGCTATGACAATAAACAAGAGCCAAGGGCAGACCTTGAGCAGAGTTGGTCTGTATCTGCCTTCTCTTGTTTTCTCCCATGGTCAATTATATGTTGCATTCTCAAGAGTTACTTCTCCCAAGGGTTTGAAAGTTCTAATAGAAAATAGCCCTGCTTCTTATGAAAACTGCACACAAAATATGGTATATGCTGAGGTATTCAGCCAAATATCTAGACACAGGAACTAAATATCTAGGTATATTGTGCATGCCCTATCTTATACAATGTTTTGTTTCATTCTACTTTTATCTACATACTCTACTCAATAAAAATAATAACTTAGTTATCTAATATTATTTGTTATTGTTTCAGATTTATTTCGACGGCAAGCTCGGCTACAGCACTCAAAGATGTAACTATTGGCCAGCAAAACTGCAAGGTTTTTGGCCGTCTAATAAGATTATGGGATGCTCTAAACATGAGATCAAAATCAACAGATCCATTGATTAGCATTGATGGAATCCTATTAGATGAACATGTGTGTCAATCTCTTTTGTCTTACACCAAATATTAACCATTCATTTACATTTAGTTGGTCTACTCAATATTAACCATAACAATATTATGCATAACAATCTTGCAGGGTTCCATGGCACAAAACAGTGTACCAAAAAAACTTGAAAAACAATTTCGCCCCTTGCTAAATGAAGGATCAGTCTACCTGATTACTAATACTACTGCTGTTGATGCTAGAAGAAAGACTTATATCTATCAGCACCAAAACTACATGATCCAGTTCAAACACGAAACAAAAGTGAATCATCTGGAATCTAGAGGATCAACCATACCAAAATTCTCTTTCAGCTTTTGCCCATTTGATCAAATTCCAGGAAAAACCATCACCTCTAAACCCCTCATAGGTAATCCTTGCTTTTTAATTTACCCCTAAACACTTCCTATTATACTTGACATTCTTTTAACTTTTTCCTTCAGATTTAATTGGGGTAGTCAGCCGTATTGGTCCATATGATTTCACGAGCCCAACATCAGACAAAAAACTCAGAAGAATTCAAATTCAGAACCAAGAATATATGCCTTTTTCAAACATTAAACTGATAATTCAATATTTCACTAATTGTTTTTTATGCTCTACCTTTGTAGAGAACAGACTCAAGAAGTACTTCTTTGGGGACAATACGGAGAATCATTTAATGAAGCTGTAGCACTTGAAAAATCAAAGGAAGGAATTGTAGTAGTCATCTTTGCTGGTCTTACTGCAGGCAATTTTGCAAGTTTATTCCATGAAAAGAATATGCCTCCTCACATAACATACCTACAAAATTTAAACTTATCATTTACCACATACAATTGCAGGTAATTGCAGGTAAAACAGAAGCATCTTCAAGCTCTGCTACTCAAATTCATATTGACCTCGATATACCACAGGTGGAACAATTTCGCTCCAGGTAATTTCAATTTAATCCCTTCAAACTACTTAAAGTTCAAGTTTCCTGTTCAATATTTTTCTTTTTCGTATCAATTATGATGCCAACCTATATTGTTGCAATTTTAAGCTATAAACTGGGATCTCCAAGCCTTCAACAACAGCACCCTAAGATTGTACGTTTATCCCCACTTCAAGCGGCAGGAAAAATTTACAACTTAGAAGAAATATTCGCTATGCCTGTTTCAGCTTTTCAGGTAAAACTGAACACATAAACAAACATCTATATTCTTATTGGAATTCCATATTTTTCTTCAGACAAGATATAACTCTTATAATTTTCTTCATTTAAGGGAGGAGTTACTTATAGTGCAGTTGCAAAAGTGTTTTCAATACTGTCATCAATTAAGTGGTACTACATAGGATGTCATCGTTGTGACAAAGGGTACAACAATAGTTCTGACTCCCCAAGATGTGATTGTGCGGTTTCATTCCCCAAACCAATGTCAGTTTCTCACCTTTCATTCCAACAATTAAAAATAACATGATATAAATAACATATATGCCACTGACTATTTTACAATGCTTTAGGTATAAACTCCCCGTGACAATCACAGATAAATCAGGGAGTTTAGATGCAGTGGCATTTTCTTTTGTTGCTGAAGATTTAGTTGAGCTTGATGCAGCCCAAGCTTCTCAGAACATGAAGATAGACTCAGTTGATCATCTAGTAACTCTTAATAAAGCCATTGGAAAAACAAGACTTTTTACTATAGGAATGAATACTGATTCATCTTCTAAGTTCCCTATTAGCTATGTCCTCAAAAGGAGTTTCTCAATTGATGATACTATGCCAAATCCTCTGCTGACATCTGAAAAGGTTAGTAAATATCATCTGAAGATGCTATTTATCATTGGTTCGATATTTCAACTGAATTAGCTTTAACTATCTAACTAATTCACCTCTCCAAGAACAAAGATCAACTCCAACTCCCACCACCTATGACATATACAAGTAGCCCAAGGTTTACTGTTCTCTCAATTTTTTCTATTCATCATATCCATATAAAACTATACTTAGTAACTGCTAATGGCAAATTCATTTCAGCACAACTATTGATAATACAGGATTATCCTAAGATAGTACACCTCCAGAATCATCTGCAGCTGTCAACATATCCACAGAAAAGAACATGTCAGAATTACATATTCTAACTACTTAATTAAATACATGCATTTATTCATTAAATCTATTATATATTTCAACAGCACATCTTCAAAACGAAGCATTGATTTCAGTGAGGACTCCACTGACAAAACTAAAAGGTATACCTCTACTACACATAGCTCATTTAGTTATTTAAATTTCTCAGTTACAGTTTATCCCTTGCAATAATTTTCTTCTTCATGGCAGTATCAAACAACTTGATCTACCTGCTGTCAAACGTCAGAAGGAAGAGTACGTACTTCTAACCCACCTTCCAAATTGCAAAGTTAAACTATAATGCTAATTCCAATTTCTTATGAACCATTTCAAACAGCAAAAAGCTCCAACCAGCAAAGAAGGATAAGCTCACACAGAAATCTACATGATATGCATGGTACTTGCTCTTCACAGTACTTCAGATACAATACATCATCATACAAGCAAATCTTATTATCATTCATTCTAATACATTGTCCAACAAAATTTGCAGGTCGATACATAGTATACAACTTAAAGCCTAAAGATGCTTTCGAATAATCATCTCTGTTGGTTACTATCTCCGTAATCATCATCTATTGTAATTTGTTTTCGTTGCCAGACTATGTCCAAACTAAACACTCTAAGTGCTTCCAAATAATCATATCCATTGATTACTGCTTTCTTATTATTGATTCATCCCAGCTTCCTTTCATTCTAACAAAACTTTCGTGTACCCTATCATATAATCAAAGTAATATTCACATATTGTCTTACTTTACAGTCCTTTTGCTTTCACTACAAACTATTCTTCTAATTTTTTTCTACAAGGTTCCGCAGCAAAGCGCGAGGTACCTTCTGGTAGTTGTTGATATTCATGTTCATTTTTTCCTCCTGTCGACGGGTGATACCCGTAGATCAACTGAATAGTATGAGTATTGGGGTACATTGGTACAAAGATCTACATAATTCGGCATCAAGCAAACAAAAAGACAAGAATTATACTGGTTCTGACCTCTCGTAGGTAATAGCCATAATCTAGTTTATATGAGATTGATATGGAAATCCACATAGTATAATAGAGAACAGATGATTTTGAGGTTACCAACGAGATCCTTGTCGAGAGAGTCTCGACATGATTTACCAGCGAGCAGGCTTCAAATACTCCAAATTACTTCTGTGGTTGCGGGTTAGTTGGTGCTATGATTCGATACCCTGGATCCCCTAGGGGGTATGTATTTATACCGTGAACCCCTTAGTTTCCAAGTAGAACTCGGAGATCCTGGACCCTGCACGATATAGTATAATCCTAACCCTCTCCAAGTAGAACTCTGTTACGTACTTGCCCGTGAGGATTATTTACATAATCTCTTATCGATTTTCTTATCGTATACAGAAATCTATCACACATACGAAGGTATGCCGTATCTGTATATTTCATAAGTCGTAGAATATAATATATGCCTTATCCGTAACCATGACACCTTTCGCCTTTTAGACAAGGAGGATCCTTCTTAACACGACTTTCGAAACTTCTAAGGTTTATTCGACACTCCCCTTTCTTATCTTTTACTCTCTCATTTTTCACGCACTACTTCCCAAACTACCAAGCAGTATTATTTTTGTACAAAAAAATCTATAAAATATTGTTTCAAAAATCATAATAATAATATATTTATCAAGCATTTTAACTAGTACTCCTTCCATAAAAAAAGAGGTAATCTCCTAATACAACGAATCTGAACAGAACGCTCCTAGATTGCCTTTTTTAGTTTTGGGCGAAGGGAGTAACTCGTTTTTCCCGCGGGAGGAAATGAGTTAGTATGAACAAAGTACTTCGTCCGTCCCATTTTAAGGGCAGCCATGGTTTTCTACGACCAACTTTGATCGTCCGTCTAATTTAATTTTTTTTAAAAAAATGTTAAAAACATAAGTCACGAGTAAAATACTATTCATGTTTTATCATATCATAACAATGAAAATACTAATTATATAAAATGTTTATATAAGATGAACGATCAAAGTTAGCACGAAAACTCATGGTTGCACTTAAAATTAGACAGAGGGAGTACACTCGAACTAAAGCTATGCCCAGTAGAGTAACGGAAAGCTACAAATAATCTACAGGGCATAATTTCCAATTCCCAAATTCCTAAAGGGGTAAACCAGAAAAAAAGAGGAAAAGATGACGGAATTCTCAAATCCCGCATGGCAGATTCCAAGCGCCAGACTGACAGATTGACCTTGTCCCCCCTCACAAACTTACACAAAACCATCAACACATTCAAAATTCACAAATAGCTCCCTCTAGGGGCTGAAATGTAAGACCTCGCTTCGGACAAGCCGGCCCCGCCTGCTATTTCCCGAAACCCCAAGCCCTTGTCTGAAAAAACGCCGTCTTCCTGTAGTGGGTGGTGGAAGAAGGGAATAGAAAAACAAAGAGGAAAAAAAAGGAAGGTCTCATCTCATGGTCGCCTAGCCTAGCCAACCCAAGCCAACCTCCTCGCCGAGGAGAGAGAAGAGACGAGAGGAGACGAGAGGAGTGAGAAGCCGAGGAGGAGGAGGAGAGAGAGGAGGCCGCTCCATTTGCCCCCCCCATGGCCACGCTGCCGGGCGGGCCCCACCCCACCGGAGGCGGCGCCGCGGCGGCCGCGGCGGACCCGATGCAGGTCGACCAGCCGCGCTCCGCCGCCGCCGCCGCAGCGGTAGCCCCCGCCGGTGAAAAGGTGAGCGGAGAAACTTGCGGTTGGTTTTGCTCTGGGGGGGGGTTCCAGATCTGCGGTTTTGCTTGCTGCTGCCGTCTCTTCGTCTTGGGGTTAGTCTTCCGCGGCGCGTTAGGTGGTTTTGGTCTCCGCGGTTGGTTTGGTCCGCGTCGTAGATCTGTGGGTGTTCCGCTTCCCTGGTTTGCGCGCCGGCTCGTGCTCGGAGGTCGGAGGCGAGCTGAATTTGGCGGTGGATTGCGGTGGGGGGTTGACGCGGCATGGCGCGTTTGCTTGGCGGGGAGGGGAGGGGATGGATGCGCTGCTCTCCTCCGGGCTTGGTCTTTGCGTGTGCGCCATGCAACCCATCACCAGCTGCGTCCAAACTTGGACGGCTTCATGATACTAGTTTCCTACTTTGGCTTAATTTGTTCTAGTGAGGGGGCAATTAGTTGGTTAGCGCTTTGGTGGTGAGCATTCAGTTGAGTTGAGCCCTTGAATGAGCGCGCGATGCGATGTTTGGTGTTGGGGCGATTAGCAAGGTTTGTAGGTCATCTGATTGGCCTTGTTGGGACTCTTGCTAGCTTATTGTTACGAATTCGTACGGTAAATGCCGGTATGCAGTTAGTCTTGCAGTAATCAGCCGTGCCAAGTCAGCGCATTTGTGTCACCTGTTTGGTCCAAGCTCCTTGAAATGAAGCAATCCAGGAGATTGTCGATAGTATGTATCGCTTGGATTTATAGTTCTAGTGCTATGGGATGGAATCATTAGTGATGTGCTGCCGCTTTAGATAATTGAGGCAGTAGATGTCATGAACCTGTTTGTTTTAGTGGTTTTTCATTCTTTGTTGATTGTTGATGTTCTGCCTTGCCTCACTGGTTGTTGCTACATGACAGCACGGTGCTTCTCTTATGGAAGGGAGTGATCCTGTCACTGGCCACATAATCTCCACAACGATTGGAGGGAAGAATGGAGAACCTAAGAGGGTAAATTAGAACATAAATGGAAGCCACAATATGTTATTCAATCTTATGTATAAGGTTATTTAACTTGGGTTGATTTTTGTGTTCTGTAGACGATTAGCTACATGGCAGAACGAGTTGTGGGAACTGGATCATTTGGAATCGTCTTTCAGGTAAACTTCTGCAGTGTAACATTGTCCTCCTTTAAAGTTTATTTGTCTCTTATTTGGTATTTCTTTTATCATTCAGGCAAAATGTTTGGAGACTGGTGAGACTGTCGCCATTAAGAAGGTTTTACAGGACAAGCGTTACAAGAACAGGGAGTTGCAGATTATGCGATCAATGGATCATTGCAATGTTGTTTCTTTGAAGCATTGCTTCTTCTCTACAACAAGCAGAGATGAACTTTTCCTTAACCTGGTCATGGAATTTGTTCCTGAGTCACTGTATCGTGTGTTGAAGCATTATAGCAACATGAACCAAAGGATGCCACTTATATATGTCAAATTGTATGTTTACCAGGTAAGATATTATTGACAATACAGTTGCTTACTACTTTTTGTTAGTTTCCATAGTTGTATTCATGATATTGATATTGCTTGTCTGTTCTGTATAGATATTCCGTGGTTTAGCTTACATTCATACTGTACCTGGAGTTTGCCACAGGGATGTGAAGCCTCAGAATCTTTTGGTATGTTCATTTCACGCTTGATATTTTAATAACCCGTGGTTAACAGTATCTGAATATAAGCTGATTCTTACTTTATATTGGTTTTAATAGGTCGATCCTCTTACTCACCAAGTCAAAATATGTGATTTTGGGAGCGCAAAAATGTTGGTGAGTTAATGCACATTTTAGTGTTGATTACAGATATTTGTATTGGAGTGGTTCTTTATGATTTGGAGAGGGTTTAGTTTAGCAGTTTAATTCACATGATTTAAATACTGAAGTAGCTCATTTTATTTTATTTTATTTTATTTTTGTATAGCACAATTCTTTCTGGTTTTCAAGAGGGTATATTTAGCAGTTTGATTTACATAATTTAAATTACTGGATTAGATCTTTTGTTCGTTTTGTTGCAAGAATATCTTCTTGCTGTTTTCATGTGGACAAATTAGAAACTGGGGAAAAACAGTGCATTTCTGGATCAACCTCACATTGCTGTATTTCTTTTTTCTTTTGTATTGCTGTAATGCAACTCTACTGTCCTCATTTTGATCTGCTTTTCCATTCAATCGCTGGGCAGGTTAAAGGTGAAGCAAACATATCGTATATATGTTCACGTTATTACCGTGCTCCAGAACTGATATTTGGGGCAACCGAATACACGACATCAATTGATATATGGTCAGCTGGGTGTGTTCTTGCTGAGTTGCTCCTTGGCCAGGTTATTTCCTGTTTGTGGCTTCTTTGACTGGTTTTTTTTTATCAGGTTGACTATAGCAAACTTTGAACTAAACATCTTTTTTGTCCATTTTTCCAGCCTCTCTTTCCTGGTGAAAGTGCAGTGGATCAGCTTGTCGAGATTATAAAGGTAGTATGTTAGGCACTGCTCTACAGTACATGCGGTCTAAAGAAAATTTCTTAATGTTTTTCTATTTTCATAAACTGAATGAATTTTCTTTGTTGGTAGGTTCTTGGTACTCCAACACGTGAGGAAATCCGCTGCATGAATCCAAACTACACAGAATTCAGATTTCCTCAGATTAAAGCTCACCCATGGCACAAGGTATTAGAATTGTTTTGTTTACTTTAGCATTCCATTTTTAATTGATGTTATGATACGAGTGCATATTACAACCTGCAAATCCTATGCTGCAGATTTTCCACAAGCGGATGCCTCCAGAAGCAATTGACCTTGCATCACGTCTTCTCCAGTATTCACCAAATCTACGATGCACTGCCGTGAGTTTTCCATCTCATTTTGTTTGACTGATTCAAGTCAACTGTTGAAGCCATCTACTATTAATGATTGCTCCAAATTATTAATGGCATTAGTTGTTTCTTTCAACTTGATTGGTCATGTTCCGCCCATCACTTTCAGTTTTCGTCTGTTAACATATTCTATCAATAATCAATATATTTTATTTGTTCACGCATCCTTTATTTTGTGGGTATAAAACTAGTGTCAATCATTGGATTTGGGTTGGATAACACCAGTATGTCATTGTTAATTCTCTCCTAAAAGTGTACAGCATTTAATCGGATATTCTTGCAAAAGGAAAGATTATGTTTAACCCTTTATTTTGGATGTGCGTGGATGTTTTCGAGGAGGAACAGAAAAAAATAATCAATATATTCGTTTATCTTTCTAGTTTCTACCAGTTTATGGATTTCAGTTTTTTGAACAAGAGGTTTATGGATTTCTCATGTTCACTATGTTCTTGTGAATATGGAGTCCACAACAATCTATCTTACTTTTCATTCCTATAATGCTGCCATTCTCTGCCCTTGAATTTATATGATCATTGTTTTCGAATTCATATCAGTGTAACTTCATGCAATATGCTGATTAATCACCATTACAATTTACAGCTCGAAGCATGTGCACATTCATTCTTTGATGAATTGCGAGAACCCCACGCAAGGTTGCCAAATGGACGTCCATTCCCCCCACTGTTCAACTTTAAGCAAGAAGTAAGTAATTTCTAGGCAGATATACCTTTCATGAACAAAAATACTAAGTTAAGATGAAAAGACCAACTTATGTGCCTGCTTGTTCATTTGCAGCTAGCGAATGCATCGCCAGAGCTCATCAACAGGTTGATACCAGAGCATGCTCGGCGACATTGTGGGTTCAATTTCTTGCCTGCTGCCGGACCGTAGGACGGCCGGATGGTATTTTTACTTTGCGAAGCTGATGCTTGTTTGTGCCGAAGGGCAACTTGCATGTTCTCACATTTAAGGTGTAGAATCTGACCATTATTGGGAAGCTGAACATGAGCTGGCGCCAATGTGTTATATGAGGGGGGTGTGCTAGACACAGCCAACCCATGTTAATTTAATGCTTCTCCTCCATTATTAGGAGGCCATGGTGGTCAGGATTAGCCAAGTACTGTGGGGATAGCTGGAGGGAATGGGGATGGTGTATTGTTAAGCTATTGAAAGGGATCAGATCCCAAGTACTGTACTACTTTCTCCCACGATTAATGTTGTAGTGCCCCTGTAAGTGTTTCTCATGCCCTATTGTCGATGTAATTGTGTAAATGTTCCTAATGGAAAATCTCTTGTTATGATACCCCATGCCCAAACTTGCTTATCCCCCCCTACTGTTTTCCTCTACCATATGGTTCAGAGAACTGCCCTCATCTGTTGGCTGCAAAGATGAATGTTGTGATCATCATTGTCACTGGAATACTGGATAAAATTGTTGATAAATGAGTAATATATTTGAGGTCTGCATTTGTGAGTTGTGTAAGGATTTAAGGCAGGTGTCACCACTAATCCTATATTGAGAGAATAAAAGCAACAGTTGAGAACCAATTGGTTGTGTCGGCTGGTCCTTCCATCAATAGAGATGCTGTCTGTTTAGTGTGGTTGAGCAGAACACTATTTATTCGCTTTATTATCATCATGCTGACACACCTGCTCTATTAATCTTCTATAGCTATTTTTTTTCCAGTTGCTGGTTGACTATGGGAAGGCTACAAACTTATAGAAGTCTGTAAACAAAGCATATACACAGTGTTGTTTTGTTTTTGCTGCTTTGATGACTTCTTCATTTCACACCGTCCCCAGATTTCATTGTCTGCCTGCATGATTTCAAAGTTCTTTGGTCAATAATCACGATTCTGACAACTGACAAGTTGGAATTAGAACAAAACAGTGCTGCAAATTTCTAAGGTGAGCAGGTGG
The DNA here is from genome assembly GCA_000338895.3 of Oryza meridionalis. Classification (NCBI taxonomy): domain Eukaryota; kingdom Viridiplantae; phylum Streptophyta; class Magnoliopsida; order Poales; family Poaceae; genus Oryza; species Oryza meridionalis. Next base: position 8,035,130 of record CM002525.2, on the reverse strand, counting down.
AGTCAGATTTTGTAGGGCCTAATCTGAATTTTCTGAAGGCCGTTGATTGAGCTGGTCTCACAGTCGCAGGAATCGTCATCCTAACGATGCAGCAGGTTGTTTTTGCACTACAGTTGTGGACATATACAAGCCGAAATGAAAGTACTGACGATGGTTCATGGTTTCCCTGGTTTTTGGCTTGGCAGTTGGTACTACCATCCGGCAGGATAGACCATACACATGCAAAAGCAGTTTGTGCTTGTGATCTCGTCTTCGTCTCGGGCAATATTTACCGGAGATTAGTAGGCTTGGACTAATGCGCATAAGCAAGCATCCGAGGGTACATTGCATCTAAATTAATCTATTAACATACCATACATTAATCCCACTAACCAAGACATTACTCCCACTCCCATATTTAGCCTTGTTTGAAGAGCTGAGTTTTCTGAGAAGCAACATGTGAGAATCCAAAAAAGTTAGTTCTTTATCGTTCTAATTTATTTACTATATTCTACAACAATAAATTCTCACAATCTGGACAAAAGCCTAGAATGTTTGAAGAGCTGTAGATTCTAGAAGAAATGACCATGTTTGAAGAGCTGTAGATTCTAGAAGAAATGACCATGTTTGAGAGGAGCTTCAGTCTTTAGCTCCCCTATGCATCTATATTCTCACCTAGATTCTGAGAATATGTAGTTATATAATCCAGATATTAGCTAAAGTTGGGAAATTCACCTTTTCTAGATTCTCATTAACAGTCTACTCACTGGCTGCTGTTTCGAGTTGTTCCAAACAGGCCTATGTGCTATCATGGGGGCACTGATGCCATGTTAGCGTGGCACGTAAATATCTCCATCCTATTTTCTTTTCGTATTCTTAACTCCGTGAATCCTTAAGAACAAGTTTAATAATAGAAATGTCCACTACCTCTGATTATTCATAGCATCTACTCATCAATTAAGAGGTACTCCTTATGTCCCAAAATGTAAGTTATGAAACTGGACAACTGTATATTCAGATTAATAGCCAAAAGTTGTTATATTTTGGGACGGAGGTAGTAACACATATGACATAACATCTCTAATTCCCAAACCATAATACTATAGTATAATTTTATTTATGTTGTTTGCTCTCAAACTGATCTATCTTCGTTTTTCACCTTTTTGAAGATTACATAGAGGTTGTATTTGTATAAGAAATGGATTATCCTCTCTCCCTTATCATTTCTCTCCTCCACCTCACCCTAATTTGGTACTTTTAGAAGAAGCAACCAAAGCCTTATTGCACTTGTTCTAACTGCGGAGAACAAATGGTAAAGCAGGCAATAAGGATGGCAAGGTGCTTGTGGGGGAAACTATTCTAATCCCTCGAGGGGATGTTCCTTTGTTTAAAAACCATTTAAACGGTTATGAAAAATTCTAAAAAAATTTGACAATATTCATACAACACATATATACAACTTCACAAAGTCTTAAGTACAAACTCAACTCACACGTCGAGATATAAAAAAGACAAATTCAGCATATGAATAGTAGCGTACTGTTTATATCTAAATTTGTTTTTTTTGTTTCTCGATGTGTAGATCGAATTTGAACATGAATTTTGGTGGATTAGTAGGTATCATTATACTCTACAATGTCAATTTTTTTTCAGATTTTTTCATAACTATTTGCATCGAATTTGAAAAAAAAGGTAGATGAGGGGATATCCCCACGAGGGATTAGAATCCACTCCCTGCTTGTGGTGATGTGAGGTGGCTGACATGGTACAAATCACATCTGTTTATAACAGGTGAAGGATGAAAGTGAACATTTTAAAGATGTAATTTTTTTTAGAGAAGGGTATAACAGGTGAAGGATGAAAGTGAATGAAAGTGAACATTTTAAAGATATAATTTTTTTTTTAGAGAAGGGTATAACAGGTGAAGGATAAAAGTGAACATTTAAACATTTTAAAGATGTAATATTTTTTTTAGAGAAGGTTATTTTTTACCCGGCCTCTACATCCAACCGGATATACGACCATTCAAAGTGAACATTTTAAAGATGTAATTTTTTTTAGAGAAGGGTATTTTTTACCCGGCCTCTACATCCAACCGGATATATACAACCATTGAAATAGGGAACTTAGCCCCACAAACAACCCAATCTAAAATTCGCTCCATAGAAGATTTGAACTCAGGACTTTGGGGTACTACTCAGGTCACTGTAACCACTAGGTTACATGCCCTTTTGTAGATGTAAAAAATGTTTTTTCCTTATAAACTTTTGATTCCAAGGATACATTTTCTCCATTTGCATGTTCGTGTTTTTTCAAGGTAAAGTGCCTTACAGAAAATTTCAGGGGACAATGAAATGCATAGGAAAAGATTTTGTGATTAACTCCATCGTACTGATGAGTGATGACGAAATGTATTTGGATCTAAATACAGGTGTTGTTAGTCTCCTTGTGGATAGTACCTAAATCTAGTTGCAATCACATGAGTTGGTCCTCTATGGCTCCATCTTTGTTGACATCGAAGCTATGATAGGACCGTAGGAGTGGTTAGCTGTTGCTACCCAGATTGTTTATCGCCCAATATATAAGATATCTAAGTCTATTGTGTACAGAATAATAGCTAAGATTTTTCACAAATCTTGATACAATTAAAAATTGACTGATTATGGTACTAAGTTTATTTGATATACGTGAGATGCTGCTGACATCTATTGATGCCTTGTCCACCTATAATAATATATGCCAGCCTCATAACGAGCACAATATATGGATATACATTAAGCTCGGAGCACATCATAGATTTAATGTAAAAATGTACGAGAACATTGAGCTATAAAATATCGAGAAAATGAAAACACAATTAACCTTATCACCCTCTGTAGCTTCAATATCCAAACCAAATTGCACTATGGGACTCAATACCAATCTGGCATTTCTCTGCATGCTCAATTTTCTCAACAACCAATACTGTTGTCTAGGACCAGTGCCATCATTTGTTTGTTTCTTCCCTCCTTCCCTACAAAAAAAACTGTGTTTTCAATGGCCCTCTTGTCCACACATACAGTAATGTTAAATTGTCTAGAAACTGTCACAAGGAAACAAATGTTTAGGGTTCCCAAAGAGAACAAACAATTGTGTTGTGTCAGAGCTAGCTCAATCAGGAGCAGTAAAAAACAAGCAGCAAAACAACAGGAAGGCTCAAGTAATTGGCAGACCGGAAGCGCCAATTCCCTAGCTATTTATAATTTCGAGGACCTATTTACAATTTCACATTTCTCACCGACCCAAATAACAAAAAACGAAAATGAAAATAAATAAAAATCGGGAGCCTTTTTTTGGGGGCGCGACTCCCGAGGCAGGGAGAGAGCCACCCGCCTCCACTCGCGATAAACGTAATTAAGGCCCAATTAGCGATCGCTTTCGTAATTAAGATGCCCAATTCCCAACCAAATTGCGCTAATTTAATCTTAATTCTAATCTAATCACATCCCCCCGCCTAAGCTAAGCACCCCCCGTCGCTTAGCTCGATACAGTGGCAGTATTATACTCGCGTAGGCGCCCATGGCCGCCAAGCCCGAGCTCCTGCAGCGCAGCCCACCTCAAGCCTCCGCCTCCGCCTCCGCCTCCGCCGCCGCTGCTGCGCTGCGCACGCGCGGCCTCCTCCTCGCCGTTCCCGGCGTAGCCGTCGGACTCCTCCCATGGCGGCGGGGCCCCGCGCGCTCGCCGTGGCGGCGGTGGTGGTCGCCGCGTGGGCCGTCGCCGCCGCCGGGGACCCGCCGCTGTCGCCCAAGGGGCTCAACTACGAAGGTGCGTGGGTAGCGGTGGGTTTTGGTTGGGGAGCGGGAACCCTAGGTGGGTTAGGGTTTTGATATGATGTGGGGGGTTTTTGCAGTGGCGGCGCTGATGGCGGTGAAGAGCAGGATGCGGGACGAGAAGGGGGTGATGGGAGGGTGGGACATCAACTCCGTCGACCCGTGCACCTGGTCCATGGTCGCCTGCTCCCCCGACGGATTCGTCGTCTCGCTGTGAGGATTCCCCTCTCCTGATTCGTTCGTTGGATTTTGTTATTGCTGCTGCTGCTGCTCGTGGTGGTGGTGTTGATGATGGCGGTTTTGGTTGGATTGCTGGGCTGCTGCAGGCAGATGGCGAACAACGGATTGGCCGGGACGCTGTCGCCGAGCATCGGGAACCTCAGCCACCTGCAGACAATGTAAGGGGTTCTTGAACGAATTCATTTGAACCTTATCAAATGCAAGGTTTTGTTCTTGTTCCATTAATGCATTTATTAGTGAGCACGGATTGTCTCATAGTCGTAGCACTGCAAAATTAGTTGAGCTGGGTTGGTGTTGACAAAAAAAAAATCGAACGCGCCGGCCTGAGAGATCTGCTTAGCTCCAGTGTAGGTCCAAAGATTGGTGAGATGCGAGTGTGCCAGTCAGTTTGATCCTGCAACTGACAAGATATGTAAACAATAGATAAAACAGCCGATCGGCTAAACAGCCGTGGAGCAATCTCAGCCGATGCCGATACCAGCCAATAGCGATAGGGTTTTGAGCTATCGGCTATATGTCCAATGTAGATTCTGATACTTGATGTAAATAATGATATAAAGGCAATCGACTGATGATGGTGTAATAAAATAACAATATAATCTAATAGAAACCAATCGGCTAGCAATGATATGATAGAATAAGCACTGATCCGAAGGTTAAAGCATACATCGGCTGAAGGTCCGATGCCATAAAATCCACATATTAGATTAAACAGTGAAACCTTTGTTGTCATCGGCTAAATCCAACTTGTATATATATGTAATCCTTATGAGCCGATGCAACGTCCAGATAACTTATCGGCTAGCACCTCGATAAGACATTAGCATGAACCTATCGGCTTAACAAGACTTATATTATCAACAACAATCTAGCAGGTCGAACCTAATCGATGTAGCACGAGATTGTATATGATAATCTAATACTCGATGAGCCGATAGATCTGTCTAATGTGATGGATATAAGAAGTCTATCTAGAACAACATTATAATTGTAGAGATATATCGGCTAAGACAGGAGATCAGACCTAACCGAGACAGTCCCAACTAAACCGATGCGTCTCTAAACACAATGCAATTAGAGATAGAATTGAGATATCAGTTAGGCAAATATATCAACCAAACCAGAGCGATCCAAGAGATCGAATCGATGCAGCCTTGAACAACACCAACGTAGCCGACAGATTCACCAGGGCCCGACAGAACGTAGGACTTACCCCTTTGCTGGAGATCGAAAACCGATGCAGCCCCGCGTCAGGTGCCCAAATTCCGCCGGAAGATAAGTAAAAACCTCAGGGAAGAGGGTGGCGATGCGCCGAGAGTATTGTTGATCGATAGATTGATAGATTACAATGACCCCGGGTGTACATATTTATACCCATAGAGAGATACTAGTCCTTGTCGGACAAGAAAGAAACTAAAAAGGAAAAGATAAAGTCCTTATCGGACACTAAACACACTTTCCTAAAGATAAAAGGAAACTAACAAACTATGCCTAATTAATAGATAAACTGTCATGTCGCATCCTTCTTGAACTCGGACTCTTCTAGATAAGCTTCCTTTGATTGATCCGACTCCACCAAGAACACGACATCGTGGTGACTTGACCCCCATCGGCTGATTCTAGAACTTTGAAGCCGATACTGACTCTAAACCGATGGTAACTTTGGGCTTACCAAATTTCACTGTTAACAGTTGGTAGGATCAATTTTCCCCCAACTGTTGTTTTGGATTTGGTACCATCCGATTGGTGATTGATCGATTGATACCCCCATAGTTAAAGAGCTGGAAGGTGAGGGCTTTACCCTATGGGCTTGCTCTTGGCTTGTAGTTGAACTTAGGAGAACTCCATGTAGGGTCCGTGAACACTGAACATTTACTCTCCAGAGCCAGCCAGGCCAAGACAGATGTGTAAAATACATCACTTGAGAGATGACAGCTGACATCGCATGGCACCTCTGAATAAAATTTCATTTTCTTCATCTGAAAAGAGTGGGGGACAGATGCCATGCCATGGCATCTCCATTTTTAATTTTTTTTTTCACAGACCTTCATGTGGGCAAATGACACTTTTCGTATTTGAATATAACATTGAAATGTTTATGAGTATGGTTTGTCCAACATTTGATTGTCTTCATCCTATTTGTAAGGACATGAGCATATTACATCTTGCAGTGTCATATACTTAAGTTGATCGTGTATTCATACTGATTCCCATAAACTTGTTTGCTTGACATCTGTCTGTCCTCATAAAATGAAACAAAATACCATTACTTGATTACTCAACATTTTTATTGTCTTCATTCAGGTTACTACAGAATAACATGATATCAGGTGGCATTCCTCCAGAGATTGGGAAGTTGACCAATCTGAAAGCTCTTGATCTTTCTGGTAACCAGTTTGTTGGTGAAATCCCAAGTTCTCTAGGGCGGCTGACTGAATTAAACTATCTGTGAGCAGATTCCAAAATATTGCTTCAAATTTTGTGCCACATATTTTGTTTGTCCCAAAATATGACTTTTGTTTGTGAATCCTTCAGGCGCCTTGATAAGAACAACTTGTCTGGACAGATCCCTGAAGATGTTGCAAAGCTTCCAGGTCTCACATTCCTGTATGTCTCTTTTCACCACTTTATATTCTCTCTTCTGTTATAAATGTTGTGTATAAACGTAATTATTGATTTTTACCCAACATGGGAAAATTGTTTCAGTGACTTATCATCCAATAATTTGAGTGGCCCGGTTCCAAAAATCTATGCACATGACTACAGGTAAGTTGGTGAGAGTGCGTATGATAAGCTCCGCTTATTTTCTTCCATTTGCTTATCCAAAGTGTTTGGCGCCTGCATATTTTCTGTTTTCTTATGCTAAACTAAGCGTAGGCACACAATTCCTTCCCAAAGCATATGCACATAATTCCTTCTCATCAGTTTTAATACCCTCCTGATGATCACTTTCCTCTGATTTCCAGTCTTGCAGGAAACAGGTTCCTTTGCAATTCATCAATTATGCATGGTTGCAAAGATCTCACAGTATTAACTAATGGTAATTGTTTGCCTGATGTCATATACTTGCATATTTATCTGTTGGACCTAATTTGCCTTCGTTTGCAGAATCAACAATTTCTAGCCCGTCGAAAAAAACAAACAGCCATCATCAACTAGCTCTGGCAATTTCATTAAGCATCATATGTGCCACAGTATTTGTTCTGTTTGTCATTTGTTGGCTAAAATATTGCAGATGGCGCTTGCCTTTTGCTTCTGCTGGTAATTTTCAAAGGGCTAAGCTTCTACTCTCTTATTGCAGAGTTCAGAATATATAGCATCTGATAAACATTCTTTTCTTTTGTTACTTCTAGACCAAGATCTTGAAATTGAATTGGGCCATCTAAAGCACTTCTCATTTCATGAGCTTCAGAGTGCAACTGACAATTTCAACTCAAAGAACATATTAGGTCAAGGTGGCTTTGGTGTTGTTTATAAAGGCTGTCTGAGAAATGGAGCTTTGGTGGCTGTAAAGAGACTAAAAGATCCTGATATTACTGGTGAAGTTCAATTTCAGACAGAAGTGGAGTTGATTGGTCTAGCTGTGCACAGGAACCTTTTGCGGTTATATGGATTCTGCATGACCTCAAAAGAAAGGTTGCTTGTATATCCATATATGCCAAATGGCAGTGTTGCTGATCGCTTGAGAGGTAATTACAATCGTCCAAAACAAATTTTGATTATATGTTTTAATATAGCTGGGCCAGTTTCCAGTTGTAGTTCTTATTCAAGTTAGACTGTTGTTGATCCAAAAGCTAAAATGATGATTATGTAAAACTATGATAGCTTCCTTACAAAGATGTGTCTTGTGATCCTGTGTTGGTTGATTTTGCATCATTCTCCTATCATTTCTTTTCCATTTCACTCTCTTACTAACACAAAGTTAATTTGTAGATTACCATCATGGAAAACCTTCTCTTGATTGGAGCAAGCGTATGCGGATTGCTGTTGGGGCAGCCAGGGGACTGCTGTATCTTCACGAACAATGCAATCCTAAAATCATTCACAGGGATGTTAAAGCAGCTAACATTTTGCTTGATGAAAGTTATGAAGCAATTGTTGGGGATTTTGGATTGGCAAAACTTCTTGATCGACAAGAATCACATGTTACTACTGCAGTTAGGGGCACTATTGGACATATTGCTCCAGAGTATTTATCAACAGGACAGTCTTCAGAAAAGACCGATGTTTATGGGTTTGGCATTCTCCTGTTGGAACTGATCACTGGGCCTAAAACCTTGAGCAATGGGCACGCGCAATCTCAGAAGGGAATGATTCTAGATTGGGTATCTCCTTTTAGTTCAATCTTTATCTAATTACCTAACTACTGTCATTTGATGCCCATATCCTTGTATACTTTCTTACCACCTAATCTTAATGCTCTGCAGGTTAGAGAAGTCAAGGAAGAAAAGAAACTGGATAAACTGGTTGACAGGGATCTGAAAGATTCATTTGATTTCGCTGAGTTGGAGTGTTCTGTTGACGTAATTCTGCAATGCACTCAGACCAATCCTATTCTGCGCCCCAAGATGTCGGAAGTCCTTAATGCCCTTGAAGCTAATGTCACCCTGCCAGAGAACGGCGTCGACTTGAATAGAGAAGTGCCTCCCTATGGAGGATCTTGCAGTTTCTCAGTAAGGCATGAGGATCCTCATGATTCATCATCCTTCATAATAGAGCCAATTGAGCTATCTGGTCCCAGATGATCACAATTGTACATCAGGGGGAAGAAAACCACAAACAAAAGGATGACAATTGTACAAAAACGTGTATAGTCTGGATGTAGTTTTACTTGGAATCTGCAAGGAGTTTGCTGGTGTTGCAAATGCCTCACGATCCAATCTCTAACTGCTAGGTAGATCGGTCATTTCTGGTCGTGTTGGCGTATGCACTGTACAGTGCAAATCAGTATGCTACCCATCCTACAATATGTTCTCGAGAAAATTACATTGCATCTTGCATGCTTTTCTCAGTTACAAGAATCAGTATGAAAGAGCCCAAAAGCACGAATCAATATGAAATGTTCTTCGCTGAGACGGCTTATTCCTGCGAGTCTACATGCTAAACGTTCATGTTACGTTTACCAAAAAATATTCAGCAGAATACGCCTGCATCGTCTTGATATCACATACAAAAAAAGCATCAAATTTTATCTAAATTCTCATGGTCGGTCGGCAGGGCCACACATGACTTGTCAAAATGCTCAGCTCATTTGCATTTATTTTCTCTTTCACATGTTTCTGTTTCTGAGGTGACCTGCCACAGGCATAACATCTGACGATTGAAATAACAGGATCGGCATCTATAGCTCTCAAAATTGGATAGGTTTCTAGTTCTCTCCTCCATACAGGGAAAATCCGAAGTTGGAGAAACACCAGCATGTTCACTGGATTATTTCTCTCTAGTACAACCATCTTAAAGGTCAATAGACCCCCCAAAAAAAAAACGCCGCCGCTTGCAAGCCTCATTTCATTGGCCGAAGAGGGAAGAGGAAGTAGCTTCATTTCGTTTTAGTGACCTCATGAATAGCATTAGCCAAATACGCCACATTTCCTGTTGTTACACCAGCCATGCTGAAAGAAATGACAGAAAGTTAGATTTTTTTTTTTGATTAGAACGAAGAATCAGCAACATGAAAAAACTGAAAGTACTGTTATTATACCTTATTCTGCCATTACGGGTCATGTAAATATGGTATTCATTGGTTAAGCGATCCACCTGTTCAGGTGTCATCCCACTGTAGCAGAACATTCCAATCTGCAAATATGCTTACGTTTTTAATATTCACCATATAACTAACAATAATATTAGGCTGAATGTGGAATATCAATCTCCATACAGACTGAGTGAACATAACACACAATGATATCAAGTTGCATACATGGTGAAAATTTGAACCAAGTATGGGTAAATGGACATTTAAGTTGCACATAATTCTTGCCCAACATATATCAATCGTACAAAACGGATATGTATGTACTTGTAAGCTTACAAGGAGAATGAGTGAAGTTAGTGGTTCTTACAGTTTTTGACTTACACTGTTACTTACCGAATCAACTATACCCAGACAAGACTTAATAGCTATTGTACAATTATCCATTTCTAATTGATTAGTTGGGACTCAAGACAACCACTTTGACAAGGCCTCAAGTTAGAACACAATATTTATGATACAAAATCCACTTTGACTAGTTTGCAAGTATGCTGGAAGTTCAAGCAACAGGACCAGCACTAGAGTACATCAGTCCACATGAACTGTATTCCTCAATGAACCAAACTCCAACAAGTTTATGGTACAACCTGACTATATCTATTGTGGGCCTTGGAGATGCTGGCAACTACTTTGAACCGGTATAATTTGCATGTCACTGAATTCATATTCAGAAATGGTACATTTTCATGATTTCTTTACCTGATTGGTGATGTGATCCCATGACAATGGTGAACCTAGGCCTTCGAGATTTTCCCGGAGTGCCTTCCGCATTCCAATGATTCGATCAGCCATACCCTAAGACAACCCAGTGGTGATATTAAACTCCTTCCACGCTTCACATAGATTAATCTATTTAGGAACTTACGTAGTTAAGACTTCTTACCTTGACCTCTTTCAACCATAGACTCTTTAATTCTGGATCATTAAGGATTATAGAGACAACCAGTGCACCATGAACAGGTGGGTTGCTGTACATTGGCCTTGCAATCTGTTGCAATTGGCTCTTAACAGAAACTGCTTGCATCTCATCCTCACACAGAATACTGAAACAGCAATACAAAATCAGTTTTATGATCATTAGAGTATGATAATTGTTTAAAGAAAATATGACAAATTGGATCACTCAATTCTATTTGAGGTTATATACTCTTCCCCTTAATGGAACAGGAGGGCTTCCTGAAGTGAAAATATTTCAGTCTCACTAGATATGAGCTCCACGCGCAATTTCCCTTTTTTTTTTTGATAAATCAAATGACTAACGCTCTAAGCCACGTTTCATTTTTAAGGACCATGCATGGAATTAGTTATGCAATACAGAGAGTAGCGTTGCTATGCTCTCCCCGAAGAAAACAGTACAAATCCTGAATCAACAGTAGTTAACATGATGTTATTTTGTGCTTCTTAATTATATCCAGAGCATAGGAGCACAGCATTACACAACTATATAAATTTCAAGCATAAATGACACTAGGCGAGTGAATACCTCAAGCACCCTGCCCTTTGCCCATACAGTCCCATGTTCTTTGCATATGACTGAGCACATCCAATTTGATGCCCATCTTCAAGGAAGATTCGGATTGCTTTAGCATCTCTCTCTGGATCACCGCTGGCAAATCCTTGGTATGCCATGTCAAAGAATGGGAAATGATTCTTTATCTGTCAAAACACATAAGTAAAATGTGATATCTGTCGTTGGTGATAACACCAACAAAAAGCCAATCCTTTCACTTCTGCTACCTTGAATTGGTAGGATATCTCTCTCCATTGTTCTTCAGTAGGATCAACTCCAGTAGGATTATGGGCACAAGCATGAAGCAAAAAGAATGAACCATTTGGAGCGTTCTGCAGATGAGAGGAATAAAAATGAATTAAAAGGAGCTATAGGAAACCCATCAACAGGTCAGAAGCACTTATAAGAAAACGGTGAGTCTTTCTGGGTACCATAATCTGATGGAATAGGTATGTGTCAGGAAAACTAAGTGTACGTAAAACTAACCGGTGAGTTTCTGGGTTCCAAAATCCAACTGTATAGGTATAAGTCAGAAAAACTAAGTGTACCTAAAACTTATCATTTATCAATGAGAAAGAAATCTAAGTCAGTATCGACTCTACAAATATCTAATTTCAAACAATATCCATGATCTTGCTACAGATAGCAGCAACAATGCAATAATTCCTAATAGTAAGATATTTTTCTAACAATACTGGGGAAATGAATCACCTTAATATCATCCATCAGTCCTGCAAAATCAAGCCCTCTTGACTCTGGATGGTAATAGGTGAATGTCCTTTGAGGCACTCGAGCATCCCTCCAAATGTTATGATGACTGGAGAAGTTACACACACTGAGGTTAGAATGTTAGATACTGATGATGTTAACAATATTGGAGAGCAAGAATAACGGGTGCCTACCATATCATGTAGAGACAGCATAAGCTTATTTATTTCTCTAACACATTATACTGTAATACACACCATCTACATCTATGCTTTCTCTTCCTATTTATTTCTTTAAGAGATTTTTCTTAGATGTAAAGAAAACAACAACAATTCATGTCTCAGCAGGATTCCAACTCACTTGGACCATGTAGGTGTAGGTATGTAGATCTGTGAATCCGGCAAGAAACGCCTCTGGAAATCAGCAAAGAGCCGGCATGCACCTGTGCCTGAAAGAGCCTGCACCGCAGCAATCCTCTTATCTTTGATGAAATCAGAATCCTCACCATATGCCAGCTTTAGTGACTCTTCAATCATCTTTATACTTCCTCCCATTGGAAGGTACTCCCTGTTTTGCAAAATGAAAGGAAATTAGAACCTAAGGCAACCTCCAAAGGTCCAGCACTAAAACAGGTGTAGCATCAACTGCAAGACAGTATTATGCTTTAGTTTTTTTTTGACATGGAGTATTATGCTTTAGTTGATCATTTTTTTCAGGACAAAGAAAAAAGGATTGGAGTGACTAATCTCTAGTGCAATGATGTCTACTTCCACACCACAAAAGAGCTTAAAGAAGCATCCGGAAACCATTTTACCACAGAATGCCTACAGAAGATCTAAATCGCGGTAGGATGGAACAACATTTTTTTTTTTTGGCATCAAGCGTACATACATTTCGTGATTGAAGAAGGAAAAGGAAGGTTTACACATGATCCAGATCATGTTTGAAAACAAAATACTAGTGATAGATCATTAAAAAAAAACGCTTCAGAACGAACCAGCGGTATCAGGTTGCTTATATTTCAGACTGGAACTAAAAAAGAATCAAGAACCAAGATTATTGCAGCTCATATGTACAAATCCCAGCAGGTAGCTCAGATCCCCACATGCACAAGTAATCAAGCATTGAAGCTAACTGCAAGAGACAGAGAGTGATCTCGTTCTGACATGTTGAGGTTGCCGGCGATCCGGCGCTCGGCCTCGCGGACGCACTCGAGCACGACGGGCTTGCCGTTGTCGTCCCGGTAGGCGCCCTGCAGTTCCACCCAACATCTCCGTCAGAATCAATCAAGCGAGATCGGGGGTCCAAATGAGAGAGAGAGAGAGAGAGAGAGAGACGTACGACGCCGACGTTGACTTTGTCGGGGGAGGGGTCGGCGAGGAAGGCCTCGGTGACGCCGAGGATGGGGTCCTTGGGCGCCGGCTCGACGTGGCCGAAGAGCGACGCCATCGCCCTCGTCGCGTGCTGCCTCGCCCCCGCCAGCGCCCCAGCCCGCCGCCCCCGGATCGCGGCCGCCGCGCGGGACGACGACATCGCCATGGCTGGCGGATGGGCGGCGGCGAGGAGGAGGAGGAGGAGGAGGTGGTGGTGGTGGACAGTGGAGAGCAGTGAGGTGAGGAGGAGGAGAAAAGCTGTGGGTTTTTGGGGTTGGTGGTTTTGGCGAGGAAGGAGGAAAGAAAAGGTGGCTCGCTTTGCTTTGATGATTCCTCGCGTTGCGTCGTCCTCCGGAGCTTTTTGATCGGTGCGGGTGCGTGCGTGATGAGTGACGCTGACCCGGATGGACGGACGGCTGCGACTGCCACTCGGCGCGGCCGCAACTCTTTCTTTTCTTTTCTTTTTCAAACCGTTTTACTGCTAGTTCCACAGTGCTGGAGCACCTGGTGATTACCATCACGGTGTAGTAATTTTTAAATGGGAATGCTAAAGGACAGATCCCCGACTCCTCGGCACCATCATTAAGGGCAGTAGCAGTGCAAGTCACGGGCCTATGCGTGGAACATAATTAGCCCGTAAGGCATGCATTCCACAGTGCTCGTGACCTAACAAAAGAATCCACGACCGGTCGACCCGACAGCCACCTACTCCACCAACGAAAAAAATCTGGCACTTCTCCTCCCATCCCCGTGCCGCTTCTGCTTCCTCCCCATCCACCGTGTGCTTCTACCCCAAATCCGCCACGGACCGTCGAGGGCTCAGAGGTCTATGGCGGTGCGCGGATCCGGAGTGGAGCAGCGACGGTGTCCTCGAGGCCGTCTCCGGAAGCGCCGCCTGCCTCAACACCGAGCGGTTAGGAGGCCGAGGCGGCGGTGTGGATCCGGAGCGGCGATAGTCGAGTAGGCCGAGGCGGCGGAGCGGCACAGGAGCTCCGCCTCCACTGGAGCTCGAGCGGATTGGTCTCTCTTCCGTGGCGGCCCATGCCCGAGGAACGACAAGCGGCGGTGAAGGAGGAGAAAGAGGAGGAGGCCTGAACCGAGCCAGAGCAGCGGGCTCGAGCGGAGGAGGAGGCCGGAGGAGGCAGAGGAGATCAGGAGGAATCGGTAGGGTGAGAGGGAGCAACGAATTGAAGCAACGACTTCCATAGTGCAGTCGCGGAGGGGATTTCCTTCACCACACGCCCTCGTTGCAGTGAGAAAACGCGTCTCCCAGTTAGGGAGCGAGCGGCTGAGCGAAAGTGCGGGTCTTGGCGTCACGTACGCATGAATCCGAGCTGGCACAGTAGGTAACTCGCCCACGTAGGAGCACTGTGAAGGGCCTGATATTGCCTCACTCTTTGCTGTGGCGAACTAGCACATCGTATAGATAGACATATGGCCCAAGGCTAGACGGCCTGGCCCAAACACGACATGGCACGCTTGTTGTTGAGCCCGTGCTGGCCCAGCCCGGCCCGATAGTTGGGCCATGCCTGGGTTGATGCCTTAGCACGGTGGGCTGGTCCGGCACGGCACGGTCCAATGAGCACGGAAGAAATAGTTGAGGGACCTAAAAAAGACTTAATTCAAGGCATAACCAAAGAGAATAGGGAAGCAAAATAGACTTATTCTAGCAATATAAGACGTCCCAAAGAGATGAGGGAGGGAATAGACTTATTCTATGGAGAAGCACGATGGGTTGTTGTGCCTTCGGACCATACTGTAGCACATAGTGTTGTATCATGTGGTACTGTAGCATGCAGCCCGTGCATATGGGCTGCACGAGGGGGTGGCCTGGTCGGCCCAGACAGAAGCCGTGCGTGTCGTTGGGGTCCATTTCTAATTAGCACATACGCGCTATAAGATTAAGTCGCGTGTGTTTCCCATCCATCTCACGCGGCCTAAACCCTAGCGCTGTCGCGCTATCTTTTCCCTTTTTTTTTCTTTTTTCGCTTAGATAGACCACGTATCGTTGGATTAAAATCAGAATAGAAAAACACGATTAACGTCTAGGTAATTAGGTTGTATTAGGAAACGTGATTAGCGTCATGATTAGTTTAGATCTTTTTTCCTCTGTATTAGCATTTTAGCTGGCGCGTATGCGTGCAGTAGCAACCCCCCCCCCCCCCCCCCCCCCACGCGGCAGGAATTAGGTGCAAGCGCTTTAGGAGTTCGACAGTTGGGTTGTTTTCGGTTTTAGAGGAGTTGATTTGGAAATTAAGGGATAGAGTCCTATCGGGAATATAAGTTTTACTTCTACTTTAAATAGAAGGTTTTGTGGTATAAATAGATTGGGAGGCTATGACTTGAGGGTAAACTAAGATTGTGAAATTATAGAAGCGATCTCTTTCAATTTCGTATATTTTACATTATTATTCGGTTTTTGGCAGTAACTTGTGATTATTTATTTTGCTACGATTTTGTTCAAATTAATCTATCCAAAAATTTTCTAATACTTTAATTCTACAGACTATTTGGCGCATGGTGATTTTACCTACATGAGGTGTTTTGGTGATTGATGATTTTTATGCTACAAGAGAGAATTCGTCTAAAGGTGGAGATTGTTAAATATGTGATCCAAATTTATGCCTATAATATATTTGGATTAATTTTCAAGTAGGACTTTATGTCTTTTTCTGTTAGGTGTTTTTTCTTTTTATCTCCTATAAATACTATGGTAAAGTGTGTAGGAATGGTGACGTTCACTACTATTCCTCAAATTTTGTAATCAACTGTGGTTGCTGCCGATCGACGGCTGTGGTTTCTTTAGACTGAAAGGGTTTTCTGCGTAAAAATTTGTGTGTCTATTGTGCATTTATTTTCATGTTCCGAATACACACCCATTGTCATCTCTGCTGCCGACTGCATCACCGCCGTAGAAGTCTAAGCAGGAAGCAACAACCTTGCCGCCTACTGGAAATTTGACCAAAAAAAAAAGCAATGGAGTTCGTGGGAAGATAGTCGTCTGTCATCGAGTCAACCACCAATACATATGGTTTGGTTCGATAATTGGGATTGATTTGAGGGTCCGTTCTTTTCAGATTTTAGGATGACTCTAGCTGCAGCCGTGTCAGCTTGACCGTTCAGATTTTAGGATCGATTGATCACCCTGCACCCACTGGCACCAGTACTGCAATCCACGGACTCTACTTGCCCGGAAACATTGGCCGAGGGTGTGTTTAGTTCACATTAATGTAAAATTAAAGGTGTTTTTGATTATTATTCTGTGATGAACAATTGGCATCGGAGATTATTAGTTTTGATAATTGGAATTTATTTACGAAGTGGTTTTGGAGATGATTGGATTTTAACAGGTGATTGACAGGGACTGCTGTCTGTTGGGTCCGGTCAGACCGGGCAGGGTGTGCCGGTCAGACCGGCTGTATATGCACGGTCAGACCGGCGCAGCCTGCTGTCTGACCGGCCGACACTGTGTCGGTTTCGATTTCGGGTTGTTTATTTGGATATCCGTGATTGTTTCATGATTATAGCTTCTATATGGATACTATACGTATGTAATACTGTTGTTTGCTAACAATGAGACAAGCTGGGGATAGCTTGGTCTCGGAATATGGTTTCTTTGTTTATTTCATGTGTAGGTGACTTGATGCCTCAGGAGAGTATTTGCGGTGATGGACCGGGAGTCGGCTTGGGGATAAGACAACGTTCGTGGTGGTCAGAGATTATGCGGGATACTGAGGCTAGAGTTCAATGCACGTGGTTGGTAAAGATTCCATGTATACGATGGAGGTATTGTGTGCGTATGGGAGGCGGAGTCAAATTTGGAAGGAGTCCAAATTTGGTATGAGTGGTTATGTAAAGTTTGTTTCTTATACGAGAAGGTTTCCTATGGGGATTAGGACTTCTAGTATGAGTTTGGTTCGTGGCTTTAGGCTGCCTTTCTCATGTATAAATAGAGAGGGAGCGTGAGGCTTCCCGGTATCGCTTTTGAGAGCATTTGAGTTGATAGTTTAGTTAGGGTTTCTAGTTTAGTTGAGATTTTTGTAAGGAGTGCTGTTGTTGCACTTTGTAAATACAGATAGAATAAATAAAGTCATCATCCACTTTAAGAGTTCTTCGATTTGTGTTTCATCGGGTTTCGGCGGTCTAACCGGTGACACACCGGCGGTCAGACCGACGACATCGCAACGGTCAGACCGGCGGCGTAAGGGCGGTCAGACCAGCGACGGCGACAAGGAGCAGAGGCGATCTCAAGGCGGTCGGACCGATCGATCTACACCGGTCAGACCGACGGCACAGGCGCGGTCAGACTGGCAGGACAACTTTGGTTAGACCGATCTACATCGAATTTGAGGGTAAATTTTATTTCTGCTAAAAGTTTGGGTTTTTGGGCATACCAACCATTCACCCCCCCTCTGGTTGGCTTAGTTCTTTGTATTCGATCCTTCAAGTGGTATCAGAGCCTTGTTTTCATCTTTGGATTTTAACCGATCTAGAGTTTTTGCCATGGCTGTTAGGTTTTCAACTAAGCCTCATGTTTTCGATGGAACGGATTTTTCTCATTGGTGTAGTAGGATGCAATCTTATATTATTGCTGAGGATTATGATATTTGGAGAAAAGTTTCTCATGCTTATGTGATCCCTGAACAAATTAATACTGCTACTTTAAAAACTGAGTTTGAGCAAAATTGCAAAGCTCGCAATATTCTTTTGAGTGGGATTTTTCGTTCGGATTATGATCGTGTTGCTCATCTTCAAACTGCCCATGAGATTTGGATTGCTTTGAGTAATTTTCATCAAGGAACTAATAACATTAAAGAACTTCGTCGAGATCATTTCAAAAAGGAGTACATTAAATTTGAGATGAAACCTGGAGAAGTTTTGGATGACTATCTTTCTAGGTTTAACAAAATTTTGAGTGATCTTAGATCTTTTGATTCTTATTATGATGTTAATTATACACAATTTGATATTTCTCGCCACTTTTCGAATGGTCTTGACATGTCTATTTTAGGAGATGAAAGTTACATCTTTTCAGGAGTCTGTTGATATGTCTACTTTGACTTTGGATTCGCTTTACACAAAACTGAAATCACATGAGATGAATATTCTTTCTCGTAAAGTTGATTCTAAGTCGAGTGCTTTGATTTCTTCCTCAACTTCTTTGGATATTGTTGCTTCTTCATCGAAGTCTTCTATTCTTGCTTTATTTAATGCCACATCCGATGATCAACTCGAACAATTCGAGGAGGAGGATTTGGCTTTGGTTGCTAACAGAATTGCTCGAGCTATGAACAATGTCAGGTTTAGGAAAATAGGTGGTCCAAATCGTTGCTTTGAATGTGGTTCGATTGATCACCTTTGTTCGCGTTGTCCTAAGCTTGGGAGAGGCAAAAGAGAAGACAACAATGGTGATGAGAAGACCAATGACAACAAGCCTAAATCGAAGAGCACATTCAAGGGGAAGAAAATCCAAGAGGTTCTCAAGAAGGCTTTTGATCAAGTCTACGCCGCGTTTGAGCCACTAAACGATGTAGATGGTGATAGTGGAGATGAAGATAACGGAAAGAACATCTCCGGTGTTTGCTTCATGGCACGTGGTGAATCGGATTCAGAGTGTGAAGACAATGAGGTAAGTGCTCTTGAGGAAGCTATTAATATTTTGAGTGCAAAAACTATGAAGTGTGAGAAGATGTATAGAAAACAGGAGTTTATTATTGAATCTCTTAATTCTGAAATTACTAGATTAAAATCTCTTATTCCTAATGATGATGATTGCAAAAATTGTGAGGTTTTAATGAATGAAATTTTAAAAATTAGAGATGTTAATGCTGCAAATGATTTGAAAAATAGATCTTCTTTAGCTCTTAGTTTTGCTTCGCACACACGCACTTTGATGAGTTGTTTTTAACTAAAAAGTTGTTGCAAAAAATATCAAATTGCTTTTTTATGCTAGTTTGATGTTTAACTTGATTTGTGCTAAAAAGTTAAAACTACCTCATGATGTTTTGGATTGCTCAACATGTACTTTGAATAAGTTGAAATTAAAAGATGCTTTAGGTCGTGTTGAGTACATGGAAGATGTTGAGAAAAATAATGAAGTGCTTTCTTGCCCCAAGTGTCGTAAAAGCAAAGGTGTCATGGTAGATTGTGAAAATTGTGCTAATTTGGAAAAAAAAGGTTTCTTATTTGAAAAATTTTTTACTAAGATTTTCTGATGGTAAAAAGAACCTCAACATGATTTTAGATCAATCTAAGGTTAACACACATAATCGTGATTTAGGTTTTAATCCTTATACTCATCATACTAGACATCCTCCTCTTGTGTTAGGTGTTGGTCCTAGAAGTGGTGAAATTTTGGTTAAACCTGAAACTAAGAACACTGTGTTTAAATCTGCTAGCATCATGTCGACTTTGAGTGTATCATCTTCAAAATCAAATGTTGTGCATGCAAAACCTTCTGTTGTTGCTTGTGTTGCTAAGTCATCTGATTATACCAATGTTTCTAAACATCGTGAAAAATATACTTGTTCTTTTTGTGGCAAAAATGGACATATTGTTGGTTTTTGTTTCAGATTGGCTCATAAACAGAAAAATGAGAGAGAGATTGCTTTTGCAAAATCAAAGTGGCAAAAATCTGGTTTTCCCTTGAGGAAACCGGTCAGACCGCAGTGGGTCCCGCGGTCAGACCAACTACTGAGTAGCGGTCAGACCGGGCACCGGTCAGACCGGCGGTACAGAAGCGGTCAGACCGGCCACTGTACCTCGGTCAGACCGGCCTCGGAGGAATTTTTCTAAAAATTCTCAAACTTATTTTGCACGTGGATATATGCCTATTGGATCTACTGGTCGTGTGTCTCAGTACTGGATTCCTAAATTTTTATTATCAACTAACCCCAGTACTGAGGCTTCGACTTCTGCTTCTGTGTAGGCTTTGGTGGCAAGGAAGGAGAACATGTGGATCGTGGATTCCGGTTGTTCGCGGCACATGACCAGTGATAAAAATTGGTTCTCCTCTCTCAAACAGGCATCCAAGACTGAATCGATTATCTTTGGTGATGCTTCTACTAGTGCCGTTTTCGCTATAGGTTTGGTCAAGGTAAATGACAAGTTTGAATTGAAAAACGTAGCTTTGGTTGAGGACTTAAAGTATAATTTGCTTTCAGTTTCACAAATTGTTGATGAATATTTTGAAGTTCGCTTTTAGAAAACTAGAAGTAAAGTTTTTGATTCTAGTGGTGATTCTATGCTGAATATTTCTCGATATGGAAGAGTGTTTAAATCTGATTTTGATAATCCTGTTTCACCTGTTATAACATGTTTGTTTGCTAAGTTTGATAAAGATGTGATGTTTTGGCATCGTAGACTTAGACATGTTGGTTTTGATCATCTCACTAGGTTAAGTGGTTTGGATCTTGTTCGTGGTTTGTCTAAACTTAAGAAAGATCTTGATTTGGTTTATACACTGTGTCGTCATGCTAAGATGGTTTCTTCTTCACATGCTCCTATTGTTTCTGTGATGACGGATGCACCAGGACAGCTATTACACATGGACACTGTTGGTCTAGCTAGAGTGCAATCCGTTGGAGGAAAGTGGTATGTGTTGGCAGTGGCAGAGCCTGCAAATTTACCAAGCCTGGGCAAAACTAATCACTAAATCACTTTCCACGTATTTTATGAAGCCTAATTTTGTGAAACGGACGATTGATGTGCCTAATTTTAAGTAGGTTACACCACCGTAACTCATTTTTCTCCATCAAGTGCATGCGCAGACAGACTCCATCGCGCATGCATGCAACGGCAAGAATTACCATCTTGCTGCTTCTTGCGATGAGGTGCTTTAAGCATTTACCTGGTACCAAAACGATGCAGTACTAATTTTGACCGGGAAAATAGCAAAATGGGTGCAGAGAAATCGATTAATCTCTATGGGTCGCGCTCGGCAGAGCCTAGGTAACTGCCCGCCCTAGCCGGGCGGTGAATCCGCCGCTGTGTGTTGGTTATAGTTGATGATTTTTCTCGATATTCTTGGGTTTTCTTTATGGTAACCAAGGATGAGGCGTTTCAACATTTTCGTGGTTTGTTTCTTCGATTGGATCTTGAATTTCCTGGTTCTTTGAAAAGAATTCGAAGTGATAATGGTGGTGAATTTAAGAATGCTTCATTTGAACAATTTTGCAACGAAAGAGGTCTTGAACATGATTTTTCTTCTCCTTGTGTTCCGCAACAAAATGGTGCTGTTGAAAGAAAGAATCGTGTTTTGGTTGAGATAGCTAGAACGATGTTAGATGAGTATCACACTCCTAGAAAATTTTGGGCTAAAGCGATTAACACCGCATGCTATATTTCAAATCGTGTTTTCTTGAGGTCAAAACTTGGAAAAACTTCTTATGAGCTTCGATTTGGACGTCAACCCAAAGTTTCACATTTGCGTGTTTTTGGTTGCAAATGCTTTACCTTGAAATCTGGAAATTTAGATAAGTCTGAGGCACGCTCTACCGATGGAATGTTTCTTGGTTACCCTGCACACTCTCGTGGCTATCGTGTACTTATTTTGGAGACTAACAAAATCATTGAGACTTGCGCAGTTTCTTTTGATGAGGCTAGTCCAGGTACTAGACCCGATATTACAGGTACATTGTCACAGGTTCAGGGGGAGGATGGTCGTATTTTTGAAGACGAGAGCGACGACGACAACGAAGTCGGCTCGGCCGGTCAGACCGGACGCCAGGCTGGTCAAATCGCCGGCACACCTCCGGTCAGACCAGCGCCTGACGTTCGGTTAGACCGGCCAGGGTCGTCGGCTTCCGGTTCCGTTGATGCTGATCAAGATGGACCTCCAGAGGCTACTACTTCGACCAGTACTGGTACAGAACGTGAAACAACTTCAGAAGTCGCTGCTCCTTTGCATATTCAACGACGACATCCGCCGGAATAAATCATTGGTAATTTAGGTGAGCGGACTACTAGGTCTAAGGTAACGACTCATGATGTTTGTGCAAATTCTGCATTTGTTGCTTCTTTTGAACATAAAGATGTGTCACATGCATTAACTGATCAATCGTGGATTAACGCCATGCATTTGGAACTTGAAAATTTTGAGAGAAACAAAGTTTGGACTTTAGTTGAACCACCTTCTGGACATAATATTATTGGAACCAAGTGGGTTTCCAAAAATAAATAAAATGAGTATGGTTTGATTGTGAGAAATAAATCTAGACTTGTTGCTCAAGGTTTTACCCAGGTGGAGGGTTTGGATTTTGATGAAACTTTTGTTCCTGTTGCTAGAATTGAGGCAATTAGACTTTTGTTGGCTTTTTTTGTTTTAAAAGGTTTTAAATTGTATCAAATGGATGTGAAAAGTGCTTTTCTAAATGGTTTTATACAAGAGGAAGTTTATGTCAAACAGCCACCAGGTTTTGAAAATCCTGATTTTCCCAACCATGTTTTTAAATTGTCTAAAGCTTTGTAAGGCTTGAAACAAGCACCTAGAGCATGGTATGATAGGCTTAAGAACTTTTAGCTTGCGAAAGGTTTTTCAATGGGAAAGGTTGACAAAACGCGTTTTGTTCTTAAGCATGGTAATAATCAACTTCTCGTTCAGATTTATGTGGATGATATCATCTTTGGTTGTTCAACTCACGCTTTGGTTGTGGAGTTTGCTGAGACTATGCGTAGGGAATTTGAGATGAGCATGATGGGTGAGTTATCGTACTTTTTGGGATTGCAAATTAAGCAAACACCTCAAGGTACATTTGTGCATCAAACAGAGTATACGAAGGATCTTTTGAGACGGTTCAAGATGGAGAATTGCAAGCCAATTTCAACACCAATTGGTTCTACAACTGTGTTGGATCCTAATGAAGATGGTGTAGCTGTTGATCAAAAGGAGTATAGAAGTATGATTGATCTTTGTTGTATCTAACTGCTTTTAGGCCAGACATACAATTTGCTATGTGTTTGTGTGCACGCTTTCAAGCTTCTCCTCGTGCTTCACATCGTCAAACGGTCAAGCGAATAATGAGGTATTTGAATCATACACTTGAGTTTGGAATTTGGTATTCTACTTCATCTTCTATATGCTTGAGTGGATATTCCGATGCTGATTTTGGTGGTTGTAGAATTGATAGGAAAAGTACTAGTGGAACATGTCATTTTCTTGGTACATCCTTGATTACATGGTCTTCTAGGAAACAATCTAGTGTTGCTCAATCAACTGCTGAATCTGAATATGCTGCTGCTGCTAGTTGTTGTTCACAGATTCTTTGGCTTATTTCGACTTTGAAAGATTATGGTCTTACTTTTGATAGAGTACCTCTCTTTTGTGATAATACTAGTGCTATAAACATTACTAAGAATCGTGTTCAACACTCACGCACAAAGCACATTGATATTCGCTTTCACTTTTTGAGGGATCTTGTTGAGAAGGGAGATATTGAATTGACGTTTTTGGATACAAAGTTGCAACTTGCTGATATTTTCACTAAACCTTTGGATTCTAATCATTTTGCTTTTCTTCGCGGTGAATTGGGCATAATTCATCTTTTTGCCATGATTTGAGGGGGAGTTTTGTACCTCATGGTTTTATCAAGCAAAAATATGACAATGAGAAAAAGTGAGAAAAGTGAACTTTGTTTATACATATGGTATTTTCTTGTGCATGCTAGCAATACTATGAAGGTTTATTTGTCTCTAGTATAGCTTGTATGTGTTCTAGTCTTTTTATGAGATTTAGATTTTGCTTTTAAGGGAGATGATGCATGACACTTAAATTCTATATTTGAATTAAGCAAATACACAATGTTGATGCTAGCATATGGCTTTATCTCTAAATGCTTTATATATATATATATATATATATATATATATATATATATATATATATATATATATATATATATATATATATGCTTTATTGACTTGTTATTCCTCGAATAGCTTGTAATTGCTCATTGTGCAAAGAGAATAAAAATGTGAAAAAAATGAATACCGAATCCTTGGAAACAGTCTTGACGATAAGGACGTATTTGATGTGAGCAAAATAATGGGTGCCGAATCCCTGGAAACAGTCTTGACGACAGGGACGTACCCAGAATAATTGAGAGAAAAAATATGAGCAAAAAGGCTCAAGAAAAGAAAAGGTTAAAAAAAATTCTCTTGGTTGTTTTGTGCTAAAGCTAATTTGAGAAAGAGTGATAAATGCAATAGGTATATATGTTTAGTGTTTATTTTTCAATCTATGTGCTTGTTAAGATGTTGAGTTATAAATCGTATGTAATCATGAATTTTGATTGTTGATTCAAGCTTAATTGAAAAATCTTTGGTTTATGATTATACTTTAATGCATGCTTGCTATATTATAGATAGGTTTATCTTTCTTTTTATTGCAACACATGACTTGATATGTTATATGTATGCTAAGCTCTTGGAAATTAATGAACATAGTTCCTATGCTTGATGAAATCATTGTCAAAAGGGGGAGAAGCAAGGTGAATTTTCGGAGATGCAAATGAGTTTTTGAGAAGAGCATGTTTTTGGTGCAATCAGGAATTTCTTTATTTTCAAAAGTGAGAGAAGTTTTCTTTTGGATTTTTGAGCACGATGTGTACGTTTGTACGAAGTGTGCTTTTTACCACTTTTGTTTTTATTTTTCCACACACCAAAACATTTTTAATGGGTTTGCCAATGTGTTCATCAAGGGGGAGATTGTAAAATTAAAGGTGTTTTTTATTATTATTCTATGATGAACAATTGGCATTGGAGATTATTGGTTTTGATATTTGGAATTTATTTATGAAGTGGTTTTGGAGATGATTGGATTTTAACACGTGATTGACAGGGACTGCTGTCTGTTGGGTCTGGTCAGACCGGGCAGGGTGTGCCGGTCAGACCAGCGGTATATGCGCGGTCAGACCGGCGCAGCCTGCGGTCTGACCGGCCGACACTGTGATAGTTTTGGTTTCGGATTGTTTATTTGGATATCCGTGATTGTTTCATGATTATGGCTTCTAGATGGATACTATACGTATGTAATACTGTTGTTTGCTAACAATGAGGCAAGTTGGGGATAGCTTGGTCTCGGAATATGGTTTCTTTGTTTATTTCATGTGTAGGTGACTTGATGCCTCGGGATAGTATTTGCGGTGATGGACCGGGAGTCGGCTTGGGGATGGCTTGGGGATAAGACGACGTCTAGTGGTCAAAGATCATGCAGGATACTAAGGCTAGAGTACAAATGCACGTTGTCACGCCCGGAATTTCTATCCAAAATTCCAAACGCTTACATGTGTGTAAACCCTCGTCCAGGAATCAGCCGAGGCGCACAATAACAAATTGATAATAGAGTACAATTACTACTCTAATTAATAAGCGAATAAAATGTCATTACAGAGGTGGATAGTTCCTCTCAAAACAATAAAGATCTAAGCAGCGGAAAAAAAAAATAAAGATAAACAGCGCAGACGACTCCACTCCACAGGCAGCTTGACAAGGACTACGCCAAATCCTCACCACCATCAGCTTCACTGTAGAACTCCTCCTCTGATGAATGATTGCAAGGTGAGTATATGACATACTCAGCAAGCCACGCAGCAAATATGCAAGTGCACAGGATAACCAAGGATGGCATAATACAGGCTTCTTTGCATAAATAGCATTTAATGAATAGTTCAGAATTTAATAAAACAGTAGAGTATTAATTAAACAGTATTAATCCAACACTATACAACATACCCTGTTGTACAGGCCCAACCCTACTGAACAACCAACCCCGGCTGCACAGTTCTAATCTCCAAACCAGGAATATACCATTCCAAACCAGGAGATAATCAGATTATTACCAGTTATAGCATCTTTCATTATGGTGTGAAGGGTGAGACTAATCACGAAAGACATTGTTAGACCCGCCCATAACCGCGGGCGCGGCTATTCGAATAGTTTTACTCTGATCAGAGGTGTACCACTGTACCCACAAGACACAGCCCCACAACATGTCACCATGTGCCTTGGTACCACCACGGTACCTCGGAAAGGAGCTGTGACATTACCCCTCACACAACACAATTCACTACAATGCACCATTCCTAGATCATAATCACCCTCTTATAAACAAGGCATGGACTCCCCAGCGACCCCCGTGGGCTTATCTCCGCCACTTCTCAGTCTGGTGCTCCGCAATGAACTATGCTATACAAAAGATAAAGCCGTTGCCCACGCTGGCTTGTGGTTGGCACGGTTAATGTTTCACAACCGAAACTCGTGAACCAGTCCTTAATTGTCATGAGCACGACCATCAAAACCATGTACTCACAACCCACCATTATCAGGTTTTAGTCGTCAAATTAATTAATTAACCAATCACGATCGACCATCGTGAACTATCATTAAGCCATCATTAGATAATAGTGAATCATAAGTTATCCCATTAGTGTGCTAATGTTTCTAAGCATGGCTAAGCAATTACATCTAATCATCTAGTCGAACCAATATAAAGCTCAACTAGTCAAGTTATAATAACCCAAGGTATCAAGGAATAAGATAATCAAGAACAAAAGGGCTATAACAAACAATAGGCTAATTCCACCCAATGACATTCGAAAATAAATGCAATAGTTGAATAGAAACAATAGCTTTAGACGGGATCAATATGCTCAAAGAATTGATTAGGATCTGTGTGACTTGCCTTGCTGGCCTTGGAATTCTTCTAAGTCTTCTCCTGCGAAAACGGACTCTCCGGAAACGTCGGATTCTAAACAGAAAAGAGCAAAAACACCGAAACAGCACATAAGCAAGCATGAACAGTTCATGTGGATATTTTTAACATGTAGATCTCAATTTTAGAAAAATTTAGAGACTTGAACCAACTAAATCCGAGCTAAGATGAATTAGTTATGAATTTTTAAAGATTTAATCGGATTAAATCATTTATATAAATTTTAATTGAATTATGACGCAATGATGAATTATTTTTAAAAAGGAAAAGGGAATTATTGCGTGAGCGGGCTCGGGTTTACGGTGGACCGAGTCCACGGCGGCGGTCTACGGGATTGGACGGCCGAGATCAATCCGACCCGAACGGACGGCCGAGATCAATCGGCTCACGGCCGGCTCACGGGAGACGGCGATGATGACGTCAGCACTGACGTCATCCCCCCCCCCCCCCCCCCCGACGGCGGCGACGGCGGCTCGGACACGCATGCCCGCCGGCGAACGACGGCGCGGCGGTGCGAACGGATGGCACCAACGGATAGCGAAGGGCACGGCGAACTCACCGGTGACCAAATTAGCGGCGGAGGAGCAACGGACGACGCCGGCGACGAGGTTGAAGCGGCGGCGAGCTTCGGGTCGACGGTGACGGCGGTGCTCCGGCGAGAAACAGCGGCAACGGAGGACGGGACGAGGACGGCGACGCGACGGCGACCACGATGGTGACCTCCCCGAACGACGGCGACGACCGGAGCGACGGTGGCGCACGGCTGGAGCGGCTGCGGCGACGGCGGCGCTAGGGTTGCACGGCGCTAGGGCGATTCGGGCGACGAGAGGCGAAGGCGAGGGTGGCGGAGGGTAGAGGGGAGCTCGGGGAACCTTTTAAAGGGGTCGGGAGGCGGCGGCGAAGCCCACGGCGGCCCGGCGACGGCGATGGAAAGCTCGGGGTCGCCGACTCCGATTCGAGATCGAATCCCCGATTTTCCAAAGCGATTCAACCGATGATTCCATAAGAGAAAAGGTAGAGGAGATTACGGAGAGTATTTCCCCTCAATAAATTGCACCGGAGAAGGAAAGGGGCGGCCGAATTGGAAGGGCGGCGGTGGCGGCGCTCGGCTAGGGTTTCGGCCCGAGGAAGACGACGACCTGACAGGCGGGCCCCACCTGTCAGCGAGTGGGAGAGAGAGAGGGCGACGGTGCGCGCGCGACTCGGCTTGCTGGGCCGACTGGGCCGAAGAGAGAGGGAAGGGAGGTTTTGGGCCGACTTTCGGCCCAGAGCCAAAAGAAGAATTTTAAAACCTTTTTCTATTTAAATAATTCATGAAATGCAATTTCATTTATTAAAAATACTTCCTTAGCTCAAATAAATCCCAGAAAAATCTAGAAATTATAGAATTAAGCAAAGTATTTAATAAAATTTTATCTGGCCCAATTTTATATTGGAATTTATTATTTACAATTAAATCTTTTCTTCCAGACTTTTAAAAATCATTTCTGGTAATTCCATTTAAACAATAATTTATATATTTAGGATTTTTAGGGTGTGACACACGTGGTTGGTGAAGATTCCATATGGCATACGACGGAGGTATTGTGTGCGTATGGGATGCAGAGTCGAATTTGGAAGGAGTCCAAATTTGGTATGAGTGGTTATGTAAAGTTTGTTTCTTATACGAGAAGGTTTCCTATGGGGATTTTCTAGAATGAGTTTGGTTCGTGGCTTTAGGTTGCCTACCTTATGTATAAATAGAGAGGGAGCGTGAGGCTTCCCGGTATCGCTTTTGAGAGCATTTGAGTTAATAGTTTAGTTAGGGTTTCGAGTTTAGTTGAGATTTTTGTAAGGAGTACTATTGTTGCACTTTGTAAACACAGATAGAATCAATAAAGTTGTCATCCACTTTAAGAATTCTTCGATTTGTGTTTCATCGGGTTTCGGCGGTCTAACCGGCGATACACCGGCG
Organism: Oryza meridionalis; assembly: GCA_000338895.3. Lineage (NCBI taxonomy): Eukaryota > Viridiplantae > Streptophyta > Magnoliopsida > Poales > Poaceae > Oryza > Oryza meridionalis. Next base: position 8,006,097 of record CM002525.2, on the reverse strand, counting down.
GTCAGACCGGTGGCGTAATGGTGGTCAGACCGGCGATGGCGACAAGGAGCAGAGGCGATCTCAGGACGGTCGGACCGATTGATCTACACCGGTCAGACCAACGGCACAGGCGCGGTCAGACCGGCAGGACAACTTTGGTCAGACCGATCTACATTGAATTTGAGGGTAACTTTTATTTCCGCTAAAAGTTTGGGTTTTTGGGCATACCAACCATTCACCCCCCTCTGGTTGGCTTAGTTCCTTGTATTCAATCCTTCAGTTAAAATTGGAAGTTTGGTTGAAATTGGAATGATGTGACGGAAAAGTTGAAAGTTTGAAGAAAAATTTTGGAGCTAAACTCGGCCCTAATCGCTTGTGTTTTTCATCGCGGTACTAGCTTGCCCGGAAACCTTGCCTTAATGGCTTGTGTACCGTACTCTAATTGCAGGTCTGGCAGATGTGTACGATAGGCATGATATGTACGCTGTTTTCGATCTTATGTTACGTGGAAGAAATGTTGTGTACCTCGTACGGTGCCACCGCCCCAGAACGAGCACTCCCTTAGTTTTATTCATATAATAAGTCTTTTTAATCTTTTTCTAATTAAGTATTTTTAGGTTATACTAGATCATACCTATTATAAAAGTTTATGTTGTTTTTGCCAAAAATTTCGTACGTTGTCCCGTATGAGTTCATTGTGTATGCTGGCCAATGGACAAAAGAATCAAAGAGATCGATTCAAAATCCTAATCGTACGGCGGGAAAATCACAAAATAAAAATAGATTAAAAACCCAATCGAGCAATCATCACTTACAAGTATAAGAACTACACCGACCGATAATCCCAGAAAAAAAAGGGAACAAAATTCGCACAAATCTATTACCCAAGCAGAGAAGTCAAGGAGGTGTAGAACGTCATCGTGCGGCAAATATAATCAATGGTGCTGTAGCTCGTACTCCACACCCTCATCTCGTGCCATCGAGCATTGGCTGGCACAACGGAGCAACAGGAAGAAGGAGGGGCTGCAGTCGGTGGCTCAATGCAAGGGCCCCTCGGCGACGCAGTGGCGGGATGGTGCAAGGAGGAGTCGGTGTTTCAAGTCATTTCATATTGGCCAACAAATGCAGAAGGAGCTACATATTTCTTTCAAAAAAAATCCAAAACCCATCCTGCCGCACTGTCAAAAACAAAAAAAATATATTATCCAACTGGGAGCTAATGAAGGTTGTGATGTCTAGAGAGAAGCGCAACTCTTTTCTTTACATATTCAAAGTCATCCAGTTGATCATTCTTGCTTTAATCTGTATGACTATGTTTCTCGGAATAAAGATGCCCCATGCATGGACAGTTTTCTGATGGCACTAAATTTCTTGGGGTATTGACGTACAATCTAGTAACAATCATATTCAATGGTCGTTCTGAGCTAAACATGCAAGTAAAGAGGCTTCCAGTGTTCTACAAACATCGGGATTTTTTTATTCTTTCCCACATGGACCTTTGGACTTGCAAACATACTAATAAAACTTCCTATATCTATTGTGGAAGCTGCAGTCTGGGTTATCATCACGTACTATGTCATGGGATTTGCATCCGCTGTAGGAAGGTATCCAAAATCTTTCAATAAACCTCACATAGTTTATTTTTAATTCCATGAATTATAGGGGCTTACCAATTTATCTATTGATTTCAGGTTCTTTCGTCAGTTTCTAGCTTTCTTTGCTACTCACCTAATGGCAATGGCAATGTTTCGATTTCTCGGTGCTATTTTGAAAACTATGGTTGTGGCTATTTACTGACGCGAAAAACACACCAAATTTGGTCGTTAACACTATTACATTTGGGATGTTTGTGTTGCTTATTTTATTTGTCTTTGGTGGATTTGTGATACATAAAAGTATGTAAACAACTAACATATTACATTCAATTTTATTTCAATTGTCATGAGTAATCACATAATTGCACTTGCCATTTTACTTGAATGGGTGGTACTAATCTTTCCACCTATTTAACTTTAATGTGGACAGGTGACATCAAACCATGGTGGATTTGGTGTTATTGGGCATCTCCTATGATGTATGGCCAAAATGCAATAGCAGTAAATGATTTTTTGTCTAGTAGGTGGGCAATTGTAAGTTGTTATCATTACTTTTTCCTTATCTCTAATACACGGTGATGCAACCATCATCTTAGAAATATGGCAGCATTTCAACTAATGTACAATCTTTTTTTAATCTACAGCCAAACAATCACATTGCCATTGATGTAAAAACAATAGGCGAGGCTATTCTTAAGTCAAAAGGTTTGTTCACTGGAGAGTGGGATTTTGGCTATCCATTGGAGCCCTAGTAGGATTCATTATTTTGTTCAACACCTTATACATCTTGGCACTTACATACTTAAGTCGTAAGCACTATCGTTTCTTTGTCATGTTGATTTCTTTCTTTCTTTATTTATTTCTTCGATAAGGCACTTAAATACTTTGCTTCTCCTAGCTATTAGAAGTGCGAACACACTAGTTCTTGATGAACACAATGAAATTGAGTTGCATTGGAAAACAAGAAATGAAGAGCATGTGTCCCACATTGTATACAATGATGGATCACTCATCACATCCACCACAACATCATCAATACCCATGAGTAAGATCATTTTCATCTATACTATAATAATACGATTATGTAGAACCTTTCCTATAATTATATTACATATCAAGTTGTTGATAACTAATTTAATACTGCACTTGTTTCATCAGGTGCTAACGGGGCAAGAAATAGGCTAACTCAGTCACAATTTGCCTTTCCTTTCCAACCCCTATCACTTTGTTTTAATCATCTGAACTATTATGTGGACATGCCCTCTGTAAGCATATCTTACCCTTTTCAGATATCATGCTTGAGTATAAGTTCTGAGTGTAATGCTAAAAAAGGATACATAGTTACATATGCCGTCTCGTGTCATATAGGAAATAAAGCAACAAGGTCAACTCACCGAAAGTCGTCTCCAACTGCTCTCTAATATTAGTGGTGCTTTTAGGCTAGGTGTTCTGACATCACTAGTTCATGTGAGTGGAGCTGGAAAGACTACTTTGATGGATGTCGTGGCAGGAAGGAAAACTAGTGGAACAATCGAAGGAAGCATAACCCTCTCTGGTTACCCCAAGAAACAAGAAACATTTGCCCGCATTAGCGGCTACTGTGAACAAGCTGATATTCACTCGCCAAATGCTACTGTATATGAATCTATTCTCTACTCTGCTTGGCTACGCCTTTCCTCAGATATTGATAGCAATACAAGAAAGGTTCTTCCTAAACCACATTTATCACTTAATATGCATTTATACGATGGTTTAAAATTCCCAACATGCTTCTGATCAAATAAATAAAATTTAAACCATTTAGATGTTTGTGGAGGAAGTCATGGCCCTTGTAGAGCTTGATGTGTTGCGCAATGCTATGGTTGGTCTCCCTGGAGTTAGCGGGTTATCGACTGAACAAAGAAAGCGATTGACAATTGATGTCGAGCTGGTAGTAAATCCATCAATCATCTTTATGGATGAGCCTACTTCTGGTCTTGATGCCAGAGCTGCTGCCATTGTCATGCGAACTATCAGAAATACTATCAACACTGGTCGTATTGTGGTTTGCACAATCCATCAGCCAAGCATTGATATTTTTGAATCTTTTGATGAGGTCTCTCTTACACATACACATGCACTATCTATATGTTTGTTTGATATGTTGTATGTGTGACATTTATGCATGGATATGTGCACCATTCATGCGTGAATTTTTATAAAAAATAACTCTTTTAGTTCCACAAATTCTATTAACTTAAAAGTGGTTCTTTAACCCAGCTTTTGCTTTTGAAAAGAGGAGAACGGGTTATTTATGCTGGTGAATTTGGTGACCACTCTCATAAACTAGTTGAATATTTTAAAGTAAGTTATGTTTTTCTTACAATTTTTTTTACAGTTTTTACAAAGATTGTCATTGTTTTGCTTCTTTATGAAGTTGAACGCACACTTTGGTTATAGTACGGCCTATGAGTTATGAAAAGTCAACAAACATAGACAGGGTTCAACTCCATTTAGGCACAACAAATTACATATTTTATCGCATAGAACACATTTACTATGTAGGCAATTCCGGGTGTTCCAAGTATCACAAAAGGGCATAATCCTGCAACATGGATGCTAGAAGTCAGCTCCACTCTTGCTAAGTTCGCATGAACATAGATTTTGCTGAAATTTATGCTAATTCCATGCTTTATAGGTAGGCATTCTCACTTGTTGAAACTCTATTTGAAATATTCTGTATTATTGACTTTTGTTTACATGAAAATGATTATGGCTGCTAAACCACGAAAAAAATATAGTCAGTTGTATGGCTCATACTAAGTTCACCTTTTCTAAATATGCTAGAAAAAACCAAGAACTTATTAAGGAGTTGAGCATTCCTTATTTGCTACAAAATATTCTCAAAGTTTCTACATCCAATGTGTTGCTAACTTTTGGAAGTAGTATAAGTCTTACTGGAAGAACCCACCTTACAATGGCATGCGATATCTTGTAACATTTCTCTATGGCCTTTTCTTTGGCACAATATTTTGGCAAAAAGGAACAAAGTTGTAAGTTATAGTTAAAGTTGATGCTCTAGTCAAAATTAGTGTTGATGGTTCGATACTATATTAGATTCTTGGCTAGGACTGAAGCGTGTTTTATATGTGGTATGCATAGAGACTCACAGCAAGATTTGAACAATTTATTGGGAGCCACTTATGTTGCGATCTTCTTCATTGGGGCTACTAACTGCATGTCAGTTCAGCCTGTTGTGTCAATTGAGCGAGCTGTTTTCTATCATGAAAGCGCAGCGGGGATGTACTCTCCACTGTCCTATGCATTTGCTCAGGTACCATCACATTCTTGTTTATATTTGTCGGTCATTTTGAGTGAAATATGACTATTGTATTAGTATTAAAAACATTCTAAATATAAAAGGGACATCAATGTTGTGGTGCTCAAAGATGTTGAAAAACTATTAAACTAAAAAGCATTTAGAGCACTAGATATTCTTGCAAAATAAGAGCACAAATATAAGCTGCTATGCTAACTTCAAAATAGTATTAGCAAAGACTAATCACTAGTGTACTATTCTAGTTTCTTTTCTAATCTAAAGTTGATATACATATTCCAATATAGCGAATAATAGTTCTCTCTAATTGAGGACAACATTCTATTTTACATTCTCTTGGAAAAGGTCTTCTCAACATTCTGAATGCAGAGAAACGGTCATATCTTTTCTAAGATGTCACCATATCCATCCATTCACAAGACCGCGAGAATTTTATTTTTACTTTTTAGATAATGCAAAATCTGTGAATCACAGAAGCTCAAGAAAGAGCAGCAGTAGAGTCAACCATTATTTCTGGTTTAGTAATTTAGTTGATTTTATATTGTTGATCTACGCAGGCAAGCATGGAGTTCATTTACAACAGCATACAAGGGATTTTGTATACTGTCATCATCTACGCCATGATTGGATGTGATTGAAAAGCTAGCAAATTCTTTTATTTCCTATTCTTCATTGTTTCAAACTTCAACTACTTCACATTTTTCGGCATGATGCTGGTGGCATGCACCCCATCTGCATTGCTCGCGAACATTCTCATGACCTTTGCACTCCCTCTTTGGAACTTGTTTGGTGGGTACCTTATTTTTAGGAAGGTAAATCAAGCAAGGTTTTTTTTTCATTATTTTTGTGCTTATTTAGCATGTTTAGGTTTCTAAAAATTCTTTGTGTATGTGTTGCAGGCCATACCAGTTTGGTGGAGGTGGTACTACTGGGCAAACCGTGTGTTCTGGACATTCTATGGTGTGATCGCATCACAGTTTGGAGGGAACGGTGGATCACTTTCAGTTCCTAGTGGGAGCCCTATAGCAATGAAGCAATTTTTGGATGATAATCTCGGCATCCGACATGACTTCCTAGGATATGTTATACTTTCCCATTTTGGCTTTATGGCCGTCTTTGTTATGATGTTTGGCTGTTCCATAAAGTTTCTCAACTTCCAGAAACGTTAGCAAGCGATGGCACAATGCATGCAACATTCTCTTTGTCCATCAAAACATCCTAGAGCCAATGAATTACTGTATGGTACCTGCGGGCTATACAAATTGCATCAGTCATTTAATGTAACAAGTATACCATTGATACATTGTTGTAGTTTTTTATATCTATTTTTTTCTCTATTCTATAGATCGGCACAAATGTTTTTTTTTTTGAACTGGATACTTTTTTTCTCAGGAGGATCTTTAAATTCTTCGGAAGAGTTGCAACCGCTAGAATTTCCAGAACCTAAGTTCCTCATTATTATATTTCAATTTTCTATTTTCAAAAGTTCATTAAAGACCTTTCATATGTTAAGAGACTAGGTCTATTTGGTGGCGAACTGAGCATTGCTCAATTGGATAGGGTCTTATGGTGGAATCTTTCACCTTAGTTTTAAGTCGTGGACTTGGCACTGGTGCTAACATTTTCGTGGGATTTAATCTTTAGAGGTAGTATATGCACACATGGGTTGTGTTCAGTGGTAAACAGGCGTACCCACCACACTACACTACATGAGGTTATAAGTCTCCATTTATATATATATATATTGAAAACATGAGCTATAGGACACACCCTCGTTGGTGTTGCCGCACGTGATCTTGGTGTGCACGCTTGAGTGCATCTGTGCATCCAAATTGTACTCGGGATAAAAAAAAAGATTTGTCTATTCGATGAACTAGGAGTATTTGATTTTCTAGCACACATTATTGGAGAAATATATGCTGAAGAAAAGGCACAGATTCTTAATATACATCAAGCTGCAGACTGAACCATCATCAGCTATCTGAAACCAATCCAGCATCCCTTGTGCTAATAACCAGAGGAGGGATGCTCTGCTCACTCCAGAACAGCTGATCAGGATCCACCTCACCCTTCACCATTGCCAGCCTCCTGAAGTTTCCCCTGAAGTACTTCTCCCCCCACACCCTGGCCTCCTCATAGCTTGTGTTTCCCTCCACATTCTGCCCCAAATCCAGGTCCCTGTAGTTGATGTATGCAGCCCTGGGGTTCTTGCTCACATAGGGTGTCATCAGCTCATGCAACCCCCTCACCCAGCTCAGATGATCATCCTCATAGGACACATTCTTGTCACCTCCCCACTTGACAAAGTATTGCAGGTTGTAGAGGTATCCGCTCCGGTGAGCGTACGGCGTGCCGGATTCCGGTATCCGGCTCATCTCGCCGCCTTGCGGGTCAATGTCGATGGAGCCGTCTTCGTCTTCGACGATCTTGGTGAGCAATTCGATCAGGCCAGGTGTCGGAATTGGTGAGGTTAGGTAGTCGAGCTTGATCTTGTAGTAGTCCTTGGGTTGCAGTGTCCTGTCAAGAAGCACCTCGGCTGGTTGGCCATTGGTGTAGCCGTAGGAGTAGAGCATGGATTGCAGCCAGTTCATCTCCCTGCAATCGGTTGGTTTGATGCCGAGTTCGGGCAAATGGTGGTGGATTTGGGTTATCATGTCGATACAATTGCCAAGAAACAATGATTTGAACGTCACCAACGGATGACGAGTTGAGTCGTCGCCATCGTTGATGGCCTTGGCCTCCATGGACATTTTGACGAACAGGTTGTCGGGGAGAGCGTGCGCCACGGCTTGCCATTTGGTGAGGAGGTGGAGGAGTGATTGCTCGTCGTGGCCACCTCGCCGGAGGAGGAGGCGGTGGACGGTGAAGGCGGAGACGACGGCCGGGACGGGGACGAGGGTGACGGTCCAGGAGACGACGATGCCGAAGCTGCCGCCGCCGCCGCCCCTGATCGCCCAGAAGAGGCCCTCCCCCATGGCCGCCCTGTCCAGGAGCCTCCCCTCGGCGTCCACCACCTCCGCGTCCACCACGTTGTCGGCGGCGAGGCCGTACTTGCGCATCATCGGGCCGAACCCACCGCCGCTGAGGTGCCCGCCGACGCAGACCGTCGGGCAGATTCCGGCGGGGAACCCGAGCCGCCCGCCGCTCCCCTCCGCCACCGCGTAGTAGAGCTCCCCGAGCGTGGCCCCCGCCTCGGCGCGCGCCACGCCCCTCGCCGCGTCCACCCGCACCGCCCGGAGCGCCGCGACGTCGACGACGGCGAACCTCGGGGACCGGCCGAGCGAGCGGTACGAGAGGCCCTCGTAGTCGTGCCCGCCGCTGCGCGCGCGGACGGTGAGGCCGTGGGCGCGGCAGCAGACGACGCAGGCGCGCACCTCGTCGGCGGTCACCGGCGTGAGCACCAGCGCCGGGCGGGGCGTCCGCGGCGAGGCGAAGCGGAGGTTCTGGATGGTGGAGTCGAGCAGCGACGGGTAGGAGTCGTCGCCCGGCGCGTGCACGAGCCGCGACGGGTCGCCGGCGGTCCGCCGCGCGACGCACCGGAGGAAGCTCTCGCGCAGATCGCCGCCGCCTCGCCACCGGGCGGAACACGGCGAGGCGAGCAGCGAGAAGTGGAGCAAGAGGAGGAGGAAGGGGAGCAGGTGCCCGTGCCATGGCTCCATCGTCGTCTTGCTCGCGGAGCTACCTGCTCTGCTTCCACAGTTACACAGCCTCTCGGGTCACCTACCTCTGCTGCGATATTTTTTGCTTTGGTGGGCTAATTATTCAGCCACAGTACGTCATGATAACTGATGAGGGATTACTTAATTGTTTCAAAAACTAAAGCTTAATTTTAATATTAATTTAAATCAATCCACATACCACATACCTTTCCTAGATGTATTTTCTTTTAAAAGACCTCTGGTTTTCTCCTTCTAATATATCAGTTAAATCTTCTCGTGCCGTTTTAAGTTTCAAAAAAAATATTAATTTTAATGTTCCCATCTCTAGCTTTTAAACTGCTGCTACGCTTGAAATTAAAACATAAAAATATTTTTTGGGGATTTAGTACATTTGGGTGTTTGAAAATATTCGCCTAAAACTACACATGGCTAAGCTTAAAAATGCAGTGCTATGTAATTGCAATTTTAGTTTATTTTCACAACCATACCACCAAACAGGCAGCTCGTCGTCTGTGTCGGATGCATCAAGCTTTCAACGATAGCTTAGGTCACGAATGATTTCGACAGGCCAACTGGAGCAGTAGGGAAAAAGAATGGTATCGTCAATCTCTTGGAGCAGTTTGGTAACCGGCCAAAAAATAGTTCAGCTATAAAACTGGAATTTTTTTTATATATTTCAAACTTTTAAAAAACTTATTTTACAAATAGACCCCTAAAATATTATTGAAAATGATCATTTTCGCAGCGCCAGCGTTATTAACGTCATAGTCCAATGTGACGACACCAATAACATTGATGCCATCGTGTTGGACTATGGCACCAATGACATTAACGTCATGAATAGGGTCCACTTCTAAATTTTTTTTTCAAATATCTATTTGTAAAATAAGTTCTAAAAAAGGAAAAAAAATAAAAAAAATCCTTCCCATAAAATATGTAATCTAGAATAGGGAAGGAGAGATGGTCCTGAACAAACCTTCCGAGCGCATTAATTTTACAGGTTTTTTATAGGATTTAGTTCAATTCCTATTCTAGATTAGATATTTTGTTTATGGATATGCTTATCTATACATGTTACTAGTAATTTAAAATTAATTTGTAGGTAAAACTTTTATATTAAAATGTTGTAAAATGAACTGGTGAGAAGACCACAAAATCAACTTGAAAATTATAAAGTTTAAATTTTGGCTTATAAACGAAAAGATGAGGCCAAAAGTAATATCTACAAGTCAAAGTGGTTTCACACAATATTTGAATTTCCTATTAAAAAAATCCTCCATCAGTGACCGGTGACACCAGGTAGAAAAATAGAAAGACAGCCCTTGATCCGGACAAGTGTTCCAGACATCTGCCCCTGCTTGATCCAGATGAAGATCAAACTTGCAATTATAAGTAGGTGATCAGATTCAGAGGTAGCTACATGCCTACATGTTTCCATGTAAAAACACAAGTACTACATTTATGTGTGACTAATTTTTTAAATTTTTGCATAAATTTTTTAAATAAGATGGACTATCAAACATTGGACACGAAAACCCATAACTACACTTAAAATAGAACGGAAGTAGTATGAGATTGGACAAGCCGATGTAAGATCAGATCATGCTCTTAGCCTTCAGGTAATTGGTTGACAAAAACATCTGGCCGGAAAATTAATCAAGTAACATAAACTTGAAAGGTGAACTTCTGCCCAACAAGGAAAAAGCTTTTCTAACAGCTGAGCCTACAGGTGAAAATGTTTTAAGAGGTATTCGCCTGGGCCTTGTTGAGGATGACTCCTTCATACTTGACCTGGAACCACTTCATGGCATCCTCCTTGGTCACCCGGTGCTGAATCCCAACGCGGGGACTTGCACCTCCGACGACGGGCAACACGGTAGCCAGCACGCTCGAGCACAACATAGAAGTCCATTCCATAGATACCTGTTGAGGGGTCGTACCTGCAGCATACAAGAGACGGTTTAACCGTATTTTTTTCGAAGACAGTATAACCATGTGGTGTGCGCAGAAAATTATAAATTAAAAACAAAAACACACTTATTTCAATGTGCTTTTGGCGAATACCAAACATCGTATTGGTGCATTCTCTCCATCATCAGCTATGCACAGCTCAAGAGCAATGCAAACTACACATACGAAACTATTATGGTGCATATGTGGACAAACTTCGTGGACGGTCGAGATCAAAGATGGTGAGTGTGTAGATCATTTCTAATTTGGATTTTGAAGAAGTTCCAAAGGGTTGCTCAGATCATTTGTTAGTATGAAACTTGCTAATTTGGTAGGTAATTCTATGATTCAAATAAGCAAGCATTTCGAGACACTAAACAGTTGTTAATACATCCATGATGGATAGAGGTAATTGAGTCCGTAAAAAGACAGTACTAACAAGTATCCAAAGCTGAAACAAGGGATAAATTGACAATTCAATTATATAGTTTTCTTTTGCAAGTATAAAAAACAATCATCATGAGTAAACATGCTCTGATGCTGAATGCCAAGTGAACTGCTCAATTAGTAAACAAAATAGACAAATGACAAAATTGCACTGATGGTAAGAAGAGCTTCCCAGAGGTTCTAAAGTTCTAACCCACAGTACATTTACTAATAGGGTGATGTTTCTACCATAGAAATACGAAGTTTGTACTGTTTCGTGGTTCCAGACCTTCTAGATTTTTGACAATGTGGCTCTTTTACAAAACTTATTTTATAAATAGACCCCCAACTGTGAAACAAAGTGTGGTTTTGATTCATTGTGATGGGAAAATGGAGAGTGTCAAAAGTGCAGAAAATGTGTGTTGACTGACATAGGTCAGGATGTGATATTTGTGCCCGAAAAACGGTAGTTTTGTTACGTGTGTGCATGTGATCAAAGTCAATCTTGGTCAATGGCGAGGACCGGAACTATGCTCAGGGAGAAGCAGTCCGGTGCGGTCAAGAGGCCATGTGATAAGGTGGGATTGACGTCGGGATCCTTGGAGGTCAACCGGGGTCAACGACGGATCGGGACTAAACTCAGGGAGGAGTTAAGGTCCAGAACGATCAGGGATGCCGGTTGACAAGCTTGAATACAATGCGGTGCACGATGAACGGACAGTGTCGGGAGGACTTCGCAACGGGCTTCACAAGGTCAAGTGTGCAGGTGTCGGGATTCGCGAAGAGTAATGTATGATGCAAATGCAAGAATGCTCCCCCTATGTGCCTAACTCCCCCTTTCACCAAGATCTAAAGCAAAATTTTAAATTCTCAATGAGTGCATTTTGCTGAATATTTCTCCCCTTTGGCAATGATGACATGCAAAAATGCAAAAAATGAGACATTGCAAACTTTAATTTGAGTGAACTTTGGAGGTTATCAGCTAGACATGTACAAAAGAAGTATGAAACATGACAAGAGCAACAAGGTTATATCACTAGCAAGCTTTCATGCTATTTCTAGAAGAAGCTTAAGAGTAAGCAATCCAACGCATAAATATGCAAGATGACATTATCAAAAACAAAAATGAACCCATGATACCGTGCTAATGCCCAGTTCAAGAGAGTATCAAGATGGTAATAAAACATAGAACATGGGCTTTTAGCTCTATCACATTTGCATTTTATTCCTTTTCAGATTTTTGAAGAAAACTATAGCACAATCGCGATGGTACACCTAATCTTATCAGTCAGCGAGTGATGAGGGCGCCAAACACTGTCATCAAATCTCAACCAAGTTTTCCAGTTAGAGCTCCTGTTACAGTCTCAGTGCTATCTTCAGCACTACTTATGCAGTAGCCCGGGACAAAAGCATAGAAAGAACATAATTGATACACCCATGAACAATCAAGCGTGAAGCATTCATAAGGATGTACCGAAAGCTATTGCTAAGATGATATAAACATGGCATATCTATGAGAAGGATATTGCATCAAAAGCAAACTTCTAGAGCAAGTTCTGCACATTAATTAAGTTCAAGTGTAGATTCAATATAAGCAAGTATCAATGCGCATGAAGAGCATAGCATGAACATACAAGCTACTTAAGCACGTGTAACCTAGACAAAAGATCTAGCTTGCATAAAAGTAAGAGATGAATATCAAAAAGATGTCCAGTAAATTGTTAACAAAGCTCTTTAATGAAAAGATGTATAATACAATGCAAGAAAGTAAACATGATGCAAATGTTACAAATGCATGCAAAAGAAAAGAACTCCCCCTCAACGCAATCCATAGGGGTGGATCAGCCCTAACTCACTTTGCAAAAACTCACATCATGCTCAATCAAGAGGTTTTGTAAAAATATCAGCATGTTGTTTCTCGGATTTAACAAACTCTAGCACAATGTGTTGACGAAAAATCCACGCCCGGCTGATGGTGCCAAATCTGTGTTGATGCGAACTATGTCGACAAACATCTGCTTAGCTCCAGTGCAGGTCCAAAAATTTGGATTCGAATGCGAGCGTGCCAGTCAGTTTGATATTGCGACTGACAATATAGATAAATTGATGATCACAGTCGATCGACCAATAAGGTGATATGGCGATACCAGCCAATGTTGATAGGATTTTGAACACATAGGCTATATGTCCGATATAGATTCTGACACTTAGAACTGATGATAATATAATGAAATAAATATCCAATAAACCAATTAGCCAACAATGATATGATAGAATAAATATTAATCTGATGGTTAAAGCATACATCGGCTAGGAATCTGATGTCATTAGAATTTAAATCCAAAAGATTAGGCAATCAATAAAACCTTATTGCAATTGCCTAAAACCAACTTGTATATAATCCTTATAAGCCGATGCAACATTTAAATAACTTATCGACTGAAACCCCAATGAAACAATGATTGATGTTTAGTAACTTAAATAAATCCAACTTACAACCACAACCCTACAGGGCAAACCCAACTGGATGTAGCATAAGGTTGATAATTACCTGATAGATTTAAGCAAGCCAATATGACACCAATCAAATTGATCATGTATTAAATTTGACCAAGACAGTAAAATCATCAAAGAGAAATTTAACACATCAAATAAACCCCCCGATGAAACATTAGCACGAACCTATCGGCTTAACAAGACTTTGATTATCAATAACAATCTAGTAGGTCGGACCTAACCGATGCAGCACGAGATTGCGTTTAATAATCTAATCTCAATGAGTCGATAAAACTTTCTAATGTGATGGATATAAAAAATCTATTTAAAATAGCATTGTGATTGTAGAGATATGTCGGCTAAGACAAGATCAAACCTAACCAAGACAGTCCTAACTAAATTGATGCGTCTCTAAACACAATGCAATTAAAAATACAATTCAAATATCAGGTAGGTAAATATACCAACTAAACCAGAGCAATCCAAGAGGTCAGAGCGATGGAGCCTTGAACAACACCAATATAACCAATACAACTGCCAGGGCCGGCAGAACTTAGGGGGTTACCCCTTCACCGAAGATCAAAGCCATGCAGCCCCACGTTAGGTGCCAAGTTCTGCAGGTAACAAAAACCTCGGAAAAGATGGTGTTATGCGCCAATATTGATCCAGAGATAAATGACAATGACCCCAAGTGTACATATTTATACCCTCGGGCTGATATGAGTCCTGATCGGACACGTTACAAGTTTCCTAAAGATAAAAAGAAAGATACAAGTCTTGATCGGACACTATAGACAAAACTTAAGGAAAATTACTAAAAACTACCTAATTATTAGATAGAATTAAACTGTTATGCCATGGTCTTCACGATTCCTTCCTAAACTCGATCTCTTCTAGATAAAATTCCATCGGCTGCTTGACTTCTTTCCTTAACCAAATCCACTAAAGAATCTTACCAAATTTTGGCAAATTTTGGCGTTAACACAATGGTACATTTCTAAACATATTTTCAGAGAAAGTGGTACCGTATCTCAATGTGCTTGGTCCTTGAATGTTGAACCGGATTCTTAACAACGTTAATCGCACTGTTGTCAAAAAAAAAACACTCAAAGACAAGCAACCATACACCTTCACTTGTGGTTTGAATTTAAACTTTCAAAAGCCCAAAAGGACATCTCTCACAAAGAGGTACACACCCATGGGCAAAAGGGCCTGCAAAGTGACTCTAAGGGACTACTCCAAAGGGCTCCAAAGGGAGCCTACTCACCCTAACATCCACCTCTCTATTTATAGCCCAAGATGGATGAAATCCCCCTAAGACAATGTCAAAATTGCCCTTGGGGCAAAACCCTAGCTCAAATGAAATCTAGGCCATCCGTTGTTCCTTCTCCTCAAAGGAAATATCTCACGCACGCACTCCAGGGTGAGCCCGTGATTCGCGCGAACGCCTCCTCGGCCAATCACCGCACGCACTTGCTTGCATTTGCATCCTAATCTGTCACTTGGTCTTGATTTTTCAATCTCTTCAAATAACCAAGTTTGACTTGCAATATTATTTGCTTTGTGGAGCAAAATCAAATTTTCAAAATTTTGCTTGAAGTTGCCAATGTTTCCATCAAGGGGGAGATTGTGAAACAAATTGTGGCTTTGATTTATTGTGATGGAAAATTGGCGAGTGCCGGAAGTGCAGGAAATGTGTGCTACTAACACGGGTAAGGTTGCGATATCTATGCCCGAACAACGGGCATTTGTTTACGTGTGCAGGTGATCAAAGTCAACCTTGGTCAATGGCGAGGACCGGGACTATGCTCAGGGAGGAGCGGAGGTCCGACGCGATCAAGAGGCCATGTGACAAGGTGGGACTAACGTCAGGATCCTTGGAGGTCTCTCTAGGTCAACGGCGGATCGGGACTAAACTCATGGAAGAGTTGAGGTCCAGAACAGTCAAGGATGCCAGTTGACAAGGTTGAGTACAAGGCGGTGCCCGATGAACGGACACCATGCCAGTTGACAAGGTTGAGTACAAGGCGGTGCCCGATGAACGGACACCATGTCAGTAGTACTTCGCAACGAGATTCACAAGGTCAAGTGTGCAAGTGTCGAGATTCGAGAAGAGTAATGTACGATGCTAGACGATACATGCACTTGGACAGCGTGTGTACTGTACACATGCAAGCAAGTGATTGGGTTGTGCATATGTGCACGTGGCCTAATGCCATGCACTTGTGCACGAGTCTGATCAACTTGGCTTGGAGGAAGTCAAGCCAATTAGGCTCTTGCTTGTTGACCCAAGACGGAGGCGGTAAGGCGTCGGGCTAGCAGCATTGTTGGCAGGGAGGCCGAACCATACTGGTCTAGGTGATGGCCCAAGACGACAGTTGCAGACGAGGCCTGGCTAGACGCAAGACGCAAGCCGTACGGGACATGTGGTTGTCTCGTACTCGCCGCACAAGCGCATAAGGTCGCATAGGTGGAGCGCGCCTCCCAAAGACGCGTGGTGAACGAGTATTCGGTGAGCGGCAAAGACGCGGATCGACGACGACCAAGTACGTGCGGTGATTGGCCAAGGAGCGTACACGCGGATCGCAGGCCCTACCATAGATTGCTCGTGCCGGAGAAGCTTCAGCCTTCAGCTCATCTCACTAGTAGGTGGGCCTAGCTAGCAAGGTGCGCGGGAGGAGTGGTTCGATGCATATTTTATGTGGAAAATGGGATCTGGAGCGGGCAACAACATGGAGGACATCTAAGCTATTTCCTAGGAGAAGGAACACCGGATGGCCTAGATTTCATCTGAGCTAGGATTTCGCCCTGAGGGCAATTTGAACATTTTCTTAGTGGGATTTACGTCATCTTCCACTATAAATAGAGAGGCGGATGTTAGGGAAAGTAGTGTCCCTTTAGAGCCCCTTGGAGTAGTCCCTTAAAATCTCTTTGGTGTCCCTTGTGCCCATAGATGTGTATTTCTTTGTGAGAGATAGCCTTTAGGGCTTTTGAGAGACAAGTGAAGGTGTATGATTGCTTGTCTCTTAGTGTTTTCTTTTTAACACCTTTCGTATCAAAGATATTCTAGAGTTGAATTTAATTTCAGTTTTTGCGCTACGGTCTAAGGGAATTCTTCGCTAAAGATTTTTTATGGGTATTTAAGGAAGAATTTCGAGACGCTATATACGACGACTTTGTCCAAAAATGCCATCGCCGTTATCGTTGTTAGGGTTCCGTCCATTCCGCGACATTAAGTGCTATAGGATGAACAGTGTACTTAACGGTGCGGAATAAACAGAACCCTAACGGCGATGGCATTTTTGGAACAAAATCGTTTGTACGATGGTATTTCTTGGAACTCACACTTGCTAATAGCATTTTTTGGATTTGGACGCTTGTCAATAGCATTTCTTGGATTATCTCAAAGATGATGGCACCAAGACCTTGTCACACGTTGTAAGCAATCCACGTCACTAGATGGTCAGCTCCAAGAACCTTGGCATTGATGGAATAAGCCTTGTGCTGTCAGTAGCCTTGTTGGTCTTTGGTCTTTGTCGTTCTGTTTTGCTTTTAGCATCTTAGGACAGCATCCTTTCAGTTTTGCTTTTAGCATCTTAGGACAACATGCTTTTGGTTTTGCTCTTTAGCATCTTAGAGTTTTGCTTTTAGCATCTTAGGACAACATCCTTTCGGTTTTGCTCTTTAGCATCTTAGGACAGCATCCTTTCAGTTTTGCTTTTAGCATCTTAGGACAACATGCTTTTGGTTTTGCTCTTTAGCATCTTAGAGTTTTGCTTTTAACATCTTAGGACAACATCCTTTCGGTTTTGCTCTTTAGCATCTTAGGACAGCATCCCTTTTATGCTTTCAGCTTTATGTTTTCCTTTCACCTCTAGACTAGCCCACAGCCAGACAGCTATGGCTATAACTATGTATCCAACCTCCCCCGGATGGTATGGCTTTGATGAGAAAAATAGACAGAAAATTGCCCCAACTCTCCTAGTGCCATCCTCTCAATGAGAGTAAAGATTTTGCTAGTAAGTGGTATCAGAGCCACTCTATCCTATAGTCTAGACATCTCTTGCTCATCCCCTTCACGAGCTCCCCTCTGTCCTCAGCCGGCAGCTGGAACACCGGCTGTTCCTGCTCATCCCTCTTCCCCTGCACTGACGAGCAGCAACCCGTCAGAGGCAAACTCTTCCCCACACTGCAGCCCCCCAGTAGCATCCCATGTCCGCAGGACAGTCTCAGCGCTCGGTCGCCTCGAGCGCGCGGCTCCGGCAGGAGGCCGAGCTCGCCGCGGCAGAGGAACGCGAGCAAGCGGCAGCAGAGACTGTTGCGATGGCAGCGAGGGCGTCAAGGCTGGCGGCGGCGGAATTGGCGGCGACAAGTGTGGAAGTGGAAGCAGCAGCAGCGGCGGATGCAGCGCGAGCGGCGGCGGCAGAGCTCAAGGCTCTGCACGACAGTAGCTCCAGCAGCTCTGTCTCCGCCTACGACATCCCTGCTGATGAGCTGACGAGGGAGGCAGCTCGTGAGCGGGCGGAGCAGTGAGCAGCCGCGCAACCCCACGCGCGCCGTGGCGGCAGCCTAGCCGAGCGTGGACGCGCCGGCGGCGTTCCTGGCGGGAGCGCGCGCGGCAGCAGCAGCCAAGACGGGCTTGGACGCGTCGGCGGACCCCTTGGCAGGGATGCGCACGACGGTAGTGCTCCCGGCGGCAACGGCTTGGTCGACGGAGATCGCGGCTGTTGCAGGCGGCTCGTCTCTCCCTCCCCAGACCGGTACCATGGACACCATGGGATTCAGGCCGTCATCAGGGGAGTCAACCCGGCAGTGGTTGGCCTGCCCTCACCAAGACCAACTACGTCGAGTGGGCTGCGGTCATGAGAGTGAGGCTCCAGGTGCGGCACATGTGGGAGGCAGTTCGGTATGGCGACTCAACTACAACGAGGATCGACGGGCACTGAAAGGATGCTATCCTAGATGCAAAAAGCAAAACTGAAAGGATGCTGTCCTTTTGCTGTCCTAAGATCGCTAGGATGTTGTTCTAAGATGCTAAAAGCAAAACTGAAAGGATGTTGTCCTAAGATGCTAAAAGCAAAACAGAACGACAAAGACCAAAGACCAACAAGGCTACTGACAACACAAGGCTTATTCCATTAGGCATTGGGCTTATATACTTCTTAAAATATTAAGACACCATTAGAACAATTATACATGTGTGGTGTGGTGATGAGATGCCTGCTCTTGCCTCCTAGCGAGCTTAGTTCGAACATTGGCTGGGAATCTTTTTTGTTTTCCTTTTTTTAAGTGCTATGCACACCTTGAATGGACCAGCAAAAGAAGACTAGACGGGAAAAAACACTCATCATGAAGATTTGATCACATGATTTCCAGGAACGTAAGAGTTCATTTAACCACTTTAAGCACTCGTCAACTTATTATAGATGATAGCCCATTAAATTCTTAATCTCATATGAGCTCATCGCCAACAAAATATTTTAGATACAATTTTTGTGTGTCAATATTGTGCCATGTTGTGTTACGCATTCCTGGTAATGCATATGTGAGCTCATACGACAGTTGATAAATTAATGGGCTATATTCTATAATAAGTTGATTAATATACCAATTGTTTAATGACATCACTAAAAAAATTGCACTGGCCAAGGATCGAACTCAACTAGGTGGCAAGTTTAGACATCTTACCACTACACCATTCATGTACCATTATGTGGATGGGTGTGTTAATATGTTAGAAACATATGGGCCCAGAACCAAAGTTCTTGGCGCAGACCATCTAGTAATGTGGATTTTGTGCCACTCGTGCCATGGTATCAATGCTAGGATCTTTGGCAACAAGATATTGAGGATGTTTGAATCCCAAGCAAGGAAAAGCATAGCCTAGCCTAGCAAGGAGAGTTGCTTAGTATTAGCAAAAGAAAAAAAAAAGTATTGCTTAGTAAGGCCAACTAACTACCGAGAAAAGCTCACCCAAGACAGAAAGCCAAATCGGTTAGCATCCGATGGCAATTTGTCGGGCTAAACACCCAAGCGTTGTACTTTTGCTTTTTTATGCCATAGCTTTCATGGGCTAGCTTGAGCTTGCTAGGCCAAGCAAAGGTAATTGCACAATCTAAATAGACCATGAATATTGGTGCTAATGATCTTGGAGCCGAGATTCAGGTCCAATTATTTTATAAGTTTTGTCAAGGTCTATTTATAAAGTAAGTTTTCAAATGGACCAGATTATAAAAGATCTAGTCCATGGTCTGCTTCAAAATTGAGCTCAATGCTCTTTAGAAATCACAACACCACTTAAACTAAAAACATCAATGTTTATGCCTCAATCGAATAAACATCCATAGCATACACAGTACACTAACAATTCCTAGGTACCAAATGAATTGTCAATGACCCGAGAACACTTGAAAAAACCATCTTCAGGTTTAGCAACTTACAACTAATAAAATTCTATCACTTGTAAACATCAATCCAAAACAAATCTATTGAATGAGGCAATTTCAAGCAAATATTGAAAGCGCTATCCTAGGTCACAAAAGGGAATGAAGACAATGAATGCTTTAAAATTTTTCTAGGCACAGGACTAACATAAACAGCCAGATACGCAAAGCGAAAGGTTTCATCCGAGAAAGACAAACGGGGCCCTTACTTGATGCCAAGATCAATGTGCTCCTGGATACCGAAGCCGAAGCATCCGGTGTCACTGAAGTTCCTCCTGAGCAGCTCGTACTCCTTGACCTTGAGCCCGCTCTCCAGCAGCTGCATCGCCTTCTCCCCTCTCACCGTCACGTAGCACGCGATCTTCTCGTTACGCCTGATTCCGAACGACCGCACGGTGTACCTCGCTGCAAAGAAAGCGTCACCCCGCAAACCCTCGTCATCACCACAACGAAGCTAAGAGTAGACTAGAGTAGAGAGACGGCAATGGCGGAGAGCTTAACCTACCCTTGGAGAACACCGGGGTCTGCCCGCTGAGCTGCTCCAGCACCTGCAAGAACCCGGAGAGAGAGAGGGGAGTTGGAATGGAAGGTTCGCGCGAGGAAGGGTTGGAAGGATTCGGGGGTGGGGAGGTGGGCTGACCTTGGAGGCGCGGGTGAGGCGGTCGCCGCTCTCGCCGACGGAGATGTTGAGGACGAGCTTCTGCACCTTGATCTCCCGCATCGGGTTCGCCTGCTTCTTCTCCGACGCCTGCACCACACGCACGCGGAAGAGGGGTGTTAGCTTGAGGAGATGAACGGTGATGAGTTGGGAAGGAGGGAGGCGACCATGGCGGAGATGGCCGGGAGTTCGTCGGCGGCGAGGAGGAGCGAGGGGGGAAGGTGGCGTGGCGGCGCTGGGATAAAAGAGAGAGCGCAACCCTAGGCGGTGGCTGCGTCGCTGCGACCAAGAGGCAAGAGGTTTCTGGATGGGCCTATTTGTGGTATGTGGCCTTTTGAACGACAGCGAAAAAAATGGCCCAATGCTTCGATGCAACCACAAAATGGGCCAATACCCCAAAGTCTACCACCTACAAATGTGCCCGCTTGATGAGTTTTGGATTATTTTTGCGATTTTAAATGTTCTAGATAGCTGGATGGCCCGCGCAATTGCGCGGCTAGCAAAAAAAATCATACATTTTTTTAAGTATGATTTTACTTAAAATTTTAAATAGTTATCTCATTGTTAAAACTTTGAAAGACCAAACCTTATCATTCTCATGTTTCTAATTATATAGTTTTTAAAAATCACACCAGTTGCTACCCCTTATGTCATCTCCTTCTTTATTTGCTTGTTCGATCTATTACTATTTCTATTCATTCTTCTTGGAACCTTTAAAATTTGGATTTTATAGTTTTTAAAGTTTATTGTCAGTTGGGTTTCGTTTTTATAATTTCTAGATGTCCCGTTAAATGTTGACATTATACTCCTCTACAGCTTGTTCACTGTCTCTTCTCTTTATTGTCATTGAGATTTTAAAAATCGAACATAATTATAGTTTGGGTTCATTTTTACTTTCTAGAAGTCCCGCCAAACCATCAGCGGTTTTGCCATTGTACTCCTCTACGGCTCGCCCGCTGCCTCCCTTATTTATTGTCATTGAGATTTTAAAATCGAACATGATTATCATCAGTTTTTTTTTTACTTTTTAGAAGTTCCGAGCCTTTAAAAATTGGACTTGTAGTTTCATTTTTTATAATTTTTAGAAGTCCCATCAAACGATGCCATTATGCCCCTCTACGGCTCATCCGCCGCTACCCTTTATTGTCATTGTGATTCTAAAAATCGAACATAACTATCACTGCAATTTATTTTTTATTTTCTAGAAGTCCTGTCAACCGTCGAAGGCTCTGCAACTATACTCCTATACACCCCGCCCGCTGCTTCTCCTTTTTATTGTCTTTGAGATTTTAAAAATTGAAAATGATTATCAATGTGGTTTTTTTCTTTTTACTTTCTAGAAGTCCCGGCAACCGCTTTACTTGTTTGCTTCACGGCCTGCCTGACGTCCCTTCTTTTAATCGTCATTAGGATTCTATATGGTATTTTATGAACAATTTTTATATGCCGTATCAACCGCCACCAACTCTACTACTTTATAGGCCTGTTACTTAATTTATCTCGTCATGTGTTTTAGATGATCTTTTCTTTCAATAGTCTTTATTTTTATCACAAATTTTAGTTATTTATAAATTTTATTCCTAATTGAAATCTTCTTTTTTCTAATTTCAGAATTTTTTTAAAAAAATTAGTTAATACCGTATCATGTTCTTTTAATGTTTTTATTTTTTATTTTCAATTTCAATTGAACTCTGTTTTAATTTTTCTAATTTTGGATATTATTATATTTTTATTCGAAATTTTAATTAATCTCGTATTGGGCTCTTGTATGGATTCTTCTTTCAATATTGCTTATTTTTAATTCCGAATTTCAGCTAATTTTAAATTGTATTCCTACTTGAACTCTTCTTTATTTTCTTTTTCTAATTTCAGATTTATTTTTATTTTTATTCCAAATTTTAATTAATCTCGTATTGGGTTTTTATATGGACTCTTCTTTTAATATTCCTTATTTTTAATTCCGAATTTCAGCTATTTTTAAATTGTATTCCTACTTGGACTCTCGTTTCCTTTTCTAATTTTGGATTTTATTTTATTTTTATTTCGAATTTTGATTAATCTCGTATTGGGTTCTTATATGGAAACTTCTTTCAATATTGCTTATTTTTAATTCCGAATTTCAGCTATTTTTAAATTGTATTTCTACTTGGACTCTCCTTTCCTTTTCTAATTTTGGATTTTATTTTATTTTTATTTCAAATTTTGATTAATCTCGTATTGGGTTCTTATATGAAAACTTCTTTCAATATTGCTTATTTTTAATTTTGAATTTCAGCTATTTTTAGATTGCATTTCTACTTGGACTCTCCTTTTCTTTTTTTTCTTTTTCTCTGATTAATGTGGGAATTTCTAGCCCCCACAGTGAACGTGTTGCCTCCTTTCAAAGTTGTTTTAATAATATAATAGATAGATGGCAAGAACATTTATTCGGTATTTTTTAGGTAAATTCCACAAAGCTACATGTACTTTGAGAAAATTATCATAAAACTATGGATTTAAGAATGTGTATCACAAAACTATAGATTTAGGACCAAACTTATTAAAGAACTACAAATTTAAAGTGGAAGATCACCAAACTACAAATTTAGTAATAAGATTATCACAACAGCTCATGTTTTGCATCATGTTAAGTGCAAAACTACACATTTATCACTCTAACATAGCAGTATTGGTAGGAATTTAAGATGTAAAATATGTAGTTTTATGATAACTCTAGTATTAAATCTATAGTTTTATGATAGTTGGCTTTAAATCTATAGTTTTATGATAAATCTTATGTTAAATCTGTAGTTTTGTAATACAATGCCTTAAATCTATAGATTTATGATAATTTCATCAAAGTAACTGTAGTATTGTGAAATTTACTCGTATTTTTATTTGTATGAGCAATCATAAAAGAGAGATGAGCAACAAAGAATAATCTCAAAATCAAATTCAAATTATATTATTATAAATTTTGATTGCAATCCAAATATTTGAGGGACCTAAGAGTTGTATCTCAAAATACAACTCAACTTTTTGAAATTTCGCTCTACGAAAAATTACACGAAAATATCGGATCCAGGTCCTCTACAGTACAGCAGAGAAGAACTGCAGCAACAGTACTCTTAGTCTGCTACAGTGAATCAATGCAACAAACAGTGTTCCAGACTGTAGCAAAGTGCTTTGTAAACAGTTATCTTTTTACTGTTTGCCTGATTACGGTTCTACTGTAGCGATTTGTTTTAGACCGTTGGATGTGGATCCAACAGCAAACAACACACCCTAATGCCGCACTGTAGCTCCCTATGCATTCTCTCCTCCACTGCAGAGGATCCAAATTGGAAAATATCCACTAGCTGTAATTACTGTAGCTCCAGTAGATTTGAATCATATTAGCTTAACTAGCGCAAGATAAATTTTAGATTCTCTCGCTTCGCCGCCGCTAGTTATAACGGCATTTCATTCTAGAAACCAGACTAGAAAATCATTACAATGGAGAAAAACCTTCGATGTGGTGTATGACTTCACACACAAGGTCTAAATCCTGATGTTCATAATTATGCATGTGTGGATTCTTAATTGAGACTGTGGATGTATCAACAGGCTTTCATCTCTCGAGTTGTTTGTTAAAAGGATGTACTCGTAGGTATGTGCATGTGCAATGATGCATGTACGTGCATATATATTCCATGTACTCCCTCTATTTCTAAATATTTGACGCCGTTGACTGTTTTAAACATGTTTGATCATTCATTTTATTTAACAAAATTAAGTAATTATTAAATTATTTTTCTATAATTTGATTCATTTGTTAAATATATTTTCATATATACATATAGTTTTACATATTTCACAAATTTTTTTTAATAAAACGAACGGTCAAACATGTACTTAAAAAATCAACAATGTTAAACATTTAGAAACGGAGGGAGTAATTGAGATCACTTCGATGCTTTCATGTGCATCTGCATACCTTTGGACAGGGGCAGACCCAGACCACGGGTCAAAGACTTGGGATTGAAATCTCACTACGTAGTACAAAATTCCATCAGGTAAGTTCAACCTTAACCCAAAATGCAATAGGCTGGTCCCCGCCTTTAAATCATAATGTAGAGTCTAAATATTCTTCCTCTTACACGGCTCCCACATAGAAAAAAAATATGAGTAAGTGGGGGTGAATCGCGGGGCAAATCTCCTTTGGCAGACAGAGATGGGATAAAATGGAAGCCATCAGCCATATCCAATCCATCCCTCTGCCAACGGAGTAGTTGCCCTGCAATGCACATCCACAGGCTCGATTTCAACCATTTTCCTCGTCAGAATGCCTCAGGTAGTAGTAGCAAGTAGTACTGCATATTGTGATTGCTCGAGTGGCAGTTTTAGTGTTGGTGTTGGTGTTGATGATGATGAGGGAAGAGGCGACGGCGGTGGCAGTATTTATTTGCTGCCGGAAATGGCATATCCGGCAGGACAATGCTTGCCTTTCCGTTTTCGTCGTATCGTATTGACGGCCGATGCCATATTGCCATGGAAGAGAAAAAAAAGGAAGGAAAAGATAGGGTGAAATGCCAAGAATCCGAGATAGCTTTATTCCGATTTTGGAGATAGATCTCGCGTCTTTCTTGGACAGCCTACGTGGACCCTGTGTTACGCGACGAGAGGCCGCTGCTGCATGCGATGCCCAGCGCTTGTTCTCTTCTTGTCTGATTTTTTCTTTGTAAAAATATTTTTGCAGTCCAGACACACATAGATAGGGAGAGAAAGGTAGCCTGCCATTTGTGCTGTCAACAGTTTTGCAGATTGCGATGCCATTGTTCTTTCGCACCAAAGAGGAATTGCCACTTGCGATCTCAGGATGCGATGCTGCCTATATATCTTTGTTATATTTAATGCGTTGCTGTTCGTTAGCAACAAACTAACTTTGAATTGTTATCGTGTTCTTTTTATTAAAAGAAACTAGGAAGGTGGCCCGCGCGTATGCGCGAGCACTTATATTATTGAAAGGGTAAGATTTTTATTGTTTGTTTAAAAATTTTATCTCATAGATTAAGGTCAAACTAAAGTTTGGCTACTGTTATTTTGTAATAATTTAAGGGTTCTATTTTTCTCAAGGTATCTTAAAAATTCATTCATAAACTTTTGAATAGGTGATGGATTAAGTACTTACGACTTTTACGACTTTTGAATCATGTTTTTTTCTCGAGTAAATAATAAACTATTTCTGGTAGTATGGCTACAAATAAAAATGTGAGAGCAAGATACTCAAAATTCTTGTGATTAAATTGTCTCATTTAGACGCATAATAGAGTAAGAAAGGGGGGAAGCATATACATGGAGAAAAAAGAAGAAAGAGAAAAATGAAAAAAGGGAGGGGAAGCATAAGTACCCACATACGTAGGTGCGTACCGAAGGTGGAAAGGTGGAACCTCGTAGTATTTAGTTTCTTCTAAGATCAGTTTAATCTAATGGCTTATAATATTGGACCCACCGATTTAAGTGAAAATCAAGTAATAGATACTTTGCTTTTTTTTCTTAGAATTTCTAATATTTTCTCTAATTTATTAGAGCACCACGTGGTAGCTTGAGGCCATTTTAAGAAATTTTAATGGACTTACACATGTAATGTATTTAGAATATTAACCATGTAATATATATGTATGGGATATATGTTAATATTCATTCTAACTTTGTCCAATGTTTATATACATGTAGAGAGAAATTAAATATATTGCTAGCAAGCCATTAGATGTCTAATTAATAGCAATTAATTTTGACACCTATTTACAATTGTTCATAGTAGCTCTTACAGATTCATGTTACGACTTTGATTATGCGTTGATCATCAATTTACTGATCACCATGACTCGCATGAAAAAAATATATAGTACTTAGGGTTTAGGACAACTGAAATTGATGAATTATCCGATTTATGTGATAGCTATTTAAGATTATAAATGAATGAATTAACTTCTAAAAAGTTAAAAAGTTGTTTAAGAAAAGCATTATTTAGGAACTTGGAAAGCGTGGAGCGTGCAAACGAAAATCCAAAAGAATAGAGCCTTAAACTCCCTTATAACACTCTTATCCTATTAAGAATTTTATTAATATGCGTTAATATTGTGCTCAAATTTATAACATAAATATTTCTTTCAACTATACAAACAAATAATACAAAATCCAAATACAACATAACATAATACATTATAACTATCATGTAATCGACTCTCAATTTCAGCTTAAACAGAGCTAAGTGTTCCTACAGTGCTTAATTCTTCTCCCGCTGCAACATACCTTTAATTTTATTTTCATGTTATTAATAAAGGCGGGAGCGTTGCAGCGGTCACCTAAGATGCCTCAGACACAACGCTTTGTCACACATGCGAAAGGCAAATATGCAGACGCGCATTGTGCAGCAGACCAAAAGGAGAACTTTGGACACTTTACTTATTAATAATAGACCTGTTGATTTGAATAATGGGTCCACCGGTTCTAGTGTAAATGTAAATTAGTTAATATATATTTTAAATTGTTAATTTAATGGGTACACAATATGATGGTGTAGACTTTATTTTAAAACAGTTCATTATTTGAGAATAATGTCAAAAGTAATAAAAAAATAGATCCGATGATTTAAATAATGGGTCTATCTTTTTAAGTGCACGTATAAATTAGTTAATATAGATCTTAAATTGTTTATTTAATATGTACACAATATAATTGTTTAAACTTTATTTTAAAATAGTGTATTATTTGAAAATAATAGTACAAAGTAATACACCAGTTTAAGTGGAAAATATATTGATTTAATGGGTAAACATATAATGGTGTAAATTTTATTTTCAAAGATTGTAGAGCTAATTTAGTTACCTATGTTTATAAAGAATTATATGATGGTATATTTTTTTGTAAAATTATGCTTTTTTAAAAATATGTATCAATTATATAAATGGAAAAAAGAAGAAAAAAAGGAAAAAAAATTGGAGGGAGGCGTACGTACTACATACCCATGTATAGGGATGAAAACGGTCAGAAATGGTCGGAAAAACCCTCTACCATTTCCATTTTCATTTTATTTTCTCGAAAATGGAATCAGAACGGTATACTCGGAAACGGTAACGATATCGGTAATGTCGGTATATCGAAAATGGAACCGTCGGAACGGGAATCTATCGATATCGGTCGGAAGTCAAAAATTCATGTCGAAAGCAGCGAATACTGTGGTATCAATCCACATTTAACTATGTATCAAGATGACCTTATAATTTCACCCTTGCATCATCACGCTGCCACACAACACCGTTATATGATGATTAATAAGTTGACAATAAGATCGACAAACAATATAAATAAAGTTCAACAATACTTCAACATTAATGTGGCTAAAGCATATAATGTAGCTTACATGATAGGATTACACCATAACTAATATTGTCAGACTTTTTTTTAGGATATAGATTTGAAGTCTTCGAGAACACCAAGCTCACAAGCTGGCATGGCTTCAGCTGATCAGCTCCTTATCAAACATCATTCATTATTTCATCATCAATTGACATAGCTACATCGTCGTCCTACAGATTACAATGGCACATTGCATAAGAACTTTTATGTTGACACTGTATAACTACCATTGTAATTAAGTTTCATGCTAAACTAAACTTTTTGGTAGTTTCCAGGTCAAGGGGGGTCACTGAGTGGAGTCAAGTTGGTGGGGCCCGCCGGTGGGTCCCACTGTCTTTCCTTCTCTCTCTTTTTTTTCTTTTCTTTTCTCTCTCTTATCCTTCTCTTCTCTCGGTCCTTCTCCTGCTCTCTCGATTTCTTCTCTGTTTTCTCTCGTTCTCTTCTCTGCCTTCGGCTCCTTCACGCGCGCCCGAGAGGAGAGAGGTGCCGGAGATGGCGGCCTGGCGCAGGGCGGTGGTGGGGGAAGGAGAGAGGAGAAAGGGGCGGCGCCACTGGGGAAGAGGAGGCCTCGGTGCGGCAGCGCTCAGCACGGCGTCGCTCGGCGCTTGGCGTGGTGGCGCTTGGCTCGGCGGTACGGAGGCCGGCGGTGGAGGATGGGGGAGGGAAAGGGGGCCGGCTGCAATGGAGGCTGTCGGGGCAAAGGAGGCTGCGGCCGGCGTCTGCGACATCGACTGCTTTAGTCTCTTAATGCCTAATGGGCTGCTCCTGCTCCTGCTAGCCAGGCCCAGCCGGTTTCCTTCTTCAGAATTTTGTCGGAAATTTGACGGAAATTACCGATAAAAAACGGTTACCGACCAAACGGTCGGAAAAAAACCCCATATCATTTCCGCTACCATTTCCGAAAGAGATTACCGTTTCCATTTCCGATACCAACAATTACCGATACCGACTGAAACGGTCGATGCAAACCGGAAACGGAAGCCGGAATTCTCGGAAATTTCCGTACCATTTTCACCCCTACCCATGTATGTACGTGACCTAGGTGGGACCCATAATATTTGGTTTGGTTTTAGATCAATTTCATCTAATGGTGTATAATATTGGACCCACCAATTTAAGTGAAAATCAAAGGATAGATGTTTTGCTTTTCTCTTAGAATTTATAGGATTTTCTCTAATTTATTAAAGCGCCATGTGGCAGCTTGAGAGCGTTTGTAGGAAGTTTAATGGACTTTTAGTATATAATAATAGATGGTTTCATAATAAGTTTAATACTACTAGTCACTACAACAAAAATAATAGAGTTAATCTCACTTTGGGCTATATTTTATTGCCGAAGTTGCACTTTGGATCACTCTTTAATATTTTCACTTTGGACTGGGTAATTTTATCTTTGTTGTATGATGGACCGCCCCAAACCATATCTTCAGCACTTCAATGACTTTGAGCAAATCATTAACGACATGCCGGCGATATTTCATACCTATACACATGTCATACTTTTACCAAGGAGACACTAGACATGACCAGGGTTCGACTTACCGGCGGTAACCGCGCGGTTACCGCGGGGTACGGTAATAGAAAAACCGAAGTAACCTCGTTAAATTCAAATAAATTTAAAAAATAATTTGAATTTTTGATAAATTTTACACGGTTTTTCACGGTAACCGCGGTTACCGTTCTTACCATCGGGGCGCGGTAACCCCGGCCTCGGCGGTTTGGGAAACCCTGGACATGACTAGCGAAGACAGTTAGGGTGGTCCATTATGCAACAAAGATGAAGTTGTCTAATCCAAAGTGAAAAGATTAGGTATAGGGTGGTCCAAAGTGAAACTTTGTTAACAAAACATAGATCAAAGTGCAATTAACTCTAAATAATATATGCTGTACTAAGAAGATAAATATATGTTGTATTGATCGAGAAGATAAGGAGTGCTGGTGAGTTGATGTATGTGTATCTTAAATTTTTGGGACAAGTTGCTTGTACGATGACATTTTCCTAAAGTTGCGTTTATTGATGGTATTTCTTGGAGTAGGATGTTTGTCAATGGTTATATTTTTTCTTCAATTACTGAAATCAGTTGTTTAAGTATAGGTGCATAGCCAGAAAGAGTTGCTTATCAATGCCCATGATAGCTGTTAGATAGAGAGAGACATGGCTGTGTAAAACCAGTTGAAAGGGCCAACTAAATTTCAGAAAAAACAAACCACATGAATTACATGTAAGCAAAAACGACTGAGATTCTGAGAGTAGTCATGATCTCAAAAGGTAATTTGGCTGCACTGCTGTTAAATCGGCCTTTCGAAGCCCCAGTACCAGTAGCTCTTCACCAGATGAACAGACGCCCCAGTATTTCATTCAGCTCTCTGAACACAGCAGGAGGAGGAGGAGAAGAAGATCCTTGAGAATGTCCAGCGACAAGGCATAGCGCCGCAATCTGTCGCCAATTCCATATTCCATCGACAAAGATGAGATGCGATTCACCACATGATGGAATTGCTAGGCTCAACTAGCTAGCAGAATTTATTAATTGAAGACCCTCTCTCACTCGCTGATGGATCAGGTGATCGACGGTCCAATGCAAGCTCATTAAGATCTACTAACTGCTAACAGTTGCAATTCAACAAAAGTTTTTGGAGGAAAGAAACGAAGAATATTGGAAAGCACCGTCCCCTTTTGCATGACCTTTCCTGCTTTCCATGCTTGTGCAATTGCAAGCTCAGAGAGAGAGAGAGAGAGAGAGAGAGAGAGAGAGAGCTTCCCAAGAATGATCCTGATTGGTGGTAGCATATGCCATGGCATATCCAGAGACCTGGCCTTCTTGATCATCCTCTCTGTTTTTCCTTGCCATGCCAGGATATATATAGGTAGCTGGAATTGCAGAGATCTCCCCAAGCTAGTACCAACTCAAGGCGAAGATGAGAGAAAGAAAGAAAGAAAGAAAGAAGCAGCTAGCAGCCAATGCAACAATGGCGTCAAAGAGCATGAACACAATTAGTTGCAGAAAGTGATACATGCTCTGCCTGTGTTAGTGACTGTGTGATGACTGATGAGGATGAGAATCACAGTGCGATTCTCCTCTGGCATGGCATGTGAGGCCTAAGAAACAGACGCACTGCCCTGCCAAAGGAGAATTGCCCTGCCATTCAGAAAATCCTCCAGTGTCCCAACGTGCTGAAAGTTGAATTATATATATATATATATATGGAGGCTCATCTCTAGCTTTTCTCAACTCAAATTGCTACTGCTGAACATTTTGCCTGATTGTTGATTTGCATAACAAAGCATGCAGCGTGGCATTACTTTTGCCGAGGAAAAATGACTGGAGAAAACCAGGGAGAAAGAGTGGTGTTGGGTTGCTGCGAATTGAAGATAGATGGTGGCATGGTGCGGTGCATTCTATCTTCTCTCTCTTATTTTCATGCCCTTTTTAAATTCTTGTGCCCATCCAAAATAATCCTTGCATTCTCTCGACTCATTCCAAATGCATGTTCTTTTGGTCTCATTTTCCTTTTCATAAATGCAAGTGTTTTGAAACTTTTAGTAATTTTTAAAATCTTTCCTTCCACGTATGTCTTTGTTAAATAGTAAATGTATACCTCTTGCAAATAAATGGTCCACAACTCCACATTCCTACTTTTGTCTTTCAAAAAAGAGGAAAAAATCAAATTCACATAATTTTGCAACAAAATTGCATGAAAGTTCCAAGCGGCTGAGGTGATTCCTTTATCAATGTGCCCTGATGATGTTTTTTTATTTTTTTAAAAAAAAGGTCCCGCATGGCACCTTCTTTTTCTTTGACCAAGAAAGCACTTTTGCATATCTACGTCGTTGCATCGACATACTTAAGTCGTCATACTTTGATACATCCACCTGCTGCCGAATTATCAGAACGGCATGCTCAATTTTAAAACTAGAGTGAAGTACACATTCGATCCCTGAACTTTTACGGTTGTGTCATTTAAGTATCCAAACTTTCAAAATACAAATTTAGGTTTTAGAACTTGTCAAAGTGTATTTTTCGATTCCAAACTACCACGGTCCCTCCAAGATCCTACGTAGTGCTGATGTGACATGCCAATTCACCAATCCTACGTGGACCTACCCATTGAAGCCCACTCAAAAAAAAAGTTCTCCTTTTTTCTTTTTATTTCCTTTTCTCTTCTTCCTTTGGACATCGAGGCTTCATTTGTCAATATAGAGTTAGTGATGATGCTATGTTAACATCCATGTGATATGTCACATCGACGTCACATAGGATATTGAAATAGGATATTGAAAGAGCTGTGGCAATTTGGTATCAAAATGACACAATTTGACAAGTTACTAAAAAATATGTATTTTAAGAGTTTGGGAGTATAGATGATACAACTGCTCAGGTTTTAGAACCGACCATGCAGACTATCATATCAAACATACAGATGTGCCAATTTCTTAGAACTAGTGTAATTTAAATACAATGATACTCTCTCTATTATGAAATATACAAGCAATTCTAGCTATCTATATAGACCAGGTCAGCTTTCTCTTAGAGCGAATTTTAGTTTTATGATAGATTGCCATCATTAATCTTATCCATATGCTACTTACCAACAAAAAAAAACATGTACAATATATGATGTACTAAAGCTAATAATATTATTTCATTTGATCTACTCTTTTTTTTTCTATCTCCTTTATCTTATAGTGTGTATGGATTGCCTCCTTGCTGCACTGCATGAGTGCCACCTCTTTCTCGTCTTCTCCACCTCAGGAAAAAATAATGGAGGTGTAGGCCTTTTTAAAGCTTAGTTTAGACTTTTAAGTTAGCATTTTAGCTAATATAATTCATAAGTCGATAAATTTAAAGTTCTAAATTTAAGTGTAAAGTTATACTCTACCTTAAATAAGCCAAAACAATATTCTCAAACTAACTTTTGGCTTTTGGCTTAATAAGGTAAAAGTAACTTATGGATTTAAAAACGTTAAACGTAACCTACAGCCCCATCGTTTGGCTTATTCGTGAAATAAGCCAAACGACAAAATGAAAAATAATTTATGAATAAAACTTTTATATGCGTGTCCTTAGCGATCTAAAAGCAAAGGCTGAAAAATAAACTTCGACGAAAAAACCCCAAAATAATCTTTAAATTTAAGGTTAAAAATTCATATTTTGGTTGATAAACAAAAGCATAAGCGAAAATATGAGGTCGCTAGCTTTTGGCTTAATATGATAAGAGTGGCTTATGGATTTAAAGAAGTCAAATGAAAAAACTACTTATTTGTTTAGGTTTAAATTTTTAGACTCATAGACTAACTTAGGCTCCGTTCTTTCTCATATTTTTAGAGCACGTGAAACGAGAAAACTTATTAGCCCATGATTAATTAAGTATTAACTATCATAAAATTTAAAAATAGATTTATTTGATTTTTTAAACAACTTCTACATAATTTCTTTTACCAAAAATGTATCATTTATAATAGTTAAAAGCAAGAAAGTTAAAGTTTGAAGTCTTATAAATCCCCAACAAATAGAGTGGTCTAAACAAAATACGGCATGATTTGGTGAGTGCACCATATTTTCTTACAAATGGAAACCTTGTAAGCTGCCTACGTTAGATTGTGCCCAATTTCCTTTATGTGGAGTAGCTTGAAAGCTTAAAAGGAGAATAACCATATGGTGTATAGTTGCCTAGGGAAATGTATAGAAAATTGTGTAAAAAATATGGGTCGAAGCGTTGAGTAAACTGAGATTGGGGAATTGTTGGGGAGGGGAGCCGTGGCTAGGCATTTCTGCATGGTTTTGAAGAGTCTTAATTTAGAAGGTCTATGAAAATTTTGTTGGATGAATCCACCTCCTGATGAAATGAAGAGCTACAAACAGACGCATGGAGAGCACAACAAACGTTTAGATTTTGCATTCATTTGTACACAATGAACTCAAAAAAGTCCTCGCTCCGTTCCATAATAATCCCTTTGTTTCATAATATAATAATTTCTAGCACTATTTAGATTCATTAATATCTATATGAATGTGAACAATGTTAGAATGATTTACATTATGAAACGTAAAAAGTATAAGGGATTTTAGATGGATGTGACATATCCTAATACTATGAATCTGGACTATTTTATTTTCTTATGAGTAGCCCATATAGCTAAGGACTATTTTAACAATTAATGCCATAAAAACTACCTCTACAATATATATATAGCCTGCTCTTAGCTGTATTTTGTTGTGTACCCTTTCGTCCCAAGAAAAACACAGCTCGAACCTTAATTAGGATGGACTTTTTTTTTTTTTTTACAGAGAATGGATGCCCCTGTAGACAACCCAACAACCGTCCATCCAGTCCCTGTTCCCACTCGTTCAGGCGTTCACACCGCCGCAATCCATTCCAATTCGAGAAATGGTCGGTGCGCCGCCGCCGTGGAGCCGAACCGAACCCCAGCGCCAGCACGACGGCGCCACCGCCGTAGCCTCCCTCCATGCCCTCGTCCGCGCGGTCTCGTGGGCTCCGCGCCGTCCGGCTTTTCGCCGGGGTTCCGCCGCCTGTTCCACCCACCCGGACCCTGCCCCCTCGGGCTCTTCACCGACTACGGCGGCCTCGCCATCCCCCGGCACCCCGGAATTCGACCGCCGCCGTCGCCCTCCGTGGAGGTGGAGCCACGAGCAGGAGGACTACGCCTCCCACGGTTGGCGTGCCGTTGACTGCGTCGCGTGGCGTGGCGTGGCGACCTCCTCCCGCTGAACCCACGGGAGGTTGTTCGCCATCCTAAACCCCTTCGATCTGGGATGCGTACTTAATCCCCGCTGTTGCTCGGTGACATCGAGCTGGAACAGGAAGAGCATGGAGCTTCCGCGCTCGCCGGGTTCCATCTGCTGTTACGCTCGGTGTGATCCGTATTTTCGCACTTTCAGGGATGAATTGAGGCTTTTTTGCTGCGGTCTTTTCGTCCTCCGAGACCCATGGGATTGGATCATCCATATCGCCATCCATGGGTTGAGTTTGCTGGAGACAGCAACATGAGGCCAATGTCCAATGCTGGCGTGCCTGGTGGATGGCTCGATTTAATTACTGGCCTTACAATGGTGAATGACGCTGAACACGGCGGCCATGGAATTCTCCAGTGTGGAATTACCATGGGAATTGATGACACAGGGGTTGCAGTTTTATGGCTGGGGAGACTAGGGATTTGAGGGCTTTGCATTGTGTATGCAATAGACTTCCTCATCCTCATCTGGATCCCTAGAGTCGTCAGGAACGGAATTGAGCGATAGGCGTCATAGAAGATATTCTCTTTGACCCCATATCTCAGTTACAAGGGCATGAGAATTGTGTGAGTTAGGGCTGGATATGTGACCATTGCCCCCCTACTTCTTCTCACTTTGCCTGGAGAACATGAAGCTTGAGAGACTGTTTCAGGAGAGATTTCAAGGCTGTTCCTATCTGTATATTTATGGCCTGGCTTCCTTTGGTTTGTGATGATGGAAGCTTTGGACATGAAGTTGAAGGCTCTCAGTGACAATCATCGGGGTATGATTTATCCATTCTCTAATACTGTTTTTTTTATCAGATGCATAAAACAAATATCTAATTGACATGGAAAAGTTGTTCTGAAATCTTTTGATACACTGAATTTACTGTTGGATATATTGACCATTTGAATCCTATAGAATGGTGGATGCCAGTCGGTTCCGTATTTCCTTTGCTGTACCTGTTATTCTGCATATTGCTCCTAGACTCCACCGACA
The DNA here is from genome assembly GCA_000338895.3 of Oryza meridionalis. NCBI lineage: Eukaryota > Viridiplantae > Streptophyta > Magnoliopsida > Poales > Poaceae > Oryza > Oryza meridionalis. Next base: position 7,970,460 of record CM002525.2, on the reverse strand, counting down.
ATGTGTTTATGTTGGCATTTCTTTTGTCATTTACGGAGGAAAATAAACCAGGGATTCTAGTTATTACACTTCTGTCATGAAAAATAACTTATGCAAATGCCTCTAACTGTATTTCTTTGGTGGGTAGTACTAGATATATGAGTAAAATGCATGGAGGGTCACCTAACTTGTTTAGGTGTGTCATGTAGGTCACTTCACTTTCAAAATACACATATAGGTCACTAATGTGAATTAAGCAAGTCATTTGCCCATCTAACTATCCACATGAGCATACCTTGTACACATGGCATGCCACCTATAATTAAAAAAATTGCTCTCGGACATGTGCAGAAAACCGCATGTGTATTTTTTTCCTTCCTCACAACCCTAGCACTTGGAAATACATGAAATTAGGGAAACCAAATCATTTCACTTGTGCTTGTTTTGATGAGTTCTTCTAGTTCTCAGTCCTTTATCTTGCTTGCCATCAAACATGGTGACGGCGGCTGCGGCGACAAGCCATGAATGTAAATAGCAATGGAGGCGAAATCCTAGGCGGCAGCAATGACAAGCTTAAACAAAGATGGAGGCGAAATCCTAGGAGACAGCGGCTGCGGATACCCAGCCAATTTTTTTAATTCTATGTGGCACGCTAGGTGTACAAGGTGTGCTCACGTGGATAGTTAGATGGCTCAAATGTGCATTTTGAAAGTAGAGTGACCTATATGACACATCTATACAAGTTGGATGACTCTCAATGTATTTTGGGTTTGTAGATGCTTTTTGTTGTTCTTGCCCCTTTTGTATTGACAGCCAAATAGCATCTTTAGGCCCTTGTGGTACTATTGTGTCATTTCACGATGTCAGGTAGTCATTGCCTTCACGCACTGTAGTTAACTAGTTTTTCAAATGCTATTTCTCTCCCCCTAGGCCCGAACTTTATATGCAAGTATATGTCTAGTTAGGAATCAAATAGATCTTTCATGATCAATTTGTAATGAGATTTATGCATATAGGAATGAACATAGTAGTTATGTGGACTGCAGTCTTGCATAGTAGTTATGCCACTTAGTTGCCATTATGTATCAACGATCTAAATCATTATTTTTCAGACTTTTACCTGCTTGGCCCACAAATCTTCATTTCTCTCTATAAATTAGACTTTTACCTGGTTGTCCCACAAATCTTCATTTCTCTCTATATATTAGAAAATAGAAAGCTATTTTCATAATTTTCTGTTCTGCTGTGTTCCTTAAGTGCCAGTGTCAAATATTGCAAACTCATTTTTTCAACAATGTGTATCATTTACTTCCTATTTGCTGCATCAATTATATATTTTCCTCATTAATGTTTTCTTTCCAGTGGTTAGGTATGTTACGTAGTGTACTCTTTCCATTTCTCTTTTTGAGCACCTTTGATACTTTGCGCCAATTCCATGAACAAACAAATGTTAACTACAACACATGACAACACCAAGTACCTTAGTGTCAATCATCAAAAGGAGCATCCCAACGGGTTTTACTTTTGAGAACTTGTCATCCCTGACCTTCAACACACTGTATATCGAGATGAATGCTTTTGATGCCTCATTTCTAGGCAGTGATGTGAGCTCCTGAACAGAGCCACGCTGCATGCGAAGAATTAGATGCACTACTTCTACCGTGATGCATAGCGACTCTCCAGGCTTGTTGTTGAGTTCAGTTTGGTCTTGATTTGTTTGAATTTCAGCTTGATCCGTTAGCCGTGCAGCAAGCTCTCTACTTGTCAGTTTCTTCAGCTTTATATTGAGCAGGTTCCCAAAATCAAGTTCTTTCACCCTCTTACGTGCATCATGAAAGAAGAGTTTAGCTGCAGTAGTCACAGAATTAGGTGGAACCGCAGATACACATTTATACTCCCCCTGGCCTTGACTCTGTCCCTGGCCATGACTATTACCACCTAGCTAGCAAGCAGGACAACCTTTGCTGAGAAAAGAAGAAAAAGCAGAGCAGGCAAAAAACAATAATTATTAGTATCACGCATAAACATTAATCATTCACCTCCAAATCGAGAGAGAGAGAGAGAGATCCTTATCATTAAACTAAGATACTAGGGGAAGGTCCTATTATTAGACTAAATTAAACAATATTAGAACTGTACGGATATAGTTATAACAAAAAAGAAAAATAAGCACTGCAGCCACTGAACGGCCACAGCTCGGAGTTATTTTAAAATATGTTAGATCTAAATAATAGAATTTTTCTAAATAATAGCACATTTTTAAAAGAAAAATAAGGACCGCCACTGGGACGGGCATAATGTAGCATATTAAGACTGAGTTATTTTAAATCTAACATATATGATAGCTTTGTTGATTTTCTAGAGCATTTTTCTGAGCAATGCTGTTGCTTGTGACAGCTTGGTCCATGTCTTAACTCTTGCTCTACCTCATGCTAAATGCTGTACCACTATTAAGTTTTTATTTTCAAATGGTTTCATTAATTGGAAAATTTAGGTACCAAAATTCTAATTTTCTGTGATAATGGAGAATCCGATTAGTGAAGCTCTTAATATTGAGGGTAAGTATATGAGGGTTTCTGTCTAACTTAAATAGGGTTGTCAAGAAACTGGATGGTTCACATTTAATTTCACCATACCTTTTTTGGACTCCGATTGCTCCCACTGTTTGGATAGGAAGGTTAATTAGAACATGCCAAATATCTACAGTGCTGGATTTGGATTAGTGACTGGGTTAACTATGGAACTATAAATGAGTTCTAACAATATACAGTGGCAGGTTCGATGGTGGGCAGGATGCTCTTCAAGGTGGCATGCTGTGGTGAAGAAGTAGAACAACCTTTGATACCATCATCTTCTGTTTTTTTTATGAATATAGCCGTTGCTGTTGCAAGGCTGCATGTCACCAACTTGGTCTGACAACCCCAGTTCAAATCCTCGGATACATCCCTATCTAGGTATTTCATATCTTATTAAATCCATGTATTTTTGTTACTTTTCTTTGGGTTTTTATTATTAAATATAGTGATTTTTCTCTTAATTGTCATTTGACACTCATGATGCCTTCTTTAACTGTGGATATGTTATGTGAATGTGTCGCTTAGAGCTGTTGCTAGATCTTTCCATTTGTAGTACACCCTCAAGGCCTTAACTCTTTAACTATTAGTTCATGAACCATAAACTATTAAAACAGGAGGTTGTTATGGCCTCACCCATGGATGATGCTCAAAGAATATGAAAAAACAGAGTCATGATCACATACCTCATGCAGTGTGCTTCACAACATTCTACTGAAAACGGAACACACAGCTTGAAGCTCGCATGCTGAATTCAGGGTCACTGAATGGCAGGGCAGCTCTCCTTTGGCAGGGAAAGGCTAGCAGTTTATCATCCATTAGCTATTCAGCTCCTCTTGCCCTCCATGCCAGAGGAGAACTGCACTGTAATTCTCACCCTGACAATTTATTCAATCTGCCCATTACTGCTCCTCTCGTCGTTCTTTGCTTCCAATATTTTCCTTGCTCTGTATTTTAATTGTTGAAGTCAGGTATATATAGCACAAAGATCACTGAGTAAAATCTGGATATGCCTTGGAATATGCTACCTAAGTTGACAATGCTTGAGCAGCTAATAAACTGTCACTTTTGCGTTTGCATCTTATAACTGACTGACCCCCGTACCCTTCTGGTTTCTGTTGCTAATACAAAAGGGAACCAGTCTTGAACATGAGCTTGAATTCGATGGGCCATGTCTGGATCATATTCTTTTCCATTTCGTTGATCCTGCTGATATTATGCCCTGTTCTGGGACATTCTTATGGATCTTCCCCCTGGGTGCTCTTGAAGCTGTATATGAAGAATCCGTTACTGCATCTGATTCTTTCACAGCAAAGGACAACTTTTATAAAGTAATACTTTGTACATGCAGCCTGAGGAGCTCGCCATATGGTTTTGATCAGATCAAATCACTCCCGAAATCTGAAACAATGTTATTATGATATTATCAAGCAGTGACATGAAAGAGAACTTGTTAGTTATGAAATGGAACATAAATATAACTTGTATTTTCAACAGTAGTGAAAACATCATACCGTTGTTAGGTGTATTAAAAAGTGGTTCATTTTTTCCACATCCCCCCATAGCCCCAACACACACCCACCCACCCACACACACACACACACACACACACACACCACCACCACCACCACCACCGAAGGTCCAAACTTATACAATCTTTGATGTGGTTTGGCCATGAGCAATGATTCAAAATCTCAGAAATCTCTCTCTCTCTCTCTCTCTCTCTCTCTGTGTGTGTGTGTGTGTGTGTGTGTGTGTGTGTGTTTTATTTGTTTTATGGACGTTTTCCACTTTATTTTTTGTTTATGCCACCTAGGATGTGTTTGGAAAAACAAACCTTAGATTTGAAATGAGTCAGAGTACAAATTAAAGTGCCATTTTTGTCATAGAAGTACAATAGGAAATTGTAACCCAGCAGTTCAGAATACAGCAAGTTAATTTAAAATCTTTGCACTGCCTTCTCCATCTGCTTTAAATGTATGCTTACACCTTCAAGAGTAGAATTAGCTCCAAACATATACACCTTCAAGACTAGCACTGGATGAAAAGGGAGCACTCTGAGCCGTGTCAAAACAGTTCCGGTTGATGAATCAATCATGGGCATAAGAGGGATGCTGATAGTAATGAATTAGCCAAGAGCCCAAGATGAAAAGTGAGTCATGTTTCTACAAAGTGTAATTCTTCACTGAAACACTACTGGACATACTTATGAAGCGTATTTTAAAATGTTTGTGATCATAATTACAGTGATGAACTTATATTTGGTTGTTTTATGGACAGTTCTGCTTATTAATCAGTTATGCTACTTTTCTTTAGGAACCATAAAGCCATGCGAGACCTTCTGGAAGGAGAGAACACTAAGACAAAGAAGTTCAGTGGTTGTGTAAACTGAAATCTTTGACTTTGTTGGTAAGCATGTTCCGGTCAATGTTGCACTAACGATTTGATCTCGTAAGTGTTATGCGGCTTTTCGATGCCCAAGAGCTGCTTGATCTGCACATTTTTTGGTACTTCTCCAAAGAATAAGTTGTGTATCAGGTTTCTCCAGAGTTTTGAAAGGGCATGAAATGAGGAAGAATATCCGCAAGGATGTTCCATATGGCAAAGCATAATATACATGGACATTTTCACATGATAAAGAATATGATTCATGTGGTCCACCAGTTAGTTGCATGTACATTGACTCGATTTGAAAACTTATCATTTTGTGTTGTTATTGATATTTATTTTTACAAACTTGCACTACCAATAGAACTAAAGGGAATAATATATGTGGAAAAAAGCTAGACCTTTTTTAATCAGATGATAATAGTGAGCATTATTTTTATATGGTTCAATTTTTTAGAAAGGTAAATGAAGTCTAAATAGCACTTGCTGATTTAGAAGTATATATGCATATCTTGTCAGTGTCTACGACTCTGCTATAGGTAATTATGTATAAATACCTGGTAAGTTAGAAAACAAAACAAGGAAAAGATTGTGGCCAAAGAAGAGTGTGGACATAAAGTAAATAACAAATGGAATATTTTTCTTATGTAGCATGTACTATATTGCTCTGTGAGAATCACAGCATGAGTTCTCTGGCATGGAGGCTGATGGCTCTAGGAGGATCTGCCAGCAATGCTATGGCTATCCCTGGCAGACGTGAACTGCACTGCTATTTGGAATAAACCCTGCTTTGATCTTCAAAGATATTTGGAATAATCCCTGCTTTGATCTTCCAATGTCTGAGTATGTAGCTGCCGTTTTGGGTCATATAGTAGAATGCACGCTTGGTATTTCTTCCATGGATCTTCAAAAACCTCTGTAATTATTTCTACATCCTTATAAACAAGACCAACTTTGGATTTGGAGATTCAATAATCACTTCATAGCAGCATAGGAAACTGACAAGTTTAAATTTGGAAAATCAGACAAATAGCATCATACGCATGTTGTAGCGTGGTCAACAACTGTTTCTATACATAGACTCTGTTAATTTTGGTCCAGTGTCTTAGTCACTTAGGATGTGGGTACTTGACTGCATGTGGAACAATTCATGCATTTCTCAAGACTCAAAATCATAAATTGCTAATTCCCAAACCTACTGGCACTGACTTTTCTTTTTTTGTTCTTAAAGTCTTAACAGATCACTATGGTGTTTTATTCCTTGCACATATGTTTTCTTTGCTCGTGTCTTGAACATGAAGGTATGCAATAACATCTGACAGAACTCCATCACATGCTGTATGCCATAGCCTTGGCCTTGTGCTAGAACCAATGAATTTGCTTTAGTAGCAGAATTTTGTCCAAATGATTTAGACATCTGTATGCTGAGTGGTAGCCCTTCTTATTGCCAGTTATCTCCATTGTAAAATCCTTGGTAGATAGATGTGTTGTAGAGGACTGGGGACTAAAGATAACTTCCATTGAAAGCTGTGGATATCTTTGGCCATATCTCTACAAGCCTACCATTTCAAACAAATTAACTTTTCAAGTCAAATTCAACCAATGAGATTGTGTGACACATAACAACTGTGATGGCCTGACAATTTTATCATACATGATCTTTGCAACATCGTTAGTTTGATACTTTGATTGATTATCTCATCCATTCAATGGGTAATATCTCTTGTTAGTTACTTGGTTTTTGAGCAAGTTCCTTTTATTAGCTTATATAATCATCATTCTTTAGAAAATTATAGCATGGATTCCCCACAAAAATTACGGTACCTATTTCGTGCTAATACTAAATATCTCAGGACCGCATATTAGAGAAGGTGCCTGGGAGGACAGGAGGTTTGGAAACATGTTCTTCTGAGGTGTGCTGCAAAACTTGGTCTGGGTTTAAAAACATGAAGAGGTTTCCTCTTCTTATCCTGTGTAATGTTTGTGGAAGTAATTTGATGCTTTCAACCATATCATGCTTCGTCTTACTTTCAGCCAGCTATCTTCATATATGTAATATGGTAAGAAACGCATGGACTGAACCTGTTTTTTTGTGGCACATGTAATGCCTCCCTTTTCTGCCTTATTTGCAGAACCATAACTAACTGGCTGTTTACTGGTGAGGATCTTTGTGCAATGCTATCTGGAAAGCTTGTAACTGGGCTAATTTCCAAACCTAGCTGTTTTTGAACACCGACATATTATTTACTATGCTGGGCAGACATGTAGAAAGGAAGACCCGGAGATGGTTGTTGAATTAGCCAGTTTATTATACTCTGATGAAGATTGCTGAAGCAACACGTTGGATTTGCTCATGCCAGGATGATGGAACTTTTAGATGGTAAAAACACGCTAAAAACGACCTTTTAGTCTTCTGATGTCCTTATGTCATGGGATCTAACTCTGTGATCAGGTTGAGATTTTTTTTTCTTTTTTTCTTTTTTTTTTGTCGAAGAGGATTTACACAATGTAACAGTTCTGTTGGGCGTTGCGTTGGTGCTGCTATATTTTGTTTGTCTGAATCTATGTATGAATACCTGGCATTAGATATCCTTTGTGTCGAATGACATGGTGACTGCCGTGCCATGGAGCTTGAATATCACCTCAGGTCTCAGTGATGCAATGGGCTTTGCATTCAAATCGTTTTAAGCACCTTGTATCAAAGAATGCTTCATCGAACAATGAAATTAACCATGCCATTTCACACTTGTGTTTATAAGCAGCAGTTTACTACAACGTTTGGCAAGATCAGGGAAGCGCACGTCCAGGTTTCTCCATATCTTATAATCATATTGAAAAAAAAAACAGATAAAGGATTAACACGAATGATACAAAAAAGAGGGATCAGGAAAATATATATTCACATTCTCATTACACCTGATTAAATCTGTACAAATGTCCTACACGGAACATTCGCTATTCAAACATCATCTGAAAAATACATGCCCAATTTAAGGGCACGGACTGAGTACAATAAAAATGAAAAATAGAAATTCAACATAACAACTGAAAGGTGTCCTTGTGTTCATCCATTGCAAGAAACAAATTGTTGACATTCTATCCATTGTTTCACTAGAACCTTTGGCTCCATCAATCGAGGTGTAGAATCATTGTCGTTTTCTTAAACTCCAGAAATAAGTACGCAAGTGCAATTACCATTCCTACAAGCAGCTCAATTGCTCAAACATGTCGTGGAAAATACCTATACTTCAAAGAATGACAATGTTCATGAATTTCCTCTTTGCAAAAGCCAACCACCATTTGTTTGGAGTACCATTAGCTCTGTATGCGCAGTTAAGCAACCTTCCACTTGTTTCCTCCCTTATCTGCTTCAGATAATTCCTCAATAGTTCTGCATCCAACAGAGAATGCTTAATTGAGATCACATTCCATGAGAGATGGAAAGTTGCTCTTTTATTTAGTCCCTAGAAGTAAAGAAAACGATTATACTGTGAACATGCAATTACAACTTGGATGTTCCTAAAAACAGTTGTCAATAGTCAGTAAGCAACTTATTGCTTCTATACCCAGAGCAGACTTATCGTTTAGACCATAGAAATTGACAAAAAAACATATATACAGGACATCAAATAAGGAGTTCACTACAGATTTAGTTAAATCCAAAATAAAAGTATCTAAGACATAAATTGCTGTAGTTTGGAAAGGTCCCCTTGTAATCTCACAAAAGCTAAATTTCCAATAGGCTTCATTCTTTTGTTTTTTCCCTAGCCAGGACAAATAGTATGGTATAGAAGAAAAGCAGCATGGGTAAACAAAGGGGGGAAAAGAAGAAAAACTAACTATTCGAGAAATAAGGCAAGCTTTTGTCTAGGAATAAAAAGCAACAATGACTTCACACAGTTGAGAAACTAAAAGAGAATACAAGCACACAAATGTGGTAGTGGCGGATGAAGTCATATACCTGCTTCCTCCTGAGATTGGGGTAGAGTGAAAAGACCAGGGAAGGGAAACCCTGGTTCCCCAGGCACAGGAACTTTCTCCAAACCCAGATTAATGATTGCCTTTGTCCCAACAGCCAGTGTTCGGCAACCTTCCAGCCTTTTCAGGGCAATATTGATGTAAAATGTCAGATAGATCAGTAACTTGTCTGCTGGGCTTTTCACATTGAAGTTTTTGAAGAAGACATTTGCTCGGAAGAATGTAATTGCTTCATCAACAATGTCAGCCTTGTCTGTAATAGCACAATATAAATCAGCAGCTTGGCATGGTTCTGTCAGAGTGAATGAAACCATGGAAGTATATCACTAATGTATTTTATGTTGTCACCATGTCATTATACCTTGATCGAATGCTGGCGCTGGGCCCCTTATATGAGTTTTTAGTGGAAGCAAAGGACAGCCGCATGCTTTGGTAATCCCAGTGTCATCAACAAAGCTAGAGTGATAAACCTGTCCACAAGTAGAAAAAAAGCATATGATGTTCAGATAACAGTGCATTGCCAGCAAGTGAGCAACAGCGATCTAACAAAACAAGGTGGAAATACCAGGAGAATAAAAGGTGAAAAACCAAACAAAATTTTTGTCAGAATCTTGCATTCCACACAGGGCCTATAATAACACACCAATCTAATAGAACAGGTACTAAAGTATCTTCCAAGAACTCCATTCAAGAGTGCCACAAGCTGCCAATATTATGTACAGCGGCGGATCCAACTTGGGAGATGGGGGTTCAGTTGAACCCCCAAACTTCTCGGGGAACAAACAAACTGTTACTTGTATTAAGGTTAAGGCTCTGAAATTAAGGGAAGAGCTTCTTCCAGATCTAGAAGAGAAGCTAGGGTTAACGAACGAACGAACGCAAGCAAATTCCAGACAAAAGTAGTCCCGATGGGAGAGAGAGAGAGAGATGAATCAGAAAGGGGATGTGGATGCTCACCATGATCGTCTCCCCTGCTCTGCTCGCCCGATGGAGATCGCCGCCCCTCCCCTGTTCAGCCGCGACTCGTCTTTGGCGGCGCAAGGAGCGGAGGAGACAAAGAGACGGGGAGATTTTCCTTCTTTTACGGCACTTAGCGATTTGTGTCCACAACAAACTCCTCCTACTACCAGCAACCACTAATTATTACTCCACGCACCACCACCACCACTCTTTCTTCATGAGCCACTATCGTTCCTCCTCTCCGTCTTTGCATGCGCAACCGCACCTTCTAGTTATACTCCATGAGCCACCTTTTTTTCATCTCCATCTCGTCATGCACACTAATGTAGGGACCTACGGTCACGGAGGCAGGAGTCAACCTGATGAAGAGCGGAGACGCTAGATCCAGACTCCTTCTGGTTGGATCTAGCGGTTCCCCAACTATCAGAAGGAAAAAGAAAATGGAGAGAGCGAGTTAGTGTGTGGTTGGTGAGTCACTGGACTTGGAGATGGATGAAATAGGGTGGTCCAAATTGAAATGTAAAGTTAGTTGTTCTGTAAATGAAAAGAATGGTTAAAGGATGACATAATATGAAAACTTTTAAGAATACATAGTACAAACTATAATTTATTTTTTTTTCTTTAGCACAATTAAAGATGAGTTGTTTATTACCCGATACTCCTGTGATATACTAAGTCTTTATCACAATTAAAAATGAGTTGTCCATTACCCGATAGTCTTGTGATATATTAAGGCTGTGTTCGGAGGAGGGGGTTGAGAACCCCTCGTCCCGGCACGCAAAACGGAGTTCATTTTATTTGATGATTAATTAAGTTTTAACTTTTTTAAAAAAATAGATTAATATGATTTTTTAAAACAACTTTCATATAAAAAGTTTTTGCATAAATTACACCGTTTAGCAGATTGAAAAGGGTGCGCGCGGAAAACGAGAGAGGTGGGTTGGAAAAATGGGGGAAAGAATACAGCCTAAGTATTGTTGGGTCAGTGTACTTGGCTATTACTAATAGTCTTATGATATGTTGATGCATGAAGATGCAGACTATTACTAACACGAGCTGATTAATTATGGTTAGATAGGTTTAGCTAAAAAGAGATAAAATTAATGCCAGCAATTTTGCTCAACAATAAGGGATTCGATTGTGGTCTCCTTTTCTCACTGCATGATATACGATTGTAGGTATTTTCGTAATTCTTTTATATTATTTTTTCCACATATATGTTAATTTGGACTAATTTTTTTTTCTCATAATTAAATAGATAATAAATCATTTTTCATATTTCTCGTATAAAATGTGAAAAAGGGCATTGTATAATTTGAAAATTATATTATAAGTGTATGTAATTTAATGTGTAAGATATGAACTTATAGTATAAGATTTAACTTTTTATAAAAATATCGCACGATAGTAGATAGTAGATAGGTAATGAACTAAACAACCATAAAATATATAGAGAATCCATCATGTGTTATTGATTTTCTCCTTATTCTACAATATGTCCCTAGGTTTGTCAAGTTCTAATATGCCACCGTACTTTGCTTAACTTCTATAACATACCATCATCGTATAGTTAGTTTCCGTTAGTATTGTATAATTTCATTATAATGACCAAAATAGCCATGGGATGAAAAATTCCAAATATCAGATTTTAAAACTTCCAAAGTTTGAGATAGATATCTTGTCTGCCTTGTTTATAATATGATATTTTGTTTATAATATGATATTTTAGAATATTCGGCCAAATTTTGGAATTTCTGTCCCGGTGATATTTCCGTCATTAGAACAAAATTATACAGTACTAACGAAGTCTAAATGGACAGCGACGGTATATTATAGAGGTTAAGCAAAATACGATGGTATATTGTATAACTTAACAGACTCAATGTCATATTATAGAACAGGGATAAAGTCAGCGGCATACAGTGGATTCTCTTAAAAAATAATCTAGTCAAAAAAGTTTCTTTATTTTATTCAAAACAAAACATCTTTTTTACCAAACATGTTAGGAGAACTTCGAAAAAAGGTAAGAAAAAAAAGGAGGTTTAGTCATTAGCTCAAACACACGTGGGGAAAAGTTACTCACATCTACGGTATGGTATATACTCACATTAATCGATAATATACTAATATTATCAAAATTATTCTTCATCTTAATACAATGCAAAACTAAAACTTTAACCTTATATTCTTCTGTTGTTCCATCTTCTTCTCGCTTTCTCATTCTTATTTATTTTTGATAATAATATTGCTACAATCAGCACTAGTACTTGCACATGAATGCTAGCAGCTAACTCATATGTGTGTGCTCCATAATATATATTATCTATGTTTTTACATGAGTAAACAATAAATATTATATTTGTTAATATATTGTAATTATATAAGGTACCTAACTAGTTTTCTAAGAAGTGGAAAGATATTTTTGTTAAACATAATCTAGAATGCAAAAAATAATCATATATTTTTTTATAGATGAATTAGAGATCGACACTTGTTAAGAATCCAATGATCATAATGCTCTATATATATTGTTCAAGTGAGTTATGATATTCTATTTAGGATGTGTTTGGCAAATAGGTTATGAGAGGTTGGATTGGGAAAGGGAAATGGATGAATGGCTAGGATTAAATGAGGTGTGATGAATAGATTGCCAGAATACAATATTACCCTTTAAAGGCTTTAAAGGGTGGGATATTATTTCCCTATCTCATTTGCAAACAAAGCCTTACTAGTTACATGTCAATGTATTACAATGGGATCTAGAGATAAAAATAAGATTTAGTTTATTTCTAATCCAATTTTTATGATATATTGGGTTTACATTTATCATGTAGTATTTTTAAATGGATTATGAGAGGTGGGATTGGGAAAGGGAAATGGATGAATGGCTAGGATTAAATGAGGTGTGATGAATGGATGGCTAGGATACAATATTACCCTTTGGAGGGTGGGATATTATTTGCCTATCCCATTTGCAAACCAAGCCTTACTAGTTACATCTCTATGTATTACAACGGGATCTAGACATAAAAATAAGATTTAGTTTATTTCTAGTCCAATTTTTATAATATATTGGGTTTTATATTTATTTAGAGATAATATTGTATAACAATTAGATAATTTATTGTTTTATAAGTAGATTAGTTTATCGTACCCCTATTTATAAAATTTTACGTCGGCCACTGATTATGTATACTAAAGAAGGTTATGATCCTTTAATCCAACTAGTCTACAATAATAAAACAAAGTTCTATCAAGTAGCAATTTTCAAGATTCCACTACATTTTTTCAACTGGCAGATCGACAAGTCTACGACCAAGAAACTGGGCAACACGACCGTGCCACCAATTTACAAGTGCAATCGTTGTTTCGGTTTAGAGGAAAGTACATAAGCTAACGAATTCTCTAAATTGGTCGTACCTAATCCTCTGTTGCTCGTGTATAAGCTAGCAAAACAATCCCTAACCGCAGCATGCGCACCAACATCATCGATACTAAATAAATAGCTCTCAACTAGGGTAATTAAGCACAATATATACAATGGTGGGAAGGTGAGAAGAATCCCCAAAACGGGCGGTGGCCGAGCCTAGCTGATCGCATCGTGCGTGTGGACGGCGAATCAGATCAAGAAATCAAAGCAAACGTGAGGTGAATTCTTGCGACGTGGCGTACCATTTCTCTTGGTCCCAAGAAACCAAGGAGGAGGAGGAGACGAGAGGGAATGTTAGGGAAGGTAGGTGAAGGCCGCGGCGCACCCAAGATGGGTCCTCCACGACCAAGATAATCTCGACCTCCAGCGAGCTCACATAGATAGCTTCGAGTCGCCGCCGCCGCTGCCCCTCCCACGACCTCGCGCCGCCCGTGCGTCAATCAGAGCCGCGACTGACGGATCTGAGGCCAGAAGGGGGGCGGGCTAGCGACGCTGCAAGGGAGTGGAACTTGAAGAGGAGGGAAGGGGGTGGGGTGGCGGCGGGTTGTCTCTCGCCGGGATCCGAGGGCGGCGGCCGTCGCCGTTGAGGGGGAGAGAGACGTGGCGCGTGGACGGGAGAATGGCCGAATGGGGAAACTAGTCTAGGCATGCGGAGGGCATAAGGTCTTTTTCAAAATAGAAAAAAGTAGTGATACTTTTTTTAAGAAGGCACTGGGTTCCAAACAGAAAATTAAAAATATATGAATTGATATAAATAGGTTTTTCTGATGAAAAATGAAATACTAGAGAGCATGGTTGTTGATAAATTTTTCGTGTGGTCCTAAACTCCTAATCATATGTTATCTAAAATTTTTTGGAACATCTTTTTTATGATTTTACTAGTTTATCTTATTGTTACGATAAATAATAGGTCATCAGGGGGCAAACAATTCAACAAAATAGACAAAATAGTACTCTCTCCGTCCCATAAAAAATAAATCTAGCGAATTTGACACATCTTAATACTACGAATCTAAACATACATCTGTCCATATTCATAGTGCTAGAATGTGTCACATACGATCCTATATTCGTTTTCAATGAGACGGTGGGAGTAGATCCCACACCACTCCTCCTTTCTTGTCATCACATCACCGGACGCATGTGATGGCAGGTGACAAATAGCATTCGTGTTCTTTGCTTGCTCTCAACACCCCTCCCCACCTTGCTGTTCTGTTTTCCCTTTTAATCATTCATTTTATCTTCATCGATCATTGTTTTGATGGATTTGGCTTTTCTTTTAAGATATCACATTGTTGTTTGCTTTTCATTTAAAGTTTCACCATTATTGGTTTTACTTGTGTCAGTCCATCTTTTATGCTCTTTTTTGCTTGGTTATTTTTATATGCAAATTCTGTATCCCTTTGTTCTCCGGGGCTTAACTCCCTAATGGATACCAAAGAAAATTGAACTGGGTGGTAATTTGATATAGCTTGACTTTCTATGCTAGATGCAAGCATCATTAACAACCACGGCCACTGAAAGTTGGTTTGCGAGCCGATTGGAGCATGGTAGAAGACCCCATCAGCATAATTTGTTTCTATTGCTTCATGACTCTCTCATGAGTGTATGTCTTGTATAATGCACTCTGGTATGATGGTTTGAAATTGGGTTTGTGAGACCTCAGATTCTTCCTTGGATCTTCTCATTTTCTTCTGATAGTATATCGTTCTTTGCGGTTTTCTTATGTAAGAGTACATTGGAGATCGCTAATAAGAGTGGCGACTAGGCGGCTCTGGCATATGGAGATGTTTAACGGCTCTATGAAAAGCAATGCTTTGACATAATCCAGTTTAGTGTTGGTGATCTTTTGTGGCTATTTAGTTGTAGCCTCCGCCGTTGCCTCGTCACCTCCAACCGCTCATGTTTTTTTTTTTTTTCTTTTTAGGTGTTTCCATGTGTGGGGCTGTGAGCACTAGAAGGATCATAGGATCTGTTGCCAGAGTTGGATACACAACCATTGTGCATCCACTTTGTTTGGCTGAATGAGCTTAGTCGAATCAACCATCCGATGGGCTTCGGCTGAAACGCCCCTAGCTCAATCGAGTCCTATTTTTTTCCCACATAATACAATTTAATTATTGCATAAATGATTTTTTTTTCTTATTGTCCAAAAGATCCCTCCGATTTTTCATACACCTAGTTAAATTTCGAGAGATTACAATTTTATCACACATAAGTGGTCGACATTTGCTCTTTTTTGACATGTGTCCCCGTTGGGCTAGGTTGTTGTATCTATATGATCCATGTTTGGGGAGCTTTTGCCAGCTGTGCTTTCTCCGAGAATTAGAAGCTCTTATAAACAATACTACATTTCGTTTAGGTTTTGAGAAGCTATAGTTACAAAATTAAAAAAAATAAACTACAAGCCAGAAGTTAGGAAACCCTACTTTTTTAAATCTTTAGGGCCTATTCAGTTCACAGGATTTTCAAATCACAGGAATAGGAAAAACATATGAATAATATAGGAATACACGTGCAAAACAAAGGATTGGAACATAGGAATTTTTTCTACACTGAGCTAAATAAAAGAGGATGGAGTGGATGTTTTCATTCCTACGGAATTAGTACGTTTTGGAGGATTTTTGGAGGATTGGTATAGTGTTTCTATAGAAAATTTTCCTTTGAATCCTACAAACCGAGATTTTGTTTAGGAATCCTTCGAAACGAATAAGGCCTTAGAAACTGACTATCAACTAGGTGTTTCTCGTCTCAAACTCGAACTGACAGTACAAACGAGCAAATTTTGCTTAAAATCCACGCTTTCTTCAATTAATAAAAAGTACGAGGGTGCCATCGTAAAGCACCGCCACAAAAGCCCTACCCTTGAACCCTCTCCCACCCCGCCTCCACATCTCCTTTGCCGCCGCCGCCGCCGCCGCCGCCTCGCCATCCCGAGCGAGCATGCGGCCGCCCTCCTCCACCTCCTCCCCTCGCCGCCTCCCCGTTTGCTAGGGCTCCGGGCCGCCTTGCCGTTCCTTCCCCTCCTCGTCATCACTAGGGTTTCGACCTCGCGCCGCGGGGGAGTTTGTAGCCCGCCTGACCCAAAGCTGTTGCCGCCGCCGCCCGCCCTTCCGGCCGCGCCATGGTGAGGCTCACCGCCGACCTGATATGGAAGAGCCCGCACTTCTTCAACGCCGTCAAGGACCGCGAGCTCGACATCCGAGGTTGCGCGCTCTTTCCTCCCTGCTCATTAGATCTAGGGTTTAGTGTTCTTGGCCCTCTTTTTTCATTCCCTCCGTCTCGGGAGTTTAATTTGTCTGTTGTGTTTCTTTTCCTTGGCAGGTAACAAGATCCCCGTCATCGAGAATCTGGGCGCCACCGAGGTGAGCTCCACCAGCTTCCGCAAGCCTTTTCTTCCCTTAGCTCCATTGTTGTCTCATTTGAAGTATTATGACGGGTTCTTGGATTGGTGGTGGAACATGCTTTACTCTTGGATGTAGCGTATCGGAGATTAGTAGATATGGGTGTGCCCTAGGTAGTGATGGAAGAAATGTAGTTCATGCTACTAAGTTCTTACCGTCAATTTTGTGTTAATAAGGCTGCAATTTGAAGTGTTTTGCATAATAATTTTACAAAATTTGGGGCACTACATTTTGTCTCTACATGCTGACGATAGGTATGAGAGATTACTAACATATGAGTGTGCCCTTCTCTTCTTTTTGGCATTTTGTTGAGGTTCTGCCATGGTTGTTAAGTTGTCAAGTCGGGTTGAGATACCATCTACTGGCTAGTAGACTGGTCGGAGTATAGTTGAGGAATAGTCGTTGAGTTGACTACTCAATCAGGTTGTTATTACATATATAGATTGCTTCTACTGCTAGTCTGTTACTAGTAACTAGCTGCGCCTGATGGACCCAATGAGCTCTCAATCTCCCTTTCACTCAGCAGGGCCTGATAGGCCAAGGCACCAGGCCTCCCAAGCATCCGCTCAAGTCTCAACTCCATTGCGTCTTCTGCGGCCAGCACATGGAGTCGTGCCCCCTCAAGTTGTGCTCCCTCAAAGACTTTAGGACTAACCGTAGCACCAGTCGTCACTTTTTGTAGGCCTTGATAACTATGGGTTCTGCATGTTTCTATTCTATGGATGTTTAGAGGAAATAAGTCCCACGTGAGTCTGGAAGAACTTTTTATTTTCTTTTGCTGATAGAGCTATCTTATATGTACAATGTGCCCATGCAATTTCTAATCGTTAGCATGTTAACGGCATACTTCCTCCATCCCAAAATATAACAACTTTTAGCCCTCAGGATTTGTCCCAAAATATAGCAACTTCTCCACTAACATTCTCTTCCCAACCAATCACAACTCCCCATCATTCACTTTTTCCACCTACCTCCACTACTCATCCAATCACAACCCTCCACCACTCACTTCTACCTAATTTCCTTAATAACCGTGTCCAATCCTAAAACTTCTTATATTCTGGGATGGGACGGAGGGAGTACTTTTTGTTGTTATGAGTGACACACTTCTTGGTTTTCCTTTCTCATGTCAATCACCTGTAGTTAAATAATCAGTATGGTCAATTTTATCTCGTTCGATCTCTGGAATGGAAGAAGAAAACTCATATTCTCAGTTGAGTATGTGTTAACAACGCTGCAATTTGAAGTGCTTTGCATAATAATTTTACAAAATTTGGGGCATTAAAATTTGTCTGTACATGCTGACGCTAGGTAGCTTAGCACTTCTCTTCTTTTTGGCAATTTTTCGAGGTTCTGCATGTTTTTCTTCTATGGAAGTTTTTTGCTGATAGAGCTGTCTTTAGTTGTACAATGTGCCCGTGTAATTTCAAAGCATTAGTATGTTAACGGCATACTTTCTGTTGTTATGAATGACATGTTTCCTGGTTTTCCTTTGTCATGTCAATCACTTGATAGTTAAATAACTAGTATGGTCATTTTGATCTGATTTGGTCTCCCAAAAAATACTCATATTCTCATTTCAGTATTTGACCCAGCTTTTGTTTTATTATCTTCTTTCCCAGCATGTTTAACACTTCTGTTTGTTACTTTGCTATCAAATAGGACCAATTTGACACAATTGACTTGTCAGACAATGAGATTGTCAAGCTTGAGAACTTCCCGTACTTGAATCGTCTTGGCACTCTGTTAGTTAACAATAACAGAATCACACGTATCAATCCCAATCTTGGTGGTAAGATTATATATTTTATCTTGTTATGATCTGTTTATCATTTTCATAATTTTGTTCCAGAACTTACCTTCAGTTGCTCCTGTATTATGTAGAGTTCTTGCCAAAGTTGCATACATTGGTGCTTACAAACAATCGTCTTACAAATCTTGCGGAGATCGATCCCCTGGCATCTCTTCCAAAGCTCCAGTTTCTTAGCTTACTTGATAATACTGTAACCAAGCAGCCAGACTACCGGTTGTATGTGATCCATAAATTGAAGCATTTGCGGTTGCTGGATTTCAAGAAAGTGAAACAACAGGTTAGCAATGCTGAGGTTCTTTATTATGTAAATATGCTTTTGTATGAAATTTGTTAATCATTTAGTCATACTTTTGTTCTCTTGAAGTTTCTGTAAACACTTCTATTCTGAATGGTTTATTTTTATTTAAATTTCTCAGTATTTTCTTCCATTTGATCTCTAATGGTAGTTTCTAGCACTAAACAGTAAACACCTTTTGTTTGCATTTTTTGTTATAATGTCATTTAGCTCTATGTGCAATGGTTGCTTCTGTGAACTCTCTTTATATCAATGTTTCATAAGTTAACTGCTGCTTATTTTTAAATGTTTAATGGAGCCATAAAATACATATTGTGATATTTTGCATGTATTGACATAACACTCATTAAGGTTGCATGTTTTATTTATGCAAGTATGTAACATACGATTATTTCAAAGGAGTTCAAAATTAAACAGCATTGCAAGCCTATATAGTTTATATTATTGTACATATATTTTTATCACAAAGGCATTTTGAAATATGTGGATCTATGCCGAAACTGCGTTGCTGCTTGATTAGTTTACTTATTCCCCACAGGTTGTTCATTCATTTCCTTTGGAATAACTACCAAAATGATTTTGGAATGGACTGCAGAAGTGCTGGCAGGGAAAAGGGCAAAAGAGCGACTCTAACTTTGTGTCGCAATGAATTAAATACATGAATGCCATGGAATGCCTTTTGGTTTACGTGTTATTTTTAATATTATCTAGTGTGCATGTATTTGTGTCAATTTCTGAAGTTATGCGTGAGATCTTTTGTTTTTGTAGGAGAGAATTGCAGCAGCACAGAAGTTTCACTCAAAGGAGGCAGAGGAAGAGGCAAAGAAGGTGCCAGCCAAAACTTTTACTCCTGGACAGGTGGTGGATGCTCGAGATACCATAATGGAGGAGCAGGGTCCAAAAGTAGTTGCTCCAACACCTGAGCAAATCACAGCTATCAAGGTACTATTGCAAGCTGTGCAAATAACTATATTATTTAGCTACTGCATTAAAAAAAATGATTGTGGCTATGGCTTCTACTGGCTTGTTAGTATGCTCTTGATTTTTAACTTTGATAATTCTAAACTCTAACTGTCTGTAGTTAGTGTGGCATTTGGCATTCCTAGATATGTGTATGGCTCTCTGTTGATGTCAATATCTTCTATGTATGGTGGTATAGTACAACTACCTGCAAAATTCAAGGTTTAACAATTATTTCATCTGCAGGCTGCCATTGTGAATTCTCAGACACTTGAGGAGGTTGCAAGGCTTGAAAAGGTGGCATGTCCTTTCGTTTAGCTCCTGCGCTTTGTACAGTTTGGAACTTCTAACTATGGGCTCACATTTCTTTTTCACTATTGTGATGATTAGGCACTGAGTACTGGCCAAATTCCTGCTGAATTTGCAATCCCCAAGCCAGATGCTAATATGGCTGATGCTTCAGGGGAAACTGAAAAGATGGAGACAGATGGTCAGAACCAAGAAAATGGGGCTGATGAGAAGAAGCAAAATGAAGAAAGCACCCCAATTGAAGAGGTAATGATAATATTTGCTGTGTAATTTTGCTTTTATTTCATATGCCACCATGATTTCAATTGCTTCTCCTTACAACTTTTGTATTATTTTCACAGGATTGAAGGCATATGCACACACTGATATAATCTGGCACCAAGTTGGTGTTAGATTTCCGTTTTTTTTGTGGGAGCAAAGCCACATTGCGATGCCTGATCTTGTTGAATGCTCTTGCTGGTCTCTAGCATAGTACCCTATTTCTGTATCTTGTGAATGCTAACAACAATTTTCAGAAGATGGAAAAACTATTTGCTGTGTTTAGGAAACAATCTTGGGGTATTTTATACCTTCCAGTACCGCTAGATTTCTTGATGTTGTAGCCTGTAGACGCTGTTTCATGTGGTGCATGCGAGATGTTCACTCTTATTTTCTGGAAATTTCCCCCCTTCTTGCTTTCTATGGGGAGGCTTTGAGTGAGTTGTTGTTCGAATGCATGGCACCATTTCAAAATTTCCCCGTAGAGATGTTTAAGGCAGAGATGAACCTATTTATTTATCCATGTCCAATTGTCCATTCTGTCAAAAATCTGGAATGGAGATATCTGTTCAGAAGTTGACATCAACTGGCTATAATATGCTACATGTCACGCATTACTTCTCATGATTATACTTAGAAAGGAACCAATCTTGCTACACAAATGTGATAAGGTTCTTGATGGAGTTGATGTAGTCATTTTAACTAGAGATTATTATAATCACGCTGTGCCTAACTTTTTCTGCATCAGTTTGGTTGGATTCGACGTTTCTCGTCAGCATTCTTGATCTGAATAACCTGGAGTACGTATATATGGATCGGAAAAGAATGGGGTAGGGTCCCTTACCTTCTGGCAGTTCATCTGTCTTCAGGATGCCCAGAGAATAGTAGAGTAGAACATCATATTATTCTCATGAATGCCCATTGCTTTTCCTGTTCTTTCTCCTACCTAACCTAATCAAGCTCAGTCCCATAAACTGATAGTCTCAGTCCATATATAGTTTAATTGCATAATGGCAAGGGGGTTTCATTTCTCTGGTTATCCTGTTGCTAGAGTTTCACGCACCAATCAGTCGTCTTCTAGGACTCGTGCTACTATCCCCGTTTGAAAATATAATGCGTTATTGTTTTTCACAAAGTCAATATATGAAAATTTTGACTCGTATCGTTAAATCCGTTTATGAAGATATATTTTCATTTTAGGTTAATTTTATAATTGTTGAAAAGGGTTGGAGACCATGTAAAAATCTAATACACCTTATAATTGTTGATAAGGGTTGGATCATGATCGGACGGTCTAGAACGCAACCTTCTTACCTCGTGGAAGCATCTCATATGCCTCGTGCCAACCGTGAATCGCTCTAGCTAGAGGCCGTCTTGCATCTTATGGTCCAATGCCCTATTGGTACGGTCACCATTGCATGGGTGGACACCGTCCATGATCCCATCCCCCTGTTGCAAAATTTGCCATCATGCGTACGAACCAATCCAGATTCAGATATCTCACTCCATCTCCATCTCATTTCATCACAGCGATGCAATCACATGAAGCATATGGAAAGGAAAGGAAGAAAGCAAAGCAAAGTTCCATTATGGCTGATGCCTTGGCTAATTAAACACACTAGCAGATCTTGTGCCTACCTGTTCTGAAAGGTACTAGTAGGAGTTAACCAGAGTCATCAACCTTTAATTAATTAAATAAATTAACAGGCACGTGAAAAGTTGGCCTTGCACAATGCATGCCCTAATGATGCAGCCATGCATGCACAACACTGAACACCGGTGAAAAGGAAATCCTTTGGGAGCACCGGAGCAGGTTTCTATTTAGACTCCCTTCGAAACATTATTAATTATAAATTAAAGTTAAATGATTTTAGATAGTAGTTACTCTATCCGTCCACAAATATAATCCTTTACGTGAAAAATTAAGGATTTAAGCTTGATGTGAAATTCTTGATACTCTCCAAAACTTGATATTTTGAGAAACATCATACTCAATGATACAGTACTGTAGAAATGTTTATATTTATGGACAAAATTTAAATGCTAGAAATGTTTATATTTATGGATGAAAATAGTATGCTACATGCATGTTTTAAAGAAACTAGCATCCTCTATCTTCAAAGTCATGTGACATTAATTGTTTAGGCCCCATAAACCTTAACTCACATGTTAATGATAAAGACATAATCCTAATCCGTTAAAGTCCCTATAATAGAAACCTGGAAATCATCACAAAAGGAGGGGATCCAAACCAGGCCCTTTCCCTCCCCCCCTCTAACCACATCTCCAACTGCAGAAAGGCAGCATGAGATTCTTTCTGCTCTCTCACTCCCAGCCCCACAACCACAAAAACACACACACATGCATGTTGTTCATCTTGGAAGCTAGCTAGCTTGCCCTGCAACCAAGCAAACACAACAGCTCACCTGCCTCTTGCCTCTCTGCCTGCTGCTTCCTGCCCATTGTCCCTCACACACAAGCACACAAACTACACACCAATCTGAATCTTTTCCCCTGAGCATGAATCATCATCATCAGCTATCCATATCATTCCATCAGTCCCCTTTGCTTCCTTCTCCTCATGCATTCTGTCTGCCCTGACCAGGACATGCTGCCATGTCGACCTGCCATTCTTCATCACCTTCGCTCGTGGACCTCATGAGCCTCCCACCTTCTTCTCCGGCGGGCGGCGGCGGCGGCGCCGGCATGGTGCAGGTGGTGCCGCTGGACGTCAGCGAGGAGCTACTGGGGAAGTTCCAGGACACCAGCGAGTTCGGCTTCGAGTACGAGAAGAGCGGCCTCTGGTCGCCGCTGGTGGTGCGGCCGGAGGTCCTCGTGCTCGCCGGCGGCGGGAAGCGCCGGCGCCGGAGCTGGAGGAGGAAGGTTTGTGGTTTGCACTGCACTATTGTGTGCTCTTCTCACTTTTGCAGAAATGTGTGTGTGACAAATTTCTGCTTCTGAATTCCTAGCTTAATTAGCTAATGACAGTTCTTGTTTCTGATGCAGGTGTTTTGCTGCTGGTGAGTGACATACTGACATGCATGAAGCATGGGGAGCTTTGATCATTAGGCAAATGATTCATGGATATGATTCTGCAGTTTAGGCAGTTTTTCATGTAATTATGGGAATATTGATTGGATGTATAATTGCGTTTGAGTAATTTCATCTTGCCTTCCTCTTTTTTAATTTTGGCTTTTTAACGAGGAAACCTGTAGAAAATACTCAAATGACGTATGTGTAGTAGTTGTAGTGGTGTGTTCACTGATTTTCAGTTTGGTAGAAAACCTGATACTGTGCAAAATATATGAATGCTTGTTTTTTAACTGTTCATGTATTTCTAGTGATATGGATGTACCTTGTTTTCATATTCATGGTTCATTCTCTCTTTTGAGGGGGTTTCATCTTCCTATTTCTTCATCGTATAATTTACATAAAAAAGGAGGGGTGCGTTGCAGTATCCAATAGAGGGAAAACTAAAAAGAAACATAAAAAATTTGAAAAAAAAAACTGGAACTGTAAACTTCTCTTATCTCTGTATGACAATGTATTTGATTTTACAAAATGGTCGATCTAGA
This sequence comes from Oryza meridionalis, assembly GCA_000338895.3. NCBI lineage: Eukaryota > Viridiplantae > Streptophyta > Magnoliopsida > Poales > Poaceae > Oryza > Oryza meridionalis. Next base: position 7,946,538 of record CM002525.2, on the reverse strand, counting down.
TTCCAAGGACGCTATCTACAGCACAAAATTCAGTGAAAAGAAAAGCAACATAATATACAGAATCTGCTACAGAAAGAGCTCCATAACCTTTGAGCTCTTGATCAACATCCATATGTCTTCTGAAGATGTATGCATATCTTCTCATACAGACATAGCTGATTAAATATAACACAAACTCCAGAGGATATACTACTTTACATAAAAAAAAAGGAACAACTTTTCCTTCACATACTTCACAAAGTACTTCCCATTTGGTATTTTGGAAACCACATGAGTGCAAAGATTAAAGTGTGGCACATATGCTCAGGTACTGCAACTATTGGTGGTTTATGAATCAGACTTGCATATTTATGTAATTCTGTTCATGTTCAAGAAGCACCTGTCATGAAGTTAATTTATGAAATTCAGCGTTATAATCTCATATATATCTTAAGTGGTTAAGACCTAAAGACAATGGAGAATTACCATGTCAAGATTTGTCAAAGCAGTGGGCGTTCTGCATTTAACATGTTCTTCAGACCTGAGCAGGTGTTCCTTCTAGTGCCTCTTTACCTGTTATGCCAGCTTTGAGCTCTTTGAAATACACACCATAGTCTTTCTCTGGAGGAGGATTTGAAGGATCAACCACGAACGGTTCACTAAATGGAACAGTGCTCTTGACCTAACCAAAAAAATGTACATGAGTTAGCTTTAAAATGAAATAGCATGCCATATAATTTCCTTCTGAAGTTTTGCTGTCCCAAGTAGTGTCTTGCAAATGAGTTGCAGAATTTTAACCTCAAAGGTCTTCTCTACTGCATTTGGACTTGCCAGAGCTGCAACACAAATGAGAGCAATTTCTTCCCTTGATATCTTTCCCTGAAAAAAAATTACAGGAAACTTATATGAAACTGATGCTTTATTTGATATTATGGAGAGGAAGAATGGCATGGCATCTTATGAAGGCAACAAACAAATGCTGCCTCTACATACTGTGATATTATCTCCCTGGTCAAATATGAGGTCAGCTCCAGCTGGTTCCTCTGTTAGAGCACATGGCCGCACTATAGTATATGGAATGCCACTTTCCCGGATTAAATCCTCACCCTGAAAGGACAGGCAATAAGCATTTAGACATGATGTGAATCTATAAGCACAATCATATATTTACTTAAAGAGAGATTATAACTTTTTTAAGAATAATAATAAAGGAAAAATGGCGCATACCTTTAACTTGTAAGTTAGAATGGAGCCCAGCTCTTTGTTCATGCGAACAGCAGGAGGTTGTTTACTTAAATCCAGCCCTGGTCTCTCAGGTCTTGTAACTCCCGCAGAACTAACATGGACAATCCTGCAAGTAGAATTGTCATTTATTCTAATGAGTCTTGATGACTTCCAAACAATCGAACGATTACAGTGCTCATTTATTCCGATGATATCACATACTAAAACTAGTACAAAGAACAAACCTTGGAGTGATTGGCTCGTTTATGTATGCTCTAATACATGAAAAGGGGAGCTCAAATGGACCTTCTGTAAATGTTGGGTTCAGCTTTCCGTCATACTCAAACTTGCTAAACATGAGCTACAGAATTATCACAGCAATTTCAGGTTCAGTTATTCCTAAAAATTTATACCAACACATGAACACATTGTACCTGTAAGGAAGTAACATTGCTTGCATCAAAGGGTGGAGCATCAGGCATAGTACGGGCACGGAATACAGGATTCAGTGAAGAGAAAGGTAATTTAACCTGTTCCATCAATAAAAAGCATAGCTGTAAGTTACTGAAACAAAGGGACATATTTTTTCAATAAATCAACAAATACAACATACACTTTGCCATTCCCCCTTAGTCGTGTCAAAGCTTGCAATGTAGCCAACAGTATCCCATTCAAAGCTAGTGCGCACAATAAGTTTATACCGCCTCCCGTCACCCTTAACACGTAGTTCAATACCGTCATATGCTGACAGATCCTCAGGCACTGTAAAATTCTGCAATCAGAGTAACATATCACAATAATAGTTAGGACATGGAAATAAAATATAAATCAACACATAAAATGGCAGCAACTTTGTTTTATTCTTTTTTGGGAAAAAATCAAAATACATGTCAATAAGTACCTTTGTCCTTATACTAGTGAAGCCACCGTTGTTTGAAGTAGAGACAGTACCTAGAATACATTTCAATACCCGCTTAGACTAGAAGTTCTCCAAAAAATTGCCACATTGCATGTACAAGGAGTCGAGGGATCATGAAAAAAAAAACAAAATACTCCTACCTTTGAACAATCCGGTTGGTCCACCAGTTTCACTTCCTGTTGGTTGGATTTGGAATGTGCTTTCACTAACACCTCCCATCACAACATCATCAAGTGCTCCCCAAACAATCTTTCCAGATAAGTTGCCTACATTAAAATAACTAACATGTTGAGATAAGGAAAAAAAAACTTGTATATTGAAAGACAACTAACATACAAATGTAGGGATGGAAAAATAAATTTATACATGATTCAGTTGCAAGCAATTCACTATTTTGTCATTTAAAAAAAACACTGCTATGATCACCATAATTACTAAAAACTGGACTCCCCACAGATTTTACACAAAAGTTTTTGGGTACTGTGGAGGTCCCCTAATGAATATGAGTAGAGTGTACATTTAAATCTCCGATATTTCTTTAAAAAAATATCTTGGTATGGAATGAAAGATTTACCTGTGCCCCCAAAAAGCAGTTTCCCTTCAGTCAGCCCCACACTGTTCTTTACAGCATTAATCAAGTTTTGCATTCCAATGTATTCTACCATCTCAGGTGAAGGTCCCTTGATCTGATAGGCATAACAAAATAATATAATGAACTAGCTTTTGAACGAGCAAAAGTGCAAACTGATGCAATATTTCCATGTTGTATGTTGGGAATGAGGATGTCATTCATTCCAATGTTACTTATTATACAAGAGAAGGAATGTATTGATTCAGCTACCTCAGGTTCAAAAAACTTGATGCCCTGCATCAAGATGAGATTAAATGTAAGTTTGTAGGGTGTAAAGTAGAGTACGTGAAATATTGGTAACATATGATAGGGCATTTGGCGTACCTGTTTATACTTCTGCCTGTCTGGTGTATCGCCTTCCTTTGGCCCAACTATAACTGACACTGCATTTACCACTTTCTTAATCCCTTTGAAGTACTTGGGATCAAGTGTATTTTCCTTTGTGACATCTCCTATGATCTGACACAAAATAGAAATTTTAATAATATAAATATTCAATACTTCCGTCTTTACAGGTGTGGAAGATTCAATAACCACATAAACCATATGCAAACTAGCAATGAGATAGGAAGGTTCATTATATGTAGTGAATCATTGCATATACGTGGTCACTTCAAACAAAATGTCATAAAAAATACACAGAAATTTTCACTATCATTTAAGAACAAAATTCCCTAGTTTCATTTCATTCACAACTAGAAGGTTAGCAGAAATGTAACAGTGAGACTTACCTCAGGCAATCATATTGCTGGAATACATTGGGTATTGGGTAAGGGTAATGCATATTGGAATACATTGGGTATTGAAATAGACCTAGTTGGTTGAAACTAAACCGCACATTGAACATGAATCTAAATCCAGCTAAATAAGTGGCTTACCAAGTCTACATCGGGCCCCAGCATGCTCCTCGCCTTCTCTTCATTTCTAGCCTGAATTGAAATTTGAAATGCTAGATCAACATTAAGAGCAGCAAAGCTCCAACAAAAGAGGGAGAAATTGGACTATCCATGTAATAACAAATGAAAACAGAGAAGCCAAAAGTAGATAAGCTTGACAAGTATTGTACCAATACTCGAACGGGTATTCCCTTATTCCGCAGGATATCAACCACTCTTCGTCCAACGCCACCGGTAGCTCCAGTGACCAGCACCACATCAGAAGATTCCATTTTCTTTGGCACCTCACCAGGAGCAGAGCCAGTGAAACTACTAAGAATGGACTCTACAATCTACAGATTGAACAGACAAAACATGAGCACAAGGCCAAATGTGAAATAACTGTAACGAGAAGAGGTGAAAAAAAATCCCAATACAGTGAGTAAACCTTGAGAGGATTTGGAGGCCCGTTGAAGAAATACAGCGTCCTGACAAATCTGCCGATATCCCAAGATTGCTGGCCTGCAAAAGCTATCACCTCTCTCCGGGACAGCCGTGACGCCGCGCGGCGTGCTGGGCTGTATATGATCGGAGAAAAATGCCTTGAACCAAGGAAGATCGCCCTGTGATTCCTTCTTGTTGAACAGCTAGCAGCGAATACCCCCTGAAAGTTTAAAATAAAAAATGAAAACAAAGCATAAATTTGTTGCAAAGATTTCATGGGGATTTATAAATTCAGCTCAACTAAGCTAATGGTGTTTGGATGCAGCAACATCCTTGAAATGAAAACAAAGCATAAATTCGTAGCAAAGATTTCATGGAGCATATATAAATTCAGCTCGACTCAGCAAATGGTGTTTTGGATGTAGCCACATCCTTGCAAGGATCAGCAAGTCAGAAAAAAATGGAGAAAAATAAAAAGGTCCCACCGAGATTTGAACTCGGGTTACTGGATTCAGAGTCCAATGTCCTAACCGCTAGACCATGGGACCTTGCTGAAAGATCATTCCAGACATATTTTAAAATCAATTCTCTCCGGAGCATTCCCTCCCATTCGGAATCCCTAACAAACTAACGAATTCACGCCGACGATTCGATTCCACGAGCACATCGAACCGAAGAATTTGTGCGCAAAATCGGATGCGCGCGCGCGGGGGTTTCTTCGCGGCGCAAACAGCGGCGGGATTGATCTTGCCCTAAGTCCGCTAAGACCAATGAAGGCTACTGCAGCGAGCTAGCGGAAGGGGAACGCGTCGGATTCTTGCGGAAATTTCACGCCGCCGTCGATCGAGACGACGGAGGCGGGTCGGTAAGGCAAAGACGGGGTAGGGCGTGCGTACTCACCCGGGGGTTGGCGAGAACCGGAGAGGAAGACGAGGCGGCGCAGCAGCTCATCTCTCCTCCTCCTCCTCCGCCCTCCCGGACGGTGCTACCAGCGCTCACCTCGCGGCGGCGGCGGCCACGACGACGGTGGCGATGCTGCGGGAGAAGTTGTTGGAGAGTGGAGTGGAGGGAAGAGGATACCACGGCCACACAAAACTCTTCGGAGTCCTCGGGCGCCCACGTGGCCGCCGCAGCACGGGGCACGTGCGCCTCGAGATTCGTGCAGTGCTCGAGTCGCGCTTAGATTTTTTTTTTTTAATTTTATAATTCTTTCCCTCTCTCCCGCTTCCCTCGTCGCCGCGCGCTGGCGCTCGTGAGTCATGCCAGCCTCGCCGGCGTCGCCCGCCGCGCCGCGCCGGATGAGGACGGGCTGCGGCGTCGAGTGATTCCACGGGGGTGGGCGCACGAGCGTGCCGCGCGGCGCCGACAGTTCGGGCTTCGGTTGGTGTCCCTCGGCGTGGCCTCTCCGTCGGCGGTCGGGGGGCACAGATGGTGTCGGCCCCCCGCGTGTTCGACGAAATGCGTGGCCGAGCATGGCGAGGTTCGGATGTTACCTTTTTCACTTGCCCTTCACATGTTACCTTTTCTGTTCGTCTTGTTACTTTTGGGAAACCATGGAATGGCTCAATAATAAAATCGTTATAATATTTCATTCATTCACACATTGATGAGGATGTTACATATTACAAGGGACAAATTTACATGAGATGCACACTAGCACACTGCACACAGTACTGCAACTAAACTGTAACAAGTATCGGTGTTCCTACTTAAAAGGAGTTTCATCGCGCTGACACTGGTGCTGGGGACAGAGGGGATGAAGCGTCAAAATTAATATCATCTTTACTAGCTGCATCATAGCCTGCAGATGTTTCCGTGTCGATCGCGCCTTCCAGGACCTTCACAACCTGTGACATGGCTGGTCGTTTGCTGCAGTCGCGCTGCAAGCACCAGACTGCTAGCTTGATCACTTCTATTATTTCTTCGCCGTGTAACTGGACTTCTTCGTTCTGATTGTCCAATATATCTAGAACTTGGCCGACCTTGATTTTCTCTTGGAGTAGATTGATTAAGTTGTTGCTCGCTTCAGGCTGATTGTTATCCAGGTTTTTCCTTCCGCTCACAATTTCCAGCACAACAACACCAAAACTGTAGATATCAGCCTTCTCGGTAATTGTTGATGACAACCATTCTGGTGCTAGGTATCCCCTTGTTCCTCTGATTTTTGTCATGACATGGCTTTCATCCCTATCGATCAGCTTTGCTAGACCAAAATCGGATATCTTTGCGTTGAACTTGTCATCAAGGAGGATATTACCAGGCTTGATATCAAGGTGAGCAATCTTCTGTCGGCATTCCTCATGAAGATAGGCCAAGCCTTTTGCAATATCCAGTATAATCTTGTATCGAGTTGCCCAACTGAGTGTACCTCTTGGGTTCTTTCTGAAGATCCACTTGTCTAGAGACCCATTGGTCATATGCTCGTAAACAAGGAGCCTATGAAACTTGTCAGAACAGTATCCTATCAATCTAACAAGATTGATGTGATGGATGCTTCCAATGGTGATGACTTCGGCCATGAATTCTTCTTTTCCGTGGCCAATATCACGCAAGCATTTGACGGCAATTTTAACATGTCCAAGTTTTCCCTCATACACTGGCCCAAATCCTCCCTGTCCCAGCTTTTTGCTAAAGTTATTAGTCGCCTCTCTCAGCTGTTTGTAAGAGAACCGTGTTGGCATGCCAGCCAGTCCTTTAAATGGGTCGTCATCTTCTATCTTCCTTTTCATTATTCTTCTTCTGATGAGAATAAATATGCAGATAACTGCAACTATAATAGGAGCACCGACATGGTAAACTAATGGATTTAACTGTTTGCTTCTTGGTGGTGGAGGTAACATTTGCACCTTGATGTATGCAGATAAATTATATCCAACTACTTCAGGCTGATAATTCATGAGTGAGAAAACCTTTGGCATTAGGTAGCAAGAACCATTAGAGACATTGTTATACTTGAAAAAGGCTGCTTTGCATGAACAGGCCTTCAAGCAAGCCTCCTTGCAGCTATATTCGTCGGTGGTCCAATTTTGTCCTAAATTGAAGTACATGACATTTGGGAGGGGGAGAAGCTGTTGATATTGGGTCAAGTCACAAGACAGAGGAATTGCTAGGGAGCAGCCCATGTTAGGTTGCCGGTTGTCCAATTGGCGGAAAAATTGATCTTCATCCCCAGAATTTCGACTCGGGCAACTGCATTGTCCTTCGGAACAGATACCATAATCTCCACATACCGTGGGATATGCACAATCATCAAGATCCACATGCAGAACATCAGCCTGAGGTTTCCACGAAGTACCATCCCATCTATAAACTCTCAAGTGCCCATCATTCTCGAGGCTCATGAACTGTGCTGAAGATGGCGACGGCAGTGATATATCGAATAGATTGATATCAGTATTGTTGAAGCTAACAAATGCTGACAGGCTACCTTTTAAGAAGGAAATGTAAGTCGTGTAGTTCTTTGCTCCATCAGAGGATATGTTCATATTTGGCTGAACTATGGCATCAGTGATATTGAATCTTCTTTGATAATAGAGCTGTGGTGGATCTGCTTCGATGAAAGCATATAAACCATTGTCAAGCACAGTGAGATAGAACTGACCTTGAGTCCAGTTTGTTGCCAAGGAATCTGAAGTAAGCCTCTTCCCTTGCCTCAGTGACTGCCCAATAAGGAGCGTGTCAGTTGGGTGCTCAAATGATTCCCACACTGTCTTCCCCATTACGTCGAAGAGAACCATATTCCCGGTTTCAGCAAGATTCAGACCGACAACGCGGCTGTCCGATGTGTTCGTCGACCAGACCAGAGAACCATCGAAGTCTCGCAGTATGAGATTGCCATCCTTGAACTGGAGTGACGCATTATCCTTCACTGGACGGGACCTGTTGGCTGTCCACATGATCCGTGGCATGGACGAGGTATTGAAGGCAGGGTTGCTCAGATCACCAACGGACACCGAGAAGATGGCAAAGAGAAAATCATTGCAGGGAGCGGTGCAGATGAAACCACATGCGAAGAATGGACTATACCATGTAGGATTCTGCCTAACAAGAATCGCTCTGATTGTTGAACCATCTGGGTAGGTTGCACTGTATGGGATGGTGGCATTGTTGTTCGTCCAAAGAGAATTAAGGTTGGCAATGGGGCTGGGATAATCAAAGGACCAAGAATGGGAGAAGGGAATGGGCAGCGAGAACAAGAGGAGGAGGAACAGCAAGCTTTCAGCCCAAGGCATGGCTGGTATGTGAGTTCTTCTTGGATGGGACATGGGGACAGATTATGTGATCTTTTGTTTGAGACGAAAGGTTTCAGAGCCTCAGTAAGAGGCTAGGAGTATGGAGCTTGTTTTGGGAGGCAGATGGGACATGGGGACAGATTATGTGATCTTTTGTTTGAGACGAAAGGTTTCAGAGCCTCAGTAAGAGGCTAGGAGTATGGAGCTTGTTTTGGGAGGCAACATCGTACAATGGCAGGTGCTTGTGTATCAGGTTAAACAATTGGACAATTGGATGAGTGGAGAGTTAGTGGTGCTCAAGTCCCATTATGCTAATATAATTTGCACAGGAGAAACAATCTGCTGACGGCTGTTGATACTTGATATCCACTGCCACCTTTCAATGTAGTTCTGTGCTACATGAAGCAGTCAATCATATAGCTTCTCATGCTTCCTCTTGCTAAAATGCTAGGAGTGCATTAACCCAGGTAATTTCTGCAAACCAGGGTGCCGTTTGATCAGCTGACTACTTACTGCACAAACTGGGTCAGGAATCAGTGGGTCTTTGGTTTGTTAGTATAGACTTAAACAGATTGTTGGAAGGTAGTCATGTAGAGCACTAGTTATTAGCAGCCAATGGTAGTCATGCAGCGCACTCATGCAACCGTGCAGGTTCAACTTCTTCACCGACATCAGCAACCTGATGAATTTTGCACGCACGGTTGTTCTTCCCGTTGACATATTTGATAATCTCGATGCTGGGGTTTGCAAAATATATTAAATTTTGTACCTGTATATTTCAACAAGAAACTGGGTCGGTGACTACTTACTAGAAGCAATGCTATTTGACCGTCATTCCTTTCTTTCTCTGATCTTCACTCTAGAATTTATTTTATGGAAACCTAATGAAACTTTTCGAGTTTTATTTTCGTCTTTGATGGAAAAAAAGAAGCCTTGTTCGTACATCTTTGACCTGGAAGCTCATAATCGTAATTACTGGCTTGCTTAGTTCGACTGGGATACGATTCTTTTTCTTGTGTACTCTCTGACGTGGACAACTGAAAAATACAAGTCTGTTTCTGCAGTTTTGGTTGGTTAGCACCACGACTCTTTCTAAATCGTACAATCAAGATCAGCCGTGGCATTATGACTTGATGAAGACTTCGGCAGGGAGTACCACAGCTTTTGCGTATGAAGGTAAAGAGTAAACACGCATCTGATGTTACCCAGGTAATTGACAGTATTCTGCCTAATCTTTTTAATCGTCTTCCAAAGCGTCCCGTCAGAGCAAAGTTAATGTTACTTGTTGGTACAGAATGTGAAGCACACGCTTACTGATTAGAGTTTGATCCGAATCAGCTGCAATCATAGTATTGACTGCAACTTTAGCAGTTGTAGGTGCTAAGTTGGATCAAACTTAAACGGTACAGATTAGTTTGATACTGTAGCAAAAGTGTTGTAATATAAAACATTGCTTATTTTACTGTTGTTCGAGTACTATAGCAGTGAATCTGAACTGTTGATTATTAAAATAAACGGCTGCAAATAAATACAGTCCTATGATACAGCTGGTTAGAGTTTATAATTACACCGGATCTCAATTCGATTAGAGTTTTAACTGACGTGTTTTTATTGATGCATCCATGAACGTATAGGCAGCATCTGCGTTCAGTTTTGCTTGATTGCAGTATCAGCTTTTCTTTTTTTTTCTTTTCAATTTTTTAACCCTTTTGTATCCGCACAGAGGTTATCTTTCTTTTCCGTTGGGTTTGTTTACTATGTTTCTGATCCATTCAAGGCCCATTTTGAATGCATAATTTTATAGGGTTTAAGACATTTCAATTCTCACATGAATAAATAAAAATTTCTGCGTTCCAAGCATGTTGGCCAGCGGTAACCACTGAAATGTCCCAGTTTGATCTTTCAACTCATCTGAAGTCGCTTCTCACGCCATTGATATGTGTGGTTTTCCTCTCATTTTTTCTACAGATGAATTTGATTTGATTGGTTGCCGAGACATCCATGTTAGCGACCCCGACCTGAGCTCAAGGCAACCACAAATCCGGCGCCGAGAACCATCCTGATACCGTATCTCCGGTTGCCAGATCGAGCTGCTTCAGCACATCAACCTCACGGTCATGAGAATCACAGGTCCAGCTCATAGCCCAACTGAAACGATCAGCCACAGGCCTTGGAGACCAGCATATCGTCCACATGATTTCCGATCCAATTCGCACGCAAGGTACGCCAAAACTCTTCCGAAATTCGCCTTGCTATCACTCTAATCTGTTACTGTTAAGTATGAATTCTCAAAAGTTTCTGATCACGGCAAAAACTGGCATGTAAATGAAAATGGCCCTAGTGTGAAAATGTGCAGATTTTGGGTGACGGTCTTCTTCGTCAAGCCGAAAAGTCGAGAATTGGACACACGTTTTCGTTTGAAATACATGGCTACCGACCCTGGAAGCTGACGAAACGGTGAGGATAATTAAGTACGAAAACGTGATCATGGTGTGAATTTGTACAGGAACCTTGTTAGGTAGACATCAGACGAGGGAAGATATTTCAGGCACAAAATGTCAAGAGAAGTGATGAAGACTGACGGGCTGATGATGGTAGGAAAATTCAGACGATCAAGAAATTCAGATGATTGAGAAGGTACAGGAGTCAGTTCCATACTCCCATATAAAAGAAAGATTCTCTGCACCACCCGCTGCCTATACACCTAAGCAAACTTCGATTGTTGTCTTCGTTCAGATTGTAGCCAACCGAACTAAAAAGAATCACATATAAATTTGTTTGTATCCTACTGTACCATATGTGATAAACATATAGTAATAATTTTGAAGGTTTGGCAACTTTGCCAAGAACTGTCATGCATGCAACTGCAAAAGTCACCAATTAAGATTTATTCTTCTCAAAAGGTCATCAGTCCTGGCATCCTGACTTGATCCACCTTTATTATGGTTGTTGCAGGCTTGTGCTCCTTGTTCAAATGGAAGCAGGGAAATTTCCATCAGGAGTGTGATATTCCACACGACTTCTCCCGAAGAACACACAGCTCGGTGCCTCGGTGAGTGGAAACTGGGTTCCATTGTGAAATAAAACTTTCTGATACCAATCAGGTTACTGCCGCCGGCGCACCCTGTTTCCATTGAGCTGTTGTATTCCAGAACATCATCTTTACTCACCGGTAGTGTTTTCTTGCCTTCAGTGGATTGATGGTCCCCCTCCTCTTCAGTTGCATGATCAACTTTGTCCTTTCAATCTTCTCCTCAACAAAGTAGAGATTGTCCTAAAGTAACACAGTTTCTACACCACTCATTCTCTCCCAACAATTTCCATGCTGGAAGAGTTCAGATTGGGGGGTCTGTGTTGATAGTGCAATTTTTTTTGTTCATGATAGTGCAATTTTTTTTGTTCATTTCCTAATTTTAAGCTGGCTTTTGTAAGTGAAAGTCTATGTTGTATTGCAATCCCATTGGTGAAATGAAATACCATTTCTTTCCACTGTTGCCTCAGTGTAAAGCTTCTAATTAATTTAAACAGTTTACAGCATACAGCATACATATTTGGTGCTTTTTTATAAAAAAAATAAAACAAAAATCGGACAATTTCCGAGCTTGCCAAGGAGGAACATCAAGCTGAAACTCTAATTGCACATCTATATGTCTGCACAGTTATCCACATTTCACACACAAACATAGGAACATCTGATATATTTCGAGTATTAAATCCTTTGGATTAAATTTTGTATACCTTCATTGGAGCATGAAATGAAAGAATTTTGGGGACAAAACTCACCAAATGTAACCATCCATATAATCCAGGGTAGAAACCTTTCACCTAGGGCACCTGCACTGATATCGAAATCGGGTTTGACAATTCTCCACTGCCAAAACTCGCAGCACGCCTTAATGTGTTGTTCCCTACCAATGAACGATCAACGACTGTCAATGTGCTCCCTAGTGCCATTGCTGATGGCATTTGGCTTCTCTGGCACATCTTGACAATCAGGCTTGCTTTCTTCTTGGCGCGCTTTGTTCCGTTGAGGGTGATGGTCTGTATTACTGTGTTCAACCCTGGAATCTTTGCTACTCTCTGCACCAAAGCAGAGCCGCCCCGACGACAAATCTCATATAAAGCTGAGACTGCATTTTCCTTACCTTTTGGAGTTCCCCGCCGCATTAACCCAACAAGGCTAGTGATCACAGTTTCAGAGCTCCCAACAAGATGCACGATGGATGGTTGCTTCATCAGCAGGGCCAAAGCACCAGCAGCTTCCTCCGACACGGTGTCATTCCTCAGCGACTGAATTAAAGCTACAACTGCGCATGACTCGAGCATCCGAGCTGAGCTTTCTGGATGTGTTGAGAGGTTGAAGAGTGCCATCACCGCATCTTTCTTCCCCCTTGATGTCCCCTTGGTCAGCATACTAGCCAGCTCCTCAACAGCCCCAGGCTCATTCATGATCAGTTTTTTGAAATTATGGACCACTGATAGACTAAACAGAGTGGCTGCAGCATTCTCCTTCGCCTCCGTAGTCCATCCATTCTGTAGAACACCGACGATAAGCCGCAAGCAGCCTTCCTGTTCCATAATCCGTCCCTTGTTTGGCTCGAAGATTGACAAATTGAGCAGTGCTGTCACTGCATTCTCTTGCGCCATCCAATCATTCGACAAGAGCAACCTGCAAAGCAGCGGAATCGCACCCAAGTCGGCGATGAATGCCCGGTTTTGCTTCCCGGTCTTTGCCAGCAACCGAATTTCCTTAGCAGCGACTGCCTTTACATTTTCTGACCCGTCCTCCAGCATCCTGACCAAAATCCTAGCTGTGGCCTTGTTTGCCTCCATTGCAGCCCGACTACTGCAAGATGCAGCAACACATTCCGCCATCCCCTCGTTGCTCTCGGGCGAATCATACTGCAAGCCATACACCCCACACCACTGTGAAATCAAGCTGCGGAGAGCACGGTTCGGCACAAGCTGGTGATCTGCAAGGGTTTGGCCGGAGTTGGGGCAGGTGGAATGGCCCTCCTCGATCCACTGTATGATCGACGGCCGGTCATACGTCTGCCCGGTGGACGCCACCACGGGATCGCGCATCAAATCCAGAGAAATTGGGCATGAGAACTCCTTTGGCACCGAGAAGGAGGTGTCATCGCCACCACCAATCGAGAGAAGCCGCTGCCTGTTGCCCGACAACGGCCAATCCCGGAGCGCCTTCGCGTTGCCAGGGTCGAACACGGCGAATAGGCAGTAGCGGAGCAAGGCGAGGACGCTGCCGACGAGCGGCAGGTCGGTGTCCTCTTCTTGGCTTAAGATTTGCTCCTCCAGGTAATCGATTTCTGCGCGGCAAGAAGCCGCGGTGGAGATGCCCATGTCGGCGAGGACCGATTGGAGCGAGGGATGGTCAGGTGGCTGGCCGAGGTCGAACTGGCGGAGCGCATCCATGAGGCGTTCCCGGAGCGCCGCCTCGTCGGGGTCATGGTATTGTGCGGGCGCGCGGCAGCGGCAGTGGGCGCGGAGGAGGTCGAGAAGGCCGGTGGCGTCGTGCGAGAGGCCGAGTGATGCCGCCGGGAGGACGTCGAGGACGACGGCGAGCTCGGCGTCGAGGTCACGGAAGGAGGCGGCGAGGTGCGGGCTCCGTAGCAGCGCCCACGCGCGGCCGGCGGAGGCGACGTAGGAGACGAGCAGCTCGGCGCGGAAGAGCACGACGTAGAGCTCTCGGAAGCAGAGGTTGGCCGCGTCGGAGAAGGCGCCCGCCGCCCCCGCCGCCGCGGTGTCGAGGAGGATGGACTCAAGGATCGCGGACAGCAGCGCGAGGCGGCGGGCGAGCGCGTCGACGTTCCGCCGCTGCGACGGCGGCCTGGCCCCCGCGACCAGCGAGGCGGCGAGCGACGCCACCGCCCGGAGCAGCGTGGCCCCCGCGAGCCCCGTGGGCGCGAAGAACGCCCCCGCCAGCGGCAGCCTCCGCCGCCGCGGCGCCTGCCGCCGCAGCAGGAACTCCACCGGCGACGACGCCGACGCCGCCGCCGCCATGCCCCACCACAACCAAGAACCAATCAACCCCAACCACTCCCCCCCTCCTTGGATTCTTGCACCCCTTTGACGAGGGCGCGATTGGAGGAGGGATTAGGTGAGGGGGGCGTTGGGTGAGGTCAGGTCAGGTGGAGGTGAGACCGAGACGAGCGGTGGCGCGGAGACGGTCGGTGCCCTGCGTGGCTTGGCGCGGCGCGGCGAGAGGTGGAGGAGGAAGAGGAGGAGGAGGAGAGGGCGGCGTGTTCTAGAGGAGGAGGAAGGGGAAGAGGGGAGGAGGAGCGGGTGACATGTCAACCTTGGCTTCGCTGCTTCGGTTTCGTCTTTGCCTTTCTCTATCTCTCGTTGCGTTGGGATCCGCGGTTTTGCCGGTTTTTTTTTTTTTTTTGGTTTTGGTTTTGGTTTTTTTTGGCTTGCGGCGCCGCGGAGTGTGGGGGAAACGCTACGCGTACTGGTGGGGGGTGGGGGGGGGGGGGGGGACACTTTGCTTTCGGGAGAGGTGTGACACTGGTGGGCTGGGCCCACCCTGCAGCCAGAGCTGTCCGATCTTATCAAGGTTCAGACATTTTGCTCTTCTTTTTTCCTTTTTTTTTCCTGTCTCGGGCTCTCATCGGATGGCCTAATCAGCTAAAGAAAAAACCAAATTTTAAATTTTCAAACTTAATTTTGAGATATTTTTAACGTAGTTTCTTTTTTAGCATTGGCTTTTAAGTCACAAGAACATATATATAAAAGTTTTACCTACAAATTAATTTTTATTCACTAATAAGCCGTTTTGTCTTATTAGGGAAAAAGCCAAGCGATGGGGACCTCGCTCTAACGTGGTTTTGAGATGGATGAAGATGAAGTGAGCGTTAGCAAAACGAGAATATTTTATGATTAATTAATTTTTAATTATTATGAACTTAAAAATTAAATTTATTTGATATTTTAAAGTGACTTTTATATAGAAACATTTTTAAAACAAAATTACTCTTTAGCGATTTAAAAAACGTTTAATAAAAGCTAAGTTAAAATCTATATCTTAATTAGAAATAAACAAAGAGCGAGATATAACCGTAGAGTTAACTGCTGCTGCTGCTGTATGTAAATCCATCTAAACATAATATTAGGACTGACACGTATAATTATACTACATGTTAAGATATTATCACAGTTTCTATTAGCATGCTAAACGGTGTGTATCATGCTAAAATATAAAGCACAACCACTCATAACACAAAGACCAAGAAAGAATTTAATCACTTCCTTGATTGAATCACATCCATACATGCAAGCAATGTGATTGGAAGATTTAATGGTACATGAATTAAAATAAATCAAATATAAAGAACCAAGAGATAATAATTAATGTATGCATGTATGCACGTCTTATATTATAAGACATAGAAAAAAAGTGGTTGTGTCTTATATTTTTGGATGGATGGAGTATATAAAAGTTGATTTAAAATATTAAATATATCCATTGTCAAGTTTATAATAATTAAAATTTAATTAATTGTGTACTACTCCCTCCGTCTCATAATATAAGGGATTTTGCGTTTTTGTTTGCACTCTTTGATCACTCGTCTTATTCAAAAAATTTTAGAATTATTATTTATTTTTTGTGACTTTCTTTATTATCCAAAATACTTTAAGCACAACTTTTCGTTTTTTATATTTGCATAAATTTTTTGAATAAGACGAGTGGTCAAACAATGCAAGCACAAATTTAAAATCCCTTATATTATGGAACGGAGGGAGTAATAACTTTCTCGTTTTACGTGCATCAACTTAATCTTCCACTTTATCAGTTCCAAACCTAATTAGCTATAAGTTTATCTTCACTTTTTTTTCTCCTCTTCTTTTTTTCACTTACGTATTTAATTAATACATATATCTTGAATCACTTCATTATCTAAAAATAATATCTTGAATCACTTGCAAAGTTAGCTCGATCGACTAATTTCTTTTTTTTTCTCTCTTCTCTTCCAGTTACTCCACTTCTCTAAGGTCAAGTGGGAAGAGCTTCATGTAAAAAAAATTGTGGGGATAGGTTACCTAAAGTTACAAGTTTAAACGGTACTCTGTGTTAATTAAGTCCATCTTTTTATATAAATCATGAATTAGCCAAATCAGTGATCCACTTTTAAGAATACTCCAGTGTTGCTAGGTCTTGGCAATTGGCGTTCAAAAAGTACTCTACTGTATAGTACTGATGTACTACTAGTACGTCCAGTATAGTATTGATTGGTATGGGGAGGTGTGCTATGGTTGGGACGTATGCCTGCCATGAAAATCCAAGGTCAACGCTTGTGCAGCGCAGCGGTCTCTGTGCCACCGCAGCAGACTGGCAACAAGGGCAGGCAGGCAGCAGCAGACGTGGAAAACGACCTACCTCCGGGTAGGAATAGGATACCATACCATGGCATGCACAGTGGAACTCATAGAGGTATGGAGCCACGGAGGTAGGAGTATTTTTGCAAGAGATAGAGTTTATTTATTTGGGTGTAAAGTTTTTAAAGCATACGGATACACATTTGAATTATTAAACATAGACTAATAACAAAACAAATTACAAATTCTGTCTGTAAACCGTGAGACGAATTTATTAAGCCTAATTAATCCATCATTAGCAAATATTTACTGTAGCATCACATTGTCAAATCATGGCGTAATTATGCTCAAAAGATTCGTCTCGCAATTTACATGCAAACTGTCTAATTGTTTTTTTTTCTTTTCCCACATTTAATACCCCATGTGTCCAAATATTTGATGTGACATTTTTGGCTAAATTTTTTTATCTAAACAAGACCTATATCTTTTTAAAAACTTCTACTCCCTCCTAAAAAAATCCTAGTACGAATCATAAAAAAAATCCTAGTACGAGATTCGTTTAACTAGGATATGAGATATTATAGTACAATGAATCTGGACATTCTTAAAGTCTAGATTTATTGTTACATCCTATACGAGGTTGGTTTTTTGACAGAGGGAGTAGTTACGGTGACAGTAAATCTGCCACTTCATTATTGTTTTCGTAGTTTTTGTAAATTATTTTATGATATTTTCTAATATTATGAAATAGCCCAATGTTGATTCAATCAAGTAAATACCATATAATGATAAGATATTTGATACAAAATATATTTTATATATGATATATTATATATTTTTCTTCTTCTACCCAAAGCGAAGCTTGAGCATTTTGCTAGTAGCTATAAGTTTATATTAGAGCTAACATGTATAATATAGCATTAGTTATAAGGTTGTTTATAATTTTCTTCTCTTCTCTCACATATGCATTTATCGTATTTACTTTGGAGTAGTAAAGAGCTATCTCTTAGAGTGGGTACAATAGCAGACTATAAGCCAGCTATAAACAAATTTTGAGGAGATAAAAGAGGAGAGAGAAGAGCAGCGGGCTACAGATTTGTAGCCAGCTGCATTACGGACTCCAATATGTAATGTGTATATGACAGGTGGGACCAGGTATTAATAGGTAACTATTGTATGAATTGACTATAGATGATTTGGAGCTAGTAGTGGGCTATACTATTAAACTTGCTCTTATAAGAGCTAACATTCTTTATTTTTCTAATTTTCTCTCACCTCTACATAAGTTTATAGTTGGTTTATAGCCTAGTATTAAACTTGCTATAAGGGTTTGTTCAATTAATTCCTATGAAAAAGGATTAGAGAGGACTAGAGAAGAGATTCATGTAAAAATAGAAAGTGGGGAGCTTCAAATACCGCTCAATTCTCTAGAGAGGGATTAATCAAATAAGGTCTAAGTCATGTGCACATTCACTCAAAAGCTCTCTTGTATCGTAGGAGTACTGGATCACTGAAAGGAGTAATAACTGAGTATTACTATTGTATGTTATCTACTTCCTTAAAAATCTCTAGTATAAATCGGTAGTACCCTGCATGCGCAATATAGAGCACACGTATGTTTGGACAACATTTTCTCGATATGGTTTAGACTGTTTCAAAATACGTGACCAAAATAACAAAAATTAGTTTTGGACTGAAATTTTAGTACTTATGCTTCTAGCAATCTAGAAGACAAGATTGAAAAAGATAAAAAAAATAAAAAAAGCTCTTAAATAAATTCTAGTATTTAAAGTTGCCTAGGGCTCAAACAAGCAACTCATTTGCCCTATGCTAATGCGATCCTTAGGGGTATGATTTGATGATAAACCAAGCAGGTATACATGCTCTCACAACTCATACCATCATCTGTTATTTAATAAAGGATAAAATTTATCGTGCCCGAGTTCCAACATTATTTTCCTTAGCTTGCACTCGAGACATGAGAGAAATCTAAAGTGTATTGCTACATGCCCCGCAAGTGCAACACAAGTTAATGACTAGTATTACTAACTAGCGACGAATAGACATTGGGAGCCAGATATTGCCATTTACGGTAAACTTTCCAGCTAGTTGTAGATTATCCCATGGTAGCTAGACATTTCACTCGGCCGCTCATATTAGCCCGACTCCATGATCGGTGTATTCAATGTAATACAACGTATCCAAACCAATTGAGTCATTCCATGTGAGGTACCGAAGTGGCTTAATATGTACCCTCGATGGGCGTATGTGTCAACAGAACTTGTCACTAAGGCCTGGATCACCTATATCACATTGTAAAATTAGGAGACATATATAGTTTAATCTTTTGGATTCTACCTTCCTTGATAATGCTTTGTTACCTGAGAAAAAGGGGTGTGCAAAATGGTAAGTAGTTCTAGAACCTGGCAGCCGCATCTCCAAATATGAGTCGACAAAACTAGCTATTCTGTAGTCATGATAAAATTGATATCCTTTAAAGTATGCAAGGTAGTATGGTATCATAATATCCCTCCAAGTAGCAATGGTAACAGTCTAATTAATGATAATCAAAGCGCCAACTCCCGATGCTCCCCATCATATCGACATGTTCCCACGTGAGTATATATATTGTGTAAGCTTAGTGGACTTGCAAATAATATAAAATCAAGCAACTAACAAATAACAAAATTCTTTATAAAATTATGACATTTATTTTTACAAGTGAAAGAACATAATTTCTTTTACCAGAGTGACTATACAAGATGGGTATAGGTGGATCGAAAATCTGAACTCAAAGAGCACACACCAAAAGTTAGTTAATTTAATTTAAAATATTACATAGCAACAACTTAGTGCATATTAAATATTTCAAATATTTGTTCATATCTTTTTAGGTAAAGGGGGCATGTGCCCCCATTCAACTCCCTTGGAGCATTTAGATTGTTGATATTATTATTTTTTTCATTATAGTCCAACAACTAAGAAAATTATGTAAACATAAATAAGTACAATTTAAGGCCTATTTGATTTATTGCCAAAATAATATTACCAAATTTTGATGCAAAATTTTGATAAGGCAACAAACCAAACATGTGCCAACCATCACTACCCTACCAAATAATCTTCATTCTTGGAAGAATAACCAAAGTTTGATAAGTCTCCAAACCAAACATTTCCTTGACATATTTTGAGCCAAGAGCTCAAAAAGAGGAAGCATGAATCCACATAAGATGAATGAATAAAGAACAACAACGTGTCAAGCTCAAGATTGGGCTTCCTATCACCTACTTTGTGGCCCAAGGTGTTGGCTCTAAGAAGGGCGACAGAATTATGGTAGACGCTGAAGAACATGGCGTGCAAGGATATCTTTTTGGCAGAGAAAAGGAAAAATGAGACATTCCTCAAAATGAGTTGGATGCCAAGTAGATCTCGTTTTACAGTCTAGAGCGGTTCGTATTTCAAGGAAAGTGGGTGACATTCCAGATAAATTTTACTATGCATAGTTTGACGGTTGTGTGATTTGAAATCTATCATGCATATCTGAATCGGGAATGATAAGGAATACATACTCTGTCGTTACCTTATTGGATCCCGAGTTTTACTTGGAAGAGAGGTCATACTCTGATATAAGTGCAGGGTCTCTTAGGGGCAAGATTTGATACAAATACAAGGTTTCCTAGGAGGGAAGGACATCAAATCTTATCTCAAGCCATGGACATTCGCAAGCCACAATCTGCACACTAGTTCAACATTCAGAAGGAGCCATAGCTAACGCCAACTACATTGCCTTCACATTTTTGCCGAGATTGGTTGTGTAGACCAGATTATGGATTCCACCTCATGTATTATACTTTGTTGTGATACTTTCGATCAATACAGACAACATAATTAGGCCTACCACCCATATTGGAGGTCCAAACCTATATATAATTCCATGTATGTATCTCTTTACTGTATCAATGCATATATATACTCATACCATCCATGCCCTACATCCTCAAATACCATAGTCAAGATCTACCTGTCGACGAATGTAAATCAATGTCTCCTGTAATCTGAACACCTCCCCCCCCCCCCTCCCCTCCCAAAAAAAAGCAACAACATGTAAAAGAAGTTGTACTTGGATTCCATTTTTATGTTTTCCCACTATATATAGTTTTCGAAAAACCATTTGCAAAAAAAAAAAGCACCATCGGATGTTGAGCCATGGTTCATATTAGAGCAAAGGTAATAACGAGGTATAAGCCAACTATAAGTTTAGATGGATTAATAATGGGGTAAAACTAGCTATAAGCTTACGTGGAGAACAGTGATATAAGAAAAATGAGGAGTGTTGGCTCTTATGCAAGAGCCACATTTACAAATGATACAAGATAAATGTATTAAATAGATAAATGAGAGAGAGGAGAAAAAAATAAAGAACATTATAACTAACACTCTCTCATTAATTCCATATGGATCATCATATAACCAAAAACTACAAATTTTAAATTGATCATCATATAACTCTTGTCCCTTCATTTAACATGAAGCATTATTGTATCTATGCATTTAGGGTAGTTAAGGCCATTCCCAACCCTCCATGTCATCTAGTGTTCATAGAATTAACTACATTGCCACATAAGCAAAAATCTTATGTGGCAAGAGAGTTAATGAGGATATAGGTAAAAAGATGAAGAAACAAGTTCTTATGCAAGAAACCATATCTACACAAGAACTAAGAATGAAAACAAGGTGATAGGTGGATAAAAGGAGAGAGAATAGAGGTGATTGGATGATAATTTAATTTGAAGACACCATCCATTGAATACATAGTTTCTACCCATAGTGTCTATATGACATAGCAAATATGGAAACTACTTAATAGTTTCTGGATTGGGGATGGCCTAAGCACTCGTTTCTTTTGCATGTAGGGAGTTTAAGTCTACATGCTTCTTGATTTATTCTCCATCACATACTCACATTAAATAAAACACATACCCCCTTCGTTCTAAAATATAATAACTTTTAGCCTTCAAGGTTTGTCCCAAAATATAACAACTTCTTCATCAGCATTCTCTTCTCAACCAATCCACCATTCGATTTTCTCACCTACATCCTCTTCTCAACCAATCACAACCTTCTCACTTTTAATTCTGCCTACTTTCTTAATACCAGTGTCTAACCCTTAAAATCTTTATATTCTAGAACGGAGGAGTAGTAGTTAAGTCTTTCTTGATCAATATGGAATGGAGGGAGTATTATACTCCCCCCATCCCAAATTATAGGGTACCCTCTTTTTAAGAAAAATCAAACTCGGTAATTTTTGACTAATAATCATACTAACCATATATATGCTAAGTATTATACATGTTATATCACTAGATTCATATTTTAAAGTACTTTCATATGATGTTAATTTCATATTTGTTAAAAATATAACATGTGCTAATATATTAATGGTCAAAGTATGTCATTGAGACTGTGTAGAAAAAATATAGGCATTATAATTTAGGACGGAGGGAGTACGTGTTAACTCTGATATGAGTTTATAGATAGTACTTAACTCTACTAGTATTAAACTTTCTCTTTTAACTCTTACCCTCAGCTTTGCCTAATTTACACCAATATTTTTTTTAAACACAACTCACTCGACTATTAATGTGTCTTACTGTAATTTACGAGTCTGTCCGTCTATTATTCTAAGCCCATGTCTGGAATACGGAAATTTTGTACGAATTATATGAGAATTAACTGAATTTCTTGGCTTAATTCGTGTCCACACGTGTCCTGCCGTCATTTTCTTTGACAACACGTCGGATTACATTTCAGAATATATATACTACCAGTACTTAATTAGTTACGTGGCTTAATAAACATCAGTCAGTTCAATATATAGCACGCAGAAAGTTTTTATCATCTGAATCAACTTGCGTTGTTGTCGTTGTCAAACGTGTTCAATTACTAATTGCTTTCCGGAGTGATTATTGCCAAACATTCATAGCTAGCGGTTGAATTTTTCGAACGAGATTTTGCAGGTCGATCGAGGTGACACGTAGTCCCCGTTCCTAAAACCCAATTTAATACTGAATATAATATATTCTAATTCTAATACTATAATCTCTTTCTAAATTCGTAGTATTAGGAGTGTTTTTTTTAAGACGGGGAATACGTACAGTTGAGGGATTAACTGGTGTGGTGCGTTTGTGTGCGGTTGTAATGTTCAAAGGCGACCTGAATTAAAGGATGTGTGATTTGACGCTATCATTTGAACTGTTCATGGTCAATTATGCAGGCTGCAGATAAGAGGGTTTGGTTTCTTGAATCCAATGATCTGATGACTGATGTGAGGTGAGGTAGAGAGGGCTAGTTTTCATCTGCATCGATCAGCAGCCACACTGATTGGCTGATGTCGATGAAAAAATAATACAAAGTTGGGTGTTTTTTTTTTGATTTGCTGAAATAGTGTCGCCACATTATGTGGTTGATTATAGTCGGATTTTAACGGCTTGGATGTGCTGCGCTGGACATCATGTACACGATGCACATCCGTTTCTCGATCTATTTATCCCTTTGCATTTTTTTACTTTATTTGTTGATCCGGAATTGCTATGTCTTTATAGCAGTTAACTTTGTTATTGTAATTATATATTTATACAAATTTACACAGTAGTTACACCCCACTTACACATCACTTATATATGTAATTTTGGGGTTTACATATGTAATTTTAAGACTTACATATGTAATTTTGGGATTTACATTGTAAATACACTAAAATTAAATTACATATGTAAATACATACCGACTATTTTTTGATGAAAAATATGGCACAATAAATATAGCTAGTCCCTTTTTTTTTCTTTAATACCAGCATGCAGATTCCACACTTCCAGATAAGTTATGATCCATTCGCGATTATATATATTTGCAATTTTCTAAACACACTTTTTTTTCTGTTTGTTTATAGCCTGGCCAAGGCAGCTTATTAAAATGTGTATGAAAAGCTAATATAAAAAAGACCACGTTGAATATGCCCTGCAATTAGAAAATTAAGTTTTAAAATTTAAATTTTGGTAACG
This sequence comes from Oryza meridionalis, assembly GCA_000338895.3. Classification (NCBI taxonomy): domain Eukaryota; kingdom Viridiplantae; phylum Streptophyta; class Magnoliopsida; order Poales; family Poaceae; genus Oryza; species Oryza meridionalis. The sequence goes on along the minus strand of CM002525.2, from coordinate 7,922,839 downwards.
GTTGATTTGTTGCAGGGCTAACAAACTTGATTGTGTTGATTGAATTACGACTCTGCTGTATTAGAATAGGTGAGCACGCAGAAAATTTAACAGTGGATGACAAATATCTATGAGAAGATGTAACTTAACCATCAGAAAGAGCTAGAATAATTAATTAGGTGATCAAAGCAACATCAGGAAGTCTAATTAATTATTGTAAACTACGACGGAACTGACTTCGCCATAGTCAACAGAAATTTTAGCTGCTGCTTGCACGAATTCCAAGGACGATGATCTGTCAAAGACCCAAGAACGATTCTGCAAAGCCAATTTATAGATCCTGACCAACCAAGAAAAAAACTAACAAAACACGACACTCCATGGGGAACCAATTTACTTACTACAGAAAAAAAAAACCTAGCTTAAAACTATCTTTAGAAAAAAAAGGTTTCAATTTTTTAAGGAAGATGAATTACTCCATCCTCAACCTCTGCATCAAGGCTACCCAACCAAAGTTCCTGTAACCAAATAAATAAGAAAAAAAAAGGTGAATAGCCAATACTGTCCTCGAAATTTTGCTTTGGGCTTACTTTAGTACTTAATGTTTCAAATCGTCCAAACAAATCCTCCACATTAATTATTTGGGTTAATATAGTCCGTGGACAAAAAAAAAAGCCACGTGAGCATGTAAAATCATCATTGCATGCAACGGTATGAATGAAATAACCATTCTACTCTTATATACCACATAGAAAAGAAAGAAAAGACGCAAAATAGAAAAAATAACAGGCCAGCCCAAGCCTAGCATTGTTACGGATGGGTGGCCGACAAAGGAATTTACACCATCATTGCTTGGCTGCAGCAATCATAAGTGGCAATTCTAAAACGATCATACACGTGTGAAACATTTATCTTCTTTTTTTCTTTCTTTTCTATGTTATATAAGGGTAGAATGGTCATTTCATTCATACTGCTGTATGCGAGGATGACTTGGCATGCTCACGTAGCACTTTTTGTGGGTCCAAGGACTATATTAACCAAAATAATTAATTTGGAGGACTTGTTTGGATGATTTAAAACCTCAGAGACTAAACTGAACCCGAAGCGAAACTTCAGGGACCCTACTAGCTATTCAAAAAACAGCGTGGCCCAAATTCCGGATAAAATAGATTAAGCAACGCAAAAATGAAAACACAAGCTAAGCACGTAGCCTATTAATAGTTCACCGTTCAAAATGGGTGAATAAGCTCATGATGATCAACTTTAAGTGTGTTGCTTCAATAACCACAGTATATTGGTCCTCCTGACGATCAAATATGGAGCCAACTGATACTTATAAATAAATCATTGCGCAAGGCCAAATTGACCAAACTAAAAACGCAGTTATTAAAATATTTCTACGCACAATAATCATTAGAATTTAGAATAAAAAAATAAAAAAAGTAGAAATACAATAGGAAGAGTTTTACGTCAGAAACATAATTAAATAGCAAAACTGAATTGAAAACACATGTGGTTTTCAGATCCATATATCCTACGTGTACGTCATTCTTACCTGCGATCTCTAATGTTTAACAGTTCTTACACTTTTTCAACGATAAAATTCCGTAATTTTGTTCTCCAGTGAGCTGCGGTCGATGGATCCAAAATAGCAGTCGTTAATTTGCTTCCTTACTACGGCATTCTTTCTCTGGATTCTTCTTCGTCTTCCACTAAATTCTACCGTATTTCTACACGCAACTTGTTGCTGATCGTTTTGTTACACGATGATATATATGTCTTACTCCCTCCGTCTCGAAAAAAACAAATCTAAAACTGGATGTGACATATTCTAGTACAATAAATCTAGACAGAGGTATGTCCGAATTTATAGTACTAGGATGTGTCACATTTAGTTTTAGGTTACTACCTCCATCCCAAAATACTTACCGTTTTGAGTTTTTTTTTAACTTTTGATTTTTCATCTTATTCAAAAAATTATGAAATTTTTTGTGATTTGCTTTATTATCAAAAATACTTTAAGTATGATTTCTCCGTTTTTATATTTGCACTAATTTTTTAAATAAGACGAATGGCAAACGTTACAAGAAAAAAGTTAAAGCGACTACTAATTTATGATGGAGGTAGTAGTTTTTTATGGGACGAAGGGAGCGTGTATCATGTGTGGTGTGAAGCCATCAGACTGATTTCTGCTATTGTTTTCCTTTTCCAGTCTGGTCTAACCCCAATCCTGGGGTGCATCCAGGTATGGCTGGCACATGCTTAATTAGAAGCTTACCCGTTACCACCAACCACTTATTGACCTAATAAAAGCACCCAAGACCAGAGAGCTCACAGTAGATTCTAGAGTGCAGCTGATAACCAGGTAGGGTCAGTTTGAAACACATAATTTCAAGCTTTGATAATTGTGGGATATCCCGAATGAGTTCATCTATCATACTAGGTCATGCAAAATGAAGTGGTGTTTGAATCTTCTGAAAATAAAGATGAAGATAAAGATTAAGTGTTTCATACAAAACGAAGTGGTAATAACGTGTGATTAATTAAGTTTTAATTATTACAACTTGAAAAGGGATTAATCTGATATTTTAGAACAACTTTCACATAAAAAGTTTTCGCACGAAACGTACCGTTTAAAAATTTAAAAAACGTGCCATGAATATCTAAAACTTCATCCACTGCTTGTAGTGGAAACGAACATGATTTACTTTCGTTCATCCGAATAAACCTAATAATTGGTAATGTACTCTTCGAGAAAAAAGAGCCCACAGTTGATTCTAGAGTCCAGCTGATAACCTGGTAGGGTCAGTTTGAAACACATAATTTCAAGCTTTGATAATTGTGGGATATCCCGAATCTGTTCCTCTATCATATAAACATGATTTACTTTTGTTCATCCGAACAGACCTAATAATTGGTAATGTACTCTTCGAGAAAAAATGCCTGGACTATTGTACTGAATTATCCATATGATTACAAATATAAATTAAATATTTTGATAAATAAACTTAACAAATATCTCAGAAAAGGGGTATGAGCAATGCAGTAGAAGTATTTTTTATGAAAAAACATATTTTCAAGATACATGGAACAAATAATCCGCGACAATAATCCGATGAAGTGGCTGAAAAAAACTTGGCCCTTGCTAGCTAATATGCTCCGGGGAACGTATCATATTCACACACATACACATTAATTAACAAATGTCACAAAAATTCTAAAAGAATTTGTATATGAACTTCCAATAATATTGCATACTAGTGCAAGACTCATTTTTTAAATCCATCATACGTAGAGAGAGAGAGAGAGAAATTCTAACATATTTATATACTATTAAAACTGACATTTTTTTATTCTTTTACGGCTAAAATATAAAATTTTAACATAATAAAGTACATGTAAATTTTCAAAAAGAAAAATTGTAACATTTGTTAGTTACTGTGTATGATGTAGTGTATTCGAAGTTAGTGTGCACACGATACGTTTCCATGCTACTATGCATGTCATATGCATTTGTCATTTATTTGAAGTTGATAAGTTTTGATGGTTTTCTGAGAAGTTAAACTAATTACATGATGAAAATGTTGTAAAATTACTGCATTCCGAGGAAGCTTAATATTTACTCCCTCCATCCCAATATATATGCGTCTTCTAGATTAGTAGTTTTAGAATATGACACATCATGTCTTTGATCTAGCTACGTTGCTTACCTTAGGCTCCCTTTGTACGAAGGATCGGCAAAGGACTTCAGAAAGATTCAATTTTATTTTGATATTTCCCCATAAATCCCTTCGGTTTATTGGAAAGAAAGAAAAGAACTATGGATTACATTCCTCTGGCTCAATTTTATGGGGGAAAAAAAAGAAAGAGCCATAGCCTCTTAGAAATTTTACTTTGTTTTATTTCCTGTGATATCAAAGGGTTGGATTTCTTTTTAGTCTATTCTTTTGTTCATGGAGGATTAGAGAAATAAGTCAATATAATTCCTACGCTTTTCTTATCCCATGTTCCAAAAGAGAGTATTAATTTATCAGAAGGGTGTATGCAAATAGAGCATGACCAAAAGGTGCCTAAAAATTTCTTCCTTAATTATCTTTTTTTAGATTCTGTAATAAGGATTTAATGATTAAAAATATATATATTTATATAGATAGCTATTTTAACTCCCGAAAATAAAAAAGATGGGCCTCCCTCCGCCCCTGCCTTTTCGGACATTTCATTTAGATCCACGAACATCCATCTCCATCTAGTACCGCTTTCGCTAGCCCCTTTTCTAGGGCGGTAATCTCACTCAAGAGACAAAATTGAGAGCGAGAATAATTCCGGACTTATGGAGAGTGAGAATAAAGAAGAAAATGTCGATTTTTGGAAGGAAGAGCAGAACTATTGGAGCAGTTTTTTTTCACTAAAATTCAAAAAAATATATTCAAGATTGGGAATGGAGTAAGGGTACTGTCAGTGATGCTCTTACGAGCAGGAGGAAAAAAAAAACAGATACTTGCCCGTTGTGTCGAGAAGAAAAGGCGGCTGTGGTTTTGGATAGGGATGTTCACCAACGGTTTTCTCAACTTGTTCAAAACCGGAGACGAGTAATGTTAGTCAAGTAATTAGCTTAGCCGCCTGTTGGACACACACACTACTACTACAAAAATGACTATAGCTAAATTTGGACATTTTGTTCAAAACCTGAAACGAACAGGCCATGGTCTGAGATACAGGATGAGCAATATCCATCCAAATGTCCATCCATCAGGTTGTTAAATTATTGGATTTCACATGTGACGGGGGGGTCACAACCATGAGCTCCGAAGACAAAGTCAACAGACAGCAACAGTACAGTAGTAGGACGGTGAGTGAGTCCCCGAATCTCAAAGCATTTCTCATCTCATCATGCGTGTGCCTTTGCACCTTTCAGGCAAAGCAAAATGGCAGCTCCCCCCTCAATTTTCTTCCGAAAAAGAGGCGCCGGAGACCACAAGACGTGCCGCCCAACAATGTGGATTGCTGCCATGTTATCACTTATCTATCCAGATCTCTTGTTCAGTCGTAGTAGTACTCCTACATATGCAGTCCAGTTCATGGCCAGGACCACCACCGCTTCGGCTGCTAGCTTCCCAAGAGTGGCAGACAGCTACATACAATTTAGGCCCATACAATTATCTTTTCCTTCTTCTCTTTGATTATATCTCCAACGATTAGATTATTACAGGAAGAAAGTTTGTTCAGATTAGCTGCTAGTAGATGCATTGGCCATGTCGCCGAAAAACGGCCAGCTTTTGTTTTTGTTTGGACCCCAGCTTCCTGTTGACTGCTGTTGCTGCTGCTCACACGTCAGAATCCTTCAAAAGAAACCACACTTTGTCACGCGGAGACGCCTCGTATTCTCCCTCACATGGCAGGATCACATATCATCAAAGTTAGGCCGCCCATGGAGTCAGAAAATCTGAATTCTGAATAATTCAGAATTGACAACACGCACACAGATGCAAATACTTCCAGGACTGTCCAGTCAGCATCTTGGTTTTGCAGGGTAGGACCAGCAGTGTAAAGAGAGAAGAACGAGACCTCACTTTCATTGACAGCTCAAGGAGAACTAGGATAGGAGCTGCATTTCAGCTGGTTTGACATTGGACTTGCCTGTCATGACAGATGGCCCCTGCACCACAGGCTGTAACATAACATGGCAAGACCAGAGCTCAAGCAACATGAAGGTATTGAGCAGATCAAAATTACTACCAGGCTACGGGTTGCTTTCTGCGCGACATTACATTTTGGCTTTCCCCTGAACCGCATAGAGGGATTCCGGATGCCAAACTGATATAGGATCACCACCTAACTAGAATGACCATCTGCCGCATCTCATCTTATGGGTGGTTACAACTGGTGAGAAAATGACCCATAAGCAGCGGCAGCAGCTTTGTGCTTTTGCACAACCGACTAATGGAAGTTGATATCAGTACACTGGGGGTAGGTAGATGCCGAACGATGGCAGGAACGGGGCATCAATACCTGTAGCCGCTGTCAGCACCATATTTGCTTCTGATGTTGTAGGGATCATACTTTGGGTCACTGTAGTCTGCGGGCTTCACTTCCGCAGGCTTGGGCTCCGGATGACTAGTCCCGTAAACAGCTTCCCCACTCTTCTCCCGGTGGCGGTGGCGTAGCCGATCTTTTGGGACCTTTGCGCTCACTTGAGGTGTTTCGGATGAACCGTAGAACTCCGCGTATTCCTGCCTCTTGGAGGACCTGTGCTTGCTTGACAGCGTAGAATCCCTAAATTTGGATGATTTGACACTCCTCTGGGCCTTTGGTGCTGTTTCGTTTACTGGGTTAGGACCATGGAGTGTCTCGGGTCTCATTGGAGTGCTACTTAACTTCTGGGCTACTGGGGTCTCCTCTGTGTCTTCAGGCATCACAAGCCTGTCTTCGAGTGGAGTGAGGTCTGTTTTTCTCTTCCCATGTTGCAGGCGCGATGGTACGAGCCTGAGAAGCTGATTCCCCACCCCTTCAATAACAAGTTTCAGTAGATCACCAATAAGAGTCCCAAGAGAAGGCCACCCAGCACTTGGCTCCTCTTTCAGGCTCTCCACAACCAAAGGTGGCTTTCCCACAGTGCTGCTCTCCTGATGCTCATCTTCAGGTGCTTCGATCTGCAATGGCATCCACACAAACTATTATGTAAATAGTGGGTTCAAATTCATGAAAACAAATACTGGAGATTATCTGCTTCAGTCCATTGTAACTGAAAGCAAGAACCTGATAATAGTTTAAAGTGACTAAGAATTCTTCATAACAAAGCTTCAAGAATACTGATACTGCAAAATGCAAGAGAAAAGGGCCAACTGAAAGCCAAAATCCAGCATACAACAAGACAACTGAATCCCAAAATGCAACATACAGAAAACACTACCTTTTCAGCAGTTGATGACCCAAATCCATGTTGCACAACAGAGAAAATATATCCGGCAACAACAGCACCAATGACCAATATGATATCTGTGAAAATCAACAGAGCAATATCAATGATCAAGTCTAGACATGTTCTTTTTCTTTTGAAAAATGGTACATAAACTGCAGCAAGAAGCGAACTAATGATAAAAACTAACATGTTCAACAGGTAAATGAACATGAAAATAATTGTAAATCCCTACACCTCTGATGTCATACAGTCATAATTTAAGATAAGTTAGTGTAGAAATATAAATGATTCAGCCAGGCACACAAACAGCAACACCAACTGCATTATTACCTCTAGAAAAAGAAGTCTCTTAGGGATTATGAAAAAAAAAACTAGTCATTTACTCAAGTAACTCAGCTTTCTAAACAAGGTTTATCATGCAAACTCCAAAAGTCTAAATAGAAGACGAGGCTCAAAATATGATATAAAATTACAGATAGCTCACTATGAAAGCTGCAAATCACTGGCCATAGCATGCCCATCCACAATTTATTTGATACTATTATGCCAGCTCCAGGATGGCATATCTTGTTATAAATGGTTGAGAAAGTCATGGTCTATACTACTCAATCAACAAATTCATCTATAGCGATCCATATGTTTAAAGATCTGGCGCGTGCTAGATCTACATTACTGATATGACACTAATAATATTACTTCTGGTTCAACTTGACAAATCAGTATGCTACCATAGAATTATAAATACAGGGATACATGAAGTAAAAAAAACATCTAGCGATTTTACCAACTTCCAATTCAGATATCATTTCACATCACGACTATAAAATAAAAAATTAAAAAAAAAAGAACGCATGTATTGGGACCAAAGCGGTCGAGTGAGCCACACTTGATAAAGAAGAAAATTGTGTGGTGATCAATTAATCATCCATAAAAATTCAAGCACAGCTCCTCCGAACAGAATTAGCACAAAACTTAAAATAAGGCCTAGAAACCTTTTTCTTGTTCAAAACTGCCTCAAATATTCAGCTATAAACAACATCTTCTTAATGTTCTAAAGAACATGGTGAATAGGGCAACAAGCAAAAACATCTAGATGTAAAGATTACAAACATAAACAAGTAAAAATAGGATAATGGACCTGACGATAGAAGAGTTGCATCCTGGTAGGTACAATCTTCTTGCGGAAGGGCAATTTTCCTAAGCGCAGCATTTCCACGGTCAATAACCAGCAAAGAGCACATTTTCTTCACATATACCACATCAAAATCAGTAGAGAACTTTGCATCTTCGCTTGGACCATCCCTATACCCTGGGATGTTTGATTTTCCACCAGCAATGGTGGTCACTCCTGCACAGGAAGTTCATTCACTTCATTCGCCTAGTACTAACACAGAAATAATGCATAAACTACATATGTCAACCTTCTGTTTCTAAATAGCTGTTACATTTGGCTTTCACAGTTCAAACATCGACCAATAATAAATTTAAATAATTAATTAGGTAAAATGAAAACAAACTATCATATAGGTAAAATGAAAATGAACTTTCATATTTGCAATTTTGCATACAAAGTACATTAATAATACTGTACATGTAGGTATTTACATATATGAGGTCAGAGTTTGTATTAGGTCAAAAGTCACAGCTGCTTTGAGAGCAGATGTAACATTAAATTGTAGCACACCTGATTCCCCAATCTTCCGAATTGCTAAGTTTGCTGTATCAGCAACATAAACATTTCCTGTATCGTCCACGGTAACGCCTGTGGGGCGTTTGAATCGTGCGTCGCTTGGTTTGCCATCTATATGGCCAGAATGCCCCTGGAAAGAACCAGCAACCAGTCTTCCTCTGCTATCTGCAGAGGTTGTAATATCAGTCCCAGTATCTAGTATCTACACTACTAGTACTAGATGATATTCCCCTGAGCACAAACAAATGTGAAGTTCTCTCTCCATCTCTCACTACCTGAAAACCGATTTTATGCATGGATTCCTAAATTCAGTAAAAAGAAGGTATTCCTGAATCTTTAAAATAGATGACATCATTCTCATGGAAATATCAATTATTCTAAAAATGGTATATAAATTCATTAGAGCTGCATAAGAAGAAAACAAAAAAAATATTTGCATATATGCTTATTACCCACTGATATGTTTAACATAGCTAATTTTAAAGTTTCATGCCTTTGGGGAAAGAAGGAACAAACTCTGATCACTCCTAAAAACAGTCCGCTGGATGATACACCAAAAAATGCTCCATGTCATATATTACATTCATATTTAAAATAACAAAGGAAGCGCTGAGCTGAGCATGGCAAGAAGAAAACATACACTCGGACAGTGGCGGAGTTATTCGCACAATGTTGCTATGTGCCGAGTCCACTGCAAGGAGCTCTCCACCCTCAACAGGGGACACCCTAATGGTGTGTGGCGTGACGCCAAGCTTGTCCCCTTCCACAAGCGTCTCCACAAAGTAGCCGCTCTCAAACTGCAGAGCCACACCCCCATCTGCCGCATCAGAGAAACACCATCAGCATATAAGGACACAAAATAATAATAATAATAAACACCTGCTGTCCACAAACACATTCACTAAATAAGGTTGCAAATGATGCACTCTGCTAGATCTGGAAGCCCCTCAGTTCATTTTAGTGATATGAGGATGCATGAATTTGAACATAGGCAGTAAACATTGTTTTGCTTAGGTCACACGCGCAGAGTGGCATTTGAACTCAAGTAAACAAAAATGCAAGCATAGACAATATAATACAAAACACTGGGTATGTTTGGTGAGCTTGGTCATCTTAAGAATACTCTGGTTAAACTCACTTCCTCACACCAGACACTACCCAACATACTGATACTAACACACTTGCTAATCAGTAATCACAAGGTAAGTCGTCCGAACTGCAGAAAGCCAGAAACAAGTAAAAATAACCTAATAAATCGTCAAATCACCACTCCGCCAACTAATCGAACTTGCGCTGCTGACTACTACTACTAGTAAATAAACCCTGGAAGAACAGTAGCAACTAGCAAACCAAGTCGGCAGCTATGGCGCTCACCGTACTGCGGGTGCGAGGGCTGCTTGTGGGCGTGCGACGACGACGACGACGACGACGACGAAGGAACCCGCGGCCACTTCACCACCGACGAGAGCTGCCTCACGATGCTATCTGCAGAAAATCCCCCCACAAAACAATGTCAGGATCGAATATATCCCGCCGCCACCCCCAAACAAACCGCGGCGCGGCGGAGAAGAAGGTGGCTGGGTTGGGCGGGCACCTGCCGGCGACGGGAACGTGGCCGCGTCGGTGTGGACGGCGGCGAGGGAGAGCACGAGGAGGAGGAGGAGGAGGAGGAGGGAGGCCATGGGGGGGAATGGAATCTCTCCTCGCGATTCGGCTGCGTGAGAGAGAGAGAGAGGAGAAGGAGAAGGAGAAGGGGAAGGGGAGGGTGGCGGAAAGGAGTTTTTTTCTCTCCTTTTTTTTTTGTTTTGTTTTTGAGGGGAAGCGGCGGGGTGGTGGACTGCTGCTGGTGTAAGGTCGGTGATTAAATGCAGGCAGCAGGTGGTAGCAGGCAGTGATGGCACTGGATGCTGCTGATCGATGCTGCGCTGCTACACGAGCGTGTCTTTTGGCACAATGCGTCATCTTGTGTTCAGAGATGCGTCAGGATGAGTTTTTGATTTTGATCAAAATTAAACTATTTTAAGTCTAACTAAACCTATAAACAAATATAGTATCACTTATAATACTTAATTAGTTTTATTAAATCAATAATTAAATATATTTTCATAGTAAATTTATCTTGAGTTGAAAATGTTACTATTATTTTGTCCTACAAACTTGGTCAAACTTAAAGCAGTTTGACTTTAACTAAAATTAAAACGTCTTCTAACATAAAATAGAAATTAAAACGTCTTCTAACATAAAATGGAGAGTACTAGATTGGGTTCTGCCTTTTCAGCTAATCGATCATGGGATTATCACGGGTCACACATTCTAATCTTTAAGTAACATTTTGTAAAAAGAAAAAAAATACTCATCAGTATTCATTGGTACAAGTGTTTTTTTTAAATAAGAAATTTAAACTTTCGACCTAAATTTCTAAACTAAACACACCGTTATCTCTCTTTTTATTTAGCTAGTACTTCCTCCGTCGTAAAATATAATTACCTAACATCAGATTAGACACATTTTAATATTATAAATTTTGATATGAGCATGTGATATGTTCAAATTCATAGTACTGAAACGTATCTAATTTGATTCTATATTAGGCTGTGTTTAAATCTAGGGATGAAAATTTTTGCCGTGTCACATCAGATATATGGACACACATTTGAAATATTAAACGTAGTCTAATAACAACAAATTACAAAATCCGCCTGTAAACTGCTAGATGAATTTATTAAGCCTAATTAATTCATCATTAGCAAATGTTTACTGTAGCACCACATTGCCAAATCATGGAGCAATTAAGCTTAAAAGATTTGTCTCGTAAATTAGTCGTAATCTGTACAATTGGTTATTTTTTAGCCTATATTTAATACTTCATATAAGTGTTCAAACGTTCGATCTGATAGGGTGTAAAATTTTAGAATGGGATCTAAACACCCCCTTACTTACGGATACTGTCTACGTACTCACTCAATAAAATCTCCGACTTTTCTTTTGGGTTTTTGGCAGCACGGTCATGATTTAAACCACGTATGACCTCAAGGCTCAAGCCCTAGGAGCTTAACACAAAGTTGGCAAGGATAGAGTGGGCCTGGTGCAAAATGGGCCTAAAAAATGTCATAACCCAAATTAATCTGCTGACCGGCCCATGCATTCCCAACTCCTAACCTTGCTTTATTCGTAGATAAAGCAAATGTTGATGAGTGATGGCCGTGCTCATGGACTCATGGCACAAACAACAACTAGCCCGAATTAGTGGCCGGTTTTAACGTAAGCAAGCTGTTTTCGTTCTTACAGGGAGGCAAAAGGCAATGTCTAGCTTAATTGGACTTTAATTTCTTCAAATGCTGTACCTTTGCAATCTTTACAGCAAAGCATTAGGCTGTGTATGTAATCACTGTAGATGATGAGTGTCGAACAAGATTTCGGCAATATAAAAAGAGATGGCTATCAAGTAGGAAAAGTGGATGGATTTGGAAACAAGAGATTATACAGGTTCAGACCTTCTCAATGAGAAATAATACTCTACTCCTGTTCGGGGATTGATCCGCTGAGTGTATTATTGATCGTATGATCTGGGAGAAAAAGCTATGCCCCAAGAGACACCCGAACCCCTCCTTATATAGGGGGAGGGGTCCGTACTACAAGATACATCCCATATTCCTAACAGAATAGATAGATAAAGATAAATTACAATCGTAACCGACTAAGATCCTCGGATATTTCCTTGATACACAAGTTAGGAAATTAATCCGAGTCCTTTAAAGATATTATATCTACATATAATACCCCTATACCCAGTCGGATATGTATGCACTGGTGGAGAAACCATCTTTCGTCGGTCGGCCGAATTCCACGATAGTCCCGATTGCAACAAAAACCGGGACTAAAGATGATCTTTAGTCCCGGTTAAAAAGGGTAACGGGCATATTTGATCTTTAGTCCCGGTTGGTAACACCAACCGGGTTGGTAACACCAACCGGGACTAAAGATCATCTTTAGTCCCGGTTCAAATGCTGTTGTCAGGGCTTGTTAGCCCCCCCCCCCCCCCCCCACCAAGGATCTTTAGTCCCGGTTGGTGTTACCAACCGGGACTAAAGTCCCACCCCTTTATATATGTCTTCTTCCTCCTCCAGCCCGAGTAAGCTTCAAAATTTCTTCAAAAAAAAGGGGAGGTCATGCCAAAATTTATAGTGAATTTACTTTGGTGATTATATACAAATCGGAGGTGCCTAAAAGGTTAGCAACTTCATCCTCCAATGTTTTTTGGTCATATTACATTTGGAGCTATGTTTTGCACACTTTTTTGTCTCCAAAATTTTGTTCTAAGTGAAAATTTGTGTGGGAAAAGAAATAATATATAGAAATTTTGTTTATTTGCTAAATAAGGTTTTATAAAATAGTTGAGTAGGAAAATATAGTGAAAGTTAATCTTAAATAAAAGAAAACAAACTAAATTGAAAATTAAAAGAATTTAAAACTTAAAAAATAATAAATAAGAATTATTTGGTGGAATATTTTATAATTTTTGTATGAATAATGATATGTCATTATTGTATGACTGTTGAAAGAGTTTGTGATTATTTTATCATTATTGTATGACTGTCATTATTGTACGAATGATTATTTGTGTACGATTTTTTTTTCGTTTCATGTAGATGGATCGGCAATGGATGTACGCTGACCGGCGGTCCAAAGAGTTTATTGACGACGTGTATTATTTTTTGAGAGTGGCCGAAGCTAACAAGTAGAAGGGTTTTATTTGTTGTCCATGCAATAAGTGTAAGAATCAGAAGGAGTATTCTGCAATGTTTGAGTCGGGGTTCATGCCAAGCTATAATTGTTGGATATCCCACGGAGAGCAATGGATTGAAATGGAAGAAGATGAAGTGGAAGACGACAATATTCCAGACTTTGCTTAGTACGTTAGATTTGAAGGAAATCAAACGGGCGAGGAGGACATAGATGCTGATTATAACGACGTTGCGGATGATCTTGGTCAGATGTTGCAGGATGCCAAGGAGGACTGCAAAAGTGAAAAGGGGGCCCATAAATTGGACAAGATGTTAGAGGACCACAGAACGTCGTTGTACCCAGGTTGCGAGCAGGGGCACAAAAAGTTAGATACCACTCTGGAGTTCTTGCAACGGAAGGCAAAAAATGGTGTTAGTGACAAGGCATTTGCGATTTATTGAAACTCGTCAAGAACATTCTTCCGGAGGGAAACAAATTGCCCGAGACAACGTACGAGGCTAAGAAGATAGTCTGCCCTCTAGGACTGGAAGTTCAGAAGATTCACGCATGTCCGAATGATTGTATCCTATATCACGGTGAGGAGTACGAGAACCTAGAAGCATGCCCTGTTTGTAAAGCACTACGATACAAGATTAGACGAGATGATCCAGGTGAGGTTAACGGGCAGCTAACGAAGAAGAGAATTCCTGCTAAGGTGATGTGGTATTTCCCTATAATACCACGGCTAAGGCGTTTGTTCAGGAACAAGGGGAATGCTAGAATGATGCGTTGGCACGCTGAAGAACGTCAACAGGATGGGATGCTGAGACACCCCGCAGATGGTTCGCAGTGGCGAAACATCGACAGAAAATTTAAAGACTTTGGAAAGGACGCACGAAACATACGGTTTGGTTTAAATACGGATGGCATGAATCCTTTTGGAGAGATGAGCAGCGGCCATAGCACTTGGCCCGTTACGATGTGTATCTACAACCTCCCCCCTTGGCTATGCATGAAGAGGAAGTACATAATGATGCAGATTATTATTCAAGGCCCCAAGCAACCTGGTAACGACATCGATGTGTTCCTAAAACCACTGGTCGAAGATCTTAAACTGTTATGGAAGAAGGAAGGTGTCCCCGTGTAGGACGAGGACAAACAGGAGGAGTTTAACCTACGAGTGCTGCTGTTCGTAACCATCAACAATTGGCCTGCACTTAGCAACCTATCCGGGCAGTCCAACAAGGGGTACAAGGCTTGCACTCACTGTATGGATGAAACAGAAAGTACGCATCTTAAGCACTGTAGGAAGGTTGTGTACATGGGTCATCGTCGATTTCTTGCTGCAAACCACCTAGTATGGAAGAAAGGCAAGCACTTTGAACATAAGGCGGACCACCGTACGAAGCCTAAACATCACAGCGGGAAAACAGTGTTTGCTATGGTGAAAGATCTTAAAGTAGTGTTTGGAAAGGGGCCTGGCAGCCAGCCTATAGAGTGCGAAGATGGTCACGCGGCGATGTGGAAAAAAAACTCCATATTTTGGGAGTTACCCTATTGGGAATTCTTGGACATCCGCCACGCAATCGATGTGATGCACCTCACTAAGAACCTTTGCGTAAACCTTCTTGGCTTCCTAAGTGTATATGGAAAGTCGAAAGATACACTGGAAGCACGTAATGATCTGAAGCATATGGAACAACGCGGCGACCTTCACCCGGAACCAAAGGAGAAAGGCAGCCATTACTTGAGTCCAGCCAGCTATACTCTTAGCAAGGCAGAGAAGGAAAGTATGTTTTAATGCTTGGAGAGCATCAACGTACCATCTAGATACTCCACGAATATAAAGCGAATAATAAGTACAAAGGAGAAGAAGTTCACAAACTTAAAGTCTCATGATTGTCACGTGTTGATGACACAGCTGCTACCAGTTATAATAAGGGGTATCCTCCCAGACAATGTCCGGGCAACAATAACAAAGCTATGTTCTTTCATGAACACAATTTCGCAGAAGGTCATCGATCCGGATAGGTTAGAAGCCCTTCAGAATGATGTGGTGCAATGTCTTGTCAGTTTTGAGTTGATATTTCCACCTTCATTTTTCAATATAATGACGCATCTGCTTTGTCACCTAGTGAAAGAGATCGGTATTCTCGGGCCTGTGTTCCTACACAACATGTTTCCTTTCGAGAGGTACATGGGCGTTCTGAAGAAGTATGTTCGTAACCGTGCTCGTCCAGAGGCAAGCATCGCCAAGGGGTATGGAACAGAGGAGGTCATTGAATTCTGCGTAGAATTTATTGAAAACCTTCGCCCAATCGGGGTACCTGAATCACGCCATGAAGGGAGACTACGGGGAAAGGGGACTCTCGGAAAGAAAGCAATAATGACGGTAGACAACAATTTATTTCGTAAAGCCCATTTCACGGTTTTACAACAATCTTCATTAGTGGCTCCTTACATCGAGGAGCACTTGGCTCTAGTTCGCGCCAGAAACATCGGAGTAGAGGACAAGACTGACGAGGATTACGATCAGTTTGATGGGCAACCCCCTTTCACGGTGACGGTTGACCCTAGCATCCTCCTATCAAACGAAGACACCCCTTACTCACGTAGCGATCATAAGGAAGGAACAATAGTGAGGAGAAAGTACGTGCGGACAACCGTCACCGCTGATCTATTGCCGTAATTGTTGTAAACTATTTTGGATATATTGAATATGCTAGTTATATATGATTAATTACAATTTTTAACAATTTAATATCATGCATATACTAATTATATACGATTATTAGAATTTTTAAAAGTTTTAAATCATGCATGTGGGATTTACATATGTTAGTTACAATTTTTAACAATTTAATATCATGCATATGCTAATTATATACGATTATTAGAATTTTTAAAAGTTTTAAATCATGCACGTGGGATTTACATATGTTAGTTACAATTTTTAACAATTTAATATCATGCATATGCTAATTATATATGATTATTAGAATTTTTAAAAGTTTTAAATCATCCATGTGGGATTTACATATGTTAATTAGAATTTTTAATGCATTATTTACTATTTTAGAAACATATATGCAACGAAATTCAATATTCAGTGCTATTAACTTTAGTCCCGGTTCTTAACCTTAACTGGGTTTAAAAAAGAATTTGGAAATAGCGGGAAAATATCTTTACTCCCGGTTCTTATCTTTAATCCCGGTTGTTGTTAGAAACCGGGAGTAAAGATATCTTTACTTCCGGTTCTTCTCACCAACCGGGAGTAAAGATCCGGGGGTATATATATTCCCGGTACACCCTCATCTTCTCCACCAACACTTAGACGTTTTTCTATCGAGATCGAGCATCGGCTTCTCCTTCGCCGCCACTGCCTAGGGCAACCCCGCGCCGACGCCGCCGTCGTCTCTCACCGTCGCCTGGCGGTCCTCGCCGCCTCCGCCGCAGACGCCGCCGCCGCGTCTCTTAGGTGAGAGCCCCCGCCCTCTCTCTCTCTCTCTTGATGTAGCTCTTTATCTCTCTCTCCTTCGCCGACGAACACCGACGACGCCGACGCCGACGTACGCCGCTGGGCCGCTACGTTACGCCGCCGCCGCGCCCCCACGCCACCGGGCCCCCATGCCGCCGCCGTGGCCCGCCGCCGCCGCGCCCCCACGCCGCCGGGCCCCCACGCCGCCGGACCGCACCCCCACCGCCGCGAGACGCCGCCGCCGCGAGACGACGCCGCCGCTGCCACGCCGCCGCCCCGCCCCCACGCCGCCGGGCCAGCCCACGGCGCCGGACCGTGCCCCCACCGCCGCGAGACGCCGCCACCGCGAGACGATGCCGCCGCCGCCACGCCGCCGCCGCCACGCCGCCGCCGCCCCCACGCCGCCGGGCCGGCCCACGCCGGACCGCGCCCCCACGCCGCCGGGCCGGCCCACGGCGCCGGACCGCGCCCCCACCGCCGCGAGACGCCGCCGCCGCGAACAACGCTTAACGAACGTGAGCAAACGCGAACGAACGCGAACGAACGTGAACGAACACGAACGAAACGTTAAAGAAACGTGAACGAACGCGAATGAAACGTGATCGAACGTGAACGAACGCGAACGAACGTGACTGAAACGTGAACGAACGTGAGTGTTAGTGAACGAACGCGAACGAACGCTTAACGAACGCGAACGAAACGTTAAAGAAACGTGAACGAACGTGAACGAAACGTGAACGAACGCGAACGAACGTGACTGAAACGTGAACGAACGTGAGTGTTAGTGAACGAACGCGGACGAACGTGAATGAAACGCGAACGAACGTGATTGAAACGTTAACGAACGTGAATGCACTTGAACTAAAAGTGTGAGAATGAACGCGAGCGAAATGTGTACGAAACGAGATAATTAAACTATTGTTGAACTTAGCATATATATATATGATTATATATACTTGAAAACGTGAAATACATTATATGTTCCTTTGCATTTAGACTAATACATTTTTTTTTGCATGTTGCAGAGAAGACGTCGTCGTCGTCGTCCCTCAAGCCGAAGTGGTAGCTAGCCCTCGAAGGAATTCGTGCAAGCAAGTGATGTAAAGATGTGATTGTTAGAGATATAATATAAGATTGTTAGATTTCTAATATAAGATTATTAGATTATTAGAGTTAGCATATGTGAGTGTTAGAGATTATTAGATTATTAGACTTAGCATATTTGAGTGTTAGAGATAGTTAGAGATTTAATATAAGATTATTAGAGGTTTAATATACGAAACTTAATTAGACTTAGCATATGTGAGTGTTAGAGATTTAATATAAGATTATTAGAGATGTAATATTCGAAACATATTTGATTGTTAGAGATTTAATATAAGATTATTAGAGATGTAATATTCGAAACTTAATTAGACTTAGCATATATGATTATCTACCGTACAAATACACGACACTTAGACTTAGCATATATGATTATTTGGGTTTTAATACAAGATTAGTAGAGTGTTAATATTACGCTTAGCAAATATTTCTTCTATGAACAGATGGCTGATCGCGATGAGGAACAGATACTGTACGATACAATCGCATCGGGAAGCAGCCAGTACTGGAACGAAGAAGAGGGGAACGAGGATCCAAACCAATACTTGAACGAGGAGGGGAACGAGGAGGGGAACGTGGAGAGGGATGCGGAGGGGAACGAGGAGGAGGCTAGTGGAAGTCATCCCTCCGCTGGACAGAAGAGGGCACGCGGACAACGAGGTGCCGCGAAGAAGATAGAGGGTTGGTACATCATAACTGAGATGGACGCAGACGGCCGACCTAGTGCCCCGGCACAAGCAGCCAAGAATTTTGTACGCCACAGCGGTTGGGTTGTGAGGGATAACGTGCCTGTCAGCAAGGTGTACTGGCGCAGAACAAGGGCACGCGGGGGTGATGACAGCTTTGTCCCGGAATCAGAGAAAGAGATGCTGTGGACCACAATGTTCGAGACGTTCACGCTCCCTGCGGGTACAGAGAACATAGTGAAATAGTGGACTCTTAAGAAAATGGCAGAAAAGTTCCAGACCTTCAAGGGAGATCTGTACCGGAAATACATCCTGAAGGGGCAGACACCGAACTTCGACGTATTCCCGAAGCTAAGGGATCACTGGGACGAGTTCGTTGCTTACAAGACAGGTCAACAAGGGCAAGCGATGATGGAAAGAAACAAAGAAAATGCCGCCAAGAAGAAGTACCATCACCACTTGGGGTCAGGCGGCTATAGCGTCGCGATGCCGAAGTGGGAGGAGATGGAGGCAAGCTTGCTTGAGAGGGGTATCGAACCGGCCACCGCTAAATGGCCTGATCGATCGAAGTTCTGGTACTATGCTCATGGTGGAACGCTCAACCCAGTTGATGGCTCCTTGGTCTTCAGCGATCAGATACGCGAGGCTGCGAATCGACTAACGCACGCAGTGGAAGCCTCTTCTCAGGGCACGTTCCGACCCGACAGAGAGAAGGACGAGTTGTCACTCGCCCTACAGACCCCCGAGCATCCAGGACGAACACGAGGGAAATGCATGATTCCCTGGAAGATGGGATTCAAGGAGGACATCCACACGTACAGGAATCGGATGAGGAGCAAGAGAGATACCGAGGTGAAGATTGCAGATCTTGAGTACAGGTATCGAGCTATGAGCTCAGCATGCAAGAGGAGGTGGCCCGGAAGGTGGATGAACGCATGGCAGCACATCGGTCACACGATCCCCAGCCGTACATACCTCCTCCAATGGTCAGCCCATCAGGCAATCGTAGCAGCTGCGCCTCAACGGGGCAGGTAGTATCACATAGCATGGACGCCATGCAAACCCAGGACGAAACCACCTGCCCCGTTGATGAGATCACGCATCGGACACCATGTGAGCTGCATATTCCCTTCATGAACTTATCAATCAAGGTATGCTCGATGTAATATATGATTTTTGACTCGTACGTTCCGCAAGTTGCTGCTTAGGTTGATTACTAATAGATAACCTCTCATCACGTGAAAGTGGCGTCGGGAATGGCCATCCCAACGGACATTTCAGAGACTTACCACTGCAGGCCGATTCTAGTAGGATACTCGAGGGTCGAAGTTGAGCTGGTGGAAGCCGTGTATGAGGACCTCGAGTTGGACTACCCAGGAAGAGACGGTGAGACGCATCTACGAGACACAAGCCACGCCATTATACTATGGCGCAAGCGGTACATCATCCTCCCTGGGCGACAAGCGGCGTCTCTTGCACCATCTCCTCCGGCTCCGCCGTCTCCTCCTGCACCATCTCCTCCGGCTCCTCCGCCACCTCCTCCTGCACCATCTCCTCCGGCTCCTCCGCCTCCTCCGCTTCCTCCTCCACCGTGTCCGCCTGCACCTCCCAAGACAAGGTCTCGCCAAGCTCCACCTCCTGCCAGCACAAGGGCAACGAAGAAGGCCAAAGTTGACACCACCAAAAACAAGGAGCCACCGTACGGTTGCAGTCAAGAGGAGCTTGACGCTTATGTGGCAGGAGAAGTGAAGAGGCAACTCAAGCCTCGGAGTCCTGAAAAGAAGATACCTATTGACCCGAGTGTGAAGAATTTCTTCAAGGGAATGTCCACGCAAACAAGGAGGCCTTAAAGCTATCGGACTATGACCGAACACTTAGGAAAGCCTATTACAAGAAGTCCAAACCAGTTCCACAGCTTGGAGAACAACCACACCAAGTGGTCGAGCCGTTGGTGACCGGCGAAGACTTTGGCATAACGGATTTCATTTCGGACACCGGTCTAACCATGGCTCAGTTGGTTGGAGGCGCACCAATCCCGAAGGCGGAAGTGGCATACAAGTTTGAACTCGGTAAACCGCTTGTCAGGCCTGAGCAGCTGCAGTCCCTACCGACACAAATGTACAAATTCCATGAACGGTACATGGAAATGAGCGCCAATGGTAAAGAGATGTTCGGAGCGAGGATCAGAAACCCCGACTTCTTGCAAGGAGAAGATGTTCTATGGATCTATTTCAAGGATGTCTTCGATCTGTACCATCGAGACGCCCTCGACGTCTCTCTTCTGAGCGCATGGATTTTGTAAGTATCTTTGAGTTCGATTTGTTTCGTTCAATAATTAGCTCCTGGCATATATGTAAGCAATAATATTTTCCTTTCATTGTTGTAGAATGGAGATTTAAAGGGCCCGACGGCGGGGGGTTTACAATACTAGGTTCATCGACCCTCGGAAAATCAACACCGAAATGCTCGACAAGTACGAGAAAGACACAGAGGACAATCTCGTCCATCTCCTAACGTAGTAGCATTTCAAGACGTTCATACTATTGCCGTACAACACAGAGTGAGTTTTTATTGTCGTTCGAACAAATTTCATTCCCATACATATAACATGTACATTCTGATATTTATCTTATCTCACGCATATTCCAGATTCCACTGGGTCCTGTTCTTTTTCGACTTGGACGCATGCAAAGTCACTGTGTACGACTCAATGAATACAGAGGAGAAGGTTTTTGACAAGGTCTTCCAACTGATAGACAGGTAATATAATGCCATCTATTCCAAAGTCGTGGGACTCTGCTGCTATTATATTGATCTCGGGTAATATTTAATTAATCAGAGCTTGCAACTGCGCATGTAGGGCTTTGGATCGGTTCCGTCAATTGGTCCGCGGGACTTGGAAAGAAAAACTTGGACGGAGGTTTCATTTTCCAGTGAGTACATGCATGATCCAAAATTATATTGAATTGAATCTCTACTTACAGTTAATATAAATAGTGTATTAAATCTCTCATCGTTTCTCATATAGTGTGCAAAGCAGGACAAGGGAACTAACTTATACGGCTACTACGTATGCGAGTATGCCCACTGCCTATCAAACCAAATATACACCAAACGAGAGCTCGATGTACGTATACATAAACCATTCAAAATTTCATTGCGTATCAATTTGTTAAGTTGTTTATTAATTTCACATATTGATATGTCATTATTTTTCGAATGATAGCGTATTCACATGAGGGAAAAACTCCCACACAAGGATTTTATTACGGCTGTTCAAGAACAACTGATGGGGTTCATCAATGAAGAAGTCCTTAATCCCGATGGTGAATTCTACTACGACGGATCGACAATTCGTAACGTCGGTCCTTCCTCTTCTGACGTAACGCAGGCGTCGAAGTTGTAGATATAGCTAGCGAGCAAATGAATTATACTATACATGCATGTATATATATATATATATTTAGATATGTACGTACATTTACTTTAGTGTTAATATATATTTTGGTAACATATATGTACATAAAATGTTAAGTGCTTTAAATTATAAATATGTGTGTAATATATGTATTTATACATATATACATACGCATATATATATATATATATGTATTCTATATACATGCATAATATATATATTACAATGCATATATATGTATTGTAATATATATAATCAACCATGCAGCAAACAGGGCCATGCAAATAAAAAAAAATGGTACATAGATGTTTAGTCACGGTTGGTAACACCAACCGGGACTAAAGATGGATCAGCCGGCCACGTGGCTGACCGATCTTTAGTCCCGGTTCGTATTACCAACCGGGACTAAAGATCGATCTTTAGTCCCGGTTATTTCACCTGGGACTAAAGATCGCTATCTTTAGTCCCGGATTCGTAGTCCCGGTTGGACAACCGGGACTAAAGGGGGTTACGAACCGGGACTATAAACGATTTCTCCACCAGTGATATCATGTGGGTATGGGGTATCCATAATCTCCACAACGAGTTTAAAGAGCACCGACTAATTTACTTCTCTTCACGTGCGTTGAATATTGTACATGTTACAGTAGCAGAGAAGCAAGGTTAATTTGTTCGAATTAATTATCACTATTTCCATTTAGGGGAAAAAAGGGTCTCGTTCGAATTTCTCCCCATGCACACACACGGGGAAAACAAACATACGCCTTTGTACCACTGGGACAACAACTAAATCCACGGAATTGTTACCTTGACAGAAATTCAATTGCAAAAATCTTACCATTTTTTAGTCGTCGGATGTTGTTTAAGGTTCACTGGCCATTCGATCCACGCTAAGATTCGTGCGTAGCAAAGAAAAATAAAATTGTTCTTTTCGATATTTTGCACATTTAATTTGTTCATTGCCAAATAAATGCTACCACTCTCACGAATAAATTACTTGTTGTTTTGGGGGAAGCACTAATGGTGTGGTGGTAGAGTCGTGGGTGTGTGACTCTACCCACTAGGGTTCAAATCCTAATGCCCATAAATATTACGCACATGCAAGTGGACTTTCAACATGACTTTAGTGAGATCAGGGATGTGCTGTGAGTTTCCATCTCTTAGAGTATGTGCTAGGGGACGTATTCGCGAGGGTGTAAGTATGGTGTTGCATGTGTAGTGGTGTGTGTGCATGTGAGTCTGCCATGTAATTAAAAAAACCTTGTTCTTCTGATACTAATTGTATGAAGATCAACAAAGAGTCATTCGTTATTTCTTTTTTCTTAGGGGTTGTTGGGTGATTTGAGTCCCTCCTCACATAAATATAAGTCGCAATGGGAGGGATTATTTTTTTTTAAGAGATACTAAAATTAGACCCTCCCATCCAAACAGGGGCTTATTTGCGCGGTGCACAAATTGGATCGATTTCTAATTTTTTCAATTATTTTCTCGCTAGCTAGAGAACAGTATCAAATCAAAAGTGGCCGGCGGCACTAATCTTCCTCCACATAGAGAGAAGGAATTAAACAAGCTAACATAATTCCAAGATACGATGCGAAAGAGACGAAATGATCGATCGGCCGGCCGGATCGATCTATGTCATATATACATGCATGCATGCGTATGTTTTATACTCCCTCCGTTTTTTAATATACGACGCCGTTGACTTTTTCTCATATGTTTAACCATTCGTCTTATTCAAAAAATTTACGTAATTATAATTTATTTTGTTATGATTTGTTTTATCACTCATAGTACTTTAAGTGTGATTTATATCTTATACATTTACATAAAATTTTTAAATAAGACAAATGGTCAAACATGTGAGAAGAAATTAACGGTGTCATCTATTTAAAACAGGTAGTATGTATGTACCTGAAAATTCATCGCTTTATTGACCGAAAGCAAGCAACCACGTGTAACCACTCCTCTCTCTTTAATTTCTTCTTCCCTTGATTCACCAGCAATTTAATTATTACCTTCTAACTACCAGCACACACACATATTATCTCTGCCTTCACGTACCAATTAAACATCTCTCTCTCCCCTAATTGCATTTTTATTGCCCTCTTCTTGCGTGTGTGTGTATATATATCCCCCCATTTCTCGATCAATGCAAATCTATCGCCACATTTGAAAACCTCTAGGGTCAAATATAAACTTAAGATCGATCATATTTCATATAGTTAACTAGCTATATAGTTTAATAGTGTTGTATATATTTATTGTCTATATTAATATATACTATATATATGCAAGCGATGATGAGCTCGAAGAAGCTCTTAGCTCTCATTCTGGCCATGGCGGCCATCGCCACCGCCGGCCTATCCTTCCTGCAGGCGAGCGCAGAGGAAGGAGCAGCAGATCAGCAACGCCATGCCATGGCGTCGGCGTCGGCGGCAGCGGTGCCGTGGCGCCGCGTGCTTCGCCATCGGCCGGGGAGGAAGGAGCACGGCGGCGGCGGCGGGGACGACGGCGACGACCTCGACTGGAGGTCATGGCGCATCCCGCCGTCCGGGCCGAGCAGCCGGGGGCACGTCGCCGTCGACGCGGACGCGCCGGAGAAGGAGAAGAAGACGGCGACGGTGGGCGGCGGCGGTAGATCATCATCTGTTCATCATCCGTGAGCAGAGTAAGCTTGCCATAATGGGCAATATAATGGACGCTTGGTATGAATTAAGAATTAATTAATCGATTAATTACATGTCTTAATCAGTATATATATATCCGTGTGTCCTGTGTACGTGTACTCGTATAAATATACGTTTGGTTGCATGATGTCAAGTACGTATACTATTCAAGTGTTTATGTAAAAGATCTAAAAAAGAGATCAATGGAGTACGTGCTCACATGTACTAATATTTTTGTGGTTTTTTTTCTTGCTTTTCTTCTTTTGCGTGAATGTACTTTATATACACGTATATATGTGTTGTGTGTTTCTGTACTGTACCGTCTCTAATTAAGAGAAATGTTATCAAAATTAAATATATTTATCAGAAAAAGAAAAATCTGTTCAGTTAGTTGCTTAGAGTGAAAGAAGATTAGATTTGCTGACGAACTTTGGATAGGTAAGAAGAAAGGGAAAGCAAGCATTGAGCCGGAGGTTGAGGAGCAAAGGCAAGTTATGTCTATGCAATTGCGTGCTGGCAACCATGGCACAATAACCATGCATGCATGATAGATAGCTTTGATGCCACGACGCGGCTAGATTTCTCCATACACGAAAACGAAGCATGCGTGCTGAACTCCCGCGAAAAAAAAAATGCGTGTTGAACAGTACCAAAAGATGTTGACAAGTTATTGGCTAGGAGGCTAGGAGTGTTTGTCATATATTGGTCATATGTTCATGAGTTTCACACTCTATCTATTTTATTATAGGGGCATGTTTGGATTGAAGCTAATTTTTGCCCTACCAATTATTTGTTAGTTTGAATAGTACTTGTTAGCTATTTGGATTGAAATCAAATCTTACCAATTCAATAGAGTTAGAAATAACACAACCCTACCAAGATTTTGATATCAAAATTTAGGTAGGGTTTCAAACCAAAACAACCCGATGTCTTTGAGTTTTGTCTCGTTGGTATTAAAAATAAAGTTTTGTCCGGCGGCTATATGCCTTTGAGTTTCTTTCCATCAGTTGTTGACTGCTACAAATTTTTAAAATAACTATATTGTTCTTCTCCTATTCTGAATTTATTATGCGCTACCTATTTAAGAATATACCCCATCCATTTTATATTAATGTAAGATGTTCACTGGTGGAGAAATGCTTTTTAGTCCCGGTTCATAACCCCCCTTTAGTCTCGGTTGTCCAACCGGGACTACGAATCCGGGACTAAAGATCGCTATCTTTAGTCCCGGGTAAAATAACCGGGACTAAAGATCGATCTTTAGTCCCGGTTGGTAACTCCAACCGGGACTAAAGATCCCTATCTTTAGTCCCGGTTGGAGTTACCAACCGGGACTAAAGAGGGAATAACAGCAGTATAGATGGTCCTCTTTTTTCTATTTTTTTCTTTTTTATTTTCTCCCGAATCAAGTGGGATGCATATCCCCAAATCCCAAATCAAAGTAACATCCCAAATCCACATCACAAATCTTTAAGTTACTTATACACATAAATCAAATACATCACAAATCCTAAAAAAAATTACACAAATCAAATTACATCACAAGTTCTACAAAATTCATCACAAATACATCACAAGTTCACATCACACACAAATCAAATACATCACAGGATCATGCAATAAATCACAAATTCTTAAAAAAAAAACCACAGAGGCGCCGCTCGGCCGGCCGCTGCCGCCTCCTCTCCGCGCCAGCCGGCCACCGCCGCGCCGCCGCCCGCCGCCGCGCCGCCCTCCGCCCTCCGCGCCGCCGCTCGCCGCCGCGCCTCCCCGCGGCCCTCCGCGCCACGCGCCGCGCCGGCCGCCGCCGTGCCGCGCAGCCCCGCGCGCCGCCGCCGCGCCGCCCCGCGGCCCTCCACGCCGCGCGCCGCGCCGGCCGCCGCCCCGCCGCGCGGCCCCATGCGCCGCCGCCGCGCAGGCGCCGCCGCGCCGGCCGCCGCCACGTCGGCCGCGCCGCCCGCCGCCCGGCCCGCCCGATCCAAAAAGAAGAGAGGAAGGAAGAAAGAGTAGGGAAGGAAGAAAGAGATAAGGCAGGAGTTAGAGAGGAAGAAAGAAAGAGAGAGTTTGTTATGTGGACGAGAAAAGAGGATAAGTAATAGGGATTATATAGTACGTGTTGACTTTTATTCCCGGTTTGTAACACCAACCGGGACTAAAAATCTATCTTTAGTCCCGGTTGGTGTTACAAACCGGGACCAAAGATCCTAAACGCCTGACACGGTCTGACATGAAACCAACCGGGACTAAAAATCATCTTTAGTCCCGGTTGGTAATACAAACCGGGAATAAAGATCATCTAGTCCTGTTGTTCTTATAAACCGGGACTAAAAATCGTTTTTAGTCCCGGTTTTAAATGGAACCGGGACTATTGTAAATTTGGGTCGACCGATCAAAGATGGTTTCTCCACCAGTGGTTTATCTTTTTTATAAGTCAAACTTCTTTAATTTTGATCAAACTTATAAAAAAACATATTATTATTTTTAAAGCAAAACAAATATAGTATTAAAATAATATTCAATGTAAGAAATAATAAAAATTAATTTGATATTATATATATTATTGTGTTTTCTATAAATATGGTTAAACTCTATGAAGTTTGCTATATAAAAAAGTCAAAACATTATATAATATGAAACGGTGGAGTATATCTGAATGTGAAATTTTTAGTTATAATAAAATCAAAGGAAAATATTATTTGACCACAAATTTGAAAAGAAAAAATATTTTAATAAATTTTAAAAGTTGATAAAATTCATACAAAAGTTTCACCGAGAATTTTAAAACTAAAATTATTTTTACATGTTCTCGAATTTTGGTGAAAATGTTGTATGAATTCAAAAAATGATTTGAATTTGTTTAAAATTTTGGTTTTTATTTTTTTCCAAATGATTCTATTTAGTTTTTTATGAATGAATTTTTCACATAAGAACTGTGTTTCTCAATAAGCTGGCACATAAATATGAAAGGGGCATTCTAGTTTTAGAAAAATATAACAGTCAATTTATAGTCAACTGCTCCCTTTGTCCAAAAAATATGGATTGGATAAGACGTTTATAGACAGACAGGGCTTGAACGTGTATAAAAATCACGGTCTTCCGTCGTCTCTTTTCCCACAATCTCGTCCATACCTTACCACCAACTATTCCCATACTCGACGGTATAGCCTGTCAAGAGTAATTCTAAAATTTATATACCCAAAGTTTATGCTCTAAAAATTTATATGCCGAATTTAAATTTGAATTCTGATTCGGATTCAAATGTTATATATTCAGAATTGAGCTACTATCAGAAGATTCTGCATATATATTTTATACGGGTAAAGTTTATACGAATAATGAATATTTTTAAAAAGAATTAATTTTCCTTTATTTGTAGTTTTTTTTTAAAAAAATATTCCAAACTCGATTATCAAAATCAATCTACCCACGTAGCCGGGTGGACGCGGAGACGCGATGCGATCACCCGCGCGCTTGCCCCACCCACCCTCTCGTGCTCGATCGATCAACAACTCGCCATGATATTAATACGAGATATTTAACTATTTGCCACTTTTAGATGTGGTAATTAGCGATTTGCCATTGAACCCATACGTTATAGATACATGTGGACCCACATGTCACTAAGGTAGGGGTGACAAATAGTTAAATGCTAAATTTAAAAGTGGCAAATAGTTCAATGCACCATGGAATACGACTCCGCCTCCTCCAACCTCTCGCCCCTGCGTCCATCTGCGTGCAGGTGCTCGATCAACAACTCGCGCCGGCCGCGCCATGGATCCAGCGCCGCCGTCCTTGCCCGACCTCAACGCCGATCCCCCCGCCGAAGACGACGATGACGACCACATCGTCCATCTCCACGGCGAGCCTCAGCCACCCTACTTCCCAGAACCGAACGCCGCCGCCGACCTCGACGGTGGTCTGGATGGTGATGCAGAGGCATCCTTCCCTGGATCGAACCCCGTGGCCTGCGGCCGCGAACTCGACGGTGATCTGGAGGAAGATCACTCGTTGTTTATGTTCTTGGACCCCGGCGAGGTGCGATGCCGGAAGCGCCTCCGTGCTTCCGAAGAGGACGACGTCGACGTCGGCGACGCTCGCGGCGCGCCGGGGCGATGCTATTGCTACGACGACGATGTCGCGGAGTCGATACTCATGGCGACCGAGGAGTACGCAGGCGAGGACGACGCGGACTCGGCGGCGGCGGCGGTGGCGGAAGAAGGTGGCGCTGGACGAGGACGACCGGTTCTGTTGGACCTCTTTCCCCGGCACTTCTCCGGCGAGGCAGATGCAGATGATCAGAGCTACACGCACGACGACACGCCGGCGGCGCAAGAGATCTCCGGAGAGCAGATTGCTGCGAATGACACGTACTACGACAGCTACTATTACATGGACGGCGAGTACGGCGGCGCATACGACGAGGAGGAGCACCAACAAGATGACATGGCGGCAGCGGACTTCGACGACGGCAACCAGCTTTCACCGGAGCATCAGCGCGTGCTGGACCGCTTGTTCGGCGAGGCAGACGGCAGCACGCGCCAGGAAGAGCAAGAAGCGGCGGCCATGGCGGCGGCGGCGCAGGGCTCCGGAGGAGAGCACGTGCCACCGGAGGAGGACTCGTACGAGGCCGCCGCCGTGCTCGCCGGCGACGCCGTAGACGAGGAGCAACCGCAACGGCAAGAACAGCTGGACATGACTGACGGCACGGACGAAACCTTCTGAATTTTTGAAGAATCTTGAGTACATACATGCATGTAGATTGTTTAATGGGATTATTCGATTGACCTCACGATGGCTGAATGGCTGATTGATCGAGTAGGTTTGCTCGATGAATGTAAACTACTCCCTCCTTACATCAGTGTTAGACGCCGTTAATTTTTTTAAATATATTTAACCATTCATATCATTCAACGACTTTTATGAAATATGTAAAACTATATATATAAAAAAAAGTATCGATAATAATTATCCTCGGGCGCCCGGCGCGGGGGAGCCGGATCGGGCGCTCCCCCCGCGCGGCCCTCCCACACACGTCTGCATATATGCTACTGGGTCTCACCATAGTGCCTGCCCCACCTGTAATTACAACAAATCAACCACATATTTTGGAAACCCTCTATTAAGGGAATTTGGTTTATCTTTTGTTCCACCAAAAATGTCTCACCTACTGTACTCATAATGTTTCACTATGTATAGATCTAATGTTACAGTGAACTGAAATATTCCATTGCAACAAAAAACCCACATATTTTGGAAACCCCCTATTAAGGGAATTCATTTTATTTTTTGTTTCACCGAAAAATGTTTCACCTAGTGTACATACAATGTTTCACTATGTATATATCAAATGTTGTAGTGAACTGAAACATTCTTTCGCTATTTGCTGAAACATTGTTTTTATATAAAGTGAAACAACATCCGGTTTAAACGAGTGAAACATTTTCGATCTACTTAGTGAAACAATTCCGATATACCTGGTGGAACATTGTGCAATATTTTTTAAAAAATCAGTAATAAGCTAATTTTTTTTTCGTCGGAATATATCCATGTGTAGTCTTGTTTTGAAGATTTAATTGCAACGAATTTAATGGTATAATCGAATAATGATTTGGATAAGTAATTTAAGAGAAAAATCAGTTTAAAGTAGTTTTGCACGTAAATTAGGCGCTGACGTCATGCTCACATCAGCGCCCGATTTTTGAATATTTTGATTGGGCGACCGATCCCTAGTCATCCCCTAAAAATATATTTAACAATGAATCAAATGATATAAAAAGAATTAATAATTACTTTTTTTTAATAAGACGAACGATCAAACATGTTTAAAAAAGTCAACGGCGTCAAACATTAAGAGATGGAGGGACTATATATTTGCTTGCGTGTGTACTCTATTCGTCAAAAAAAAAAAGGTTCAATCCTAGTTAGGAACCTGGATACATATGTTCAGATTTGTAGCTAGAGTTTGTATTTTTTTTGGACGGAATAGTAGATGATTGATTTGAAAATTTTGGATTATATTTGGCCTGACGTGGCATCCTAGTCAGCAAAAAAATTAAAAAAAGTAAGTGGGACCCACATGTTTTTTTCTTCTCTTTTCTTCACCTTCTCTTCTCTCCAGCGGAGGGCGGAGCGACGATGGCGAGCACGGATGCGGGAGGCTGGCAGTGAGCGAGCACGGTGGCGGTGTGCGAGTGGCGGGCAGAGCGGCGGAGGGCGAGCATGGCAGCAGCCGGCCACCTTTCCCCTCCCCCATCTGGCCATCTCCCGTCGACCACCTCTCCCTCTCCCATCCTCTCCACGCGTCGCGCCGGCGGAAGAGGGTGGAGCGGCGATGGAGGAGGAGGGGCTGAGGGGACGGGCGCCTCCTCCAAATCATCTTCTGCGACAGCGAGTAGGTCGCCTACCACACGGCATTGGAGGGGGCGTAGGTTAGGAAGGACATGCCGAAGCCGCGGTACAGGCCGTCGGTGGCCACGATCTTGCGGAAGACGTCGAGGCCGCCGCGGTAGCGGGAGGCCGGGCACAGGTTCACCTGCGCATGAGGCGCTAGCTGATGACGTCGACGGGTGTCCACACCACCTGCGCCGCCACGGCGGCGGTGATCCCCGCCGCGGCGCCCGCTGCCGCGGAAGCCACAGGCTCTTGCGCGTCGAGGGTGAGCATGGTCGGGCCCATGGCCGAGCGCGTGGCCTCGAGCGCGCGCGCGGGGATGGTTCCCGCGAGGTAGGCGGCGGTGGAAGAGGCGCACGTCCCCTCAGCCGCCACCGCCGCCGCCCCTCCGCTTGTTCCTCCCGAGCCTAGAGCCGCCGCTCGCCCGCCGCCACCGCTCCGCCGCCACTTCACTTCCGCGCTCACCGCAGTCGCACTCGCGAACCACCGCTCGGCCTGCCTCCGGATGGGTGTTGCTGTTGCCCTCCCGTGTGCCAAAGAAAAAAGCGATTAAGAAGATCAGTGCTGACTAGGATTATTGACCTAACATTTTTTGTCACTTACATATGAGCCCCACATATTTATTTTTTATTTTTTGCTAACTAGAATGCCACGTCAGTAAAACCGGGTAATAATACTGCCGAGAGACCTCTGGTGAACGGTTTGTGAGAGTTTAGAGATACACATTTTTAATTTTATGGTTAAGGGATCTTCAGAAATCTCCCTCTCAAATTAAGGCACCTACGGTGAACTTATTCCTACGGTGAACTTATTCCCCCTAAAATCGTCATCTTCTCTGCCCTTGGACGCGGTCTCGCTCGCGACCGAACGCGTCTCTCGCTCCCGTTCTCGACAGCGCCGCCGCCTCCCGCTCCGAGCTGGCGCCGCCGCCTCAGCCGCCGCCACCCGCCCGCGCGCCTCCCCTCCCCTCCTCCTCCTCCTCCTCCTCCTCCTCCCTCGCCGGTGGCGCCGCCAGTGGGGCCCTCTCCCTCTCCGCCCTGGGCGGCGGAGCTTGAGCTTGAGCATCGATTTGGAGCCGGCCGGTGTGGCTTGACGCGTACGAGGATGATGGCGGCGGCGATGGCACGTGGCGGTGGCGAGTGCTCGTCCATCGTCGTCGGCGCCGATCCGGCCGTCCGACTACACGCACAGCTCGGCGCACCACTGCGTCGCGCTGCGGGACGCCGCCGGGCTGGCGGGCGTCCTCCAGGGGCTCCCGCCGCTCGCCCACCAGAGCCGCATCCTCATCGCCGCCGCCGCCGCCGCCGCCCGCGAGGCCCGCCTCGCCGGCGCTCGACTGCCGCGACGTCCCTGGGGGCGACACCACGCTCCACCTCGCCGTGAGGCTCAGGCTCCCCTCCCTCGCCGACCCCACGCTCCAGAACCACGCCGGGTGGACGCCCCTCCAGGAGGTGCTCTGCCTCGGGTGCAAGGACATCGCCGCTCCAGGATCGACTTGTACCTCGAGGTGGATTTCCACTTGGAGAGCTTCGTCGTGCCGCTCCTCTCCCGCGCCCGCCCTCGGACACCACACTCGTTGGGGCCTCCGCATCCCGCGGGCCGACCATTTGTTCCTCTTCTCCGGCGAGGAGGTCGACGCCGGCGGCCGCCACCTCCCCCGGGCTCGCTCCTACATATTTTCCACAGGTTTCCTTTTCCCTTCCCTGATGATGTTGGGGTGCCGCCGGAGTTGGGCTCCAGCCCAACAAGTTCTCGGCCCAACTATCCACGTACGGAACAGAAGGCGCGATCCTAGACCATCGAAACTGTCAACCACAGGCTACTTCGCATCGCATCGCCTCACCCCGCCGCCGCCGCCGCCGCCGCCGCCGCCGTCGCCGTCGCGCTAGCTCCGCCTTGAGACTGACAGAGGCCCCGTGCTCCGCTGCCAGCCGGCCATGCCGCTGCGGCGCGGAGCCCTCCCTCCCCGCGCCCCTCTTCGGCCGGCACCCGGCGGTCTCTGCGGCGGCGCGCTCCTCCGCCGGACCTGCTGCCTCTCGTGGCCGGCGACGACGGGCGGAGCGGCGCTCAGGTTAGCCCCCGACGCCGCTGCTCGCTGTCTTCTCTTCTCTTCTCCAGCGTATTGAATTTCTCTACCTAGTATTTCTGTAAAAAAAAATCCCAAAAATCAATTGGGAATTGGGTTCCATTAGACTCGTCCAGAACTTTGGGTCAGTTCTGTGAACAGGAATTTTGGAGGAGCTGGTTTACGAAAGTTGTAAATCTATGAACAGCATTTCCCCCTCCTACAATTAATTTGCATACACATTTCTACTCGGTGGCACAATTCCGTGGCACCATTGATACCTAGATCTAGCTTTCAGTACATCTTTTTATGTTTATGATGAGTTCATGACACATGAACTGTATGTTCAAGAAAATCATTTATACAATGCATCTTTGCTGACTATCAGTCAGATTATATTGAAGAAGCATATATTTGTTGATATAAGCTGGACACTTGAAGAAAGACATTTCAGTTGACATAGGTTGGATTATTGACTGTTTAAAAGGAATTTAATAAGGGCTCACCCAAACAAAAAAATGGAATAGACAATGAAGTGTAATTAGGAAATGCATGGGTTCAAGTTGTGCTCTTCAAGGTGACATGGATGCAAAATGTAGCCTACCTAGATCTCGTTTAGCATCTTCAAACAGAAGTGTAATTATGCCGCAAGGCATACAAAATACAAGAATTTGGCAGGTAATCATTATATAATAAGAACTTGTGGACAGTCAATCTTGTTACTGATAGTACCCATTTTTCAATTTATATGGTATCTACCCTATTATGTGCATCAACTATTTTCAATAAACAAACTAGAAACAATAAAAGTCCATCTGTTAAAAAATATGACACTTTGGACATGATATGGTATCAAGTGCATAAATTGGACCATCAATTTGTATAGTAATGTCATATGTGTTGGCAAAATAACTGTAAATGTATTGCGGTGCCAAAATATTTCTTGAGCCAGTTTAGTTGTACTTTTTTTCACATGATAAATATAAATAGGTTTTCTATGTAGTGGCGGTCAAACTTAGGAAGATTTGACTAGTCAGGTTACCAATTTTATATTCTTTTTGGGATGGGAGTAGATGAATTGCTGATGTGTCCATCCTTTGTGGAATTATTTACTAGTTAGCTTCTTGACTGAAGGTTTGTAGAGATTGAAAAAAGATAAAATATTGATGCAATCAATTTCTTCAGATCTCTACTATGCAGAAGATTTGGTAGTTGACTTGATATCTGCACTCTGCAGTTACCAGATGAAAAATTCCAGATGGAAGCCAGTATTTGCCTTGGAAACAGGTGGACCATCTAATGCTGATAGCCAAGACTTTGAAGATGATGGTGGCTTTCTTGGCAGAACAAGGCTGGGAAGGCTCATCCAAGCTGCTGGGAGGGAACTACTTGAAAAGCTGAACTCTGCCAGAAGCAACTCCCCCACGAAGATATTCCTTGTGCTGTTTGGCTTCTATACCGCCAACGCATTGGCAACAATCCTAGGGCAGACTGGTGACTGGGATGTTCTTGTTGCTGGTGTTGTAGTGGCTGCCATAGAGGGAATTGGCATGCTTATGTACAGAAAACCGATGAGTAGACCTCCTGGACGATTCCAGTCATTGATTGCAAAGGTGAACTACTGGAAAGCCGGCGTATGTCTGGGCCTTTTTGTGGATGCCTTCAAACTGGGAAGCTGAGTTTCCTTCCCACTATCAACTTCTTGTATCAACTTACTAATGTTATGATTCATTGAGCTCACAATGACACGTGGAATGAACTCCAAGGCTCCAAGCTGCTACCGTGTTGTTGTATGCAGATAAATTTGCTGCGAAGCGTAAACATTACTTCTCGGCTATAAAATGTACATATGTTGATGTAGTCTTCTATGAAATTCTTGTAGTATTAGTGTATTACACTAGTCTGATGTCCATATGTGTCTGTAGACAAATAATGGTGTCTGTTGTAAGATGACTATTGTTGGCTATTTCCACACCAGGCAAACCATTTAATTAGTTGCTTCTCTCATTGATTGTTACCCAAATTGTTTGCATTTCTGACTGGCTAGTCTCTCCTGTCTAAATAATTGTTTTGAAAGCAACATTTTCACTTATTGGTTGTAATAATTTTCTCAGGTGAAGTTTGGTGTTAAACAGAGCTTTTATGCTTCACTCTCTTGTGACGATTGCACTAATCCTGAAGCACATCAAACGGGTAACCATTAGGTAGAACTCAAATACTCAATGCTTTCTTGCTTTCCCCACGATTATTATGAGCAGGTAAACTAGTGAGTTGAGAATTTTTGGTCTGAGTAGAGAATTTCAATCTTGTTTTGCCTGAATTCAAAAGATTCCCTTTATCTTAATCTTTTTCGCCTTGTTCTGAAATCCATGTGTTCTAGATAGGCCAAAACAAAGAAATTTTATGGCATTGACGTATCTGTTTTAATTAAATGACCATCTTGACTAGCTGATGACCACTGCAAATGCCTTTCATTCTCGGCCATCGTAAAGTCTATAACAATTATTTAACGGCAGAAATAAAGAAATAAATAAAATATTGGAAAGCTGAAAATTTTATATAAAAAAGTTTTTTGGAAAGGCTGATGGAGAAATTATTGTTTAGGAGCTCAAAAAATATGCCTATTTTCAAGTAAAACAATATGCGTGTGATAATTCATAATCCGTAAGCCGAAAAGTAGTACTGGGGCAAAAAAGTTATATCTTCTACAAGTAAATTTATTAGACTAACTAACGTGAGATAATTTTCTATCGATGTCGAGGAACCAATAGCCAAATAGCCACAAGATTAGAATGACATGATAAATGACCGATGGCTCTCCTGATAGGGGAATTATCTTCTAGTAATATTGGTTTAGCAAAAAGGTAATTCATTTGGCAAATTTTGCTAGACAACATCATGAATTTGTGGTTTTACTTGTTGGACATCAGACGAAGGTAATTTTGAGGGAAGGCATCCTATAGACATGGAAATTAACTCGTGAACACTATGGCCATAAAAAAAATAATTTATTGAGTAGGAGAAAAAAAACACATGAAAGTTCTGAAATATACATGAGCCCACATGCC
This sequence comes from Oryza meridionalis, assembly GCA_000338895.3. NCBI lineage: Eukaryota > Viridiplantae > Streptophyta > Magnoliopsida > Poales > Poaceae > Oryza > Oryza meridionalis. Next base: position 7,886,648 of record CM002525.2, on the reverse strand, counting down.
AGGTCTGCCATCTCTCTATCCCTATCTCTCTCTCACACACATGGGATCCACATATAAGCCTCTACTATCTTTTTCCCCCATCTACTTCCTTTGCTCCTCTCGCTCTCACAGGAGGCAAAGGTAAGGGAGTGTCTCGGTGATAGCCGACGGTGAGGCGAGCTAGATACTAGCTAGGAGTGGTGGATCGTGGAAGGAGAGGAGTTCCTACTCGACATCATCCATCACGGTCCACTCGGCATCGACGTGCTCCTATGGGTGTGGCACATCCACGCGGCCCTCGCCGTAGCATGTACGCAGCGAGGGAGGGGGAGACCAAACCATGCGTCGGCATGGGAGGAAGCAGAGCCGTGGAGAGGATGGGCTCCAGTCCTCCCCTGGTGTGCGACTGTGATGGAGATGGTCAGGTGGTGATGACCTAGCTCCCGATGATGGGTCTTGAAGGCGGGGATGCCATATGCGGTGGAGACCTGAGATCGCGTGTGGATGATGGTGCTTACCGCAACCCACAAGCGTCACACATGAAGGAGGTTGGGGCGGTGACAGGCCAGAGGTGTTGGTGGTGGAAGATGACCAGAAAGGGACCGAAGAGGAGCTACACCTACTCAGATAGTCAGATCCAGTGGTTCACCAATTCCAACTAGTTGCCGCCGAAGGTAGGTTTGCTATTGCGTGCTTGGTGATGCAATGAACTAGGCCTGCAAGAGCTCCTCTCCTTCCACAGCAGGCAGCATGTGGGATCATGTGCGAGAGAGAGATAGGGATAGAGAGATGGCAAACCTAACATGTGGGTCTAGGGCTAATTTCAGAACTTTCACATGATTTCTCTCTCTTATTCAACCAAAATTTAATATTTTAATGGGTGTGGTGTCCATGAGCTAATTTCCACGCGTACAGTCTTCCCCGAAAAGTCATTTTGTACGGTGTCCTAAAGCTAAAACCGCGTAAGTCACGATGTTCTCTAGCAAAATTTGCCAATTCATTTTCATCGCAAGTGAGAATCTCCTTGTGTGACATAACTTATCAAATTAATAAGTATCCCAAAATATAAAATATCCTAGGATTTTTGAAGAGATTTAGGTAAACAAGAAAAACATATTATAATATCTCTCGTTAAATACTTAAATGAGGAATATGTAAGGAGTGAGAGGATGGTTGGAGATAAGACTGGATGAAAAATAAATAAGATTATTATATGAAAGAATTAATTAACACTATATTTTCTTATATTATACTGTATGAAAAATTCATGATAAGATCCATTTTAATTTGGGATGTGTGATATCTTGGTGCAATTAGCATGTGTCCTATGAGGCCCATAAGTGTTGTGTGCACTTGATTTATATGAGCAAAAGTAGAATCTACTTATAATCCCTCCAACCATACCACTTCTTTTTTTAAGGAGATCATACCATTTTCAGATTAACCATTTTATATAAAGCGAGAATGAAAATGTAAATGATGTGCTATGTGTAAATGGGTCTGTCTATCTAATGGTTGGTTTGCGGTTCTGGAGGACGGGTTGTCCCCTCGACTATACTGCTTCCGGGTTAATCAATTTTCATGAAATGAGGACGAAAGTGTAATTGAACCTGTCTGTCGAATGTAAATGTAAGTGGACATGACCGTTGAATGGGCTCAGCACCACTTTCGGGTTAATCATTTTATACGAAGTGAGAATGAAAGTGTAAGGGTGTTATCTGTCAATGGGTTTGCGTGTCAGATAGATTGGGCTGCATTGTTCTGGTAGGGTATGAGTAACAATCTTCCAAATAATTAATTAGTTGATCTCCTGAAATTTGATCAGAGATAAATAAGTAAATATTACATAGTTTTTTTTTCGATTACACGAATGATGCACGCTCACCGACCTGCGATGCATATGTACACATCCTTGTATAATGCAATAGGCAATTAGGCATATATATGCATGCACTGACAGAGTGACACAAGAAGGTTTCTTTTTCCCCTGATCCAAGGAGCAAGTGACAAAAATGGCGTTGCATGCGCCACATATAGCTGGCTTAGCCATTGCTCTCTCTTTGGTCTCTTTCCCCCAGGTCACCCCTTCCTACGTATTTGGCATCATCCTCCTCGTGATGCTAATCTTTTGCCATCTCAATTCTTTCTCATAGGCATCAATATTTGTATTTGTATTGATCGTCTCGAATATTGTTCCGTTTCAAAATATAAGCGTATTTTCGGTTACGAAACTGAATGAGATATCCGATTTCTATTTATGAAATTGGACGAAGGATATATCCTAATAGGTTTAGAATAATACTCTCTCTGTTTCGTATTAATGAATCTCTTTGATTTTTTTATTAGTTAAAATTTATAAGTTTAATCAAATTTATTAAAAAAATATAACAACATTTTTAACCTAAAATAAATATAATATTAAAATATATTCAATATTACGTTTAACGAAATTAATTTAGCATTGTAGATGTTGCTAAATTTTTATATAAACTTAATAAAATTTTAATTATTTGTTTAGAGAAAAATATAAATGATTTATAATATAAAACAAATATGTTATTACAATTTAGAAGCTGCGGGAATTGCACTGCAGTGCTACTCCTGCAGATCGATATGCAGTGTTTCTGGCCGCCGGCAGCATGCGTGCCTGACGACGACGTGGCGATCGACAGGACTAGCTATCCTGACCTGTGGGTCCTACTTGACAGGGAGAGATATATCCTCCTATTTTTAATACTAGATGTTGTTGATTTTTTAAAATATATTTGATCATTTATTTTATTAAAAAATATGTTATTATCATTTATTTTATTGTGTCTTGATTTATCATTAAATATTTTTCAAGCATGACATAAATATTTTTATATTTTATAAAAGTTTCAAATAAAATTAATAGTTAAAGGTTGATTATAAAAAAAATTAACGGTGTTATATATTGAAAAACGGATGTAGTTCATGAAACGATGGAGCATATGCATGCATGTACGTGCATGCATGAGCAGAGGAGAGGCGCATATGGATATGGACCAGCAGCCGGCCTGTAGGTTGCCGTTGGATGAGGCAGGAAAACGACGTATCATGCTGCACGCTTGGCCCTTCTTCCACGAGTTTGCAATCTGCCACCGCTTGAAAATGTGGCAGGCATGCTTGCTTTGCTTGCTCTGGCATTTTCGTGGTGTCGGTCATGAACTTTGGTTTTGGTATAATGAACTTTGGTTTTGGTTTTCGGTCATATTCCGCGGCAATTCTTTCACACGCCAATTCATGGATAAATTAATAAGGAAAATACTACAGCATGGTATAATGTTCGGACGGGATGATACCTCGTCTGATATCTGGTAGGTATCGGCTGATATCCGTTTGGACGAGGTGATACATTTGACGTATTGACTGATATTTTTTTCAATATATAACGTCGTTGGCTTTTGTTACAATATTTGGCCATTTGTCTTATTAAAATTTTTTATACAAATCTTAAAAATATAAGTTTTTCTTAAAGTTTATTAGTGATAAATCAAGCCACATCAAAAAAATATATATTTATTTAAATTTTTTGAATAAGACGAATGATTAAATATGATTTAAAAAGTTAACGGTGTCATATATTAAAAAACAAATGTAGTAGTATTATTTATCGATCATCTAGCTTTTTTAATTTAAATTTCACTTACTTTTGAATATGACCTGGCGGATTACTTTAGTGTTGTGCCATCCTCATCGCTTATCCATCGCTGTTTGATGGGTGCTAGCTGGAGCTTAGTTAAAGACAATCATCAGGTCATTACAAGCACGTGATTGTCCATGTCATAACAACTTACGAGCGGACCTACAATTAATGGGACATGGGTACATTTCTATCCCAAATTTTTGTAAAAAAAACAAGTGATTTTATAGGTATAATATGTGTATATACCATTACTTGTGTCAAAACAAGCACACTTAATCCCAAAATCATTCTTTCTAAGGGTATTAAAAGTATTTTCTAGCTTAGTCACGTTGTTTTGTAAATTTTCCTGTATAAGTGATCTCTATTTGCACTGGGGTCAAAATTATCACTTGACTATCACTTGTAGCAAGTTTTTTTTTTCTGTTTCTCAAGTATTTAACTATGCTTTAGTGATGCTGTACCTTTATCTTAGAAATCTTGCATCCGCCACTGAACTAGTTGATATTCCGTATGTTGCAACGTGGTACAAGAATTCTTTTAGGAAGAAACACCGATCGATCTAATGGTCAATGTGTATTAGACATTTCAATCTAATGGCTGACCCAATTTGATGACGTAGTTAAATGTGAGAGTCTTTTTTTAGCTATTAATATAGCTGTGTATATAAATAAATGATAATACTCGAGTGAGATTTGGAGATCTATTGAGTAGCAAATCTTTTATCTTTAACCATGAGATAAACCTATATACTTATGCAGGTATCTATTATCTGCGCTTTTATCATCTTAACTCAAAATGATACTTATTGATGGATAACTAAGAAGTGCTTAATTTATGTGAACCCCATATTATTAACCACCTAAATTAAGCATCAAGAGGATGATTGTGTGAGACATGCATGTCAGTGGATAAACACAAATTATTCACTAAGAAAAAAATATTTCTCCACAAAGTAAGCAGCGGTACATGAGTTGGCCGGTATCCCGGGTGCGTACTAACTGAAAGCCACACATCCAACCGCGGTTAACCGCGCTCATGCCGTGTGCTAGCTAGCTCATGATGCTGATCTCACGAGCCACTGCACGGCACGGCCTATCTCCTGCTGCTGATCTCTCTCTAGTCCACTTCACGTACGTGCCAGCTGCCAGCAACTGTTAGTACGGTACCTTACATGCATAGAGATGGTTTGTATTCTCAGGTGAACTTCCATGATCTATTTCCTGCATGTTACTAAATGATTATGATTTATGAATGAAATTTAAAAATATTGATAAGATATATTGATATGTAATACTTCTATATCATTCAAAAAATACAATTTCAAATTTAACTTCTACAAGTTGTAACAAAAAAAATAAATTAAACTCTAATTAGTACACGTATTCACTGTCAAATTTATATACATGGCACTAAGGCTGTGTTCGGCAGCCTGGGTTGGGAACCCATGTCTCGCGCATGGAAAACGGAGCAGTCCATTAGCGCGTAATTAATTAAGTATTAGCTATTTTTTAAAAAAATGGATAAATATGATTTTTAGTAGTTTGAAAAGCGTACACGCGGAAAACGAGAGTGGGGAGTTGGGAACCAAGGGTAACGAACACATCCTAAGAGACTGTTTGGTTGCTATCTTCAATTTGTCATACCTAAAGTTAGCTATGCCACAATTTTTTAGGTAATCGTTTGGTTCATTGTCACAACTGTGGCTCACCACACTTTTCAACCTATGGTCCTATGTGTCATTGATTCAAATTTTTAACTAAGATTGCATAAGGTGTGACTAAGGATTTACGAGCCACTACTGTTGTGGCAAACCACAACTTGCCTCAATTGTAGTTTGGCAAAGTTAGCCACTAACCGAACAATCCCTAACTGACTGCACCTAGCCCTTTTAGGCTAGATAAAAGGGCTAGTTAAGCCTAGCAGTAGTTTCCTCTCGGGAAACGGTAGTTGTTAGATTTATAGTGTTATATTGATTTCATACGGTTGCACTTTCATAGTTAACGACGACCGAGTCAAACCGATTTGATTAATGCGGTACATCTTAGCAACCATGTTTGTCTAATCAATATCACTGAGAAATTAATTACTAACAAATAATATGTGTTACCTGTGCATATAATCATGTCTGCAGTTACGTTGATCAACGATTTTTTGTTATAGCAATTTTCATCAACTCCTATATATATGCACCGTACATGGTAATCCTACAGTTATACGATCGTGCTATGGAATTAACTGGATGCTTTACAATCCATAGCTCTATCTAGTGCGTTGTAGATTACTAGAGATATTAATGTTTTATTTACACCTTGCACGCATGTACATGTACAGTTATAGTTCCACGGATACGTAACCATGTGCTAGACCCAATTGAACAGTTTGAAATCCTTTGTTTTGAGTGTGTAGATCAATTATTAGAGATAACAATGCTCTATTAATGCATAGCACGTACAATTTTACATTCTATGTTACCAGACAAACCATTACCGGTTATTGCGGCAAAGATTAACATCATCTAATTGTCTAATCAATGCCATGTGTAAATCGACAAAGAAGGAATCATATGTTTAATTTAAACTATCCAATACTACATGTAGTCATTACGAGGATAAAATTACATTCCATGGCGGTTACACAACCAGGCTGGACCGTCACGGTGGTTATTATGGCAAATTTAAGACTATCACGGTGGTTATTATGGCAAATTTAACATTGCCCTCTTTGTCTAATCAATATTACGTGTAAATTGTCAAAAGAGATATCACAAGATACGTTTAAACTATCCAATCGTGCAGACAGTAACTACGATAGGCAGTTAACTGAGGACAAAAATTCTCGTTGATTGACTTCCACGTACACATATTTATAGTAATTCAACGGCTATATAACCATGCTCTACACACAATCAAAACCGTTACAAACCATAACTAGACTTGTGCTAGCTTTTAACTAATCATTGCCGTAGAGCTATCGTTGTCACATTGAACAGTGACAGCAACCACACTAGCTATATCCATCTTCTCCCCCAACCTCATCAAACCAAATCATACACATCATACCAAAACCCAAGCCATCAAGAGCACCCCCAAGAACATATCCAAAACCCAAGCCGGTCGTTTGACCACCACTGGTCCAGTAGCACACCAACCCCACAGTCACTGACACCCTGGCCCCACCACGCGTCACCTGACCACCCACGCCGCTCACGCTTGGTTTGCATGGATTAGCTTAGCTTAGCTAGCTAATGCTAAAAATGGCCACTGTTCACTAAGGTGATAGGCTAGTTAAGCCACTGCGAATGCATTCCATTCTCGGCCACCCCCGCCTTAACTGCGGTGGAATCATTACCGGCCACCCCCCGCGCGAAATGCCATATTTACCCTCCCCCGGGTGGTGGAGCCAGTGAGACCACCCAGGGGTAGAATGGTCATTGCGCGTCCTCCGGCCGTTACTTCTTCTCCGGCGTATTTATACGCCGCGCCTGCGAGGCTGACACTGCAGAGGAAAGCTTGCAGCGGCGACGGCGACGGCGAGCGCGCGCCGCCGTTGGTTGGTTGCTTCCTCGTAGCTAGCTAGCTCGCTGCGGTGAGGTGAGGTGAGAGGGATGATGAACGGAGGAGGGGGAGGGAGGGTGCCGACGTGGAGGGAGCGGGAGAACAACCGGCGGCGGGAGCGGCGGCGGCGGGCGATCGCGGCGAAGATCTACGCCGGGCTGCGGGCGTACGGCAACTACACGCTCCCGAAGCACTGCGACAACAACGAGGTGCTCAAGGCGCTCTGCAACGAGGCCGGCTGGACCGTCGAGCCCGACGGCACCACCTACCGCAAGGTCCCTCTCCTTCTTCTTCTTCTCGCAAATTAATTCAGCGATTTCTCTTAGAATTTAATCTTTGCTCTTATATAGAATGGATTTCTTGCTTAATTTGCGTCGGCTGTAGAGGAGGGTACAGAATTTTTTTCGTTATCCATGATTGCCTTTTTGGCTTCTTTTTTTTTATTATTATTATTCCTGCTCCTCGTTCCTGCAACGCGGCGCGCGTGCTCTCTCCTCTCCTCTCCTCTGCTTCGTCTTCCTCCCTTTCCTCCGATAATGGCGGGGGAAATTCTCTCCTCTCCTCTCCTCTCCTCTTTGCGTGCGTGGGACAAGCCACGCACTAGGAGCTCAGGATTACGCGTGCCGCCGCGACATGCCGTGGCCGTTTCCCGGATAAAAAGCGTTCGTTTTCTTTCTTTTTTTTTCTTTTTTTGGTTTTGTTTCTTTGTTGTTTTTGGTATTAAAAAGATCTTCCGTTATCTGAAAAAAATGGTTTTAGATTGTTCATCTTCTTCGTCGTGGGATGGAGAGATGATGCTGTGGCGCTGGTTCTTTTTAGCAAGATTTAGTGTCTTTTTAGGCAGGGAAAAGAGGTCGTAGTAGTAGTGGTGCTGTACTTAAAGCTCATCACTTTGTTTTCTTTCTTTTTTTTTCTTATTTTATTTTTGTCTTGGCAGAACAAACAGAGCAGTAGCATCTTTTTGGTGGTAGTACAAGCTCTGAAGTCTGAACATTGCTATCAGGATCTTGTTTTGCAGAATACAATGTATCAAATCTATCTGTTTTCAAGCATTTCTTTTTGTTATCTATGGTGCTTTTTAGATGCCTGCTCTTCTTTTAAAAAAAAATTAAGGATTGGATCATCTCTTCTTTTCTGAAGTCTTCTGGATGACAACTTGGCTGAAAAGTGAAAACCGAAAAAAACTGAAGTGCTACTTGTTTTCAATTGAAAAGAAATGCAAAATAGGATGTGGCTTGCACGCGTTAGTAACTGCATGGTTAGATTGCCAAACAAATCGCTTTTGAATTAAGGTGTAGATTAATACAAGAATCAAAGATTGTTAGTTTTTGGTCAAAGCTAGTATCTTTACAGAGTCCATCTGCCCTGTTTTGTCAAAGTAAGTCTAAGTTGGCTGCAAGCTCTGCCTCTAGGTACCTTGAGTAAATTCTCTTTTTAAGATTAGCATTATCTCTATGGATGCATCTATGTAGTACTGGAGCCTGGACAGAATTGAAGCTGCTCATGTGAAAAAAAGGACTGGTGAAAGAGGCAATTATGGAGACAAAAGTTAGTGGCATGGTCATAGGCAGATAGATATGGGCATGACCGAATATTACATCAAAGAAAGCTAAGGCTGTCACAGAAGCCTTTGATTTCAGAAAATCAACTTTGCATTACAAAATGACAAATTCTACCCAAGTATCTTCTTTCTTTTATTGCAATCGGCTTTTTAGAGCAGTAGTTTTTTTTTTGTGTGTGTGTGTGCGCGTTTCACTGAGGATTTTAATTACCTTTCAGTTTAGTTTGCATTGCCACTATTTGGCATTATCATGGTTATAGTTTGAATGGATGAAAAATCCTGTGCCAGCAATGTTAATATTTCTGGCCATAATTTTTGAAGGTTTAATTCTGAGGCAGCGAATTTCAGTAAGAATTTGCATTCATGTTTCATGTAACTTTATTTTCACATTGTGCTCCGAGGTGATTATTCCTATTCTGTACATCTGGTTTTCGTTCTTATATACAAAATTTCACATTTTTTTTACTTAAAAAAACGACACATATTTTTTATTCACATTTTACTGTACATGATCAAATCTTCTGAGTTTTTATTCTTCTATGCAAAATGTTACCATTTTTTTAATTCTTGTTAAACTGTACAGGACATGATCAATTTTTCTGATTTTTATTCTTCTATATGAACAATGTCATTAACTTGCTATTGTCAAATTCACCAATTTGGTTTAAATTTTCGCTTCAAAAAATTTGGTTTAATTTGTCGAACCATTCGTCTGTATGTTTCAGGGATGCAAGCCGCCGGCGTCAGAGCTCGCTGATCAGCTCGGCCGCTCGCCGTCGGCGAGCCCGTGCTCGTCGTACCAGCCGAGCCCGCGCGGGACGTCCTCCTTCCCCAGCTCCGGCTCCTCCTCCCAGATCACGCTCGGCGGCGGCGGCGGCGGCGGCGGCGAGGGCAGCAGCCTCATCCCGTGGCTCAAGACCCTCTCCTCCGCCGGCGTCGGCATCGGCGGCGGCTCGTCGTCCAAGTTCCCGGCGCACTACTCCTACTTCGGCGGCGGCTCCATCAGCGCGCCGGTGACGCCGCCCTCGGGCTCGCCGCCGCGCACGCCGCGCCTCAAGACGGCCGCCTGGGAGGAGTACCACCACCACGCCGGCAGCGTGCTGCCGCCGTGGGCCACCGTCGACGCGAGCTACGCCTACGCGGCCTCGTCCCTGCCAAACTCTACCCCGCCGAGCCCGCGCCGCAAGGTCGCCGCAGCCGCCGCCGCCGCCGCCGGCGGCAACGACGCGGCGGCGTGGCTTGCCGGGTTCCAGATATCCTCGGCCGGGCCGTCGTCCCCGACGTACAGCCTCGTGGCTCCTCCACCCAACCCGTTCGGCGCCGCCGCCGCCGCCGCGGGTTCATCCTCGAGGGTGATGAGCGGAGCGTGCTCGCCGGTCGCCGGCGGCGACGTCCAGATGGCCGACGTGGCGCGCCGCGAGTTCGCGTTCGGCGGCGAGGGCAAGATGACCGGGCTGGTGAAGGCGTGGGAGGGCGAGAGAATCCATGAGGAGTGCGGCTCCGACGATCTCGAGCTCACCCTCGGGAGCTCCATGACTCGCGGCGATCGCTAAGCTCACCTCCTCATCTCATCAACAAGAAGAAGAAGACGAAGAAATCAAGAATTGGAGAAGTCATCAGAGAGAGAAGAGGTTCAGAAGAAGTTCATCTTATGAGGAGTCTGAACTTGGTTCAAATTCATGCAGGATTGCAGGCCGTCGTTTAAGTTTAGCTTCTTTTGATTTTTTTTTTGCTTTCTTATATCCTATAATTTTCGGTTGTTAGAAGACAATGAAAGGGAAAACATGGCAAGGGAAGGGAATTAGGATGTTCATGGTTAATGGGTTGTCAGACAGTTGGAGTAGAATTCAGAGAATAATTTTATACATTTTGCTCCCTGCTCATGATCAATGCTGGTTCATGCTCTGTATTCTCTGTGTTGCTGATTGATTATCCTTTTATCCATTCTATCATTCTCTTGCTCATCTCATCTCTAGGAAGTATATTCAGCTTAATTCCATCATGGTAGAACTGAACTGGAACTGAAGTGAATTATGCATCTCAATGATTCAAGGGCACTAGTATCGAGGACGGCACATTCAGTCAGACACCGATTGGACACTGCCGCATTACTGTATCTTCAGGGCTGGATGGACATTGGTGTTTGTTAAGACCAGGAATATACATTTTGCAGTGACAGGTACAGAGATTCCATTCATCTGCAGCGTGTGCTCTGGGCATGCCAGACAAGCTCCACATGCGGCACGCTTCAGTAATCATAGTCATTAGCTGCAGTGTCATGTATTTTCTCACAACTCATCATGTCAAGTGCAATGGCATCATATGAACAAAAAAATTTACCACTACGGTAGTGCTCCCTCCGTCCCACAAAGGGAGTTTTTCTTGTAACGTTTGACCACTCGTCTTATTCAATTTTTTTTTGTAAATATAAAAAACCAAAAGTTATGCTTAAAGTACTGTGGATAATAAAGTAAGTCACAAATAAAATAAATAATAATTTCAAAATTTTTTGAATAAGACGAGTGGTCAAACGTTGCAAGCAAAAATTCAAAATCCCTTATATTATGGGACGGAGGGAGTACCTTATGAAGTCATTTTCTGTTTTATCTTTTGCTAGAGAAGTATTGTTTCTCAGGTCTATCACTAGATGCAATTCAGAATGAATTTCTTGCACCAGAATTACAGGCTAGCTGAAACAATGTACTAGTAATGAAGTAGGAGTAGTAGTTTGCTATTGCATTGCCAGGACAAAATAATTACCCAGGGAATGCAACAACACACAACATCACAACAGGATGACAGAGCCAGTACAACCAGCTTTTTCAGTGTCCTCTTTAGGACCATCAAAAATGACTATACTGCCTGTGAATTCTATCAAGAAGAGAGGTTGGGGGACCCTTCTCTTTTCCCCTGGAGGAGGTGCACAAATTCAAAGATCATAGAAAAGATGGGAGGACATTCACATGTACACTGAGAAAAAAGTTGCATGCAACCGAAAAAAAAAAGAAACAGTCCTAGGTCATTCACAGCAGGAGTGCTGATCAATGCAGCTGAAGAACATGCATGCAGATCATCAAGGGGAATGGAAAATGGTAGATATTTTTTTCTTTTATATCTTGAAGCAAGAAGGGATCCAATGTACATGTATTTACATTTGGTTTTGTGGTAACCATGATGTGAAACCTTTGGCGTGTCAATGAATGGCAGACTGTACAATTGCGTAAACTGCAACCAATGAATAAGTGAAAAGATCGCAAAACCGCAATCCAATTACTTGACAGAGAGTTCCAGAATGTATTTACCAGAAGACGCAACGCATACTAGAGACCTAAAGCGATTGCTTCTCAGGATTGTCAAACAATTCTGACAGAACCTTGTAGAGTGCAGCGGCTGCGGGTGGTCTAGCCATGGATCCCATAAGGATATCGGGTGCCTTTATTGGACCACCATAAAATCGGGCATTTTCTGTGTCTCGGGTTGATACTAAGCTACCATTGAGAGCACAGCCCACAAAAGCACCTGCAACATAAGACAGATATACAGACTCAGTTGTTACATAAGACAACCCTGAATGGTCTGAATGACCAGATCTAGCCACAAGTACTTAGCAGTTAGCAATGAACATTTATTTCTTGAAAAATGGTACTATCCTGCTACACTTAATTGAAAAATTCGACATCAGATATTGCACGAATGAACTAAAGTGTCACTGTAATACTACTTAGGTTTGTCACTATAACTGCATCCAGCAGTCTAGAGTGGTTCCCAGTTGACGTTATTATTTTAGTCAAAAAGTTCAAATTCAAAAAGCAATTCCACGAAAATAAATTAATATGTACTCCCTCCGTACTCGTAAAGGAAGTCGTTTAGGACAATGTTTAAGTCAAACCTTGGGAATATAAATCATGAAAAACTCTCAAGTTGTTGAGTTTGAAAATGTAAAAATTATATGAATGGATTTGTCTTGAAAAATACTTTCATAAAAGTATACATATATCACTTTTCAATAAATATTTTTATAGGAACAAGAAGTCAAAGTTGTGTTTTGGAGACCGTGTCGCTGTCCTAAACGACTTCCTTTACGAGTACGGAGGGAGTATATGACATGGTTTGTACTCCTATGAATATGAATTCCACAAGTGTATATATAAATATTACATTAAAAGACTGTCAACAAGTTAATTGTTCAGACTATAGTCCCAAGTGTTCTCAGGGTGCCTCAACGTATAAATGTTTACCTTGTAGCCTTCACTCCTAAAGTTCATTATTTCTTTGTGAGAAAAAACAGTAGGAATGGCTAAGCTTACTATAATGCTTACTCATCAGTAACAAAATAAGTTTGTGATGTAAGCCAATGAAGGCCGAGAATTTGTGCACTTATCCAGTGAAAAGATATACTAGGACATATTTTAGTCATTCAGAGATAAAGCTAATAATAGAAGGGTCAAATTACTAAGCTATGGGCCTTTTGAAACAGGTCCTGGTGTGTTGGTATATAAAGTATGCAGAACTAAAATTGGGTTTAAGAGGACATTCCCAAACTTTGTAGAATTACTCGTCGGCCATTTGAAATCCAAGAGAAATAATCAACTTTTGAGCAATGGATACAAACAAAACCCTTTAAATTACCTTAATATATTGAGAAACTATGGGTCAAGGACCCCAATCCAATTCTGTTGTTTTGTTTTAAGAAACGATTTCTAAGACAGAATTACATGTTTATTTGACTCTTTGTGTAACCATGAACTGTCCTGTTACACATATTCTCCCAACCATCACCATCACCACCAAAAGAAGTTATTCACGAATATACAGTCGTATCATATAATAAAGCATGTGTTCCATGTTGAGCGAGGTGAAAATGAACATATGAAAGAAGACGCTAAAGTGACGCATGCCATGGAGTAAATTTGAAACAAACCTTTGCTACAACTGTATGTGTAACATGCAGCATAACCACCATCACCGACACGAAAATCAGCCTCAGCTACTCGTCCAACATGGCCAACAGAAGCACTTACACCAGCACCGACTGACAAGTGTGCCTTTCCACTGAAAGTTTTAACAGCTTCTGTGTTCCTCAGCACAATAATGAAATCAGCTAGCTCACCTCCAGCCTGATGGGTGAAGTCGGAAATTATCTGATTTTGTTATGATGTGCTAGTGTGATGATAAAAGAATTTGCACATAAAGGACACTAGAAAAGAAGATGTCACCTGAGCTCCATATCCAATACCACAAGTGGAGATTGCTGAAGGGGGTGACCATGAACCATCGGCTCTTCGAGCAATAACCAGCCCAGTACCAACTTTATATGCAACCATCATACCGACTTTTGCTACAGTAATTATAGCAAGGCCTTTTGCTTGTTTAAGGATAGTATAGGGGATAGCCTTTTCTGGTTTCAGTCTTCCCACCTGAATGGCACATGGAAGAAAAAAAAATGATTGCACCGCTACTGGTTGGTCTCCTAACAACTGAACTAACTGAACAATCAGCTCTTTCAGAAGCTAGAATGATGTGGAAACCCAATTTTAGTTTGTATAATACTTCGTACCAGCATTCGACAGACAAAATGATTCTCTAATTTAAATATATCACTAAAACAACTAATGTAGATATCATTTTAATTAGTTGGCAGCATTTACTGTAACTTAAATGGTCTAGAGTTATTATAATAAATATTGGGGAATGGATGAATGTAACGCAGGTATGTCTTTAAAAATAATAGATATCATTAACAAATTATACAACAGAGGGAAGACCATAAACGTACTGAAATGTTGTGGACAACCATATGATGCCACTATAGATTACACAGGTGTATGTTATTGTGCAAAAGCTGAGAGCAAATATCTATGCAATTCTTATCCAGTCACCAGGTTAGGTTTTTCATCTATTCAACTCATACTTAAGGAAACTGAAAATTACTTTGCAAGAAATATGGAAGACCATACTCTGTTACAAGTCTTATAGATATTATTATTGTATTATCAAGAAAGGAACAGATATCAATTACTTAATGAGTGATGTCCATAGTAAATCATATATAAACTGTTGAGATTAAGACATGATAAAGCACCTTAGAATTAGGTGCCAAGTCTTTATAGGCTTATGACTAAAGCATAAGCACATGATTTCTCAAACAGTAAAAGAGAAGAACAAAAGAAAATGTCTAAAAAAAATTACAACAGCACTGATAAACAAATTCAACAGTAAACAATTTAGGGTAAAAAGGCATACCTTACAGTAACTATTCAAAGAATTTGCAGCCTTGTAGATCTCATATTCCATTGTGTGTGCGTAAGGGAAGTTCAGCCACGACCTCAATGTACTCAGATCAGTGACATCATGAGTTGGAGGTTGTGAAGCGCGACTGATCCGATTCATCAAGTAAGGTTGAATACTCTCTAGACGTACCCCGCAAACATCACAAACCCTTTGAGGTTCTGAAGTATTAAATTTCGGTGGCATCAAGCTTCTACCCTTCGAACAACCACCACAAAACACACCGCCACAGAAACGACAATGATGTCGAGAGCACATTATCGGATGAAAACGCACGTTACAGAGCATGCAGGCACTGGCAGCGCTGTCAGGTAACCATATTGTTCGTTCAGTCTCTAGGAGCTCATTCGCAATGCCAGCATTGGCATCTGCAAGTGTTTGGGCCATATCCTTCCAAGCTTCTTGGAAGAAAAACTTGGACAACATAGACATACCACGCCTCCCAAGATCATACGATGCAACCGATATTACCTTATCCTTTGCCGCAACAACCATCTCAGAAAATACATCCCACATCGTCATCTCCTTGTTCTCTTCATCTATATCCCAGTTAAATTCGTCTTCTGGAAAGTAGTCACCATTATGACCAAAGCCCTTATGCCACTCCTCGTGATCGTGTTTGGTCATTGGCGGGACAGAAACAGGCACCCAGATGCCAGTATGTTCGTGAAGCGGGGGATCACAATGGAAGTTCATCCCTTCTTCCCTCTTTACAAGATCCTCACTCATATCAGTGTTGCAATCACTTGTAGTGGTAGTATCAGGATCGTCGACCAAGCCATTTTTGGCAGGAGGGTCATCTGATTCTTCCTCGAACAGGTTGAATCCCTAATTTTGGAAAATAAAATTACAACAGAAACCAATATGGAAATTCGTTCATGTTTAAAAGAAGTAATCGTAGAAAAGCCCCATAATTCCCAGCAGCCAAAGCGGCGACGGCGATGAGCAGCAGCAGCCGTACAATCCTAAACGAACCCAACCTTTTTTCTTGCTTCTCGCTTAAGCGCTTAACCCAATCACCCATTAAAGCATTCTAATTTCCATATTCCTCCATGATTCTCACAATCACACAGCAAGCCCTAATCACCCAACCAATCGCCCAAACTACAAGCTTTAAAATCACGACGAACTCAACCAAACGAACTAAAGCGTACACGCAACCAATCTTCACAGTGACGAAACCGCGTAAGGGGAGGAAGAGAGAGAGAGAGAGAGAGAAAGGGGGGGATTGCTCACCGCAACGGCGGTCATGCCATCGCCGCCGCCGCCGTGGTCTTCGTCGTCGTCGTCCCACCTCACCGGCGAGTCGCAGCCGGCGGGCTGGCCGGAGCCGCCGTCCGCGGGCCGCGGCGGGTAGTAGGGTCGCTCGGCTCCCGCCATGGGGGGGCTGCCTCGGAATCCGGGGCTCAGCCGAGGTGGGGGAATCGACGGCGAGGCTCTCGATCGAAAGTTGGAATCTTTGCTTCCGTTTGTGGGTAAAGGTGGATGCTTTTTGGAGGCGGCGGATTGCGACGGAGTAGGAGTAGGAAGCGGAAGAGGAGATGGAGATGAGCTCCGGGGATTATCACTACTCCATAATTAATTAACTAATAATTGATTAGAAAGATAATTATTTCGTGCCAGAATCTCTGTGATTTTGAAAACGTTATTTCACTTTATCATTTTATTGGTGAGAGTTGAGGGTTTGACCCATCACATCCATTTTAAATTCTTGTGAAATTTGTTGGTTGTGTGACCATGGACAAAGTCCAGAGATATAACCTATTTTTATTATTTAAAAATAATATGTTAATTATTTGGTTAAATAAACACTAAACTGTTAAATGTACAATTATAATGGTAAATTTATCGTAAAACTATCGAATTAAGGTGAAATATTCTAAAAGTATAGTTTTAATAATAAAATTATTAGAAAACTACTGATTTTGCGTTTAATTAATTGATTAGAAAGATAATTAGGAGTATGTTAATTAGAGTAATGATGATTTGGTTTCTTTGGCGTTGATGAGACGTTGGCCCTGTAAGAACTCGTCTGCATGGGCCCAAATTCCGGCCCATTATTATATATGGGCCTCATTTATGTGGGCGTGAATCGTGGCCCATTCGTGTGTGTGGGCCAAAATATTAGCCCAAATTGGAATAAGTTCATCCGAGGTTCTTTAACTTGTCAACGAATCCGATTTTTGTCGTTCAACCGGAAAACCACATACAACGGGTCCCTCAACTGTCAAAACCAGTGTAGATGAAGTCCCTCGGCGGTTTTAACGGTGGTTTTGGCTGACGTGGCGCCTACGTGACAAATTCGACTTGTCTTCATCTGATGTGGTATTGACGTGGTGCTTACGTGACAATTCGATCCAGAGAAATAATAAACTTCGTAGGACCCACATGTCATACACATAAATTAATAAAAAAATGTGGAGCCCACGGAGCCCCAAATGTCATTCTCATCATCTCCCTCTCTTCAACTCTCTTCCCCTCTTCTTCCTCCTCTTTCCCCTCTCCTATCCCCGAGGCGATGTGCGGCGCTCGGGCGAGGAGGGGCAGCTCGCGGCGGCCGGGAGAGGAGGAAGGCGGCGCGCAGGCGGTCGGGCTAGGAGGGAGGCGGCATGCGGCAGTCGAGCGAGGATGGAGGCAGCGCTCGGCGGCCGAGCGAGAAGGGTGGCGGTGCACGGTGGTTGGGTTAGGAGGGAGGCGGCGCGCGGCGGTTGAGCGAGGAGGGAGGCGGCGCTCGACGGCAAAGCGAGGAGGGTGGCGGCGCGGAGCGATCGGGCGAGGAGGGAGGGCTTCGACCCGGATGTGACCAACGAGGACGTCGGCGACAGCGGCCGGGCGAGGAGGGAGGCGGCGCGCGGCGGCCAGGCGAGGAGGGGCGGCGCCATTCTGCTGGGCATCGTGGGCGGAGCGGCCGACGGAGTGGAGCTGCGCTCATCGGCGATCTCCTCATCTACCTCTTCGTCCTCCGGCCACCTCCGTCGCCTGCGGCCTGCCGCCGCTTCGTCGGCAACCTCCTCCTCCGGCCACCTCCGCTTGGCGTCTGCCGCCCGGGCGCATCTGCCGCCGCTCCGCCCGCCCCTCCGTTTCGCCCGTGGCCTGCCGCTGCCACCGCCCACCCCTCTTCCCCGCCGCCGCTCCGCCGCGAGGATGATGGAGAGCCGAGAGGAAGAGGAGGGAGAGCCGAGAGGGACTTGTAGGGCCCACGTGGGCCCCCACCATCTTTATTTTATTTGTAGCTGACATGTGGGGCCACGTGGGCCCCACCATTTTTCATTAATTTATATGTGAGACTGACATGTGGGTCCTACGAAGTTTATTATTTTTCCGGATCGAATTGCCATGTAAGCACCACGTTGATGCCACATCAGATGAAGACCAAGGCAAATTTGCCACGTAGGCGCCATGTAAGCCAAAACCGTCGTCAAAACCGCAGAGGGACCTTATCTGCACTGGTTTTGACAGTTGAGAGACCCGTTATATCTGGTTTTTCGGTTGAAGGACGAAAATCGGATTCGTTGACAAGTTAAGCGACCTCATATGAACTTATTCCGTCCAAATTCTAGGCCTAATGCGGTCCGTTAATATCTTGGCCTGTATACGTGGCTGGCCAGAATGGAGGCCCATCAAACAAGGACAAATGAGGCCACGGGGATGGGCCGAAATACTGATTTCTTGATAGTATTTTTTTTCTTTTTGTTGAGACCTAGTAATGTTTTCTTCCATCTACTTCTGTTCCAACTAGTCAAAGATACCATTGAATGGCATAAAATAGGAGCTCTTTCTATTATTATTCGTAAAACTTTTGCATGAAAGAAAAATCTAAGATTCAAATTTTGCATGGCAAAATCCCCTGTGCTACAAAGATGTATCTTCCTTAAGCTTTTTGCATTTGCATCGATCATTCGATCGGTCAACTCCCTATTCAAGTCCAACTGTACCGGCCAAAGTGCAAAGATTATTCAACTCTAGGCAACACGTTTGCCCCCATTTCCAGATAATTTTAGTTTTTTTATTATGTGAAAAAAAATTAACCATGAAAACATGCATGTTAATTAGGGGTTGAAAAGATGAACAAATTTTGTCAAAGCTACATAACCCACTTAAATCTTATAGCAGAAATAAGTTCAGTACGCGCAAAGTTTCGCACCGGTCAGACAGATATACGTGTACCATAGTTGTAGCTAATTCGGTTGGTTTCAATGGTGACTGCTTAGGTCAAATTCCAGAACGTCTTGACTTGTATGGTGTGCATGCATGCACGATGCATGTCAAATCTTGGTATATAAGTGAACAAAAATGACCAAATTTAAGTTGACATTTTATCCGCCTTTACACGACTAATGTGCTTAACCATCGCACGTCAGTGCCAAATAGTTGACCAATGCATTTTTGTGCAGGTTAATTAGCCAGCTTATCCTCTCTCTCTCTCTCTCTCTCTCTCTCTCTCTCTCTCTATATATATATATATATATATATATATATATATATATATATATATATATATATATATATATATATATATATATATATATATATATATATATATATATATATATAGACACACACACACACACACACACACACACACACACGAATTGAGGAATTTCACTGTTTGCCAATATTCCTAAACGGCGCCGTACGTAGAAATACTACTTTGTATTCCTTCCGATTATAAATATTTGACACAATTAAAGTTTGACTATTTGTAAAATTTAAAATTTTTGTATAAATATACAAGAATATACATACTTAAAACATCTTTAAAAATAAAATAAGTTAAACTAAAATATTTTATAGTTTTTTAATAAGATGTATGGTTAAACTTCATCGTCAAAATCAATCGTTTTAAATGTTTATGATCAAACTAATCGTCAAAATCAGATACACGTAGATACGTATAGTACGATACGTTATATCTATTCACCTCTATATATAATTCCAAAATATCTGGTCGTTTACACGGTCTCTAAAATATCTGGCCGTGTACACAGCCAGACACTTTAGCATTGTAGATAAATAGGTGAATAGATATAATGTATACTATACATGTCTGCGTGCAACTGATACTGTTGCTGGTTTGTGCTACTGATCAAGTTTTTTTAAGGAAGGCAAAAGCTTTGCCTTGAATATATTAATAGAGCAGAAAAGAAAAAAATTATACAGGGGTATATACAGGGTTAGCCGATGACAGAAAAAACGACTAGCCCGCAAAAGGGAAAGGGAACAAGAATTAAGAAATTAAGTGATATCTCCAAAAATTCCAAGCTCCTGTAGGATTGTTGTCCCTGCTTTGACCCATTTTCTTCCTTCCTCCTTGATCTTTGCTAGAATTGAGGACGATGGTGACACAGTGTTTCGGAAAATTCTTGCATTGCGTTCGCACCAGATTTCTCACAAGTTTAGAATCATCAAAGTCCTGAGAGGCTTGCGGGGGATGTTTGGGGACTCCGTTACGAGAGTCCACCACTGCTCGACCGAGTGACAAGTGTTTCCTAATTGCTCATCTGAAGGTCGGTGCTTGTCCATCTCTGGATTTCTGCCCATATCCTCTTTGTGAGTCTGCATTTGGCCAGGAGGTGTATGACCGATTCATCCACCGTGTAGTAGAGTGGGCAGATATTTTAGTTTTGCCATTCTCTTTTCTTCAATCTGTCTGTCGTCCATACCCTGTTTTGAGTGATCAACCATGAGAAGAATTGCTACTGATCGAGTGATCGATCGAGCACACGCACTGGGCTACTAGATCAGTGTGACGCGGGCGTGGCACTATGGCTTTGGCACGTACGTAACGGCTGCGACTTGGGGTTGGGGGCCTCTCGATCGCGCGCGTGCGGTGCGACGAGATGCAAGCGGATCCCACTCCCACGCGATGCTGATAGATTCGAAGCATACGCAAACATGCTGCATATATGGATACGCGCGTGCGAGTGTGGACGATGAACAAAAGCCAATTAATTTGCACTAGCACTTTTTATAGGCAAAATTGACTATATAGCATGAAAAGTTCACCTTTTTTTTATAACACCGAAAGATACCGGTTCATTTTAATAACACCAAAAGTTCACCATGTTCCCATTTTTAATACTTCCGTCAATTCTCGATCGTTTTCCGTCTGCCTTGATCGTTATTGACCCAACCATATGCATGCACGCGAATTTCTACCCCTCATATGTTATATCGCATGTATGGCTGGGTCAATAACGATCAAGGCGGACGGAAAACGATCGAGAATTTATGGAAGTGTTAAAAATGGGAGCGGGTAAACTATGGATGCTATTAAAGTGAATCGGTATCTTTCGGTGATATAAAACAAAAAAGCGTGAACTTTCGATGGTATATAACCAATTTTGCCTTTTTATATTAGCTAGTTACATATCCATATGAATTACAACGGGCTAAGTACCATTCGTCTTATTAAAAAAACAGAAAATATTTTATTGTGGCTTACTTTATTTTAATGTAAATACGTTTTATTTAAGTATGTATATTCTCGTATATTTATACAAAATTTTAAATAATACAAATAGTCAAACTTAATTGTGTCAAATATTTATAATCGGAGGGAACACTGAATATTAATACTATCCGTATCGCTTTATTTGATCTCCAATGACAATGCGATCACATGTTTTACAGTTGGTGATAGGAAGCTGTGTATCATCAGTAAAGTCAGGGGGGCTTCATCGCTCTTCATCAATGTATCAATAATCAGATGGCAGTTGAGATCCAGTACATAGATCATCATGATGGAACTAACATCAAAATGGACCAGCATTTTTTCAGATCTGGATACGCTTTCTGTACCTGACACACGTAATGTCTCCCTGGAGGCCCCAGGGAGACAGTTTTAATCTTTTTATACTGAAAGATTAAAACTGCAGTGCTTTGTTTATACTGAAAGATTAATGTCTTCCAGGGAGACAGTTTTAATCTTTTTTTGCTAGCTTGAGACTTTGATCAGTATAAACAAGCAGATACTGTTAAGCAGTTTTGTCTCTCGTTGAAAACTACGTACTGCTACTCTGTTTCTCACTTTCTCCTGTGCATACGAAAGGCAAGTGTTAAAGCTCAGATAAAACTGTCACAAAAAGCACATGAAATCTTAAAGTTGCTTTGCTAAGTGTTGAACAAACTACACATGCAGTGCTTGAATTGATTTGCTTTGGTTTGCTTCGCTTTTTACGTAGCACGCGTGAAGAACCATCTGCACAACAAATTAAAGTCTACGAGTATGCATCAGTCAAGATCGATCGATCGATCAACATAAGCTGCACGGTTAATTATCATCTCCACTACTACTATATTCCAGTGAGAGAAAAAAAGGCAACGGCTGTCGTTAATTTGATCTCAGTTGCAGATGCTCCAACTAAATGTGGAGTACTTTAACTTTGATCACATTCAGATGGTAAAAGGCAGGTTAAGCAATGTCACAATCACACTAATACTGACAACAACATGACTAGAAACTGGTGGCACCGGCACCCAGAAGCTTAGCCCTAATTAGTAGGGGGTGAAAAAGCCCATGTAAACACAAGAAATTCCCTGCCAAATGGTGAACATTCCATCAGGGGACAAAGAAAGAACAAGTCAAAAAAGGATTAGCTGAATCCCTGCATATGATAAGCCTTTGTGTGTGTGTGTGTGTGTGTGTGTGTGTGTGTGTGTGTTAGGAGGAAGAACACAAATTACCATATGAAACGTGCATTGTGATGCATGTGTGTGACCTGTGCTGTGTTCATCTCCATTTTATCTGGAAGTTTTTGGTTGTAGTGAAAAGCCATTCAGATCTTTGCAATTGCGGAGAGATGTCGGCAACACGTCATGTCTGAATTTAATCGTCTTTTGCATCGGTAGGGAAGGACCAAATGGCAGATATATATATCTTGCTATACAATCTAGACGCTGGGGCTAGCTCATCAGTGTGCTTATTTTTCCTTGTCCTGGAGAATTTAATATGTAGGGACTTTGATATTATTAATTGTTACTATGATTATCATGGCACCGATTAAAGAGTTGATTGCGACACTGGTTACAAAACAAAACAGACAGAAGAATCGCTTGACAAAAATTCAGGTTCAGGCCCTCCAAGAAAGAACACGGACTGACAATTTGGTCCTCCGATACCATGTCATACGTGCCAGTGGTCATAGTATGTTAATTAGTATATATTTAAATCGTAGTATTATGAATAAACAATTTAACCATAAATTTTATTAAAAATCGTTGACGTCGTCTTGCACCTAAGCTAACACCATAAATCCGCCCCGACTCCATTGCAGAAGCAGTAAGCTTGGACGATATGTGAACATAGTAGTACTACACTTGTAGTACTTCCTCCGGGTCGATAATACTTGTCGTTTTAGATAAGGGTGAGGTTAAACTTTAAAATATTTGAATTTGAATCATTTTTAAAATATTTGTCTTTTAAATATGGTGACTACATATATAGATTAATCTTAAAAAGTACTTTAATAAAATCATATATTTGTTAACACTTTTATACATTTTATAATAAAAAATAATGGTCAAAGTTATTTTTTTGGAGACCGTACCCTTATCCAAAACGACAAGTATCATCAACCCGGATCCAAAACGACAAGTATCATCAACCCGGAGGGAGTACTATCCAACGGTTACATATAACGAAATTACCGGTAGCTAGCTAGCTCTAGCTCGTAGAGTGACATGAGGTTTGTTGGATCAATGACGGATGGAGTCAACCCTGGCTGTGTCCAGACGATGATCAGATGTAAGTGGAAAATTCAAAGAGAAGACTGATGGATGAATCAGTCAGTAAGACCGTGGTGGTTGATTCGAGCGTAACGTGCGGCACATTTTCCTCCCGGAAGAGAGGCCGATCGACCAGCCAAACTGATGACCAGTGACCGGGTGTACTAACTAGTACACTACTGGCAGTAGTATACGTCGTAGTCGTAGTAGCGTTTAGTCCTCTGTTCCAACTTGCTACATACTGTGGTCGTACTAATCGTCAACTGTGGTTTATAATGGATAAGTGTATATGGTCTGTCGTAGTAGGCCTGTGAGAGAGACTAATTTGGTCTAGGACGTGTATAAGGTGGATTATCTTATCGCAATGTTAAGGATATAGTAGTACTTTCATAGTGTTATGCTCTGTTTATTTAATTGCTAAAAAAACTTCCACTAGAGTTTTCCTCCTCAAACACTACTTAAAAAATCGTTTTTCCATGCGGCTAGAAGTTGATTTTTTACATACAGATGAGTGGCCCACTTGCACCAAAAGGTCTAAAAAATCGGTTTATCCCATGCGGCCAATGCAACCGCACACGAAAATAAGATTTCTGATACGGTCACTTATACCAATCGCATGCAAAAATAAATTCGGCGAAAAAAATTTGAAAAACCCCACCGTCATCGTTACAACAAAATAATTGAGCTATTGCCACCAAATTATTACAACAAAAAATAATTCGTAGCAATATATTGTACTATTGCAATGATAATTTTTCTGTGGCAAATAATTATATTTTATTGCAACAATCTACAATCGTTGTTTTATGTAGTACTTTTGTTGCAATAGAAAATAAGATATCGCCACAACAAAATCTTATTGTTGCAAAAAATATGTTCTATCGCCACAATTTTAATTTTTGGTAATTTACATAGTACATGGTACTTTTTACTATTTTTTATTGCCACGATCAACAAATTCGTTGCAATAAAAAAATTGTCGTCTCATAATTTAACTTAATTTTTTCATATCGACACGGATTGAGGCAAATTTTATATGGAAATTATAGCTCTCGACGAGATCTACAATTTTGTAGGTGATAACGTTTTCATTTGAAATCTTTAGGTATTCAAATCTATGATTCAAATCTCAGTTAGGTAGGCTCAAATAGAACGATATGTATTTTTCAATAGAATTGATGCGTAAGTGAGTTGGTAAAGGAGAGCGTGCGTGAAGGATAGGTCTTGGGTTCGAATTCTAACCAAGACACAATATAAAAAGATAAATAGATAGGATGATAGACTGATATTTGAACTTTTAATTTGGTACGTAGAACTAATGCCACATATGGAGTGGTGGCAATATTTTTTATTACAACGATGTGAAGTGTAGCAATATGATTTTTTGCCACATCCATTCCGTGGCAACATCGAAATTTATTACCACTAAATAAAAATCGTTGCAATAACCTATTACCACGCTATTTATTACCATGGTTAGCAAAGATTTTAAAATTGTGGCAACATATATGTATTGCCACAATTTTAGTGTTGATGCCACGATTTTTTTCGTGGTAATAAATGATTTTTCTAGAAGTGCTTTCATAGTGTTATGCTCTATTTAATTAATTGCTAAAAAACTTCCACCAGAGTTTTTCTCCTCAAACACTACTTAAAAAATCGTTTTTCCGTGCGGCTAGAAGTTGATTTTTACACACAGATGAGTGGCCCACTTGCACCAAAAGGTCTACAAAAATCGGTTTATCCCATGCGGCCAACGCAACCGCACACGAAAATGAGATTTCTAATACGGTCACTTATACCAACTGCATGCAAAAATAAATTTGGCGAAAAAATTTTGAAAAACCCCACCGTCATCGTTGCCGGAGCCACTACCAAGGGCGGCATCGCCAGCTCCACTGCCCGCTGTCACCACCGGCCCTCGTCGTGCACGCGCCGCTCCTGCCCGCCACTCGGTTAGGGGGCGAGAGTAGAAAAGGAGAGAGAGCAGAGGAGAGGAGGCGGAAGTTTTTTTTAGTGATGAGAGAGAAAAGAAAGAGGAGGAGAGAAAATATAACCGGAGAAGATGGAGGTATTTTTTCATGTGGTCCATTTAAAAGGTCCACATGTGAAAATCTAATTTTTTTCATATGGTCCCTTAAGAGAACTAAATGGCAAAATATACTTATTTTTGCATGTGGTCCCTTAAGTGACCCACCTGCGAAAATAGATTTTTGCACACGTGCCTCTTAAGGAGCCATATGCAAAGATGGGGGGTTCGTTTTTGCAGACACGATCTGTTATGGTCCGCTCGCAACCCATAGGGGCTCTCGTATAGAAAAATCGTTTTTTAGTAGTTAAAACTTTTAAATTTGTGATAATAGTATTGGATTGCCCCAAGATTCATGTGAGAAGGGAAACAAATTGTATACCCATGCGCTAGTTGAGGGAGGGGGGAGGGAGGTCGAACTCCTAATATCGAAGTACATGGTTGTTGATACCAGCCAACCAAACACAAACATGTTTTTCATAGGTCTACAATCCTCCTAAACCAGTTTTATTCATAGCTACCATTGATTCAAGTAAATTTCATTCTGTTAAAAGAAAAACATGTACTATTCATATAACATATTAAAACTTCAACAATCCTCTTAAATCAGATTCATATGCAAATTTTATGTAATTGACTATATTTTCTTTTTTAAATATTTATGCTCACAATTTTTAGGACAACAGAAAGATATCGTCAATATTTTTTTCTACAAAATCACATCATTAAAAACTAACAAGTAAACTACTTTGCTCCACAGTTGCCTGATTCAAAATTTTTCATTGCAATTACTATATTTGTAATACCTTTTATAATAGAAAAAATTCCTTCCATACCCCTGAAATTTTAGCCGATCCGTTTTATGCCCCTGAATTTTCTTCACTCCCTTGTATACCTCTGAATTTTGATTTGGATCCCTTCCATATCCTTGGCGTCAATTGACCGTTAGTTGACTGTTTAATAGGTATAGAAAAGTTAGTTTTACCCTTCAATACATGAGGAATATGTAGAAATTTGTAAACTATATTGTTGGAAGTATAAAAAATTTTTGTGTGATTATAATATTCGTAAGTTTGTTGTACATAGACATTTTAATAAATATTAAAAAAGTATGTATAGCATTTTATTTAAATGATAAGCATAGTTTCAGAAAACATTCCTAATATATAGGACAGGAAAAAATGTTGATCTACCATAAAAAAATGCTACATATACTCTTTTAATAAGTAAATAAATATTATTTTTTATGTCATTATGTAAAAATAAACTTTGAAATGAATAATACCTTGTACAATAAAATCATGAATATAATAGTCTTATATAACAAAATTATACACTTCCAACAATATAGCTAGTCTAAAATTTCTAGATTTCCTTCATGTGTAAGGGCGAAATGGTCATTTTCATAGGAATTAAACATTCAACTAACAGAATGGGTATGAAAGGGATCAAAACCAAAATTTAGGGGCATACAAGGGAGTGGACAAAACTTGGGGGCGTAGAAGGGATTGGCTAAACTTTTAGGGGTATAGAAGGAATTTTCTTTTTATAATAGCAGTAGAAACAATATGAATCACATACGTGATAAAATTACATAATGAAAACATTGTACTTTTAATATAAAGACAATGTAAATGAAAAAGAAGCATGCTAGAATCTGAACATCATTCATGTTATAGTTATAATTTAAGATGCTTGTTCAATTATTTTCATTATGAAAAGTTTTTGTTGGTTAGTCCTATAATTTTTTTTTTGAAAATAAACGGGAACTACAGGAAATGAACTATTCAAATAATAGAGTGTCGAAGTGGAATGAAATAGTTCAAAGGATATATGTATACATCTATTTTTGAATTTGGCATTACTTTGAGTTTATGAATCATAAATGATTATGAGAAAATATATATACTGATTAGTTGAGAAACTTATAAAAAAGATCTGAATTGGTAGACATACATTATATGATCGATTGCATGATCTGTTAAGAAATGAGACGAGAAATTCAAATAGATTTGATGCTAAAAAAAGTACAATTAGGCAACATGTAAGAGCATTGAATAAATCATGATGAATTGATCAGGAAAGTACAATTAAGCAACATATAAGTTAACTAAGTTGATGAAAACAAAAACATATGGAAAAACACATCAATCTAATGAAATCAAAAGGAAAGTTTTCTCTAACCTTTGGTTCTTGATTTGTTTGACATGTATTCTATCTCCTCAATCAAATTGAGCTAACAAGTATGTAAACATCATGGGGTGGATCTACTAGGAAACGAGATCAACTCTACATCATGGGAAGTTCAGATGCAAAGAGAACACAATCAAACTTTCATTCTGCTTAGCTCATAAAACTGGGTAATAGAACGGAACAATTTTTCAACTCCTACAAGATCAGATTAACTTATTTGATTTATTCATGTGTCTACTAGACAACATAAATTGTAACTATAAATACAGGTAATACTACATAATATTTTTTTTCTTGAATATAATACAACTATAATATCATTATTCAACAATTTACAGTGCATATGTGATAAAATTGCACAATTAAAACACTGTGATTTTAATATAAAGATAATGCAAATAAAAGAAATAAGCATGCTAGTTAGTAAATAGTATCTAAAAACCACTCATATTAGTGTGGGCACCCCGGTAATTATATTTTCCAATATCCAACACGAGCATCGCACATGTTTTGGATCCCACTCATCCAAATATGTGTGATGCTCGTGTTGGACATTGGATAGTATAATACCCATCCAAATATGTGTGATGCTCGCGTTAGACATTCAATTTTATAATTCCCAGTGTCTCAATAGTTATAGTTATAATTTTAGATGGTTCATTAAATAGACAACAAATTTTGAATAAACAGGGTAATTGTAGGAAATGAACTATTCAAAGACCAGAACCTGGCTGAAGTGAAATGAAATAGTTCAAAGAATGCATGTATACAAATATTTCTGAATTTTGCATTACTTTTGAGTTTATGAATTATAAATAATACAGATAAATTGTACTTATTTGTTGAAAAACTTACCAAAAAATAATCCAAACTGGTTGACATTCATTACATGATCAATTGCATGTTTCATTAAGAAATGAGATGAGATATTCAAATGAATTTGATGCTTAGAAAAGTACAATTAGATAACATGTAAGAGCATTGAATAAGTCATGATTAATAGCTTAGAAGAGTGCAATTAGGCAACATGTAAGCTAATAAAGTTGAAGTCGAAGGAAACAATTCAAAGGATAGAGGTACATAATAATAAATCATTTCATCAGCATTTATCAGCAGCCACGAGCTGGAGAGGAAGAGATAAGGTGGAGTATGAACCTCAAACCAGACGCACATATCTTAATAAAGCGATCCAACAATCAAGAATATCCATTATTTTTAGTGGTCTTTTTCTATCAAAATTGTAATAGACATCCCAAAAGCTATTGCATCTATTTTTCAAAAAAAAAAGCTAAATGGCTTTAGAAAGAAAAACGAACGATGACGACGCTCACACGGGGGAGAATTAGAATATACACACGCCAGTACCTAATATAATGCAGGGTGGAAAGTGGAAAGCACCATGGAAAATTCATCGGAAGCTTTTTCCCTTGGCTCGTGGTGACCTTGATTTATACATAAAAAATATTTTTATCTTTAAACATGATTTAAATATTTTTATATCTACATAAAAAAATAATATAAATGGTCAAATGTTGATAAAAAGTTAACGACGTTATACATTAAAAAGAAGGGGAGAATATAGTAGCAGTACGTTTTAATGTAGTTACGGACAATTTTATACATAATTGTAAAGTTTCTCATTTGACTAACAATATGATTTATACATAATTATAAATCATTTCATCAACATCAGCATTATCATTTCATTTCATCAGATAATGTTCGTTGTTGAAAATTTTGAAACTATAAGTAGTCAAATGAGAAATTTAAATGAATTTGGTGCTCAGAAAAGTACAATTAAACACCATGCAAGAGCATTGAATAAGGCATAATTAATTGCTTATAAAGTACAATTAGGCAACATATAAGCTAATAAAGTTTAAGTTGAAGGAAACAATTCAAAGGATAGAGGTACAGAATTATGAATCATTTCATCAGCATGATGGGATAACGTTCATTATTATATCTAAATTTTTTGAAATTATAAGTAGTCAAATGTAGGAAACTTAATCATATTTTTGTCAAATATAGGAACTATAGAAAAATAATATTGAAGGAAGTGAAACCAGCAACAAAGAAATACCATGTCAGAATTTTAGCTCATAACATCAATAATTTGAGAAAATTCCTAACGAGATTATATAAAATTCTTCAAATTGATTGTATCAACATATCAATGATCTAGTAAAATTCTGGAAAAGAATAAAGATAACTCAAAATGACAATATGCATATCTCATACAATAGATAAAAAATATTAACAAAGTTCCATTGCAAAATTAATGGAATTTTAAAAAGATTTATGACATTACAAAAATCTTTCGGTTATACCGGTATACAACTATTCTGAATATGTAAAAATCTTTCTGAATACCGATATACAATTGTTCCTAAATTTGCATTACTTTTCGGTTAATGAATTACTATTGATTAAAAAAATGTCACATGCCATAGAGCAATACCAACCAGAAAAAGAAAAGGAAAATTTGTAAGCGCGTTTAAGGGCCTCCTATCAAGCGCACGCGAGCTAGGAGAGGAAGTCGTGCACACTTCCTCTCCCTCTGCACGAGTGCGTGCCCCCTCTCTCACCCCACTTCCCCCTCTCATGCACTCCCCTCCCCTCACTTCCCCTCTCCACTCAATGCACGAGATCGGAGCGGGCGACGGCCCCACGGTGAGCTTCTTCCTCCTCACTCTAGTGATTTGCTACGATGGAGAAGAGGGGTTGCAGTTGAGCGACAATGATGCGAGCGAAGGGGCGACAGTGATGGCTCCATATTCCTTCCTCTGGTAACAGGTTAGCTCCACCGCCACCCCCACCGTGCCACCGCCCCAGCCTCGCTGGCGCCGAAAGGGCTGAACGTGCCGCCCTGCCCGGCCGGCCTCCTCACCCTCCCCTTCCTCTTCGCCTCGCTTTATCCCTGCTACCATCACCAGCCCATTGTCCATTGCAAACCCGGCGCCTCCAGCAGTGCCATCGCCACCTTGCCTTCCAGCCTTGTCCGCTACTCACCGTTGGTCTGCTTCCTTCTATGCCATCCCTTTAAACCCTCCCCACACTTCCTCCTCCCAGCGCCACCCTTCCTTCCCCCAGCCCGAAACTCTAACCTTAACCTTAGCTTGTCGCCATGCAGTCGAAAACTGCACGCGACTTAATTCTCTTCCTGGTACGTGTGCCCTAATTAGGATCCCTGCATTTTTATTCCCTACCATCGGTTGGAAGGAAAGAAGAGAAAATAGAAAAAGAAAAACTGTAAGCACGCCGCATTGACGTGCTTTTGTTGCGCTCGTCCACGTACGGATCACACATTCACACTACATGCGTAAAGATCGACTACCTCGATCTCTCCTAACACATGCGCCGTAGTATTTTTGGTTTTTTTTTTTTGAGAATTTTTTTTTTGAGAATAGTATATTTGGTCTATCTATATATTTTAGATACAAAGCATGACTCGAATATTTGGTCATCTAACCACATACTCCCTCCGTTTTAAAATATTTATCACCGTTGACTTTTTAGCACATGTTTAACCGTTCGTTTTATTCAAAACAGGTCGTGTACGGCACGTCCAAACGTGTGCATGATCTCACTTACACGTAATTAAGCATGAAGAACTGATGAATCCGCAGCAAGCTAGCTAGTCATATGCATATATTGATTTCATGTGTCAGAATCAAGGTTTTCCAAACCGCCGGGGCCGGGTTACCGCGCCCCGGCGGTAAGCACGGTTACCGCGCGGTAACCACGGTAACCGTGAAAAACCGTACGAAACCGTACAAAATTTATCAAAAATTCAAATTATTTTTTAAATTTATTTGAATTTAAGGAGGTTAGCGCGGTTTTTCTATTACCGTACTCGCACGATAAGACCGGTAACCGCGCGGTTAATATATATATATATATATATATATATATATATATATATATTGCATATACGTGGTTAATTCCTTCGTCAAAAAAATAATTTTATATGAGAAAAATGATGTTTTTTTTAAGATGGAGAGGGAGTATAAATA
The DNA here is from genome assembly GCA_000338895.3 of Oryza meridionalis. Lineage (NCBI taxonomy): Eukaryota > Viridiplantae > Streptophyta > Magnoliopsida > Poales > Poaceae > Oryza > Oryza meridionalis. Next base: position 7,854,634 of record CM002525.2, on the reverse strand, counting down.
CATGCAAATTAATTAGTCGGTCGTACGTCGATCTTTTCCCTTGATCAGTCAAAACATCTGAAGAAGTATGCTGTGCTAGCTAGTAGTATATACTATATACGTACTATATAGTTCTCCAGGTTTGGCCTACCTTAATATCCACGTACGTCGTACGTTAATTAGGTCTCGTTAATTAGCTAGCTAGTGGAGTGCTAATAATCATAATTCATTCAGTGACCGGCATGATCAGCCTTGTTTATTGTTGCGTGTTAATTAGGAAAACTTTCTTATGAAAATTGATGGCTTACGTACATCACATCGCTACATGCATGGTCGGAAGGATGTGCGATACAATAGCCGATTCACCAGTAAACTAGTTTCTTTAATAGATAATGGACACAAATAACTGAAATTAATTTAACGGAGCAGGGAGGGTATTGGGAAACCAATATCCGTACCTAATTTTACTCATCTTCATCTACTCATAGTCGACGGCTAATGTTGTCTTCGTCTTTGAATATAAATTCGGTGAGATTGGAGCCTTGGAGGTAGCGTTATATCCCTCTCGTTGGTTTTTTGTTCCGGATTGGGTATGTCTTTTGTTTTGGCATGTCTAGATCTATCTAGACGTGTTGCATGTTCTCTTTCCTCTTAGGGATCTTGTATTTATACCCTCGAATATCCCCTTCTTCAAATAGAACTAGGGAAAATAGAATTAGGGAGACAAGCATAAATACGATCCGAGTAATCCTTATAGTGCTCGAGTAAAACTCTGTTTCTCCTTCCTTATTCGGAATACCTTCTGTAATGAAGCATGATTCCGTGTAATACTTGATATATGGTGGGCTCCATCGAGCCTAAACCAAGACTAGCAATTACTCATAACTAAATTAAGCGGGTATTACCCAATGGGTATGGATACACTGATGGATAAGAGAAGAGACATATGTGGGTCTCAATGTAGAAATTGACCAAAATTTATACAAAGTTGCTCTTTCAGAAATCATCCTTCCAAATTAAAGTCAAATTTGATAAGATTTTGTAATGTGAATGAGAGTTTATAAATTTTAGGTGCAAGTTTTACGCATAGCAAATGGGTATGTACAAAGTGGGTAAAATAGATAATACACTCCAGAAATCCAAATTTTAAATGGGTATATTTGTTTACCCATACCTACATAAATAATGTGGGTATGGATATCGGATGGGTAATGAATACCGAGTGGCAGGCCTAGATCCATATGCCTATAGTTTGCTATATAACAAATAAGTGAAACTAAACCAACAATAGAACTCTGGTAAAGGCCGTTAACTAATCGATTGAATAGAGCAAGTGGCTAGCAGTCGGATCGAACTATCCAAGTACAGTAGTCAGTGAACAGTTAATTAAGGTCCCTGCGTGAAGATGATCGAAAGGAAAACAAAAGAAGAAAAAAAACAAGCCTGTACTAGCTAGTACGATTCAAGCCCACTCCGTAGTGTGCGTAATAACAAGTGATTAACGGACCCAGATCGTGGATGAAAATTGAAGTGTTAGGTTTAAGGATTTAATGACCACGCGCAAATACTGATGATCCAATATGCATACTACTAGGTAGTACTATAGCTCTAGCTAGGGGAGTACTACATGTACAGCAATAATGTGATGAGCATTACTGATTAATTATGCAAGAACACACACGCATACATGCACCAAGGTTTTCGGCTTATCAATGGCCTCCTCCCAACACGGGTTGCCTGCCTCGCCAGCAGCTAACTATTTTGGCGATGGCAATGGCGCCCTGGCTGGCTGCTCGATCTCGTCCTGCCAAGCAAGCTTAGCCGCCATTATTATTGAATGAAGCACGTACGGGCGGCCAGTGAGATGAGAGGCCTTCGTTTGCGACTCCAGCCAGCTTCGCACCTGTACACTCCCGCTGCATTTGCTGCGGTTGTTGCTGCCGTCCGTCGTCGTCGTCGGCTATTGCTTTGCACAGTATTTTCTCTGTTTAAAAAACTATATTTTTTTCTAATTAAAATTATTAATATATTCCCTCAGTCCTTAAAAAAATCAACCTAGATAGGATGTGATCTATTATATGAATCAGTCCAAATTCGTTGTTCTGAAATAGGTCACATCATATCCTAGATTGGGTTTTTTTAGACGAAGAGAGTAAACATCTCTACAAACCAGTTCCAACATACGGAAATCTAATCTTCTAATAAACCAATTAGTTCAAATTTGAACTTAACCAATAAGATGATTGAAAAGCACCGCTACAAAACTTTGGCACCTTCCACGTAAAAATAGATACCCTATTAAAAATCTACAACCCCACCATACAAGTGACCTCCTCTGTCTCCACTCTCGCTCATTTCCTTGATATCTTCTGCCCTCTCCTTAGCCTCTCCTCACCTCCACTCCCGTCTTCTCTCTCCCAACACCCCTCCTCGGCCTTTCATCCTTTCCTACCAGTGCTATCACCGTCGCTTCAGTCTTCCTCAACATACCAGATCTATGGTCCTAACGCTCAGGGCGAAATATGACTGCACTCAAAGCGGACGGGAAAAAAGCAAAAAGCAGCTGTGTTTAGAGGAAGCAGATCTTGCAATGGCGGTGCTTGGGAACACCAGATCGACCACCATCGGCCGATCCTACGGGGCGGCGACTCATGAGCTGCTCTAGATCCATGACTTCGAGCATGATAATTACTAGCGGCGGCGATCGCGAGGTTACGAGAATGATGGTGACCCCAACCGTGTGCAACGATGACCGCGAGGGGTCATCCACATACTGTGGTGGTGGGTCTAACAGGTTGCCAGATCTGGCGATTGCGATTGGGGGGAGGGGGGGGGGGCTAGCATGCAGCTCCAATTCTAGGAGCTCAGGTGACGACGACGGATCTGGCAAGGAGCTCATGATGGATACAGGGAGCAAGGACTACTAGATTTTTTAGATTTTTATTTTATTTTTGCGTCAAAAAAAGGCTTTCGTAGGTCAGCCTCATGGGTGGGTGTGGAAAAGCCTACAAACATTGTCGATTCTCAGTGGCCTTTGGTTCCGAACGATAATTTATCTGCCTGTGAAAACTTGTTTAGAGCGCCTAACGATTTGTAATTTAGTAGTGAAGGAAATCATCTCACCTTAACTTTTAAAAAATAATATAGTACAACCTTATAACCTCCGTCCCATAATATAAGAGATTTTAGTTGGATGTGACACATTCTGTGGTTCAATAAGTTCAATGAGTAGTGTCTTGGAACGGAATGGGTACAGTACGACATGCATCTTCCGAGGGAGAAGCTAGATAGCCTAGCTAGGCTACTGATCGATGCATTCACGTCTGAGATATCATGTCATGGATCCAACAATTAACCAATTAGCGTCCAATTTTTCAAAGTTGGGTGTCTGATCTTAATTTTCGAAGCAAGCATAAATTTGAAATTTTGCACCAATGCTTATTATGTGTGGACGTACGCGTACGTGCTTAATTATGCGCACATGATCGCTATTCATCTTAATATAGTACACACCGTGGATGCATGCATGCTACCCTCGTGGCTTTGTTTTTTTTCGAAACATAGTACCGACTGATATACACTCACTTGTATGAAATCATACACCCGTTATCTAGCATTCTTCAAAGTTATTTTCCTATAATCTATATCTATATCTATATCTATATATACTATTATAATAATTAAAGATGTTTCTGCGGTCCGTCATCCGTGTTTGAGTCGGTTATAAATTTTGAAGATGTTTCCGCGGTTAGTCATTCGTGTTTGAGTCGGTTTTAATTTTATGTTTTGGTTTTAATCTATATATCTTCTCTATCTCTACTATTATAAAAAATGAAGATGTTTTTGCCGGTATTTTGGTACGTCATCCGTGTATGAGCCGGTTTTTAAGTTCGTTTGCTTTTGGAAATACATATCCGTATTTGAGTCGGTTTTTAATATCGTTCACTTTTGGTAATACAGAAGGAATCATATAAGAAATATGTTTAAAAAAAACTCGCATGCTAACTTGAGACGATCGGAATCCTAACTGCAGCTCATGATTTTCTAAAAATATACTCCCTCCGCCCCTAAATATTTGACGTCGTTGACTTTTTTAAATATGTTTGACCGTTTATCTTATTTAAAAAATTTAAGTAATTATTAACTATTTTTCTATCATTTGATTCATTGTTAAATATACTTTTATATATATATAGTTTTACATATTTCACAAAAGTTTTTAAATAAGACAAATGGTCAAACATATTTAAAAAATTCAATGGCGTCAAATATTTAGGGACAGAGTGAGTATATATCCAAGCGAACTCCCAGAGTGAATTTCATCTTAACTAAATCATATAACAATAATAAGATGAAAATAGACTTCACCCGTTGCAACGCACGGATATTTTTTCTAGTTTATTATATTTTTATCTATCAATTGTGCCTATTCTTGTTAATGAAGTAAGGAGCCGAGCCAAAGTGCAAATAACTTTCGTTTACAATTGAATATTTTTTTTAAAAGAAAAAGATCAAATCATGGCGAGCAATTTTGAACCGAGCCACCAAGGCAGCTAATCGAGTTTTTTCAGCCCTACCCACGTCTATGATCAGCACCTTTGAGGTCTGGCTGATATATCTTCTGACCGACGAAGTTATCATGAGTATTTTGTTGTTGGTTTTTACTGTAGAATTATTAACCGTGCATATAAGTATCCATCTCAAGTTTAGGACATGAGCCAGGATGGATAGATTCCACCGCAAGTAACGTAACTAGATGAGGTACACCAATTCGTTTAATTAAATAGTTTTTTTTAGAATCCATGGATTCTAATTACAAATATTGTCAAAACTAAGAACAAAAATTCATAATTACAAATTAATGCAGCCTCAAAGTTAAAGAGTATTCACTCGTTCTACACTATAGGAGGTTTTAGTTTTGTCTAAGTGAAATTTATCTAATTTTAACCAGGTTATAGAAAAATATATTAACAATTGTAATACCAATAAATAAGCTATCAAGGCACATATTTCAATATTTATTTTAATGAAACTAATTTGGTGTTTATAATGTATTGGTGTATTTTTATAGTTAAAGTTAGATAAGTTCGATTTACGATAAAACTAAAATCTCTCTCTTTTTAAATGGAGGGAGTACCATACATGATTTATTTCTGAGAAATGCCAGAAAATCTTATGTATAAACTACTCCATCCATTCTAAATTGATCTACATATTTCATAGATACACCAAGATAAAACAAACTAATAACTCTCTCATACTATATTTACTATAGCAACAAACTCAATGCATGCACCATCCCCACTATTTTATAGTCAATAGCAAATCAAAATATTGCATGTGGGTTATAAATACTTGTGTGCATGGATGCATGCATCAATGTCCATTTACTCCAATGCACGACTTAATAAATGAACACAAATATGTAGATCATTTATGAATAACCTAAAAAAACTATATGTAGATCAATTTGGAATGGGGGAGTAGTATACATATGTGAATATGTGATTTAAATTTAACAATCGGACGGCATTTATTTCACCGTAATAGGAGCCGAGCTATTTGCAAATAATTCTGTAAACAAGTAGCACAATTAAATTAGACCAATCAAGATTCGAAAATAAAAACTAAACCAATTAAGGCATGGCCATACCAGTTTGTTGGATCGCCATAAAGCACTCGCATTTACTGGAAGACGTTGAAAGTTAATGTGCCGATCGAAGATTTATTGCAACTTTTAACTTGGCGACAAGAGGATTCATAGAGCCATGGCCGTGCATTATTTGTCCAACACAAAAGCTCGTATTTTTTTTCCATTGGCCATGCTTTTTCAGCCGTACGATCATATCCTTCTGGGTGTCTCAACACTCTTCAATCCCATCTTGAAAATTAATTAGAATGGCAAAAAATTGTCGGAGATCGACGAAAATTTATCTGGTACACTCCACTAGTATGCATGATTGATGAGTTTTTTTTTTCGATTACACAGCAGATGCACACGCACAAACACCACTACGCACGTAACATCCACACTCACACACCCACCAATGCGTCTCTTAACACACTCTCAAAGAGACTAAAATCAGCACATCCCTAATTTTACTAAAATTCCGTTGAAAGCACACCTGCATATCTACAATATTCGTGGACACCAGGATTTGAATCCTAGCGGTTGGAGCCATGTACCCACGATTCCACCACTACATCACTAATGTTTTCCCCGATGAGTGATGCACCGGTGCTCTCTACCGGTACCATTCGTTATTAAGGGTATATCAGTATTTTACTAGTACAATGATTAGTGGTAACTTTGTCATTTAGGTTTTTCCCTGACCAGATCGATATGTGGTCATCCATTGCGCTGGCATCAATCATATTCTACCCAAAAAGCCAAAAAAGAAAGAAGGAAAAAAGTTTAGTTACTACTAAATGATGAATATACCCATTCGCACTTTTTCTTTACTATGATGCCCCTTCACGTTTCCACTACCGCTAACTAGGATGGTAGTATAAATAGATCAGAACCCTTTGATTAAATGAGATCAATAGTTTATTTTGTAGAGATTATCGTAGTAGGACTCTTCCCCAATCGATGAGTCTATTTGTCATGATTTTCATGCATAGCTGACAATATTGTAGTTTTTGGTCATGGGTTATTTATCGTTGCCTTCTGTTTCTTGAGCCTACTTTGAAAGGGTGTACTGTATTATTAAAGGATATATGCATGTAATGTAGGTACAAATCTATTGCCGTGGGTGTACATGTGTATTTTTTGAAAAGAAAATAATTTACTCGCTCGATCCGTTCCAAAAATATAAAGATTTGTAAGTTGTTTAGCCAATATTAAGGTTAGGTCAAGAGATTCCATTTTGGTCACTTCAGTTATTAATTATAAATTTTGAATTGTTCATATTTCCTTCCCAAGCACCTAATTGGTTGTGAAATCATTGAAAATAATGGGAACCATGGAAATCATCACAATAATCCTTAAACTATGGTATAAAATTTGGATCCTAAAAAACCTTATACTTGGATGGGGGAGTAATAGTTTTCTTTATATTTTTTAATAGAAAAAAAAGTTAAATATAGTTTGGGAATTTACTCAACTATTCAGTACTATATCCTTTCTTCAGGCCATGTCTATTAGCCATACTTTCTGACGGTCTCCATCAACTGTGCCTCCAGCAAAAACATTTGTGAAGAGTTTCACTTGATTGTCGTCTCTATCTGCCACTGGTGGGTAGGTGGGCTTTGAATCCCAATTTTGTTACTCCCTTCGGCCTCTCATTGGGCCAGCAGATAATCCTCTTTCTTTGACACGCCAAACAAACCAAACAGATAATAAATTAATCCCATGATCACGATTAAATTAAATGGATAATCACCAGCAGTTAACGGAGCACACCAACAACCAGGAGATTAAAGTGGGCTCGGTCAATCCAAACGGCTTGGAAAGTGATTACTATCCGCAGTAGCAGCATCAGCTGCTGCCATGGAAGGAGAGAGAGAAAGAGAGAGAGATCTCAGCTAGCTTGGCGCCAATAAATAGGAGCCCGGGTCATCGGCGAATCCATTGCCATTGCAGTTGTACCCTCCTCCTTCTTCTTCTTCTTCTTCTTCTTCTTCTTCTTCTTCTTCTTCTCTCTACTCACTTGCATCTGTAGAGAGAGAGAGAGATGGCAGGAGGTGACAACAACTCCCAGACCACCAATGTCGGCTCAGGTCACGAGCAGAGAGCCATGGAGGAAGGCAGGAAGCAGGAGGAGTTCGCCGCCGACGGCCAGGGCTGCGGCCTCGCCGTCTCCGTCCCCTTCATCCAGAAGGTGATCATCATTTCATGTCTTCTTCTTCCTCCTGATCTTGAGAGTTCTTGATCTTGACAATGGCGGGCGCGCGCATTGATCATGGTGTAGATCATCGCGGAGATCTTCGGGACATATTTCTTGATCTTCGCGGGGTGCGGGGCGGTGACGATCAACCAGAGCAAGAACGGGCAGATCACGTTCCCGGGGGTGGCGATCGTGTGGGGGCTCGCCGTGATGGTGATGGTGTACGCCGTGGGGCACATCTCCGGCGCGCACTTCAACCCGGCGGTGACGCTGGCGTTCGCGACGTGCCGGAGGTTCCCGTGGCTGCAGGTGCCCGCCTACGCGGCGGCGCAGATGCTGGGCGCCACCCTCGCCGCCGGCACGCTCCGCCTCATGTTCGGCGGCCGCCACGAGCACTTCCCCGGCACGCTCCCCGCCGGCTCCGACGTGCAGTCGCTCGTCCTCGAGTTCATCGTCACCTTCTACCTCATGTTCGTCATCTCCGGCGTCGCCACCGACAACCGAGCCGTAAGCTAGCTACCACGATTTTAATCCCTTCATTTAATTTAATTGCTCCACTAATTATCTAGTTTATTAGTTTCTATATATCTGTAATTTAATTGCTCCACTAATTAGGATCGATTTGATCCTGATTAATCTGAAGTTTTGAGGTGATACTAATTCTGTTGACCATGCATGGATGGATGCAGATCGGGGAGCTGGCAGGGCTGGCCGTTGGTGCAACCATCCTGCTTAACGTGCTGATTGCTGGGTACGTTTTAATTTGTTTTTTCTTTCTTTCTTTCACACACATCACCTCTTTCATGATGATAATTAATTAATTACTCTTCGTAATGAAAAGTATTTCAAAGAGGATCTAGAGGCTGAAAATGTGTTGGTATCGATCCACTTTTTTCCATGCCCATGAAACATATAGTAGTACTAGTATATAATTTCCAGTCAAAATTAAGAAAAGAAGGGTCAGATTCAGAGTTTCAGACTAGATCAGATGTGTTGCGTCCTTTTCGGTAGGGAGAGTGCGTTTTGAAGGAGCCAAAGCCAACCAATAAATTCGGTCATGTGGAGCGCAGGGCTTTGAGTGTGCTGCGGTTGGTGCAGTGAAGATCGGCCTGCAACCAAGCATTAATGTCAACTTAATTACTCCTCCTACCTCCGGCCGCCTAGCTCGTAAATTCACACTCTCCACTCCACTCCACTCTATCCAACCTTAATTCGCCCTCCACTTCACTCCCCACCCATGGTGCCTGCCTCTCAATAACTCACCGTTTGATATAGTTGTGACATACTGGTCGAGTTTAGTTTCAAATTTTTTTCTTCAAATTTTCAATTTTTTCATCACTTCAAAACTTTTATACACACATAAATTTTCAACTTTTCCATCACATCGTTCTAATTTCAACCAAACTTACAATTTTGGTGTGAACTAAACACACCCACTGTATGGAGTATGGACCCGTTTGATACAGCTCTTACTCGCGAAATTAGTCTATGGTTATGGAATGGGTATTGTTATTAGTCTACGTTTAATACTTCTAATTAGTGTTCAAACATCTGATGTGATTAGTGTTTAAACAGCTGATGTGACAGAGACTAAAAATTTTTAGTCCCATCCAAATAGCCCCTAAGATTTTTATCCCGTGAAGCTGAAATTGTACCAAACATCATTTCGCTCCTAAAAATTACACCACGAATTAAGCCTTATGAATTTGTAGATTTTTGTTACATGGTTCTCAAACTACAATTTCTTCTTTTCACAATTTCACTAAAGCTTAGATAACTCGTTCTTATCTATTTTTTTTCCAATTAATGTATAAATAATGTTTAGTCAATTCTTATAAATAAATGCCCCTAATCGAGATTAGAGTCCGTAAAAAAAGCTGAAACAGAGTTTTTGTGTTTTGTTGAAGAAAATTCATTTGTACCCTTTTCCCTACCTTTAACCAGCATCATTTTATATTGGACAATAATGATCAACAAGCCCTAATAAAGATTTGGGAAGAGAGATTCAGAGATTCAGATATTCTTTTCAGAAAAAAAAATGCAGAGATTGATGACATGTGTATAAATTTCTGTTCAGGCCAATCTCGGGAGCATCGATGAACCCGGCTCGGAGCCTGGGGCCGGCGATGATCGGCGGCGAGTACAGGTCGATCTGGGTGTACATCGTCGGGCCGGTCGCCGGCGCGGTGGCCGGAGCTTGGGCCTACAACATCATCCGCTTCACCAACAAGCCCCTCCGGGAGATCACCAAGAGCGGCTCCTTCCTCAAGAGCATGAACCGGATGAACTCCTCCACCTAACCTCTAGCTAACCACCAAGAACCCTAATTACTACTACCAGTACTACTACTACTATCTGTTTGAGATCGAGATCGAGATGCTTGATCGATGCACCGCATCACAATTAAAAGGGGAAGAGATGGATGAACTACTATTTGTGACGTACACATAGTAGTAATTTAATTAGAGTTAGTTCGTTGTCGTCTTGGCTATGTACCGCGAGGTCTCCTTTGGAATGCAGGAATTTTATAGGAATTCTATGTTGTGTGTTTTTTTAGACGTGGGGATTTCTATGAAATTCGTGTGGAACTTCTCTGCCTCCGATATATGTAGAACTTAAAAAATCTATGTATATGTGCGTGTGGAATAGTATGTTTTGGACCACGTGATAAAATTGCAGAGTATTTCCTTGCAGATTGTGGTTTTCTTTAAGTATTTTGGTGAGTATGATAAATTTCCTCCTCTATCCATGCTTATGAAGTTCAGTATTTCGACATCTAAATTATCAAGAAAAAAAAGGACATGTTTGAAATAAGAAGGGAACTTAATTTTGTTTGAAATAGGGAATGAGCTTAATTAACCATGTACATAGCAAGTGACAAAAGACGTGTCTTCCATGTAATCGAGGAGAAAAAATAGTACCAATGAAATGGATTAATGGAACCATGGTCAACCGGTGTGCTTGGAAAAAGCGCATCGGAATTACTTATAAAATGAGCCTTTTGCTAGCATTTCTGCATTTGGCTTTGATGTGGTGTCTTTTCTTGGACTAGGAGCAGTAGCATTTCGAAGAAATCTATGATATGTGGTAGCAATAGTTGAAAGATGTTAAAATTGATTAGATCTTGCATGGTCTTTGATAGTATATATTCTCACGGATTCATTGTGCTTAAATAGAAACCCGTGTAGAAAGGTACAAAATCAAGCGGTGCTGCTGAATGTTTCACATCTCAGATTTTGGTTTCATAAGATCAATTTCAGGTTCAGTGAGTTTGGATGGGCTTTAATTTGTGTTAGGCTCTTGTTTGGATGGGCGTGGATGGACCAAGGCTAAGACCCATCCAGTGATCCAGAGAGACCTTAGGGAGCCCAAATCCAGGCCCAATCCCCACCAAAATGAACAAAACATGACTTCTTTTTAATTGTACTGAACTGAACTGTTATGTTGCATGTCTTCTCTACTTGCCCACCAAACAATTAACCTTCCTAGCTAGAAAAGAAAAGAAAAGAAAATCTTACTAGATATCCACATTTGCACAGATTAATTGTACATTGCATTTGCCAGATACAAGGTGAACAAGGCTAACAAACAAGAAACTCCAGTGGTGCCCCTGAGAAGATGCTCAATTCATCTGCACCTTCACATCGGTAGCATCATGTTCCAATATCTGCTTCCAGTCCCCTTGTGAAGAAAATATATCATCATGGCAATGCATCATTGCTATCTATTGTCATATGTCATGGATGAGAAAGCTGAGGACAACTGACAGAATGCCAAATTACAGGGGATTACAGACATAGAGCAAATGCATATGCATATGTACAGTTGCTGCATTGGGCTCAAAACAATTGCCAACATTTCATCCTATCTAATCCTGGTGCTGCAGCTCACAGCTTCGAAGAAGGGGAGCTTGAAGATGGGAGGTAACCACTCTCCATACTGTTCTGCAGCAAGATCGAAGGATCGCTCGATGGCGCGTAGGACCACTCCGTTAGGCTGTTGTTCATGGATTGATTGGATTGGGAGTAACTGGGCCTGATGTATCCACTCAAATCTTCATCAGGTACAACCTCGAGAGGGGCTTGGCCACAGAGCATGCTCACCACCGAAGACATTCTTGGCCTCTGAACAGGTGATGTGTTTGTGCATAGAAGAGCTACATTGAGCATCCTAAGTGCTTCTTCTTGAGAGTAGTGAGAACCAAGACGCTGGTCAACGATTTCCAGTAGTCTCCCTTCCTGCTTCAATCTTTCAGCCTATGGGCAGAAAATAAATCAGATTCGTGTTTAAAATGTGTAAGAGGACTATCAGCAGTTTACTTGGTGATATTAACTTGCAAGGCTAAATTTCTTGGGTGATGCGCCTTTCAGATGTGAAACACTTTCAGTTAGCACTAGGCAATTCTTTCTTCTGGCAAGAAGAATATTGGTTTGTTTGTGGACTAACCCTGATCAAGAGAAAATTGTTTATAGACACACCTAGTTGATTGTTAGCCTTTGTTTGACAGAATCTCAGTACCTACTAGACAGACTGTTTATCCATTGTTATCAGTTGGGTGAATACCAAGAAATTTGGTCTTATTTCACTGGCTATAGAAGAATAGCTGCCATTCAAATGATCAATTTTTGGAACTAACGTTGTTGGTTTATGTTATAATTGACCTTTATTCCTATCATAACATATTTTGAACTGCCAATCCAAATCATCAATTACTCAGCATATTGTCAGCCTAAAATGTGCCAGAGAGCTCTCCAAAGTTAAGCAAACTGACTGTATAGAAGATAACATATCTATGACAGAAATTCGTCCCATAAGATCATACCCAATTCTATGGGGCTGAACGGCTGGTTATGAATTCGAGTCCTAAAAGACAAAAACAGTAACAGAAAAAAGAAGCTAAAATAGCATACCCAGTCAAGAAGATGGAGATATTCGTCATCTGACATGCTACTTGTATTGCTCATTCCACTAACTATCTCTAATGTCACTACTCCAAAACTGTATACATCTGCTTTACATGTCAAGCAACCTCTCGTGGCATACTCAGGTGCCATGTATCCACTGGTTCAAATAAAGAACGGTATCAGATGTTGGATAATAAAGATTTTTTATATAATACAATAATAGAAAATGAAAGGTGAAGTAGCCAATAAAAATATAGAATGACAGCTTACACTGTTCCAGCTATCCGAGTGCTCATACGCCCACGGTCATCATTCAGTTTAGCCAAACCAAAATCAGATATTTTCGGTTGCAGTCTTTCATCAAGAAGAATATTTGATGGTTTAATATCTCTATGGATGATTTTCAATGTTGATTCTTCATGGAGATAGCACAAGCCTTTTGCTGTTCCAAGGCAGATATTATATCGTGTTGGCCAGTCTAGTTTCAATTGATGATCTCCACGTCCTAAAAATTGGTACACTATTAGAATAGAATGCTCTTACCAACTACGATGAGCGTTGAACTAGATAATTGTAGGGAAATTCATTTTGGGGCAGGAAAAACAGTTTGGAAATATCATCTGAATTTATGTAGTCTTACCAAAAAGTGCACGACCAAGACTATTGTTTTCCAAGAACTCGTATATCAGCAGTAGCTGTTCTCCATCAATACAACAACCAAAGAGCCTTACAAGGTTAGGATGCCTTAGGGCAGATATTATTCCTATTTCATTTAAAAACTCACGATTCCCTTGGCTCGACTGGGAAGAGAGTTTCTTAACAGCAACTGTAGTACCATTGGCTAGTGTACCCTGAAGATAGAAGATTGGTTAGCAGTGTGTTACAACTCAGAAAGGACTGAAAGAGGTACTGAATTAAAATGCCTACTGTTAGTTTATTACATCTGAGCGCTGGTCGATTCACCTTTATTATTATTTATATGTTTCTTAGTTATTATGTTCGATCCTCTGAGTATGTTGCAGTAGGGCAGTGAATTACTTATCCCAAAATGTGTATACCATATGCAGTGATGTCATGAATACAAAGTAAATTTCTGTATTCTAACACCTTAAGGGAGAAAACCTTAAGTTCACAGTTTTTACCTTGTAAACAGGTCCAAAGCCACCCTCACCAATTTTATTTGCAGGATCAAAATGTTTCGTTGCAGATTCAATTTCTTTTAAGCTAAAGAAGTACTGTGTCCGTGTCTGAAGATCTGAAGTATCGGTCTTCCTTCCGTGGTAAAAGAATTGTAAACCTGTGATGCACAGTAAAATATTAAAACTAGAAGGTAGAAACACTAGTGTATTTTGGATGTCTGTCGTCAATATTAGCTGATGAGCATATCAATTTTTTTTTATTTTATTATGCATAAGAAGTGACATTCTTCTAGTTTAGAGATAGTTATAAACTTTCAACTGCATAATACAGCCAGAAAAAGGATAGCATCCCCTTGGTCCTTATGTAATGAATTAACACAATTTTGGTTTATGTTGCTCAAGTTGGTTGCTTCAATAATTAGTTTACGGGCTGATACTTGAATTCAAAATTAGTAAATTTCACATCCCAGGTTTTGGGGCATTCGTAAGTTTTGCAATTTGCTTCGAAGAACCCTATGAATTGGGGGGAAATGCTTCATAAAACCCAGGTATCCTACATCATCTAATTCCCATGGTATAGTATTTGTGCATAATATTTGGACAAAAATATTATGCAGTATTTTGTGTGCATAGAAACATTAGGCACTTTCTCAACGAATAGAGTATATGCTTTTGAAAATACCACACATTATAAGAATATGAGTACTTTGCATAAATCTGGTTTTGTTGAACATTTTGCCCAAAAACCTGGGTTGCTTTATACATGGCAAAACCTAAGGTTTTATGCTACAAATTCCCCAAAAGGCCAAAACCTAGGGGTTTTATGAATTTCATAGCTTAGAATCAATGACAAGCATGCTAAACCAGACATAGAGAAGATAACATACACTCATATAGTATGTAGGACAAGGTAGAAAATGAATATCAACTTACCATTTCCTTTCAGATTCTTTTTCCGGAAGAATTTGATATAGCACAGAATTAGCGCAAGTATGACAATCAAACATGCTGCTACTATTATAGTAATCATCAATCCAGTAGAGATTCCATGATGGTTTCTGTTTACTGTACAAGTACTACAGTTAGCTAACTTCCAAGCATATGAGAAGATATGATTAAACAGTATCCATGCTTAATTAGAGAGCTTGAAAAGCACATGTAAAATGTCGGAAAGAAGACAGTTTAGTTGGGAGTGCAAAGAACTTACATTGTATCACAGATATAGCTGAGATCAATGGACCATACACACCCCGGTCAGGAACACCTGTGGTACCTTTGCCTGCCCAGTAGAAGTGAATTTCCAATGTATTATCTGTGATGTTGGTTGTGAAAGTTTTTGTAATTACACGATGGACACCACCAGCCTCATCTTGAATGTTAAAATCCTTCAAAACTTTAGTACCCTGGTAGATTATTGCAAATCTTAGTTAATAATGTCTTAAGAGAACAACAGTAATCCATATTTGTATGATGCTACTTTAACAAGAATTAAATAATGCACGGTATATTGAAGAAAATGAGGACAGGTGTCCAAGAAATCATTTGAGCAGGAAATAACTTACACCAACAAAAAATAAAGTAACCAAGAAAAGAAACTTCCATATTTTATTCATAATTTTATATCCACTTGGGTTGCTGACGATTTCAGATTATCCAATTTTCATCTTTGTCGCTTCTTAATACAAAAAATGGATTTGAAATTGGATTTTGTGGATTTGCACAACTCTGTGTGCATTCATGATTCTGTTTCGGAATTTTTCAAACATTAAAACATGGTAAATTCTATAACTGAGACAACTGTTCCCCTAGGCAGCAAGCAGTTGTTGTTGATCCTTTTTGTTAGTAGGACAATCATTTGCTCCAGATAATATATGAATTCTCCAAATATAATGATGGCTTTTCCATGCAAAATTTCTGATAGTTTTTCAGAATGAAGTAAGAATTCTATAACTGAGACAACTGTTCCCCTAGGCAGCAAGCAATTGTTGTTGATCCTTTTTGTTAGTAGGACAATCATTTGCTCCAGACAAAATATGAATTCTCCAAATATAATGATGGCTTTTCAACACAGAATTTCTGATAGTTTTTTAAGAATGAAGTAAGACAAGTGGTATAAACTAAGAGTAGCAAAGAATTAAGATGCCAGCAAGATTATGACATAAAGAAAAATGGCAAATCCTACAGATTAAGGGAATGGTACCTGGATAAAAACATCAAAAATGCGCTTGCCGTTGCTGGAAAAAGTATGATCTTCTGTAAACACGATCTCAGCAAAATGAAGTTTTACAGAATATTCACCATTTTCCATGCAGACTCCATAGTATTTCAGTGAGAGGGGTGAGAGGCGAGCTTCAGTGTATAACTCAGGGTGATCCAGTGTGAGTTCTGATGTGTTTCTAGCAATGTAATCAGCATCTGGATTACCCACAAAATCTCCTGTACTACTATAGGCCCATTTTCTGTCATTTGATAAAACAAAAGTTGATGTTCCTATTCGAGATGAGTCGTCCTCATAAATATTCCCATCGACCTCAACACTTTTGCCACCACAGTTAATAAATAGGGAGGAATCTGAAGATATTTGAAGGAATTTTTTAGTACCATTTTACACTTAAATTTTAAACTCAGATCTGAATATAAGACTGATGTCCCATCTTCATTGCATAAGAAACTTACAGCGTGGTTTGTCCATGCAGGGAAGATTCTTTCGTAAACATGGTTGCAAACTTGCAAAACAAAAAATCAGAAACCCCTTAATACTTATTTTCTTATATGGATATTTGATATGAAAATATATAATATTGAAATTTCAGTGTGTGATCTTACAGATTGTCATTTGAGGATGAAAAACTTGAAACCATATTTCTGCAATTACAACATGCAAGGCATTTCAACATCATGAAAACAAAAGCTCATTCTATGCAAAGTTCAAATGAGCAGCATACACGTTTGCTTGTTGACATTCATTTGGAGGGTTACCCGTGAAGTTATTATACGACACATCCCTGCAAACATTCATCAGTTGTTATCCAAGAACATATCACCAAAACAGAAAGTGACATATACAACTGATTTTCATTCTATAAAAAGTAAACAAGAGTGACCAGTAGAGAGCATATATGTATGTGCACAGAAGAGTGTTGCATTATAGCATACGCACATGTTTACTTTGTTGCTTGCCTTGTTTTTCAACATCCAACCAGGCAAATCTCCAGTCAGCATGTTGTCAGTTAAGTACCTATTTATAGTAATTGAAATGAGGCGCCTTCCAAAAGCAATAAACAAAACCACCAATGTTGGAGAGAATTCTACACTTTATTTTTTCCAAAATCAAACAAAAAATGTTGACACATAAAGTAAAATCTCAAGGATTTAATCTCACAAATATTGTAGTTGTAGTGCCACCATTCTGTCAAAATTTTGTGGAATTTGACCGGTCAACTTGTTGAAGCTTAGATCCCTGAAATTAATACAGATTTTAATCATGGCATTGAGCAAAACACCAGGGCTTTGTGTGGCCACATATGTTAGCTTCAATGAACAGTAAAACTTATACAACATCCTATAGTAGAGAATGAGTTAGCATGTCAGAAAAACAAGTATTTGTAATTACCAGCATTCAGTGTAAAAGGAGACAATAGGTTATGCCAAGATTACCCCTTAATACTATTACCCCCTAATAGTGCAACAAAAACAAGTGAAATAGATAATGGTAAAAGACACCCTTGTCCAACACATGCAGTAAAAGACACCCATATTTCATATTAGAATAATAAACCATGATATTTCCAATACTAACAACTGACTTTTCTTGTCTCACCCATGATGATGCAAACAGAAAAACCATAACCATATGAACAAGAAAGTTCACTCTAAAAGGTAATGGTTGAAGCAAAATAATGGCTGGATACTTACATGAGTATTAGATACTGCATCTGTCCAAGGTAAGGTGGTATTTCACCATATATGGAGCAGTTTCTTAGGACCCTGTAACATAAGAGAATTTAACATTGTGCTGGAAGTACTAATGTTTTTGAACGAACACTCAAAAGGATACTAAGATGGAACTTAGCATCAATTTTTAAGAGAGAAGAAATGGTGAGAATTTCATATTGTGCTGGAAGTACTAGTGTTTTTGAACGGACACTCAATGTGGGATACTAAGAAGGAAATTAGCATCAATTATTAAGAAAGAAGAAATGGTGAGAAAACCAGAGCTGAAGAGGGACTCGAACTCTGCCCAGCAAGAGCACCTGGTAGCTCCCATACCACCGGGCTATAATGCCGTTCTCTGCTGGAAGTACTAATGTAAGCTAGTAAAAATCACTGAAAGATAAACTTACACTTTTGTAAGGTGCTGTGCATTTTGTAAGGGAGGAAATTTCATGCTCGGTCCACTCAAATCAGTCACTCTCCTGATTATGTAATGGTTACAAGATATATTGTTAAAAACATCAGTAGTGACTCAGTGGTAAAATAATAAAGCATATGAAACATTCATACAGTTCTGTTAAGTTATTCAACAAAGAAATTTCTGGAGGAATAGGCCCACTCATCAAGGTACCCTGCATGTCTCTGAAAAAATCAAGAGAGAAGATTAAAACGAAATTAGAACATTGAACAAAAGTCATTTTCATCCATTTCAACTGCAACTCGTGAAATATTCTACATCAGAGTGAAACTAACATTCTGTTGACCCGTTGCCAATTTTTTATGAAACTGGGTATTCTTCCTGAGATATTGGTCCCGTCAATTCGGCTGCAATTGTTCCAAATTACAACAAAAATTAGAACTTGCTAGTCAAGAAAGGATTTTCTTGAAATAAGGGTGGGACATACAAATCTGTCATATTTGTGAGCCTGGAAAAGGTTGAAGGCAACTCTCCTGTGATGTCATTTGCAGAAATGAAACTGTAAGAGGAAAATGAGTAATAATTCAAGAAACTTTAGACAGCCTTAGTGGAAAAATAATGAGAAACTTCGTTTTCAAGGCATATTCATGCTTCTTTAATTGATAAAAGTTATCAGCATCTGAAGGAGAAAAAAAATCATTCAAAACATGGCATCGTGTTATTCTAATTAACAGTATATAAACTGTAATGGGAACAGTTGAACAGCAACGATGCATTAATGCTATTTAGGTATGGTTACTTATCACATTCATGCTATTTCAAAGTCTTTGCAAATTTAACTTTAAATAAAGAAGTCTGGTTATTTGAATTTCCATTCCCAGTAACAAAATAAGTATCTGTCTTAAACAACGACGCAAGACAAGTGAACCTCCTTAGCAATGAGGATGTAAATAATTATATAAAGGTATCAGTACAGGAACTTACAATCTCTCCAAACTGATGATGTTACCCAACTCTGGTGGAATAGGACCCTCAAGCTGATTGCCTTCTAGATTTCTGCAGGCAAATGGTTGAGGTTCAAAAGTTAGTTTCTCTAATATTTTAGGGGAGCATATCCTATGCACACAGGCCCTCGTGTGTACACACCGTGTACACCAACTAAAAATTATCACAAAAAATTATAGAAAAATTCATACATGTACTTCCAATAGTATTACATCTACGTGCAAAGTCACATCTTCAAATTCATTCTACATAGAGAGTAACAAAAAAGATAAAATTCTGACAGAATACAACCTTAAGACTGTTAGATGTTTTTTTTTTGTTACGGCTAAAATATAATGAATTTGAGGTTTAGATTTTACCCCTAGGTGTAACACTATTGAAAGTACATGTATAATTTTTTTTAGATTTTTTGGTGACATTTGTTAGTTGGTGTGCACGTGTGTATACGTAAGAGCTTGTGTGCATAGGATATGTTGCCATATTTTAGTATACAATTTCAGCCCAGCGAGCTCCAGGTGCTTGTAATCATCGTGCAACCACAACTCACATAGATTTCAAGAAGGGCATGCGTCCAAGCTCCTTAGGTACTGTTCCAGATATGCGATTTCCCTGCAGAGACCTGTAATTGCACTAGAAAGTTGAACAAATGACTACTTACAGGCATTCTGACGATATGATGTAGGATCATGCAAGACATACAGATTAAAAACAGGTAGGCTAGCCCATGATGCTGGAATTGGTCCTTGGATGAAATTGCGTGATAAGTCACTGCAGGGAAAGTTAAACTTTTATTTATGAATGGTGGTGAATGTTCTTAAATTTAAGTAGCTGGATGGAAGCACTTACAGATTTGTCAAATAAGTGAGGTTGACAACTTCTTCAGGTAGAACTCCACTAAGATTCTGACGCATAAGTTCCCTGCCATGCATGTGCATGAACAAAGAATAAAAAAACATTTTAGTGAACAACGAAAGACACTGAAACAGTTGAACTATTCTGGATAAGAACCACCCTAGAGCAATAAAAGAAGTGGAATAATAGGCATTATCCTTACAAGCTGATAACATGACACTCTGTGTTGTTCTTGAACGAACAATCACATGTCAGATTGCTGACTGGAAAATTAGGATAACTAGATTTTGGGTAACTATTGGAATCACTGGCATTAACCCAAGTTTTAGACCCAGCGCATGGATCCACACTGAAGTCCCAATCCATCTTGTTAAGCTTGTGTGCTATTCCCTTAAGTGCTTCAACTGCAAAAGAAAAGGCAATTGAAATTTTAGCTTGTATATCTGTTAGCATGTAAGAACTCAGCAGTCTCAATACAATGTTGTTTGTTTGCTTCCCTCAAAAGAAACAAATAGAAATCACTGGCATCAACAAGGCAAGTATCAAGTGTTCCCGCATGAGCATTTCAAAATGTTGCAATATACAACTTAAACAGTACAGAGCCACAGAACAATGCATAATGAGTGAGCTAGAGAACCTATCAAGCAGTGGATAAAAGGAAGTGTGGTATTGCAATTTCCATTTGCTTTGAGAGTAAAAAAACTAAAATGTTGCACACAAGCCTCATGTTTGATGGTAGCAACCTCCCAGAGCTCGATCTTTATCCTCGTTAGCAAGTGAAGTGAGACATTCATAAATTATCTCTCTCCACACACAGCTACCAGCATAGGCCATGGCCATGACATTAACTTTGAGGCATTGAGCTATCAAACATGCCATCTCTTTCCCTCCAATGCACAATATCTTGTAGCGCATATATGCACATCCATGGCTTTGCACAACTCACTCATCAGCTTAAGCCCATGACTCATTGCGCTCTAGCAACTAAACCTCCGAAAAATTGCAAGTGCCGAGCATTGTGCACTGCCATTCGCCGGTTCATCATTCCTTGCAAGAGGAATGCTTTGCGAAACCATTGCCCACACCAAAGAAGTACAATCACCAGGAAACATATTGTCGTAAATGTCATTAGATGCATACAACACACTGCCACAATGGTTTGTACTGCACATAAAGCCAAGCCAAAGTAGCCAGTGTCTCCTGCCACCGCCCACCACACCAAGCCAACTTTGGCACTCCTAGGAAGTTGCCCGGCTGTGCACCCAGGGCACTCAGCAATTTCATCAAACAGTTGGCGTGCACCACCCATTGGACCATAGCGAACTGTGCACCACTGCATATGCCTAACTGTCATATTACCGGATATGACAAAGGATGGGGAACAGGAGGAGAAGGCGTAAACATGCGGGGGCGTCTTTGCTAGAGAGTTGCGTAAAACTGAATTGTAAAGAGACGTGTGTGACAAGTGGGCCTATGGGCGAAGGCGCGTGGGAGTAGTATATAATCCCCGTGTACTGTATCGAATGAGACAAGCTGAAGAAATGAAATCAATCCTCCCCGAAACTCTGCTTCCTCTGTTCCTCTCTTCCCCTTTCTGAACTCGAATTTATCTCGAAGGTTCCTCGTGTTCATCCTCGTCGCGGCGGCGGAATCTCTCCGGCGGCGAGGTTGTGACACTAACTCGCACCTCCGGCACAAGATGGGATCTTCATGAGTCAAGACGAAGAGCTCGCCCAAATCAAAAGCCAAAACAACTTCCTGGTCAGATTCGCCATCGCCAAGATCGCACACCCAGGTGGAGGAAACAACTTTGAGTGGGGGATTAACCGAAAAATGGCGATGCTATTTGCTCTTATGCCCCTAAAAGGAATAACAATTTGCATTTCAACCCTGAATGATTCATCAGGGTCCAGGGAATGATATATTTGCTCTTAAGCTTGATGAGAGAATTTTTTTAGAAGCGTCCTGAGAGAAGCAACGATTCCGCAGGAACTCCCTGTGTCCTGCACCCAGTTCACTCGAGGATTGACAGGTGCAAAAAGAAAAGAAGAAAAATGGCATTTTGCCATTTCGCACGGTATGAATGACCGTACGAGTTCTTGACACATTGCCTCCCAAGTGAGCAGCAGTGATGGATCTGATGTTAGCAGAGCAGAAGAAATGCCTGAGTGCCCTTCCGGACGGTCTGGGTAAATTTTGCAGATGATCTTGAGACGCCAAAATCAGCGCTAAAAAGCGAAATCTTTGGCAGTTTTTCATCTCCACAGATCAAAATAAACAAACATTTTTTTTATATTTTTCTTTCCGGGGATTGGTAGAGGGCTAGAGGCTAATCAACTACAGCGTGTGGCGGCCATCGATCGATTTTGTAGTTGCGGTTGCAATGACAGATTGGGAGCAGCAAAAAATCCACAAGAATCTCAAGACAAAGCTCAAGCTTAGCTAAGCGAAAACAGACTTAGGCGCATGCTTACTACAGTAATTAATTCTAATTAACAAAGAAATTAGCAGCAACAACCAAAAAACGAAACAAGAAGAAGAGCAAAATCCGAGAGGAAAGCTAGCTAGCCGCCGTACGCAACTCACCTTCTTGCTGCGGCAGCCTCTGAGTCTGCGCGGCCGCGGCGGCGCACCGGCGGCCATCTCTGCAGCCGGCGCCCAGCAGCAGCAGCAAAGGTAGGAGGAGGAGGAGGAAGAGACGGCTGCCTCCCACCATTGCCCTTCGGCCCCTCCCAATACTGGGCAAGCAAGCAAGCTACAGAGAGCTTTTGGTAGAACTAAGCTAAGGTAAGCTCCTCCTCACTGTGCTCATGCTGCGCGTGAGAGTGCGAGTGCGACGCTGGTTTTTGGGTGGAGTTGCGTATGGGTTGTGGTTGTGCGTCGCGGCGGCGGTAGGCCATATCGCAGCAGGCTCGGGTTTTTGACCAGCTGGGGGATTAACGCTTAATGCGCGCTGACACTGCTCCTGATCGGGGTTTTTTTTTTTTTGTTCGCGGATAAGAGGTAGGAGTAGTACGGAATTTCTTTCTACTGTACAGTTTCTACGTCCGGTCAACTTGTCTTTCTTTTTATTTATTAACAAAACGAGAATACTAGTGTGTCCGTCCCAAATTATTAGTCATTTTGATTTTTTATTTTAATATTTAATCATTCGTCTTATTTAAAAAATTAGTATAAATATAAAAAATTGATAAGTTATACTTAAAATACTTTTAATAATAAAGCAAATCACAAACAAAATAAATAATAATTCTATAATTTTTTGAATAAGACGAATGATCAAATATTACAAAGAAAAACTTAAAACGACAAGTATTTTGGGACGGATGTAGTACTACTTTACGTATCGATACCGTTAAGTACGGTCTGGTTTGATTTCGATTATTAGACAGACTGGAGAGATAAATTAAATATTTTTAAAATTTCAATAAATAATCCAAACAAATGGTCCTACGTATTACAGTAAAGTGTTATGATAGTACATGTTTTGAAAACATAGAACAAATAATTTAGAAAAGACAAAAAAAAACAAAGAGATGATATCTCCGAAGGTTTCCCAAACCACACTGAGGCTAGACTCCATCTTCCTTTTGTCGACGATCCAATCTTATAGTACAACCTTTGATTTCTTTAGGCTTGATAAAATATACTACCTCCATAATATAAGGGATTTTAATATTTTACTTGCACTGTCTGATCATTCGTCTTATTTAAAAAAAATTAGAATTATTATTTAATTTATTTGTGACTTACTTTATTATCCAAAATATTTTAAGCACAACTTTTTAGTTTTTATATTTGCACAAATTTTTTAAATAAGATAAGTGGTCAAACGTTACAAGAAAATAGTGAATATCCCTTATACTAAGAGACGGAGGTAGTAGGAGTCACACATTTTGATAGATCTAAAGCGTGCATTGATTGGTTTAAGGGATGACATAGGTTGGGTTAGGTTAGAATCTATTTTTTCGAGTATTTGGCTTGAGGATAAGTGGGATGGGATGCTATCTAATAGGAAATTTTATTAAAACTGACGGATAAATCCAACCCATTATTCTCTCTATCATCCCTTAAAAGATGATCTCTGAAAGAGAATATTCCCTTAAGATCCGGATTGGTTCAAAATTGATGGACTATTCCAAACTATTTTTATATCTGGCTGATATATAAGATATCTTTTAAAAGTAGGATCATTAGGATCATTTCATTCCTCGTGCCAAACGAATGGATGAGGCCGTCACAACTTAAAAACAGAGTTTATCCTATCCCACGTGGCCCCGATAGCAAACCCCTGCTAGTTAACCTTGCACGCCTTCCAACGGTTTTGAGCACATGTACGGAGAAGTATCTGATTGCAAGCTTCGGCTCAAAACATTTTTCGTTATGTTTACACTGGCTGCCTCTCTCAATCTGTGGTAGATTACCATCAACTTCATTCTGCCAGATACAGACATACAGTGCATGTAATGGAGCCAAAAACTGTATTGATCAGCTGTGGCACCAGTCAACCCAAGCATGTGATTCTACTACTGGCTTGGCTAAAAACATGACATTCCCCTTCATCTACTTGGACTAATTAAAGTGGATACCTAGTTTGATGTTTGACATTTCAGTCCACAGGAACTCTCTTTGTGCAAAGAACCAAACGCCACTGCTAGCCAAGTGCTAGTTCTCTTTCCTAGTTCCAAAAGATGAAAAAAAAAAGAGGATCCAAACCTTTCCTAAAGATCAGCAATTGATGCTACTGGTAACATACATATGGTTGGAAGGTGATCTTAATTTCTTCTTCCCTGATGGTGAAATTGGACTGAAAACCACTTTGCTTAGGAATGATGTGAGCTCATGCCATGCATGATGACCAACCAATAGTTGCAAAACTTCATCCTTTTTTTCTGGTAACTGTTAGATTTAATTGGGTAATTGATCCATTTAAATCAATTAAATCAAATAAATTTCAAGGCTCATTATGCTAGGAATTCATGTGAATTCATTCTTTTATGGGATATCAATGGGATGAAGAGTTTTGAGAATTAATCCATTTGATTAGGGAATTGGTAACTTATATCAATTAGTTCTAATTGATGGATGGTTGATGGTTGTGTAGTGGAGGATGGTTCATGGCTAGTTGATGACAATTAGTTGCTCTATTCCTCTTCCTATTCCATTGGTAACTTACATCAATTACTCTTAATTGATTGTTGGTTGATGGTTGTGTAGTGGAGGATGGTTCATGGCTAGTTGATGACAATTAGTTGCTCTATTCCTCTTCCTATTCCATGACTTTTACTCTTCATCTTTCATTCCTCTTATAAAATGAGAATGGATTTGATCTCCCGCGAGAAGAGTAAGACACACTTTCATCCATTTTCCAACGCTGTTGCTGCCACGGTAATCCCATCCCGACGAGTGTGTGCACATGCGTTGGGAGAGTAGGCCTCCGAAACCACGCGCTACTGCGACGTTTGCACGGACGGGCGGGCGATCAGGTTTTTGGGGAGCGCAAGGCGTGACTACTCACTGTTCGTCAACATCTACTTCACCTTCACCAATATGTCGAACACTGGAGACAACGGCAACACTGGATATAAGGAGAAGGAGGCTCCCGTCAACACTAACGGAGGCAATACTGCCTCAAACTCCAACGGAGGACCATTCTTGGGGTATAACCTTCTTACATTATTTCAATTAGAAGTTTTACTGTTAATGTTCATCGCAATGTCAACATTGTGTTATTATGTGATTGTTGATACTTATTCTACATTAAGCATGCTCATGTTAATTACATTCACCACTATCACTGGATCAAATCCCATTGTAAATATCATGTTTATTATCTTGTTATTTTGGATTAAAATATGCCGAATTATGACCAAATTTCCAACAATCCAAAAACCTGATCGGTCATTTTCGGTAGTTGGCTTTGCTGCAACACTGAAACCACATGCTTTTGATGGTTCTAATTATGAGATGAAAAGCACGTGCACTACTGTGGTTGACAGCGATGCAATGCTTCTATGTTTCACGGGGCAAACGAAGTGAACCGCCTCTCTCTCCTGAGGAGGAGGCTAAGTTCGAGGCTTCGGATTGCCTGTTCTGTGGAGCATTGATCAGTGTACTCGCTGACAATATAGTGGACGTGTACATGCACATGCCTTCAGGGAAGGACATGTGGGATGCACTTGAGGCCAAGTTCGGAGTTTCCGACGCCGGCAGCGAGCTGTATGTCATGGAGCAGTTCTATGACTACAAGATGGTCGATGACCATTCTGTAGTGGAACAGGCTCATGAGATTCAGATGCTGGCAAAGAAACTTGAGAACAACAACTGTGAGTTGCCGGACAAGTTTGTGGCGGGTGGCATTATTGCCAAATTGCCACCTTCTTGGTCAGACTTTGCTACTTCTTTAAAACACAAGAGGCAAGAGTTCAGTGTTACTGATCTCATTGGCTCTTTGGGTGTTGAGGAGAAGGCGAGAGCAAAGGACAACCGGGGCAAAAATATCGAGGGAGGTTCTAGTGCCAATTTGGTGCAAAAGAAGAACCCTCACGCATCCCACAACAACAACAACAAGAAAGTCAAGCCTGATGTCAAACCAAAGGCTACAACCAATTTTAAGAAGAAAGGCAAGGGAAAGGCCAAGGGCGACTGCTTTGTGTGCGGTAAGCCTGGGCATTGGGCGAAGAATTGTCCTGATCGCAAGGACAAGAAGTCTGCCAACATGGTTATTAGCGAGGGCGGAGGAACATCGGGGTACAGTAATTTTTTAACTACAGTTCTCTCTATTTTTCATTCACCTGATTGGTGGGTTGATACTGGTGCTAATATTCATGTGTGTGCTGATATTTCCTTGTTTTCTTCTTATCAGGTCGGGAGAGGTTCCTCCTTGTTGATGGGAAACGGGTCGCTTGCGGCTGTTCATGGTGTTGGTACGGTCGATCTAAAGTTTACTTCGGAGAAGACCGTGCAGCTGAAGAACGTGCAGCATATCCCTTCAATAAAGAAGAATCTAGTTAGCGGCTCTCTACTGTGTAGAGATGGTTTTAGACTTGTGTTTGAATCCAATAAATGTGTCGTATCTAAATATGGAACTTTTATTGGAAAAGGTTATGACAGTGGAGGTCTGTTCCGTTTTTCTTTGGATGACATGTGTAATAATAATAATAATGTTGTGAACTATATTCGCGAGAATGATGAGTCCAATGTGTGGCATTCGCAACTTTGTCATGTGAATTTCGGTTGTATGACGCAGTTGGCTAACATGAGTTTAATTCCAAAATTCACTTTGGTCAAAGGTTCCAAGTGCCATACTTGTGTTCAATCGAAACAACCTCGCAAGCCTCACAAGGCATCTGAGGCGAGAAATTTGGCACCACTAGAACTAGTTCATTCCGATCTATGCGAAATGAACGGCGTGTTAACTAAAGGGGGAAAGAAATATTTCATGACACTAATAGATGATTGCACTAGATATTGCTATGTGTACCTATTGAAAACAAAGGATGAGGCATTGCATTACTTTAAGATCTATAAAGCTGAGGTAGAAAACCAACTTGAAAGGAAAATCAAACGGTTGAGGTCTGATAGGGGTGGAGAGTATTTTTCCAATGAGTTTACGTCCTTTTGCGAAGAGTTTGGAATTATTCATGAGAGGACGCCTCCCTATTCACCCCAATCAAATGGGGTAGCCGAAAGAAAGAACCGCACTCTAACTGAGATGGTGAATGCTATGTTAGACACTGCGGGACTTTCCAAGGAATGGTGGGGTGAGGCAATTTTGACTGCTTGTCATGTCCTGAATAAAATTCCAATGAAGCATAAGGAAGTAACACCATTCGAAGAATGGGAAAGGAAGAAATTAAATCTCTCATACCTACGCACATGGGGCTGCTTGGCCAAGGTAAATGTACCTATAGCCAAAAAGCATAAACTTGAACCAAAAACCGTAGACTGTGTGTTCCTTGGTTATGCTATCCACAGTGTGGGCTATAGGTTCTTAATAGTAAACTCTGGAGTACCCGACATGCGTGTTGGTACAATTACCGAGTCCAGAGATGCCACATTTTTTGAGAATGAATTTCCCATGAAAAATACACCTAGCATGTCTAGTCAAGAACCTGTTTTACCCCATGAGTACTTTGCACCGATAAAACACAATGATCAAACGCCTGAGGAAAATCCTGAGGAGGATAACATTGTAGCAACTCGAAAGAGTAAGAGACAAAGGACTGCAAAGTCTTTTGGAGATGACTACATTGTATACCTCGTGGATGACACTCCAAGAACCATAGAAGAGGCATATTCATCTCCTGACGCTGACTATTGGAAGGAAGCGGTACGCAGTGAGATGGACTCAATTATGTCTAATGGTACTTGGGAAGTCGTTGAGCGTCCATATGGGTGCAAGCCTGTAGGATGCAAATGGGTTTTCAAGAAAAAGCTTAGGCCTGATGGTACAATTGAAAAGTATAAGGCAAGGCTTGTGGCCAAGGGTTATACCCAAAAAGAAGGCGAGGATTTTTTCGACACCTACTCACCAGTTGCCCGCTTGACCACAATTCGAGTACTACTTGCTCTGGCAGCCTCTCATGGTCTTCTCGTCCATCAGATGGACGTTAAGACAGCTTTCCTAAACGGAGAGCTGGAAGAGGAGAACTATATGGATCAACCAGAAGGATATGTACTAGAAGGTCAGGAGGGAATGGTGTGTAAACTGTTGAAATCCTTGTATGGCCTTAAGCAAGCACCTAAGCAATGGCATGAGAAGTTTGACACAACACTTACATCTGCTGGCTTTGTTGTGAACGAAGCTGACAAATGTGTATACTATCGCTATGGTGGGGGAGAGGGAGTGATCTTGTGTTTATATGTTGATGACATATTGATTTTTGGAGCCAGCCTCAACGTGATTGAGGAGGTTAAGGACTTTTTGTCCAAAAGCTTTGAAATGAAGGATTTGGGAGTGGCTGATGTTATTCTTAACATTAAGCTACTGAGAGGAGATGAGGGTGGGATTACACTCGTGCAATCTCACTATGTGGACAAGGTTTTGAGTCGCTTTGGTTATAGTGACTGCAAGCCAGCTCCAACTCCTTATGACTCCAGTGTGCTATTAAGGAAAAACCGAAGAATAGCAAGGGATCAATTGAGATACTCCCAAATCATTGGTTCATTGATGTACTTGGCTAGTGCAACGAGGCCTGACATCTCATTTGCTGTGAGCAAGCTGAGCCGGTTTGTTTCAAATCCGGGAGATGATCATTGGCAAGCTCTGGAAAGGGTCATGCGCTATCTAAAGGGTACAATGAGCTATGGAATTCACTATACTGGTTACCCAAAAGTACTGGAAGGGTATAGTGACTCAAACTGGATATCTGATGCTGGTGATAAAGGCCACAAGTGGATATGTGTTCACACTTGGAGGTGGCGCTGTTTCCTGGAAGTCTTGCAAGCAGACCATCTTAACGAGGTCAACAATGGAAGCAGAACTCACAGCACTAGATACTGCCACAGTTGAGGCCGAGTGGCTTCGTGAACTCCTGATGGATTTGCCGGTGGTTGAAAAACTAGTGCCAGCTATCCTAATGAACTGTGATAATCAAACAGTGATTATTAAGGTGAACAGTTCGAAGGACAACATGAAGTCATCTAGGCATGTAAAGAGAAGACTGAAATCTGTCAGAAAGCAAAAACTCCGGAGTGATAGCACTGGACTATGTCCAGATAGCTAAAAATCTGGCAAATCAGTTTACCAAGGGGCTACCACGTAATGTGATAGACATTGCATCGAGGGAAATGGGCCTAAGACCCACTTAGAGTTGCACAATAGTGGAAACCTGTCCATTGTGATCGGAGATCTCGTGAATTTGGATAGCGAAACAAACTATTGTGTAACCGAGAGAAGAGACCCTTAAATGGGCTCATTTTCATGATATACTTCTGTTCTATTCTGTATGGTAGGATGGCTTATGCCTCAGTGTGTTCCGAGTGGCTTTCATTAAGCAGAGATGTTGACCTGCAGAACATCTTAGAAGGAACACACCTATATGAGTTCGACTGTTAGTCACAGTCTGTGAGATTTGGGTGATCTCTAGATACTCATGAAAGGCCTGGAGTATGACTTATAAGTTCCAACCCGAGGGAATACTAACGGTTGCCTAGTATCAGTTATGGAATTGAGTGAAACCTATCTGCACAAGACTGACAATTCAAGGCTTAGTCCATTGTTTAGTTGTAGTCAGGTGTAGCTCCTTTTCTAGGTGAAAGTTCAACTTAACAGTCTTCACCGAAACACTGGTATATAAAAGCTGCTATGGAATAGAGAGCATTCTCATGAGCCTTGAAATTTGGTGGGGATTGTTAGATTTAGTTGGGTAATTGATCCATTTAAATCAATTAAATTAAATAAATTCCAAGCCTCATTATGCTAGGAATTCATGTGAATTCATTCTTTTATGGGATATCAATGGGATGAAGAGTTTTGAGAATTAATCCATTTGATTAGGGAATTGGTAACTTATATCAATTAGTCCTAATTGATGGATGGTTGATGGTTGTGTAGTGGAGGATGGTTCATGGCTAGTTGATGACAATTAGTTGCTCTATTCCTCTTCCTATTCCATTGGTAACTTAGATCAATTACTCTTAATTGATTGTTGGTTGATAGTTGTGTAGTGGAGGATAGTTCATGGCTAGTTGATGACAATTAGTTGCTCTATTCCTCTTCCTATTCCATGACTCTTACTCTTCATCTTCCATTCCTCTTATAAAATGAGAATGGATTTGATCTCCCGCGAGAAGAGTGAGACACACTTTCATCCATTTTCCAACGCTGTTGCTGCCACGGTAATCCCATCCCGACGAGTGTGTTCACACGCGTTGGGAGAGTAGGCCTCCGAAACCACGCGCTGCTGCGACGTTTGCACGGACGGGCGGGCGATCAGGTTTTTGGGGAGCGCAAGGCGCGACTACTCACTGTTCGTCAACATCTACTTCACCTTCACCAATATGTCGAACACTGGAGACAACGGCAACACTGGATACAAGGAGAAGGAGGCTCCCGTCAACACCAACGGAGGCAATACTGCCTCAAACTCCAACGGAGGACCATTCTTGGGGTATAACCTTCTTACATTATTTCAATTAGAAGTTTTACTGTTAATGTTCATCGCAATGTCAACATTGTGTTATTATGTGATTGTTGATGCTTATTCTACATTAAGCATGCTCATGTTAATTACATTCACCACTATCACTGGATCAAATCCCATTGTAAATATCATGTTTATTATCTTATTATTTTGGATTAAAATATGCCGAATTATGACCAAATTTCCAACAGTAACTCTCTACTAGTACTAGCCAGTGAAAGCAGGTGATTTGGATCAACTTATGATGTGTCAAATCCACCATTACTAGTAGATTATATATACTACATCTTGCAACTGGTCAACAAAGATCAGCTCCAGATCTGTTGTTGGACATAAATTAGAGGCTGTTGTCAAGAACACAACAGTCCACTCTGGCATGGCATGGGCCATGGATGGTTTGTCAATGACAGGTTGTGCTCTCTGACTCTGACTTTCTTTGGCTGGTCTGTTTGCTGCTGACCTGGTCAGCTGCATGGATTAGCAGTGGTATAGTACAGGATGCAAACTATTAAGTCATCGCACACCACTGAGGAAGCAACTATGAATGGTTGATGCTGATGGTAAATGATCTCGGTTGGTAGCAGGTAGCAGGCAGATTAATTATTATCAAGGACTTTTTGACGCATGGTAAGATCGATTTTCTAGTAGCCTATACTAGTCTAGTTTTGAGTAATATGTAAATCCGCAAATGAAAGTTGCTTTGGTCGATTTTGCTTAGGAGTAGTCCAACTTGACAAGTTTATTTTTCAGATAATGTTAAGTAATTAGCTGACCACTAAATAAGTCCTATAAAACGTGCATAGGCATGAGATTAGGCGATAGGGCATTAGTGGCAATGCATTTTTTTAAGGTGTTTCCTTGGAAAATTCCAGGTCATGTTCCACCGCTATGAACATGGAAACTTACCAGCCGTAAATGCAAGAACCAACCACAATTAACAAAGAGGAAGAACTCCAAAAGGAGATGTAAATGAGATGACCCACCCGCACATGAGCACATGATTGCAGTTTAAACCATTCTGATCAACATGCAGCAAGAAATGGAAGGATGGAGACACTTAGGTAGGCAGTGAAGGGCCCTACCTAAGCTTGATGATAAGGTCCACATGAATGAAGACAAGTAAAAATCTGACCAAAAAATGCCATCATGACTAGCAATAGAACAACGCATGTGTATAGTTCCTACGTGTGAAATATCTAGGCCAATGCAGACAGTGACATGCCACAACCTGACAAGGATTAGTTTAGTGACGAATGGTGAACTGAAAATGATGCAATGCATTTTGTGCAAGGCGAAACATTTGGGCATAAGGCCAGACCCAACCCTCCATTTACACTAGTGTCCGTAGCATTAAATCCACTGTCACAAAAGCAAAAATCTGATATGGTAAAAGAGTCAATGAGAAGAGAGGTAAAGATATGAAACTATTTCTCATACAAAAAACCACCTCTACACAAGAATTAAGAATTAAAACAAAGGAATATGTGGACAAAATGAGAGAGAAAAGAGGTGATTGGATGAGAATTTAAAACCATGTGGTTAATGAATCATGACAAAAACGGCAATTATAGTAGACAGTAACAGTTAAGATTCACCATCTACTGAAACAAACGGCAGTTTCTGATTTCTCAAGAACGAGCAAGAAATTGACCATGCAAGTTTGCCTCCTGTAATGCAACCAATAAACTTGATGGCATATTGATATGATCGATTGAACTGGAAAACCTTCTTCAAATTTTGCATTTTCATAGTTTCTGCCCAGAGATATCCTTTCATTCTCCATGCTTGGGAGAATTCAAGTTACAGAGAAAATGTACATTGGGTGAGCACGATTACAACGCACGCCTCAGTGCTCTCTGGTGTGGCATTATTAGTTTATTACCCATATATACGTGAACTTGACAACTTAAGACTTACAGCTCCCAGATTCATGCAGATATGTAGACTTGTTAGCACAGGGATGAAGCTTTGCTTTTATTGTGTACGCTGGATGCTGTATCTTGAAGCTATCTTTACAGGGCAGAACCTGCACGCCGACGCCTTGTTGCGTTAGAGGTAGCAATCTGACCGAGCTGTTCGCCATGGCTTGCTGGGACTCGTTCTCTGACAGGTGTGTAATGCCTCAGCCAAACACCAGTGTATACCTGAAGAAAGAAGCAGCCATCATCAAGAAATCTAGTCTACTAACTGATTAAAAACAAATCTTTAATTATGTGTCGCACGAATCAAATATATAATAAATAGGAATTAATTGGCCTGGCAGCATTGAGAATACACCCAAAAAGGTCTAGATTACTAGAGAGCACAGTATCAAGTGATGAATGTATAAAAGGAGTCAATATATCAAGAATACTGCTGGAGTTTGTTAATTGGCTCTGTATCCCAAGGTAGTGAAAGATATAACTTGCTGTGGTCATAAAAAATTCCTATGCTCCTTGCTTACAGCCCAGAGAAGAGCTAGCCGAACCAAATGATATTCAAAAGGAAAAGAACATATAACTATTTATTTCCCATCACTGTACAGTCACTGTGCAGAATAACGGTGGCTCCAATCTGGCTCAATATTGATTGACAAGAAAATCTAAATGTTTAAGTTGCTCAAAAAGGAGTAATCATAATTCATGATTAACCTGGAGTTCATACTAAGGAAACGTAATAGTACATGCCAAATTTGTTTGCCTATCACTGACCTGCTGAGGCCTCATAATCTTAGTGTCTGGATCATCAAGTGACTCTTTCCAATGTGCTAACCAACCAGCCATGCGAGGAATTGCAAACAGAACCGGGAAGAACTCTGTAGGGAATCCCATTGCCCTGAATCAACACAATCACAATTAGCTACTCAATGACAAAAGGAGAGAAAAGAGAAAAACAGCTTTCCAACTGATGTACCTATATATTAAGCCAGAGTAAAAATCCACATTTGGATACAACTTCCTCTTGACAAAATAATCATCTGACAATGCTGCCTTCTCCAGCGCAACAGCAACCTGACATGGCATCAGAAACCATCACAAAGGTGTATTGGATTTATCAAAGTGTTATTGCAGTTGCACACAGATAACCATGTTGTTCAGAATCCTACTTCAAGAACAGAAAATAATTGTTGTAGTTTTTTGTTCCATTAGGAAAAGGTTTTTTGTTCCATTAGGAAAAGGTTTGGAAGATAACACAGGGCAGTTAACAAAAATGTGACACCATCAATCCTCGAAGAGTGCTAGTTAGCCTGCTTGATATTTTTGCCAAATAACTTTCCAGATTAATCAATCAAATTTCAAGAATTGTGGAAAGGATAGAATATAATCCTAATAGTTCTTGGGATTCCTCTAATACGATGGATCAAATGATCAAAGCCAGCAACCAAAATATGATATTGATTGTAGCACTTGGGTAAGTAGAACACAATTACTACACCGAACAGGTGCTTAATGTTTTGCCAATATAGCTTGTTAACCTCATGTTTATTTTGAGCTTTGCAGTATTAAATATCAAAGGCTTTCTGCGATAACAGTAGTAAATCTGCAAAGTACAAGTGGATGAAGAAACCGACTGAAAGCAACAATCAATGTTTCATATGTATCAGCATATGATTGATATACGAAATTCTGAAGGACAAGAATAGCATAAAAAAGTTTTTTGTTGTCTTGGTGGCTTGTCTATGAATGAGTAGTTGTAGTTGTATGCAAACATCATTAGTATGCTTTTATATCCTCAATGTTTTTTTAAAAAAAAAAATTGCCACCTTCTCATGTACATTACAGGAAAAGGATTGCGAACAGTAAAAGACTAATAAGTCTGTTTGTGTTTATTCAACATTTCAGATCAAGAAAGAAACTAATCAGAAGTATTCCATCCATCTCAATGTGTTGTGCAAAGTCCATATTTCATTGCAAATAAAAGGTAGACCTACTGTTTAGAAATGAATGCTTCATGTTCCTAAGTACATGTCATTTAGCATCCTATAGCATGACCTGACAAAATCTGTTACTTGGGTGTTGATTGCAATGTGAAACATTAACCAAATATTTCACTAACTGAATGAAGGTTACATACATACAGTCATCAGAAACTGGACTTCTTGAATAAAGAAATTCAGCATAACTAACCTCGATAAGAGGATCCCGTCCGACAATAGAGAAGACCTCCTCTGCTAGCTTTCGGATGACTTTAGCACGGGGATCATAATTCTTGTAAACACGGTGCCCAAATCCTGACATCTTTCTCTTCCTAAAGAACAAAATAGATCTCATAAAAACAAGTCCAAACATATAGATTTAAAAAGGTAAAAGCTTAAACTTCATTAAACTAAAAAAGACCTCCATGATTACATTTCAGATCAGAAAATATAAATCAGGACAGGAGTTATATATTACCTGTTTTTCACTCCCTCGATGAAATCTGGAATATTCTCCACACTTCCAATCTCATTTAACATTTTAAGTACCGCCTGGCATGTTAGAAAATGGCATTAGTGCTTCTGCATCATAATAATTGAGTAATGCCTTAATTACTTCTAAAAATAACAGATTTAGAGTCAAGGTTAAAGCGAAACAAAGGTTTTAGAACTAAATTTTCAATTATATAAAAAAAATCCAAGAAAATAAAATTCTCTCTATCAAGGAGGTGACTTATTTACATTGTTAACAGAACAAATTTATAGAGTAAATAGACTGTATGTCTTTGTTACTTGTGAGCTTGATCCTTAGATTCTGATGATGAATGTGTATATAAACTATTAGCAGTCCAATGCAAGAAACAAAAGTGACAACTGCTCATTGCTCAACATTGTTTACCTCGTTTGCACCACCATGCAGTGGACCATATAGAGCTCCAACAGCACCAGAAAGAGCAGTGAAGACATCAACACCACTGTAAACACAGGATAAATAATCAGGCAAGGTCAGACGCCCAATTCTTTGAATGAATGGCATTATCTACCTTGAAGCAAGGTGCCTAGCAGCAGATGTAGAGCAGTTCATTTCATGTTCAGCATGGAGAATAAAAAGGATATCTAGAACCCTAGCAAGTCTAGGATTTGGCTTGTATTCTTTGTCACCCCTGCATCACAGTCAAAAAGGAAAATGAAGTCAATCACAAAATTGAATTGCTTATTGATTTCTAACAAAAGAAAAATGAAAGAGCACATGAGAGAACAGAATACAAATAATTCCAAAGTGATGTGACTTACAAAGAGTCTAGCATATACAAGAAGTTCTCTGAATAAGAGAGACTATTTGTAGGAAGGATAGGAGGTCTTCCAGCTAATCTCAAGTACGCTGCAGCTGCAATTGTTGGTGCCTATACAGAAAATCAAGTTAATATTGCATCAATTATTAGTAAAACCAAACATATATAAAGCTAACTGCTGGGCTTTGCCCGGCAGTGCTTGTTTCCGGAAAAATAACATTATATAAATCTAAAAAGAGAAACATCATTGTGATATGCATCATGACCTTCCATAGAATATCTCTGGCTATTTTATCACTACACTAATTCAAGAAAGAGGGTGTATCATTTAACTGGGCAATTATCCTTGATTAACTTCACTAGTTCAAGAATAATCAGATTTCTTAAGTCATACCTTCCCAAGTACTCGCACAATCTGCTTATCCCTAACCTGCTTCGACTTGTAAAGATCTTGACCCTACACGAGTAGAATATATGTCATTAACAACCGCAAACCATACACATAACAGATGGTCCATACATAATTCAGATATTAAAAAATCCAATTTTTGGCTGATTCTATCATGTTAAGTAAAATCATGTGAAGAAACAACTAGCTCAGTTAGTGCATTTAGAGAATGCTTACTCTAAGAGCAGGGTTTGCATCCGGATGGAAGACAGAAAGCATGCTCATTGCACTGGCAAGGACACCCATGGGGTGAGCATCATGAGGCATTGCTTGTATGATATCCTGTCAACGTTAAAAGAGCACCAAGCTATTAGTTATTAGTACAAATTAAACACAAAAGCTGTCCATATATACTGCAATCATACACAATAAGATGGCAAAACATACCAAGAGTCCCTGGGGAACAGCAGAGTGCTGAGAAATCGCAAATTCCCATCCAGCCAATTGGCTTTGGGTAGGCAAACTTCCGTACACTGCAAGAGCAAACATGTTTTCAACAACAAAAACTACACTGCATTGGAGAGGAAATAAAGGTGCAGAACACTTACTCAGGAGGTAGGCCACCTCAACAAATGAGCTGCTTTCAGCCAACTCTTCAATTGGGTATCCCCTGTAACGAAGAATTCCCTCATCCCCATCAATGTAGCAGATGGATGAGCGAACTGGGGCTGTGTTGAGATAACCAGGATCATAGATCTTAAGGCCCTTGTCGTCCTTTCCAGTGGTAATCTGCAACAATTAACCCCAAAAAAATCCTTTTTAACTCTGGGATGATCTCATATAGCAAAGGCATCATAATATGCACGGAGCTTGAGCTGTCCACACATTGTCTTGAAATTTTAGTCCTAAACCAGAAAGTAGTGAAGTAACATTTGCATAGTTATCTATCAATTCTGTAGTTGCATTCTAGCTTGTTCGCAAGAAATTCCTGCCGATCAAACAGAACAATTTTACTACAACTACGCAGTCAGATGCAAGCACTAGAAGATTTAGGATAACTTCATTGTGAACAAACGGGTAAGCTGCGACCTCATCGAAGTCAACCAGGATAACAATTAGAAATCGCCACACCTATATCCACACAACCACTATAATAAGGAACTAAACTTAATAATTATGCTAGTTTCGACTTTCTGACATCTCCAGGGAGAAGATTTGTCCAAAGGGGGATGGCGATTGGGCGAAATTTACACATCGGTTTTGTCACCCCAATCACGAAGCCTAGAACTAGCAGCAGCAGACGAAAAATTAAGCACAGCCAAGATCGCAATCCCCTAATCCAAGCCGATTCCACAGAAATCCAGCTTGATCCACCACCAAACCCCGCATCCCGAAATCCCGCAACACCCCCCCCCCCCCCATAACCCGGCGCGGATCACGGCGCAGGTCGCGGCAACGAAGAAGCCAGCAGTAAGTATAGTGCTCCTACCTTCTTGAAGTCGGTGGCGCGCACGGTCCCCTCGTCGGACACCTTGACCTCGTACCTCTTCCCCGTCCTCCCATCCACCACCGCCAGCGCGCCGCCCCGCGCCCCCGCCGCCGCCGACCTCTCCAGCGCCGCGTTCGCCTCCCCGCAGGCGGCGGCGGGGGAGGCGAGGTGGGCGGAGAGCACGGCGAGGCGGGCGCGATCCATCGGCGAGCAGAGGAGAGCTGGGCGCGGGGTGGGGGTGGTGGTTGCTTGGACGACTCGTCTGCGTTGGGTTACAGTTGCAGGTTGGGGTTTGTTTGGGTTTGGCTTCCGCTTTGCGGGAATTATCGAGTCGTGGACGCTGCTGCTGCTATTATTATTTTGGGGGGGGGCGATGGAGAAGGTGCAGGACTCGTGGGGGGATCAGATGATGATGATGATGACGACGATGGTGATGACGACCACGACGATGAGATTTGTTTTCGCTGAGTTCGCACGTCTTACGGTTACATTTTGAACGCGGGCTTCTCTTTGAACTCTTATTAAAATACATTCCAATTGGTCTGGTTTGTTTCATCTTAAAATTATTATTGTAACCTAGATTATCGAGCCATATATTACTGTAACTTAGATTATAATAAACTGATATAGAATAAGCTGTTAGTTGTTCTGAATTATTAGATGTTTGTTAGCTGCTAGAAACCCAATAATCTAAAAAAGTACCTTTAGAGTGAATTATCATATTATAGTATGTAATAATCTATCGTAATAAGTTATTTGTTTGTTTCAGCTTACTTCTAATAATCCAAAGCTGAATCAAACATGGTATTATTCCAATTCTAAATAGCCACGATTTTCTTGTGTAATATACCACGTGGGTGCTAATTCTTTTTCTCCTTTTATTTTTCTTTTTTCAAAACCACCATCCAGAACCATCTTAGGGGGGTAATATGAACGGTTTTGCAAAGTTTAGAGGGTTGGATGTCCGGTTTTAAAGTTCAAGGTGCTAAACGGACTTCTATTTAAAGTTTAGAGGGGTATTTAGAAATTTTCCATTCTTTTTCTCCTTTTATTTTTCTTTTTTCTCCCCTTTCTCTTCTTCCTTCCTCTTCATGTGAAAAATAAAAAAGAGGGGAAAAAACAAAAAAATAGAGAATAATGAAAAAAATTGGGATAGGAACGTGCGTATGACATACCATGTCAGTGTTACATAAGATCGGGTAATTTAAAAACTGAATGATACATTTTAACAAGCCATGGATCTAAAAATCTCTACTACTTAGAAAACCGATATTCTTGGTGGTGAGTCATGAACAATCAAACAGCTTAAGTTGTTTCCTAAGATCCTTCCACAAAATCAACACTCCAAAATGCCCCATCCTTGTATCGCGCTCCAACCACCCATCCACGCATCCACTCTCTTCATGCTCCGTCGCACGCGCGCCCGCTCCCCTATTGCCGCCCACCTTCCAACCCTGCTCCCTTCGCCGCCACCAAAGTCGTCGTCCCGCTGCTCATGCGCCTCTACCCATCGCACCAATCCACACTGCCACCGATGACGATTTCCTCTGCTCATCCCCTAACCACCGCCCCCATCCCTCCCAAGTCAAGGTACACGGATGTTCGCGCAAGGGATAAATTCAGGTTTACATGGCATATTTGCCAAGATGGAGTTTGTTAGAGCTTTGTGTCGAATATGTGTACGTAACCGGTTACAGTTTAGGACTTGGAGTTGTAATAGGTGTTAGGACTAGAGTAAGAGCCGAACTTTATCTCGGTTGTAATCGCAAGACGACAATAGCATAGGTATGGATACGACTGGCCGACAGCCTAGCCGATGGAGGGTCGTGGATACCCGGATACACTGTAATATGCTGGATCAGGGAAGAGCGCCCGTAATCAGTGCCCTGGGGATGTAGGCTTCGGCTGAACCTCGTTAACAAATATCGTGCCTTGGTGCCGTCTTCATGTTTGGATCTTTTATGACGTTTCTTCCACATTCGGTTTCCGAGATATATATCGGGCTGGTTTTATAACAGTGTGCACGTGCGGCTGCTAGGGAGAAGGGAGTAGGGAGGCACTCGAATGACTGTGCATTACATAATATAATTTGATGGACATAAAGAAGATTAATTAGATCACCACCCTAAAGATAGAGACAACACTATCCACGGTTAGTGAAAATCCTGCAAGCTACATGTAGTCCTTGTTCTGGTCAAACCTAAAAGCAGACTCCATGAAATTAGCGCCTGATGGTTCTACCAATGAGAACTTACGCACAGTGTACATCACCGCCGGCAACATCCAACTTACACATAGTGTAGTCACAAAATGCGAAGAACAACCAATGACGACAATCAATGGGCCACAAACCAATGTGGGGTCCCACCCACGGCATCAACTGCACGAAGAAGGTTCTCTCAAGCGGCTCTCCCATAGAGGATGCGATATGATTCACCGCTGCCGCTCATCCGAAAGTCGGAGAGAGGTTTTCACCTATAGATATTGGTGTGGTGGAGGAGGAGAAAACCCATCATAACGACGTCTATAAGGAGGGAAGCGGTGCCACATATAATCACAAGACATTATACATGCATGAATATATGTTGCTGCATTACTCTAGCTACCAAGTCAGCTCAAAGCATAAATGAATTGAAGCCTCGCTCATTTTGGAGATAAGAATTTGAGCGGCAGAATATCATGTCGAGATGAGTGGGTGAGATACTTTTTGACGTTGGTATCTCATCATTGAAGTATATACTCTCATATCTCTCTTCCTTTTCCTTTCGTGAGGTATATGTCGGATATATGCACCTTTTTATATGTATCTTTTACAGAATTGATCTATCTAGTGCAGAATCTTATCTATTTTAGCCTTACATGCAACATAAACTTGCTCTTCTGATAAAGTCGATTTACAACACGTGCACTTATCCTTTGTATATCATCTAAATACTCAATCCATTCTAAAATATATAGCTATCTTATATATCTAGTCATAGCCATAAATACATAGCTATGTTTTCGGAGCCATCGTTTCGCTTATTGGCGGAATAAGCAAAACTGTATATTTGCAAAAGAAAAGTAATTTGTGAATAAAATTTTTATATACGTGTTCTTAGCGATCTAAAAGCAAAGGCTAAAAAATAAATTTCAATGAAAAAAAAATCTTAAAATCATCTCTAAATTTAAAGTTGAAAATTCAATTTTAGCTAATAAGTATAAATATAAGCGAAAAGATGAGACCCAAGAGAGGGAGGGTGAAGTAGTCATTAAAAATTCTAGAACAAAAATAATAACATAGTGATTACAACTATATGTTAAACTATGTTTTTTTATGTTATATTTATCCATATATAACTCACTCTGTATGTAAAAAAAATAGACAAATAGTAATAAGAGAAAAGAACCCCTATTTTCTCTGTCTTAAAATGTAGTCGTAGCTATTTCTATCTACAGAACATGCACTTATTCATATCCACATCCAGAAATAACTATATTTTGAGGCTAAGGGAATATAAACAACCACTTCTCATTAACATATTTAACTGGGACAAATTGGGAGTAAAAAAATTAAATTAAATGCGTCTTAGTCTCTTAATAATTGAATTAGATATCTTGAATCATATATCCGATCATTTTAAATTGTGATATATCCATATCAAATAGAGAATATATCTCTACTATTATAAATACTGAAGATGATTTTTTGCCGGTACTTTGATATGTCATTCGTGTATGAGTCGGTTTTCAAGTTCGTTCGCTTTTGGAAATACAGATCCGTACATATTTGAGTCGGATTCTTATAATTTCGTTCGCTTTTAAAAATACAAGAAGGAGTTGTATAAGAAATCTCTTTAAAAAAACTCGCATGTTAACTTAACATGATTTTTTAGAAACATATATATCCAAATAAATTCTCACAGTGAATTTCACAATGAACAATAAAATAGCCTTCACCCGTTGCAACGCACAGACATTTTTTTAGTAACTATATAAAGACAAAAATGATACTCCCTTAGTCCCATTTTAAGTTTTCAGTGTCCAACGTTTGATTGTTCGTTTTATTTGAAATTCTTTTATGATTAATATTTTATTGTTATTAGATGATAAAACATGAATAGTATTTTATAGACGCTATTTAATTTTTAATTTTTTTTATAATTTTTTTAAATAAGACGGACGATCAAAATGTTAGACGTATAAACACACAACTTCATTTAAAATAAGCTATATATATGATGTGCCATGCATGTACCACGTGGAGCATCGCACCACACGCATGAATGATGTATGTTTTAATTTATATACGGACACACATCGATCTTACATAAAATACCTGTGTGTGTTTATATATATATATATATATATATATATATATATATATATATATATATGTATGTATAATGATCCATTTCGTTTACTACATCACATAATTGACCTATGTGTGTATGTATAACGGTACATATATCGCACACCACATCCGCTCACTATATATATTCTTAATTACACACAAGTAATTAACTAAGAAACACCAATCACACACTGATCGATCTCTTAACTCTTAACAAGTAGAGTATTAACTACACGACAGGGATAATATTGCAGCTAGCTCTAGCTACAAACTAAACTTAAAGCATGCAGCATATACATATAGATATATAAGTACATATATATCATCATATGCTACGTTTATTCGATCGTTTACCACATGGATCTATATAATATAGATACTGCATGCAAATTAATGCATGTAATAGCTAAGCTAGATTAATTAAGCTTGGCGGCGGCGGGAGGTGTAAGGTCCGGTGAACCTCCGGCCGCCGGAGCCGGACTGGCGCTGGCAGTTGAAATAGACAGCGGCGACGGGCGCGCCGAGGTTGTAGCGGCGGGCGAAGGCGCGGGTGGTGAAGTTGTGGCGCACCGCCGGCGCGTACACCGTCTCCCTCCCCAGCTGCCGGAACAGCACCAGTACCATCCTGTGGATCCCCGTCGTCGGGTTCGGGCTCTCGTAGCACACCACCTCCCTCCCTGCATTTATACATATATTCCGCATCAGATCATATATATATATATATATATATATATATATATTAAAAAATTTGAGTAATTTTGTGCATTTAAAACCATGGTGTCCGGGCACCATGGTGCCCCATATGAGTGTCATATATATTCATAAAT
This sequence comes from Oryza meridionalis, assembly GCA_000338895.3. Lineage (NCBI taxonomy): Eukaryota > Viridiplantae > Streptophyta > Magnoliopsida > Poales > Poaceae > Oryza > Oryza meridionalis. Next base: position 7,811,204 of record CM002525.2, on the reverse strand, counting down.
TTGTTGAAATTTATGGTGCCCATGGTGCCATAAATTTATAAGTGTCATATATATATTCATAAATATATGAACTACTTAAATTTGTTTGGTGCTACATAGTGTCCGGGCACCATTGTTGAAATTGAGTATATAACCAATTTAAATGAGTGAAACTTTTTCAATTACTTAGGTATTAACATTAACCACTTTACTAACTAGTTCAAAGTAAGTTTGAACTGAATTTGAACTTGATTTTTTTAGATTTTGATTCTAGGTATATATATATATATATATATATATCGTCAATTCGTTAAATATTTATATGTAACATTAGTCAGTTTATTTTAAGCTAACCAACAGAATTGAGAAAGTATTGTACTATTTGAGTCTCGATCTCAAGCCATGGATCTAAAAATCCAGCTACTTAATTAGATAGTTTTAAGTAGAGATTGAATGTACGTACCATATGTAGCATCGGTTGAAGCCGGGATGTCAGTCACCATCCTGCACATACACACGCATGGACATAAATCGATAAGTAGCTAGTTAGCACATAGATCCATATATAGAGTTCCATATATGTACATATTGATCGATCTCGATACATATGATCTAGCTGTACTGCATCATGGATCGATCGATCGATCGATTTATGTATGTATTGTGTGGTTCGAGATGAACTAACGCACACACCGATCAACCACGTGGACACAACGCATGCATGTACATCCATGACATGGCGCACATTTGTACGGTAGCTGATCGACGTACACGCGTGCAGCACCCATTGTTACATGTGTATAATTTGGTCTCTATCTACATACTCCCTCCTCCCCTAAATATTTAACACCATTGACTTTTTTAAACATGTTTGACCGTTTGTTTTATTCAAAAACTTTTGTGATATATGTAAAACTATATGTATACATAAAAGTATATTTAACAATAAATCAAATGATAGAAAAAGAATTAACAATTACTTAAATTTTATGAATAAGACGAACGGTCAAATATTTTTAAAAAAGTCAACGGCGTCAAATATTTTGGGATGGAGGTAGTATATACTATACACAATTACCCACAGTTTTTTCTGCATGCAAGTTGCAAGCTGCATTTGCACCGTTTGTTGCGCACACAGGGGCAGCGCATGCGTATGCACGTATACCCTAGCTAGCTCTAGCTACCTAGGCTTGTGCGTGCAAAATGATCGGTTTAATTTATTTTATGGAATGCAAAAAAATTGACACTAATTAAATTGATTGATAATTAACTGAGATCGATGTAGCTAGCTATAGCTACTATATAGTGCTCACCAGTGGAGGTATTCCCTTAGAGTTGGGTTGCTAGGGTTAGGTGCATCAGGATCAACCATCACCTAGAACATAGATGGGTATTCACAAAGTTAGCATAAATCCATGCATGAACTGATGAACATAAATATCATATGCATATGATCAGGTGTCAGTTCTACAGGTAATTAGCACGTAAAAGCTTTACACGTCAATATATTAGCACCAAAATTATATAAAGATGACACGGAGATATATAGTACCAGAGTATATGCGACGCGAAGATCGTCTCCCCCAACTTCGACCACCGGTTTCTCGGAGACCGCCGGTGCGCGAAGCTCCACGCCGCTTATGACCGGCATGCCATCATCACCATACATGACGGTGAGATCGACGGTGCTGATGAAGGGATCCAGGACATCTCCGATCACACGCCCTGTAGCCAATGAATCGTTGGCCATTTCTGACGATTTGCTTGATTGGATCGAATTGCTAGATAGCTATACTGTGCTGGGGATTGAGCTAGACTACTGCAGTGATAGAACAATAATACTGCGTGCTACAGGAGCTTGCAGCTGGTATATATGCTGTATATGTTTTTGGGTGTGTGTCGTCGTCGGCGATGGCTAGCTGTGTAGATAGAATTGGTTTGTTGTGTTGGGACAAAAGCTACAAGGGTTGCGTGGTATTTATAGGGTACAAACTGCCGACCTTGCACATCACACATTCGCATGCATCGTTCTCCGGCCGGCGCTTCGGTGACAAAATTATCCTAGATTTTGACAGGTCTGACAATTTTATTTCTAGCGTGTCTTTAATTTGATTTCCTAGGACGGCAGATGTATGTTCAACTACATCTTTATTAATATTTGATGTAGAGACTCGATTCAATTGTGTTTGTTTTTAAGAAAAAAAAATATATGTATCCGAATATATCTCTATTATTATAAAAATTGAAAATATTTTTGCCGGTACTTTGATACGTCATCCATGTTTGAGTCGGTTTTTAAGTTCATTCGCTTTTAGAATTACATTTGTATTTGGGTAGGTTTTTAAATTTGTTTGCTTTTGAAAATATATGAGTCGTACAATAAACCTCTTTAAAGAACTCGCATGCTAACTTGAGACGATCGGACTCCTAATTATAACTCATGATCTTGTAAAAACAATATCCAAGTAAATTCCTATAGTGAATTTCAGTTTAGCTAAATCGTATAACAATAATAAGATTAAAGCTGTGTTTGCTCCAGCCGGTTCCTGACCTAAATAGTATGCACGGAAAATAGAGCGGTTCATTAGCACGTGATTAATTAAGTATTTGCTAATTTTTTTTCAAAAAAATGATTAATATGATTTTTTTAAGCAACTTTCGTAGAGAAACTTTTTGCAAAAAACACACTGTTTAGCAGTTTGAAAAGCGTGCGGACGGAAAACGAAAGTTGGGAGTTGGGAACCAGCTCTTGTGAATAGAGCCTAAGATAGTCTTCACCTATTGCAATGCATGGGTATTTTTTATAGTATATCTTCGTAATATAGAGACTGGATTCATCTCGATTCTATCATCGAAAAAGAATTGAGGCATGCGTACACAGGTCGTAAGCATTTCTCTTTTCCTTTTTAACTTGAAAAGGAAAAGGAATTTCCTTTTCCTTTTCTAACAATTGGAATGAAATACGGATAAAGCTATACATACGCATCTCTAGCGTGTGTGCTGTGCGTGTGTCTATGTGTGTGTGTGACAGCACATCCTTTTTGCCATGTGTGTGATTTCAATAGGCTTATGGATCAACTTTTTTTTTCAAAAAAAAAAAAGAAGGGAAAGCTTAGAATCTTTGAGACTTGAGAGCGCCCTGGAGATCACTGCTGGTACGTATTCTTGGCCTTTCTCGGGTCAAATATTCTCTCCTTCACTATTGGCTTATTGGTTTTCACCTTTTTTTTAGCTTGGCCCGGAATGGATAGACCGACCTACAGATGTGCACCCATTTTTATTCACCAAGGTTGAAGCCATACAATATTGCTGTTGAATTCACTGAATTTTTAGGAGTCACTATACTAATATCAATATGATCTACATTTTAATTTGGCAATGATTTTATTCAGGCATCCACACAATCCGTGCGATTGGATACCCTGAAGCACCACTCCACTTTGTGTTCTACCCTTATCTGCATCTCGTTCTTAGGCTGATCCATACATACCCCTTGCCCTTATCTCCCCTTCTTCCCTCCTCTCTTCCCCTGGGTCTGGCAAACATACTCTAGCTAAGGGCATGTTCTTTTTTTAATTATCATTGTCAGATTATCATGTTCATGCATGCTTTCCAAGTTTCTAAATGGTATGATTAATGCAAAACTTTCTTCATCGGTATGTCTTATTAGTGAACTCTTTTAAATCAACTTATCAGATTTCCAATATTTAATTCGTTTGCTTGTGTCCTCGAATAATTATCATAAATTTAGTTTCATCCATTACTATGATGGCAATGACTTAGGGACCGTTTGAAAATGCTAATGGGCCCTAAGTCATATTGCTTATCCTACAAGCTATAATTATTCTGCAATTTGCTTCATGCTGGTCCTTGCCAAGAAAGCAAACCCTTCTCTCTCTCTCTCTCTCTCTCTCTCTCTCGCGCGCGCGCGCGCACACACACACACCAATCGAGGTGCGTCTCGTTGGGTGTCCGCATTTGAGTTATTAATTAGCTCAAGAGGACGAGGAGATCATCTGCAAGGGAGGATATGCCACCATTGGAGTGGGGATCTAGCTAGATGGTTAATTGGGGACTCTGCTTGATCCATTTGGTGCTAATTAGAGCAAGGCTAATAGTATAGCCGATTGCCGGCTACACTTCATTTTATAGCTAATGCTGAAGCCAACTACTCATACATTAGGTTGCTTGTTGGCTAGCTACATCTCATAAATCAAATAATTAATTATAACTAGCACATGTCAATGTGTATGATCAAGAGTGAAGTGGATCATTGTAGCCAATTTTCTTGTGACATTAGCATTTGTATGCTAGAGAAGTAATCACAAAACACCACATAGTTCACACACTTTTCCGAGGACCAGTAGAGCTCACGACGTCCTAAGGAGCCGGTGCCACCTCCCTCTTTGTCCGGCGAGACATGGTGTTGGTGGTGGGGAACTAGGGTTTTAGGCAGGAATTTCTCACGGGGATGAGAGAGATTATACAAGGTGGAAGAGGAGGAGGGCTAGGGTCGAGGTGGCCAGCGGAAGAAGGAGATCGGAAGCGGCGTAATATTGCGATGGGGAATTTTGGAGCGACTGGATTTCTTTGTCATATATATAGGTAGTTTCATGAGCACGGGAGAGAGAGGCGGAGAAGCGCAGGAGCTGCGCAGGGGAGAGGGGAGGAGAAGCGCGGGAGCCGGAGGGGGAGATTGCACCGTCGGAAGAGAAATCATCGCGGTGGTCTCATGCGCTGAGAATCAATGGGGCGGAGGCGATCGAGAGGAAGGGGGTCAGGAGGGGAGGGTGATTCGGAGGGGTAGCATGATCCACTGTGGTTGCGCGGGCCCCACAATGTGTGTTTTTAATCGCCGGGAGCGGCTGCAAGCGAGCGATACCAACTAAAAATATCTCTATCGCCGGGCTACAAATTAGTCGGTCGTTTTCTTCTATACCTCTTCTCTTCTCTCCCCTTCACACATGAATATGATGATGTGGCATATTATGCAGCTCGTTGAGTCTGCTTATTTTACCTGCTCTTAAGGACGTTGATGTATAGAGAGCCTAGTTCCAGCAGGAGAAGGAATTAATTAGAAGGCGCCAGTAGGTACTTGTATATTTTTTATGATTTTTTTCGATCATTTTCTTTGTTTTGTTCCATATTAATGTATGGCAACCAACCAATTGTTTTTTGAGATGTTGCACAACTTTATTTTTCAATTAATGTACAAATTTCTAACCTTTTAACTTAATTTATTAAATTATTCTAATTTCACAAAAATATAAATTGTCCTAACTAAATTGTTCTTTTATTGATGTGGGGATTTTCAGAGGAGCCTCTAATTAATAGTATAAGAGAATGTATATAACTTGTGCATTACCAGCATGCTCAGATCATGTGCAAACCTGATGTACTTTGAAAGGGAGAGGATCTACCTAAGGCTGTGTTCTTAGGTGACCAACCCTCCTACACGGAAAATAGAGCAATGGATTAATGCATGATTAATTAATTATTAGCTTAAAAAACTTCAAAAATGGATTAATATGATTTTTTAAAGCAACTTTTCTACAATTTTTTTTGTAAAACATGTTCCGTTTAGTAGTTTGAAAAGCGTGCGCGCGGTAAACGAGAGAGTGAGGTTGGGAACATGGACTTAAGAACGCAGCTATATTTTTTTCTCTTGTTATTTGTAAAATTTCTGATACAATATGATATGATGGGACAAATCGTTGATGTTAACTAGATAGCATCGTGTGTTGCGGTAGGGTATTGAGATGTGAACATAGCATTTTCCATATTACAATACACATAGTAGATCAAAAGTCGTAAGTCTTATAGAGATATGCCTAATCAAAAGCAAAAATAAAATAAAATCAATGGGCCATCGATCCAAATTAGTGAAAGGTCACGAGTGATAGGGGTGGTTTTCTGTGGCAGCTATATTTATAATTAATAATTAATGTGGTTTTCAACTATATATATTATATACTAGTTGATATCCCACGCTTTGCTGCGGGATATGCGAATAACGCATGTTACACATTATATAAATGGTAGATGTATATGTTTAAATAATGTAAAAATGGTGTGGAGATAATGATTTAACATTGTTTGTATATTGAGTTCTAAAAATACAACAAAATTGTAAATGATATGTCATGTTAGCATGATATTTAAAATACTCTAAATAATAATTGCAAAATTGTAAATGATATGTCATGTTAGCATGATATTTAAAATACTCTAAATAATAATTGCTAGTCGGTGATAATATGTTGTATTTGCATGATATTTAAAATACTCTAGGTAATAATTGCTAGTGGATGATGATATGGTACATTTATATGTGATTAAAAATACTTTAGATAATAATTGCTAGTGAGTGATGATGTGACATATTTGCATGTTAAGTTTTAGTAGTTAGTGGGCATCAACTTTATAGAAAGATATGATTTACACTGGTGGAAAAACCATCTTTGGTTGGTCGACCAGATTTCACAATAGTCCCGGTTGTATTAAAAATCAGGACTAAAAACATCTTTAGTCCCGATTTAAAAGCTCAGGGTACTTTTCAATCTCTAGTACCGGTTAGTAACACCAACCGGGACTAAAGATCTTTTTGTAGTACCGGTTGATAACACCAACCGGGAAAAAAGATCACCATACGCAGAGAAGCGTGCGCGATCGGATCGAGGTATCTCCTCCTCTCCTCAACCTTATCTATTCCTCCTCTCTCCTCCCCACAGCATCTACTGCAACGGCGGGGCGCGGAGAGCCGGCCGGCCTCACGGCAGCCTGCGCCGGCAGTTTTTTTCTTTCTTTTTTTTGAGAACTTGTGATTCGGATCTGAGATTTGTGTGTGATGTATTTGATTTGTGTGTGTTGTGAATATGTGATGAATTTTATAAAAGTTGTGATGTAATTTTTTTTTATGATTTTGTGATGTATTTGAGATGATCGATTTGTGGATTTGGAGGCAATTTGAGGGTGATTGATTTGGGATTTGGGGACGGGATGGAGTGAAATCAATATATTAAAAACAATGAAGAAAAGAAAAGAATAAAGAAGAAACCAGATCTAGCCTCTTTATTTCCGGTTGGTAACAATAACCGAGAGTAAAAATGCTCTATCTTTAATACTGGTTGGTGTTACCAACCGGGACTAGAAATGAATTTTTACTCCCGGTTATTTCACCCGGGACTACAGGAGGTTACGAACCAGGACCACAGGAGGTTACGAATCGGGAGTAAAAACCGCTTCTCCACCAGTGTTATATACGTATAATTAACTGGATGATCTTGTGATCACTGTTCGAAAGTACAATTTAATTAATTAATTATTGTATAGCTGAAAATTTGATTGAAAATATTTATTTAATAAATTGATATACCTCTCTAGTTTTTACAAAAATCTGACAGTTTAGGGGCTTATTAGGAAGCGTGTTGCATGCATTAATCCATTCTTCCATTCACTCGAAAAGAAAAGGCTAGCATAGATTCTTAGCATGCAGTGTATCCATTATATGTAGAAACCTCATGTAAGAATATAATAGCCACAAAATTTGTCAAACTTGATTCTGTCTTCACTGGATGATTAACTGAAATTGACATAACAGAAACAGATTCAATAAAGTACGGCAACTGCAGAGGCATAGAATTCTATCAAATATATGGGCTTTGCTCTCTTTTCATAAATTTCCTCACGTGTTAGCTGCTGCCTTCGCTTGTAATACTACTGGTCCCTGCAAATCTATCCAAGCGTTTGTGATGGCTATGGATGTCACGTCGATCGACCGGACCGGGTGCCCATCTGATCGATCGATAAAGTCCGACCGTCCGATCGCTTTCGTACATTTTATTTACTTCTTTGATTGATCCTGTTTCATGATCATATGTGGGCCGGCCGATAGTTGTCCGTGATGAATACCGATCGACGGTGTGTACCTTGGAATGAATCGTTGGCGCAGCCGGATTTTTGACATTCTAGCTAGCGATGTTTACGTTATCTAGATCAGGAATTCCATGTCTTTTTAGAGTTTAGGCAGGAAAGGCGAGGATAGTGTGTAGTGTCTTTTTCATTGCAAAAGCTACTCAAGTTAGAAGCGGTGAAATACTTTTGTGGAGAGAATGACCGATGAAACTGAATTTTATTATAGTACATTTGCGATGTAAGAGCCATCTACTACGTTCACTACAAGAGGGCGAATTCCTCCATAGGTTTGTTCCAAAAACCTTTCAGTCCTCCCACGAGACAAGTATTTAATTATCCCAAAATTAATCTAAATTGGTTCTAGGCAGTTTGGATCATATCGCGATCAACACCAGAAGCTATTACTACTACAGAAAAGCAAATAGGGAACGGGCGTATAGGTGTCGGAAACACAAGAACTGACACCTATATGGCTTTCCCGTTCGCGCGCCTGCACTAATGAGATGTTATTAGTGCCAGTTTTATCCTTTGTAATAAAACCAGCCCTAATAATATTAGTATCGGTTCATTTATAAAAATTGGCACTTATATGTGTATCATCGGTACTGGTTCTTATAAATCGACACTTATATGTCATATATTGGTTTTGTTCTTTTTAAAACCAGCACAGATGGATCGTGATGAGACAGTCGGGTGAAGCGTGGAGGCCACCGACAAAACTGTTTTTTATTTCATCTGAATCGCTCGATCCTTCTCAACCTCATCGTTTTCCATATTTTTCTCTGCATCGCTCATCCCTAGATTCCCTTGCCCCTTCTCTCTCGCTTCTCCCGGTCTCCTCCACCTCGACAGCGATCTCTCCTCTCCCTCTCCCCAAACGACCTCCTCCTTCTCAACGGCGGCATCATGTACCGACAGTAGGGACGGCTAGATCCGAAGCTGGCTTGGCTTCATGGGCAGCCATATCTAGAGTTAGGGCGACATCAGGGTGGCTCCTCAGCGATGGTGGCGATGCAGGGTGGTGCAGCCCGTTCGACTGCAGCAGCTCCATCCCTCTTCCTTGGCGCAGAGGCGTGTACCTCCCCCTCCCTAGTGCAATGGTGGCTCCGAGCAAGAGTAGGGTCAAGTGCCATGGTCTCTGCCTCACCCCCAAGTACCTTGTCGTGTTCCCCTTTATCTTTCACCGTCACTGCCACCCATCCCTTCGAGGCTTCGACAATGAGAAGAAGTACAAACAACAGTAGAAGTTCACTGATTTGTTAAGTGGTTTAGTTCTTTAACTTCCAAGTCAAATAGTTAGAAATTATTATCGTCAAATAGACTATTTAATTTATCTCACATTAGTAAATGACTTAGTATTTGCGGATCGTGGAACACTAGGCGACATAGTTGTGGATCTCCTCCTCACCATCGCTAGAGGGGAGCGTCGGATTCCGGCAGTCCTCGAGAAAGCTGAGTGGTGATAGGGATTGCGCCGACACCTCTAGATAGAAGTTCGCAGGACATGGCGTGGCAGGAGGCTGTGACGGGTGGCACTGGCGAGGCAGGGGGACAGTGGTAGGAAGGCAAGGCAAGAGGATGGTGGTAGCCTAGTGTGGAGATGTCAAGCGGACGGGCTGCTCTTGGACCCACCTATGGATCTAGCCATGCCTTGTGCGGTGACAACAAGAGGATGACGTGCGGTAGTGGTGGATGTGGTGGCGGTGGGCTTCTCTATTAGTGACTAAGGTTCCCCAGCCATCACTACAATAAATATGCCTTGTAAAGACATTTTCTTAATACTATAGAGACATTTTTAAAATGCCTTTACAGTGTTATATAAACATTTTGAAGAGTGTCTCGTAAGTGCCTTTTGGTGAATTGTCTCTACGAACTAAGAGGCATTTTATAAAATGTCTCTATGCAAATAGAGGCACTTTGTAGAGGCATTAAATTGTGTAGCAACTATAGCAAATCAATATGAAAAAAAAATATTATCCCTTACCAATCCTTGAATTTATGACCTCTTGAGTTGATCAATTTTATGTTCAATGCACTAACCATCTCAACCTCATATAATTACATGTAAAAAAGTGATTCGTGTTACTTATATCTAGTTACTTAATATATATTAATATTTGGAAGAATGCCTTTACATCATTTTAAATGCCTTAAGAAAATGCCTTTACATATTAGGCAAATTTTAAAGTGCCGAAAAAATGTCTCTACAAAATAAATTTAATAGAGTATGCTAAAACTGTCTCTAAAGTGTCTCTACAGTAAAAAATATTTAGACTATTTCGAAAGTGCCTCTAAAAAGTGTTTCTAGATTATAGAGCTTTAAAATTTAGAGGCAATTTGAAAATTGTCTCTACAAAAGAGCCTCTACGTAAGGTGTTTTTTGTTGTAGTGCATATTTGGTGGCAATGGTGGGTGCGGGTGGCCACAATGCCATTTCTAGTTGCCAATGTGGAAAAGCCGGTTGTCACTCGAGTCCCGACATTGGAGATGCCTATAGGCACCACCTATATTTCTAGAGGTGATGTCGTGATGCCCCTAGCTCATTCGTACCTTAGGGTAAACTCTCCGAATAAAATCATTGTTCTGGATGTTCAGAATAGCGACGATGATATTCTAGATGTCATGACCTTCTTATAAGCATCGCATTGGAAGTTTCCTAATGACACGATGTCCTTGTGGTGTCCCCGCCAGATCGGGCTCAATAAAAATGATGGTGAGAAAAATCCAGCACTGGTAGAGAAATGCTCTTTACTCCCGGTCTAGAACCCCTTGTAGTCCCGGTTGGGACTAAAGAAGATAGCGATCTTTAGTCCCGGTTCAAATACCCGGGACTAAAGATCGATCTTTAGTACCGGCTGGTGTTACCAACCGGGAGTAAAGAGGGGAATTTTTAGTCCCGGTTGGTAACACCAACCGGGAGTAAAGGGGTAGTGCCAGTCTCATTCTTCTTCTTCTTCTTTTTTTCAATTGTTCTTTGCATATTGATTTCACACCAATCTCACCAAAATCACAAAAGCATCACAAATTCTAGATCGAGATGCTCCCTACATCCCCAGATCAAAGTAGCAACATCATAAATCATAATATTCACATCACAAATTATCAGAAAAAAAATATCACAAATTCTAAAAAAAATTACATCACAAATATATCACAGATCAAATAACACAGATCCAGATCCAGATCCAATGAATTACAAATTCTTAAAAAAAAGAAAAAGGAAAACATTCGGCCGCCGCCTCTCGCCGCGGGCGGCCGTCGCCTCCTCCTGCAACGAGCCGCCGCCGCCGCCTCCTGCCGCGGGCCGCCGACCGCACCCGGGCCCCCCGCTGCCGCTTGCTTCTCGCTAGCTACCGCGAGAGGATAAGTGTGAGAAAGAGGCTTAGAGAAGAAGAAATAGAAAGAGACTTTAGAGAAGGAGAAATAGAAAGATAAAGAGAGGATAAGAATGTGAGAGAGAGGAGGAGGAATAGGAGATAGAGATTTTTGAGGATAAGAGCAATGGATTATATAAGGTATATTGATCTTTAGTTCTGGTGTGTTACTAAAATACTTTTTAGTCCTGGTTTTTAATGGAACCGAGTCTATTGTGGATTTGGGTCGACCGACAAAAGATGGTTTCTCCAGTAGTGTAGACAAATAACTGATATTATATATTATATTATATATACTGTACATATGTAACTTGTAATTAACATTTATATATATTATATATGCTACATGAGACTCTCCTACTTTCTTTCATTGTAAAAGTTACTCTCTGATGTTATATTTTGCTTTGGTTAACATCAGTCGCCGGCGGTGATGGTAGCAACAAAATTATTAGATCGACAAAGAATTAGCTGTTGATTTCGAAGATTATGAGCCATTGGGACAAATAACTGTTATACATATATACTCTGGCTAACCATACAAGAAAATCGATCTAAGCATTTAAGGTGGTATTTTAAAGTAGCTTTCTAGTCTTTAGTTATTTGTCATGCACCCTCTAGAATAATTGGTTAGAATAAATTAAATTATTTAAAAAGATCTCATTAGTCAAAAAAAGATTCGCATGTTGCTTAGATGGTACTCCCTGTATCCCTAAATATTTGACGCCGTTAACCCTTTTTTAAATATGTTTGACCGTTCGTCTTATTAAAAAATTTTATGAAACATGTTTAAAAGAGTCAACTGTGTTAAATATTTAGGGACGGAGAGAACATGGAAGGTGTGATCATGTTTGCAGCTTTCCAGCTCGATTTCTACCAGCGGCACGCCAAACTTTCGATCGACGATGCACCTAGTAAAACCTGAAGATAGATCGATGTGACTTGCATTGAGAACGACATCGATCGATGCACATATATATTTCCACATGCGGCATGTCACCATAGCGAAACGTGAGGAATTGCTGAGAACGAAGTGAAGGTGTGTTTATTAATTGTTTAGCACGTACGACACATATACACGTACACGTGTTCATTGAAGTCGTCGCAGTTGCACCCCCGCCGTTAAACAACACCGACGCGAGTCATATGTCTCGAAGACCAAGAAAACGGCTGTGCTACTGTGCTTCCCTGCAATTGGACACCGTCCAGCCAAAACTGTGGTTCACGACATAGATGGTACACGCGCGCTAGTATAGGCCTCCGTCCATATAATCAATGATCAAAGATGCAATTAATTAGCTGCGGGAAAGCATACATATAGACCTGCTTAGATCCCATCCTAAAATTTTATACCCACACCGAACATTTGAACACCTACATAAAATATTAAATATAGGCTAAAAAAACTAATTGTACAGATTGCGACTAATTTGCGAGACTAATCTTTTAATCCTTGTTGCTCCATGATTTGATAAATGTGGTGCTACAGTAAAAAGTTGCTAATGACAGATTAATTAGGCTTAATAAATTTGTCTCGTGGTTTACTGACGGATTTTGTAATTAGTGTTTTTATTATTAGTGCCCGAAGACCCCATGTGACACCCTATATATATACCAATGTGACACGCCAAAACTTTACACTCCTAGATCTAACCACCCCCATGGATGGTGTGGTGGTGTGTGCGATAAATTTACCCATCAAGATTTGCACATAAATATTGTGCAGATGCAATCACTTTTAAATGGAATAGTAAAATCAGAAAGTGTTGTTGGTTTTCGCCTCATTAATCGTGTGTTAGGAGAGACCTATTCGTAGGTGTGTGAGTGTGATGTTGCATGTCTGTACTTTTACCGTGTAACAAAAAAGATATATAATTAGGTGTAGTTAGTTACTTTTCTCTTCCTCTTCTGTTTTTTAAATTAAAGTTAAGATAAGAAGATACGTGAAAAAATTAAATAATAGATGATTATCATAATTTGAGATGAGAGTGAAAAATTAATAAACAAGATTTAAATTTTAGAAGTAACCACAATACGAGGACGGAGATCGGTAAAACGTAACGGGAAAGGTGAAAAAAATTGATATTCACCTTTGAATATATATATATTCTGGTGTAATGGTGACTGAAGTGAAATTGAACCCTTACTTTGCCTGCCGCTTTCAATAATCCTGTAGGCTTTGTGTCGTATCCTGGTTTTCGAACCGGGACTAAGAATCCGGGACTAAAGATCGCTATCTTTAATTACGGATGAAAAAACCGAGAGTAAAAATCCATTTTTAGTCTCGGTTGGTAACACCAACCGGGACTAAAGATGCTTCATCTTTAGTTACGGATGCTTCATCTTTAGTCCCGGTTGATGTTACCAATCGGAACTAAAGAGGCTAATCCGGTTGCTCTTTCCGGTTCCTCTTTATTATTTTCTTTTCTTCATTATTTTTAAATATGTTGATTTCACCTCATCCCGTCTCCAAAATCCTAAATCAATCATTCTCAAATTGCCTCCAAATCCACAAATCGATCATCTCAAATACTCAAATACATCACAAAATCTTAAAAAAAAATTACATCACAACTTCTATAAAATTCATCACATATTCACATCACACACAAATCAAATACATCACACAACAATCTCAGATCCAATCAAATACATCACACAACAATCTTAGATTTTTCAAAAAAAGAAAAAAAAAAGGAGAAAACACTGCCTCGCCACGCGCCGCCGCTGCCGCGCCGGCCGGCCCTCTGCACCCCGCCGCCGCCACGCCGGCCGGCCGGCCCTCCACGCCCCACCGGTTGCCGCCATAGGCCGCGCCTCGCCGCCGCCGCGCCGGCCGGCCAGCCCACCGTGCCCCGCCGCCGCGCGGCCGCCAGTCGCCGCCGCGCCGGCCGGCCCTCCGCGACCCGCCGCCCTCGCGCCGGCTTGGCAGTAGGGAAGAGAAGGAGAGGAGAAGGAGAGGAATAGAGATAAGAATAAGAGGAGGAGATAAGGTTGAGGAGAGGAGGAGAGAGGAGTTCAAGGAGAGGAGGAGGTACCTCGATCCGATCGCGCACACCTCTCCGATCTCCATATCGATCTTTACTCCCGATTGGTTTTACTAACCGGGACTGGACTATAAATAAATCTTTAGTCCCGGTTGGTAACACCAACCGGGAGTAAAGCGTATGACGATCTTTGATCTTTAGTCCCGGTTGGTAACACCATTCGGTACTAAAGATTGAAAAGTAACCTGTAGCTTTTAAACCGGGACTAAAGATATTTTTAGTCCCGGTTTTTAATACAACCGGGACTATTATAAAATCTGGTCGACCGATCAAAGATGGTTTCTCCACAAGTGTACTCATCAGTCCATTCGTTTTGCTCATCGGATTATTCAAAAAATGAGAGAGGGAGCGTTGCCATCAATAACTAAAAAAAATCTACATCATCATCGCGAGTAGCAGTGTGCCAGGTAATTTAGCACCTGCGGAAACATGACCAATAGAAGAACGCAGGTTGACTTCAGACATTCTCCTGTTCTCCATTTCGGCTCTGGACGGTGGCTTTTTCCTTGATACTTAGAAAACCACTGCTAGGTGAAATATTTGCTAGTACACGAAATATGGTGACTAAACATTTCCAACAGAGTGGTCACCCCACTCTCCAAGTTAAAATTTAACAGCTATGGACTAAAAACGAGCTCCAATAGTCTTGCTAAACGGATGGCCAAGCCATCTGGCTGGCCAAACTGGCTCTCTCAATGGCCAAACTTGGCCAGTCCAAATTGGCTTACCAATCGTGGGTCTCACATGAGATGCTCTCTCCCTCCTCTTTCTCCCCCCCCCCCCCCCAACACTCTCTTCCGGTGGCCGATCGAGGTCACCGTCGCCAGCTTCCCTTGCCCGCCGTCGCCTCCAGCCTCGCGCGCGCGGGGAGCCGTCGCCGCCGTTGCCTCCCGCCTCACGCGCGTGTGTACTCGAGGATGGATCGATGGGCCGATGCGGGAGAAGAGAAAGAGGAGGAGGAAGAAGGCAATGGAGGCTGATATGTGGGTCCTTTTATCATTTTGGAGATGTAAATATAGAGACTGTTGGAGTGAACACCTAGTTTAACTATCCAAACCAGTTGAAGAGTTGGCTATATCAGTATTTGGAGAGTCTAATTTGAAGATGTTGTTGGAGATGCTCTAATCTTCTTGGGCTGTACCGCAGGTTATTTGCATATTAATATGTATGCTCCATAGTACTGATCATTTATAATATTTAATAACGAAATTTGGTTGTAACCTACCTAATTTTTTCATATTCTCACTAGCTGACTTCTTACCAGCTGTTTTTCAAAATTTTAAACTTATCTAAATAAGGTATATATACCAAATTATAACCGTAAATCTGCATAAAAGAGAATATGTTACCGATGACATGTCATAGCATCAATTTTTCCCACCTACCTATTCTACCCATCTTCACCTTCTATCCACCTCTAATTCTACTCTAGACCCATTGAATAGGTAAGTATTGAGCTCATGAGCAGTAAATGCTATGGCTATGGATATGGCGTAGCTAGCCGTCTACTGCTGGCCTGCGGCTAGTAGCTGGCTATTTAGCTTACCTTCCGATTTTTGCTGCAGCAGCTAGCTAGTGCAGCCGAGTAAGCTCAGTAGTAACTATAACCTAGTCAATACACCATATTTGTTATAGAATTGTTTGATTTTTCAATTACCTGAAAATACCCACAAATTTCAATCACCTTTAGATGGTATAGATTATACTACAACTCGTACGCTACAGAAACCTTGTCCTAATCTCTTCACCCCTCTCACCTTGTCCTTAAGAAATACCTTTTCATAGACGACTTCCCTATAGAATTATAGGCGAGGCCTTCAGGAGGACCACCTATGATAAGGCCATTTTGAGGTAACGCTAGATCGAACGCTCGCCTCCCCAATGAGCACCACTACCTCCTCGACCACTAATGCATCGCCTTTTAAAATTGTTCGCGCCAACGAGACTGCTCTAACTGGCTTCCTCCTCCTCCCCTTCCCCACCTTCCCAAGCCGGGCAGCAGTGAGGACCCCTGCCATCTTCCTTGTCTCTAGCGGCTCGCGTCATTGAAGACACCCCTAACACCCCCCGCCTCTTAACCACCCAAACTTCCATGCTCCTGCCGACCTCCCCGCCCATCGCCCTTCAATTCTACAACTCTGAAGGAACCACTCCTGCCTCGTCACCCACCTATGTTTGCCGCCCACCGCCATTTTCGTCGCCCTCGGCTATCCCTCTAAATCCGTGAAAGCTCTCCGTCCTTCCTCTCCCCACCCTTTCTCACATCGACTCCCGCCCTGGAACCCAAACTATAAGTTCTCTGCAAGAGTTTCGATGCTTTGAGCACCGTCGAGGAGTCACATCCTCTTTTACCGTTAGTTGGTGAGTTAATTACCCCCTCCTCCCTTCATCCGTCCCCACTCATGGAATTCAGTGTTGTATTAAAGGGAGTTCAGTGTTAGGTTAAAAGTGATTGAAGTTCATAGCATCCTCTTTTTTTTTTTAAATTTGAACTGTGGATCACATGGCGTATTTAACTTGTGACATGTGCGCAACGACTTTGCTAAACATCTGCCGGGTGATTTTTTTCTCTGATATTTGATGTTTTCCTGGGCGTAGGATCGTGTGTCAAGATTAGTGCAGGAAATTACAGTTCTATATAACTAAAATTACATTCGTAAATTCAGTTGATATGACATGTAAATGCATTGTAATTTTGGTAAAAATATTGTGCAAGTAAATATGTATTTGTTATTTTCTTTAAAATATAAAATTACAGTGCTATATAACTAAAATTACATTTACAAATTCAATTGATATGACATGTAAGTGCATTGTAATTTTGATAAAAATATTGTGTAAGTAAATATGTATTGTTGTGTTCTTTTTTAGTCATTTGGATGTAAATCTAAGGGTAGGAAAAATCTGGGTGATTTTTTTTGGTTAGAAATCACCCGACAAATGGATAGACAGTTCCGTGTCGTAAACGCCTTTGACGCAAACAGAAAAGTGTAGTAAACATAACGGGGCATCCCCCCCCCCCCCCCCCCGATTCATGATTTTTTTTATTTTTACATTTTTTATTAAGATATTTACAAAAACATTTTTTTTCAAAATTTACAACTCTAGTCGCCTCTCGCCCTCGCCCTTCCGGAGGGCTTTAGGGGACCTAAATGCAAATTTTTTATTTGTGTTCAAACTCTTTCCACCGGTTTTAATTGCTTAAAAACTAATAATGCTTATTCGGCGCTTCAAATGATTTTAAATGAAAAAGTGATAAGCTACAAAGTTGTAGATATCATCCAGATCTACAACTTTTATATAAAGTTTATCTCTATCCGATGTCGTTTGAAATATAGATCTGAGATTTTTTTAAAAATAGGTTTTACATTTTGTAACGAATATTTGGAATATCTCAAAGATATTAAATGAAAAAAATCTCCTCGAGCTCTAAAATTTTTATATAAAGTTTTATTTCATTTGACTTTATATAATATAATTTTAAATTGTAAAAATCATAGAGTTGACAAGTTATGCTGAAAAATTTATATTTAGGTCCCTTAACACTCTCTCTGTGGGCGATTTTTCCCAGCGGCGAGAGGCATTTGTAAATTTTCGAAACAAAAGATTATTTTTTAAATATTTTAATAAAATTATATAAATAAAAAAAATTCCACGATTCATCTCATTAGCCCAGTAAGCAAACTAGTGGGCCCAATAGCCCAATTCCGTGGCCCAGAACCAGCGCCTCCGAGCCCAGTGGGCCCATCTTGTCAGTGACTGACACCAAGGACACCGCGACGCGGCCCTCTCCGCCTCGCAAAGCAATTTTGCCATTCTCAAACACGCGCGCTCTCTCTCTCTCTCTCTCTCTCTCTCTCTCTCTCCCCCTCCCTGCCGCTGCTGCCGCCACCGCCGCGGCGGCGCCCCGATTCGGTGATCCCCCGCTCGCCCATCTCCGCCGTGACGTATCGGCGACGCGGAGGGAGCCCCCCCCCACCTCCGGAGCTAGGGTTTCGAGGCCCAGGTGGCGTTGCGCTGCGCCCCCGCTCCTCCGCCTCTCCGCCGCCGCCGAGGGTTCGCGTGAGGTAACCGACGCGCCCCCGTTTGGTAATCGCACCGGCCGATATCGTGGGGGTTCGTTTCTCCGTGGCGTGTTTTGGTGATGGATCCGAGCTAGGTTTGTTTTAGGGGCTATTTCGACCCAAATTTCAGATGTTTTGCGGAGATTGTAGTGTTTCTACCTAGAAATACTGCGATTATTGGTGTGTTCGGAGATGCCACTGGCTGTGAAATTTCCTGTGGGAACTCGTTTCCAGTTCGCTGGGGATTTATGGAATGGTTACGGTTTTGCGAACTAAGGCTTCGGTCTGGTCGCTCATGGGAGCAATATTTAGTACG
Organism: Oryza meridionalis; assembly: GCA_000338895.3. Taxonomy (NCBI): domain Eukaryota; kingdom Viridiplantae; phylum Streptophyta; class Magnoliopsida; order Poales; family Poaceae; genus Oryza; species Oryza meridionalis. The sequence goes on along the minus strand of CM002525.2, from coordinate 7,792,513 downwards.
ATTTTCATCGCCATTTCTGCAATTCCACCAGCGATTGGTTGGTCTGCTCGTATTCCCAATAGAGAGCTTGCTCCCACTGCTGAGATTTAAAGTGCTTCGTTGGTGGATTTCAACTGCAAATGTTGGGCTTAAAGGAAATGGTGCAATTTCTTCGTGCATGATGCTCATATATTGTGTCTATTATGTAGTCCTGCCTACTTTGGTGGTTCTAGATGCTACAGCTTTATCTGTCATTCTATTTATGCTGCCTTCTATGTTCAGGGCATGCGCAAAATATTATTAAAATGAACATTTACTTGAAGATTGTTGGATCTATTTCATTAGTTGCTCTGTAAGCCTTGATTCATAGGTAGTATTATTTTTTTTTTTAACTACAAGTCTGTGGAATCCCATCTCTCCTGCAATAGCTCATAACAAAGTGACATGTTGTGCGATGCAGAACTGGTTCTGAATGCATAGTCCTTAGTGCATTTTGAGCTACCCTTTGTCAGGACTATAGTCTCTGTAAATAGTGGAGTAAAGAGAATTCATTGGCTAGAAAGATGACAAAAGCTAGCTGCTTATCAGTATTAAGTGTCGCACCAGTGCTTTTATCATGCGAATAGTGCAAGTGCCTGCAGGGTTATCCCATTTAGCTATTCCAAATGGCACATATGAAATATGATTATTTGTGCATTTGATCCGTGATACTTAGGTAGCTATGATCTGTCTCTGCTTGGTTTGTTTTTCTGTTCAGACATGCAAAATGCAACTGCTGTCTGTATTCAGTTTATATCTTGCAACTCATAATTCTATGTTTCTACCTTCAGGTTTCTGCGTATTACCAGCTCTGTACTTAATTTACTAGTGAGAAGCAAAATGAAGTGCAATGCTTGCTGGCGGGAGTTGGAAGGGCAAGCTGTATCAACAACCTGCGGTCATCTTTTATGTATGCCTGCAATCTTCCTTACTAGTTTTTCTTAACCAGTTTCTCATTGTAAACAAACATTGTCTGCAGCTATTGCAGTATACATAACTGATCTTTGCTAATGATTATCCGTTGAGCAGGTACAGAGGATGCTAAGAAAATACTGAGCAACGATGCTGCATGCCCGATTTGTGATCAAGTGCTTTCAAAAAGGTCAGTTGTTTACTCTTGAAGTTATATTCATTATCTCATACTACATTTTCTCTTCTTTCCTGTAAGCTATTTTGAATGTACATAATGATTTGACAATTAGGGATGCCAAAAGTACCTCAAACACATACATATTTATCATCTGCGATGGTTATTGCCATGTCATTTCATCCGAATGGGTGCTTAACACATGGAGTTTACTTTCTAGCATGTTTTGAAGCTTTTATACTTCTTTGATGTGTTCGAGTGAAAATGGACTCCAGTGGTTTACTATTTTGAGACAGTCTAAACATTATAATTTTTTTTCTCAGCCATATGAGACCTGTTGATACAAATCCAAATGATGATTGGACAAATGTAAGTTCGCTTACGATTCATTGTGGATAAAAGCAATCCTTCTTTTTCTAACAGCCAGTGTGCTCATTGGTACAGATGTCAATGGCTGGAGTTTCTCCACAGATACGTATCCTTATTATTTTCTCATTGTCCGTAAGATTCTTGTGCTACTTTTGTTGAAAATCATCACTAACTGCTATATGGAATCTATGGCCTAGCTAGCCTCTTGTCCTGTTTTATTGCCATAGTAATGCAAAAATCTGAAAGATCAAAATTGTTTATATGATTATTGTCTAAGGCTTGGTGACTGCTCAGATTTTCCCTAACTATGATGCTAATCAGTTATGAAGAGTGCATACAGAAGTGTCATGTTTTACATTGGGCAAAAGGAACTGGAGATGCAGTACAAGATGAACAGAATTGTTGGTCAGTGTAGGCAAAAGTGTGAACTTATGCAGGCAAAGTTCACTGAGAAGCTGGAAGAAGTTCATACTGCATACCAGAAAATGGCCAAAAAATGCCAGTTGATGGAACAAGAGATTGAAAACTTGTCGAGGGATAAGCAAGAGCTACAAGAAAAATTTGCTGAGAAATCCAGGTCAGTATGTACAGTACATTTCTAGTTTATTTCTCATATGAATAAACTCCTGCTTCATCCAACTTATATGGATAATCGACTGTGCTGTCGTTTCCAGGCAGAAAAGGAAGCTTGATGAGATGTATGATCAGCTGAGAAGCGAGTATGAGTCGGCAAAGCGTTCAGCTATTCAACCTGCGAACAACTACTTCCCAAGAGCCCAGCCAGACTTGTTCTCAGGCATGCCCAACATAATGGATAGCAGCGACCCTCTGAGACAAGGTAATTTAACATGTTATCATTCAGCTTATTAGTTCTTCTCTCATACCATATAACTCATCCTTTCCTCTGTGCACACCCTTTTGTTATGCTTCCAACCAGAAAAACTGTTAACTGTTATGCTTGGATTGCTAGTAGCTACTATTAAATATATAAAAGTTAAAATGCTTTTAGCCCTCCACAAAAACAGCTTATTCACTGGCTGCAGGATTGGCTGGTCTTCCTGAAACTCCAGGGCGGAGAGATGAGGGATGGGCTCCACCACCAAGGCAACGTCGCTCCACCTCTGGTCCATTTGAGCTGTCTGCGGGATCTCCTGCTCACAATGCGGTGCCTCCGGTTGATATTAGGCCCAGACAGCCAGCACGGCCCGTCTTCGGCACTACCATGAATAATACTTCGGCAGCTCTGCGAAATATGATAATCTCGCCTGTGAAGCGTCCTCAGCTTTCTCGAAACCGTCCACATATGTTCACGTAATGTTCTCCTTATTGCTCATGCATGTATTTCACATCTAAATGAAGCACTTTGGGAATGAAAATTGATGTCCAACTTGCTCAAAAGAATTATTTCAACAGTAACATCACATATCTATGCTTGCCCTTGCCTATACTAATTCATGGAAATGTGACATGCCAGCTTGTAGAATTGGAAGAGCTGAGGGGGCATCCTGCTTCAGAATCTGTCACGATCTTGTCATGGACTTATCTGCTAACTGTAAATGCTGTAAGATCAATCTGTCTCCTTCCCTCCCTATAAATTTTGTCCATCATCTTGGTATAGGAAGTGTTACAACTTACAAAAGCCCCTTGGGAGCAGTTTGTTAGGGAAGTTCTGATATATACTTCACTCCTTCCTGATTGCAATAACACGTAGTGTATCTGCAGCTAAATTCTTGGACTTTGTGACTGTCATCGCACTAACCATCTACTATTAGCAGTAATAATTTACTACTGCTCGGGGTGGACTAACCCCTGAATGATGGGGACAGTTTTTCCAGGATTATGTTCTAGGGACCAGTACTGACTTGTCGGATGCGGGTTCTATAGCTGGAAACGACAAAGAGATCTGTTGTAATCGTGTCTTCTGTTGTTTATTATATTTGTAGTTACCTAAAATGCACTTAACCAGTTCTTCATTGAGCTATAGTACAGCACATCGTGGTCCTGAATTGTAGAAAGTGGTACGTGGCATGCTATTTGTATGCACCCTAAGCAAACTCATCAGCTCGAGACTAGCGCCTTTCGGCCTACCGGGACGAATTTTTATACCTTTCTGTCAACAACCCAAGGGATCTCACGCCATCGCCCATCGATGATCAGCTGACGGCCACCGATCGTGAAGGCGAGAGGTACAGGATAAATACTATCCGTGATGGCTGCGTCTGCATTTTTTTTGTTTAGCATTGTTCGGGTGACTATTTATGGCAGCGGGCCAGCTGCTCCACCGAGCTGAAGCCTCGTCACCGCCCACGTACGGTGCGGCGATTGGCTGGGCTTGCGTTCGCCGGAGACGCTCCTGATTAAATTAATCGAATGATGAGGAGATTTTGTTCCAGCTAATCCCTCTTGAGGTTGACAGCGAAAGCGGAGAAAACGAAACCTGCCGCTCCAATCCGGAGCATATGGGTAGAGCCCTAGAGGGTGACGCTGGGCCGGCTGAGCACGTCAGCACTCGCCATTGAAAGGATTACGGGGTGTTTGATTTGATGTCTCTTGTCGCAACGTGATAGTACTTTAATTTGAGGAATGTGTTGGGTTAATTGCACTAACAATCATGGTTAATCGGACTACTCTGTTTAAAAACCAATCCTAGTTATGAACTAAAAATCAATCCTACATAACTAAAAATCAATTCTAATTCTGAACCTAAATATTCTCTAGGTAATTCTGAACCTAAATATACTCTAGGTTTGTAGTTAGGATTGAATTTTAGTTAGGATTGAATTTTTAATGGGGATGGAGGGTTATTTCACTTATTTGCCCACCTGGTAAAGATTATTTTACGGCCAACGCAAATAAGTGAAGTACGATTTGAATTAGGAGAGTATTATTGTTCAGTTCGGTTAGTGACTAGCTTTAGCAAACCACACTAGCTAAAAACTTACTATTAGTATGTCTTAACAAGGTGTGGCTTGCGTTGAAAAGAACGGCTAGCAAAACGGTAGCCATAAGTAAAATTGATTTACTCATAGATGGGACCATATAGCTAAAATGAGCTTCAATGCGTGGTGAATCATAATGTTGGCAATAAAATCAAACAACTGCTATGCTAAGATGGTCTAAAGTGAAAGATATAAAGTGAGCTAAGATGCCTTGTGATCATCTAAAGTGAAAGATACAAAGTTAGCTATCACGAGCACAATTCATATGTATGTATATATTTTTTCCTTTCATAACCATCCAAACAAGGCACACTCAACATTCGATTCCTAATACTGTGCTTATCCTATTTCTGTAATTTTTAAAATCATGTGTTCAAACGGAGCAAATTTTGTTGAACTGAGATACTACTAGTACTATTATTTTTTTGGCTTGCGCATATACACCCGGCTGCCCCACAAGTCAGGCACACACCGAGACCAAAAACCCCCACCCAGGGGGAAAAAAAAACCCAACATGGCTACTAGGAGAGCTATCTAGCTTCCTTCGCCGTTCACAGCCACTTCGTCCAAACACTTTGGGAAGGGCAAACTGTAACGGAAAATACTACTACGTACACAAATCGTTGGATCGGCAACAAGAGCACGAATCTCAAAGCGGTTACAGCTTTAGTAGCCGCTGTCCACCACCGGGAACGCGTACGCCGGCGGGTAGTCGACGCCGGCGGCTGCGGCGGCGTCGACGACGTTGCCGAACCCGTCGCCGCCGGTGTAGAGGCCGGTGAAGTCGACCTCGTCGTCCGGCACGAACGCGTCGGCGGCTGCGGCCTCCGGCCCGCAGCCGCCGGCGTAGAACCCGTCTGCGGCGGCGGTGACGAGGTGGTGGTCGCCGTGGGTGGTGGGGGAGGATGAATCGAGGAGGAGGCGCGGCCTCTTGACCTGATGATCCCCGCGCGTGGCGCGGTCCACGGCGGCGGCGGCGGCGGCGGCGCTGTTGTCCCTGTTGACGAGGCGGCGCAGCACCTGCGGGTCGCCGACGACCTTGACGAGGAAGGCGAGCATCTGCTTGGGGCGGCGCTCCGTCTCCTGCACGCGGCGCCACATCGCGGCGACGCGGCCCTCGATCTCCCGCTGCTCCCGCCTCAGCCGCGCCACCTCCATGGCCACCACGGCGCTCTCCTCGTCGACGTCCCCGGGCGCCGCCTCCCCTCCTCCGCAACCGCCGGCCTCCTCCTTCCTCTTCGCTCCCCCTCCGCCGCCGCTGCTCCGTCGCACGATCCGGCGCAGCAGGTGCGTCTGGCCGCGCAGGAACGACACGTGCGCGAACTCCCACCTGTCCGGATCAACCTTGCGAAACCCCTGCACAATCCAAGTTAAAAAAACGAAACGAATCGAATCAACACCTCCATTGATGACGACAGAGCAGGCAATGGGATGGAAGGAAAGCGAGAGCGAGAGCGTACGTAGGTGTTGAGCTGGCGGACGAAGCTGGAGAAGTTGGAGTGCTTGAAGTGGGCGGGGAGGAGGGTCTGGGAGAAGGCGAAGGGGTCGGCGACGACGAAGCTGTTGCTGTCCCTGCCCCAGGCGATGACGCCGTCGGTGGCAGGGTCGTCCACCATCCGGTACGTCTTCGCCACGAACGGCGCCACCCCGCCACCGGCCTCCGCCGCCGCCGTCGTCGTCATCACCGTTCTTGCTAGCTTAGTGGTAGTCGTACAGCACTGGTTGGTGTTGGTATGCAGTGGACGAAGGGAGGAAAGGGAAATGTGGGATGCAGGGGATGGTGGTGGTGGTGGGGTGACGCAATATTTATACGGGGATAGCGTAGCGGCGAGAGGGGAGATGTGGCAAATGGTGAGGCGGGGGGCGGACGCGTGTGCGCGCCCTGGACCATCCCGTGGCGCCCCTCCCAGCCACAAGTTCTCACGACCTTTTTCTTTCCTCGCTTTGGGCGTTTTGTTTTTTTTTTTTTGGCCGTGCCGGTTTGCAGATGGTGTTTGCTCGGTTAGGCTCGCGGCGCGCGTGCATGTGATGTCGTGGACGAATCGCGTTGGTTTGGGTGGGGAGTGACCTGGCGGTGTGGGCCAATGGGGCTTCGACGTGTCCGAACTCGAGTAGCTGGGGGCCAATTAACCCAACGCAACCATCACGCTACGGAAAGGGCGAAAGTACTAGTGTACCGAGTGTGACTACTGCTGCTCCTCGACGCTCCAATGCGAGGAGGGCATAAGGCCGTGGGACGTCGCGCCGCTGGCTGGTCGGTCCGTACAGTCGGCAGCCACACGCGGCAGCGAGAGGATACAGATCACACTACAGGTCACCCCGCGGCAGCGCGAGCCTACCTGGGCGCGCCACGCCTTTGCATGCAGGTACGCGTCTCACGGAGATTCGCGCGCTGCCTCCGCTTGCCCCGTCGCTCCACCAAAAGCGGTGGAGCTCCTCCGTACTCCGCTACTGTCTCCCAAATTGGGCCATGCCAGCCCGTCTCCAGCTCTCCGTGCATGTATGCCTGCCGATACATCCGTTTGGATCACGGGGACTAATTTTAATTTCTATCACATGGGATGTTGGGATACTAATTACAAGTATTAAATATAGACTAATGATAAAACCCATCCCATAACTCTGGACTAATTTACGAGACGAATCTATGGAGCCTAATTAATCTATGATTACAATATGTGATGCTACAGTAAACATGTGCTAATTACAGATTAATTAGGCTTAAAAAATTTGTCTCGTGAATTAGCTCTCATTTATGCAATTAGTTTTGTAATTAGTCTATGTTTAATATTTCAAATTAACGTCCAAACATTCGATGCGAGACTCTAAATCCAAACACCACCTACCATGCTCAAATAGGTTATTTGAGAATAGCTATATATATCGATAAATCTCTTTTCTAAAAGTTTTAACAAATATAAGTATAGTATATTTATTGTATATTGCATGTAACTACAATACAATTTATACAATCTGATGGTAATCTGATGGTAACATGTTATTTTTCATGAACCGAAGATCATGATACCGAATCTCCGCTGACCTCCCTCTACGCGCCGCGCGCCGCAGCTCCGCCGCCCCCAAAGCCGCTCCGCCGTGTAACACCGCCTCCAAGTCCCGCACAGCAGCCGCCACGTGATGGCGTCACCGCAGCCGCTGGCGCATGGTGCTCCGCCTCTGCCACCGACCTCTCTCTGCACGCTGTAGCCGCCGGCGCACTCTCCCTCTGTGCGCCGCTCGCAAGAGATGAGAGAGAGATAGGGTTGAAGTGTGTCGAAGGTATTTTGGTCAGTTTAAATAGTAAATATATATATTTTTTCTTTTAACTAATTGAAACCTTAATGGTGTAAGGGAAAGAGGATCATACGGGGTGTTCGATTTTGAAAAACGGGGTCAAATAAGCAAACTAGGAAAAATAGTGTCAGATTAGTAGTTGGACTTCGAAATGGGGTCAAATGAGCAATTGTCTCTTAATTATTATTCGAGTAAATTGCACCCACGGTACAATAACTTGGCAGGTGGGTGCGATATAGTGCAAGAACTTGAGAATTGAATGTCCGGATGCAACAACTTGATAAGTGGGTGCTTTCTAGTACAAGAACTTGACAATTTAGTATTTTGGTGAATCAATTTGGCTAAGCATATGCTAGGTGAGGTTTTTCACGATGTCAATATGCCAATACACAGAAATCCTATGGATATTACCTTATAATAATGAATTTAATCTTTAAGAATTATATTGCACATACAATTTACATACAATTACCTTTAAGAATTTTTTGTTTTCTTCACCTTCTCAAATATCAACCGAAATATAATAATTTGTATATCCAGTTTAATTGACTCAGTTATTAGTTATTAGAGTTATTAGTTATTAGGATAAAAATATAAATATGTTTATACAAATCCACGCTAGTATATTGTCAAGTACTTAAAAATTTAAATTTATATAAAAAATGCTCTAAATAATTAAGTTGTCACAACTTCTTAATTTATTGTATCAAAATCGTACCTACCTTGCAAGTTGTTGTATTTATACGATCACTTATAAAGTTCTTATACTAAATTGCATATTTTTATTAAGTTGTTGCACTAGAACGCTCATTTTTCAAGTTATTACACTAAATTACACCCATCTGTAAATCGCGCTTGCTTGTGCCGCCGCGTTGATCGGTTCCATGGATCGGTGGCCGGGTGGGCATCCCTGCATCCCAACTATGAACTACCAGTGCCGATCAGGTTGGGAGTTTCGGATTCGTCCTCCCCCACGTCTCAGAATTTAACGACCATTCGCGAAATGAAAAATTTTAGGTATCACATCGGACGTTTAACCAGATATCGAAAGAGATTTTCAGACATAAATTAAAAAAAAACTAATTTCATAACTTACATGAAAACCACGGGATTTATTAAGCCTAATTAATCCGTCATTATCACATGTGGGTTACTATAGCATTTATGGCTAACCATGGACTAATTAGGCTCAAAAGATTCGTCTCGTAATTTCTATACAAACTGTACAATTAGATTTTTTTATCTACATTTAATGCTACCTGTATGTGTTAAATATTCGATGTGACTTTTTAGGCAAATTTTTTTGGAACTAATAAAGGCCTTATATATCGGGCGGCAAAGTGATCGATCGAGGTGATTATTTTTCCTTCTCTTTTTTTCAAAGAGATAAAGATGATCTTGCAAGAGAGAGAGAGAGAGTAGCGGAACCTGGGGCGAGTGTACCGCCTTAGATTTGGAGAAGGGCTTTTGCCACATGCACCCACCTCGTTTAATTTTCACTTGTGTAGAGCTTTTTTTTTTTTTTTTTTTTTTTTTTTTTTTTTTTTTTTTTTTTTTTTACGAATGGAGAGTACGTCGTTTCGTCAAACAAAACGGTACGCAGGCGGGTTTGACTGACGGTGTCCTTTCTAATTCCGTGGAGTCCTGTCACGTCACGGCATGCGCATGCCTAATCTGTACTCCACGCAGCAAAAGCTACCGTCACAAAACGACAACCCAATCCCCGTGCGGGGCTATGGATGCAACTGTAAAAACTAGAAAATTGGCGTGCCTGTTAGCACGCACAATCTTTATAGCCACATAATTTTTATACTACATCCGTCCTAAAATATTACTACTATTTTTAGCTATCCAAATTTATAGCTAAAAATACTTATATTTTAGGATGGAGTAATTTTTATTTAATGTCCTTTAAAATTTGAGTTTAAAATAATGATGAACAAAACAATAATAATAGTGCTGGTACATCTATTGGTTTGTGACATAAACATACTATTTCTATTTATGGTCCCTTGTAAAATAAGAATACTACTTTTACATCAATTCTTGTGAAATTCTTATGGAAGTCGTACATCAATTCCTATGGAATATTCCATAAAACACTTCAATGGGGTTTTATTTCTGCGTTTGTAAAAATGTTGCAGAAAGAGTAGTAACAAATGCTAACTAAGGTTTATACCAGGTTAATAAGCAAAAGAGTAAAGTGTACGGGCGGTCCTTAAACTTGTAGAGGTATATCATTTAGGTCCCTAAACTCTCAAAATGCATATCCAAGTCCCAGAACTTGTCATAATGTGTCATCTAGGTCCCAAATCACCACAACCGTCAGGGTTACGGATAAGGTATACCCTCTACCCTTCGATATACGCTATACATTGATATGGTATATCTGCGCGTATACGGACGTTCTCTGTATACGCTAAGGAAATTCATCACGGAGTCCACAGATGGAAAGATTCCTACCCGGATAGGACTGGATCGTCATTGTATCGTGTAGGGTCCGATGTCTCCGAGTCCTACTTGGAAACCACCTGACCTGCGTTATAAAAGGGACCCCTGGGAGGACCTAAGGCATCGAATCTCATAACCAAGACAACCACCACAGCCTACGAAGCCGAAGCCTACAGGAGCCAAATCACCGGGGGGTCTAATCGAACCAATTCGACTACGATGTCGTCGGTATCCTCGAGTTCAACTATTCCCTTTGTAATCTGTGTTTTCCATCATATAATCCCATATCAACTGGATTAGGGCTATTACCTACCAAGGGACCTGAACCAGTATAATCCCTGTTTTCTGTTTGCATGATGTCGTACTACGTAAATCCTCGTACCAGCGTACCCCAATACCCTCTATATCCGGTCTACGGGTATCCCCCGTCGACAGTGGCGCGCTAGGTAGGGGGACTTGGTGCTCAAGGTTCTACTACTATGTCGTCAAGTTTCGTCAGCAACAGCGTCGACCCCAGCGTCAACCAAGGAGTTCCGACTTCAACAATGCTGGTGTGGACTCAAGTCGGTGAAATCGTCTTCCCGGTTTACACCACGGTGCCGGTCTCGACTGGTCCAGCAATGACCGGAAGCGAGAACGCCGTGGCTACAACCCCGGACGACCCTATGTCGAAGGATCCTCCCGCAGAAGCGGAGAACGGAACGTCGACGACATCCAAGCCCGAGAAAGATCCTAGTGCGGCCAAATTTTGTCCTTCCGACAAGAATCACGAGCCGACAAGGACAATTTCTGAGGCGACAAGGTCCTGGTGTCCTATTCACAAAACCAGGAAACACACCTTGCAAGCTTGCTGGGTTTTTCTCAACGCACAAGCTGAGGTCCGTGCCTGCAAAGAGCGTGGAATTTAGCGTACTTCTCCAACGCGTGATGTCTATTGTCCTATCCACAAGACAAAGAATCACGACCTCTCAAGCTGCAAGATTCTTCTCAAAGCCATGAAGACGTCGCCTCCTAAAGTCCACTAGTCACAAATTTCTCCTAGAGACGTGAACAAGGAACGAGGAGCGACGGTCATCTCAGATTGATTCGTTGGGGTGATCGACATCGATCCCCACGAGCCGTCAGCCCTACACTTGCTCGAAGACTATGGCTCATCATCCACTAGTACACCACGCGACGTATTTGCCATCGGTAGGACCAGCACGTCTGTACACGCTAACGCAGAGGCGGAGAATCAAGCGGTCACGCCGGCCCAGCACCTCGGTACCATCAACGCAATACTGAGAGAAACCCCCTATGATCCCGTACTTAACGATGATCTCGCACGGTGGACATAACGACTACGAGAATCGGTAGCCAATCTCAGTAACACGTTCGAGGAGGCTGCTACCAGAGCGCAACCAGAACAGCCGACAGCTGGCGGTGCCGGCGGCGAACCACCGGAACAACGGACGTCGCCTCGGCGAGCCACCCCTCCACCTTGTGGCACCGGCGATCTTCGCGACCATCTGAATGGCTGCCGAGAAGCACGACGCGCACGAGACAACGAGACAACGAGAACGAGGAGGCTGCTCGAGCGAAAACCGACACCATGATAATCGTCACAACCGCCACGACTGCGACGATCGCGACACCATGATAATCGTCACAATCGTCACAAACGCCGGACGATACTGGTCGAGGAAGCCGACATGACGGTGATGATAATGGAGATCGGCGCCGGGACAACAATGGTGGACGACGACAGGACTCTCGAGAACCCGAACGTCGTCCTCGGAATCGGACACTAGAGCCGAGTGATCCATCGTCATCGTCATCATCTTCTTCATCCTCATCCACGGAGGACGTACGATAGCCGACAACCCACCGCCCCCAGCGCCGGGTGTAGAGCTTTCAATCGTTCGCTACGTGATGTCCGATGGCCTGAGAGATTCCGACCAGGAGCAATAGAGAAGTACGACGGGAGTACAGACCCAGAGGAATTCCTTCAGGTCTACTCCACGGTACTATACGCTGCCGGAGCAGATGACAACACGTTAGCAAACTATCTGTTGACGGCATTGAAAGGTTCCGCGCGTTCGTGGCTGATGCACCTCCCGCCCTACTCGATTTCTTCATGGGCAGATCTGTGGCAGCAATTCGTCGCTAACTTCCAAGGAACTTACAAGCGCCACGCGATCGAAGACGACCTACATGCGTTGACACAGAATCCGGGCGAATCTTTGAGGGACTATGTTCGGCGCTTTAATGAGTGCAGAAATACAATCCCCGAAATCACCGACGCCTCTGTGATTCGCGCTTTCAAAACCGGTGTCAGAGATCGCTATACTACCCAGGAGTTGGCGACAAGGCGAATCACAACTACTCGAAGATTGTTCGAGATCGTCGATCGATGCGCTCACGCGGACGACGCACTGAGATGCAAGAACGACAAGCCGTAGACGGGAGGGGAGAAGAAACCAGCCAAGGACGCACCTGAATCAAGCAAGAAGAAAAGTAGCAAGAATGGGAAAAGGAAAGCTCAAGCGGAAGTCCTCGCGTCGGAATACGAGCGCCCTCCCAAACACCCAGACCCACAAGGCAGCGACACGAAGAGAATATGGTGCCCCATACACAAGTCGGACAGACATTCTCTGGAGGATTGCCTCGTCTTCAAAAAATCGCTGGAAAAGCAACTGGCATTGGAGAAGGGCAAGCGAGTACGGGTAGTTGAGAAAGCTGCTGAGGTAACCACTCAGGACTCGGATTCGGCATACCCAGATTCTGATCTCCATGTCTCGCACATCTTCGGAGGTTCTGCGGCGTACTCCTCAAAGCGAGAATACAAGAAAGTGGAGCGTGAAGTTTGTTCGACATGGCAGGGGGCTGCACCCAAGATGAAGTGGTCCGAACAGAAGATCGAGTTCTCAGATGAGGACGACCCCAAGGCTGCTGTTATCCCAGGACGATATTCGATCGTGGTCGAACCCACTATGCAGAATATCAAGGTAGCACGAGTTCTCATCGATGGCGACAGCTCCATCAACCTTCTCCTCGCCAGTACCTTGGACGCAATGGGGATTCCACGAAGCGAGTTGACACCCACCGATCAACCCTTCCACGGAATCACTCCTCAGTCATCGTCCAAGCCATTAGGCAAGATCACGCTTCCTGTGACTTTCGGCCAAGCGAGCAACTTCCGAACAGAGCAGATTACGTTTAATGTTGCTGAGTTTGACACAACATACAATGCCATCATCGGGAGAACTGCACTCGCGAAGTTCATGGCCGCATCTCACTACGCGTATCATACTCAAGATGCCCAGGCCGAAGGGAACAATCACTATTCAAGGGAACGCAAAGCTGGCGGTCCAATGCGACAAGCGGAGCCTCGACATGGTTGAGCACACACCCAGCCCATCCGCCACAGCCGAGCCACCCAAGAAAGTGAGCAAAACAACCAAGACGCCGAAACCAGACGGTGCAATCAAAACCGTTCCACTCTCCAGTGCCAACCTCGACAAGACAGTCAAGATCGGGGCATCACTGGACGAGAAATAGGAACTCGTGCTCATCACCTTCCTCCGCGACAATGCTGACGCATTCGCTTGGCAGCCGTCCGACATGCCGGGGGTCCCCAGGGAGGTGATTGAGCACAAACTCATGGTGCAACCCGATGCCAAGCTAGTAAAACAAAAACTGCGAAGATTTGCACCAGATCGGAAACAGGCCATACGAGAAGAGCTCGATAAACTTCTCAAAGTTGGTTTCATCAGAGAGGTACTCCATCCAGAGTGGCTAGCCAACCCAGTCATGGTGCGGAAGGCCAACGGGAAGTGGAGGATGTGCGTCGACTTCACCGACCTCAACAAAGCGTGCCCCAAGGATCACTTCCCTCTTCCTCGAATAGACCAACTGGTGGACTCAACAGCTGGTTACAAGTTGTTAAGCTTCCTTGACGCTTATTCCGGCTACCACCAAATCAGCATGGCAAAAGAGGACGAGGAGAAGACAGCATTCATCATGCTGTTCGGTGTATTCTGCTACGTTAAGATGCCGTTTGGACTGATAACCGCAGGAAACACTTTCCAACACACGGTCCAAGGGGCACTTAACGATCAGCTTGGGAACAATGTCGAGGCCTACATCGACGACATTGTTGTCAAGACCAAGACAGGCGACGCATTGATTGACGATCTATGGGAAACCTTCGACAACCTCCGACGATATCGCCTCATGCTCAATCCTGAGAAGTACACGTTCGGAGTACCATCGGGCAAGCTACTCGGGTTCCTCGTCTCTGGCAGAGGAATAGAAGCAAATCCCGAGAAGATCAAGGCAATCGAGAACATGAAGTCGCCCACAAGACTCAAGGAAGTACAGAAGCTAACCGGATGCATGGCGGCACTAAGCAGGTTCGTCGCTAGGATGGGAGAACGAGGACAACCTTTCTTCGCTCTACTGAAAAAACAAGACAAATTTGTATGGACACAGGAAGCCGAAGAGGCGTTTATCGCACTCAAGCGCTACCTGTCAAATCCCCCTGTACTTGTTGCTCCTCAACCTAATGAAGAATTATTCCTCTATATTGCCACCATACTATATTCCGTGAGTACTGTCATTGTTGTCGAGAGAGAGAAGGTGCAAAGACCAGTCTACTACGTCAGCGAAGCTCTCCATGACGCGAAGACAAGATACCCACAGATCCAAAAACTGCTCTATGCAGTAATCATGACGTCAAGAAAGCTACGCCACTACTTCCAAGCCCACAGGGTCACAGTTGTCTTCTCTTTCCCTCTTGGTGAAGTCGTGAGAAACAAAGATGTTGTCGGCCGCATTGCGAAATGGGTAGTCGAGCTAAGCCAGTTTAATGTCCACTTTGTGCCACGAACAACCATCAAGTCCCAGGTTCTCGCCGATTTCGTAGCCGATTGGACTATGCCTGAAAACAGGTTAGACAGTCAAACCGACAATGAAACATGGACAATGGCATTTGACGGCGCACTCAACAGCCAAGGATCTGGGGCAGGGTTCATCTTGACATCACCTTTGGGAGATCAGTTCAAGCATGCAATCCACCTCAACTTCACGGCGACCAATAACACAGCCGAGTACGAAGGACTACTCGCTGGGATAAGAGCTGCAGCTTCACTTGGAGTCAAGCGACTGATCGTGAAAGGGGATTCCGAACTAGTTGCAAACCAGGTGCACAAAGACTACAAGTGCTCTAGCCCCGAGTTATCCAAGTACCTCGCGGAAGTCAGGAAGCTAGAAAAAAGATTTGATGGAATCGAGGTCCAATACGTATACCGCAAGGACAACATCGAAGCAGACGATCTGGCATGGCGTGCGTCTAGACGGGAGCCACTCGAACCCGGCACCTTCCTGGACATCCTGACAAAACCATTGGTGAAAGAAGCAAACGACGAAAATAGCAGTCGCACCCGACATCAGCTCGGGGGTTACAGAGGAAGAATGCGCCGTTGCTGACATTGTGACCACAGACGACTGGCGGATCCCACCAATTAAATTCATAAGTAGCGACGAGCTGCCCGAGGACGATGCAGAAGCCGAGAAAATAACCCGTCAAGCCAAAATCTACTGTATGATCTGCAACGATCTGTACAAGAAGGCGCCAAACGGGGTACTTCTCAAATGCGTCTCGTTCGACGACGGCAAACACCTCCTCCTCGACATACACGAAGGGATCTGCGGATCACATGCCGCCGGTCGTACATTGGTCGGAAAAGCCTTTCGACAAGGATTTTTCTGGCCAACTGCCCTCAAAGACGCTTGCGACATGGTACAACGGTGTGAAGCTTGTCAATTTCATAGCAAACACACAAAGCTACCAGCACAAGCACTGCAAACCATCCCTTTCACTTGGCCGTTCTCATGCTGGGGGCTCGACATACTCGGACCATTCCCACGAGGACAAGGCAGCTGCAAGTTCCTGTTCGTGGCGATCGATAAGTTCACCAAATGGATCGAAGCAACACCCACGGGGGAAATCAAGGCCGACAACGCCATCAAATTTATTAAAGGGATATTTTGCAGATATGGATTGCCTCACCGCATCATAACGGATAACGGCTCCCAGTTCATCAGTGCCGACTTCCAGGATTACTGCATTGGATTGGGGGTCAAGATCTACTTCGATTCGGTCTCTCACCCTCAAAGCAATGCACAAGTCGAGAGGGCAAACGGCATATTACTACAACGAATCAAGACCCGTGTCTACGACAGGCTCATGTCACATGACAAGAAGTGGGTCGAAGAACTCTCCTCGGTACTTTGGGCCGTGCGCACCACACCGACAACGTCCAACAAGGAGACACCTTTCTTCCTTGTGTACGGCTCAGAATCCATGCTTCCCACCGAGCTGCAACATTAGAGTACACGAGTACAGAAGTACTTCGCCGAGGATCAGGAGGAGCAGCGAAGCGACGATGTGAACCTTCTCGAGGAACATCGAGAACGAGTTGCCGTCAGATCAGCTAGCTACCAATAGGCCCTCCGCCGATACCACGAGAAGCGCATCCGAGCACGCACGCTTTCGATCAGCGACTACGTCCTCCGACGGGTTCAAAGCCAAGCAGGGCGAAACAAGCTCTCACCCAAATGGGAAGGACCGTACACGATCACACAAGTCCTGCGGCCAGGCGCATTCAAGATTGCAGACGGCGATGGTCGCGAGTTGTCAAATTCTTGGAACATTGATCAATTACGTAAATTCTATGTATAAATCAATAATATCCATACTTGTAAGACATCTAATAGCTTCAACATAGTGTTTTTTCAGGAAAAGATTACAATCAAAGTGTTCCTTCCCGATGATCCCTTACCCCTATGACACCTAGCGTTGAAACCTATCCTCATGTCCCTTTACGCCGTCTTGACAAGGCCTCCGAGGAATCTAAGGGAACTTCGGCTGGGGATGCCCAGAGCCGATAAGGCCTTGTCGAATCCTGTAGAGACGAAAGACCATGTAAGATCTTGTCGTGTAAGAGTTCTCGCCGTGCGTATTAACCAAGCCGTGTAATCAGAAATTGGATTTTCCAACCTCACGGCTGGGGGCTAGGATCAGTGCTTTTTCAACCAAGGCAGGTCAAAGGTCTAAGAGCCTTATCTTCCGAGAAGAATTCTTCGACGACAAGGCTGGGGGCTAGGGAGAGTGTATGACTCAAGTGACTGATCGAAGTCGCGAAGTGAGAAGACACTCGTACACACCGCATCTAGACTAAGAAAGCTTAGTTAGAAAGATTTCCTTTCTATTTCACAAGTATTTCTTACAGTCCGCAAAAAATTCCAAAATATATTACACTTTTTCCAAAGATATTTGTCACAGATAAAAAAGACTACCAGGAAGGCCAACGCCAATCCATCGACTGGAAGACTTTCTCCGCCAGCTGTGCCATCGACTCCGCTAGGTTGTCTATCTCTGCGGGGGTCCTCCGAGAACGAGAAAACCCTTCGTGGAGGAACTCGAGGTGCAACTGCGGACGATGATCTCGTATATATGCCAGCACGTGCCCTCCGGCATACCGGCTGGATCGACGGCACTCCTACTTTAGGGACTCGTCGATACGCTTGCCGATGCCTTCGAGCTGAGCACAGGCCCCGTTCAGCCACGTGATATATCCGGCCGCTGACTCCTCGGGATCCCCGTGAGGTACTCGGAGTTCCCTGTAGACTACGGCCATGACTGTGCAACAACTCCTGAGGTATGAGTTGAACCACACCTCGCGACCTCGGAATGCTTCCACAGCCCGGTCCCTCTTCACTTCCAACATAGTCCTTTCAAGTTCGGCGACCTCGAACTTCGTCCTCCAGTATTGGATGCGACGGTCTCGATTGGCAAGCATACGACTAAGTTAAGCTGTTCTCCTCTTTGAGAACACAGCAAGTTAAGCCAATCCAGATTGAAGAGCAAAGGAGATGGAAAGAGAAAGAACCAACCTAAGGAAGCCGTCGCCATCCCCGTCTCCACGGGCGGATCCTGGTCTACGTCGTCCTGCGGCACATATGGCTCAAGCGCAAGTGCCGGAACGATTACAGGCAACTCAGGCTGCCCGCGCTGCTGGACATCCTCGACATCGACATCTCTACAAACAACAACAAAGTACTCGGAATCAAAATGCTAAAGGAAACTAAGGTGATAACTGCACACACAAAGGCAGTTGAAACCGACAAAAGTTTTACAAAGCATGATTGATTAAGGAGTACAGGCGAACCGAAGTCCTACTCTTCAAAAAGCGGGAGAACAGACTCTCCCGGATCACCGGCTTCTTCCATCACGTCCTTGCGCGCGTTGTTAGCCGTTCCCTGATCCAAGATCCTCTGGAGATCAAGTTCAGGGTGCGCCAACCTTACGCACGCGAGGACGTGACACGCACCAGTGTAGATCCCATTCGACGTCTCCTCCCCGATCCTGGCCGCATGCTTGGAGGGGATCGCCTCCATCGACGTCACCAGTTCCGTGAGCGAACTCGTCAGCGAGAACTCATCGGGATTCGCCGGGATCGTGGTCGTGACACCGCACTCCCCGGCGAGCTAGTGCAGGCCAGTGTAGGTAACCCGCAACGAGCCACGGATCTCCGACAGGTTGTTCTCGAGCTCCGACATGCGGTGCTCGAGCCCCTACCGTTGCCGCTCGTTGCCGGCCACCAGCTCCCTCATCTTCTGGAGGTCCTCGCGAACCTCCGCCAGGTCACACGCCAGCTTGTCGGCGCGTTCGTTCGCCGACGACGCTGCCGCCGTCCTCGCCTCCGCGATCTCGCGACCTATGCCGCGAGCGCCAGCTTGGAGGATGCGCCCCATCTCGATTTGGAGCTCCTCCCGGGTGAGGACGTTAGCGGGCGGGCCTCGAGCAGGCACAAGATCGCCGGCAGGGCCGCTGGGCGTTGCCTCACGGCTCCTGGGCACGACCACAACATCTGTCAAGGCCGCAGTAGGAGACACATTGGAGTTCCCTCC
Organism: Oryza meridionalis; assembly: GCA_000338895.3. NCBI lineage: Eukaryota > Viridiplantae > Streptophyta > Magnoliopsida > Poales > Poaceae > Oryza > Oryza meridionalis. The sequence continues at coordinate 7,773,400 of CM002525.2, read as the reverse complement.
AGACCCGTCTTGCGTCGCCTTCGCCCACGCTGCCCGTTGGAAGATTGCCCTCAAGATAGGCTGCAAGAGTTCGATGAATCAACAAAACCTCAAATTCATCCACTTACTTCTCGCCAAGCGTTACAAGCCGCTGCCGTCGCGGAGGCGGGGGAGACGCGTCCGAGGCCTAGAGTAAAACGAGCATGATATGAGGTCAAAATATTCAGACTACGCGATGAAGGGTCGGGAGAGCTTATCGATGGGGTGGGCGTCTTCCGGCGATTTCTGAGCACGGAGGAGAACTTCCTCCCCCTTTTCGGAACATTGCCAGCACTCGTCATGGCAGCAGCGGTAGCAGCATCGGACGCCTCCTTGGCGATGTCCACCTTCAGCGACGTCGCCGCCTGGTGGTCCACGAGCGGCCCGATTATATCAATTAGAGGGAGAGCCTGCACTACATGAAGTCACAATGCGATCCTGGAGGAAAAAGACAACATGGCCGTGGAGTACACTCACGTTGATCGCGGCTTCGCGTTCGGCTGCATCCTTCTCGCAAAGAGGGACGGGGACGTTGCTCGCCGTTGTAGGGCCGCTGATCATCACTTGACCGACGCTGCGCTCCACTGTTTCGCTGTTCAAACCTGTAGATCGAGAACCAGAATCGATAAGTCAGGAGGAACACGCACTTAAGAAATGGAGTCCTAAATACAAGAAAAATACCCCGAGGAGAAACCTGGGTCACGTCCTCCGGCCCAGAATAGTCAAAGGCTGGGTGGGCTCAAGCCTAGAGGGGCTGGATCCACCTACCAATGAAGTCGGCAGCGACTTCATACCCCGACAATCCTCGTACTCGGAGGTCATCGATGATATCGATGAAGGACTAAAGGGAAGGGGTTAAGGCGTGTTTGGCGGTCCAAGACGTAATCTTGTCTGGTTGCTCCTCAGGGACAACGAAGACTGGATCCAAATTTTCTATCTAAAGATAGAACCACCTCGCCTGCCATTTACTACGAGAAGAGGGGCACTGGAAGGGGATGTAGCGCGACTTCAGGCCATCTCGAAGTCGGAAACCGACGCATCTAGATACCCTGTTGGACTCCATCCAACACAACTCGTAGTAGAATCGAAAGAGGTCGAGAAACGGCTCTACCCCAATGGAGGCCTCACAAAGAGACGAAAAGATACTGAGGAAGGCGATGGAATTGGGGTTCAAATGGAGCAAAAAAAGACCGTAGAAATTCAAGACCAAAAGCAGAAACTCGGAAGGAGGAGGAAGAAAACCACAGAGAATGTAGTCCTCAACCGCAACCATGCGGCCCAAGACAGGCTCAGGTTCAATACCTCCTGGTTCTCTCTCCATGGTCCCGCGATCGGGGAGGGCACCGTCCTCCTGTAGCTTCTTCAGCGACGCACCGGTGGAAGTGGATTTGTCGAGATCCATGGCCGTCGGAGATCGTCGGAGGAGGGACGGAGATGAACAAGTTAGGGTTTTGCGGAGCGGAGAAGATGAGCAGCGCTTAGAGACTGAAATGTTCTTTCGCAACAGGCGGACTTCAAAATGGATATCCAAAACTCCTTTAAATAGGCGCACTACCGACGGTGCGAATTCCAAGGAAAGGAGAGAGATGCCCGTCGGAAATTTTTGGGTCCGTTACACGCAGCAGTTTTTGGACTTCAATTTAAATTCACTCACAACCGTTGAACTTCGCATGGCGTTGTCGATTACTCTTTGTCTCTACGTCCTCACGCCGAGATCGACCAGTCGAGAACGACAACAAACCCGACATCAGAAGTCGCGATCGGTTACATTAGTTCATTTAAGCAGAAGTCGGGGGCTACTGTCAGGGTTACGGATAAGGTATACTCTCTTCCCTTGGATATACACTATACATCGATATGGTATATCTGCGCGTATACGGACGTTCTCTGTATACGCTAATGAAATTCATCACGGAGTCCACAAATGGAAAGATTCCTACCCGGATAGGACTGGGTTGTCACTGTATTGTGTAGGGTCCGATGTCTCGTAGTCCTACTTGGAAACCACCTGACCTGCGGTATAAAAGGGATCCCCCGGGAGGGCCTAAGGCATCGAATCTCATAGCCAAGACAACCACCACAGCCTACGAAGCCGGAGCCTACAGGAGCCAAATCACCGGGGGATCTAGTCGAACCAATTCGACTACGATCTCGTCGGTATCCTCGAGTTTCACTATTTCCTTTGTAATATGTGTTTTCCATCATATAATTCCACATCAACTGGATTAGGGCTATTACCTACCAAGAGGCCTGAACTAGTATAATCCATGTTTTCTGTTTGCTTGATATCGTACTACGTAGATCCTCGTACCAGCGTACCCCAATACCCTCTATATTCGGTCTACGGGTATCCCCCGTCGATAACAACCCCTTCAGGATCCTACGTGGCGTTGATGTGGCATGCCACACGTACATGACATGGCATTATTTTGACTGACAAATGGGACCCATTTAAATTTTTTTCTTTTTCTTTTTTTCTTCTCTTTTTCCCCTTTTCTTCTCCTTTCTCTGTGACCCGTGTAGAAAAAATGAAAAAAAAGAATGAGAAGAAAATGGAAAAGAAATATAAAAGAAGAAAAAAAAGAGAAAAGGACACATCACGTTCATGTGGCATTGCCACATCAGCGCCACGTAGGATACTAAAGAGGATGTATCAATTTGGGATCTAGAAGATACACTTTAACAAGTTCTAGGACCTGGATATGTATTTTGAGAGTTTAGGGAACTATATGATACAACCCTACAAGTTTAAGAACCGCCAATACACTTTACTCTAAGCAAAATGATGTGAAATTTCATGTTTTCTATTTGAGCACTTAGAACCTTTGTTTATTTTTTTGTAAAAATGTATATTCTTAGCTTTTTTTTAAAGGATGTAATGCATATTCCAATATGAATTCATTTTATGATTGTATTTTTAAAATATAACGATGCACACCACTCGTGTAAGAACGCTAGTTTAGCGTATTCTCAAGACACGAATTTTGAACAATTTAATAATTAAAAATAACATTTGTATGTGCTACGAATTATTTATATATATTTAATTTCACTACTTACTTTTAAATTATTTTTTAGACTATTATACTATTTACAGGCACTTTTTGGCAAGCAGATGGAATTAATAAGGACATGTTTGCTTCTAAATTGAATAATCAATGTGTATCATTAAAAGGATATAATTATTTTTTACCATATCTATTCTTCCCAGATGGACTATGCAGGCCCATTGGAGCGTCAGGTGTATGTTCTGGCCCATGATGCTGTACAGTGGCACGAGCCAGACATGCAACCGCTTGTACTCTCTGCTATTATAAAAACTAGCATAGCAGCTCACGCAAACTGCGCGGCTAGTATCCTTATCTTTTCTCTCATATAATAACATATATATATTTTCTTATTTTATTATTAGAATATCTTAAAATAAATACATAATTTAAATTTTGTACTAACTTGACTAAACTATCCATGTGTAATATTCATATTGTGTTGTATATATGTGATAGTTCTTAATTATTTTCTAATACCAAATTTTAGTTATTTTACAATTATATTTCTATATGGACTTTAGACTCCTTTTTCCAACATTCTTTGTTTCTTTAATTATGAATTTCTAATTTCTAAATTTTACTCCTATATTTCTTATTTTAAATTAAAAATTTTTAGTGACACTGCTAGCGACGCCCCTTCCCTCTGCTGGATCTGGGAGGAGAGGGAAGGAAGGGGAGGGGAGGGGAGCCAGAATCCATGCAGGGGTTGGCCGCCGCATGCCGGATCCTGCGTCTCCACCGCTAGAGGGGCCCATTGTGCGCGATAGAGCGTGGAGGAGGCTGCCACGCGCTGTCGCCCACCCCTTCCGTCGCCATCGCATACGCCCACCGCCGTTGTCGCCGTCGGGAGGGAGGAGAGGAGAGGAGAGAGGCCGTGTGGAGAGGAGAGAAAAGAAAGAGATACAGAGGAGAGGAGAGAAATAGGGGAAAATTTAAAGTGAGTAAGAGGGAAAAGAGGGAGGGGCATTTTTACGTGCGGATCTCTTAATAGGTCCACCTGTGAAAATATGCTTATTTTCGTGTGCGGTCCAGTTAATAGCTCCGCACGCAAAAAACGATTTTTTTTTCGTGTGGTCCTATTAAGAAGCCGCACACGAAAATGGAGGATGATTTTTGCAGGCATGACCAATTATGGTCCATCTGCAATTTAAATGGGTCACTGTACATGGAAATCGTTTTTTAAGTAGTGGGACTACCTAGAAAATCGATATAGATCCAACTCTTGAACTTATAACTCGAGGAGCCCAAAAAATTTAAGAAAAAAAAGAGAAACGGTACGGTTTTGGTTGTTATCAGCTGATGATAAGCCATTAATTGATGATCAATAAATATTGGATGTGTTGAATTGTACATGTATGTGCTTCTGAATTCGTATATTACAAAATAGAACCTGATGAGGAAATACAAAACATCAAAACAATTGAATTTGCTCAATGCGGTTACGAAGAGAACGACGACATGGTAATGACGATCAGCATTTGCATGGGCAGCATGGACATGCGTTGCATATCGGACTTGACCCTGCAAGAATCGTTTACATGTTGGTGAAAATGACTAACGATAAATAGAAGCAGAAGTTATGGATTCCGTATAAAAATGAATCAAGAATTGGCTGTAAGCATGATTAAAAATATAATAACTATTCAATTTTTAGAATATTTTTTGATGAAAAACATTAAGAGAGGCTACTAGTAGTACTGGACTGCATCTCTAATACCGATTTCCGGGTCCAGGCTCTTGTTTTTCATTGGGCCACGTGGCACCCTACAAAATTGGTTAGAGCTCACTGAAAAACTGCCACGTGTGATGGGTAAAGTATCCGCATCGAAAGAGATAGCAAAAGGAAAACGTAAACGTTTGCCTGCGTGCGTGTGCGGGGTGGGCTTTGCATCTAGCTTGTCTGTGCGACCTTGGGCCTGGGCCTTGGCCTGGCGCCTCACGGCCTTTCTGCAATATATACCGCCGTGGCGCAGTCCGCAGTAGTGGTGCATGGGCGTTGCTAACTGGCGCGCGCGCCAGCTGCCCCGGCCCACAAAGCCCATCGCCTTTTTTTCTCCTTTATTCGTGTTTTCTTCTTTCGTTTTTTTCGATTTTTTTCGTTTTCTTTCGTTTTTTCTGATTACTTTTTTTAATCTTTAGCACACTTATTTTTTTTAAAAATGTTTTGAGTTGAAAGTTTTTAAATCTTAACTTGAAAATTTTTAAATCTGATTTGAAAGTATTCAAATCTCGAGTTGAAAGTTTTCGAATCTCGAGTCGAAAGTTTTCGAATGTCGAGTTGAATATTTTTAAATCTGAGTCGAAAGTTTTCATATTTTTTCAAATCTCAACTTAAAAATTTTCAAATCTATACTTGAAACTTTTTAAATCTCGAGTTGAAAGTTTTTGAATCCGATTTGAAAGTTTTCAAATCTCGAGTTGAAAGTTTTCGAATTTGAGTTGAAAGTTTTTGAATCTCGAGTTGAAAAGTTTTAAATCCGAGTTGAAAGTTTTCAAATATGAGTTGAAAGTTTTCAAGTCGAAGTTGAAAGTTTTCAAATCGGAGTTGAAAGTTTACACATATATGGAAAAATCCACCTGTTGGGCCGTGTGGGCTGGCACGTGTGCGCGCCAATTAGGATTCCTGGTGGTGCATGGCCTCTTCATGCAAAGCTAAGCACGTTCGTTCAAAAGAAAAGGGAAGTAAAACAACGTGAAGGCACTGGTGGAGAAACCATTTTTCGTCGGTCGCCCAAATTCCACGATAGTCCCGGTTGCAATAAAAACCGGGACTAAAGATGATCTTTAGTCCCGGTTAAAAAGGGTAACAGGCATATTTGATCTTTAGTCCCGGTTGGTAACACCAACCGGGACTAAAGATCATCTTTAGTTACTATCTTTAGTCCCGGTTCAACTGCTGTCAGGACTTGTCAGGCCCCCCCGGGATCTTTAGTCCCGGTTGGTGTTACCAACCGGGACTAAAGATAGTAACTTTAGTCCCGGTTGGTATTGCCAACCGGGACTAAAGATCCCGGTGATCTTTAGTACCGGTTGGCAACACCAACCGGGACTAAAGTCCCACCCCTTTATATATGTCTTCTTCCTCCTCCAGCCCGAGCAAGCTTCAAAATTTCTTCAAAAAAGAGGGGAGGTCATGCCAAAATTTATAGTGAATTTACTTTGGTGATTATATACAAATCGGAGGTGCCTAAAAGGTTAGCAACTTCATCCTCCAATGTTTTTTTTGGTCATATTACATTTGGAGCTATGTTTCGCACACTTTTTTGTCTCCAAAATTTTGTTGTAAGTTGATGAGAGAGAAAATTTGTGTTGGAAAAGAAAGAATATATACAAATTTTGTTTATTTGCTAAATAAGGTTTTATAAAATAGTTGAGTAGGAAAATATAGTGAAAGTTAATCTTAAATAAAAGAAAACAAACTAAATTGAAAACTAAAAGAATTTAAAACTTAAAAAATAATAAATAAGAATTAGTTGGTGGAATATTTTATAATTTTTGTATGAATAATGATATGTCGATATTGTATGACTGTTGAAAGAGTTTGTGATTATTTTACCATTATTGTATGACTGTCATTATTGTACGAATGATTATTTGTGTACGATTTTTTTTCATTTCATGTAGATGGATCGGCAATGGATGTACGCTGACCGGCGGTCCAAAGAGTTTATTGACGGCGTGCATTATTTTTTGAGAGTGGCCGAAGCTAACAAGCAAAAGGGTTTTATTTGTTGTCCATGCAATAAGTGTAAGAATCAGAAGGAGCATTCTGCATCCAGGACTATTCATTTCCACTTGTTTGAGTCGGGGTTCATGCCAAGCTATAATTGTTGGACATGCCACGGAGAGCAAGGGGTTGAAATGGAAGAAAATGAAGTGGAAGACGACAATATTCCAGACTTTGCTCAGTACGCTGTATTTGAAGGAAATCAAACGGGCGAGGAGGACATAGATGCTGATTATAACGACGTTGCGGATGATCTTGGTCAGATGTTGCAGGATGCCAAGGAGGACTGCGAAAGTGAAAAGGGGGCCCATAAATTGGACAAGATGTTAGAGGACCACAGAACGTCGTTGTACCCAGGTTGCGAGCAGGGGCACAAAAAGTTGGATACCACTCTGGAGTTCTTACAATGGAAGGCAAAAAATGGTGTTAGTGACAAGGCATTTGGCGATTTATTGAAACTCGTCAAGAACATTCTTCCGGAGGGAAACAAATTGCCCGAGACAACGTACGAGGCTAAGAAGATAGTCTGCCCTCTAGGACTGGAAGTTCAGAAGATTCACGCATGTCCGAATGATTGTATCCTATATCGCGGTGAGGAGTACGAGAACCTAGAAGCATGCCCTGTTTGTAAAGCACTACGATACAAGATTAGACGAGATGATCCAGGTGAGGTTGACGGGCAGCTAACGAAGAAGAGAATTCCTGCTAAGGTGATGTGGTATTTCCCTATAATACCACGGCTAAGGCGTTTGTTCAGGAACAAGGCGAATGCTAGAATGATGCGTTGGCACGCTGAAGAACGTCAATAGGACGGGATGCTGAGACACCCCGCAGATGGTTCGCAGTGGCGAAATATCAACAGAAAATTTAAAGACTTTGGAAAGGACGCACGAAACATACGGTTTGGTTTAAGTACGGATGGCATGAATCCTTTTGGAGAGATGAGCAGCGGGCATAGCACTTGGCCCGTTACGATGTGTATCTACAACCTCCCCCCTTGGCTATGCATGAAGAGGAAGTACATAATGATGCCGATTATTATTCAAGGCCCCAAGCAACCTGGTAACGACATCGATGTGTTCCTAAGACCACTGGTCGAAGATCTTAAACTGTTGTGGAAGAAGGAAGGTGTCCCCGTGTGGGACGAGGACAAACAGGAGGAGTTTAACCTACGAGCGCTGCTGTTCGTAACCATCAACGATTAGCCTGCACTTAGCAACCTATCCGGGCAGTCCAACAAGGGGTACAAGGCTTGCACTCACTGTATGGATGAAACAGAAAGTACGTATCTTAAACACTGTAGGAAGGTTGTGTACATGGGTCATCGTCGATTCCTTGCAGCAAACCACCCGGTACGGAAGAAAGGCAAGCACTTTGAACATACGGCGGACCACAATACGAAGCCTAAACATCGCAGCGGGAACACAGTGTTTGCTATGGTTAAAGATCTTAAAGTAGTGTTTAGAAAGGGGCCTGGCAGCCAACCTATAGAGAGCGAAGATGGTCATGCGGCGATGTGGAAAAAAAACTCCATATTTTGGGAGTTACCCTATTGGGAATTCTTGGACGTCCGCCACGCAATCGATGTGATGCACCTCGCTAAGAACCTTTGCGTAAACCTTCTTGGCTTCCTAGGTGTATATGGAAAGCCGAAAGATACACTGGAAGCGCGTAATGATTTGAAGCATATGGAACAACGCGGCGACCTTCACCCGGAACCAAAGGAGAAAGGCAGCCATTACTTGAGTCCAGCCAGCTACACTCTAAGCAAGGCAGAGAAGGAAAGTATGTTTCAATGCTTGGAGAGAATCAAGGTACCGTCTGGATACTCCACGAATATAAAGCGAATAATAAGCACGAAGGAGAAGAAGTTCACAAACCTAAAGTCTCATGACTGTCACGTGTTGATGACACAGCTGCTACCAGTTATAATAAGGGGTATCCTCCCAGACAATGTCCGGGCAACAATAACAAAGCTATGTTCTTTCATGAACGCAATTTCGCAGAAGGTCATCGATCCGGATAGGTTAGAAGCCCTTCAGAATGATGTGGTGCAATGTCTTGTCAGCTTTGAGTTGATATTTCCACCTTCATTTTTCAATATAATGACGCATCTGCTTTGTCACCTTGTCAAAGAGATCGGTATTCTCGGGCCTGTGTTCCTACACAACATGTTTCCTTTCGAGAGGTACATGGGCGTTCTGAAGAAGTATGTCCGTAACCGTGCTCGTCCAGAGGCAAGCATCGCCAAGGGGTATGGAACAGAGGAGGTCATTGAATTCTGCGTTGAATTTATTGAAGACCTTCGCCCAATCGGGGTACCTGAATCACGCCATGAAGGGAGACTACGGGGAAAGGGGACTCTCGGAAAGAAAGCTATAATGACGGTAGATAACAATTTATTCCGTAGAGCCCATTTCACGGTTTTACAACAATCTTCATTGGTGGCTCCTTACATCGAGGAGCACTTGGCTCTAGTTCGCGCCAGAAACATCGGTAAGTCCGATGCATGGATTACACGGCATCACATTGATACTTTCCCCGCATGGCTGCGACAACATCTCATGGGTAACGAGACGATTAACCAGCAACTGGCCTTCCTGGCGAGGGGTCCATCTGGCTCGATCGCGATATTCCAGGGATATGAGATCAATGGGTACACATTCTACACAAGAGCCCAAGACATGAAGAGCACGAACCAGAACAGTGCTGTTCGTATCGATGCCATGGGACACGATGGTACAACTGGCACGTATTACGGTGCCATCGAGGAGATATGGGAACTTGACTATGGACCTCTCAAGGTCCCTCTGTTCCGGTGCCAATGGGTTAGGTTGACTGGTGGAGGCGTAACGACTGATGACAGTGGGATGACAACGGTTGACCTTAACAAGGTTGGATACTCGGATGAACCTTTCGTCCTTGCCAATGATGTAACGCAAGTTTTTTACGTGAAGGACATGTCTAGCAAAGGAAAGAAGGGCAAAGGGCCTGACGAGCCGAAGCGCCATGTGGTTCTCCCAGGCAAAAGAAAAATTGTCGGAGTAGAGGACAAGACTGACGAGGATTACGATCAGTTAGATGGGCAACCCCCTTTCACGGTGACGGTTGACCCTAGCATCCTCCTATCAAACGAAGACACCCCTTACTCACGTAGCGGTCACAAGGAAGGAACAATAGTGAGGAGAAAGTACGTGCGGACAACCGTCACCGCCGAAGTGTTGCCGTAATTGTTGTAAACTATTTTGGATGTATTGAATATGCTAGTTATATATGATTAATTACAATTTTTAACAATTTAATATCATGCATATGCTAATTATATACGACTATTATAATTTTTAAAAGTTTTGAATCATGCATGTCGGATTTACAGATGCTAGTTACAATTTTTAACAATTTAATATCATGCATATGCTAATTATATACGATTATTAGCATTTTTAAAAGGTTTAAAACATGCATGTGGGAATTACACATGTTAATTAGAATTTAAAAGGTTATTAGCATTTAAAACATACATTAGAATTTAAAACATGCATCACATTAATTATATACGATTATTACCATTTTTAAAAGGTTTAATTAGAATTTAAAAGGTTACTAGCATTTAAAAGGTTATTAGCATTTAATTAGAATTTAGCATTTTTAAAAGGTTATTAGCATTTTTAAAAGGTTTAGCATTTAAAAGGTTATTAGCATTTAATTAGAATTTAAAACATGCATCACATTAATTATATACGATTATTAGCATTTTTAAAAGGTTTAGCATTTAAAAGGTTATTAGCATTTAATTAGAATTTAAAACATGCATCACATTAATTATATACGATTATTAGCATTTTTAAAAAGGTTTAAATCATGCATGTGGGATTTACATATGCTAGTTACAATTTTTAACAATTTAATATCATGCATATGCTAATTATATACGATTATTAGAATTTTTAAAAGCTTTAATTCATGCATGTGGGATTTACACATGTTAATTAGAATTTATAATGCATTATTTATATTTTAGAAACATATATGCAACGAAATTCAATATTCAGTGCTATTAACTTTAGTCCCGGTTCTTAACCCTAACCGGGTATAAAAAAAAATTTGGAAATAGCGGGAAAATATCTTTACTGCCGGTTCGTGAGAAGAACCGGGAGTAAAGATATCTTTACTCCCGGTTCGTAACACCAACCGGGATTAAAGATGTATCTTTACCGGGATTAAAGATGTTATCTTTAATCCCGGTTGGTGTTACGAACCGGGAGTAAAGATCCGGGGGTATATATGTTCCCGGTGCGCCCTCGTCTTCTCCACCAACACTTAGACGTTTTCATCGAGATCGAGCATCGGTCCTTCGCCGCCACTGCCTAGGGCAACCCCGCGCCGACGCCGCCGTCGTCTCTCACCGTCGCCTGGCGGTCCTCGCCGCCTCCGCCGCAGACGCCGCCGCACCGTCTCTTTGGTGAGAGCCCCCGGCCTCTCTCTCTCTCTCTCTCTCGATGTACCCTCGTCTCTCTCTCTCTTTCGCCGGCGACGCCGACGAATGCCGACGACGCCGAGGATGCCCTCTCTCTCTCTCTCTCTTATGCCGACGACGCCGACGATGCCCTCGGTCTCTCTCTCGATTACGCCGATGACGCCGACGAAGTCCGACGAACGCCGCCCCCACGCCGCCGCCGCGCCCCCACGACGCCCCCACGCCGCCGCCGCGCCCCCACGACGCCGCCGCCGCCACGAGGCCGCCGCCGCCGCGCCGCCATCGTGCCGCCGCGCCGGAACGATGCCGCCGCCGCGCCGCGCCCCCACGCCGCCGCCGCCACGATGCCGCCGCCGCCCCGATGCCGCCGCCACGTACAGTCACGATGCCGTGCCCTAACGCCTAATGAACTAACACGAACGAACGCGAACGAACGAACGAACGCGAACTAACGCTTAGCGAACGCTTAACGAAGGTGACCAAATGCGAACGAACGCGAACGATAGTGAACGAACGTGAACGAAACGTTAAAGAAACACGAACGAACTGAAAGACATGTAGTTTGCACGTAGCTTGCTTGTAGTAACCTGCATTGTTTTTTTTTCACGTAGATTGAATGTGGTTCAAACAATGCCTATATAAATATGGTTTGGATCGCCATCACAAATGTTTTATGTACCAGAGAATTGAATTACAAAATCAAATTAATTTCACAAAATTCTATAGTGTTGTTTTTTTTTTGATAAACTCGCTTAAAGTTAGGAATCCTCGACATAGAACAAACCTAAAATAACTTCTCATATGTATGTAACAGAGGGAATATTTATTATGGTATTCTGGTAGACATGATCTTTTAGCGTTATATCTATTTTTACATTTTTTTTATTAAAATATTTACAAAACAAATTTCCGTTTCAAAAATTTACAAATCTAGATGCCTCACGCCCTCTGGGTCGGCGTTTTCTAAAAATCGCCTTTCTAGAGGGCGTTAAGGGATCTAAATATAATTTTTTTATTTGCATTCAAACCCTTTTCACTAGTTTTATTTGCTTAAAAACTAGTGATGCTTATCTGACACTGTAAATGATTATAAATGGAAAAGTAATAGACTACGTCGAGATCCACAACTTTTATATAGTTTATTTTCATACTATGTCTTTCGAATGGTAGATCTGAGATTTTTGTTAAAATAGGTTTTATATGTTGTAACAAACATTTGGACATCTAAAAGATCTTCAATGAAAAGATTGTTTAACTACAAAGTTAAACAATACATTATATGTTCCTTTGCGATTAGACTAATACAATTTTTTTTGCATGTTGCAGAGAAGACGTCGTCGTCGTCGTCCGTCAAGCCGAAGTGGTAGCTAGCCCTCGAAGGAATTCGCGCAGGCAAGTGATGTACAGATGTGATTGTTAGAGATATAATACAAGAATGTTAGATTTCTAATATAAGATTATTAGATTATTAGAGTTAGCATATGTGAGTGTTAGAGATTATTAGATTATTAGACTTAGCATATTTGAGTGTTAGAGATAGTTAGAGATTTAATATAAGATTATTAGAGATTTAATATATGAAACTTAATTAGACTTGGCATATGTGAGTGTTAGAGATTTAATATAAGATTATTAGAGATGTAATATTCGAAACATATTTGATTGTTAGAGATTTAATATAAGATTATTACAGATGTAATATACGAAACTTAATTAGACTTAGCATATATGATTATCTACCGTACAAATACACGACACTTAGACTTAGCATATTTGAGTGTTAGAGATAGTTAGAGATTTCATATAAGATTATTAGAGGTTTAATATATGAGATAGTGAGGAGATTGTTATACTTAGCTATAATATATATGATTATTACAATTTTAATATAAGATTAGTAGCGATTTAATATGAGATTATTAGAGATTTAATATAAGATTATTAGAGTTTTAATATTACGGTTAGCAAATACATCCTATAGACCTAACATATATTATTGGTATGCACAGATGGCTGATCGCGATGAGAAACAGATATTGTATGATACAATCGCAGAGGGAAGCAGCCAGTACTGGAACGAAGAAGAGGGGAACGAGGATCCAAACCAGTACTTGAACGTGGAGGGGAACGTGGAGAGGGATGCGGAGGGGAACGAGGAGGGGAACGATGAGGAGGAGGCTAGTCATCCCTCCGCTGGACAGAAGAGGGCACGCGGACAACGAGGTGCCGCGAACAAGATAGAGGGTCGGCACATCATAACTGAGGTGGACGCAGACGGCCGACCTACTGCCCCGGCGGAAGCAACCAAGAATTTTGTACGCCACAGCGGTTGGGTTGTGAGGGATAACGTGCCTGTCAGCATGGTGTACTGGCGCAGAACAAGGGCACGCGGGGATAATGACAGCTTTGTCCCGGAATCAGAGAAAGAGATGCTGTGGACCACAATGCTCGAGACGTTCACGCTCCCTGCGGGTACAGAGAACATAGTGAAACACTGGACTCTTAAGAAAATGGCAGAACAGTTCCAGACCTTCAAGGGAGACCTGTACCGGAAATACATCCTGAAGGGGCAGACACCGAACTTCGACGTATTCCCGAAGCTAAGGGATCACTGGGAGGAGTTCGTTGCTTACAAGACAGGTCAACAAGGGCAGGCGATGATGGAAAGAAACAAAGAAAATGCCGCCAAGAAGAAGTACCATCACCACTTGGGGTCAGGCGGCTATAGCGTCGCGATGCCGAAGTGGGAGGAGATGGAGGCAAGCTTGCTTGAGAGGGGTATCGAACCGGCCACCGCTAAATGGCCTGATCGATCGAAGTTCTGGTTCTATGCTCATGGTGGAACGCTCAACCCAGGTGATGGCTCCTTGGTCTTCAGCGATCAGATACGCGAGGCTGCGAGTCGACTAACGGACACAGTGGAAGCCTCTTCTCAGGGCACGTTCCGACCCGACAGAGAGAAGGACGAGCTGTCACTCGCCCTGCAGACTCCAGAGCATCCAGGACGAACACGAGGGAAAGGGGTGATTCCTTGGAAGATTGGATTCAAGGAGGACATCCACACGTACAGGAGTCGGATGAGGAGCAAGAGAGATACCGAGGCGAAGATTGCAGATCTCGAGTACAGGATATCGAGCTACGAGCTCAGCATGCAAGAGGAGGTGGCCCGGAAGGTGGATGAACGCATGGCAGCACATCGGTCACACGATCCCCAGCCGTACATACCTCCTCCAGTGGTTAGCCCATCAGGCAATCGTAGCAGCTGCGCCTCAACGGGGCAGGTAGTATCACATAGCATGGACGCTATGCAAACCCGGGACGAAACCACCTGCCCCGTTGATGAGATCACGCATCGGACACCATGTGAGCTGCATATTCCCTTCAAGAACTTATCAATCAAGGTATGCTCGATGTAATACATGATTTTTGACTCGTACGTTCCGCAAGTTGCTGCTTAGGTTGATTACTAATAGATAACCTCTCATCACGTGAAGGTGGCGTCTGGAATGGCCATCCCAACAGACATTTCAGGGACTTACCACTGCAGGCCGATTCCAGCAGGATACTCGAGGGTCGAAGTTGAGCAGGTGGAAGCCGTGTACGAGGACCTCGAGTTGGACTACTCAGGAGGAGACGGTGAGACGCATCTACGAGACACAAGCCACGCCATTATACTATGGCGCAAGCGGTACATCATCCTCCCTGGGCGACAAGCGGCGTCTCGTGCACCATCTCCTCCGGCTCCGCCGTCTCCTCCTGCACCATCTCCTCCGGCTCCTCCGCCACCTCCTCCTGCACCATCTCCTCCGGCTCCTCCGCCTCCTCCTGCACCATCTCCTCCGGCTCCTCCGCCAGCTCCTCCTGCACCATCTCCTCCGGCTCCTCCGCCTCCTCCTCCACCGTGTCCGCCTGCACCTCCCAAGACAAGGTCTCGCCAAGCTCCACCTCCTGCCAGCACAAGGGCAACGAAGAAGGCCAAAGTTGACACCACCAAAAACAAGGAGCCGCCGTACGATTGCAGTCAAGAGGAGCTTAATGCTTACGTGGCAGGAGAAGTGAAGAGGCAACTCAAGCCTCGGAGTCCTGAAAAGAAGATACCTATTGACCCGAGCGTGAAGAATTTCTTCAAGGGAATGTCCACCGCAAACAAGGAGGCCTTGAAGCTATCGGACTATGACCGAACACTCAGGAAAGCCTATTACAAGAAGTCCAAACCAGTTCCTCAGCTTGGAGAACAACCACACCAAGTGGTCGAGCCGTTGGTGACCGGCGAAGACTTTGGCATAACGGATTTCATTTCGGACACCGGTCTAACCATGGCTCAGTTGGTTGGAGGCGCACCAATCCCGAAGGCGGAAGTGGCATACAAGTTTGAACTCGGTAAACCGCTTGTCAGGCCCGAGCAGCTGCAGTCCCTACCGACACAAATGTACAAATTCCATGAACGGTACATGGAAATGAGCGCCAATGGTAGAGAGATGTTCGGAGCGAGGATCAGAAACCCTGACTTCTTGCAAGGAGAAGATGTTCTATGGATCAATTTCAAGGATGTCTTCGATCTGTACCATCGGGACGCCCTCGACGTCTCTCTTCTGAGCGTATGGATTTTGTAAGTATCTTTGAGTTCGATTTGTTTCGTTCAATAATTAGCTCCTAGCATATATGTAAGCAATAATAATTTCCTTTCATTGTTGTAGAATGGAGATTCAAAGGGCTCGACGGCGGGGGGTTTACAATACTGGGTTCATCGACCCTCGCAAAATCAACACCGAAATGCTCGACAACTACGAGAAAGACACAGAGGACAATCTCGTCCATCTCCTAACGCAGCAGCATTTCAAGACATTCATACTATTGCCGTACAACACAGAGTGAGTTTTTATTGTCGTTCGAACAAATTTCATTCCTATACATATAACATGTACATTCTGATATTTATCTCATCTCACGCATATTCCAGATTCCACTGGGTCCTGTTCTTTTTTGACTTGGAGGCAGGCAGAGTCACTGTGTACGACTCAATGAATAAAGAGGAGAAGGTTTTTGACAAGGTCTTCCAAATGATAGACAGGTAATATAATGCCATCTATTCCACACTCGCGGGACTCTGTTGATATTATGTTGATCTCGGGTAATATTTAATTAATCATAGCTTGCAACTGCACATGTAGGGCTTGGGATCGGTTCCGTCAATTGGTCCGCGGGACTTGGAAAGAAAAACTTGGACGGAGGTTTCATTTTCCAGTGAGTACATGCATGATCCAAAATTATATTGAATTGAATCTCTAGTTACAGTTAATATAAAGAGTATATTAAATCTCTCATCGTTTCTCATGTAGTGTGCAAAGCAGGACAAGGGAACTAACTTGTGCGGCTACTACGTATGCGAGTATGCCCACTGCCTATCAAACCAAATATACACCAAACGAGAGCTCGATGTACGTATACATAAACCGTTCAAAATTTCATTGCGTATCGATTTGTTAAGTTGTTTATTAATTTCATATATTGATATGTCATTATTTTCCGAATGATAGCGTATTCACATGAGGGAAAAACTCCCACACAAGGATTTTATCACGGCTGTTCAAGAACAACTGATGGGGTTCATCAACGAAGAAGTCCTTAATCCCCATGGTGAATTCTACTACGACGGATCGACAATTCGTAACGTCGGTCCTTCCTCTTCTGACGTAACGCAGGCGTCGAAGTCGTAGCTACAGCTAGCGAGCAAATGAATTGTACCATATATGTACATATATATATTTTATGTACATATATGTTACCAAAATATATATTAACACTAAAGTAAATGTACGTACGTATGTAAATATGTATATACATGCATGTATAGTACAATTCATTTGCTCGCTAGCTGTAGCTACGACTTCGACGCCTGCGTTACGTCAGAAGAGGAAGGACCGACGTTACGAATTGTCGATCCGTCGTAGTAGAATTCACCATGGGGATTAAGGACTTCTTCGTTGATGAACCCCATCAGTTGTTCTTGAACAGCCGTGATAAAATCCTTGTGTGGGAGTTTTTCCCTCATGTGAATACGCTATCATTCGGAAAATAATGACATATCAATATATGAAATTAATAAACAACTTAACAAATCGATACGCAATGAAATTTTGAACGGTTTATGTATACGTACATCGAGCTCTCGTTTGGTGTATATTTGGTTTGATAGGCAGTGGGCATACTCGCATACGTAGTAGCCGCACAAGTTAGTTCCCTTGTCCTGCTTTGCACACTACATGAGAAACGATGAGAGATTTAATATACTCTTTATATTAACTGTAACTAGAGATTCAATTCAATATAATTTTGGATCATGCATGTACTCACTGGAAAATGAAACCTCCGTCCAAGTTTTTCTTTCCAAGTCCCGCGGACCAATTGACGGAACCGATCCCAAGCCCTACATGTGCAGTTGCAAGCTATGATTAATTAAATATTACCCGAGATCAACATAATATCAACAGAGTCCCGCGAGTGTGGAATAGATGGCATTATATTACCTGTCTATCATTTGGAAGACCTTGTCAAAAACCTTCTCCTCTTTATTCATTGAGTCGTACACAGTGACTCTGCCTGCCTCCAAGTCAAAAAAGAACAGGACCCAGTGGAATCTGGAATATGCGTGAGATGAGATAAATATCAGAATGTACATGTTATATGTATAGGAATGAAATTTGTTCGAACGACAATAAAAACTCACTCTGTGTTGTACGGCAATAGTATGAATGTCTTGAAATGCTGCTGCGTTAGGAGATGGACGAGATTGTCCTCTGTGTCTTTCTCGTAGTTGTCGAGCATTTCGGTGTTGATTTTGCGAGGGTCGATGAACCCAGTATTGTAAACCCCCCGCCGTCGGGCCCTTTGAATCTCCATTCTACAACAATGAAAGGAAATTATTATTGCTTACATATATGCTAGGAGCTAATTATTGAACGAAACAAATCGAACTCAAAGATACTTACAAAATCCATACGCTCAGAAGAGAGACGTCGAGGGCGTCCCGATGGTACAGATCGAAGACATCCTTGAAATTGATCCATAGAACATCTTCTCCTTGCAAGAAGTCGGGGTTTCTGATCCTCGCTCCGAACATCTCTCTACCATTGGCGCTCATTTCCATGTACCGTTCATGGAATTTGTACATTTGTGTCGGTAGGGACTGCAGCTGCTCGGGTCTGACAAGCGGTTTACCGAGTTCAAACTTGTATGCCACTTCCGCCTTCGGGATTGGTGCGCCTCCAACCAACTGAGCCATGGTTAGACCGGTGTCCGAAATGAAATCCGTTATGCCAAAGTCTTCGCCGGTCACCAACGGCTCGACCACTTGGTGTGGTTGTTCTCCAAGCTGAGGAACTGGTTTGGACTTCTTGTAATAGGCTTTCCTGAGTGTTCGGTCATAGTCCGATAGCTTCAAGGCCTCCTTGTTTGCGGTGGACATTCCCTTGAAGAAATTCTTCACGCTCGGGTCAATAGGTATCTTCTTTTCAGGACTCCGAGGCTTGAGTTGCCTCTTCACTTCTCCTGCCACGTAAGCATTAAGCTCCTCTTGACTGCAATCGTACGGCGGCTCCTTGTTTTTGGTGGTGTCAACTTTGGCCTTCTTCGTTGCCCTTGTGCTGGCAGGAGGTGGAGCTTGGCGAGACCTTGTCTTGGGAGGTGCAGGCGGACACGGTGGAGGAGGAGGCGGAGGAGCCGGAGGAGATGGTGCAGGAGGAGCTGGCGGAGGAGCCGGAGGAGATGGTGCAGGAGGAGGCGGAGGAGCCGGAGGAGATGGTGCAGGAGGAGGTGGCGGAGGAGCCGGAGGAGATGGTGCAGGAGGAGACGGCGGAGCCGGAGGAGATGGTGCACGAGACGCCGCTTGTCGCCCAGGGAGGATGATGTACCGCTTGCGCCATAGTATAATGGCGTGGCTTGTGTCTCGTAGATGCGTCTCACCGTCTCCTCCTGAGTAGTCCAACTCGAGGTCCTCGTACACGGCTTCCACCTGCTCAACTTCGACCCTCGAGTATCCTGCTGGAATCGGCCTGCAGTGGTAAGTCCCTGAAATGTCTGTTGGGATGGCCATTCCAGACGCCACCTTCACGTGATGAGAGGTTATCTATTAGTAATCAACCTAAGCAGCAACTTGCGGAACGTACGAGTCAAAAATCATGTATTACATCGAGCATACCTTGATTGATAAGTTCTTGAAGGGAATATGCAGCTCACATGGTGTCCGATGCGTGATCTCATCAACGGGGCAGGTGGTTTCGTCCCGGGTTTGCATAGCGTCCATGCTATGTGATACTACCTGCCCCGTTGAGGCGCAGCTGCTACGATTGCCTGATGGGCTAACCACTGGAGGAGGTATGTACGGCTGGGGATCGTGTGACCGATGTGCTGCCATGCGTTCATCCACCTTCCGGGCCACCTCCTCTTGCATGCTGAGCTCGTAGCTCGATATCCTGTACTCGAGATCTGCAATCTTCGCCTCGGTATCTCTCTTGCTCCTCATCCGACTCCTGTACGTGTGGATGTCCTCCTTGAATCCAATCTTCCAAGGAATCACCCCTTTCCCTCGTGTTCGTCCTGGATGCTCTGGAGTCTGCAGGGCGAGTGACAGCTCGTCCTTCTCTCTGTCGGGTCGGAACGTGCCCTGAGAAGAGGCTTCCACTGTGTCCGTTAGTCGACTCGCAGCCTCGCGTATCTGATCGCTGAAGACCAAGGAGCCATCACCTGGGTTGAGCGTTCCACCATGAGCATAGAACCAGAACTTCGATCGATCAGGCCATTTAGCGGTGGCCGGTTCGATACCCCTCTCAAGCAAGCTTGCCTCCATCTCCTCCCACTTCGGCATCGCGACGCTATAGCCGCCTGACCCCAAGTGGTGATGGTACTTCTTCTTGGCGGCATTTTCTTTGTTTCTTTCCATCATCGCCTGCCCTTGTTGACCTGTCTTGTAAGCAACGAACTCCTCCCAGTGATCCCTTAGCTTCGGGAATACGTCGAAGTTCGGTGTCTGCCCCTTCAGGATGTATTTCCGGTACAGGTCTCCCTTGAAGGTCTGGAACTGTTCTGCCATTTTCTTAAGAGTCCAGTGTTTCACTATGTTCTCTGTACCCGCAGGGAGCGTGAACGTCTCGAGCATTGTGGTCCACAGCATCTCTTTCTCTGATTCCGGGACAAAGCTGTCATTATCCCCGCGTGCCCTTGTTCTGCGCCAGTACACCATGCTGACAGGCACGTTATCCCTCACAACCCAACCGCTGTGGCGTACAAAATTCTTGGCTGCTTCCGCCGGGGCAGTAGGTCGGCCGTCTGCGTCCACCTCAGTTATGATGTGCCGACCCTCTATCTTGTTCGCGGCACCTCGTTGTCCGCGTGCCCTCTTCTGTCCAGCAGAGGGATGACTTCCACTAGCCTCCTCCTCATCGTTCCCCTCCTCGTTCCCCTCCGCATCCCTCTCCACGTTCCCCTCCACGTTCAAGTACTGGTTTGGATCCTCGTTCCCCTCTTCTTCGTTCCAGTACTGGCTGCTTCCCTCTGCGATTGTATCATACAATATCTGTTCCTCATCGCGATCAGCCATCTGTGCATACCAATAATATATGTTAGGTCTATAGGATGTATTTGCTAACCGTAATATTAAAACTCTAATAATCTTATATTAAATCTCTAATAATCTCATATTAAATCGCTACTAATCTTATATTAAAATTGTAATAATCATATATATTATAGCTAAGTATAACAATCTCCTCACTATCTCATATATTAAACCTCTAATAATCTTATATGAAATCTCTAACTATCTCTAACACTCAAATATGCTAAGTCTAAGTGTCGTGTATTTGTACGGTAGATAATCATATATGCTAAGTCTAATTAAGTTTCGTATATTACATCTGTAATAATCTTATATTAAATCTCTAACAATCAAATATGTTTCGAATATTACATCTCTAATAATCTTATATTAAATCTCTAACACTCACATATGCCAAGTCTAATTAAGTTTCATATATTAAATCTCTAATAATCTTATATTAAATCTCTAACTATCTCTAACACTCAAATATGCTAAGTCTAATAATCTAATAATCTCTAACACTCACATATGCTAACTCTAATAATCTAATAATCTTATATTAGAAATCTAACATTCTTGTATTATATCTCTAACAATCACATCTGTACATCACTTGCCTGCGCGAATTCCTTCGAGGGCTAGCTACCACTTCGGCTTGACGGACGACGACGACGACGTCTTCTCTGCAACATGCAAAAAAAATTGTATTAGTCTAATCGCAAAGGAACATATAATGTATTGTTTAACTTTGTAGTTAAACAATCTTTTCATTGAAGATCTTTTAGATGTCCAAATGTTTGTTACAACATATAAAACCTATTTTAACAAAAATCTCAGATCTACCATTCGAAAGACATAGTATGAAAATAAACTTTATATAAAAGTTGTGGATCTCGACGTAGTCTATTACTTTTCCATTTATAATCATTTACAGTGTCAGATAAGCATCACTAGTTTTTAAGCAAATAAAACTAGTGAAAAGGGTTTGAATGCAAATAAAAAAATTATATTTAGATCCCTTAACGCCCTCTAGAAAGGCGATTTTTAGAAAACGCCGACCCAGAGGGCGTGAGGCATCTAGATTTGTAAATTTTTGAAACGGAAATTTGTTTTGTAAATATTTTAATAAAAAAAATGTAAAAATAGATATAACGCTAAAAGATCATGTCTACCAGAATACCATAATAAATATTCCCTCTGTTACATACATATGAGAAGTTATTTTAGGTTTGTTCTATGTCGAGGATTCCTAACTTTAAGCGAGTTTATCAAAAAAAAACAACACTATAGAATTTTGTGAAATTAATTTGATTTTGTAATTCAATTCTCTGGTACATAAAACATTTGTGATGGCGATCCAAACCATATTTATATAGGCATTGTTTGAACCACATTCAATCTACGTGAAAAAAAACAATGCAGGTTACTACAAGCAAGCTACGTGCAAACTACATGTCTTTCAGTTCGTTCGTGTTTCTTTAACGTTTCGTTCGCGTTCGTTCACTATCGTTCGCGTTCGTTCGCATTTGGTCACGTTCGTTAAGCGTTCGCTAAGCGTTAGTTCGCGTTCGTTCGTTCGTTCGCGTTCGTTCGCGTTAGTTCATTAGGCGTTAGGGCACAGCATCGTGACTGTACGTGGCGGCGGCATCGGGGCGGCGGCGGCATCGTGGCGGCGGCGGCGTGGGGGCGCGGCGCGGCGGCGGCATCGTTCCGGCGCGGCGGCACGATGGCGGCGCGGCGGCGGCGGCCTCGTGGCGGCGGCGGCGTCGTGGGGGCGCGGCGGCGGCGTGGGGGCGTCGTGGGGGCGCGGCGGCGGCGTGGGGGCGGCGTGGTGGCGGCGGCGGCGGCGTGGGGGCGGCGGCGGCATCGTGGCGGCAGCGGCGTCGTGGGGGCGCGGCGGCGGCGTGGGGGCGGCGTTCGTCGGACTTCGTCGGCGTCATCGGCGTAATCGAGAGAGAGACCGAGGGCATCGTCGGCGTCGTCGGCATAAGAGAGAGAGAGAGGGCATCCTCGGTGTCGTCGGCGTTCGTCGGCGTCGCCGGCGAAAGAGAGAGAGAGACGAGGGTACATCGAGAGAGAGAGAGAGGCCGGGGGCTCTCACCCAAGAGACGGTGCGGCGGCGTCTGCGGCGGAGGCGGCGAGGACCGCCAGGCGACGGTGAGAGACGACGGCGGCGTCGGCGCGGGGTTGCCCTAGGCAGTGGCGGCGAAGGACCGATGCTCGATCTCGATGAAAACGTCTAAGTGTTGGTGGAGAAGACGAGGGCGCACCGGGAACATATATACCCCCGGATCTTTACTCCCGGTTCGTGAGAAGAACCGGGAGTAAAGATATCTTTACTCCCGGTTCGTAACACCAACCGGGATTAAAGATAACATCTTTAATCCCGGTTGTTGTTACGAACCGGGAGTAAAGATACATCTTTAATCCCGGTTGGTGTTACGAACCGGGAGTAAAGATATCTTTACTCCCGGTTCTTCTCACGAACCGGGAGTAAAGATATTTTCCCGCTATTTCCAAATTTTTTTTTATACCCGGTTAGGGTTAAGAACCGGGACTAAAGTTAATAGCACTGAATATTGAATTTCGTTGCATATATGTTTCTAAAATATAAATAATGCATTATAAATTCTAATTAACATGTGTAAATCCCACATGCATGAATTAAAGCTTTTAAAAATTCTAATAATCGTATATAATTAGCATATGCATGATATTAAATTGTTAAAAATTGTAACTAGCATATGTAAATCCCACATGCATGATTTAAACCTTTTTAAAAATGCTAATAATCGTATATAATTAATGTGATGCATGTTTTAAATTCTAATTAAATGCTAATAACCTTTTAAATGCTAAACCTTTTAAAAATGCTAATAATCGTATATAATTAATGTGATGCATGTTTTAAATTCTAATTAAATGCTAATAACCTTTTAAATGCTAAACCTTTTAAAAATGCTAATAACCTTTTAAAAATGCTAAATTCTAATTAAATGCTAATAACCTTTTAAATGCTAGTAACCTTTTAAATTCTAATTAAACCTTTTAAAAATGGTAATAATCGTATATAATTAATGTGATGCATGTTTTAAATTCTAATGTATGTTTTAAATGCTAATAACCTTTTAAATTCTAATTAACATGTGTAATTCCCACATGCATGTTTTAAACCTTTTAAAAATGCTAATAATCGTATATAATTAGCATATGCATGATATTAAATTGTTAAAAATTGTAACTAGCATCTGTAAATCCGACATGCATGATTCAAAACTTTTAAAAATTATAATAGTCGTATATAATTAGCATATGCATGATATTAAATTGTTAAAAATTGTAATTAATCATATATAACTAGCATATTCAATACATCCAAAATAGTTTACAACAATTACGGCAACACTTCGGCGGTGACGGTTGTCCGCACGTACTTTCTCCTCACTATTGTTCCTTCCTTGTGACCGCTACGTGAGTAAGGGGTGTCTTCGTTTGATAGGAGGATGCTAGGGTCAACCGTCACCGTGAAAGGGGGTTGCCCATCTAACTGATCGTAATCCTCGTCAGTCTTGTCCTCTACTCCGACGATTTTTCTTTTGCCTGGGAGAACCACATGGCGCTTCGGCTCGTCAGGCCCTTTGCCCTTCTTTCCTTTGCTAGACATGTCCTTCACGTAAAAAACTTGCGTTACATCATTGGCAAGGACGATTTACGCAAAGGTTCTTAGCGAGGTGCATCACGTCGATTGCGTGGCATCCTGCAACATCTGACCAAGATCATCCGCAACGTCGTTATAATCAGCATCTATGTCCTCCTCGCCCGTTTGATTTCCTTCAAATACAGCGTACTGAGCAAAGTCTGGAATATTGTCGTCTTCCACTTCATTTTCTTCCATTTCAACCCCTTGCTCTCCGTGGCATGTCCAACAATTATAGCTTGGCATGAACCCCGACTCAAACAAGTGGAAATGAATAGTCCTGGATGCAGAATACTCCTTCTGATTCTTACACTTATTGCATGGACAACAAATAAAACCCTTTTGCTTGTTAGCTTCGGCCACTCTCAAAAAATAATGCACGCCGTCAATAAACTCTTTGGACCGCCGGTCAGCGTACATCCATTGCCGATCCATCTACATGAAATGAAAAAAAATCGTACACAAATAATCATTCGTACAATAATGACAGTCATACAATAATGGTAAAATAATCACAAACTCTTTCAACAGTCATACAATATCGACATATCATTATTCATACAAAAATTATAAAATATTCCACCAACTAATTCTTATTTATTATTTTTTAAGTTTTAAATTCTTTTAGTTTTCAATTTAGTTTGTTTTCTTTTATTTAAGATTAACTTTCACTATATTTTCCTACTCAACTATTTTATAAAACCTTATTTAGCAAATAAACAAAATTTGTATATATTCTTTCTTTTCCAACACAAATTTTCTCTCTCATCAACTTACAACAAAATTTTGGAGACAAAAAAGTGTGCGAAACATAGCTCCAAATGTAATATGACCAAAAAAAACATTGGAGGATGAAGTTGCTAACCTTTTAGGCACCTCCGATTTGTATATAATCACCAAAGTAAATTCACTATAAATTTTGGCATGACCTCCCCTCTTTTTTGAAGAAATTTTGAAGCTTGCTCGGGCTGGAGGAGGAAGAAGACATATATAAAGGGGTGGGACTTTAGTCCCGGTTGGTGTTGCCAACCGGTACTAAAGATCACCGGGATCTTTAGTCCCGGTTGGCAACACCAACCGGGACTAAAGTTACTATCTTTAGTCCCGGTTGGTAACACCAACCGGGACTAAAGATCCCGGGGGGCCTGACAAGTCCTGACAGCAGTTGAACCGGGACTAAAGATCAAATATGCCCATTACCCTTTTTAACCGGGACTAAAGATCATCTTTAGTCCCGGTTTTTGTTGCAACCGGGACTATCGTGGAATTTGGGCGACCGACGAAAGATGGTTTCTCCACCAGTGTTTGGAACATGGGTAAGTAACGACAATAATTTTACTATATTGAAACACAATATAGATATAGACGCTTATATACACGCACGTACACTACTCCTATAAATATACACACGAGCACCTTCTAAGATTGGGCCGTCAGGCATATATTTGGATTGATAAAGATTGGTAGGTTGTGAAACAACAAATAGTCGTAAAATGCAAGAACTCGTACTAAGTCTATGACAAAAACCCGTATAGGCACGAAACCTAACCAGCTGAGCTGCATTAGTATAACTGGATATATGAAATCAAGATAAGTATCTTTACCATGTCGATATCCCTTGCTCTAAATAAAACCCAGTATAAAGAAACAGGTAACAGAAGACACATTTTTTTAGATATGTGTTTTGGACTAATTATACAAACTATATGACTTGCAAGTTTATAACAATCGTGTTGAATATTAATAAAAACACATTCTTTCACTAATATATATAATCTTTAATCATTTCTTAACGTTAAATATTCCGTTCAGCATGATAAGACCATAAATTAGGATAATTTTACTATTCTAACTGACTTTTACAAATATAAAATTTGAAAAAGTATATTAAATAATCATTTTGAACCTATTATTTCTAATAGAAAATAGACACGTGCTATAAACTAGCTAGCGTGCCAATAGGCACGCTCATTTCTAGTATTAATTAAATTGGGAGAGTAATTTACACATCTACCTAAGTGAAAAGTGAAACTCAAGAAGCAACCAAAATGAGCAATGTCATCTATCAAATAATGGCAGTTGGATTCACAAAATGACAAAATACCAAGCAAGAATTCTAGGCATCAAAATGAGGAGTCTTCTAGAAGGGATAAAAATATATAGTGAGTAGGAAATGGTTGAGAACACTCTTTGATGAAGTGGTTGCCTCACATTAGTATCTCGAATAGGCCTAATGGGCTGGCTTGGTCGAACAGGCCAAATGGTCCTTTGGACCATATGACCAATCAAATAATGTTCATTGAGGGGATAAAGTTATTTTACATATAACAATTTAAATTAGTTAGCAATAACAAAACATTATATAGAATCAAAGTAACCTCTCAAAACACAGCTTATAATATTATAATTGCAACCATGTTATGCAATTTTACTTAAATATAGACCCAAGAACCAAGGGAGTAGTGAAATTCTATAATTTTGTTCTTACGATAATATTACAAGCATAGCATAATCATAGTAAATTATTTATTTTTATGATAATACACATTTATTACATATCAAGATAAAATATTTGTGTTGCACCTGGACTTATTGCTAATACTTTCTCTGAACATTAATTTAAGTTTGTAAAACAAAATTATATTTGTCAACAGCAGGAGGATAAATAGAAAATAATAGGAAGATAAGGGGTTGTGCAACAAAGAACAAGATATATATGGTGGCAAGGCGGCGGCTCAAGCGGCAACAATAAAGGTGCTAAGGGTCGGGGGAATCGGAAGGAGGAAGCTGTATGGAGAAGATGAATATAAATCCTATGCCTGTACGATGCGCTCACCATTTTTTTTAGCTGAAAGATGGGCTATTTATTGTTAATTGTTATTTAACAACACTTAATAGGTATGAAGATTATAGTTGCACGAAAGCAAGCTTTAGATTCAGCTGAAACATCACCTGATGAGCTTATGATTCCTAGCAGACAAAAATATTATATCGCAACAAGTAAAATCAAACATACATATGCAAAAGAAATATCTTTAGAAGTGAAAAACCTATCTATGAGTTGGGACAATATATAGTGATTTCAAATCTAATGTATAATATCATTAATTTTTTTTCACATATCATTCATATTAGAATGGTCATAGTTGCACGAAGGTGCGATTTAATTCACTAGTAGAAAGAGAAAAGACATTGCCATGGTTTAGAGAAAAACTACGTAACGGAATACCGTTCCAACCGATTTAAGCGGAACAGGCGTACATCATTCTTTTCGCATCGCGTTATGTCCGTAACCCTCCATGCTCCACTATCCACTCTCTCCAATCGTGCGTAGTCTCTTTGTATGGCTGCTTCGGCTCATCACACGCTCTAGCCATGCACTATATGTCTACATGCATCGAGAGTTACGAGCATTTAGTGTTATGTGTAAGCTAGTTGGGTCATGCAATTCGTGCCCACTGACCAGACCATATATACGTGCATGGTTAATTAATTTTTTAAGTTAAGATGTACTACCCATCTACACAGTATATGACGTGTGTGTACGAGTCAAGTTACTCACAAATCTCTTGTCGGCCTCTCATAAGCACTGGTATAATACATCCATGAATTTTAGTACATGAGATGGTACCATGTGATACCTCATGTATGATTGATAATATCTTTCATGTATCAATGATGAGACTTGATATGTATCACCGGGTGATGATACCTGTTAAGTACCAATAGTGATACTCGAGAGGAATCATTAAGTGATAATACCTATCAGGTATCAACAATGATACTTGATAGGTATCATTAAGTGATGATACCTATCAGCTGGTACCAACAATGATACTCAATAGGTATCTTTGTTAGGTACCAACTGATACTTATAGATATCGATGATAATACTTGCTAGGTGTCAATGATTGATGGTACTTGTCAGGTATCGGTGATGATACCTGTAGGTACCAGTGATAATACTTGGTAGGTATCATGAGTGACTTACCAAGTACTGGTGATGGTACTGTTGGTATCAATGAGTGATTACTTCTATCGAGTACTGGCTGAAATTTTTACATTTTGATCCTTTTTAAAAACTTATTTTACAAATAGACCCCTGGAAAAACTTAAACCGGAAATGGTCCTTTTTGGGGCGCCAGAGTGGCTGGCGCCATACCCCAACATGGCGGCGCCAGCCACACTGGCGCCGTGCCCGTGCCACCGTGGCACTAGGGCTGTCGTGGAGGTGCTGACTGGGCAGAATGGGGGCGCCAGCCACACTGGCGCTGCCCCTCATACCACGGCGCCAGCATGGCTGGCGCGCCCCTCCTCTGTGGGCCGACCCCTTAAACCCCGTGGGCCCCACCACCTATCTCCTCCCCACTCCCATTTTCGCCCAAGCACCAGCCCGAGCTGAGCAGCAACAGCTCTCCCCTTCTCTCTCCTCCTCACCTCCCCACCTCAAATCCACTCCATTTGAACTCATTTTTCGCGGGATTTTTTGTGGAAATCGAAGAGAAAGGTAGACTCCTTCATTCACCCATCTTTTTTTCGTTTTTATTGGTTGAATTTGTAGATCGGTGGGTAACCCTAGAACTCCTTTTTACCCAAATTTGTGATTTTTAGCATTTGTTCTTAGGATTGGCTTGTTATAGTGCTACATGTTTGCAATGTACTCATTGGTGTCACGATTTTTTTAACCATATATGTGGTAATGTTAATTTTTGGATGGTTTGGTTGGATGGATGGATGAAAAATTATGGTTGAGGCATGAAAGTAATTTTAATTTGATGGACTTGATGCTATAGTCTATAGGTTAAACTTTTAACCATTAATTATATGAAGGTGAGAAAATTTTGGTTGCATTATATAAATTGATTATAGTTAACTAAAACTAGATTGGGTTGTATGACGGAGTATTTGTAATATATTGATGTGTAATGCACTAGTAAACTTGTTGATAGTTGTAGGTGGATTAAATATTTTTTTGGAGTAGTAGCTTTGGGACAATTTAAGTTATGCATTGGTTATAATATGTCGGTTTGGACTACGTTTAGGAATGAAGATTTAATTTTTGTTGCAAAGTTACATTTGATTTTTTGGTGTAGATGGATAGACTTGTTCGTGTTTACTACGGTGGTAGAGTGGTGGAACCTTATGTTGGTGCACATGTTGAGTTTGAGGATATGTCATTGAAAACCATTTTGTTTCCCACCCACCCAACTCTAGATGAACTAAGGTCACGAGTGAAAGAAGTTCTTGGATGGACCGAGGATAATGTGAAGATTCGTTTTTATGGGAGATACGATGTTGGTCAAGGGCATAAGTATATATTAAATGTGATAGGTCAGTTGGAATGGGAAGTTTACTTTGATTTAGTAAAAGAGTCTCAGTTTAGATCTCTAGAGGTGTTTGCATCAAAGTTAGTTCGTACCGTAGAAAATTTGGATCTAAACAAATCTCCTTCTTATCATTACGTTGAGAAGAATTTTGTGACATATTATTCTCGTCGTGGAGAGGGTGCAAGTAAGACTGAGTTGGTACGAGAAGACTTGGAGGGGGAAGGAGAGAAGAAGAAACCTTTACTTGGAAATGATTTATGGGAGGCAGGACCATCAAAGAGATATTGCGGTACTGATGATGTGGATGCAGCAAGGGAGATGAAAAGGGAGTTAGTACAAGAGGGGCTTGATCTAAGTGAACATTTGTCGGCGAGTGTTCATTGGTCGTCGTACGGAGTCAACCCTGAATACCCGACAGAAATAGCAGGCCAATATGTGAATCCAGATGATTACTTTGATGTCGAATTGAGTGGTGGTCACGATTCTGTCTCAGTAGAAGTCAATAGAGATGATGTTGACGAGGAGGCAAGTGTTGAGCAATATGATGTTGAATTTGCTGAAGACTCTGATGATGACCGTCCATCCCCTCCACTTACTAATAATGACAAGTTAGCATTAGAGGAATGTCGTGCGTTTGAGAAGGTGTTTGGGAGGAAGCCGGACATTCTTGAGTTTAGGGACCTAACACATGCCCATGGTGCACTACTAGATGGCGGCATCAACCTAGCTCCTCAGGAGTGTGAATGAAATGGGGCATGCCCTCCAAGCTCCGAGGGGTGGTGAGGACACGGAGAACACACTCCGCAATGTCTTAGAGGTAAAATTTATTTAGCACTTTGCATTACTTGAGTTATGCCTAACAAACTTCTTTTTTTTTGAAATGCAGAAAGTTCGTCAAAGGTGCCGGAAACTTGCAGCAAGATTAGGTTGCAGGTCGGTTGGATTGGACGACGTGTACCAACCGCGGAGACTACCACCACCGCTACCTCAATCCGCGCGTCCAAGTACCGCTCGACACTCCATCAGGATAGAAGAGCGTGAAGGAGTTGGTGGCTCGTCGTCGTCACGCATTAAGCAAGGGAGGGGAAAGGGGAAGGCGCCGGCTCCACCTAGCGACGACGATGACGACGAGGACGAGGAGGATGAGGATTATGTCGCACCAGACGCCGAGGAGATAGACATATCGCAGCTTCCCGACGTGCCTCAGGGGACGCAACCCACGCAATACAACTTGCGATCCACTCGGGCAGCGAAAAAGAGGTAAAATGAGCTTACCATTCTCAAATGTTATTTGATTTCCCTTATTTTGTTTTTAAAATGTTTTAAACATTGGATTTTCAAATGTAGGTACACTCCGGGCTCGCAAGCAATTCGGCGCCAATGGAAGAAGTGATTTGTATGAAGTTAATCTATTGGTTGGTAGTATGACATATGTGGTGCACTATGTGATATAAAATGTGATGGACTATGTGATGGACTTTTGACATTGTTTCATGTGTGGAATATAGGATGGACTTTTGGCATTGTTTGATGTGTGGGATATGTGATGGACTTTTGGCATTGTTTGATGTGTGGAATATGTGATGGACTTTTGGCATTGTTTGATGTGTGGAATATGTGATGGACTATGTGAGGACTATGTGATGGACTTTTGGCATTGTGATTTGTGCAATTGGAACTTGTTTTAGTCTGTACGAATCTATGAATTGTGATTTGAATTGCGAACTGTGAATTGGTATATTTGTGTAATAGGGATCTTCAATTTGTAGGGAGGCAGAGGGCGGCGCCAACCACCCTGGCACCGTGGTTGGGGAGGGTGGCGCCAGCCAGTGCCGCGAGACAGAAGGGTTTCGGGCTGGGGGGAGGGCGGCGCCAGCTACCCTGGCGCCATGGTCTAGGAGGGCGGCACCAGCCGAGGCCTGGAGGCAGAAGGGCTTCGATGGGGGGAGGGGGGGCGCCAGCCACCCTAGCGCCGCGGTCTGGGGGGGCGCCAGCCGTTGCCCGGAGGCAGAACAGGGCGAAAATTTTGAGGGGGGGAGAAAGTTGGTGGGGCCCGCAGAGGAGGGGCGCGCCAGCCATGCTGGCGCCGTGGTATGAGGGGCGGCGCCACTCTGGCTGGCGCCCCCTTCGGCCTAGTCAGCACCTCCACGACAGCCCTATTGCCACGGTGGCACGGGCACGGCGCCAGTGTGGCTGGCGCCGCCATGTTGGGGTACGGCGCCAGCCACTCTGGCGTCCCAAAAGGGACCATTTCCGGTTTAAGTTTTTTCAGGGGTCTATTTATAAAATAAGTTTTCAAAAAGGACCAAAATGTAAAAATTTCAGCGATTACTGGTGGTGATACCTACCAGTATCAGTGAGTGATGATACGTGCAAATATTGCTAAGTGATGGCACCTATCGGTGCAAACTAAAATAATATGAGAGTACAAACCGGCTTAAACACAAGAAATCCAAACACCATACTCCCTGGTCAAACCAAACTAGTCAATTCAGTCCACGCAAACTCACATGTATTCAGATAAGATTCAATCGAATAAAAGTTGGTAGGCTGATAGGCTCTAGTGTGAGCTGCTAGTAGTTGTGCTTTATGCACGTAGTACAGCCCAGGTAGGTAGGACGTGGGGGCTGCCACACTTCTGTTCGTGCCGAAAAGGGGGGCTGCCACACTGGGGCTGCCACACTTCTGTTCGTGCCGAAAAGGGAGTCGCACATGCGCAATTGACCACACGTCTCACTCTCACATCAAAATTATAAGAGTAAATTTCACAAAACTATAGATACTTTGGTCAAATTATTACAAAACTACATATTTAAGAAGATGTATCACAAAACTATAGATTTAGCACTAAATTTCTCAGAGAACTACAGATTTAAGATAGGGTATCGCAAAACTACAGATTTAATAACAAAATTATCACAAAACTATAGATTTAGTGTCAATTCAATCACAAAACTTAGACGTTTATAACTCAAATATAACACTAGTGCTAAGGATTTAAACTCCAATATATGTAGTTTTGTGATAACTTTGTTACTAAATCTGTAGTTTTGCGATACTCAACCTTAAATATGTAGTTCTTTGAGAACTTTAGTGTTAAATATATAGTTTTGTGAAACATTTTCTTAAATCTGTAGTTTTGTGATAATTTGATCAAAGTATTTGTAGTTTTGTGAAATTTACTCAAATTATAAAGTATGCCGTTGGACGGTACATCGTCTCCTAGCAGCCCTCTAGATTTAAGATAATGCGTCTAAAGATGACTGCCAAAATAAAATAAAAATAACTGAAAATCCTTGCCAAAAAACTATAAATGAAAATAAAATCCTCCTATTTGAAGAAAAAAGGAAAAGATCTAAAGGAAAAAGACCTAAAATAACATGAAGTCTTATTTCGAAAGGTCAGTACTTTTCTCCGGTGCTTCTATTCTATATGTCCTTCTAATTTTATATAACTTCTGATGTTTTTTTTTTGAAAATAGTGAAAAATATACATTATTGAAAATAGAAAGTCCCTCTGCCAACCTCCTACTGATCTGTAATATATAGCATGCATGGAATGTGTTATGATCAATAGTAATAAACGGAATTAAGTACTTACAAATAGTAATAGTGCCAAGAGATTAATTAAGAATCATTTTATCTTTACTTTTTTTCAATCTTACGTACGATTAGTCGATTAGAATTCCCTATCGAAACGCGGAAGGCATCATGCCATATAAGCCTACAAATATATGTGCTCCCTCTAAATTAGGAGTGATAATGGAACAGGTATTTCCTGACCACCCAATCGACTCGTGGCTTGTGATAAGAATATATGAGAGAAAACATGATAACACCGATACTATCCAAGTTTAAATCTGTATGCAAAAAAAATATAAATATAGTTAGGATACCGAAAGACTTATATCTAGCCGTATGTCTCATATTATGAAGCATATTATGAGTAAATTTCATAAAACAACAGGTATTTTGATCAAATTATCACACAACTACAGATTTAAGGAGTTGTATCACAAAACTACACATTTAGCACCAAATTTATCACAAAACTACAGATTTTAGGTTAAGTATCACAAAAATGCATATTTAATATTGAACTTATCATAAAACTACAACTTTTAGAGTTTAAATCCCTAGCACTACTGTTATGGTGGAGCTATAAACATTATTACTTTGTGATTAAATTGGTTCTAAACCTGTAGTTTTATTATAATTTAGTTACTAAACGTGTAGTTTTGTGACACTTCATCTTAAATGTGTAGTTTTGTGATACAACCCTTAAATTTGTAGTTTTGTGATAGTTTGGTCATAGTATCTGTAGTTTTGTGAAATTTACTCTATGAAAATTTATTATACATATTTCAATAAAATATTGGTTAATCACTGTATTACGACCTTAGATACAATATTGTATAATTTTTTCATTAATGTATCTATTTTTAACACTATAATTGTCTCTCCATATTTAATATCAGTATGTATTAGAGATACAAATTAAATAAATAATATCCCAATTAAATAAAAAATATGAGATATGATACATGATGTGTAATACGTTATCCGGTACAATTCATACCGGTTCTGAATTTAAAGCAAAATACAAGCTAGAATATGGAAATATCGTGATCCGACTGTACCCCCGATTTTACACCTTCTCCAAATAAGAGATAATGAAGAGGTAAAAGAATAAGATATTTATGCACCGGATGTAGGTAATAAGAAGATAAAAATCAATTTATTAACACAAAGTTTTACTCTAAAGTCAAGTTGTTTTACGACACACAGAGAGATAGAGAGATAGAGAGTATTCAATATGGTTTTTGTTCTTACACGATTATTAAGAAAACACTGCACTTATATTAGATGAGTACTTACTCAAATGTTTAATATCCTTGAACAAAACCCGTCCGAGATGATTTGTCATCTCAGATAGTTCTAACCTATCCGGCTATCCCTGGAGAGCTAGCGCAGAGTAAAAAAAAAAAAAAAAACTGTGACGATTTTACAGAACCGTCTAATATATATAAGGTGTGAAGGTCGACTCATATTGTACTCCCTCCGTTTCGTTTTATTTGACACCGTTAACTTTTTAACACATATTTGACCGTTCGTCTTATTTAAAAAATTTAAATATTTATTAATTTTTTTTCATATCATTTGATTCATTGGTAAATATACTTTTATGTATATATATAGTTTTACATATTTCACAAAATTTTTTGAATAAGACGAATGATCAAATATGTGCTAAAAAGTCAATGGTGTCAAACATTTCGAAACGGAGGTAGTACTCACCTGATGAATGTGACGGTACATCTGATGCCGTGCTTCGGACAATAAGCATAACGATCTCCACTGTCACGAATATAAGAAATAGGTGGTATCTAAAAGCCATGATCAAATAGGGGCAGAAAATGAATGTCTCCGCTTTCACCGCTAGCTTAATCTTCTTTCTTCGTTGTTCTACATATCCTGCTAGTTTCCGTTCAATATAAAGGGTGCGAACTAAGAAAACCTGAAGTCATCACCGAACAAATTTTTCAAAGGCCATCGACCTTCCATGTATGATGTGATGTTTTCTCTCCGCGATCTTCCTAATCTGTTCAACGCCGTGGTGGACAAGTTAAAGACATAGGAAGTTACTTCGAAAGCGTTCCAGTACAACTGAGAATTGACTATTGAGCCGCTCAGCACACCTTCCATTCAGCTAGTTATATATCAAATTATTGTTGTGGATATCTTTAAAAATAAATTTCTTTGATTTCATTGTTTATACCACTTATTCTAAATTATTATTTTCATAATATTTAATTTATTAAGAGAGTGTTAACTATGCAATGGACTTCCATTCGTACAACTCGGTGGTCTCCTGCTCCACGTCAAGGTCTCCAAGCCCGGTTAGACTGTTTTGATCTATTAAAGTTTGATTATTTGATTTCTACTGACGTAATCTATCATTCACCTCCTCTCTAATTATCTTGGTTCTTGTGTTTGACCATATACTAACAAGGACTTATCATTTTGGTGAAAAATAAGGTCTTAATGTAGTTTGCATTATTGAAACAATAGTCAACCTATTCCAGCTTAATTCAACACGATCTCCGTAATTAAGTCCATACACGCAATCTAGTCATGTTCAACAGGAATACATTAACTATTCGATTAAGAGGCTGTTTAGTTTCCAGGAAAAAAAAATTTCACCCATCACATCGAATGTTTGAACACATACATAGAGTATTAAATATGAAAAAAACTAATTACACAGCATACGTGTAAATTGCAAGATAAATCTTTTAAGTCTAATTGCGCTATGATTTAATAATGTGGTGCTATAGACATTGGCTAATGATGGATTAATTAGGCTTAATAAATTCATCTCGCAGTTTCCTGGCAGAATCTGTAATTTATTTTATTATTAGACTACATTTAATACTTCAAATATATGTCCGTATATCCAATGTGATATCCAATGTGCCTAAGAATATGGCACCATCAAACAATCAGCATGGGTAGATAATGTCATCTGCAGCTATGTCATCTTAAAACCATATTGAATAAAAGCCTATGAAATGTCCTAGTCTACTATAAGAATCAAAAGCATCTCAAAACTTAAAAGGGGCAATTGCTCATTTTATCCTATTTCAAAGCTTAACTATTAATATGATTATACTTTTTTCAGTTTGCTTATTTAACCATACTTTTCAAAATCAAAGATAAAGGCTGACCCTATTCTATTAAAACGAGTTAACTGTGTTAACTAATGGGCAAATAGTCCCTTTTACCCTTACTTATTTGACCCTGTTATATCAAAAAAAATGTGCATATATTTGGACCTTTTGACATATTTGTAACGAATTCGGTATATCTATCAGATTTGAGATAAGTTTGACAGATTTGGCTTCAATTTATAAATTTGAAAATTTTGAATCAATTTAACAAATTTGACTTAAATTTGACGGATTTTTGACGAAATAAGGCAAAAAAAAATTTGGCAGAATTTTTAACAAAATTTTGACAGCATATTGTCTTATTTTGTGGATCCCAAATTGCATATAATGAAGTAGAAACATAAATTATCGTCAAATCCAATAGAAATTATATCCAACAACAAATTCACGGCAAGTGCCATAACAGTAGTCACCGATGCCACGCGCAACAGTTGGCACTTCCCCATGCACCGGCACCAACGCTGCCAGCGCCTCCCTCTGCGTGATGGCGCTCCGCTGCCCCCTCCCTCCACGCGCCGGCACACCGCCGCCCGCGCCTCCCTCCGCACGCCGCTACCCCATCCTCCCTCCACACGCTAGCGCACCGCCGCCCACGCTTCCCTCCCCGCGCCGGTACCATCACCGCTCCTCACTCCACGCACCGGTGCCACAGCCGTGCCCTCCCTCCACATGCCGGCGCACCACCGCTTATCACCTCCGTGCGTCCCGCACCTCCCTCTGCGGCGGCGCTCTCTCCCTCCACGCCGCCCTCCCTCTGCGAGCCGGCGCTGGTGCGGATCCCCTCCCTCCACAGCTCGCCGCTCCCTCCCTCGACGAGCCAACGCCGCCGCTTATCCCCTCAGTGCGTCGCTGCCACCACTCACCGAGAGAGAGAGGGGGGGTACAAGAGAGAGAGAGAATGGATCTGAAGGGACAGGGTTAGATGTGGATAGGGTTTTTCGAGGGTATTTTGGTCATTATGAAAAGTGATTATATATATTTTTTATTTTTTTAATGAAACTTTAACGGTGCAACGAAAACGGAGTCAGACAGATGTTCATTTGTGAAAAGCAGGGTCAAATAAGAAAAGAAAAAGTCTAGATTGCTAGTTAGGTTTTGAAATAGGGTCAAATAAACGATTGTCTCAACTTACAACCATATTGTCCAAAATACACACCAGCCAGATGTGTCATGTGCAGCTTCCCCGCGGAAAAAAAAAGAAATAAAAACCATGTGCAGCTATGCATATTGCACTGCAGCTCTACGTGCACGAGCAATTCCTCAAATATCTCCACGGAACCGTCCACCACCCTCTTGACAAGCTCCCTGATTCGGGTTTGGGTTTTGACAATTGACACATGCCTTTCCACCGAACAACCGGTTGAAGTCCATTCTCAGCTTGGTCAAAGAATCAAATTAACACATCGAGCAACCGCAAGAGCTTGATGGCATCCTTCCTGGCATCATCACATATAGCACGGCCAAACTTGAGAAAATCAAGAATACCACCAGGCGACGCAATCCCGGCGAAGCATGAGGACGCGGCTTCAGGCCGCCGTTTCAAATACCGCGATGCAGAGCTTCCGCTCCGCCTCTGGGAGGTGGCGCACCGCAAAATATCTCCCAAATCCGGATGCCGTCCCCAACGCTCAACGTTTGGGGTGAGAACGTAACCTGAGCATCCTCGGCTGGGATCCTGACACTTTCTATCGCGAGAAGACAATTTCTTTTTGGATTTATCGTATTTTCTTAATCAAAAGATACATTCCCATGTATAATCAGGTATATGATGCTTTCGTATAGTTCAAACCCAACTATAAAAGATACTTTATCCGTTTTATAATATATAATTAGGGAGTATGTTTTATCGTTAATATTGATACCCACTATCAATGTATAATCAGGGAGTATGTTTTATCGTTAATACTGATACCCACTATATTTCCTCACCCTTTACACTAGAGGTTAGCAAAAATATGTCATGCATCCAGGGGCGTAGCTAGAGGGTAGTCCTTGTGGGCTCAGGACTACCCCCGATTTTAGCCCAGAGACCCCCAGCCCCTCAAAAATACTAGGTCCAAACAGCCAAACCCAACAGCCCAAGAGGCCAAGAACCCATTAGCCAAAGCCAGGCAGCTAGGGTTGAGTGGAAGCGAAGGCGTGGAGTTACCAGGGAGCTAGCGCTACTCCCTTGGGGCTTCGCCCGTGCGCCGCGCCGCCACCAACTCCCGTTGTCCGCGCAGCGCCGCCGCCGAGTCCCATGGGTCCGCCATCTACGACTCCGCGCCACTCGCGTACACAGGATGCCATTCCTTGCGTCGCCTCGACGCCTCACAGCGAGTCAGCAACTCCGCAAGCGTGCGACGGCGGCCACTCTCCGCTTGGCGCCCCTCTGCCTCTCGCCCTCTCCTTTGCGCTGGACTGAGCGCGTCCAGCACAGTAGGCAGCTGCAGTGCTGCCTTTACGGCTTTGATTCCGGACTTCCCCTCATCCAGAAATCTCTTGCAAGTAATCTACAGCTCTACCTCTCTAGAAATTTATGATTGTCTCTGCTAGACTACTATCGTAATATTATTGTCGATTTATGATTAGTGAATCTGTGAATATGGAATTCATGAATTGTAATTACTAAATGTGTTATTGTAGTTTGTAGAATTGATAAGACATCTTCTCCAAAGTTAGTGTGGAAGACAAAATAAAAACTTTCATGACTAAGATCAAGCGTAGATTGAAGTAGTAGCTTTAATTTTTTATTTGTGTGCAAGATCTTTTGGATATGAATATTTACACATTTCAAATTACTTGTTAAGTTAGCTGCTTATAGTTATTGATGTTATAACGCATTATTACTAATTTTTATCGCATTTCCACTAAATTTATACTTGTATATTGGATTTACGGTGTTCAAAAATTTTAGCATGTGGTGTGAACTTGTGAGCTAGGACTACCCAAGGAATAATTCCTGGCTACGCCTGCATCTACCATATGTGATACTTCTACACTGAAAATCAGCATCAGTCATCTATCCACCAAATAAAGACTTCAAACGCTTATGATCCTACCTCTAACTATTCATACAAAATGAGACATGAGAAAAAAAAATGTTGATGAGAAAAAGAGAAATGCTCACAAAGAAAAAGAGACAAAATATTCTCGAGCATTGAAAAAAAAAAGGAGAAAAATAGCCATGTTCACTAAATAAGTGTAAGGATTCAAGGACCCCACAAAATAGAGAAACCAACTTATTTGAGCCAATCCACCGTGCAACCGCACAAGGGCCCACCAAGCAGTCACTCAAGTTATGGACCATCTGAGAGGTGAGGCTAGGGGTTCGTCTGAACTGACCTTGGCCCCCCTCATCCTGGCCGTCCACGTGATAGCTCTTCATTGGATGCCAATGATGATTGTGGGTGAAGCCGACCTCCACAACAGTCATAACTACCTATAAAGGGGTGTTTCATCCTCATTCTCAGGACACAACACAACTCAAGTGAAGTTCCATCACTTTTATATTTAGGCTATTCTTTAGTAGAGTTAGAATATGGCGAGAGAGCGAGGGAAAGCTCTGGAAGAGTGTCTTAGTTGTTGGCAATTTCTCCACTCTTGGACCTCGGCATATGCTTCTTTTATATAAGTAAGTA
The DNA here is from genome assembly GCA_000338895.3 of Oryza meridionalis. Taxonomy (NCBI): domain Eukaryota; kingdom Viridiplantae; phylum Streptophyta; class Magnoliopsida; order Poales; family Poaceae; genus Oryza; species Oryza meridionalis. The sequence goes on along the minus strand of CM002525.2, from coordinate 7,733,159 downwards.
TTTGTGATTTCTTTTGGGTATTTAATTTTCTTATTTAAGTAATATATATTCTCATCATTGCAGGTTCGTCACTTAATATTTATATTAAGTGCTCTACTATGACTTTGGATGAAGAAGGAAGTTTTTGCTAGTGATCAATAACGTATACGTGGTGTCTAGGTTAGAGGTTACCTTCATTTGTTGTATGCTCCACGAGTTGTAGAGGTAGGCGGCATGTGGTGATAGCTTTGTCCGTCCTTTGTAATCCTCCACGTTCGGGTACATTATTGAGCCATAGGCTAGACTCACTTGGCAGACCAGGGGAGAGCCTACGCCCGAAGCAACTGATAGAGTTTTACCTTAACTTAATTCAAGAATCTATACCGTTAGGAATCCTCTCTATCCTTGCCTCACACTCTGTTGTTGTCCTTAGACGAACCAATTTTTTAGATTTTACACACACATTCCCTATGATTCGATACCCTTGGTATACTCGAGGTGAAGTGTTACAGCGGTATCCATGCGCTTGCGGATTTATATGTGATCGTAACAAATACCAGCAGACATGTAAGCGAGATTTTATGTAAGCTGTTAAGAGTGACAACGCGAAATAATTAGCTGAACGGGATCTCAAATAAAACCCAAATAATAACAGTAACCATCCAACCTCATTGATGACCTGGCATGCGAAATACCAAATACAATATAAGACCCAAAATGTCAAGTAGTGAGTAAATGAGATCGTTGATAGAATAGCTTGATAGTCAACTTCAACCTAAGATATATCCATCAAAGCACTCAAAGGTGGCGACCAGATGTTTTACATGTTGTAGTGGACTTGACTCAAAGTGCTAAATTCTACGATCATTTCAATTGCTCAAAACTGTTACTTGTGATCAGCTAACCCCAGGAAGTTGCTAGCTTCACACTTTCGTCTTAGCCAAGATCTAGATATCAAAACTTAAAGGCATGATGTAAAACTTAGGTGGTGTTTGGATCCAGGGACTAAAGTTTAGTCCCTATCATATCGGATATTAGGACGCTAATTTGGAGTATTAAACATAGACTAATTACAAAACTAATTGCATAAATGAGAGCTAATTTGCGAGACAATTTTTTAAGCCTAATTAATCCATAATTAGCACATGTTTATTGTAGCATCACATAGTCTAATCACGGATTAATTAGGCTCAATAGATTCGTCTAGCGAATTAGTCCAGGGTTATGGAATGGGTTTTGTCATTAGTATATGTTTAATACTTCTAATTAATGTCTAAACATTCAATGTGACAGGGACTAAACTTTAATCCCTGGATCCAACCAGAGTCTTAGAAACAACTAGATAAAAGTTCTGTGGAAAGCCTATCTACCTTACCACACGGCAAACCGACTAGGGTAGGCCCCTAGTAAAACCAACCTGAAGATCAACGATTCCCACATCACTCAAACCTAAGCAACAATTCTAACCTAAGCAATAATTCTATTTTATCACTTAGTATTTGTGAGTTATGAATTTACCAAGTTCTATGTTAGTTATACGTTATTTAAGTTAAATAATTCTAAGTATAGTTTATATCTAAGTTCTATAAAGATTTGGGTTACAGCAATAAAGAGTGTGTTCTATGAAATTCAACCAAGTTGAGTTTTCCATTTTTAGAGCTAGTATGAATTTTACAAGTTATGTGACCAATTGTAGTATTTACTAGCTATACTAAATTTTAGAAGTGTTAATTCTACTCCATCCATCTTATTTTAAGTGTATTTTTGGGTTTCTGTGCTCAACGTTTGACCATCCGTCTTATTTGAATTTTTTATGATTAGCAATCTTATTATTATTAGATGATAAAACATGAATAATACTTTAGGCGTGACTTATTTTTTTAACTTTCTCATAAATTTTTCAAATAAGACGAACGATCAAACATTGAAAACAGAAACCCATAACTGCACTTAAAATGGGATTGACGGAGTAGTACCATATGTTCTACATTTAATTCAGAGTAATTAAGATCATAAAATTATGAGTCTAACGAATGTAGAGCCACTGCATTTGAACTTATAACTAATTGTTTATAAATTTTAGAAGTTTTTATATGATGTTTTCTCATCAACGACCAATGAGCAGTGACTGGGCCTAAACCAGACACAAATATCAAAGATACATCATTGGTATCGAAAGGATAAGGTGAAATTTCCAGACTTATCAATTTCATACGACTTTGAGGCAGATCATGTGTTGACTAATGTAATGGAATGGACTTCCATTGTCGAGGAAATTACCACGTAAATTTGTTCTTACTTTTCTGTTCTTGAAGTTTCAACTATTTCATACCTGTGGACAGTGACAATTTTCCCATGATTGACATGTTCGATGACATAATCCAAAGTAATAACGATATAAGCTCTACAAATATAGATTAGTGATCTGCCAAAGAAAATAACAAATACGTTTAAAATCAATATCCATCATGTTCCTCCAATTAGTTTTTATAAAGCATTGATATTCTTTTTTCCTGACAACAGGGCACCATAGGACAAAAGTGTTTGTCTAATGCACAAAATATGTAAGAGGTTTGATAGCACAGTTTACTTTGTGGATTGTTAGGTGAAATTGGAAAAAGATCATGCTTTTCAAATGAACCATCAGAAGTTCAGAACTGGTCTACACCGCGTCGCAAAATACCGTCAGACGGCTGTTGGAAAATGTACGTAGGCAGGCAAATTGTCAGTTGGTATAACTAACTAATAAGGTACCATTACTTATTTTGCCGAAAAATAAGGTCTGAAAGTTTGCATAATAAAACAATCTAGTCAAAGCTTAATTCAACAAGATCTCCGTAATTAAGTCCATACACGCAACCTAATCATGTTCAACAGGAATTAATGCATTCACTATTTGACTAAGAATATGGCACCATCCAACAATCAACATGGGTAAAAGATGTGGACAATATATGGTTTTAATGGGTAGAAGATCTTGACGCATCCTAGTCCACTATAAGAGTCACAAGCATCTCAAACATAAAACCAGCATACTGTCGAAAATACACACCAGCAAAGCAAGATGGAGTGCAGCTCTGGTTGCAGTCGCTGCAACCCTCTTCTTCTCCACCCTGACAGCATTAGCTGATGAATCCGACACCCAGCCGGAAGCTCTGCTTTGCCTGAAATCACACCTTTCAAGCCCAAACGGGTCCGCCTTCTCCACATGGAGCAAACACCATCTCACCTGATTTCTGTACCTGGCGCGGCGTCACCTGCTCCAGCGTGTGGTTGTGGCCCTGGACATGGAGGCACAGGGCCTCACCGGAGAGATCCCACCCTGCATCTCCAACCTCTCGTCCCTCGCGAGAATCCACCTCCCCAACAATGGCCTCTCGGGTGGCCTCACATTCACAGCCGATGTGGCCAGGCTCCGGTACCTCAACCTCAGCTTCAACGCGATCAGTGGTGAGATCCCACAAGGCCTCGGTAGGCTTCCTAACCTCTCATCCCTGGACCTAACCAGCAACAACCTCCATGGCAGAATCCCACCATTGCTTGGGAGCTCGTCGGCGCTGGAGTCTGTCGGCCTCGCGGACAACTACCTGACCGGAGAGATCCCATTGTTCTTGGCTAATGCGTCGTCACTCCGCTATCTCTCCTTGAAGAACAATAGCCTCTATGGGAGCATCCCTGCGGCACTTTTCAACAGCTCAACCATCAGGGAGATATACCTTAGGAAAAACAATCTTTCTGGTGCAATTCCACCCGTAACGATGTTCCCTTCACGGATCACCAACCTTGATCTTACGACAAATAGCCTGTCAGGAGGCATACCACCATCTCTAGCAAATCTCTCATCGCTTACAGCACTTTTAGCTGCACAAAACCAGTTGCAGGGAAGTATACCGGATTTTAGTAAGCTATCGGCCCTACAATTTCTTGACCTCTCTTACAACAATCTTTCTGGGGCTGTAAATCCCTCCATTTACAACATGTCGTCCATCAGTTTTCTCGGTTTGGCCAACAACAATCTTGAGGGGATGATGCCTCCTGATATAGGAAACACACTTCCTAACATCCAAGTTCTCATGATGTCTAACAACCATTTTGTTGGAGAAATCCCTAAATCTCTAGCTAATGCTTCCAACATGCAGTTTCTGTACCTGGCCAACAACTCTTTGAGAGGGGTGATTCCTTCTTTCGGCTTGATGACAGATTTGCAGGTCGTCATGCTGTACTCAAACCAGTTAGAAGCTGGAGACTGGGCATTCCTATCATCCTTGAAAAACTGCTCCAATTTGTTGAAACTGCACTTTGGTGAAAACAACCTACGTGGGGACATGCCCAGCTCTGTAGCCGACCTGCCGAAAACATTAACTTCACTCGCTCTCCCGTCAAACTACATATCTGGCACCATTCCCTTGGAGATTGGAAACCTATCTAGCATGTCACTACTTTATCTTGATAACAATCTATTGACAGGGAGCATACCTCATACTCTTGGCCAACTAAACAATCTTGTTGTCCTTAGCCTTTCACAAAACAAATTTTCTGGAGAAATACCACAATCCATTGGTAACTTGAATCAATTGGCTGAACTTTATTTATCAGAAAATCAACCGAGTGGAAGAATTCCTACAACTTTAGCGAGGTGCCAACAATTGTTGGCATTGAACCTTTCAAGTAATGCCCTTACTGGAAGCATAAGCGGAGACATGTTTGTCAAGCTAAATCAATTGAGTTGGCTACTTGATTTATCAAACAACCAATTCATAAGCTCCATACCACTAGAATTTGGTAGCCTGATCAATCTTGCTTCTTTGAACATTTCCCACAACAAACTCACAGGCAGGATCCCATCTACACTTGGTTCTTGCGTCCGATTGGAATCGCTTCGTGTAGGAGGCAACCTCCTAGAGGGAAGTATTTCACAGTCATTAGCAAACCTCAGAGGCACCAAAGTGCTGGATTTCTCCGAGAACAATTTATCTGGTGCAATACCGGATTTCTTTGGGACTTTCACCTCATTACAGTATCTAAATAGTTGTCATACAACTACTTTGAGGGGCCAATTCCAGTTGGTGGAATATTTGCTGACAGAGATAAGGTGTTTGTCCAAGGAAATCCACACCTTTGCACCAATGTTCCAATGGACGAGTTGACTGTCTGCTCTGCTTCAGCATCCAAAAGAAAGCATAAGCTCATTATTCCAATGTTGGCAGTCTTTTCATCTATTGTCTTACTTTCTTCAATCCTCGGATTATATTTCTTGATAGTAAATGTTTTACTGAAAAGGAAGGGGAAATCCAATGAGCACATAGATCACTCCTACATGGAGCTGAAAAAGTTAACATACAGTGACGTTAGCAAAGCAACAAATAAATTTTCTGCAGGCAACATAGTCGGCTCTGGGCATTTTGGGACAGTCTATAGAGGTATACTGGATACAGAAGCCACTATGGTCGCTGTTAAGGTGTTCAAGCTCGATCAGTATGGTGCATTGGATAGCTTTATGGCAGAGTGCAAAGCATTGAAGAACATCCGTCACCGAAATCTTGTCAAGGTGATAACTGCATGCTCAACTTATGATCCGATGGGCAGTGAGTTCAAGGCTCTAGTATTTGAATATATGGCTAATGGTAGCCTTGAAAGCCGACTACACACAAAGTTTGATCGATGTGGTGATTTGAGTTTGGGAGAAAGGATTAGCATAGCATTTGATATTGCTTCTGCTCTCGAATACCTTCACAACCAATGCATTCCACCTGTTGTTCACTGCGATTTGAAGCCAAGCAATGTACTTTTCAACAATGACAATGTTGCATGCGTCTGTGGCTTTGGTCTGGCAAGGTCAATTCGTGAATATTCATCCGGAACTCAAAGCATATCAAGAAGCATGGCTGGCCAAGGGGGTCTATTGGGTACATGCTCCTGGTGAGTCACTTTTCAGAGCACACTGCAGAAAATCATCTATCTATTATATTATTAAGACAGCTCGAAAAGAAGACACCACGTTCGCTGTGGAGGCTAGAAATTCCCACATTAATCGAAGAAAAAGAAAAGAAGAGTTCAAATAGAAATACAATCTCAAAAATAACTGAAATCGGAATTAGAAATAAGCAATATTGTAAGAAGAGACCATATAAGAACCCAATACGAGATTAATTAAAACCTTTGATTCAATTCTAGATTTTAACTGTATAGATTTGTCGTAGAAAAGATAAGTCCATATATATATATGTACTGTGTACGTTACATACTAGGAGTCTTTCCTTTTCTGTTTCTTTGGCGGTGTACACAATACACGTATAATCTAATTCAATTATAAACCTACACGGACAAGAGTTGTGCTGTCAAATAAAAGCTTGCACTGCTGCACATATACAATTAATCGACATTAAACAATTAAAGTACGATTAATTAGAAAAAGAAAAAAAATCATTTAGGAATACAATTTATAAATAATTAAAATTGGCAATAAAAAATAAAGACTATTAAAAGAAAAACCATGTAAAACACATGACGAGATAAATTAAGTAACAGGCCTACAAAAAAGTAGAGTTGTGGCGGTTGATACGACATATAAAAACCGTTAATAAAACACTAAATAGAATCTTAATAACGATTAAAAGGAGTGACGATAGGCAGGTCGTGAAGCAAACGGGTAAGGCGGTTGCCGGGACTTCTAGAAAGTAAAAAAATAAACCCCATTGATAATCATATTCAATTTTTAAAATCTCAATGACAATAAAAAGGAGAAGCAGCGAGCAAGGTGTATAGGAGTATAGTTGCAGAGTCTCCGACGGTTGGCGAGACTTCTAGAAAATAAAAAATAAATTTCAACGATAGTTATGTTCGATTTTTAGAATCCCAATGACAATAAAGAGTAGGCGGCGGATAGGCCGTAGAGGAGGATAGTGGTATCGTTTAACGGGACTTCTAAAAATTATAAAAAATGAAACTCAACGAGACAATAAACTCTAAAAACTACAGGATCCAATTTTTAAAGGTTCAGAACTTCTAAAAAGTAAAAAAAAAACAATGATAATCATGTTCGATTTTAAAATCTCAATGGCAATAAAAAATGGAGGCAGCGGGCAAGCCATAAAGGAGTCCAAATAGAAATACAATCTAAAAATAGCTGAAATTCGGAATTAAATGTAAGCAATATTGAAAGAAGAGTCCATATAGGAACCTAATACGAGATTAATCAAAATTCAGAATAAAAATAAAATAAAATCTGAAATTAGAAAAAAAAAAGAAGAGTTCAAGTAGGAATACAATTTAAAAATAACTGAAATTTGGAATTAAAAATAAGGAATATTGAAAGAAGAGTCCATACAAGAATCCAATACGAGATTAATTAAAATTCAAAATAAAAAATAAAAAAAATCGAAATTAGAAAAAAGAAAAGAAAAGAAGAGGTCAAGTAGGAATACAATTTACAATTAACTGAAATTCGAAATTAAATATAAGCAATATTGAAATTAGAATACATATAAGAACCTAATAGTAGATTAATTAAAATTCGGAATAAAAATAAAATAAAATCTGAAATTAGGCAAATTAAAAAGAGAGTTAAAGTAGGAATACAATTTTGAAACAACTGAAATTGAAAATAAAAAATATCAAAAGAACACAATATGAAAAATAAAATAAATATTGAAATTAGAAAAGGAAAAATAAGATTTCAACTTGGAATATAATTTATAAATAACTAAAATTGATGATTAAAAAAAAGACTATTGAAAGAAAAGATCATCTAAAACATATGATGAGATAAATTAAGTAACAGTCCTGTACAGGAGCATAGTGGTGGCGGTTGATGGGACGATTAAAAGGAAGGACGACGGGCAGGTCGTGAAGCAATCGATTAATACGGTTGGCGAGTCTTCTAGAAATTAAAAAAAATAAACCCCAATGATAATTATATTTAATTTTTAAAATCTCAATTACAATAAAAATGAGAGGCAGCGGGCAGGTCGTATAGGAGTACAATGGCAGAGCTGCCGATGGTTGGTGGGTCTTTTAGAAAGTAAAAAAATGAATTCCAACGATAGTTATGTTCGATTTTTACAATCCCAATGATAATAAAGAGTATGCGGTGGACAGGTCGTAGAGGAGTATAGTGGCAACATTTGATGAGATTTCTAAAAATTATAAAAAATGAAACCCCAATAAACTCTAAAAACTATAAGGTCCAATTTTTAAAAGCTGGGGCTTCTAAAAAGTAAAAAAATAAACCCCAATGATAATCATGTTTAATTTTAGAATCTCGATGACAATAAATAAGAGCGGCAGCAAGCGAACCGTAGAGGAGTAGAGTGACAAAGTCGCTGACGTTTTGGCGGAACTTCTAAAAAGTAAAAAAATAAACCTATATGATAGTTATGTTCGACTTTTAAAATAGCAATGACAAAGATGCAGTGGATGGTCGTAGAGGAGTATAATGGCAGCGTTTGACGGGATTTCTAGAAATTATAAAAAAGAAGCCTAATATGACAATAAACTCTAAAAACTATAAGTTCTAAAAACTATTTTTAAAGGTTCCAAGGAAAATGAATAGAAACAGTGGTAGATCGAGCAAGCAAATAAAGAATAATATATCAGAAGTAAGTGGTAGCAATTGGTGTGACTTAAAAAACTATAAAATTAGAAACACGGGATGATAAGGTTTGGTCTTTCAAAATCTTAAAACAACGAGATAACTATTTAATAAAGTTTAAATAAAATCATATTAAAAAAATATAAGTTTATATGGGTGCTAGCCGCGCAATTGCGCGGGCCACCCAGCTAGTTTAATATAACGAAATTACGATTATATCTCTTATGATTATACACCCCTGTGGTGTAGTAGCCTGGTTTTATAAATTCACATTATCTAAAAAAAAATCTCTTATGATTATAATATGGTACTCCTATATTTTGCTGGTTATCTGAATCTTTTGTTTTCAAACAAAGCAGAGTATCATTTAATAAATGACTTCAGTATTTTATGATTAACAATATTGTTCATTTTACTGGTGATCTGAACTTTTTTGGTTTCAAAACATTGCAGAGTATGGCATGGGCAGTCAAATCTCAACTGAGGGTGATGTCTATAGTTATGGCATTATTCTTCTGGAAATGCTAACAGGAAGATACCCTACCAATGAAATATTTACTGATGGCTTCACACTCCGCATGTATGTCAATGCATCACTTTCACAGATCAAAGACATACTTGACCCCAGGCTTATTCCTGAAATGACAGAGCAACCTTCTAATCATACCCTGCAAATGCATGAACACAAGAGAGGTATAATGGATTTCTGTGCTCTACAACTCCTTAAACTTGGCCTGGAGTGCTCTGAAGAGTCTCCAAAAGATCGGCCATTGATACATGATATATATAGTGAGGTAATGTCAATAAAGGAAGCATTTTTCGCCACGAGCATTTGACGTTAGGTAATAAAATGGTGTCAATAGAAGTGGAACACTGAAGAATGAAGCATGAACGTTAGGTAATAAATTGGTGTATGCAGCACTGCCAAATTTATCTTCCAAAGTTTCTTCACTACAGCAGTAAGCTACAGATGTTTTTACTGCTACAACACGAAACATTTGCACACTGTTATTTACCGATTCATTTCAAGCAGCAATTCCTATCATGTAATAAAAAGTCTTGTATAGTTCAATGATTTGTTGCCGGGATGCAGCTTGATCTGTTTTTAAAGTACTATTACTAGTAAAGCCTTCACGTTGCGGGAATAAAGAAAAATATAAAAATAGTATCGCATATTCTATCTTACTTAGGAAAGATTGACATATTTGGTAGAGCTCCAACTCATAAATTTAACTTTAGGAGTTGGGTTTAGAGTGGAGTTGAGAATCAGCCTAAACCCAGCTCCACTTCTCTAATTCATTTTGTGAGAACACTCCAGATAGCTCCACTCTCATTTTAAATAGAGCCGTGCCAAATAGGTCGTAAGGGTAAATTCGTGTGATTTCAAGGTAAATTAGGTTACTTACGGTAAATTCGGGTGTAATCTGAAGGCTGAGCGTGTTAAGCATTTTTTGCAAATAAAATAATAAACAAACAACCGAGATGGAAATTTTATAGTATTAGGTGATAATTGAAATTTCTATTCAGTATTTTTTTTATTCCGTAAGATGCAAATCTAAAGTGAGATTTTTTTTTTTCAAAAATCACCCGACAGATGCATAGGCAATTCCTCTTTTGTTACGCCATTTATACTGGCGTGGCGGTAGTTAAATGCCATGCCATGTTTGCTAGCATGGTCAAAAGATTCAGATTTAAAAATAAGTTTTGACGAGGTATATTATTAAAATATTATATTAAAAAGGTTTTAAAAATAAAAAAATTGCCTGTTGCTTGGTGCCTTCACCCATCATACTGGCACAAACGATCAGCCAGAGCTAACACTCATATTTCATGGCTCCGTACGTGCACATAAATCACAAGGCTGTCATCACTAGTCTTTGGCTTCCTTTTTCTCTTTTTTTGTCACAAACTTTTAGTGTCCTGTTTGGACATGAATCTAGTGCCTGCAGTTCAGCTACCGGCATCAACATAATCGAACATGACACAGTTGTTGAAATCGACACAACAAGTACTTGACCTAACGATGCTGCACATCTTAAACATATCTTGGCAACCACAACATCCACACAGATTGATAGCCAAATGGAGGACATGAAAATGCCGTATCTTACAGTTGGGTGTCAACTGAGTACAACTTCTACAGGGCATGCCTAGTTCCATCTTTAACCATAAACATCAGAATTCAAGATACAGATCACACATGAGCAGCTTTCCTTTCACCTATATGTTGTTTGGCCTCAGAATAGGGAAACCTACCTCCAGTTCCTTTCATAATCTGTCCACATCTTCTTTGCAATATAATCTCTCAAAGCATCACCCATGCTACATTGGTTGTTCAGTTCTTCGACATCATTGCCATATGCATCATCCCCACTGGGTAAAACTACTGTCCTACGGGATGAAACTGGCATTGCCTGGTTAAATGCCCACCCATCATCATCATCATCATCTCTTTGGCCCTGCATTATATTGTGCAGCACCACTGCTGCTGCTGGGATTTTCACTTGAGTTTCTATCTGATAGAATGTTGCGACATTTAAAATTGGGAACCTCATCCTCAATAGTGCTGTGGCACGCTTTATGTGGTTGCGCAACTTTGAGTGACGAAGGTTGAACAACTCCTTGTAGTCTCTTGGCTGACAATTGCTCTGCTCCTCTTCAGTATGGTAAGCAGCTTCCCTATAAGGAGCAAGAAAAGATGGTGTGTTTGCATAACCCCTATCAACCAAATAATACTTGTTACTTGGGACTTCAAATCCAGACTCCATAGCAGAATACAGGACTGCCGCGTCAGATGCAGACCCTTCGTGGCCACAGCACACATGGACAAAATTCAAATCAAAGTCACAAGCCAGCATCACATTTTGAGAAAGGGATTCTTCTATATTTCGATATGGAGCTGCTTCATAGTCTGATATTGTGATAGGTACATGAACTCCATCGATTGCCCCTATACAGTTCTGCAAGGAAACACAGTACTGATTCAGATGTAACAGAGAAGTGTAGAACTTCTTACAATGCAAAGAGACAGGTTAAAACTACCTTAAAATAAGGCCCGTATTGCGGATCAGATGATATTTTCCAATGAGTCTCAGTTGAAGGATGCTTGACAAACTCATCTGTCAATGAGGTGATTGCATCAAAGCATGCCTTGATATGTCTATGGATAGTCTCCCTACTGTGCTCAAATCTATCACTCATTTTCTGAAAGCTGGCATTTCGAGAGAGCATATAAATAAACATGCCAATTTGCTCTTCCACAGAAACGCCTCTTGTATTCCGCAAAAGATTCTTTGATCTAAGAAATTCTGAAAATTTTTGAAGAATTTGAGGCTCCATTCGAAATTTGGCGTAGCCTTCACCACGGTCATCTTCAAGCACTTCACAAATCCACTCTGCACCACTCAACTTTGATGTATGATATGGCTCTTCGGTTCCAATAGAAGCAAGATATAGTGTAGGCAAGATAAAAAACATCATGTCATCATCTTCATCTTCCTCAGAGTCAGTAAGATCTTCAGGATCCATTTTCCCAAAATCTATTAGAATCCGAGTAGATTAAATTTAGAATGATGAACTGATAAGAATATCAAATGCCTAAAAGAATGATGAAAATTCGAGTGCTGGCTGCAAAACCCCTGAGGAGTTAAACAAAATCATAACAATGTTTGTAGTTTTATGCGTGAAATACAGGCCAACAACCCCAGTCCCAAGATTTTACAGTAGTTGAACAAATTATACACAACAATTTAATTTTAAGTCAAGGAAATACAGATCATATTTGTAACAAAGCAACCTTGCATCAAAATTTTGGTTCGCAATTTCGCATAGTTTATGATCCAGAACACATGCTACTGTCTATGTTTTAAAAAATACTCTACAGATGAGCCCATCCCCCTTGGTATTCCTCCAAACAACAGAGGAATGTGAAAAAAAAGTCACATGAATGATTCAAGGAAAGGCCCTCAATTACACTAAGCCTGCTCGGAAGAGATTTGCTGCGGCTGTGCTGCTACAGCAACAGCAGCAGAAGTCACGCTGCTTATACTGTTGAGGCAGTGCAGCCAGCTTCAGTGTCGCACAAACGAACAGGCCCATCGGAGCAAACTCATTGATTCAAGCAAGGCACACAACACAGAAATTTCAGTAGGCGATCACAGGACACTAAATTTCAGTCGGTATAATCTCTGTCGAGATTGCAAGAAAATTTTTATCCAAATGTACATTTTAAAACGCAATGGGGAAGACAAGAAACAGGGACAGATATAAACAAACGTTGCTTCCCATGCTACCTACCTAAGGACAATGGGTGAAATGCCAAGAAATCCTTCCTACTCCTATACATTACCGCGGCCGCATCAAAGTAACAGAAATAGCAAATCCGACAGCACAGATGATGCAGAACATAGCGGCATTTACACATCAGTAGAACACACAGTGAATCGATCCTATCTCTCAACTAATTGATGGATACATCCGTAGCCGCGTGAAGCACAAATGCACAATGGATTGCTGTTAGCTATTCAAATGATTGGAGAAGTATGTGCTCTTTTACCTGAGGATCGGAACCGGAACCGGAACCGGAACCTTGCGGGAAAACAACGGCGAAGTAGCCGAGGCCGCCCAAGTCGCCGCCGGCGGGAGGATGGCGACGGAGCCGGGACGGAAGAAGCAGCCCTTCTAGCCGACGGGAAGAGCGCGCAGGCGAGGAGAGTAGGATCTCGGAGGCAGCGAGGTCGCCGGACCCGACCGAAGGGCGAGCGATTCGACGGCGACGAGGGCACGCAAGCGGCAGCGGCGCCGGGACGGCGACGGCAACGGCGAGGAAACCCTTGCCGAGTTGCCTAGCCTTGTCTGGAATTCTTGATGGGCCGCCAGAAAATACCAGGCCCACATAAACTTGTGGGTCTTAACAGAGGTCCATTAAAAGGAAAAAGTGCACCGAAGGTCCCTCAACTTGTTATCGGGATAAAAAACGTCCTCGAACTACATAACCAGATACGCGGGTCCCTTAACTATACAAAACTGGTCACTCAAGGTTCTTCGGTGGTTTTGACCCCGGTTTTAGTCTACGTGGCGGCTGAGTCAGCGTGAGACAAATGTGGACCCCACATGTCAGCGTGCCACATCATCTCTCTCTTTCCCTTTCTTTTTTTCCCTTCTTTTTTTTTTACTTCTCTTTGCGGCAGGGAGGGATGAAAACGGAGCGGATAGTTTCCGTCCGCTCCGGACAAAAATGGATACGGATACCTTTCGGATCGGATAATTCTCGGATAGTTCGGATACGGATACGAATACGAATATGGTATCAGGGTTTTCGTCGGATACGGATAATAATTCGGATATCCGGTGAACAGTGTTATTCGGATATCCGCAGGACCCAGGAGACATACCCTATTTCTTTCTAACTCTATAACCTTCAATATACCTTTATAGATCTTTATAGATTTTAATAGTAGTTTATCTCTTAACACTAGTCCATACTATTAATATTATTTGAATTTTAAAAAATATTTATAAATTATACCTTATTTTATATAAAATGAGCTAATTATATATGTTGATATTTGTTTCTATTAGAAGTTGAGTTGGTTTTCGTGTTATTCCGTATTCGAGTCCGATCATATTCGATTCTTATTCGTATTCGAGATAATCCGTATTTGTTTCCATATTTGAGTTATCCGTATTCGTTTTCGTATCCGCTAAAAAATATGAAAATGAATACGGTACGTATCCGCTCCGTTTTCATCCTGGGGAGTAGCAAGGAACGGGCGGCGGCCGGCGGAGGCGGCGTGCGAGCGTGCGGTGGCCGGCGTCCTCCTCCTCCGCCGCCGCATCGACGGTGTGCCCCGCTTCTCCCTCCCTCGCCAGCCGCTGGGACGACGGGACGACCCACAGCACCTGCCGCAACCTCCACGTCCACCTCCTGCGCGGCCGCGAGCTCCGCGTCGGCCTCGCCGACCGCCCCAGCAGCAGGCCCCTGGAGGACGGGGTGGCGGAAGGGTCGGCGCTGGAGGAGGAGCCGGAGCCGATGGAGACGACGAGGAGGTCGTCGACTCTGGTTGGAACTTGGAAGCATAACAGAAGGGTGTGCACAGAGGAAAGGATGAGTTATATGGTATGAGAGAAGAACTAATAAGCTGAATGATAACATGTTAAATTACCTTGTCTCAGAGGGTCGCTGCTATCCATTATGTTGGGCATGCCTGAGAACAAATCTGGCTGGGCTCTTGGGAAGTAGTTGTTCGCAGGTTGAATAGCTGAACGCTTTGCCGACTCATACTCGCTTCTCAGCTGATCATACATCTCATCAAGCTTCCTTTTCTGCCTGGAAACGACAGCACAGTTGATTATCCATATAAGTTGGATGAAGCAGGAGTTTATTCATATGAGAAATAAACTAGAGATGTACTGAACATACTAACCTGGATTTCTCAGCAAATTTTTCTTGTAGCTCTTGCTTATCCCTCGACAAGTTTTCAATCTCTTGATCCATCAACTGGCATTTTTTTCGCCATTTTCTGGTATGCAGTATGAACTTCTTCCAGCTTCTCAGTGAACTTTGCCTGCATAGGTTCACACTTTTGCCTACACTGACCAACAATTCTGTTCATCTTGTACTGCATCTCCAGTTCCTTTTGCCCAATGTAAAACATGACACTTCTGAATGCACTCTTCATAACTGATTAGCGTCATAGTTAGGGAAAATCTGGATAGTCACCAAGCCTTAGACAATAATCATATAAACAATTTCGATATTTCAGATTTTTGCATTACTATCTGCTTGTTGTGGAGGACTTGGGTGATGACGGCGGCGGTGGAGTTGCCCATGGCCGCCACCCCGCCCGACGCCGCGGCGATGGCCGTGCGCTCGTCGACGGAGCGGACGGCCGTGGCGGTGGCCCCGCCGGCGCACGTCGCGGAGGCGGAAGTCCAAGCAGCGGCGCGACGGCAATTCCCCTCCTATTGGGTTTTGCCTCACTATTTGGGTTTTGGTTTTGCAGCCATGTCGTCGCCGGATGTGCGGCCGTCAAGCCTTCTCCCGGCGGAGGGCAGCGCCGGCGGGGTTCCTCCTCACTTCGGCTCCGCTGCCCCGATGCCCTCCATCGTCGCTGCGCCGCCCCCTCCATCTGTCCCCTCCCTCCCCGCCGCCCGCTTTCTCTTTCCCCACCGCCGCCGCCCTCTCGCGCTCCGGTGCCGAGCGGCGAGCGACTACGACTCACCGGCCGAGACGGCCTCGCCTCCGCCTCAGCGCCCGCCCGCCGCCTCCGCCTCGCCCGATGGCCTGCTCCCCAGCCGCCGGCCCAAAGAAGAGAAGAGAAGAGTGAGAGAGAGAGAGGCGTGGCGTGGGAGAGGCTTATGTGGCCGACATGTGGGGCCCACGTGGGTCCCACGCTGACTCAGCCACCACGTAGGCTAAACCGGGTCAAAACCACCGAAGAACCTCGGATGATCGGTTTTGTATAGTTAAGGGAACCCGCATATCTGGTTTTACGGTTCGAGAACGTTTTTTATCCCGATGACAAGTTGAGGGACCTTCGGTGCACTTTTTCCCCATTAAAAAGACTAATAATGAGCAGACAACTCCAGGCCCATTACCGTTAAAGGGCCAGCCCACCCATCCACAGGTATGGGCCATCATTCTAGCCCATACACCATGGGAGTTCCTATGTATTTTTCGAAAGATTTTTATAATCATATCACACAGGGTTTTAATCTTTGGGTTAAAAATCAATAGACACAGTAAAAGGTTAAAAGCAACTAAGAATCACTATAATGGACATTAAATTACCATATCTTCAAGAAAAAGACCAAATCCAATATAAATTTCAAAACTTATATGCGAAGATTCAAAAATTATACTGTAACTTACAAAAGTTACAATGTAAGTTTCATAAATTACACTGTAACTTATAAGAAAATACAATATAAATTTGAGGGAGAAAATCAAGTGAGAAATAACAAAAAAAATCTGTCGAGTGAGATATAGCAAAATCGATACACCATTATGGACCGAATTGTTGACGAAAAACAAATGGGCCAAATTCAGTTATGGGCTGAATTCCTGGACGCGAACAAGATGGGTCAAATTCATCAGTGAGAATAGGTCGAATTCACTTATAGGGCCAAACTTGTTACCGATAATTAATGTGGGCTGAATTGGATGACGGGAAATCGCTGGCGAGAAATAAGTAGGCCAAATGCACTAGTAGGCCAAATTCGCTACAGCAGTTATTTGCCAAAATTGCTTATGGGCTGAAATGTTTTGAAATAGCAAAGTGAGCTAAATTCACATTTGGGTCGAAAATAAGCCAATTTCTTTGACACGAATTAGGTAGATCAATTCCACTTGTAGGCAGAATTTGTTGATGCGTCAACGAATTTACAGTCCGTTTCCATTAACCGCTCAGGCATCAACCCAGGAAGAATTTATGTGGACCAATTTCCCATGCGGGCCGAAATCTTTGATGGGCCCTTTTGTGGCCTGTCACTTTGGTAGGCTTCATTCGTTTTGTCCAAAATTATTGGTGAAATAAGTAAGCGAACTAAATGGCTATGTGGGTCGAATTGGCGGATGGGAAATAGGTTGGTCCAATTCACCTATGGCCTAAAGGAATAAGTCTATTTTGTTTCCCTCTACAATTGCCCTTGGTTGAATCACATTTTTTAACTGAAAAACCGGGTATAACGCCTCCTTCAACTTTGAAAAACAATATGGATCGTCTCCCTCCATGATTTGGCAGGCGGTTTCATCTGGCATGGTAACTTTGACCCACTGTTGACTAGCTGACTCGGCAGGGCGGTTGGAGTTGAATGCCCACGGTTTCTTGGCGGGTCGAATCCCCAACTACACCACGAAACCCTGGTCCAGACACAGTGGCGACGGGGAAGGAGCAAGCTGCGAACATGGCTAAGACAGGAATGGCTGCAACGCAAGTAGAGGTGGCTCGGCGATGGCTAGTTAGTGGGGCGGCCGGTCGTCGGGTCTTCAGTGTATTCTTAGTGTTCGTCGTCCTCTCCCACCTGCACAGGGTTTGACATTTGATTACGAGCCGACTGTGATGTGCAAGTGCGGCAGCAAGGCTACGCGGTGGATCTCGTAGAGTGTGGACAACCCCGGCCATCGGTACTTTAAATGTTGCAATGCCTAGGTAAGTTGCTTTTGGATTGGGGATTGAAATATATGGTTGGGGGTTATTTTGCTTGGTATGGTGGGCCGATGGCCACCTATATGCGAGATCTGTTGAATGATTTGAGAGATGTGGTTTGGTCGGCGAGGAGGGAGAAGGAAGTACTTGTTTTGGCTATACAAGAAAGAAAGGTCGAAGGCTGAGGAGAAGAGAAGATAGCTTCATGTTGTTAGGCAAGAGTTGAAGGCAGGAAGAAATGTGTCCTATTAGAATGTTGAAAAAATTGTTGTAATCAATGAACAGAACTAGTTGGCTAGAGAAGGAGAGATGTTTTCCGTTGGTTGTTGTTATGGCCTGTGTATTTCTTCTGTTTGCACTGGTGTTAGCAATAGGAAATGCATGCGTCGGTGTTAACAATGAGAAATGTAGACTGAAATATTTGCAGCAAGATGTGTATTGTGGTGTTATGAAATGTACCCTGTATTAATGAATGAAATGTGCCTTAACCCTAACTTTATGTTGCTGCCATATTCCTGTTAAATTTTGTGCATATGGTAGCATACGTGACATAGCAAGTAGCAGCAGCTGAAGGATTAATGTGAGAGTCTGACAGGAATTAACTCACGAACTATAATTGGTTGTCTAAGCGTAGAAAATATTTCACATAATTGGCTTAGCACAATATGGCATAATTGGCTTCACATAACACACATAATAATTCACATAATATTGTATTCAGATAGCATCCTAAGTCATATAATTGGGTTCACATAACACATATTGCAGTAAATATGGCCATATAGTGTGTGGCAATATAATTGGACGCTTCTATCTAATAATTGGTTATAGGTAAATGCTGGGATATTATATTTAGTTAACTAAAAAAAGTGTGTGGCAATATAGGCCTACAGAGGAATTTGTCCACTATAATATCATCCGACGTCAAAGAAATCAGACACAAAAGTCATTATGCTTTCTTTAGCTTCATCTTTCTTGGTTCTTGAGCTGAAACATTGACAACAGCTAAACCAGAGTTGAGCCTTACTGATGCACTGGAAAAATCATGTGAGTATGGCCCCGTTTGGTAGGGCTCCAAACTCCAACTCCTAACTCTAAACTTCAACTCCAGTGAGAGCTAGCTCCGGTTGGAGTTGAAAACTCGTTAAAAGTGTTTAGCTATACTTTCAGCTCTAGATCTGAAAAAAAAATAAAATAATGAAAAAAAAAGAAACCAATCGGCCCCAGCCGCGCCGCCGCCCGCCGGCCGCGCGCGCCGCCTGTCCTCGTCCCGCAGCGCCGCCCATCCTCGTCCCGCAGCCCCCCGCCGCCGCCGGCCCCCGCCCGCTCGTCATCGTCACGCCGCGCCGCCTGTCGCCGCCTGTCGTCGTCCCGCCGCCGCCGCCGCCGCTGCCCGCCGCCGCCGCCGCCGCTGCCCGCCGCCGCTGCCGCTGCCGCTATCGCCGGCGCCCGCTCGGGATTGGGAGGGGAGGAGAGAGAACGGGAGGAAAGGAGGATTGTAGGGGTAGTTGAGTGGCATTTTTGTGTAAATACTCTAAAAAATTAGAGGGTAGTGGGTCTTTTGGGGTGGAGTGGAGCTGTGGAGCAGCAAAAACCCAGCTCCACCCCCATAGTTTATTTTCTAGGAGTAGCTCTGACAACTCCACTCCAAAAAAAGGTGGATCTGGACCGTATGGCACAACTCCGGCTCCAGGTAAATTGGAGTTGGGAGCTAGAGCTGTGCCAAACGGGGCCTATATATGGCACAACAGCTTACAAGTCTACAGTAGCTGAACCGCCATGATTTGTTTGAGACCCTTACTGTGGCACTAACCTTCACCATCTGGACTGACTGCGTTGGTGCCTGAAAATAAAAGCTATAGTTGGGCTGACCCTTTTCCTTACGCTGACGCGGCCCTCCAAGTCACCGATGTCCACGTCATAGTCGGCTTTCACGGCAGACCCGCCAGTGGTGTTCCTCTGCTCGATCTCCGGCACACTGATAGCGGACCTAGTCGCCGTCCCGTCGGGCTAGATATTCAAACGCGCTAGCATCTAGGCGTGCACCGTGCTCGCCTTCTTCCTGCTGGTCGTCGCTGCGCTCGTCGGATCCCGTCGTACGTATGTTGTCCGTTGTTTGATCCCCAGTGGTCCTATCTGCCTCGGTCAAAGCCCACAAGGAAAGAGAGAAAAAAGAGAAGGAAGGAAAAAGGTGGGACCCATTGCAATTTTTTTATTTCACCAACATGTGGGTCCCACCGTTTTTTCTGACTTTTAAGTGCCACGTCAACGGCACGTCAGCCAAAAACACCATCAAAACCGTCTCAGTAGCTTATTTGTAGTTTTGGAAGTTAAGCGATGCGTTATATTTGATATTACAGTTTAGGGAAGAATTTTAAACTCGACGACAAATCGAGGGATCCACAGTGAAGTTTCCATCCCAGCATATACAAGTTAATGGGCCGAAAAGTTTTAGCCCAAGTACATTTTCACGGGCCGCCGTCTCGTCGCCACAGTGCAGAGACGAAGTCGTCGCATCGCATGCAACTGCAGTTGCAGAGCGCGCGGAGACGGCCGATTTCAAACGGCCACGTTCTCCACTTCCTCCCGCGCGCGCGGCGCCGACGAGGTTTTCGACGCAACCGCCGCCGACGCTCCCCCTCAACTCAACGGCTCGATCGATCGATCGCGCGCCTCCGCCTATAAATTCTTGCCACTTCGATCGATCGCCGCCACACCATCAAACACACGTACGAGCAGTTTCCGCTTCTTTCCTCTTCTCCGGTAATCGCTCTCGCTCGAGATCGATCGGCGCTTTGATCAGTCAGGCATGGAGGCTGTCGTCGCGGCTTCGTCTCGTCTCCTCCTGCTCGTGGCTGTCCTCGCCGCCGGCGCGGCGGCGGCGGCTGGGGAGCAGTACCGGGTCGGTTGCCCCGACGGGTGGATCGCCCCGCCGCCGGAGGAGAAGGAGTTGTACTACTCCCGGTGGGCGTCGTCCATCGCCTTCTACGTCGGCGACTCCATCGGTAACGAATCAACCGCAGTTTCATTTCATCGTCGTCATCGATCTCCTCTTCTTTAATTTCGCATTCGCACTCGCATCCATGGCGTGGCATGTGGCAGAGTTCGAGTACAGGAACGACTCGGTGATCAAGGTGAGCAAGGCGGGGTACTACCACTGCAACGAGACGTCCGGCGTCGACGCCGGCGACGCCCCCGTGCCGGGCGACGGCGTCAGGGTGTTCTACCTCTACGTCCCCGGCTTCGCCTACTTCGCCAGCGCCGACCTCGCCCGCTGCAACGAGGGCCAGAGGCTCATGATCAACGTCCTCGCCGCCGTGCCGCCGGCAGCAGCGCCGGCGCCGTCGACGGACTACGACACCGGAGCGGCGGCGGGATCCGCGTTCGCCGCGGCGTCGTTCTTCGCTCCCGTCGTGTCGGCTGCCGCGATGGCCATGGCCGGCTTGGTTTGACACTTTGATATGCACTATCAAGCGCGTAATATATATCTACTGTAGGGTTGTAATTTCATTTAGGATTAATGATTGCTCGAATTAGCTTGCTTCAGGGTTGTTTAAGCAGTGCCGTTGCTGTCGATAATTTAGGATCAGTGTTTGTTCAAGTTCAAACTGTTAGTTTGTGTTAATTAAATGGAGTGTGTCATCTTGTACGTATTTGCATTTTCGATCAATGAATGTAGCGTTTCATGTGTTCAATTCAGTGTAATTAATAGCCGCTTTGTTCCTTTGAGATTATGGCTGACGGTTCTTGTTTCAATTGAGCACCCTGTTTGTCGATAACTTGAATTAATGAAACTGCTAACCTTCACAGATAAAAAATGGACTTCCAAATATTTTGGACCATCAGATGTGCTTTGTGATTCGTGTTACTACCCTTCTCCTTCAGCTCCAACAACCTCCTCATCTTTTCCAACCCCAAGCCTCACTTGGGACCAACGGATTAGGGTCATTGGGGAGGGGGAAGGAGGGGATGCCGTCGGCTTTAGAGGAATGGACATGGGACGGTGGGAGGGTAACCCGTGGTGAGCAGCGAGGCAGCCACGGCGCCGCTGAAGCCACGGAATCAGAAGCAGGCGATGGGCTAGTGTTGGCTGCGGGAGACAAAATAGAAGAGCAGGTTAGAAGGTGACGGCCGGTGGTGGTGGATCTAGCTGAGCGGGGCAACTTGCCCCGCTGGCTTGAGAAAAAAAGAGAGAAGAGGGAGTGAGAGAAGGCAAGATTAGGAGGCCTCGCCAAAGTCATTGACACCTTTCGGCCAGCCAGACGTTGGCACGCTGGGGCGAAGGTGGTGGTGTAATACCCTACGGAATATTAGCACAAACGCACAAAAGTTTAATTTTTTAAACCGTTATTCGAATAGGCGATCAGGAACCGTAGATGCGTAGAGCACGCAGAGTAGTGCAAAATAGACTATAAGTTTATAGTAATCGGAGTCCAAACGAAGTTCCGAGGATTGAATAGATGTGGGCCGTTAGATCTTTTTTTAGTTTCTTTATATAACCAACCAAAAAGAAAAAAAACGAACAAAAAAAAGAAAAAAGAAAAAAACAGGAGTATCGCTCGTGCAGCCCTAGCTGCCGCACCTCCTGCGTTCTGCCGCCGCCGCTGTTCCTGTCTCCACCGGCGCCGCTGCCGCCGCCGGTTCAGCCGTCATCGTCCTTCATCGTCCTTCAGCTCATCTACTTGGTGAGCTGCTGCTGTTCTTCCCTGCTACTCCTATTTTCCCTAATGCAGCCGTCAATTGGATCTGTTACGTGGTTGGTGCCACTGCCTGTGCATGCTAACGTTTCCTGCTGCTGCTCCTGCTATAGCGTGGCTTGCTGTTGTTGCTGTTGCATCGATCAGAGACGAGAAGGCTCCAGACAGCAGAGAAAGCAGTTGAACAGGAGTAACAAGGGAAGGAAAAGGTAGAACAACTTTGGGGAATTTAAGCGATTTCGCAAATTAGTGAAATTTATTGCAAAGTAGTGTTTCTCCTCTGCAATTGGAACTTTCTTTTAGTCTCTAGATGTAAAAGATTTGAATAGGAATTAATTCGTTGGCAGTTTGTGCAATTTCTGAGATTATTGATTATAGGCTGGAAACCGTATTTTCAAATCTGGTATTAAACCATCAGGAATCAAGTTAGTTATCCTAAATAAAGGTTGTAGTCATCGTCAATATCTTTCTAATGCCGCTGGTTTCGCTCGATTCCGATAAACGGTTTAGGAGAAGCAACAGAAACAATACTGCTGACCGGGTCCGGAAATCAGGACAGCAAATTCGTTTTCCATAATCTAGCATTTTCAGAGGCATAATCTGATTTTTCGGTAAACATGTAAGTTGTAGACAATTTTGTCTAGATGTCCGAAGTTATATTATTTGCTAGATTCCGTTAGACGGTTTGCGAGTTACGTATAAAACAGTAAGGGAACTGCTATAGGTTATTTTATATGTTCTAGGTTATCGATTTTAGCAAATATCCCTTGTAACTATCATTAGTTGGATATAGTGGTTTATACGTAGTCTTGCTCCACAGGTGTGGAGGGTTCTAACGTTGGAGGAGTTGAGTCGGAGTATCGAAGGAGTTAAGGCAAGTACAAGACGGACTTATATGAGGGACACACTAAGTTGTTTTGTTTGGTTTTACTTGCATAATTATTATTCAATTGCTTGGGAATTATTGATCGTATGGCTCTGATGTTATGCTATTTATTCGTGTTTCAATCCATATTCAAATCCATGATGTTTTTCATGTTTCATTATTCTGGATATTCTGTTTACATTATTCAAGGACCATGCGTAGTCATGGGAGTGCAATTTGGGTCTTTATTCATGATCCTTGAGAAGCGCTGATCACGCTTGCTCGGTTTACCGGTAATGCTAAGAGGATATTCACACCTGCCCGGGAGGGAACTACTATCTTTTGACTTCCTTGTTTTAGAATAAAGTAAATCCAACTTTTCATATTGGTTTCTTGTTGCATTAAACTTGTGTATGTTTTACTAGTTCAATATTGTACTTGCTGAGTATTTTTTACTCACTCTTGTGTTTAATTTGGTTTTTAGGTACTTAATGACATTGATCCGCATGGGGCGAGAGTAGCACCCTTGGTCTACACCTTATTATTGCGCACTATTCAAATTTAGTTTTGGACTGTGATTCTGTTTAGCATAAGTTTTGCATAGGACTTGTAAAGGTCATTTAAGTTCTGGTCCTTGTTTTCACACGGAATTTATGGAATTAGGATGGTTTTGGATTGTGTGGTTTATGTCGTTTTTGAGTTATCTATTATTTGCCTGTCGTGGATGTCCGTATTATAGGGGAGACTCTGCCGAAATTTCTAAAAATCTAGAGAGTTAGTGATTTTTTTAAGTATTTTTGTGTGGCACTCTAGGTACGCAGTTACCTGGGGTGTTACAGGTGGAGATGGTGCGGATCGCGATTAGACGCCTGTGATAGCATTGGCAGCATGTAGGGGAGTTGGGAGGAGGGAGAGAGAGAGAGGAACAAATGGGTTTTAGGGTTTGATTGATTTGTATGAATCTTAAAGTAATCGAATGGTTCAAAAAATTTACATGATTTCTATGGAGTTTTTATCAACTGGTGGGCAGTCCCTTGAGTTAATGCTTGCTTGTAGGTAAAAAAAAAAGAAATATTGCAATCTTGTACTATGTTGATTAGCATTGATAGCAGTTTGACAGCAATGAGGTAAAAATGGAATGATTGCAGCCTCACAGATTGGGCTGGGCCTGAGACAAGTACCGGCCTATATGTATGTGGTTATGGGCCTCGGTGATTGCAATTCTGGCCCACCAACTAGGCTTGGCACACATCTGGCTGTTCTACATTTGCTGCAGGATTCACCAGCAATAAGAGCCCAAATGTTATTGGGCTTAATTCTACCCGATGCTGAACTTTCAGATAAAATTCCAATCGAAGTAACGAATAATATATCCAATTAAAATCTTTGTCATGTCCATGTGGTTTGCGTTCTGTGTATATATGTGTGCTCCCTTGTTTAACCATATGATGATTTCTAAATGTCAGAAATTTAGTTTTACCAATTTGTTTAAAATTGGCCAGCTACATGCTTAGACATATAAAGGTTAGATTGTTTTAAATCTCTAGTATAAAAAACAATACAATCTCTAGTATAAAAAACAATTTGTTTGAATTATTATTACCGGCCTAATACATTAATTAGTCATCACTCTGTTTATTTTTTTTAAGATTATCGAATTCATTTCGATATTTACTTTAAAGAAGCTATAGCTAATTACTGCAGAGTTTGTATGACGGATAGCTATGAATTATAAAATCATGGATTAATTACAAAGCAAGAAAACTACTTAAAAACAAGAAAAAATAATGTATAACAATTGTTCCATCTAATGACTTATTACAAGTAGGTCGAATTTTTCTCTCAATTTTGCTGAAATTTAACTCAACCATAGTATAACAACGGTTATATTTATGCATCTTTACGCGCACAAACCGAAGATCATATTGAGCTGAGGTAATGAATTAAATCATAGTATCACGCATGCATGAATCCAAGGATCGAAGGAAAAAAAATTGCAGATCAATCAAGCATGCATGCCGGCGATCGATCGACCTCTCGACAGATCCTCCTTGGAGCCCATACCTCTCTCCATGACTCCCATCTGCATAATGCATTTCATTCATGAGCAGCACGATCAGTTAGGCCGTACGGCTCTCGCTGCATCGATCATCGATCGACAACTAATAATTCCAATCATATATCCATCACAGCATCGTGACTGGATCGATCGAACTATAGTTAGCACTTAGCACTATGCTGCATTGCTGCATTCATCGACCCATGCATGCGTTTGATTTGCGCGAGTCGATGTGGCTTAATTATTTTGCAGCTAATCACGCATAATCTAAAACAATCGATCATATAATCTGTTTTTTATACCACCTCTGTTTCAGGTTATAGGACGTTTTCACTTTGGTCAAAATCAAACTGTTTTAAGTTTGGCCAAATTTATAGAAAAAAGTAGTAACATTTTCAACCCATGACAAATTTATTTTGAAAATATATTTAATTATTGATTTGATAAAACTAATTTAGTATTATAAATATTACTATATTTGTTTATAAACTTAGTCAAACTTAAAACAGTTTGACTTTAATTAAAGTCAAGACATCTTATAATTAACCTGAAACGGAGAGACGGAGAGAGTACTATTGAACAAACCAACATCATATAAAAAGAATGAGGGTATAAGTGTGCGCGTGTTATGACTTATGAGTGATTATGTATTTATGTTTGTCATGTATTTATTTTAGTTATGCATTTGAAATGATGCAATATACTGCAGTCGATCGAGTTAATAAAATTAATCCTTGCAAATAATTAATCTCCATGCATGCATGACGACGTTTGTTTGAAGTTTTGCTGGGCCTTTTGGAGGCAGTACCGACGGGTGGGCCCTACTCTGATTTCGACGAGACCTATTTTCTTCATTCATGCCAAGAAAATATCCAAAAATACGCCCTATATACCTACCTAGAGCTAGCCGACTAGCTAGGTTCGTTGCTAATTTATTTAATTACTTCTTTTCCTCAGCTGCCACATGTATATATACTCAGGATTAAATTAGTTACTAATTAAGCAGTGATACATATAGTACTATATATGTGTAGAACATGATTAATTTCTGTCTTTAAAGTTAAAAAACTCATCATTCTAGGAGGTGTTAATTTTTTTGTTTATAAAAAGTAGCTAGGTTAGACAATATGTCAACTCAAAAAGATGAAAAGGAGAAAGCATTTTGTAGTTTTAAAGGGAAGAATCAAACAAGATGCCCTGTTCATGAGATCATATGCATGGACAAAAAAAAAATAAAGGAGAAGCGTGCATGCCAGCAGCAAGAGGAAGAGGAAGAAATGGACAAAACAAGGCGAAGAAATGGAGCCCGATATCACTTTCACGAGATACGCTATATCGCTGATTCTTGGGAATTCGACAGCATGATTGGATTGTAAAATCGTAAGGATTAGTAAATTAAACATGCATCATTATGCATGAATGGATTCATGGTATCTTTTGATTCATATATATAATTCGCTCTCACTAAAAAGTACAGCTTATAAGCTATATAGAGTACGACTAATTATTAATTAGGAGAAGGAAATATTGTTTCTGAATCTCTGATGATGCATGCACATATGGCCTAGCTAGATTTATTTAACATAATGAATAACAATATATATTATTTGATTTGCTTAAAAAGATTATAGCCACTTGTTTCAATATGTGTCATGCAGATAACTTCAGCCAACTCATAACAGATCATCGATAAGATAGAAAAAGAAATATCACCATATAGATAGACATATATTACATTTATTCAGTGTTTTAAATGACGGGCTAAGGTATTTAGCGGTTGGTCTTCTCATACAGTTATAGCAGCAGCTATAGCGGTTAAATTGTACGTAAAAACAAAAAACTATATTCCGTATTAAACAACTATAACCGAAGATAGCGATATCTATAGCAAGAGATTTAAACCATGCATTTATTACAATCATGATAAAATTATATAGCTAAATCTCTATCTATGATTGATAAATATCTATATAACCAGTGTTTCTGAACTCTAGCATGATCAGGTTCTCTTTCGTTTTCGATATTTCTATCGGGGATGCCGATATACTAAAATTTCTGAAATGTCGATCCAAAATTACTTGAATTTTCAAAAAAAATTGGTCAAATTTGAACAAAATATTACCAAATTCAATAAATTTAAAAATTTTAAAAATTTCAGCTAAAATAATATAATATAGGGGTGGAGGGGAGGTCCGATAGAATTGAAAGTTTGAACCATGAGCATGCTTGTAGTATAAACTCCTCCTCGTCGACCTTTGCAACCGGGCCCAATGGCTAGCTAGATAGATATATCGATCGATGCATGCATTGTGACATGCTGCCTACTACTCTCACTCTGAATTAACATCGACCGATCCATCGATGCCAGCCAATTCATTACTCGATACCGATTGATATATACGTGTGTTTTATTTTCGTGTTCGACATCTCGATCGATCTTTTAGAAAAAAAACCCCTAAAAAATGGTTGCCTTCTTAGTGGCGCGAGAGAGACTTGTGTTCTTTCTTATAAATTTTTATTTTCTCTTCTCCTTTTGTTTGTGTGACAGCGACGGCGCCATACGTACAATGTCTTACCTGGAGCTATCAAAGCATATATATACTACTTCGATGATGAGCTCATCATCTTGTTCTTTCTTCTGGCCATGCATCCTCCTTTTGAAATTCTGCATTGATTTGATGTGTTGAAGACACATCGATCGATCGGAAAATTCAACAAATTAAACCCAGTTACTTACGCAATGTATGCAGCTTTTTTGATGATTTGATACATTTCTACTACTACAATTTGCATGTACTGACGTACGCTTAATTCATGCACGTTCACCAATGGTCAATACCATGCATGTAATAATATATATATATATATACACACGTACTGCCACGTTGCTGTCTCTTCACCTAACAAAAGTGCGATGTGTTTGCATGTTACTGATCGTTGAGTACGTACGTACCAACACTCCTACGTTGTATTATTATTGTACATGGTGATGATACTTTAAGTACAATACAATATATATGAACATGTGGTTCATGCATTGACTTTAGTATTTGACTAAGTATATCCAATCAATCTATACATACTTTCCACCTGTTCCTTTTTATGTGTGTTTAGGACATTGACATGGTTCTTCAGTACACACACCCCATTCTGAGTTTAATTACCGTTTTTTTTTTTGCACGATAAATTATTACGGTGTTTATTGAGAGGTGAACCAATATGTACCATTGATTTAAGAGAGGAGCAAGATACAGAATAAAAACTATTGTAGCCGATGACAGCGGAGTAATTAATCATTAATAATATGGGCATATCAGTTGGGGAAAATAGAAAACGAAGATAGTCTTTCTTTTTTCTTCTCCTCTGCCCCTCTCTCTCTCTCCTCCCTCAGTCACTCCAGCGCCACAGGTTAATTTAGAGCAAGTCTAATAGTACAGCCTACTACTAGCTCAAATTCATCTATAACCAATCTAATAGCCAATACATACAATAGTTGCTTACTATGCTATTAATATATGGTCCCACCTGTCATACACACAGTGTGTCTTGGAGTCCGTACTGCAACTGGCTACAGATCTGTAGCCCGCTGCTCTTCTCTCTCATCGTTTATCTCATTAAAATATGTTTATAGCTGGCTAATAGTCTGCTATTGCACCTGCTCTTAGAGGTTAGGCGCTTTGGGGCTTGGTGGCTGACAACAACGAAGCAATTAATCAGTTCAAGTTGATCGGAACAACACAAAAGAAATGAAGATATCTTAACCCAATATGTTCTTGGGGACACAATATAACCTAAAAAAACACACACAGATAATATAACAGATACAGAAATAATTATCACGTACTGAAGATGGGAAAACTAATTAATACTATCAAATAATATCAAAGTCAATCCGGCTTGCTCTTGTCCATCTACTAGCAAAATTACCTTTTTTCCTAGCTTCTTACCTAAAAATTTCTGTCAATACTTAAATACATTTTATTATGGAGAGTCGAATTCTTGTTCCTTTTTATACAAACACCATAAAACTTCGTAGTTCCACTTATGTTTGTCTGCAGAACTAAAACTAACTGCATGTATTCTAGCCATCTGGATAAAACCTCCGCAATTGATAGAAGTCAAAGTGTCAAGACCAAATAAAATCAACAACATATATACGTCATACTCCCTCCATACTCATAAAGGAAGTCGTTTAGGATAATGTTTAAGTCAAACCTTGGGAATATAAATCATGAATAACTCTCAAGTTGTTGAGTTTAAAAATATAAAAATTATATGAATAGATTTGTCTTGAAAAATACTTTAATAAAAGTATACATATATCAATTTTTAATAAATATTTTTATAGAAAAAAGAAGTCACAGTTATATTTTAGAGACCGTGTCGCTGTCCTAAACGACAGGGGACATATCAATGGCCGTGATGATTTGGTGGGGCGCATACAGGGAAACTAGATCTGATCCCCTATCCATCTTGACCAAGCATGCACTTAAACTAGAGCTAGCATTCATTTTGGCACCCCAGTTAGCTCGAGCTAACCCAATTAAGCATATATATGTACATGGGACCAGCTATAACTAGGGTATATATATATATATATATATATATATATATATATATATATATATATATATATATATATATATATATATATATATATATGCAAACTATATATATATGTCCATACATATATAATCAATTTAATTAATTAGGTTTAAATATATATATGGCCATTGGCCAAGTTGGACCAGCAACGACCACCGGTCTAGTTCTTGCCTCAGCAACAAAATTTTTTATATATATCTTGTTGAGTAGTACAGTGTTCGATCGGCATTATATTGTGGACGGCGATGATATCTCCTCTTTCTCTGCAGCATACGGACAAGTTGATGCTGCTAGAAGCAGACGAAGATATGGATTTCAATTCTATCCGATTACGCTGAAAAATGGGCAGAACGTTCTGCATGCAACTACCAAGAGGACATCGAGACAAAATATTTATTTGTAGCTCAGACGACGACATGTTTATATATATTATACCATGTTTGAATCGTACGTAGAAACAAGGTATATAATGTGTAGTTCCTATGAGATTTTTTTCCTATCAAAGAACAGCTTTCAGAGGGAGAATATAACAAAATACTATAATATAGAAAGGGAGGAACATTTATGGTCCCTAAAGTTTTGCTCTACGTCAATTTACTCCTCGACCTTTTATTTTTTTTCTATAAATAAGCTCTTGAATTTTGTTATGTGGCCTAATATAGTTCTTGGTGGGTGCGCTAAAATCACCACGTACATGCCATGTCATCCTCCCTTGTAATTTATGATAAATTATCCAATTTACCCTTACATATTACTTCCTCCATTTCATGTTGATTATCATATAACCAAAAGTCAGAAATTCCAAATTGATCATCATATAACCCTACCTCTTTCGTTTCACGTCTAGTATTATTGCATTTATGCATGCAAATTGAGTTAGTAATGAAAGCTCCTGTTTCTTGTGCATATGGAGAGTTAAAGTGTGCACGCTTCTTTTTTTTTTCTTCACCACATACTCACATTAAATAAAATATAGGAAAATCAAGGCTTTTTTGGTCTTGGTGAAAAAAACTTATGATCAGTATAAGAAAAGAAAAAAATGGAGAAAAATAGAAAATATAGCACAAATAATGTAAGGCTGAATTTGACATATACCATTGGAAAAAATATTATTTTTCCTATTTCTACCCTTTTACCATAGCCCACATGTGCAAAAAAAAAATCTTGTTTACCCTAACATGTACCAAGACAACTTATCATACCTATGTGGCAATATTGGTGGTCCCAAGAATTATATTATAGGCTGTATGATAAATTTCAAGCACTCCATATAAAAAAAATACAATCAATAAAAGAATAGGGAAAGTTGCATGTATTTATTATGGCCATTTGACCATATAAACAAGATGTACAAAAGGTGGAGTATGTATGGAAAGTAAGTACTCCTTTATAAAGGCAACCTAGCTGTAGAAATGTAAGGAAGCTTTTCTACGGGATTTATAGGCTTATTGAATTGAATTAAAATAGGAATAGATATATATGATCAAATACATTTCACATGATCAATTGGCCTACATACTACAAAAGGTATATGAAACTTTTGTATCAACCCAAATTGGTCCAAAGCAAGCTTCTACATTTAGAACACAACTTTCCATGCACACGAAGAAGGTCCAGACAAAAAGAGAGAGCAAAAGCAGATTAAATAATTTCTCAAAAGTTAAATTTTAGTTTAACGGTTTCTCCTCCGGCCGACCTGCACACTACAGATACGTATACCGGTATACGTATTAGAACGACTAATGATTGCGACGATCGTATATATATGTACATCTCCTATTATAGCAAGGCGTTAACTGTGCTACCAAAGTGTTTACTACATTTATACAAAAATTAATCATCTACCCCTTCCACATATAGTTAATAAAAATCTTTGCATGCTGCATATGATGCCACGTGCACCTTCCACTACAGCTAGTTACTTAATTATATAATCCCAGAGATTAATTAACAAAAGGAGTGGTGGAGACGTGGCTTTCGAGATTAGGCTAATTAAATCATTGCGTGATTGACATCATTAGATTCGGCGAAATCCGAATCGATCGATCGGGCAATAGAATTTTGGCCGGGAGACGCATCGCTCCAAGGGCTGTGAGATAAGCAGAGGCTAAACGATGGGTCAGTGTGCTATTAATTTACCCTATATTGATTAATTAATGACAGCATAGTTGCACCACTCCTCCCGTTAGTTAATTAATCCCCTCACCTAAACATGTTTAATTAATTAACAAGTTAATAAAATGACCAAATAAAGCCGATTCTTGCTCGCGGAGCCTTGCTGCTAGCTGCCTGGTTTGATCCTTTGGGATTAATTAACATGATATATATCGGCCATTATTAGGTCGAGCACCTTTTGATTCTTTGAAAAACATTTGATCTCTCGATCACACTTGACTGAATTGGGTGATAGATGAGCTAAAAACTAAAGCAATATGTCGTAGTTCAATACTTTATAAGGTGTACATTGACATGCTCTTCAGTCACTTGAACACGTATACCTTTTTACTGAAAGAGAACCATGTCTCTACATGTCTCCACTCTGCACTTTGTCACCCACATCGTCTCTCGCTGGATTTTATTATTAATGTCACCTCCATCACAGAATTAGTGCTTGTGATGACAACTTAAGTGAATTGCTTCAGTTTAAAAAAAAGTACAGTTCAACGTAAATTTCGTCTAATATAGTAAAGGTTACCTTCGCGACATGTACGTGGCAAGTTTCCTTATTGCCATGGATAATTTTGTTGCTCACTCTATTATATCTTAGAGAGAGATAAAGAGAGAAGGGGAGCGAGTGCGCGTTAAAAGGAGCCACCACATTGCTTTTGGTAAAGAGACTGGTTCCCCTCTCTCCTTATGTAAAAAAATAATACTCACATTTACCCAAACATTAATTTTGTTGGTAGGTTCTCCACCTGTACCATCCACCCCTCTCCTCACTCTCCTTGATATCCCGTCTACACGTACCCCCATCCCCCTTGTTTTTATGTATAAAAAGAAACTCACATCGCTTCTGGTAGAAAAAGGATCAAGATGAGAAGAAGCATTGGAAAAAAGTTACTTGCAAGATCTTTTTAATTCTTTGAGAGATGAGGATAATTTTTTTCATCAAGGGGAGAGAGGGGGGAGGGGACGGGAGGAGACTGATGGACATCCTAGCGACAAAACCAATGTAAAGGCGAGATGTGGGCGTAACCTTTTACACATAAGAGGGAAGGGGAGGGGAGCGAGTCGAGTGGGTTACTGCAAGGTGTGCTCTTTAGCACAACGGATATTAAATTCATTATAGCCACTAAATTTGCCCTTGCATAATTATGTATCTACAAAATATGCATATTGTTTATTGAATGCCCAATCCACCTTAAGATCAATCTCATAAATAATCTCATATAAAAATTCTGCAGATATTTTGCATGTACAATGAAATTTTGCATTAATTTATTTGATTCCAAAACTTACTTAGAGCAGATACAATAGCAGGCTATAAACCAGCTATAAACATATTTTAAACATATAAAGGAAGAGAGAAAAGAGCAATGGGCTACAAATTTGTAGCCAGCTGCAGCACGGACTCCAAGACATAATGTGTGTATGACAGGTGGAACTAGATATTAATAGTATAGTAAATAACTATTGTATGAATTGGCTATTAGATGATTTGGAGACAATAGTGGGCTATACTATTAAACTTGCTCTTAGCAAGTACTCCCTCCATTCCAAATTTATCTACATATAGTTTTTTTAGGTTATTCCTAAATAATCTACATATTTGTGTTCATTCATTAAGTCTATTCGTTATTTGTGCATAGGAGTAAATAGATATTGATGCATGCATCCATGCACATAAGTATTTATAACCCACATGCAATATCTTGATTTGCTATTGGCTAGAAAATAGTGGGGATGGTGCATGCATTGAGTTTGTTGCTAAAGTAAATGTAGTATGAGAGAGTTATTAGCTTTTTTTTTATCTTAGTGTATCTATGAAATATATAGATCAATTTGGAATGGAGGGAGTATAGAGGTACCAATTAATTTCTTATATATAGTACTTGAAGTACGTACGTAGCTTTCGCGATACTGGAGTATATGGAACTAATTAACCCTAACTACTCCATGCAAATGGCGGCGCCCTCTTGCCCTAAACAAAGAAAGCAATGTATGCAAGAGGCCGGTCTCTGTGCAGCCGTTGCAGAGCTGTGGTTGGGCGACGTCTTGAATTCTTGTCTGCTTTTAGTATTGGTAGGTACGACGGCTAATATAGATCATGGCTTCTCTAATAGTATAATCGAGTAATTTAATTAACCGGTTAATATCAGATATATATTTAATTGCTTTGCCCAAAAGTAGGGCACAAGAAACAGCATCTGATTCGATCGGCCGCATTGACATTATTCTTAATCGCAGATTCGATATCGAGTCATTGATTAATTTTTGATTAAACAAGAGGGGCGTTGTCACGATGACTCATCATCATTAGAACGAAGAAAAGTCAGATATATAGCAGCTCAGCTAGCACTGTTTATTTTTCTGTTCTATCAACATCATATCATCATCTCTTTTTAATTAATTCAGAGGAGATCAGGAGGGAGCAGTGTACTAGTCATTGCATGGACATATCAGAAGACAGTTATACGTTGCAATGCGATAATGACGGCGCAACTAGTAGCTAGGATTATCGATTTTGTTCTCCACAAATTTCACCAAATCTTGCATGAATTTTTTTTTTGAGAAACGCAGTACAAACGCAGACACTTACAACGTGCGCACACTCATCCCTATGAACGCATACACACACATCCTATCCTTATGAGTATCTCCGAAAGACTAGGCTGGAAATCTTGCATGAATTTTAATTACAGAACTGGGATTGCATAGTTTGATCTAGAGCTACACCGCACGAGGAAGAAGACAGAGAAGCTAAGAACGACGACATGCCTGCAGAGACCTAGATCTTTTGCTCCTCTTTATGGCTGCACGAATTATATATAGCCATCATGCAGCAAAGTTACTTTCCTTTTGGTTGATATGTTCCTCTTTTCTTGTTTTTCTTTTTTTTTTCTGTCAAAAGGAGTAAGTAGTGCCGATTAATATTTGCTGACCATACTTTTAGCTTGAAGATTTATTTCACAAATATCGTATTTTTAAGTTGTAGCTAGCTAGGTTCGACGGCTAGCCCTCTTAATTAGAATGCTCGACGTTTTCTTATCATTTCATCATCTCTTATGTCAGATCTGAAAACGAGCCACTCCGTAGTCCCTACTCGAGTCTTGTTAATTTACTACTGAGCGTGCAATGCATGGGTTTAATTACCAGATAGGCTTAATAAATGGCATATGAGTTTTTTCTTTGCAATACTAATATTTCTTCGACTTCCGATAACATTATGACCTCTATAAAGAAGCATGTGTATATACTTAGGGATGCAGGTGGGTAGTCCCGCTACCCGTATAAAAACCCGCTTATTAGTTCATTTTTCACGTGGTAGTATAAAATTTAGAAGAAAAAATAAACTAGAAGTGAAATAAGCGGGCTAAAAAAACCTGCTTGCCCGCCCCGCTTGCATCCCTATATATACGTCACACTATTGATATCCATATTTTAGATTTGATGATATAAATTTTAGACAATTAATTTATGATTCATTAAAATTGTATAGTTGTATATATGCACACAAACATTGCTAACATGCATGGCATACTTTATGTATACGTGTTTTTTTAATATAAGGATAAACGTACATAAAAAAAATAAAAAAAAAGTGGTATCACACCCTTCTCTACTGCAGAGTAGCAATCTCTCTACCTACTTTTCTATCTGTAAAAAAAATATAGTGCACGTCATATATATTGTGAAAACCTAGAAATTTCCGGTATCTAGAAATGGAAACACCCACATCAACAAGAGTAAAAATTATACTCCCAAATTAAATGGTAGTTTCTAGATTTTCACTGTATATGTGTTTTGCACTACATATTTTTTCTTTCTATCTCAACCATTCATAATCATTTTCAAATCTAAGAGTAAAAATTTTACTTCCAGATTCAACGGGGTTTGACTACATTTTTTTTTTCTTTCTAACTCAACCAATGGTTATTATTTTTTTATTTAATTTCTCTATCAGCTATTTCATTTAAACCAATCACAACCATCACTATTTAACTTTAACTATCTCTTTAATCTCCACCCAAGAAAAAGGATGAGTACGTTTGGAAACCGGTGAGATCGTATACCGATCGATGTGCGTGGTGTGAAACGGCGTTGGGCCCACATCCGAGTGATCCTGTCCACGTGGCGCCCGTAGGGGATGCCGACAATCGCTTTCCAAGTTATTGCCCCGTTGTCGCGACACTCGACAGAGACCGCTGTCTGCTGCCTGTTCTAACTTATACACGTGTCTCCCTCCCAACAATTATAGCCACCCATGCTCTTGTAATAATTACTTCACCAACAAAACTAATTATACTATTCACCACCATCAAATTAAACACTGATATACTCGTACTATTCAAATCATTACCCCAATCACTAAATTTGCGCATATACACATATGATACTATTACTATTATGACAAATCACTAATCACTATACCATCTATTCTAAAATGCAGTAATACGGTGTAACTTAAAAAACCAATAAATAATTATCATCATCTCTTTGTTTATTAAATTTTAGTAAATATAATGCATGCGCGAATCCAATAAAATTAGAGATCTTGAGAATATATAATTTAAAAAACAAACTAAAGGATATGGGATGCGCTAATTTTTTGACATATGGGATATGGGATGTGCTAATTAATTAATTGTATACATGCATGCATACGCGTTTTAGGCCCCCTTTGATTTATAGGAATTTTAGAGGATTTTATTCCTACAAGAATTTTCCTATATATTCCTTTGAATCAAAGGAATGAATCCTATAAAATTTCTATGGAATATCTAATGCCATGTAAATTTTGGAGAAAAACTAACATGAGGTTCTATCTCATAGAAATTTTCCTTTGATTCTTTATCTCTCATCTAATTCCTGCGTTTTTCCCGCGGTCCAATCAAACCGTCATTTCTGTGTTTTTTAATCCTCTGTTTTATACTTACATTCATATTAATATTGTACGTTTTTTCTATTACTATGTTTTCTTAATCCCACGATTCAAAGGGGCCTTATAATATGAAAATGGAGGGAGCATATATTTGGCGTCAAATATTTTTCACTACTAGAGGTAGTGCACAATTAATACGAGAGACTGGTACATGTGCGTGTACTGGAAGGGAAGAAAATGTCAAAAAAGGACAGGTAAGAATATCGCAACAACCGATCGACTACTTCACCATCAGTGGTCGCTACAGCTCTAGAGAATCAGTACACAAAAACTACTGCTAATAGCCTAATTATATTAGCACACGTACAGCAACAACGAACAGCAAAGCTCCAATACTTTTCTGCAGTCAACATGATCAATCAAACACACAAGAAAGATCAATGGAGCCCGGAGAGACTAATTCATCATCAGCTAGCATTAGTTGGGACGTAGTTTTTGAACGTACGTACGAACGAGAGGGCGAATTCATCTGCAGTTGCTATCATGCATCATCATAATCATCATCATCAACATAAACACAGGTCAATTTGGCTGCAGAATTAATCAAATTAACTACTAATCCATATGCACACAATTAGTCACACTGTTCATCTGGCTGTCGCGTCAGGATTTAACAGGGGAGTTAATCATGGCGATCCGGACTAGTTATTCCATGAATTAATTAATAATTGTGCATGTATATGCCCTCCAAGAGAGGACATTGTGGCGACAGTGCCCTAACTGTGACATCTAGCTTGCATCCAATAGATTTTGATTGATCATGCAAGAAGAGGCTATATATATATATATATATATATATATATATATATATATATATATATATATAACGCTATAGCTGGATAGTACTGGGTGTTGGCTGATGGCCTTCAGGTGGTGGCCATGGCAATGCCCGGGCCCTGCTCCTTTTCTGATGACGCGACGCACGGGCTGTGACCCTGACCCGCCTTGACAAAATTCCCCATGTCAATATTATCTGTATTAGCTAGCCTATACTCCATCGGTCTCAATATAAACATATCTATAGTTCTTTTTATATAGGTTTGAAAGTTTTCTTTAAAGAGATTAATAAAAGCGATGAAATTAAATAGGTACGGTGATGTTTAATTATGATCGGTTATGTTAAGAAAGATGAAGAGAAATTAAATGATATCATATAGCTGTGATTGGTTGATATGAGGAAAAGTGTGTAACAGAGTTCCTATATATATTTTGTGACAAATTTTAAATGCTAGAAAATTTTATATTTTGAGATAGAGAGAAGCTAGTTTTCTTCAAGTTTAAATTAATGATCAATTTAGCAAAGCTAGCTAAGCTCAAGCCGCCTCTCAAAAACAAGTAGAGCTAGCCATTGAATAATTAATCTGCGGCTATAGCTTAGGATCGATATATATGATGGCTTCATTCCAACAATTATGCATACACCTAATTATAATTAAGTCTCTGTACCGAGTAGCTTAATTCATTTTCTGTTTATTAGGGGCATCCTAGGCTGTTGAAACCGGACGGCGTGTGTGCCATTGTACGCAAACATCTATTGTTGGACGATGGCGATGCTCATTTATTTACTTGAAAGTGTCTTTTTTTTTATATATGACTGTTTATTCTCCGTACACTACTTAAAAAAAATCATAGAGATCGGCACTATAGGTGCTGAAACAGTTAAAACCGACACCTATAATGCTATTCCCTCCTCTGCAGGCTGAAAGCACACATAAAACCGGCACCTTTAAATAACAATAGGTGCCGGTTCTAAATACCGAGCCGAACCGAGCTGCCAAGCCGATCGTCTCTGTCCTTATCTTCTCGAACCCTCTCGCTCTCTATCTTTCCGTCCTTATCTTCTCAGACCCTCTTGCTCTCTCCGTCTCTCCATCTCTCTCTCTCTCGGTGCCGCCCGATAGAGGTGGCAGCGGCCGCACCCTCCCCTCTGCCAAATACGGTGAGAAGGGGAGGCGACGGGCGGCGAGGGTGGGAAGCGCCCTCCCCTCCGTCAGATCCGGCAGGAGGGGAGGCAGCAGGCGGCGGCGCCCGAGGGATTTTTGTGGATTATTTTGTAGACTTTTGATGTTTATGTGAATTTGTGGATGATTTTGTTGTTGAGTATGTTAATGCGATTTGTGATCTGCGATATGTGGGGATTTGGAAATGTCGGGAGCAACTCGATATGGCATGGCAGGGTGGTGGCGATTGTGAGATCGGCTCAATTCGAGCCAGCTCGTCTTTTTTGCTCGTACGAACCTACAGGTGCCGGTTGCTTATATTGGTACCGATTAATAGGTGTCGGTTGGAAAACCGGCACCTAGAGCCGGTTCCCAACCAGAACCTATAATGGTTTCTATACTAGTAGTGGTATGTAGTGGCTGCGACTGTATAGCAGCATAGCTAGCTACAACTAATGATCAGCACATATGGATGATTTAACCGTTGAGAATCTTATCCCATTCGTCTATGCATGATTAAAGGTAGAATATTGTGCTGCGAGCATGTCAACTGATACAGCAATATCCAGCTAGCAGGTTGTCCATTCTACTCTCTCCATTCCACAATAAATTAATTTAGTATGAGATGTAACATATCATAATACTATAAATCTAGACAATAGCCGTTGTATTGAGACGTGTCACACATCCGTATTAGTAACTTATTTTGAATCAAAGAGAGTATATGGTACCCCGATTTTTTTATGACGTTGGTTAGTTCGATCAACATCATATATTAAAGTATGAAGGTACGTAGTATATTGATAGATCGGCCAGCTGTAGTAAATTACCAATAACGTAAGGACCGATCAAGCAAAATAAAATGAAGTAAAGCCAATGCAACTCCTCATTCATTCAGATCAGCAAGAGAAGTACAAAACCGTACCACAGTAATTTGCAAGTACAGCAAGATATTCAAAGGAGAGCACTAAGCTTCAAACTACATATCCTAGGCTGTGTTTAGATTCAAAGTTTGGATCCAAACTTCAGTCCTTTTCCATCACATCAACATGTCATACACATACATTTTTTTAGTCACATCATCTTCAATTTCAACCAAAATCTAAACTTTACGCTAAACTAAACACAATAAAGCCCTAGCTACATATTGCAGCTAGCTATGGACCAGCTGTCTTTGGTTCCATGTGACTCAAACTTCAGTAGATATAGCCTATATATAGCTCACTCAAATTATATGGGTTCAGTTCAGGGTTGCCTGCCACGTACACAGTAGACATGCATTATAATGGACCATACAAGTAGCTAGGTAGCTGACAAATACCGTCACAGATCGGACAATATTAGATGATCTACATTATGCATGCATGCCTATTGCTTGCTTGTCAGGTGGTGGAAAAGAACCAAATTATCGAGCTGGAAGTACATACTATTTGGTTAGTAGTAGTAAGCTAGGGCCTGGAAGTCCCTACAAGAAACCAAAATTTTCTTCCCAACCATAAACCATCGAGGATATCATCAAACTAAACCGTGAAAGCAATATATTTTATCGACCAACCGCTAATTAATAACCGCCAAGGCTAGAGAGCAATGTAAATCCAGTTTCCTTGGGTGCTAACTATGAGGGAAAGTTTTCTTGGCGATGTTTGGCACCATCAGATTAAGAGGAAAACTTACTCGTGCTTCACACATGCACATTTTTTGAACCGCTAAACGATTCATTTGTTCTAATAAAAATTATATGGTGCGTTGTAAAAAATGTATATAGTTTGGGATCACTAATACTTAATTAATGATGTGTTTATGACTCACCTCGTTTTACATATCTTTTGAAATATCTACGTTTTGACTTCTCTCAAACACACCTAAAGCGTGTATAAAGATGGCACGCTAACAAGCGTGTCAGCGTGTGCAGTGTATAATGTCATGCAAATAGTCGTAGTTGGAAAAATTGTTAGTAGCAAGTGTCTTCATGTGGTGGGGGTAACACGTACGTACGTACGCATGGATGGGATGAGCAGCTAGAGGTGAATGCATTGCGCATATGCATGCAGCGTCCAACTCACGCGCGGTCGAGCTACTTAGAATGGATGGGATCGATGGAGGCTGCAGCGACCAGCGCCCGGCCCGCGTCGTCGTCCATGCGCCGTCGCCGTCGGCGGATCCATCCACAGCTAGATCGATCGTACCACCGCACAGCTGGCGCGCACGCACGCGATCGACGCGACGCGACGTTTTTACGTGGACGGCAGCAGCTTGGATTTCGATCCCATTGGCTGCGTGCATGCATCGGTGAGTGAGTTTGTGGCCAACGGCTGCTCGCGCGTCAACGTCGTGTCGTGGCGCGGCACTGCGTCTTCTCCGGCGCCGGCCGTCGCTGTCCCGGCCACTGTGCTCGCCCTGCCTGCGTGCGTACGTGCTCCCGGCCACACGTACGTGCCGGCCGGCCCACGCTGTAGGCTGTTGCTTGTTTGCCCATCGATCTCCGCTCTGTGACCTGTACACAAGCATAGTGTGCCTACACCGATCCATCTCTAGCTAAGGCCGAGTTTATAGTTTCAAATTTTTTCTTCAAACTTTTAACTTTTTCATCATATCAAAACTTTTCTACACACACAAACTTCCAACTTTTCCGTCACATTGTGCCGATTTCAACCAAACTTTCAATTTTGACGTGAACTAAACACACCCTAATTTAGAGGATGTTTGGTTGGTAGCCATTGAATGTCACGGCTACAGCGTTTTCGCCACATCACAGTGTTTTCTGAGGCGAGAAAAGGTCCGCCACAGGTTTGTGGCGAGCCACGCCATGGTGTGGCAATGTTTGGCTGGGATCCAAACACACCCTTACTCCCTCCGTCTTAAATAAGTTTATCTTTAATCTATAAAAAAAATAAGATAGAGCGAAAAACTCTAAAATACCTCTCAAAAAGGTAGGATTGATGAGTGAGTGAGCAAGCGAGTAGGTAAGGGTAATAAAGAAATAAAATTTGTAGATTTGCAAGGTAGGATAAGTAGAGAATAGCTAGCAAAAAGTGAACTTATTAATTTATATAAAAAAAATGAGCTTATTTTTGTTACGGAGCGGGTATAAGGCCCTGTTTTGTTCCCTTTGTAAAAATTTTACATCCTGTCACATCGAACGTTTAGATACATATATAGAGTAGTATTAAACATAGAAAAAAAATAACTAATTACACAGTTTACATGTGTCAGAGTTACGGATAAGGTATACCCTCTACCGTTGGATGTATGTTGTACACTGATATGGTATACCTGT
This sequence comes from Oryza meridionalis, assembly GCA_000338895.3. Taxonomy (NCBI): domain Eukaryota; kingdom Viridiplantae; phylum Streptophyta; class Magnoliopsida; order Poales; family Poaceae; genus Oryza; species Oryza meridionalis. The sequence continues at coordinate 7,690,896 of CM002525.2, read as the reverse complement.
GCGTATACGTTTGTTTCCTGTACACGTTAAGGAAATTCATCACGTAACCAAAACGGAGTCCACGGATGGAAGGAGTCCTACTCGGACAGAACTAGGTCGTTACTGTATCGTGTAGGGTCCGATGTCTCCGAGTTCTACTTGGAGACCAACTGACCCGCGGTATAAAAGGGACCTCCCGGGAGGACCTAAGGCATCGAATCTCACCGCCAACACAACCACCACAGCCTACGAAGTTGGAGCCTATAGGAACCAAGTCGCCGGGTGATTTAGTCGAACCAACTCGACTACGGTCTCGTCGGTATCATCGAGTTCTGCTATTCCCTTTGTAATCTGTGGTTTCCATTATATAATCCCATATCAACTGGATTAGGGCTATTACCTATTAAGGGGCCTGAACCAGTATAATCGTTGTTTCCTATTTGCTTGATGTCGTACTACGTAGATCCTCGTACCAGCGTACCCCAATACCCTCTATATCCGGTCTACGGGAATCCCCCGTCGACAACATGTAGATTGCGAGACAAATTTTTTAAGCCTATTTAATCCATGATTTGACAATTTGGTGTTACAGTAAACATTTGCTAATGATGGATTAATTAGGCATAATAAATTTGTCTCGCAGTTTACATGCGGCATCTGTAATTTATTTTGTTATTAGTCTATATTTAATACTTTAAATGTGTGTCCGTATATTTAATGTGACACGTCAAAATTTTACGCCCATCTATTTAAACACCCCCTAAACTGTTTGTGTAGGTCCTTTATAAAAGAGATTCCAAGCCTTGCAGCAAATTAATTTAATTATTGGCAATCATTCTAGATAGAAAAGTCTTTACAGAGGAGCTAGCTAGCTAGCTGTTTGTTCATCACGTATCAGGTGCCTCGTTTTTCTCAGATTCGATCCTGCATTTTCCTTGGCATTCGATGATCTTGGATCACGCATTCACACAGGGGGTATCTCCCATTGTCTCCTCGATCGATAGGGGTTCGGCCAAGAACTGACGGACCCATCGTTTGGCATATTTGCAAACGAAAAATAATTTGTGAATAAAATTTTTATATACGTGTTCTTAGTGGTGTAAAAGCAAATGATGAAAAATAAATTCTGATGAAAAAAAAATAAAATCAACTTCAAATTTAATATTAAAAATTTAAATTTTAGCTGATAAGCCTAAACATAAACAAAAAGGTGAGGCCGTGGAGCAAAATAACTAATATTGTAAAAACGCTCATTATAACTAATAACTAATATCTCCGAGTAATGCTTTGCAGAGATTGAACTTGTACAATATGACATTTTCTAACTACATTATTTTCTCTGTTTTTAAATATTTATCATCAGATATTGTTTGTTTCAAACTCTAACCACTCATCTGTTTTGCGAGATTTTGTTTTAGAAAACATAAAAATTAATGTCTTATTATCAATTACATCATAATTAAACGTAAGCATGAAACTTTTGTTCGTAGTGCAGCTCTACTTGTTACTGAAGCTGCTGGAGCCACAACCAGCTGGACCTTTCCTGGCCTATTTAAAATAGAGGAACAACATAAGCTGCAAATAATGAGTATAATATATGCCATACAATCTCGTTCTAACTATTCAATAATGTTATTTAATTTCACTTGTTTAATTTGCTCTGTTATTGGAGTGACCGGCCTGTCGGTTGCAGCATATATAATTTCTTGTATGTATATGCGTTGGTAGCGAGACGACATGTTAATTAAAATATGAAAAGTGAATATATGTGCAAGTATATGGGATACGAACTTGCTACGTATCCCCTAACTGTTTACCCCTCCCCGGCAGGCATCGCTGTCACATGCATTTATATATATATGCATGTACTCACACAGTATACACACATGTGTCACAAATGTTACCGCGTGTTTTATGTATAATAGTATATATAAAGTTTATATGTATAGTAGTAGCAGTAGTACCATGTTGGCTACAATACGGACTGGCTTTTTATTGTCCAAATTGAATAATTATCGTGACAGTGACTTGGCACAAATTTTATTAATTAATGGTGCTGTCTCTCCCTATATCTTTCAGTCGATCGTAGGCAGCTGTACGTACTAGCTAGCCTCCGTTTCTAAATATTTGACACCGTTAACCTTTTAGTATATTTTTAACCGTTTATCTTATCCAAAAACTTTTGTAAAATATGTAAAACTATATATATACATAAAAGTATATTTATTTAACAGTGAGTCAAATAATAGGAAAAGAATTCATAACTACTCCCTCCATTCCATAATATAGGGCACAACTATTTTTTTGATGTTCCATAATACAAGGCATGTATACATACAATTAATTAGGACCTCATCTCCATTAAATTATTACTTTTTTAAATCCTCTACACTCGAGATCTCTAATTCTATTGAATGCATGCATTATATTTATCAGGATGATCCAAACTAGGAGCTGATAATAATTATTTCTTGGTATTTGGGTTAAGGGTGGTTGTAGAACGGAGGGAGTACTTTTTTTTAATAAGGCGAATGGTCAAACATATTTAAAAAAGTCAACAATATCAAATATTTAGAAACGGAGGGAGTAGAATTTTACGTGTGGAGTCCGTACGCTCACGTATTCCCTCCATTACAGAATAAGTTCATTTTTAGCTTCTTTGTTTGTCTCAAAATAATTATTTTAGTAATTATTGTATTGAAATTTATGAAAGTAATAGATAAATATTATGAAAAGATAAAAAGATGAATAATTATACTGAGATTTTTAATAAAGTAAAGGTATTGTAATTTTTTTTGGTTTTATATTGATATATATGTGAGATATGTGAAAAATAAACTTATTTTGGAATGGGGAGTAGCCAATGCTTCTCCTCCTTTGTGATATTTTTATTCTTCCTCATATAGGTCTGCACTAGGTCGGATTTTTTTTTGAAGAAATTAAAGTTTGTCAGCTAATTGGTCACATCAACATTTAGAAGTCTTCACAGAGAAGAACAACACGTACAGTATTTAATTACTCTAAAAGTATCGCGCGATAATGTTTAATCAAACTTTTTGCTTGAATGAAAATCTCTATGATGGCAAGTTAATTACTACTCCAGCTGATAATAAATCTTTGTTAATAAACTTAAAATTTTGATTGTCGATTAGATGTTAACTTTTTTTAATAAAAAGAAAGCATAATATATATCATCATATATCATAAACTCATTACATTCTCATAAACTCATGCTAATTAATATAAGATCAACTGATGCCCAAAGTTCCATATGAATTTCAAAAGTTTGACCGAATCATGCATGCAATAAGCACCAAATATTCGAAGGTACTGACCAAGAAGTAAACGCGTGCGCGCATACACACATTTATGTATTGTAACGTTAATTCGGAATAAACTTCTGCCTCCTCAGGTGTAAAAGCAGTTGTTAAGTTTAGATGTGTAATAGCACTTTTGGTACGTGGATATATGGGATGTCATAGTTTTGAACTTTTCAAAGTTCAACAATATAATACTCCTACATGACTACTGGTTCCTAGCTTCCCGCCTCGTTTTTCGTGCGCACACTTTTCAAACTGTTAAACGGTGAGTTTTTTTTTACAAAAAGTTCATATACGAAAGTTGCTTAAAAAAATCATACTGATCTATTTTTAAAAAAATAGCTAATCCTTAATTAATTACGCGCTAATAAACTGCTCCGTTTTATATGCGTATTGTGCGCGTTGAGAACCATGGTTCCAAATACAGCCGCATCCTCTTCCGATCCTCTGTTTTCGCCGCAGAGAGGCTTGCATTGTAGTGGTGGCCGGCGCATCATATCCTTGTGGACGAGCTGATGCTTGAATCTGCTGCAAATCAAGCAAATCCCGGTCAAACCCGAAAACTACCATTGGATTGAAAAATGGATATTTAAGATTCATCCACGTTATCATAACTAAAAAAAATTACTTATAAATTTACTCATAAGTAAAGGAATTACTAGGAGCAATTTTTTTATTTATGGTGACGTAGATGAGTCTTATACGTCCAATTTCAGGTTTTCATTACCTACGTGTTTTGTATTACATATTTGATATCGGTCTAGTACTGATGATTATAGTTTAATGCTCATCCTAGAAATATATGGTAAATAGAGTATATTTTGTAAACACATGTAAATATATAGTTCTTGAGATAGCTCTGGTTGGTCCTCTTGTCGACAACATGCAATGCCAAGAGCTAGCGGCTGACACGCGTATTCACACGCGGTGCCCTTTTGTGTGTCCAACCCAACAGCAAAATCTGAGCGTCACTGGACCACATCAGATCACGACGATTTAATTCGATTGTGAAAATGTCCAATTAACGATCCCAGATTACTCACGCGTGGATTATTTCATATAGGATGTTTCTTTTTCCATGCCATTGCTGCATGCCTCACGTACTTGTTCAGGGGCCGGGACAGCAATGTATCTTGACGGATATGATTTGCAATAATGTACCCACTTGTTGTCCGTCCGTCCGTTTGCATGGCCTCCACGTAAGCACAGAATTATTTGAGCCTAATAAAAAAAGAGGACTACTACCGAATGATCACTACTACAAAACTCCTCATAGATATTGGTTTGGATCTTTTTCTCATCTTTATGCTATGAAAAAATTATAGAACCGGCATTTTTATTACTCTAGGTGCCAGTTCTAGAAAAAACATGCATGCACCAGTATTATAGGTGAAATTTTCGAATAATTTAGACCTTTTAAATATGTAATTTAATTGACAGCGGTGGCATGGTCAAACTGAACTACCACGTGGCAAAAACTGATCAGTGGCAGTCGTTGCCATTGAAAACGTCAACCGGGCGCCGACGTGGCGTGGGAGGGGGGAGGCTCGGTGGTGTGATGCTACCTCGCCAAATATCCCTAGCTGCTACCGCTGCTTTCTTCCTCCTTCATCTCTTTCCCTCTTCCAGCCCTCTCTTTTCTCTCTCTCGTCCGCGAGTTTCAACCGGCGCCCCTCCTCAAATCCCTCCAAATCAGCTCAAAATCCGGTTTCTTGCCCCAATTTGAAACCCATGAGTCGGCACCCGGTTGACATTTTCAATGGCAACGACTGCCACGGGGCAGCTTTTGCAACACCATGACCGTTAGCGTGGCAGCTCACAGTTTGGCCGCGCCACTATTATTGGCGTGGCCAAAAGGTTCATTTTTGGAAATATTTTTCTAAGTGGTTTGTTAATAAAAATATATTTTTAAAAGGTCTAAATTATATAAAAAATTCACTACAGGTCTCGGTTTTCTAAAAAAACCGACACCTATAATATTTTGTATAGGTATCGATTAATTAAAAACATATACCTATAATATATTATAGGTACATGTTTTAAAAAAACCGACAACTATAAAAACCGACTGAGCCAAGCCGTTCATATCCACCCACCCATCATTATCCACACCGACACCTCTCTCCCCTCTCCGACTCTCACACCTCTTGGCCTCTCCCCTTCTCCTGCTCTCCGATGCCACCCCCTTCCACCATCCTTTGCCTTCTCGTACTCCAACGACTACTACCTCCCCTCCTCCTCCTCCACCGCCAATGGCTACTTCTCCTCCTCTGCCCCCCAAGATAGACGGCTTTGTGGCCAAAGGAGACAATCGGATCAAGATGTACACCACGACACCCCTATCGCTGCCACCTCCACCGTGCCTTGCGCTCCCGCCGCCACGCGGAAGGAGGGGCGATTACCTGGGAGGTGGTGAAGTGGGAGAAGGAGGTGGCTGACCTCTCCTCTTTCTCCCTCATCCCTCTCGATCTCTCACTCTGTCTCCATCTTTGTCGGAAGCCCCTCTCTATTTCCGCCCATTGGAGGGGCAACGACAACAACGGAGGACACAGTGACTACTGCTCCTTCCTCTCCTCTCCCCTCTACTTTTTCTTGGTAGCATGGCCGGTGGATTTGCTGGCATGGAGGTAGGAGGCCGCCAGATCTGGCTGCCTTCAACCTCCATGGCGATGGTTTAGGCGCCGTCGGTGACAGCAATAGTAGTTGGATGTGTTTGTTGATGTTTGTTCATGTTTTTGTGTTGATCTTGAAGATCTAGATGTGTTTTTTGTTTGTTGAAATAAGAATCTAGGGGTTATTGATTGTTCATGTGTTCATCTTCATTTAAGGGGATTTGGAGCATCATTCTAGGATCTTGGCTTGATGAATTGGCTCGATTTGAGTTAGTCAAGAGTTAGGTTTTTCTCTGTTTTTTTCTCCTAGAAAACCAAAGGTATCGGTTATATATTCTGAACCAGCACCTATAATCTCTATAGGTGTCGGTTTTAAAACTGGCACCTATACCAATGGGTAGAGGTACCCCCAAATTGGTATCGGTTAGGAAACTGGTACCTACACATATGAGGTGCTCTGTAGTAGTGGCTATACCGTTCCTACGGAATAGCTTATGTGTGTTGACATCAGTATGATACTGTAGGTTCAGATCTGATATCTGCGGTACCAGATCTGATCGATACCGTGATACCGTACACGATATCCATTGGTACCATGCTGGCGTCATGATGACATTAGCATGGAATAATAGGTACGATATCCGTTTTCGAGCAATTTTGATCCCTACCCGTATACCATCTCTCTCGCCGCCATCTGCATCAGCACATCAAGAATGTGGGGGGGGGGGGGGGGGGGGGTGACCGGATCTGGTCACCATGAACTCAGGGGCCGCCAAATGCAATGGCCCTCAAGATCGTGGCATCTGGATCCTTTGTTTCACAAGCTCGAGGAGCACAGGCTGGTACATGGTGGCATCGAGCTACGACAAGTCGAGACACCAATGGCTTCGTTGATTTCCCCATGCATACGTAGCTGGCGTGAGGCCTAAGCGTTCAGTTGTAATGGCGACACCAATGGCTTTCTCAATGCATATCTCGGTACATGTAGGTGGCCAGATCCAAATACCAAGAGGTCAGGCGGCCAAATCCAGCCGCTCAGATGTCGGGAACGGCTAGATCCATGCGTAGCAAGCCTGCTCGACGTCAGTGTGTAGGTGTCTAGACTTCTCTAGCCCTGGCGAGTAGTAAGTTGATTATATGAGTATGGATTTGATGTGTTTTTTATTTTGTGGATTGGCATTTTTTTATCCTAACGTCAATTATGTATATATATATGTAGATCTTGATCCATTCATAATTTTGTATGTATAATAATGATTTGTTCATGTGTATTATGATGATTGGTTTGAGGATGAGGATTTAATGAGAAGCCGTTTGATGCATCAGCTCGATTCGTGCATCAAACCAATGTTTTTTTTTTACTCGTACAAACTTATATGCCGGTTTCTGAACCGATACCAAGAGCTTCTCTTCCATGGTAGGGATAAAAATTCAGTATCTTTTGTGGGGCTTTTAATTAACTAGCGCTTATTAAGGTTTATATAGTGGTGAACGTAACAACGTCGTACAATCTGATCAAGCTGTCACCGCGCGCAAACAGCAGAGGTGCCATGATTAAACCAAACCAACCAATTAAACAGCCGATCGATGGATCGATCAATAACCGAGAGCATATGCACGTACAGAAAAGCGAAGGTTAGCCAGCTCTTGCACACAGTTACACTACATTGTGAGCTCGTGCTTTTGGTACAATCGTACACACGTACACTGGTGATCAAGTTAACCCTACTACGCATTAGTAATCTTGGATGATAAATTAATGCTGTGGTTGGAAACTTCGAATGTGATGCACTGTTTGGATCGATGGATATCAATGCTGAACTTGTAGAAGGTTATCTGTTCATCGAGACTTTCTTACGTGGAACAGGTACGACAGTGGATTAGTTTAATTCATTGATTTGCTGGGTACTTGGGCAGATGTACTATGAATCTCTGTGGATTGATTATATATGTACATGTCATCTGTCATGCGAATGGCCACCCTACCTCCGTCTCAAAATAAGTGCAACCGTGGTATCGGTGTCTACCGTTTGACCATTCGTCTTATTTGAAAAATTTCTGAAAAAAAAATTAGTCAGCATAAAGTACTTTTTTATGTTTTATTATCTAATAATAACAAAAATACTAATCATAAAAAAAATTCAAATAAAACGAATGATCAAACGTTGAACATGAACATTACAAAACTACACTTATTTTGAGACGAATGGAGTACCTATGAAGAGGATGCCCTACAACAAAAACCTCATATAGAAGCACTTTTGTAGAGACGTTTTGCAAATTGCTTCTAATATCAGAAGTTTTATAGTGTAGAGACACTTTATAGAAGCACTTTAAAAATTGCCTAGAAAACTTTTACTCTAGAGATATTTTCAGCTTAGTTTATTAGATTTTATCTTGTAGAGGCATTCTTTTGGCACTGTAAAATACGCCTGATATGTAAAGACATTTTCTTAAGATATTTTAAACTATGTAGAGACACTTTTTAGAATGATAACCTGTACTAAAGGGCTAAATATAAGTAACTAAAGGCACAAACATATAAGTAATGATATGGAGTTTAGTTAGGTTAGTGCATTAAAAATAAAAATGATTTGTCCACGAGATCTTGAGTTTAAGACTTCATAAATGCAAGTAAACTATTTTATTTTCCTTTTTTTTGGAATGGTTTCATATGTTTGTGTTATATAATTTAACGTCTCTAGAAAATGCCTCTATAATCTTATAGACATTTTATGAAATGTCTCTTCGTTAGTAGAGACAATTCATCATAAGACACTTATTAGACTTTTTTTAAAGTGCCTCTACAGTACTAGAAAAGCATTTTTTTTGTAGTGATGGGTGGTGGTGTTAGCTAGGGACAGGGATGATAATTAAGGTTGATTAATATATATGAAAGGAAGCTTTAGACTTTACTGAATTTATAGGCGATATTGAAAAGAATAGAAGAAATTTAATAGTGTAATTCAGGGCCATATCTAAGATTTGACCATTCGGTGTAAATACAAAATGGAGCCTCGTTTAATTAAGAAACATAAATTTCAGTTAAAGCTACATAACTATATTTACTTTTTAAAGGGACGTATCTCAGAAAACATAGCAGAGATCTGAACAAACTAGATAAATCTCTAACCCTCCCCTTCATGAATATATGATAGAGAAATTCAGGGAGCGGGGCTAGGGGGCTCTCGTAGTCTCCACGCCGATGGCAGGGACTCGGGCTCCTGTGTCTCCGTGCCAGATCCGTCTCATGCTTGTTGAATATTAGGTATCTGTTGGGAGGAGTCTCCTTGTTTTATTCATATCACGGCCAGCAGCTCTCTATACACAACAGGAGAATTAGATATCAATTTAACACGCTCATTAATTTATCTAGCTATGCATTGGTACTAAATGAGTAAAGAATTGCACATGATCAACAGCGGCTGAAAGGAAGCTCATCAGTCGACAATGTTGGTGGATATGCTCTAACTACGTCTAGGAAGATATAGTTGTGTCGAAAATACAACTACGTAAACATGCTGCTCTCTCCGTTTCACAATGTAAGACTTTCTAGCATTGTCCATATACATATAGATGTTAATAAATTTATTCACATATATCTAGATTTATTAACATCTAAATAAATGTGGATAATGCTAGAAAATCTTATATTGTGAAACGGAGGAAGTAGATGATAGTTTTTCTTTACAAAGTGGATAAGTAGAATCTTTGGTTTCTTCAAAATGCGATCACTTCATTAGATACATTTTCATTAAGGTGGTCATGATTATCATCAAACTATTATTGGAGCTAATTAAGAAAATAAACATGTTTTAGTAGGATTGTAGACAAAGAAGAGAAAAACTGATGAAAAATTTAGGGCCTCGGTACGATCGCCCATCTTGAACATGCCAAGATATGGGTTGATATGATTTCAATTGAATTTTGAAGAGTTTCGTTTCAATTGAATTGGGTTGATATGATGACGCGCATGCGAAAATACTCTCTCTTCCAACTCTTTTTATTATCCTCTCCTCTCTCTCTCCCACTAAGTCCCCTCCCGTCCACCTCACTCCTTCAGTTTCCCCCATTCCTCACACCCACTCCTCTCCCCTCTCCTCGTGACGACAGGCTCCGGCGACAAAGGCAGTGGGCTCGGGCTCCAGTGGTGGCGAGCTCCGGCGGCGATGGCGGCAGGCGAGGTTGGCACGAGAGCAACAACGACGGGCTCAGGAGAGAGGGATCCCGCCCTCGGGAGGTACAGATCCACCGTCCCCAGCCCTCCTTGACGGCTGCATATGCGACGATGGTGGCAGTGCACTATGGTGAGGGCGACGACGGCGCCTCGGGGAGCTAGGGGCCAGCAGCGGGCTAGGGTTTTTGCCCATTTTTTGTTTTGAAATTTTTATTTTTTTGGTCGAAATTATTTTTCCATGCGGTCAATATAGGTGACCGTATGCAAAAATCTCATTTTCGCATGAGGTTGCACTTAGCATACAGAAAAATATGATTTTCGCAGGCACCAGTATACATGCGGGTTGTCCAATCCCCCGAAAATCGATTTTTATCATATGAAAAAAAAAACATGTAGTAGTGCATTCAAATGCCAACTGTCCAAGTCCCGACTGTCTCTACTATTCGTCGTTACTTCGAGCAGTATAGGTCCTGTTTAGTTATCAAAAACTTTTTTCAAAAACATCACATCGAATCTTTGGATACATGTATGGAGTGTTAAATATAGATAAATTTAAAAACTAATTGCACAGTTAGGGAAGAAATCGCGAGATGAATCTTTTGAGCCTAATTAGTCTATGATTAGTCATAAAATGCTACAGTAACCTACATGTACTAATAATGGATTAATTAGGCTTAAAAGATTCGTCTCACGGTTTCCAGGCGAGTTATAAAATTAGTTTTTTTATTCATTTTCGAAAACTCTTTTTGATATCCGGTAAAACGTTCGAGTAGTGCTACATTTTCTACTCGTCACACAGGAGAACAAGTGCATGCACATTAATCCGGTGAACGTTCGAGCAGGAGTGGCAGTGAACCAAGGGATCCATCGTTTTGTTTATCACCCAACTTGTACGACATGCTATAATTAAATTAATTAAATGAATCCACAAGAAAAGCAGACAGTGTTGCGGCACAGTGCCCCTGGAATTATTGCCCTCCATTAGTTTAATCAGGTACACTGCATTGCGACCGAATGATCATTTGATTGACCTCCTGTTCCACTTGACCTCCGGCCCTCCTCATCACCAAGACACACACATTTACTTAAACTATGTAGCAAAGTGATGAGTGACACTTACATTAATTACCGATTAACTTAATTAATTACGCGTGTGGTAAATCAACATCCATGGAGCACTTTTGCAAAGTGTGGTGCATATATATGCCAATTTGCAAAAGCTGGGCAACTTGTTCGTTCCTTTAATATGGAAGTTAATTACAATGTGTCAAATAAGAGTTCCCTTGTGTACTACGAAAAGGAACTTTTGTAATACAGGTAAAAAATTAACCGTCGAACCATAAAAGCTACAGCCGCAACGGGAACAGTAGGGTAAATTAATACGTAGTAATAAAATTATTTGTATTTGCACTTGGATGAAAGGGAAAGATCGAGTACGTCGTGCTGCATGCAACTCATACTTGGATGGAGAAAACGTCGTCTTCTCTGTCCTTTTTTTTTCCTTGGAGAATGAATTTTGTCTAAGGTTTTGATGGGTTATGCTACGGGTGAACAGTGAAATCGTATGTATTATTTGTGATTTCAAAGAAATAGAAAATAGACTATCATAAAAATTATCAAAATCAACTCCAAAATTAAATTTAAAAATTTAAATTTATTTGGTTGCGGCTGATAAGAGGGACAGTGAGAGGCTAACACCCAATTTAGGAAAGCTTCTAGCAGCTACAATTTCTTCAGCTATCTCTTCACCTTCGCTGCCCCTTCCCCTATCTTCCATCACACCTCCTCGCGACCATGAGCATGAGCAATGCCAGCAAGTCCGTTTGTGATCATCGGCGGATCTAGCAGCAATTAGGTCGAGGGCAGCCAGATCCAGCCGCTATGAGCTTGATAGTGACGAGAACGAGCAATAGCCGCTACGAAGATGATGCAGATTACCACAAGCACGAGCGCCTTCATTAAGAGTTTGTCGTGGACCGTCATTGGCCTCCTCATCTCCCTCATATTCTCCATGGTACCAGGCCAACGGATCTGACAATGGAGGCTCCAGGTGCGTGTACAACTTTGGGGATTATTGATTGTTGTTCTGTTTATGTGGGATGTGTTGTTCATATGTTAATATGAACATCTAGAGGCTATTATTTGGTTTTATTTGTTGATTTGTTGATATGGGATCAGTGTTGAAGTAAACTTTGTTGTGCTCATGTGTTATATGTGAATTAAACTTTGTAGTTGGGTAGATTAGAGCCGGGGTTGGGGGTGCTCGGAGTATTAGCTCAAGTTGGCTTTCTTGTTTGTCTTTTCTTGGCTTGTGGAACACTATGGATGCCGGTTCTTGATCTAAAATCGGTGCCAACATCACTTATAAGAGTCACTACTAGGGGTATCGATTAGAAAACCGGTACCTATGTGTGATTCATAACCGGCATCCATTATATTAGTTTTTTTAGTAGTGTCATGAAGGATTTAAGTAGGATGCATGGCCATCCTACGTAGTAGTCTTGGAAAAGAAAATGACTATAATTTGAAAGAAGTAGAAAATCTTATGTTTTATTATCAAAGTTACATAAAACCATATCTATTATGACTTGTGACACTTTGTATTTAAATGTGTTATAAAGCCTCACCTTCATAAAAATCTCAATTAATTAATTAATTTCATCATATCTGAAACAATATTTTTCAAATTAGCGAAGAGTTGAACTATATATCAATCTTAGTCAAGAATGTAATAATAAAAGAAAATCATAAACAGTTATAGGGTGCGGTTTTGTAAAACTCTAGAACCACAATAGCTGGGGAACGGTACGGTTATATGTCATCAGTTAAAATAGCTAATTTTTGTGAAACTTAGACCATTAAACATTTGATTTTGTGAAATTCACTGTGTGAAAAAAAGTGTCGGGCTGTAGCAATAGTGACGAAAGTGATTTGTCCGCTGTGGCGGTTCATTGTGCTTTCTGTGTCCTGCAGCGGTAACTCCCGATCGATCGGATGGTTGTGGAACAGTATTGGTCATTTTCATTCCCTTTTCCCTTTTAAACACGAGGGAATAATATAATTGTAATGCACCCGTCCGGCCGGCCACGAAAATTCCGAACAGTTCCTAGCTAGCAGCCTCATCTGTTACTGTTGCCTGTTGGGGCTAGGAGTATCAGTAGTGACGTGTCCATGGCAATAACATCTCCTCCCTCCGTCACATAAAAAATGAATTTAGAACCGGATATGATATATTCTAGTACGACGAATCTGGACAGATATATGTCCAGATTCGTAGTACTAAGATGTGTCACATGCGGTACTAGGTTGATTTTTTATGGGACGGAGGGAGAGGCAGTACCCACACTGGTGGACAAACCTTTTTTAGTCCCGGTTCACAACCCCCCTATAGTCCCGGTTATGCAACCGGGACTATGAATCCGGGACTAAAAATGCCCATTTTTAGTTCCGGTTGAAATAACCAGGACTAAAGAAGGATCTTTACTCACCGGGACTATTACTAACCGGGACTAAAGATCTAGTCCCGGTTAGAGTTAACAACCGGGACCAATGTTCTTTTTTTCTTTTTTTTTCCTGCTGTTTCCATGATTTCGAGCCCCACAAATCATTCATATTATCCACAAATCATTCGAACACCACAGATCATTCACAAAATCTCCAAATACATCAAGCTGCATTTTCTATCTCCAAATACATCACAAATCATTCACAAAATCACAAAATCATCTCCACAAATTCATTCACACATTACACATCACACAGATCAGAAAAAGAAATCACATCGCACAGATCGGCCGCACAGATCAGAAAAAGAAATCCACATCGCACAGATCGGCCGCACACATCGCACAGATCAGGAAAAAACCACATCGCAGAGATCGGGTGCCGGCCGTCCACCGCCTCGCCGGCCTCCCGCCCGGCCACCTCGAGCTCCGCCGCTGCCTGGGGAGCGTCGCTGCCCGCCGCCCGCCGCCTTGGCGGCCGGTGCCCGCCCGCTGTCGCCTCGGGCTCCGCCGCTCGCCCGGGGAGCGCCGCCGCCTCGCCGCCCGCCTGCTCGGCTGTCCGCCGCGGGCCTCGTCGCCCGCCCGCCTCGCGGGCCGCCGCCTCAGCCGGCCACCTGCCCGGCCTCCCGCCTCGCCTGCCTCGTGGGCCGCCGCGTCGGCCGGCCGCCTACCCGGCCGCCCGCCTCAGCCGCTTGCCCGGCCGCCCGCCGCTCCGCGCCCTCCCTACCGCCGCGCGCCGCCCGGCCTCACGTGGTAGGAGGAGGAAGAGGAGGAAGAGAAGAGAAGGGAGAGGAATTGGAGAGGAGAAGGGATGGAAGAGGATAAGGATGGAGAAGGGATGGATGAGGCTGTTTAATTAATGAGAGGGGAGGGGAAAGAAAGGGGGAGAGACCAAGGCGGCCGGGCGGGGGCAGTGGCGCCAGCTCGGTTGATTTTTTTTTGTCCCGGTTGGTATAAAGAACCGGGACTAAAGATCCATCTTTAGTCCCGGTTGTTTATACCAACCGGGACTAAAAAATAATTGGGGTCTAACTCGGTCCAATAACTTTTTGAATCGGGACTAAAAATGATCTTTAGTACCGGTTGGTAACTCCAACCGGGGCTAAAGATCAAAAAATTTTTAACCGGGACTAAAAATAATATTTAGTCCCGGTTCCTATTCGAACCGGGACTATTGTGGATTTTGGGCGACCGAGTAAAGATGGTTTCTCCACCAGTGCCGGTCCCTCGATGATATGTAAGCTTACATTTACGATGTTTGAAGGAAAGAGAGGAGATAAAAGAATGAGATATCTACAGAAAATTTAAAAGAGATGAAAGAAATAGATCAATAGATTATAATCAAACAAATAAATTAAAACTATTACGGGGTGTTGGGACAAGTGCACTAAAGAGATAATAGAGTGCACTGATCATTTTAGAAAGAGCACCTATAAATCATACGATCATTAGCGAACAAAGGAGTAGATGATACGAATAAAATTATAAATTTCCGCCAGAACTCGGAATCTGTCAGAAAATTTCCAGAAATTTTCTCGAAATTTCCAGAAATTTTCTCGAAATTTCCAGAAATTTTTTTGGAATTTCTAGAATTTTTGTAACTGAAATATCCTGGATTATTTTTTAAGCACATAATAGTGAATACCATAGTGTTTTGCTATTATTTTTTTACAAATATTTGTTATACAAATCTAAAATTACATAAGAATGTTTTTCTTACATTGGGATTTATCAACAGCATTATTCTCTTAAATATAGATAACTTATTCCATAGATTGTGTTTTGTGATGTACTGTTAATACTTAACAATTGGACTTATATAACTGTGTTTTATGATGAATCGTTGACTGTTGAGACTTGAAAATTGGATTTATCAGTTTGAGGGGTTTTTTATTCCGATAAATTTTGGTACCGTATTTGCGCCGGTTCGTTTTTGCTCCATTTTCGGTTTCGATAATATTCGATTTCGTTTTCGTATCCGGGGTTTCCGATTCCAAAAAAAAAATATGAAAACGAAAACGATAAAGATGGTTTTCGTCCATTTCCGTACCGTTTTCACCACTACTTGAGGTTATTCTCAAATGACAATCATATTTATATTTATTTTCTAAGGCTATTCATTATTTATGCACGAGAGTAAATGAATATTGATGCATGCATCCAATGTCTTGATTTGTTATTAGTTAGAAAATAGTGAGGATGGTAGATATATCGAGTTTATTACCAAAGTAAATATAATACAAGAAGTTTATTACAACTTCCCCACCAACATTCTTTTCCCAACCAATTATAACTCTCCACTATTCACTTTTCTCACTTACCTCCACTACTTAACCAATCACAACTCTCTACCATTCACTTGTACCTACTTTCTTAATAACCGTATACAACTCTAAAAATATTTATACTCCCTCCGTCCCATAATATAAGGGATTTTAAGTATTTGCTTGCACTGTTTGACTATTCGTCTTATTCAAAAAAGTTTAGAATTATTATTTATTTTCTTTGTGACTTACTTTATTATCCAAAGTATCTTAAGCACAACTTTTCGTTTTTTATATTTGCACAATTTTTTTATTAAGACGAGTGGTTAAACATTACAAGTAAAAACTAAAAATCTCTTATATTATAAGACGGAGGGAGTATTCTGGAACGGAGAGAGGGAGTAGTTTTTTAATTCGGTTTTTTTCACCCATGTAGTATAATGATTAATTGGAACGGATTGAGCATACCTACTACTCTATAGTACACAATAAGAGATCGATGTTCATGCATGCCGGGTCAATAAGTACAAATTGCAAAACCAGCTAATAACGGTGTGCATTAATTGGCTTTGTCAGAAGATTGTTCGAGATGTTAATATGACAAGACGTAATAATCGACAACAGTCAGGCCGGCCGGTCTATGTGCCCCCTCCAGCTAGTGGTGAGTTAGACGTTTGTGTATGTAAGAAAATTTTGATGTGATGAAAAAGTTAAAAGTTCGAAGAAAAAATTTGGAACTAAACTCGGTCTAAAAGCAAGTTACTCCGGGCGTCTAAATTTTTAGCCCAGGACTAAAAATAATCTTTAGTCCCAGTTGGTAAAAGATCAAAAAAATAGCTCTAACCTTTTAAACCGGGATTATTATAGAATTTGGTCGACCGACCAAAGATAGTTTTTCCAGTAGTGTACAAACGCATTTCCCTGCTATCTTTTCTAAAGATAGCATAAAAATCAACTTATTCCGGGACTTACTACAGTGGTGTTTGTTTATACTACTTTAATATGAAAATGAAGTTTTAGATGTAGATGAACTTAAAAAACAAATGTGTCCGAGAAACTACTCTGTATATAAAGTTTTCATAAGAAATGTACCATTTAATAATTTAAAAATGTGCCGATAAAAACTGAGGTAGAATATACATTATATCTTAATTAATTAGAGAATAATGGGGTGCATCGCTAACCGCCGGCCAGAGACAGCCAGACAGGGCGGTGGCTGGCCTGGCCATAGCTAGCTAGCTAAAGCTCCTCCTACTACTGTATACATCTCCCGTATGCATCTGCTGCAGAGAGCAACGACGACTACTCGATCGATCGCTTACCATACAGTATACACATGTGTGCAGCAGTAGTGTTGCACACTCGTTTCACTGCAGCTGAGTTTGACGTCCAGAGACACTCGATGATCAGAGCAATGCATGCATGCTTGCAAATTAAAATTGCAAAGGAAAGGATGGATCTAGCTAGACTTATTCTGTGCTGTGCGTTGATTTGATTCGCAGCGAACAGTGCCCCCCCTGCGAGAGCTTCATTATTTCTCGATCGGCCGGCCAGCAGCGATGGATCGCTCGATGGCGACGCTTCTCCAATTCACCTTTGTCCCGTAAACACTGCTTCTTTACCTTGGGCTGGCGATCGATCATCTAAAAGGGAAAAAAAAATCTTGTTTCGGTCTTTATGTCGGCTTATTAATAAATTTAAAACAATTTATAGGTAAAACTTTATATGTATGTACTTAACGTCTTAAAAATTAATATTAAAAATGGAACCATGTTGAAAGAAAATTTGAAATTAACTTCAAAATTAAGGTTGAATATTTAAATTTTGACGACGCCTTATAAGGGCAAATTTCGTGTAACAGTTTTGCCTTTTTTATCCCCCAAATCTTTGAATAGTATTGAGTGTTTCGGACTTGACATCTCAAAGTTAATTTCAACGATTATTTTTAAGCAGAGGAAATAGTTTTTTTTTAAGAAGCTGCCAGAGAAACTATCCTTAATATTGACGGTACTAATAGAACAAACATGACGAGAAAAGAAAAAAAAAACTTGGCCTGACTATGTGACTTTGCTGAAAAGTACTCCTCTCTATTTCAAAATAAATTGATTTATAGTACGCAGCACTCTAGGACAAATTTAGTATAGTAAGGAAGAATACCAAATTGCCTCAGGTTATCAATTACTGCGTTCCTTTGCAAAAATGTACTACCTCCGTTTCAGTTTTAGGTTATAAAACTTTCTAGCATTGTCCACATTTATATATATGCTAATGAATCTAAGCAAACATATATGTCTAGATTCATTAACATATACTCCCTCCATTCCATAATATAAGGCATAACTACTTTTTAAAGATGTTTTATAATATAAGGCATGCATGCATTGATGAGGACATCATCCACTGTTACCCGCTGGCAAAGACGCCAAAGTCGGGCGGCGACCGTGTGAGCCTTTGAATAGTCCCACCTTGCTTAGCTTGGGAGGAGGAAGCCATCTTAAAAGGGAGAGCCACCCTTCCCCTATTGGACTAGTCTTTTAGACAGATTGGGCCTTTCCCCGAGTGGGTGTGCCTATGAACTGTTGGGGTCCGGGCAACCTTAATTTGTTGGGCCTCGGCCAACCCCACCTGCCCAACCCCACTTGGCCGGATTGTTATTATTTGGTATCAGAGTTGGGACCTTGTTAAGGGGGTGGGAATGATGAGGACATCCTCCACTATTACCCTGTTAAGGGGGTGTTGTTAAGGGGGTGGAAATGATGAGGACATCCTCCACTATTACCCTGTTAAGGGAGTGGGAATGATGAGGATATCCTCCACTGTTACCCGCTCGCTGGCAAAGACGCCAAAGTCGGGCGGCGACAGTGCGAGTCTTTGAATAATCCCACCTTGCTTAACTTGGGAGGAGGAAACCACCATAAAAGGAAGAGCCAATCCTCTACCATCAAGATCTCTAATTGAATAATCCCACCTTGTTTAGCTTGGGAGGAGGAAGCCACCATAAAAGAGAGAGCCAATCCTCTACCATCAAGATCTCTAATTTTATTGGGTGCATGTATTCTATTATTGTGGTACTCCAAACTATGATGTGATAATAATTATTTCTTAGTTTTTGGGTTAAGGTTGGTTATGCCTTATATTTTGAAATGGAGGGAGTACTACATATGAATATGGGTAATGTTAGAAAGTCTTATAATATGAAACGGAGGAAGTAGTACATAAGAAAAATTTTCACCAAAAAGGCGAAAATGCCTCTCAAGTCACATATAAGGGTTATTTGGATCGATTTTGCTATATCTCACTCGAAAGATTTTTTTTCTTATCTCTCACTCGATTTTCTCACTCAAATTTACGGTGTATTTTCTTGTAAGTTACAGTGTAATTTATAAAACTTACACCGTAACTTTTGTAAGTTACGGTGTAATTTTTGAATCTTCGCATATAAGTTTTAAAATTTATATTGGATTTGGTCTTTTTCTTAAAGATATGGTAACTAGTGTCCATAATGGTGTTTCTTAGTTGCTTTTTATCTTTTATTGTGTCTATTGAATTTTAATCTAAAGATTAAAAATCTGTGTGATATTATCATAAAAATCTTTCGAAAGCCATAGATACTCCCATTTAAATTGAAGCCAAAATTTTGCCATACCAATTTTTTTTGGCCATTTCAGTGGTATGACAAGCTCGGTTGTATTTAGTTTGCTACCAATTTTTGCTCATACTAATACAAATTGTATTACAATGAATTTCGTATTGTCAAAACTCGTCATGGTTTTGACATTGAAAAAAGGCATTACCACAATATTATAGGAAAAAACTAATTAACTTCGAACTAAGTTGCTGTGTTACCCAGTTCGTTTCAGTGACACAGTATGCAGTAGTATAACAAAGTAGCACATTCGTTATAAAATAAATACAACCGTGGGTATCCGTGTCCAACGTTTCACCGTTCGTCTTATTTAATTTGTTTTTAAAAAAAAGTTAAAAAAAATTAGTCACACAAAGTAATATTCATGTTTTATTATCTAATAACAATAAAAATACTAATTATAAAAAAATTTCAAATAAAATAAACGATCAAACGATGGACACATAAATAGTGAAAAACTGTACATATTTTAGTACCGAGGGAGTAGTACAGTACACGACAGTTTGATCCGTAGTATCCGTAATCCGTAGTACGTACACTAGCTCGGCATGTTCCAGTGTTTCATTCCCAAATCAGTTTTTACCAGAGGAAGACTTGCACTGTTGCAGTCAGTCCTGTCCTTTGCAAGATGCAGGAGTACCCACACCCTGTACTACACATTGATCTGGTCCCATCTCTCTTGCTTTCACAACTTGTTGTTGCATATCCCTACATCGAGTATGATGACTCGCCTTTTCTTACCCGTTCCATATGTGTTGTTTCCCTTCAAAGTACAAATCATTCCCTGAATGCGCACGTCCGTGTGATGTGTAGAAGTATGCCCATGCAGCACGCAGTCACGCACGCAGGCACATATCTAGTACTCCCTGCTCTCAATTTGGCTTTGTCCGAATGTGAGGATATATAGCTGGATAGGTCGAGATTTTTAGCGGCATATAAATTGAGATTAGGTATTAGTATATAATTTATTAAGTACTAACTATTATAAAATAAAAATAGATTCTTTTAAAAATATATATATATAAAGTTTTTGCGATACGCATCATTAAATAGTTTGAAAAACGTGCTCATGATAGATGAGAAAGGTAGGTGAGTCAAAAAGCTAATAAAAACTCCTCCTAAGTTGTTTAAGGAAACATTAACTTTTTTTAAATACCTGTCCAGTTACACAATCAGAAATTAAGTTTTTTTTTAAGCGGAGTAATATCTGTCTTTTTGTTTTTCTCTCCCATGTGGTGGTCCTGTGACTCTCTGCGCATTGTCTGAAGGATTACATTTGCGACCAATTAATCGAGCTCACTCCAGAACAGTGCAGACAAGCCTTACCTAGCAGCAGCATGACGTACTTGGACCTGGACAAAACTCCGAATATTCTGAAAAAACCACACACATGCATATTGACACACATCCAAACACATGCACACCAAGAAGCACTGTTCACTTGGAGAAAACCTCTGACCAGTCATTACTCAGATGGAGCTGGCATCTCTCCCAACCACAACCTAGCTATAATAGACTAGAAATGGCTCTCTTCCAATCAGTGGCTGTCCAAGAAAAATGACAAGAAACGAACAAAAAGATGGAACAAAAAAAAAGTATAGTACACCCAAATATTTGGACGATAGATGCATGGCGATATTTTTGGGGTGCATTACATGGATTGAGCCATATATCTTGTTGCTTTCTTAATTTCACACCATCCAAAAAATACAACAGACAACTCTCTAGCTAGCTTAATTGCTCTTGCGTGTCCGTGAGAGAGATGTACTAAGTGTGTGTGTCTCTCTCAAATAATCAATATAAATATATAGCTGCAGGATTAATTAACCAATTAAACATACAATTAAACCTATACCCCTTTATCCCTAAAATATCAACTTCTCGAGGTATGACCAAATTCATCCTAAAAATTAATTATTTTTAGGATGGAAGATGTGTAGCTAGCTGCGACAGTATACTTGCAGTCTCATCTTTTCGCTTTTAGGCTAAAATTTAAATTTTCAATCTTAAATTTTGATTTTAGCTTTTTAAAATTGTAGTTTTATTTTTCAGCCTTTATTTTATTATCACTAAAACACGTATATAAAAGTTTTATTTATAAATTATTTTTTGTTTGCAAAAATACCATTTGGCTTATTCCTTGAATAAGCCAAAGGATGGCCCGTTGGACTAGTTGCTGCCCAAATAATTACTAAAGCAGTGAAAGAAAGTTACGTTTTGATCAAAGTTAAGTTCAATTTTCTTCTGAAGCTGAAAAGGTAAGGGGTACGGTGTACCACACGCACAAACCGGCTGGCTCAGTACTAGTCAGTAGTGCTTCGGCTACTTTTTCCTTAGCACTTTATAATTAGGATGAGTGATCAAAGAACACTAGCTAGTTAATTACCCAATTGATAGCAATGGTACTAAATTAAAGCCGTCATTTGAAGTTGTTGCTTAATCAATTGCCCCCTGCACTGCATATATATGCAGGAACCTAGCTGCTAGCTAGGAGTTGTATATATATATATGTATATATACATATATACATATATGTATATATGTATATATACATATATATATATACATATATATATATATACATATATATATATATATACATATATATATATATATAATGATAATATAGTACTGGTTGAGGAGGAGGAGGATTCAATTATGGACCATTGATGGCCAAAATAACAATGTAGTGCTTGCATGTAAAGATTTTTATTATACATAATTAAGTCATTAATGACTTAGCTTAGTTGACACTCTTCAGGTAGAGCCACTTGGCAAGAGGGAAGACAAATTCAGAAGACAAGAGCCCCAAACTGAACTAAAAGGCAAAGCTACAGGACACTTGAAACAAAAGGGGAAAAAATCAAGCAGAAATATATATTAAGCCTGCCTGAAAAAAGATTAAACAAAGAAGAAAAAAAAACTGGAAACCTATGTACAGATTTAGGAAGGCTGGAAAAATAAAAGGAGAGATTAAAATTAAAGAAGCTAGAGCTGTTAATTACTTGGTAATTAATTAGAGATTAATTATTTATGATCGAATCACAGGTTCCATAAGAGGGCACCAACCGACTGGGCCCATCCATGGTGGTCGGCGTCGAGGCCGAACAGGTCGTCGTGCGCCGCCGCCGCCGCCGCCGCCGCCGCGGCCGCCGCGTAGCCGCCGTCGATCCAGACGGGGTCGCACCACGGGTGTTCCGGCGCCGTGTCCTGGAACGCGGCGCCGAACACGAGCTCGGCGGCGTCCAGCTCGTCGAGCCGCGGCAGCTCGACGATCGCCTCGAGCTCGTCGTCCGCCGCACCGGCGCCGACACCGCCGCCGTTCTTGGGCGCCGCCGGGGTCAGCAATGCGGCGTCGGCGAGCGACGGCGGCGGCGGGGGCTCCATGGCGGCGGCGCGGGCGGCGGCGGCCTGGACGTCGCGCGGGGAGGCGGAGGCCGGGCGCGGGAGGGAGGCGGCCATGTCCGGGAAGTTGAGGACCGCGGCGGGGCCCTTGACGACGAGCGCGGCGGCGTCGTGGGCGCGCGCCGCCATCTCCGGCGTGGGGAACGTGCCGAGCCAGATGCGCGACTTCTTCCGGGGCTCCCTGATCTCCGACACCCACTTCCCCCACGCCCGCATCCGCACGCCGCGGTACGACGGGTGCCTCCCGCCATCGCCTGATCTCCCCCTCTTCTCCCCTCCTCCTCTCCTCCCCTCCACCGGCGACTCCGGCGGCGACGCCCCACCCGACGACGCCGGGCTACACACCTCCAGCTCCGGCATTGCGGCCAAAGCAAGCGTGGAGCTCGAGCTCGAGCTGGAGCTGGAGCTAGCAATGGAGGAGGAGTGAGGCTGCGTCGAGGAGGTGGATGAGTTGCCCGTTTTAGTAGTAGTGGGCGGCAGTGGGTGAAGAGGAGAGAGAGAGAGAGAGAGCTCCGTGTCACAGCGACAGCTGAGCTAACCTCCTCACCTCGATCGAGCTCGCCTCTCAATGGCTAATTAAGGAAGTGGTTACTATAATTAATCACGTAATTAACTGAGCTAATGACGCATTAGCGGTATAACCACATAGTACTAGCAGTGTGTGTCAGCTGCAACCCATCAATGTGTGGCTAACTATGGCTATTATATATGAGATTTGCGCCGGTCTAGAAAAAGTATCTCGAGCGACACCGGTATCTCGAAGTGCTTTTTATTGAACTGGAACAAATCTCGTTATATATGTAATCTATAGTTAATTAGATAGATAGATGAAATATATAGCGCCGCCATAATGCCGTATAGTTACGGGGACCCAATGTGGAGTTGATGTACGTACGGTTGACGAACGAACCCTATGCATGCTATGCAAGGATTGGGTTGCTGCTTACACTTTTTTGGTTGGTTTAAGTACCTAAGTGGTTAGAGTGGTACACACTTTGCAAGCCGTGTTGCATGCAGTACACTGCTTTTGTTTCGACCGATCGATCTCCGATTTAATTCGT
The DNA here is from genome assembly GCA_000338895.3 of Oryza meridionalis. Lineage (NCBI taxonomy): Eukaryota > Viridiplantae > Streptophyta > Magnoliopsida > Poales > Poaceae > Oryza > Oryza meridionalis. Next base: position 7,666,929 of record CM002525.2, on the reverse strand, counting down.
TGCATATGCGCACAGATGATTGATTTTGCTACGTACTCTGTCCGCTTCAAATTACTCACCGTTTCGGATTAGTTATAAATTAATCAAATGTGTGTAACTTTGACTATTAATTTTTGAAAATCTGCATGGTTTGGCAACATTATGATAGGATTTCTCATGATAAATCTAAAAACATAAATCTTGTGATGTGTCAAACTATATGAGTTTATATAAATTCATATTCAGATTAATATGATTGACCAATTAAGGACAAATCTAGAACAAGAAGTAATTTGAGATGAAGGGAGTACTTTTGATCACCTGTAATAATTACGCAACTAATTTTGGATTTAATTTTTGTGTACACAGCGATTTCCTTAATTTGGAACGCAAGGATTTTAGGAACGCGCGCGTACATAATTGCAAGGGAAATATTTCATAAGTGAGATTCTAAGACCAAATTTGGTTTGGTTCGGATTGAGGTTTGGTTCATGCTCTTGATGCATTCATGTGGCAATCTAAATATTTCATCAGATATGATCTTGGTCTGGTACCATGCATGCGTGTTATACTACTAGCACATAAGTACCCTCGTTAATCAGATAAAAATGAGAAATGTTGTAGCTTTGGTTGAATATATATACTAGCTGCATGCGTCATGATTAAAAATTACAAAATATGATTCACAAATGTTTTTTTTAAAAAAAAATGGAGAATATAAACATAACTACATGACATACGCATTCACAAATACTCAGTACAGAATTTCTAGTTTGATTCATAAAGCAACTCAAAGTAAAATCTAGCCATGAAACTGAATGAGCAGAAAGATCTGGCTAGATATGTATTACGATCCCCAATTGCACGTGTCCAGGTCTTGTATGCTGGTAAACAAATGTGTAACATTTATCTCCATGATAAATAAACTAGGAATCATGTGGCTTGGTTGTTATGAAACCACACGATAAGTTATTTTAGCTAGGGTGGTGACTGCAGGTCAAACAATCCACCACCACATATACCCACATTTTGCCTGTAATTTACTTCATTATAGAGGAGCTTCTGTTCACTTTTATACATCTACCTGTATAAATCAATATCCATGTTGGGTTAATTTTCTCTGCTTGTGCACAGAACTGGAATATCACTGGTCGATTTCATCCTTCCTCTGCCAAGACTACAAACAATTGTGATTGATTCCCAAATAATTAGTAGACAGATTAACTTATCACACTGTAAATTAACCTTATCTATTGACCTTTGCTACAATGTGTGTATGGTCCCCTTAAAAGGACCTCTGTTATAAATATAATGATACAGTAATCAATTAACTAGAATGACTAGAAAATCCAGATTCTAGAAAGAATCCATCAAGCAGAATCTCAACCTACTACTGGGCCGCCAAAAGCCTAAGGCCCAATTAGACACCACAGGTGTATAAAGGTAGTCCCAACCCATAACACTAGACATGGTTTCCATAAACTCCACATCATCAAGAAACTAGTACTAGACACTACTCTTCCAATGCAAACACCATTATTCCATACTTCAATTTAATGCTACTTATCTCACATGATGTCTTGGATGTTGTGTAGAAACCATGTCTCATGCAAGACATGGTTTCCTTCTCTTTCCTCATTTATTCACTTGCCACATCATTTTTTGTTATAGGTGGTAACTTATTTAATGCTATGGACACCATTCTAGTCATTGGGTTGAGAATGCCATAAGTATAATCTTGTCTTCAAAATTTTAAAAAAGAGAAATGTGTCCTCTAAAAGAGGGAAAAGAATTTTGCTATACCTTCATAGGTGGTTCGTGGATTCAACAGTAATTAATTTCCAAAATATACATGTGATGCGCTATATATATATATATATATATATATATATATATATATATATATATATATATATATATATATATATATATATATATATATATATGCATGCATGAATCGGCAGCTGTTGCAGATGAAGAATCTGAAATGAAATTTATTCTGTACTACCTGTACATGCCTGCCTAGTTAAACAGCATCACCACTGTGAGAATTATTATTTTGACGGTGTACAAGTGGGACCTGACAACCCATTCTGTTCTCTTTCTTTCATGGCCGCCTAGCCTAGCTAGCTAGCTTCCTCTGGCATGATGACGTGTGTCGTGATGTCAGCGTACGTCAACAACGCTCGGTTAATTTGGGCCCTATTTAGTTACCAAACGATTTCGCTAGAAATCTATCATGGTGGAGGCTGCATATGTGGTCAGCGTGGATAAGGCCGTGGTTGGCCCGGTTTTTTCATGGTACGAATTTTCAATTCAATTTTTCTATATATTTATTTTTTTCTAAAAATTTAAAAGATGTAATTATAATACAAGTATAGTGTAATTACACTGTAACTTGCATATAATTAGATTGTAATTTACATGTAACTAAAATTACAGATCTATATAACTAAAATTACATTTGTAATTTCAGTTGATATGATATGTAAGTGCACTGTAATTTTGATAAAAATAAAATGTAAGTAAATATGTATTTGTTATTTTCTTTAAAATATAAAATTACAGTCCTATATAACTAAAATTACATTTGTAAATTTAGGTAATATGACATGTAAGTGCACTGTAATTTTGATAAAAAAATAATGTGTAAGTAAATATGTATTTATTATTTCCTTTTATAGTCTGTTGGATGCAAATCTAATGGTAGAAAAAATCTGGGTGATTTTTTTTTTTAGAAATCACCCGACAAATGGATAGACAGTCCCTTACCAAAACAAAAAATTTTACGCTGTCGTATTGAAGGTTTGGACACATGCATGAAGTATTAAATGTAGGCAAAACAAAAAAAATCAATTACACAGATTACGTGTAAATTGCAAGACGAATGTTTTAAGCCTAATTGCGCCATGATTTAACAATGTGGTGCTATAGTAAACACTTGCTAATGACAGATTAATTAGGATTAATAAATTCGTCTCGCAGTTTCCTGACGGAATATATGATTTGTTTGTTATTAGACTATGTTTAGTACTTTAAATGTGTGTCCGTATATTCGATGTGACAATAATTAAACCCAAAAATTTTCCCAACTAAATAAGGCCTTGAATTCAGACAGAGCAATTGGCACGGATGCAGGGACTGTTAATATGTTTTGGAAACAGTTCGAACTTCACATTAGTCTAAAACATTAATAATGTCACAAATAAACAGCACCTCGATGGCTTTTTTTTTTCTTAAATATAGTAACGGATCGGCTATAATTATGGCGACAGATTTTTCCCACAAACGCAGTCGAATTTTCAGTCTTAGGATTGGCATGAAGATTCGTGCTAACGGGGCATCAGCACACACGCTTTGCTGTGATTGGTTCTGACACGCCATAGATGCATACTGATATGCTTTTTAAACTTTGTTGTTTTTGTAAATTATATATTTATACAAATTTACATAGTAGTCACACCTCACTTACACACTATTTACATATGTAATTTTAGTATTTACATATGTAATTTTAAGACTTACATATGTAATTTTGAGACTTACATTGTAAATACACTAAAATTACATATGTAATTTAGTGACTTACAATGTAAATATATGCCGACTATTTTTTGGTGAAAAATATGGCGCCATAAATATAGCTAGTCCCTGTAGTAATGGTTGATATATATCATTCCTCGTGAATTAATCGGAATTATTGACAGTGTACTGGTTGCTAGCCCGAATTAAAGACCTTGTTTATGTCAACTTATCTCTCTCTCTATATATATATAGACCTAATTGGCAATTAATTAACTTATCAAAACTTGCAGGCCCAGGCGATTCATCGGTTCAATATTTGCTTAAGCAAAGTAGTTGAATGCATCTATAATTTACTGGAGTTTCGATCGACGTTCTGAGTAAATAATGTCCTCCCCATTATTTGTCGGCACCCTAGTTTTGCTCGTCGACAGTACTGCAAGAGCCCCTGTCAGAAAAGGCATGCAGATGAGCAGACCTCTCCAGTTATATATATGCCGGCTAAGCTAGCGTCCCCATGTAATCCATGAAACTAATTGCATGTTTTACTGACGTTAATTACAGATCAAAGACAATTATCTAGTTGATGAGGGTTAATGATTTGTTTATATATAATGTCCTCGTTCTTATTTAGTAATCTATACTGTCAATCTTTTTCTATATGAGGGGTTAGTTTGATCACAAATAAGACAAAACTATCTTAATTAAGCCAGGTTTAAAATAGATTAACTATCGCTTCGGGCTTTAAAAACTATGTTTACCTTCTTCTATTTCATTAATTACACCAATGTTTTAAGTTATTTATTAAGTTAATTTCTTGAGTAAATAATTTGCGGAAATAATATGTTTAAAAGACCTAAACCAGACATAGTGTTAGGGGATGTTTGGTTCATGGTCACACTTCTATATTTTTAGGTACCACAGTTTGTTAGACATGTGTTTGGTTTATTGTCGCAATTGTGGCTTGCCACACTTTTCAATAACATTGTCCCACAAGTCATAGACTCAATTTTTTTTGCCAACTTTATCACACTTTTGTGGCATAGCAATTTATCCACCAGATTTTTGTGGCTACCACAACTTGCCTAACCTTAATTGTTGTAAAGTGTGACCAGCAACCAAACACATGTTTAATGTGGTTACGAATTGACTCACTTTTAAAATTTTCATACGCATTATAATTTTATTGGTTCTCCGTCTGTTTTATAAATATATGACACAATTGACTCATGAGCGTTTGACCATTCAACTTATTCTAAAATTTTAATTAGTGTAAATATAAAAATTATGTCATATTTAAAGTGTCTTTAATGATAAAAACAAGTAAAAAAATACATAATCCTTATGGACAGTTAAGACAGCTGGTCAATATATCCGCAAGTAAACAACATCATAAATTTAAAAATAGACAATACTCCCTTCATTCAAAGAAAAAAGGTTCCTAGTTATAAATTTGGATAGACAGTCTAGAACTTTTTTTTTTTAAAGATGGTGTACATTGTAATTAAAAATTCCAATATGTAAAGGTGAAATTGCATCTTATATATAGCCATGTTAGGTATAAGGAAAACGAGGATAATATTAGGTGGATGATATAGATTGTGCATATATGCTCATGTTTGGGGGGGTGATCGATTTTGCTTGACATGCAGATAGCTAGCTAGGCGTGCTTGACTCTGGTTTGATGCTAGATTAGTATCTACCTATATAGGTTTCTGTACATGTTGAATGCATGATTGATCTCCACAATAATGTGCATGCATATTATTGTCCGTACAGGTCGCATATGTTTGTCCTCACTCCTCAAGCGTACAATAACATACATATTAATTTGTCCATGAAAATCCAATGCATAAGCACTGGATGATGCAAGACCAAAAAAAGGTCCAATCATACATATCCCTGCGCACAAACAAAGTTAATTAACACAGAAGAAAACGTAACACCAACCCAAGAAAGGATGATTCACTGGTGGAAAAACCATCTTTGCTCGGTCAACTAAAATCCACAATAGTCCCGGTTCGAATAGGAACCGGGACTAAAGATTATTTTTAGTCCCGGTTAAAAAAATTTTGATCTTTAGTCCCGGTTGGTAACACCAACCGGGACTAAAGATCATTTTTAGTCCCGGTTCAAAAAGTTATTGGACCGAGTTAGACCCTAATTCTTTTTTAGTCCCGGTTGGTATAAACAACCGGGATCCATTTTTAGTCCCGGTTGTTTATACCAACCGGGACTAAAAAAGAATTAGGCCGAGCTGGCGCCACTAAAGATGCCTGGCCGCCTCGGTCTCTCCCCCTTTCCATCCTTATCCATCCCTCCTCCATCCCTTCTCCTCTCCCATTCCTCTCCCTTCTTCTCTCTTCCTCCCCTCCTCCCCTTCTTCTTCTCCTTCCCTCTCCTTCCTCCTCCTCTCCTCTACTCCGTCTTCCATCAGCCGGCCGGCGGCGGGCGGCGTGGTCGCGAAGGGGAGGCGCGGCGGGCAGGAGGCCGGCGGCGGCGGCGCTGCCGCGCGGTGGCGCGGCGCGGCCGCGCGCGTGGAGGCGGGCGGCGGGCGGCGGCGGCGGCGCGGACGCGCGCGGGAGGCGGCCGCGCGCGTGGAGGCGGCCGCGCGCGTTGAGGTGGGCGGCGGGCGGCGGCGGCGGCGATGAAGCGAGCCGGCCGCACTGCGGCCGTGTGGCAGCGACGGAGCGAGGCAGCCGCGCGGTCGGGTGCGGCGGCGGAGCGAGGCCGCCGTGCGGCGGACGGGTGGCGGTGGCGGCCGGTGGGGCCTCGCCCGGCGGCGGCGGAGCGAGGCGGGCGCGCGGCCGTGCGGCGGTGGCCGGTGGGGCTGTGCCCGGCGGTGGCTGGCAGGTGGCCGGCGGCCGGCGGCAGCAGCAACCCATTTGCACATTTGTGTGGATAGTTTTGTGATTCATTGCACGTTTGTATGGATCTGTGATGTATGTGATATGTTTGTAATTTTTTAGGATTTGTGATGTATTTGATTTGTGTGTATAAGTAACTTTAAGATTTGGAATGTTACTTTGATTTGGGGTTTGGGTTTGATTTGGGATATATATCCCACTCGATTCGGGAGAAAAAAAAAAGAAAAGGGGACCATCTCACTGCCGCTTCCCTCTTTTTAGTCCCGGTTGGTGTTATCAACCGGGACTAAAGATCCCCTCTCTTTAGTCCCGGTTGATAACACCAACCGGGACTAAAGATCGATCTTTAGTCCCGGGTATTTGAACCGGGACTAAAGATAGCGATCTTTAGTCCCGGATTCGTAGTCCCGGTTGGAAAACCGGGACTACAGGGGGGTTGCAAACCGGGAGTAAAAAACGTTTCTCCACCAGTGATTATTCGCTCCGTAAAGGCCAACAAATAATTAAGTGGTTGTTTTCCAAATAAATGCCACTCATTTCAAATGCAAAAGTGCAAAAGTAAATTGGATTGCCGACCAAATTAAATTAAAAGAGCTTTGAGATTGTATATATACGTTGTTGCTGCGAATATTTAATGAACCGCGTCCGCGTGTGACAAATTAACCGGGGACAGGGACAGGAATGCCCAGATGCCAATCGCGTGATCCCAAAGAGAGTGACTGTAATTACTAATTTCCTCCTTGAACTGCTATCTCCGTTATTTTTTATTTGAAGTTACTAGGTGATTCCCCGTACTTTGCTGCGTATGCAATTCTTAATTTTTTTTGACAATCAATCTAGAAGTAAAAAGAAAAAAAATAAAACATTAGGGTTTATCTATCAAATGATACCGGTGCTTTAGTCTTAAACACATTAATAATATTGTAAAAGTGATAGATATATTTATTAAAATATTGTGCAAATGATATGAGGGATGATGATTAAGATATGTTTGCATGTTGATTTGTAGAATTAAATAAATTATAGATGATGTTATATGCTTGCATGAGGTCAAATATGTAATTATTGCTATTGGTCAATGATGTGGCATGGTTGCATGTTGAGTTTTAGCCTTAGTGGGTTTTAACTTTATAGAAAGTATAGATAGGCATCGACGCGGTCTCTATTCTTTTGGAAAACTATTTATAAAAATTATTACAATATAACTATATGAAATATTTTTTTCACGATGAATAATCTATTAATAACAATTTTTACATATCAATCCAATTCCTATTGTTTCTGTCTATATTAACAGTTTAAGATTTTGTGGTTTGGCTGCATAGATATTCTATGACATCATCAAATTATCTAAGTATATTTTGAGAGGAAAATAGTCTATGTATATATATATGAGAATGTAGGCATTATTAGTTATTATTAACTGCTTTCTCCAATCTCATAGAATTAATTGATAAGTTAAAGGGAGCGCTGTCGTGCATGAAAATGAGATTAATAGATATATTTTTACGTACACTTACATTGTAATTACAATGTAAATATCAAAACTTACACGGTAATTACACTATAAGTTTTTGTTTATACATTAACTTTTAAATTATTTTGAAAGGAAAGTGGAGGTACTAAAGAGGGGCTTAGTATGAAGGTTAAATTTGACCTATGCCTTTGTAAATTTGCCACATTGAAAAAATGGCATTGCTATACATGAAATTGGCTAGGTGATACTAAAATTTTGTAAAATTCTAATCATACCGTACGTAAAGCTTTGAAGGTGTTTTTGGAAGGTGATGACTGATGAGTACCTGGGATCAAATTAACCCTAGCCAATAGCTTACTCCCTTGGCAACTGTCCGCCAACTGAGCAACCCATATTGTTCTCGTAATTTTTTAATACATAATGAATAATAGAATTAGAATTAAAAATAATTGAGTGCCTACTTTTTTTAATTAAAAACACAGTACAAACATTGGTGCTCACAATACGCGCACGCTCACCACTATAAACGTACACGCATATCCTACCCCTATGAGCACCTTCGAAAGACTATACCTCCGTAAGACTGGGCAAGCAAATCTCGAGATGATGAAGTCACGACAGATGCCTCGTTGTTGACGTGTACATCGTCAACCATTGAAAAAATAACTATCACGAGTGCCTCGCTGTTCACAGGTACGTCACCTACCACTGAAAGAATAAGTAGCCGTCTCGTTGTTAACGGGTACATCGCCTACCACTGAAAAAATAATTAGCCATAAATGCGAGCACCTGTGTTAAATCTAGAATTTAAACATGGGTGAGCTGGTTCCACCACAAGAAACCTAATCAGTTGAGTTACGCTCACTTCGCAATTGATTGCTTTTTTCAAAGAGAAGCAGCATACTTACATATACATATAGGAGACATAGCAATCACATAGGGAAAAAAAAGGACTGAAATCAAGTCGAAATGTGACACCATATTTCTAGCAAAACTGATATATATTATTAGAAATAACTAAAGTTATACTGTTAATACTGAGATCCCAAACAACTAAATTAATTAATTCAATTAATTCCTATTTGCCAAAGCCAAGTGTGTCGACAGTCGACGAGTAGTAAGCGTGTGTCGACAAGCTTGCATGAAAAGGTGCATGGCGGACGTCGATCATATATAGTACCTTCTTTCCTAAATATTTTTCCTAAATATTTAACGCTGTGGATCTTTTTAAACATGTTTGACCGCTCGTCTTATTTAAAAACTTTTGTGAAATGTGTAAAACTATATGTATATATAAAAGTATATTTATTAACAATAAATCAAATGATAGAAAAAGAATTAATAAGACAAATAGTCAAACATTTTTAAAAAAAACAACGGCGTCAAATATTTTGAGATGCAGGGAGTACTAACATCACGCAAACCGCAAACACGAGTCGTTTTTGGATTTGACCACTCACGCATGTAGGGGGGCCAGCTTCTATGTAGGAAGAAAAGGAGGGGCATTGCATTTGCATGGACGGATCGGAGCTTGAGGTGAGAGGTGATGCGTCGGCTTCTTGTCGATCGATCTGTCTGCAGGCGCCTGCCATTCATGATCCATAACCCTCACACGTTTACATCTGTGAAAATTTAAATATGAACAACCACAAATGATCCTTTTTTAGATTGTGCAAATAACAAAGATTTTTAAATCTCTCCAGATATAACTGTTTTAGGATGGTCTAATTATTTGCTCCCATCCCATGTACACTACTATTATAACTCTATTTAATTTGCCTGCTATATATATTTGTTGTTTGAGAAGGCCAACCTTTTAACGTCTTAGGCTGTACATGTTCGCTGGAATGGGTTGGGAACCCATCCCGTGCACAGAAAAACGGAGCGGTCCATTAGCACGTTTTTAATTAAGTATTAGCTATTTTTTTTTTCAAAAATGAATCAATATGATTTTTTTAACCAACTTTCGTATAGAAACTTTAAAAAAAAACGCACCGTTTAGTAGTTTGGGAAATGTACGCACGGAAAATGAGGTGGAAGGAGTTGGGAACCAGGACATACGAATAGAGCCTTAGCCAGCGGTTACAGCTCCTTTGAAACGGAGAGATTTTTATACTAGCAATTAAATGCATTTTTTCATGTTAAAAATCCTAAGAAATCAACTGCATACCATTAGAGCTTTTAACATCCATGTCATAAGTCCACAAAATCACAGTGAAAACAATATATCCATGCATCACAATCTCAATTAGAACCTCGCAGTGGTCCATATATATATTAATCTCGAACACTTGGAGTGCACGCTTTAAGTAATTAATTTTTTCCTCTTAATTAAGAAATATCAAGATCGGTAGGCCACAGTACCCTTGACCTGTGCAACTGTTTTGCTATCGACAAGAGATCATCTTTTTCGTCCCGTTTATGACAAGATCCTTTTTCTGCTGATCAAGGACCACGACGAAATTCGCCACTGTTTTTGTCGACCCCCATCTAGACCTTTCCGCAGATGCTTTAATTTAGGCCTTCTTTTTTATTTTCTTTTTTACTTTTCAAATATGCCCCAGTTCCAGTTCCTGCATATTTTATATGCATGCCAACGTGTGGCTACGTGTGCACGCACGTCAGCCAATTCACTATAGCTGATGCAAAAACGATCAGTTTCACACACTTTCCCGTTCTCAAAATGAGATGGTGACCCATAACAAGACAGCTTAACCTCTAACGAGCTAAAAACCTCGTAAAACCAGGATGGATTGTTAACCTCGTGAGCTAACTGGTTAGTAAAGTTTAGCTCACTTATGACTACTACGAGTTCGAGTTAATCTGAGCTAAGCTTTTAACAAACCAATCTATTTTTTAAAAGAAAAGTATTGTTTTACTCAGCATCTATATACTGGATATATGAAACATTTTAAATTAGGAATTTAATTATTCTCTCAGATAATCTAATCTGAAATTTGCTCCTATATGAAGATTTAAACTCATATCCTAGCTTAGATTATACTCAATTCACTGCAACTACTGTACTATGTGTCCTTTCACAGTACCAATCTAATTAATAAGTCACAAGTTTGGAGTATTTTTTCCATCCCTAGTATGACAGATGGATCGTGTCTCGATCGACATGTTAACAGGAGCACCGGCCGGCACCGGCAGCACGTACTACTGGTCAAAAAGCGGCTTCCGTGAAATGGAAATGACAGGACCATGATGAACACACATATATACACATGTGTGCACAACCAGATCTATAGCTATTGTGATGCCATGCATGCACACAAATTAAACCATTTATGTTTGATTGGTTGATCACTGGATTAATCATTTTACCAGCTGTTGCAAAACACAGCAGAAAGAGAGACGCAACACGCATGCAGGGAGATCCATGGAGAGAGAGAGAGAGAGAGAGAGAGAGAGAGAGAGAGAGAGAGAGAGACGCTTCAGTAGTCTAGTCTAGTCGATTTCTGAATATGCATTCGGAATTTTGGATCGGATCAATTGTGCAACAGCTGCGATAGGTTACGCCTTCTTCTTCCAGCTATATATGTATCGAGCCGTCAGAAGTACTGCAAGTAGCAGCTACTGTATTCTCCTTTATAACGAAAAACAAAGTGTATTGCAACTGTAACGCATTTGGTCGTTGTCATTGAGTGATTTGATGGGTATTATTAGGTTAAAAGTAACTGGCAAGTTATTCTATCAAATATCTCTGGTACTTCACTATATCATGATTAATACATTGAAAGATTTCAACCGTGATTACAGACACACTGAGGAGTGACTATTTATATGTGTATAGATCCCACTCATTTAAATAATTATGATGGTCACGTTAGACACTAGACAGTATGTTACCCGGGATACGTACCCACAGCAACCGTATCTTAACCTTTAGTCATTTTGTACGAGCAGCTATATAGGTATATATAACTTCCTTAATTGTATTCAAATTTTAAGATGGTTGAATTAATCAAACGACTAATGAATATAAGGGTTCCTATGTAGTACACCCTCCCCATGCATGTGGTTGTAAGCAATTTGCTGTGAACACAAGGACAAATATATGTTGCTACCTATATAAATCTAGAGTTCAATTAGCTACTAGATCTCTCATTAGCCTGGCCCCACAATATGCATGCTCCACCTGAAACATGAAAAATTCTTCACTGTACGTAATTAACAAGTAATCCATGCCATGGCAGCATGATCTGGCCCCAAATTAATAGATGAGAATATAATAGCTGTTGCCATCCATGGAGATTATGATCGGATCTAGCTAGCTGACCCTAAGATTAGAGAGTACACACACCATCTAATTGAGATGGAGAGGTCACCAAATAGTTGATAATCGGCGACAGCGACTCCACCCATTGCATTCAGCCGACTATTCCACTCATGCATGCATACTACGTTAGTACGTTCCTAGATCGTATACTATACTACATCCATGCTCAATTGGCACTAGTTAATTATTACTCAATTAAGCACAGTAATTAATTAATCACTTGCGACATCGAGCTATCGAAGCAAAAATAGCTAAAATTTAATTTAGGACGAAGTAATAAGTGGTTTAACTTGTGCGGGCACGCATCTTGTATATACCTAGGTATAGCTAGGCAATAGTATATGCGTGCGTATATTTGTAGGTCGAATTCATTCATTGCCACGAGAAATATAATGAAATGAAATTAAAGATGCTGATCAGCAAAAGCTGATTAATATATAGTCGGCCAATAATTAAGAGGGTCGCTATATTGATCGACGACGACGAGGCAATGCAGCTTATAGCTAGCCTGCATTGCAAGCAGCAGTTGATCTTGATCAGTGACTTTGATATGTATTTCCTCCGTCCAAAAAAAACACAACTTATAGAGTTTAAATTTTTTCACACAAGACCAACTTCTACCATCCAACCTACCCTCAACACGTAAAACGAAAAGTTTTATCTCTTTAATACCCTTTACCTACCTATCAGTCTTACTATTTTTATTAAGATTAAGGGCATTTTAATCATTCTCCATCTCCACTAATTCTACCCTAAAATGTTAGGAATGGATTTTTTATGGGACGGAGAGAATACCATACTAATATATGGATTTTTTAAGACTCGTCTCCATAGTTAGTTAAGCAGCCGCAGACCACAGTCCATGTGGGCCGTCCGATCGGTAAGGGATGCCGGAAACGCGCGGCCCATATACTGATCGAAAAGCTTGAAGATGGCCCATCAAGCGCGCCTGGTTCAGCAAATCTGTCCGTCAGCTTGGGCTTAATATCCGACGATGTCATCTCAGGTGGAAAAAGTCCATTTCGACTCCCTCAATTTTCAGTCGAGTTTCATTCGCATCTCTCTCAATCGCAAAACCAGAAATAGATCATCCGAGTCCATGATTTGCATATAGTCTACACAAAGTGTTAAAAAGAACCGTTAAAAGTATATTCGTGTAGAATTAAGTTCTTCAATCATCACAACTATAGAAAGCGATATGTTCAGATATAATACAGCTAATTAATTAGTTGACAAACTATACAGCCAGATAATCTCGAGCCATCCATGCAGGTCCACTCGTGATCAAATTTATCGATGCTAAGCAAGCATGCATATATATGAACAGAAAACTAATCCAATTATCTAAGCTTTACATCCAAATCCAGAACGGATTGATGGCAAAAAAAAAAAATGAAGAAGCGCAAGAAAAAAGAGTAATTAATTAGCTTCCCCCCATAGACTTTGGCGACCTCGAGGCAGGCCCTCTCGATTGGTTAATTAGCAGCGCTTTTGTTGCCTCCAATCCAAAAGCTGGAAGTAGAGTTGCAAAGGGATAGATGCTGCGTGTCTGTAGACTCGTGCCCACGCACATCGATCGATCGATTAATTAGCACACATTTCCTGATCTGCACACACGTATAAATTTGTTACAACATTTATGTGCGAATAAATCATCCGTTGATCTGAAACGACGACATCTGTCCTATTATATATCCCAACAGTAAGCACCCAATTCAACTCCGGCCATGGCCACTAAATGATTCTGTTATGATAATGTATGTAAACAATAGAATCTGATGGACTATTTTGAAAATATTGAGTGGATTTCTTTATGGTGGGAACATGTCAAGTGCAGTAATAGCAGACTCAAAAAAAAAAAGTCAAGTGCAATTGAGGCCTGTACATTGAACTTTTTTGAAGTTCAATTAGGGAAAACGCTACTGTATACGTACACGTACAAACATCAACAAAAAAAAAGGGACGGAACCAACAAAAAAAACTGAAAATTGGAATTGGATCAGCAGTGATATTAATATGCGTTAGAAGTTGATCCGGACAAGAAGGGTGAACATTAAAAGGAACTAAAATTAATCATGCTGATGCTAGCAATATTGATGTAGTGAGGAAATGAGATCATGTGACGTACGTCACCTGACCTTTTGTCACCAACATGTGGCCTCCTAGCAAGCTAGACCCGCATATCAGTGACATATATAAAGCCTTCCTTCTGTTCCCTTGCTTCTGTTCTTCGGGTTCGGTTTCTTTTTGTCGGGGTTCAGCCCTTTACTTAGTTTTAGTTTCAGTTACCTAGTTCTCTTCCTCAGAAAAAATTCCAAGACTATCACGTTATGTTGACGTTGTAATCAATGCTTCTTCTAATATGTTGACGTGCAAAGCTTTTGCGTATTTGTTTTAAAAAAATTGACACAAAGTAACCTAAAGTTGCAAGAGAGGTTCCGCGTCCGTGTAGTGAGATATATAGTGAGTTGACTATGTATAGACGTATAGAAGAGCTCCTAGGTTTCAGTCTCATATTTCACATGTTGTTTTCGTGAAAAGAAAATTGTGCGACTTTTGTGGCACTAAGATAATCGAGACTAAAGTTTGGAAGTGTATAACTTTTTAAATTGTGTGATTCTTGCAATTATAACTTTTTATTTATGAATACCATAGTAGAAAATAACTAAATATAATATAAACTCAGGACATCTACAACTTTGTATTTAATAATTTTTAAGTTCAAAGGTATTAAATTAATATAATAGAAAGTGATGGAATGAAAGGTTAATTCTAATATTCTAGATATATAATCTATTATATTATTAAAGGAATAGAAAAAGAAGCCTCCACGTTCGCTCTCATGGCCTAGAAATTCTTACATTAATCGGAAAAAAGAAAAAGCAGAGTCCATATAGAAATAAAATTTAGAAATAGTTGAAATTTAGAATTAAAAAATAAGGAATATTAGAAAAGGAGACTAGAGTCCATATAGAAATACAATTAGGAAATAACTGAAATTCGGAATTAAAAATAAGGAATATTAGAAGTAGAGTATATAGTCCATATAGAAATACGATTAGGAAATAATAGAAATTCGGAATTAAAAAATAAGGAATATTAGAAGTAGAGTATAGAGTCCATATAGGAATTTAAAACTAACTAAAATTCAGAATAAACATAATAAAATTAAAAGTAGAGTTTTGAGTCCGTATAAAAATACAATTTACAAATAACTAAAATTCGAAATTAAGAAAAACATGGGAAGAAGAGTTTAAAGTTAATATAGGAATACAATTTAGAAGTAACTGAAATTCGAAATTAAAAATCAAAGAATATTGAAATTGAGTTTAGAGTCCAATAGAAATACAATTAGAAATAATAAAAATTTGAAATAAAAATAAATAATATTGGAATAAGAGCCTAGAGTCTATATAGAAATACAATTTACAGAAAATTCGGAATTAAAAAAAGTAAAAGACGAGTCTAGAGTCCATATAGAAATATATATAATTTACAAATAACTAAAATTTGATATTAAAAATAATTAATAACTAACACGTATATAAAATATAATATGAATAGTACACATTTGTAGTTTTGTAAAGTTATTGCAAAATTTAAAATTATGATGTCATTTTAATATATTTGAATAATATAATGAGAAAACATATATGTTATTATATGAGAGAAAATATAATGATGCTAGCCGCGCAATCTGCGCGGGCCACCATGCTAGTTTTTTTTAATTTTAAATTTTGGAGCTGTTATTAAAATTGTCTTATATGGCCTTTGTCTTGATAGATCCATGGAACAATCTACCTTCTTTATTCCAACATTACAGCAGTGGAATATATAGCACCAGTAAAGTGAGACGGATAATAATATTCTTTCTGGTCGTCGCTGAATTGACCACCAAAATAATCCCTATCTAATTAAGCTAGCTGAGTTTGGGAAGTAAGGTATCAACCAGAAGCCACAATTGTCGCCTCCACTATACCTGAGAAAACGACGTTGCTGCCAGCTGCTGCCTGCATACATACGATCACGTCACGGCCATAGATCATCATCTGGGAGTAACAACTGCACTCGTCATCGATCGATTGACTCGAGAGATATATTCCGATCGATCGAAGAAAGGAAACTATAAGAAAAAGGGGGGAAATAATTCCAGCTTTTGCTTGAATTGTTCTTGGCTTTTTCCCCCAAAAGTCCAATGTACGTACTATGTAGATAGCGTACTATATGCGCCGGCCAAATTAAACAAGAAAAAACCTTAAATTAGCTCGATGGAGAGAGAGACGAGAAGATTGCTAGGTATGATCAGGTAGCTGCTTGTCCACACCGCTGTTCCATCGGCGGCGAGGTCCGGCGACGATGGATCGACGTCCGATCATGATCCGACGGCGGGCAGCGTGAGGAAGAGAACAAATTAACGAGGCGCCGCATTTAAAAAAGCTAGAGGAGACGAGGACGTCGTTTGTGATTTGGTGGTCCTCGATCGATCGCGTTGCAAATATGGATGCAATTTGTTTGGAGCTAGAGAGGTCAAGAGATTCGGTTTCGCAGACTGCAGTGTATTCCCACCGCCGGTGACGGACGCCGGCCAGCTAGCTAGCTAGTCAGCGGTCGTCGTCGTCGTCGTCTTCTACCTCCGGCCGCGAGACCGACTGACCTGACCGATCGATCGATCGGGATCGTCCAGTAGTGATCTCGATGAACTCCTGATCGAGAGAGAGAGCCAAGTACGTCTTCTCTCTGCTGCATTGTTGCCTCGATTGAATCTAATGCAGAATTGCGTGCAGATGCATGCACCGATGGCCTCATTTAATTTCATGGCAACTTTGATGGATCACAGAAAGAAGGAAAGAAGGATCATTACGTATGCATACAAAACGCATAAACTACATTACTTTCTGGTGAGAAACTGACAACTGAAAACTGCAAGAGCATTAGCTAGCTAGATTACGTGGCGGGTCAAATTAGATAATGGAGATAATAAGGTCTATCCTCTCTTTTTACATGTTACCTCAATAATTATAAAAATATTTTGAAAGAATTGACAAGATTACTACAAAATATATCTACACAACATGTAATTCCAAACTAGAAGTCTAGAACTAGTACATGTACATTTATATAATTATATTGTTATAACTTGCAAAAGTGATATATTTAATAAAAAATGTAAAACCACCCGATAATTAACATTCTACCCATGAGTGATTTTGTTGAGAATGCCCACACCCTCCTACTGAGTTTTCTTGGAAAACCATCCCGTTACACATGTGCTTAACCAAATCAGAGTGTTATTGTTGATGCAGAGTAACCATAGGCTAAGTTAGTTAAGTCAATTTGCATTAAACTTATTTTTCATATCTCATAGAATTTATTTATGCATATCGTGAAACTTAGGGCAACAATATTTAAGCTCTCATTAGCAATTCTATTTGTAGAATCTCCAAGAAAAGTACGTCAACAATATACTCCTATAAATATTTAATTTTCATAAAAAAACACATTGATGATTTAATTTATAAAAACATGTTGATTCAGTTAAGCACGTACACACTCGGGTGGTTTTTGCAACAAAAAGTGTAAGGGTGGGTATTTGCAACAAAATGACTTATGCAGTGGAATATCAAACTTCAAGTGATTTATTTAAACATGTATGATTATATAGTGGCACATTACATAATATTAATCTATATTGTTAATTTTTTATAATTATTTCCATAAATCATTTATATGGTAGTTTTTTTTACAAATTTCCTTAATATTTAAACATGTATAATTGTATAGTGGCACATTACATTCTCTATTGCTAATTTTTTTAATTATTTTCATTAATAAATTGACATAAAAAACGATAGAAAATTCTTTCAACCTCACAAGAGAAAAAAAAAACACTTCCTCCGAGGCAATGTTGATCATCGGTGTGCAAACAACTAACAACTGCCATCCATTTACGACAATTTCTTTCATGAGCGCGACTGCTCGTCCCAAGTGTGATTGATTGCGTTGGAGGGAACATTTCTCATTTCAACTGAAAAATAATTAAAGCTAATATAGCTGCCAAACCGGCTGGTCTGGCCTTTTTCAGGCAGCCGTAATAACATCTGGTCTGCGATCGTTGAGCAAGAAAACCAGCTGAACGCAATCCATAAATACACACAGTCACACTAGTTAATTTGCACGTTCTTACTAATTAACTAGATGAATACCCCGCCGTGTTGCTGTAAAAAATTAAGTTGCTTAATATGTACAAATAATATGTAATACGATTATCAAAACTAAAACAAATTACAATTTTGAGCCTAAAAATAATTAAGATTGCATGATTTTATGAGAGAAGAAGAAGAGACAATTTAAACCATAGATGTATCATCTAGGGGGCTAAAAATAATTGAGGTGATGTGGCTTAATGAGAGAAGAGAGAAATAGCATTAACTATACTTAGTGGGATGAACTATATAAGTATGTGGATTACTGTTCATATGACAGCCAGAGAGAAGTTTCACACGTTCCTTAATTACAGTGGCTGCTGGAGTATGTAGCCAGCAGGCAATAATGCGTACGCGCGGCGCACGTTTAGAAATTGCGCAATGATCAGAATGTCTCATCAAACCAAACTAATCTGTGCACTGCATGCATACAGGGGTCGGTGCCAAATTATAAGCTGCAATATGCCATCAGTGTCGTGTCAAGTTCACTAATGCAGAAACAGTTTCTCCATACCGTTAGATTGCATTCTCACAGTCAGGTGTAGCACCTGCCTACACCCAGGAGTACTGCTTAAAACAGCGATTTTCCCATGCGCGTTCAATCCAACCGCATGCGAAAAATAAAATTGAATTTTTCGCATGCCGAGCGTTATGTCCTCCGATTTCAAAAAATATTTTTGGCCAAGAAAAATAAAAATTTCAAAACGAAGATAATGTGAGTTCATCTATATATTAACCCACGCTTTACAGATAGAAACGAAATTCCTAACCTCACGAAATTTATGTGTAAAATTAATACACCCATATTATTGTTACACATGATTTTAGCCATGCATATGGTATGTAGAATCGTACCCATAAATTCCTGCATGTTCACAAATAGCATTAATGTAGGGTACTAATCAATCACTTATTATTTAAATTTGAGTAAATTTCATAATACTCCGCCTATTATGGTCCAAGTTACAATAAACCATAGGGATTTTGGCACATGGCATATAACCTCGGGTATTATGGTTCTAAAGTTTCACAAAACCACGCCGTTAGCAATTTGACATACTCCAATGTTAAAATTTAAAAGGCTATGCTTATATCAATGTAGCATTCATATGATGGATATAGAACTCATAAATTTAAGATGTAATTATAGAACTCGAAAGTGTAGTAGATTAAATTCAAAATGATTAATAGTATGATTTTTCAAAACTTTATGCCATAATACTTATGGTTATATGCCACGTGCCAAAATACATGTAATTAGGTGCTTAGCGGCTCTCCCCAAGCTTGTTGACAAGCTGGGGACCAACCTAGGGATGGCACGTGACCCTTCTCAAAATGATGGTCTACAATACAGCCCCTCGCGTCGTCCACACGCGGACGACACAGCGGCGAACCCTAGCTCCCCTCCGCCACCACCCTCCCCCATCTGCCCCGCCCCGCCACCATCGGGAATTGCGCGGCCCGCCAGGATGGTGGTGGCGGGGTCAACCCCCCCACCCCCGGAGCACCCCGCGTCTGGTGTGAGGAGCCAGAAAGGTGCGCGTGGCAAGCCGCGTTGTGGTGCGGCTCGAGGCAACGACTCCACAGCACCGCCGTGGCCGAATCTACCCTCCCCCCCCTAGCTGCTGGATCTGGCGCCACCACTGCCGGATCTGGCCAGAGGGGACGGCACAACAAGACGATGGTGGCAGCAGACTGTGGCGGAGGCCGGTGGCTTGTTGCACGCGCGGGTGATAGAGCAGGGGCAGGGGAGGCCGGTGCATCGCATGCAGACACGACTGGTGGTGGTGGTGGCGGAGGCCAACGCAGCGCAAGGAGGCGCAGCTGGCGGCGACGGAGTCCCAACGGTTGTCCGGTGTGGAGAGCAGAAGGCCGCGTTGAAGCACGCTGAGACTGACCTATAGGAGGCGTAGGTGTAGCGGTGTCCATGCGCCGATGGAGGATGGATGGTGGTTGGAGAAATGGAGCGTTAGCTTTCAATCGGCAGGTGGTCGAATGGCGGGTGTAAACGTAGCCTGGTCTTGGCAGAGCTGGCAACGATAGTGCTTTGGGCATCGTCTTCCCTCTTGGGGGCGTTGTTGAGTCGTCCCCTCTCCTCTTGTAGGGCTATCAAGTCAAAACCCTGTCTTGGTTCTCCTTGAGATCTCGATGGACGGCGATGGCAGTGTCATCGTCGTTCCTCTCCCTGGAGACGTTGTCTAGGAAGCCCCCCTTGCCAAAACTTTTCTCAGACAACTAATGCAAGCTTACTCTAGATGCCTTGTCCTCTTGTGGCGGTGCCCTAACTTATGCAAGTTGACCACGTTAGAGGGCCTTAGGAGGGAGAGCAGTTTGTCCATTCTTCTTTCTCACTCTCTCCCCCTCAATCCCAAAGATGTGGCTAAAGTTGAGTTTGGTGCTCAGTTGTTAGGGCTTAGTTTTGGGCGTTCTCGGCTATAATTCCCTTGTTGGTTTAGCAGCGGCTGATCCAGTGCTAAGCCTTCTCCCTGGCTATGTGTAGGTGGCATGGGTGCATGGTGGTGGATTTTTTCCTCATTCCTGGCTATTGCCTTCTAGGGCTCTAACCTTGTAATTTTTTATCTATTGCCTTCCACTAGCTGGTGCTGATCGTTCAAAAAAAAATCTCAACATGCATGGACAGATTCCCATGGGGACCTCGGAGGAGCCCAAGGCCGGCGTCCTGATGAAAGAGGTTGTAGCACATAACTCAGCTTGACTCGAGGTCCCTGATGCATTCCATCTATTAGTGACAAGGCATTTGTCTACCTTGGGGCAAGGTGCGTGAAAAACAGGGTGGCAACTATTATGCCTGACGCTCGTCACTTTGCCCTTTGTTTGGCCCTTTGTTTGCCCTGACAAGGGGGTGTGAAACCAAGGGATGCGGTTGACTACCAAGCCCCCACCAAGGCCACCTCTTTTACCATCCTTTACCAGATACCTACATACGGGCCCTACTAACAAGACGGCACGGTAATCCCTATTTACGCTTGACTACATGGATCGAGGAGGGGGGGTGGGGTGACAGGCTCTCGCTATGCCTCATTCCCACTGGGCCCTATTCGGGCCTGCCCCAAGGCCGGTAGAGCGCGCGAGAAGGAGGGTTGATGACAAGACTTCCCATACCAAATCCCTGTAAAGTTAACCCCTTCCTCGAATTTCGGTCATGTGGTGTCCCTCCGAAAAAGTATAAGAGGATAACCGAGACCAATTGGATGAGGGGGTTGGAACCTAGAGAGAAACACTTAGATACATACCTTGAAATTCCTTGGAAAATCCAGAAGAGAAAGAAAGATAAACTATTTTAAGTAGCTGATATACTTGTAAGATCCTTTGTAACTCTTTCTTGCTCATTTGTTTCCGCATTCAGCAGGGACCCGGCTCCCCGTCACATGTGCCTAGATAACCTTTTGGCCGAACTCGCAGAAGGGGGTCTCGTTGAATCCCGCCATTGGCGCACACACGCTGATAAAGGGAGTATCGAACTCTCCATAATTTTACATAATGAAATATGCATGATATATATTGTGCGAAAGCCAAAACCAGGTCGGGTTGACAATAGCTAGCGGTCGTTTTATATATATGTGTTGGTTATCGGCTGTGACCAAGTTAAAATATTCGTATTTGTAAGTATTTGAATTTAAATTTAAAATATTCTAGACGTTTATTGTCAGCTAGCTGGTTACCAGGTAAAAACAAACTGTGTTGTGCAGTTAATTCCACCGGATTCAGACTTTACTTTTTCTTATTTTGAAAAAACCTTGACCAGAACATGCATGGTTGTAACCCAATTGAACTAGCTTTTCTTGTTGAAAACTCTTCGACCCATCATTCCATTGTCCAAATTACATGCCCCTGAGTTTTTTTTTTCAGTACTTTGGTGTATACAATTGGTCCTCTCTAGTCTTACATGTGGATCACGCATTCAGGCATTAATTAGCAGGTAGCAGTATAGCACCACAAGTGCTTTCCGATATAAATTAAAATCATCAAACAAATTTATTACATATATTTGAAAAAAAGGTTCAGATGAATATATATCTGTGGTTTGTGTTATATTAGGACTAAATAATTAATTATGAGAAGTAGAACTGAGAAATTTCACCCGAATTTTTGTTTTCATTTTGTATTTAGATGTCTTTCTTAGTATATACTCCCTCCGGTTATAAATATTTGATGCAATTGATTTGTAACATATAAAATAGTACAGATATAAAAATATAATTCATGTTTAGAGTAACTTTAATAATAAAATAAGTCATAACAATATATATATAACATATGTATAAATTATTTTAAATAAGAGGAGTGATCCAACTTTACAGTCAAAGTCGAATGGCATCAAATAAATGATCGGAGCGTTTCTTAAAAAGGTTTCCATATGATAAATAATGGCTATCTACCTAAATGATGCTTGTGTTGTAGTGGGATAACACTCTGCCTAAGTTAATACTCCTAAATACTCATAGGTATCTAGCTAAATTAAGGGTCTGTTTAGTTCACGAAAAGAAAATTTTTGAGTGTCACATCGAATGTTTGACGGGATGTCGGAAGGGGTTTTCGGACACGAATGAAAAAACTAATTTCATAACTCGCCTGGAAACCGCAAGACGAATCTTTTGAGCCTAATTAATCCGTCATTAGCACATGTGGATTACTGTAGCACTTATGGCTAACCATGGACTAATTAGGCTCAAAAGATTCGTCTCACGATTTTCTCTCTAACTGTGCAATTAGTTTTTTTAATCTATATTTAATGCTCTATTCATGTGTCCAAATATTCGATGGGATGTTTTTGCGAAAAAAATTTGGGTAACTAAACCAGGCCTAAGTTTGGAGTACCTCCTTGGAGAACGTGTTATACCACCCTGGACGTACGGACCGTGTACAGTATAGAAAATTCTTAACCTAAAAGGCATTCTAATTTCTGAAGGCAAACACAAATCGCATCATGGTTGAATACAACTCTCCCATTGTAAAAAATGCGCACCGTTTAGCCTTTTTTTTAAGTATCAATTCGAGCTATGAGTTTGACCATAATTTAATTTAGAGAAAATTCCTAGCATGCTAATGAAATTCCAGTGGATTCCTTTCATGCCTTCTGATAAGTTTAATTTGCTTAGTATCTTATATATTCCCTCGAACTTTGCTTCTGATTCCTTCCATACACATTTCATTAGTTGACAGTTTAATAGCTTTATAAAAGTCAAATATACCCAAAGGCTTGGAAAGAATATGTATAAATTCATGGATCGAGTCTGTGTTGCTAGCTGGAGCTAAGGTATATTTACTCATGATTAATTAAGTTTATTTTTTTAAGTAATGAAAAAGAAAGTGTACTGTATATCTATATTAAAAGGAGGGTATCTACCATGCATATATTTTTGGCGCTATATATAGCAAATTTGGCACTTGATTTATTTTGTTACATAAGTAAAATGGTATACTAGTCTCATTGCTATACTATATAACATCTACAAAATGCTATGCGTACCTTTTTGTGAATATATGTTAAACTTTTTATATAATACAGCCTCATATATATGATTATCATAGTTAATGTAGTCGCATACAACAAACTCACATATTATTTTACTGTAGACTTTACATATCCCTACATTCGAGCTTCTATGTTCAACAGAAAAAATCAACATTTTTCACAGCTATTAAACAGTCAACTAATTAATAGTCAAATGATGGAATAAGTGTAGAAGAGATTAAAACCAAAATTAGAGGGCATACAAAGGAATGACAAAACTCATGGGCATGGGCATGAAAGGGATCTGCTGAAATTTCAGGTACATAATTTCTTTCTCTTTTAAAAGAGAATAATTAATTAAGTTTATAAAATCCAATAAATAATTACTTTAAGGTTATATCTACTTATATCATTTTTATATGTATTCACATTAAGTAACTAAAGTCAATGATAATCAAAGTTTTAAAAGTTTAACCAGAATTTGTTTGAAACCTTAAGAATTTAGTTGTGACATGAGGGAGTCTTACGATATTATCTTTGATCTCATTAAATTCCTATTAATTAAAAGGTCATTTGCGTGTGCATAATATTATTAGCATGAGGATTTAAACCCTGTTAGATGGAGTTACGCATCCATGACTTCACCACCACATCGCCGGTGCTTTCCCTATTACACATGTAGATTGATCCATCCGTATACCGTTGAACTATAGCCCATTAATAGTAAGAATCAAGAGAAAAATATGCTAAGACGAACTTGTCTATCGATGGTACGTTCTCATACAAAAATTAAAGTGTGGATTATTATTCTCCGAGCTACGACTCGATCGATCCCGTGGAGTAAAATTGACGACGACTTGATCATACGCTAACAGTGCATTTAATGCTAGTATATAATTAACCTAAACGGGTATAGACCCGACCCGCTATGGAACCGTATATATATATGCAGCGGAGCACGAGGAAAACACAAACACACAGCGACCACGAGACCTAGCTAGCTTAGCTCGCTCGCTCTCAGCTCCGGCCAGCCACGTCCACACCGGCCGTCGTCCCTGATCGATCGGATTCCGGCGACATGGAGATCCCGCCGCCGTCAGCTGGTGGTGGCGGAGGCGGCGGCAAGCCCGACCGGAAGACGACGGAGCGCATCCGCCGCGAGCAGATGAACAAGCTCTACTCCCACCTCGACTCCCTCGTCCGCTCCGCTCCCCCCACAGTTAATTCCATTCCTGCACATTCAATTCACCATCAACTCATCTAGAGGATATTTGATTAAATTTGACACGAAATAGAAAATTTATTGTCGAATTTGGATATTGTTGCGATCGTGTTTTAATCTAAAAGAAGTTACCAACGGTTGATACCAGAGTATACGCGAGATTGCAGTAAATTAGACGGGAGATAGCTAGATATATGATGTGATGTGATGTGAGCAGGGTGGGGCGGCGGCGACGACGAGGCCGGACAGGTTGGGGGTGGCGGCGGAGTACATAAGGCAGACGCAGGAGAGGGTGGACATGCTGAGGGAGAAGAAGAGGGAGCTCACCGGCGGCGGCTCCTCGTCGTCGTCCGGCGCCGGGGCGGCCACCGCCACGCCGGAGGTGGAGGTGCAGCACTTGGGGTCCGGCCTGCACGCCATCCTCGTCACCGGCGCGCCGCCCACCGACGGCGCCTCCTTCCACCGCGCCGTCTGCGCCGTCGAGGACGCCGGCGGCCAGGTGCAGAACGCGCACTTCTCCGTCGCCGGCGCCAAGGCCGTCTACACCATCCACGCCATGGTCAGCGATCCATCTGATCTTCCTACACATGCAGCTCAATTACCAACCAATATTAATTGCAATTAATTAGGGATAAATGGTTGCTAATGATCTTGCTTTTGCAGATTGGAGATGGATATGGAGGCATTGACAGGGTGGTGCAGAGATTAAAGGAAGCAATACGGAGCAACTAATCAAGGATTCAAGGTTGCTATGCATGCATGCATGCAATCTTGTGATGATGAAATTCCTACGCCAGCTACAAGATGGTCATAACCTACATATTTCGATTCAAAACCTAATTAAATAGCCTGCCAAAATTTCACTCAAACACCTTTGAATTCAAAGCGGACCAACACTAGCAATGGAGTGCTAGTTTGTCTTCATGCATGCGATACATGAACTTAACTATATATATAGAGCTTTGAATTAATCCTAATAACTCGTGCGTTGACTTGCTATCTGACACGGCCAAAGTCAATGCGGCGATGATCAAGCTATCCAGCTGCTCTCTTGGTGCAGCAGCAGCTGGTATATTGTTTGGAGTGTGATATGGAGAAATGGACTAGTTCGTCGCTAGCTACAGAGTTACACGTACACTGCACTACTGGAGTGAGAAAGGCAGAGAGATCCATTTCGATCGATGTTTGACTCTGACGCGGTAAAACATTTACGCTAGCTATGATATGACTGTATATCAAATTAATTATGTTGTCATATCATATCGTGTGTATCAGGTGTGTTAATTTGAGCATTGCACGTGGATAATAACAGCTGATTTGCATGCACTAGCTGATCTTGCTTATTTTATAGCTTGGTGTTGATCAATTAATCATTAATTATGCTTTAGCACCGCGTAGTGAGAATTTGAGTTGATCAGCTTTGTCGGATATGATGATGGGTGTGTCGTTGTTCAATCTCCATGGCTATGCAGTATATGTATAATAAAACTATAAATGAATGACTATATACAGGAATATATTACATATATATAATTGTATTCAATTAACCAGAATTAGATTGTTTGAACTAGATGTCAAATAATTAATGGGAACAAAGGTGCAGTTTGGTATCATCCCTCGAAGGAATATCCCATTGTTTCGCTTACGTATAATCCAAAGAGTTTTCAAAAAAAATAACAAGAGCAAAAAGAAATTTGACTTCTATATATAAGTTGTCAAAAAAATCAAAGTTTATTTATAACTTGAGTTGTTGGATTTGAATATACATATTTGTGGAGTAATATATCACGTATTAATCTATTTTGTTAAAAAAATTGATTTTTTTATAACAATTTTGATGGTATGAGAAAAGTAACGGGACATCTCTCTTGAGTGATGAAAGTGAAGTACATGAGTTTTCCTGATCATTGCATATACAAATTCCACAAATGTTTCATTTTTTTTCATAATTGAACAGACCCATTTTCAGTTAACGATCTTAACGAAGGAGAAATTTTTAAGTATTATGGAAATATATTTATTGTTGTATATTTAATGTAAAACTCATGTGTTCCATATAGGACCTTAAGGGGAAATATACGGTGGAAATTAAAACACAGCTTGAGCGAAAAACTTGAGAACTTTTTTATAAAATTGTTGTAAACTAAAAAAAACTCATATAGGGAATTTGATATTAGCTAGACAACCATACAAAAGTTCAAAGATCAACCTGACATCCTTTTGTAAGACATAAATTTACAAAAAAAAAAAACACTACTGGCCTGTCTTTTTCTTCCCTATTTGATAATTTCATATATATGTCATAAGTGGAGGGGGCATTAATTTCCTTTTAAATTTCATATAGTTGTCTAATACTTCCTCCATTTTGTATTATAAGTAATTTTGACTTTTTCTAGTCAAACTTTTGTAAGTTTGATCAAATTTATAGAAAAATATAGGAATTAACATTTTTAACACAAAAAAAATATATTATAAAAATATATTTAATGTAACATTTAATGAAACCAATTTAATATTGTATATGTTGCTAATTTTCTATTAACTTAATCAAACCTAAAGAAGTTTTTTTTTTCTCCAGAAGATACCTTTATTAATTAATTACTACCGTGAAACCGTCAAATTAACATACATATTGTTTTATATATTATCTAATTCATTTTTTTTCTTAGATCATATCAGTCCTCAATCTCTTTGCTTGAGAAATTACAGAAATCGCTCTAGTCGATAAGTTAAATGCAACGTAACAACATGAATTCAACTGGATAATTAATAAACAAAAAAAAGGACAATAAGGACAATAAAGTAATAAACTGGATAATCCCCTGCAGGCGCACCCGCTGCAGCACAAGGGCAGCTGCCTATCGCCGGCGCGCCGCTGTACGTTGGTCCGGAGCAATTGGGGTGAGCTACTGAGCTCGTCGATCACCACACCTACCCTGTTGGTTGTTCAATAAATCGAGCCGATGCTTCAAATCTAACAATAAAAACTCCAAACAGAAATAGATCATATATAGAACCAATCTTTAGCGATCGAGTTGCGACATTTATCACATTATATTGGAAGAATTAAACATAACATAATTACACATAGAAGAGCGCGCCATAGGCCGAGGCCACTGTCGCCACTCCACGTGGTGGAGAAGCCCACCTGCCCACGTCGATTTGAAGCAACCGACACCTCACCGTTTATCAAGCGGGAGTCTTGAACTCAAGAAAAGCATCCATCTATTCACACCCGATCTCGTGGAGACTTGATCTCGCCTCCCCAAGCTCGTGGCAGCATGATCCAGTGAGTCTCCAGCTCCAAATGATCAACTCCAGAGAGCAGGTGAGGGAGCCAACGCTTCTTACCGTGGTGAAGTCCGCTGTCCCGCCGTCGAGCGGGCCCCTCGAGCTCGAACAAGTGGTGGGTCTAGTCACTTCAAACCTCATGGTGGTTCGATTCTGAGCTCTAGACGGCTAGATCCGGGGCAAGAGATTTTGAGTGGGGAGATAGAAGCAAGAGATGGGGGAGAGAGCGAGTACTTTACTTTTTAATTCTTGATCCGGCTCGGTGATTTCTTAGGTCATCTAAAATATAGCATTGATAGTGTTTTTTCCCTATGCTAGATTGTTACAGGAATCGGCACCGCCTATCTAGAGAGCATGCATGGTTAGGTGGATGGAAACCGTATCTGCGCCAGCTTTTGTTTAACTGGCACTAATAGAATATCACATTTTAACATCCTTTATTAAAAAAATAGAGTATTACATTTAATGTGTTCTATAGAAGGGTATCTTCCTCTATCTCTCTATCCTTTTGTGGTGATCTTTTGCATAATTGGAGTGGACATGCATAATTATTCGAGGGAAATGTACTAGGAGTCTAGGAGAAAATACAAATTAAGGCCAACTGATTGGAGGAACTAACTAGGAAGATGCCATTTATTTACACCCTCCGTTTTTTAAATAGATGACGTTGTTGACTTTTTCTCACATGTTTAACCATTCGTCTTATTCAAAAAATTTACGTAATTATAATTTGTTTTGTTATGAGTTGTTTTATCACTCATAGTACTTTAAGTGTACCACACTCTCGGATAGCCCACAGCCTCTCTTTAAGTGAATACCGCCCATGGCCAGAAATTGATTTATATCTTATACATTTGTATAAAATTTTTGAATAAGATGATTGGTCAAACATGTGAGAAAAAGTTAACGACGTTATCTATTAAAAAATGGAGATAGTATCTAATTATCCAGCAACCAAAGTGTGTACTACATGTGACGAAAGTGGTTTGCTCTCTGAATGACATCAGCACAAAGACGACAATTCAACTCTTACGACTAACTGTCAAATCCACTCGTTAAAGAAAGAAAATAAAAACAGAGCCGTTTTATTCAGAGAGTTTCAGTTGATGAGACATTGAGACTGTATAATCTTCACAAGCATCTGGTGAACTCGTGCAACAACCCTAATCAACAATAGGACGATCCTGGTCCATCGGAAACACCAAACAAGGATCTTTGAGAATTTGGGAAAGATCAGCATTCTCTGTTTTTGTACACTTCGATTCTGTTAACCGTTTTCTACTAGATAAAAAGGGAATTATATTGATACTCATAATAAGTAGTACATTCTTGAGAAATTATTTTGTTCTACATAGAAAAGTAACTAACTTAGCATGCCAAACATGAGTGTTTTAACCGAATCCTTTGTGGCCCGTACGACAAACCCTGCAGTGACTTTTCTGCAAACGCAATTATATTAACCAGTATGCATGCATGGTTTCGCCTTTTTTTTAATTTGCTCATTGATTTTTGTTTTCTTAACTACTACTTCCGTTTCATAATGTAAGTCATTATAGTATTTTTCACATTCATATTGTTGTTAATGAATTTATATAGATATATATGTCTAGATTCATTAACATTAATATGAATGTAGGAAATGCTAGAATGACTTACATTGTGAAACGGATGGAGTACTATTTTTTTATTCATATTTATTCCCTCTGTTTTAAATAATACTAGGAGCCACTCCCTTTGCTTTTACTTAAAAAAGTCTGCACGAGCATGAATCGAAACAGTTTCTACCAAATTCCCAGCTAGAATATTCTGCGTCCAAAATTGATTGTATGCATGCAGTATAAGTCTGAAGAGAGCTTAATATAATGTACCCCTGTCGGTTTACATGCATGTTTTTGCCGGCTTGTACTTAAACGAACGCATGCGTGTGTGTGTCTGTCTGTCTGTCTATATATATATATATATATATATATATATATATATATATATATATATATATATATATAGAGAGAGAGAGAGAGAGTAACAGTATATATATATATACTGTATATATATATATACAGTGTATATATATATATATATATATATATATATATATATATATATATATATATATATATATATATAGAGAGAGAGAGAGAGTAACAGTTAAAATTCCATATTAACAACCAGCGTATACAGTTAAAAAAAAGACTATATATATATATATATATAGTCTTTTTTTTAACTGTATACGCTGGTTGTTAATATGGAATTTTAACTGTTACTATATACGAAAAAACTGTTACTATTGACCAGTAAAATTCTAACTTTAACCACCAATAGATTTGAAATGGTTAAACCGTGATATATACGAAAGTTCCGCAAGGATGTAACATATACAGTACTTCATTGCGAAAGGGCCTGTAGCCTAGTGGTTATAAGAGCTTCAGTAGCACCTGAGGTCCTGGGTTCGACTCCCCACGGGAGCGAATTTTCTAGGATTTAACGGCGTTATGCTTTCAGTGGGCATTAATCTTGCTACCGATGTGCATGTTATGTACTCCCTTTGATTTTATTTATTTGAGGCTTAACCAATATTCTCTCCGTCCCAAAATGTAACAACTTTTAGTCATCAGGATTTATCCTAAAATATAACAACTTCTCCACCACATTCTCTTCCCAACCAATCACAACCATCCACCATTCACTTTTCCCACCTACCTCCACTACTCATCCAATCATAACCCTCCACCACTCACTTATACCTACTTTCTTAATAATCATGTCCAATCCTAAAACTTCTTATATTTTGGAATGAAGGGAGTATCATATAAGAGAAGGAAGGAGAAAGTATATGCTAGTGATGCTAGCCATATAAGGTTGTGTTTTTTCTCCTTTCTTTCCCAACTCACCTCCTACTTTTAGCACACACGTTTTTCAAACTGCTAAACGGTATGTTTTTTAAAAAATATATATAAGTTATTTTAAAACATCATATTAATTATTTTTAAAAATTTTTAAGCTAATACTTAATTAATCACATGTTAATGGGTAATACCAGATAGAAGTAGAAGGTAGCATAAGACCATCATCTTTTTCCCTTTCACTTTATTATAGTTTTTCTAAAAGTGTCCCGTGAATCACATGCGCATATATAGCTTGCATAGTTACACAACATATGCCTCCTTTAAATGCCGGAGCTACCAAAATGGGCTCATAATAGCCTGAAATTAAGTAGTCCCTTCACCGACAAAACACTAGTTACTACTGTATCATCAACAACGACCTGAATTTACAATAGGGGAAAAACAGCTTGAATATAAGCTGAAATAAGTTGAACCCATACCATCGTCGCTAGTGAAGAGTTTGGTTGCAGATAATTAGTTATGCTTAGTATAAAATGCAAAAATCCATCTGATCTATAACAACAGGTAAATAAATCACATCTCTAATTTATTTACCCATGCTGGTCCTTTCAGAAATAATATTTAAATACTTTGAAAGTTGCGTTGAAGACAGTCGGGATATTAAGGTTCAACTTTACTTCTTTTTTCATCAATTAGTTTATGCAATTCTGCCCAATGATATTGTTACCAGTAAATTTTACAGACAGTAGCCAACACTGTGGATTTATTTATTCCATAACCCCATGAGAGAGATGTGATAATATGCACACACTACTAATTCAGTACAGTGATTTAATATCACTTATATCTGATCATATCTTGGATGTCATGTAGAATACCAAGTCTAATGCAAAATCTATTTTCTTTTTTTTTCACCATTAAATCTTTCACCAAATCATAAAAAATCTTATGTGGCGGCTAGCTCATTTAATCCTATGTAAAACATCTTAGGTCGAGTATTAGGACTGTGCCAACAGAAATACTATGTGCTAGCCCAGCTTTCAGGGGCCCAACAATCAGCAAAGTAACTCTGCCCTTCGGAAAATTAAAGGCAGCCACACAGACACACAGTGATATCCCAGCAAATGCACGACGGATCACATGGAGTTTCAGCACCAGGGCCAATCACATCTTGCGCAAGTACAGCCGTTGCTGGTATCTTCAACCATTCCTCTATTATCTCCTGGCCTGGTCCTGCTCAGCTGCAACTGTAACGGTTAGTTCAGTCTCATATGCACGTATGGTTTCAGAGAGTTCGACTGTTCCAGAAATTAAGGGCAATAGACAGTTGGATGCAGGCTACTAGACATTACCTGGTAATTTTCTGCCTTTTTTGTGGTCATTGTAAGTAATTCTTGACAGGAGATCACACATGCATAGCTCCATTTCATCTGCAATGTCAGACGCTGTCAAGATTAAGGAGTAGGAATTTTGTTTATAGGAGGGACGAAAATGTGAGTGATGGGTAGCATGATGAAATCACAGGTGCGATATTGATGAATGACTGCAGCAGCATTACACCAATTGCTATATATATTTTTTATTTAACAGCAGCAAGGTCTGTTTGTAACTAAAACGGAACAGTTTTAATTAAAAAAAAACTAACAGCAAAAGGTCTACAGCATACCAAGTAAACTAACGATAGCTAGAAGCAACCAGAAAGATCAGAAAAACCAGAAAACTTTGCAGCACAATTCTGTAATATAATGTGCTTATAATGTATAGCATGAAAGACTGCGGCACGAATCAGTTCCAAGAAACTTACAAGAATTAACAAGCGGAAATAGACCAAAGCATGCTTGTTACGCAAATACAATTGTAAAATCAAATTTGGTGCTTCCACATAACAACTGGGCCAGGGAATCTTACCATACCTGTGCTTTCATTAAATTGAGAAATTCAATTTTGCCACCACAGCATGAAATCCAGCTCGAGGCATGGTTAAGTGTACTGAGTAGGTGGCAAGCACCGATCCCCATTAAATCAGCAGACTTTCGGGGAGGAAATCCATTCTGCATGGAAAGAAGACTGCCCAATATTCATGGAAGCTAAAAGTGACATGGCCTCGCTCTAACCTACAAATTTGGACACAGATTTGAGTTAAAGAACTCACAATGGAAGCTTCATCATGTGAATTGAAAGCAAGCAGATCACCGTCATGCTGAACTAGCTGGACGAATCAAACCATTAAATGATAGACAACTACTAACAGTGTCAAAGGAACTGTAGAGCATCTTTCGCATGTATATATAGGTGCACAAAGGCAATTCAGTTCATCAGCTCAAGCACCTCAACCAGTTCAGTCATCCATTCTGTCTTCTCTGCAGATACTGAGAGCCAAGATGAGTGCCAAGGTTCTTCTGATCAGTGCTGTCCTGGTGGGGCTCCTTTCTCTGAGCTCATGCAGGAGCCTGGGAGAGTTGTCTGAACAGAAGACCTACTCTTCTACTCCTCAGTGTATTTTTCTATCCCCATACCTTCTGTGCAATACGCCATTATTATATTGTATCGATCGTGGTTGATGTGACGATGTTAAAGAAAACTGCATATAGCATCTAGTTAGTTAATGCAAATACAAAATAACTAAATTATGCAGAGCAACTAAGAAAGTAGTGCTAACTCACTGTTAACTAGGATTTTCTATAAGGTACGGTATATCACATTTGTCTGACCATATTACAGGACAGCAAGGATATGCCATACTGTTTTTTATGTCTTTCAGAATTCACAGTTACAACAGATGTGATATTGTATATGTTACCAGATGGTGGCTCCCCAACTCCATCATATGGATCAGATGGTGGTTACAAACCAACACCAACCCCAACACCAGCTTATGGCTCTACACCAACACCATCTTATGGCACTACACCAACACCATCTTACGGAACTACACCAACACCATCTTACGGAACTACACCAACACCATCTTACGGCACTACACCAAGCACCCCCAGCACACCTGATGTCCCTGAAGTTCCGACAAAGCATGATTTCTGTGGATCCTGCGAGTAAGAGCCAGTATATGAGTTCACATTATCAAATATCACAAAGAACAAAGTCTAAAATGGTTTTACATTTTTCCTAAAATTACAGTTTCTGGAAGAACCACCCAGATGTTATCATCACAGCTATTGGGTCCCTTGGCAACATTGGCAAGACACTCGGTACTGCTTGCAGTTTGATCACTGGCAAGAAGCTAGAAAATCTTCATGATGCACTTTCAAACACTGGAACTGATGGTACTGATGCTCTGCTCCGTGAGGGAGCAGCTGCATACCTCAACTCCATTGTGAACAAGAAATTCCCTTTTACCACCCAACAGGTCAAGGATTGCATCGTCGTGGCCATGACCTCTGATGGCGCTGCTTCTTCCCAGGCTGAGATCTTCAAGAAGGCAAATGATTATCACTACAAGTACTAGTTCAAGAGGTGTTTCCTGGCTAAATTATTTGCTCCTATGTGTCCTCATTGATGTAATCTTGCTGTTTGATAAATCTATTGTATTCTTTTGGTTTGCAATGTAATATCACCATCTAAGATATTTGATTTTTATAACTCCATCACAGATGGCACTGCAAGATTTTGCTTTGGTGACCTATAAAAGTAAGCTACAACGTAGTCACAAGATCACACCATAACTACGAGATATTTGTGACTGCTGTAGCGCTGTCTGTTTCTTGGTTTTACACTGATAAAGAAGTGTAACAATAGCTGGGCCTAAAAGTACATAGCTGAGGAGTACCTCTGGTAGTCTGGTTCATTGATCTTGAAGAGTGAAACCTGTATCAGAAAATTCTAAAATTCTGATCTTTCCCAATATACCCAACAATAATTTGGCAGAGATAAATTACATTAACAAAACCAAAAACGAAAATAAGATGGCTAAAATTGAATGGAGAATGATATAGAAAAGTTATGACAAAAAGAAGGGTCACTTATTGAAGGAAAAGTTACTGGTGAATCGATGATGCTTTAGCATCAAGATGGATGATAGATTACTGACAGTAACTATGGGTCTGCTTGGTTTATAGCCAATGTAAACCTTACCAAAATATTGGCAAGCCAAAATATAGGCGCTACCAACATTTTGGTAAAGTTAGGGTGTTTGGTTTATTGCCAAAATTTTGGTAGAGCACTAGAGAATGGAAGCAAACCAAACACATCCAGTATATCCATGGAAGCAATACAATAAAACAATAACTTGTACTTATAAAAATACATGCATATTGGCATTGATAAATCATTTAAGCAAACTTTGCAGATTGCTCAGCTAATTGTTAATTTATTGATGAAATTGAAATGTGCACTTCTGTGTAGAATAGTCCTTCAAGTAACAGAATAAACAAGAACCTGCAAGGAGCGGAGCCAAGGATTGTCTTTGCAAGACAATGTTACGATTTACTTGGAAAAGACAAATTGCTCATCAATATCTTGGTAATGATTAACAGATCATGGTACCCAATGGAGTTATATTCAACAGGAACGTGAGATACTTCCTTAACAAGGTAACTGCAAAATCCTATATTTTCACTATAGACACTATTGCACTAGAATATTTTGTTAGAGAACACAAAAATGCTTTGCATGCCTTTGCTTTGTGACTGGATATGAAAACATTTGCTCTGCATGGACCAATTGTTCGACATCTTTATCATTTTTCTGTGGATTGAAGTAATTCCTCTGTTACAAGATACAATGGTAACAAAACGCCTGTTACATCAACAACAACAATGGAAGAATGGAACGTAATCGTATTAGAAACTACAAGTGGGCATTGTGAAAGGTAAACTGCGAGAAGAAGCCTTACAAGGTTTTCCTCCATCTTCCCATCTCTCTTGAATCAATGATTGTGCATTCCATTCCTCAAAATCAGAAGCATCAGCTGGATCCACCATCGAATTGCTCGCTTCTAATCAGTTTCAGTAGCATTGCCACTGGAGCACTTTCAGCTCTTATGATCCATATGCGACTCAAACCATTCGAAGATTTCCCCATTCTTGAGGCTGGTAAACTCATGGTAAGCATATGCAAGATTCAGCTCCTCCGTGACATGCCTCTCCAGCCGGAATTCCTCCGGCAAGATCTTCGCCTCCTCTGCCGCCTTCTTCCACGGCGTGCTCCTCCCGTCATTCTTCAGAAACCCCTTCTCATCCACGAACCCCTTCCGGCGAAGCACATCAACCAGCCCATCGGCGACGGCGAGGGTCAACCCAGGTATCCTCGCCGCCAAGAACTGGGTGCTCACGGCGAACTCGCCGCATTGGATCTCCCGGACGCTGACGCGGCTCCCCCTGAGCTTGCCCATGCTCGCCGCCACCTCCCGCGCCCTCTCGCCGTCCTTGGGCATTTGCACGAACAGCGCCGGCGGGTACCTCGCCGGGATCTCCTCCATCGTGGCGAACACGCCCTCGGCGATCATGATTGCGATGCTGCTGAACCTGACCCTCGCCGCCAGCGCGGAGAGGAAGTACCCGCCGGAAGAGGCGCCGATCCCGACGAGCGGGAGGCCGGCGAGCTGGTTGGGGTGCTTCTCCTTGACCCACCACTCGATGATGGACTCGACGGCGGCGAGCTCGCTCCCGTCCCCGGTGTCGAGGGACCAGCACTCCGCGCGGCTGGACACCGCGAGCACGGCGTACCCGCGGCGGAGCGCCTCGCGCGTGAAGCGGCGCTCCTCAGGGAGCCCCGCGCAGCGCGGGCACCCCGGCGAGGCGTCGAAGAAGTCGGTGGCGCGGATGGTGCATCCCGGGGCCACGAACACCGCGGCGCGCGGAGGCGTCGTCGTCGCCGGCAGCTGCCACAGCACCTCGTTTCCGCTCCTCCGCTCGACCCTCGCGTCGAGGCGGACGGCGGCGGCGGCGGAGGCAAGCTGCTCCGGGGCGGCGGGAGGAGCGCGCGGGAGGAGAAGGACGGTGGCGAGGAGGACCAGCGCGCAGCACGACGCAATCAGCGCAGCCGGCCTGCGGAGCTGCGGGATTCCGGAGAGGAAGGCGTCCATTTCGCCGGCGATTTTTGGCGGCGGCGGCGGCGGCGCTAATGGAGAGAGAGAGATCTTAAGCTCGGATGGATTAGAGCCCGAGATTAAAAGTTGACTTTTTCCACCCGTTGACTTCATCGGGAGGAGGAAGAACGAACGAACTCAAATGGGCCGTCATCTCCTCTACGCCTACTTGGGCGGCCCATAATAGTTATGGCCCGTACACGACTATGGAATAAGTTCACTTTTATTCAGGGTGTGTTTATTTCACGCTAAAATTGAAAATTTGGTTGAAATTGGAACGATGTGATGGAAAAGTTTAAAGTTTATGTGTGTAGGAAAGTTTTGATGTAATGGAAAAGTTAGAAGTTTGAAAAAAAAGTTTGGAACTAAACAAGGCCTCACTTAACTAGTGACAGCGCAAGGGATGAGTCATGAGACCTACCCCTAACTCCCAAGCCGGGGGAGGACAGTGCTGCCTCGGGCTCTAGGAGCGGTAGAAGGTGCAGCTGCTGGCATAGAGTTTGAGGGGGTTGCTAGTTGGCGCGCGCGCGCCAGCTGCTCCTGGCCCATCAGCCCCTTTTTCTTTTTTTCGTGATTTTTTTTTTGTTTTTCTTTTGCGATTTTTTTCGCTTTTTTTCCCTTTTTTTATTACTTTTTTTAATCTTTAGCACACTTATTTTTTAAAAAAAAAATGTTTTGAGTTGAAAGTTTTTAAATCTTGCTTTAAAAATTTTTAAATCTGAGTTGAAAGTTTTCAAATCTCGATTTGAAAGTTTTCAAATCTGGGTTGAAAGTTTTCAAATCTCGAGTTGAAAGTTTTCAAATCTGGGTTGAAAAATTTCAAATCTCAATTTGAAAGTTTTCAAATCTGAGATGAAAGTTTTTAAATCTCGAGTTGAAAAGTTTTCAAATCTGGGTTGAAAGTTTTCAAATCTCGAGTTGAAAGTTTTCAAATCTGGGTTGAAAATTTTCAAATCAGAGTTGAAAAGTTTTCAAGTCAGAGTTGAAAGTTTTCAAATCGGAGTTGAAAGTTTTCAAAATTTAAATCGTATGTCAAAAGTTTTCAAATGTAACTTAAAAATTTTCAATCTATTAGTAGAAAAATTCTCTCGAAAAAAGAAAAAATATTTCCTTAACTACCGTCATTTTTTTTAACTCTTCAATGAGTTAGTTACGTCTCTCCCTCACGTGCGCGTACGGCCATTGCTGAAGACACGTGGCGCGTACGGCTATTGCTGAAGACACGTGGCGCGTGCGCCAACTAGGTTTCCGGCACGTACGCGCGTATTAGGTTTCCTGGTTGGGTTCAGGTCCCTAGAGTTGGCATCAACTCCACCTGAATTTTGGCAAATCTCGGCCATCGTTTTATTCCAACGGTTGAGATCCTAATTGACT
The DNA here is from genome assembly GCA_000338895.3 of Oryza meridionalis. NCBI lineage: Eukaryota > Viridiplantae > Streptophyta > Magnoliopsida > Poales > Poaceae > Oryza > Oryza meridionalis. The sequence continues at coordinate 7,628,344 of CM002525.2, read as the reverse complement.
CTCTTTATTGATGTAGATTTGGAGCGAAATCGCTAATCAGCGAATAGTCGCGCGCCTCCCTTCCCGCGCGGCGCGGCCACGTGGCGCGCGCGGAGAGGGGGGCCGCCGTGTAACGCCCACGTGTAGCGGTTCTGTCCGTTTTTTTTTCCTTTTTTTTCTTTCGGTTTTCTGGTTTTTCCGTTATTTCTTTTCAGTTTTTTCTTTTCTTTTTTTTCACACTTTTGGTTTTTAACATATACGTATACCAACTTTGTATACGTACAAATACACTTTTGGTTTTTAACATATACGTATACCAACTTTGTATACGTACAAATACAAACTTTGTATACGCATATATAAACTTTGTTTAGTTCCAAAATAATTATTCAAACTTCCAACTTTTCCATCACATCAAAACTTTCCTACACACACAAACTTCCAACTTTTTTGTCACATCGTTCCAATTTCAACTAATCTTACAATTTTGGTGTGAACTAAACACAACCAAATTTAAAAGAAAATCAAGTTTACTTAGCCCCGAAGAGAATTCTTAGTGGTCATTGTTTCTCACAAGATGGAACGAACAAGAACACGGAGTGGATGATAATCTCCTGGTAGAGAGGGAGGGACAAATAGGTTGATAGATTCATCATGAATAAAACTTTACTGCATATGACAGCAACCAGAATAACCGGAACGGTTGCACATGCTTTTAAGTTAAGCCATAAACATTCAAATGTGTGCTGCTTTCATAAACTTGAATCAATCTCAAACATCTACAGCAAATGCAATAGCATACATGTCAAAATAGTACAGGTAATATCAAATGCAACATCCTGTGACAGAATAGTCAAATGCAACATCGTCTGTCAAAAACATCAGTTCGCTAGGTTTTATTGGTTTATCATTCAGTCCCACACGCTCTACCTCTCTAACTCACTTTCCTTGATCTCTGTATATGGGAGTATAGTTTGACAAAGACAAGCCCACGATGATCCATCCAGTAACAGGATCAGAACATGGAGCAGGAAAAAAAAGGTGAAGCCATTTAGATATTGAGCGCAATAATGTTGCATTGCTTCATCCATGGTTTATTATTACTTGTTCTTCAACAGGAAGGCTTCTCACGCTTTGATTGTTAGGAAAACAACGCTAGTAGAGCTACTCCAGGAGTGTCTTCCCTATCTTCACAGAAGGACATCAGTTTCATGCTAGCATATCTGAATCGAGTTGCTCAAGATTTGGAAATATTGTCTTCAACGTGGATGAATAGTTTGGAGCTTTTGCCTGCAAAAATGAAAAGACATAGGCAATGACAATTCAATCTCAACATAGCACTGGACAATAGTAAATATACATGGAATGTACATGCATTTCTTAAAAACCAACATAAATTATTTTGTCTAATCTGACTAGCATAACAGAGTTTATAGTACAGACTATTCAAGCTCAATAACATCCTAGCTATTTTGTTTGTACTTCGATAAACAAATTGTTGGTAGTTAAATTTCAACTGTAGCACGATTACAAAGATTCGTGGGAAATCAAGGATGAATGCAAATTCAAGCAATGACGACACTCTGATGTAACTTTCCATTCAAAATAAAATAAATGGAGTTGTTTGGAAGCCATTAAATTGATGAAAGGCTTTGACAGTTGATGAATCATATGTGGTTAAATTCATCACAAGCTGGGGAGCAAATATAGTAATACGATTGTGTTATCTTGGCCCTGCGTGGAGAAGGCTCCTTGCTTATTCCCAGTTCAGTTCATCTTTCAGATTATTACCAAATTTCAATTTACAAGAACAGTTGATGACAAACCACATAAGATTTGCAGTACTTACGCAAGGATTTCGCTCAAGATATATGGTAGTCAGCTTCTCCCGTGAACTAGCCAAAGCAGATTCTATCCCATCTAGTGATGGTATTTGGTTGTCATTCAACCACAAGTCCTCCAACCTGCATGGCCAGTGAGGATGGTACCGAAAGGAGTCAGAACCAATAATTTGGTTATGCTGTTTACATATTTTTGTCTCCGAGGGTGAGAAGCAATCTGCTAAGTGTAAACAGTGTTACCTGCTTAAGGTTTCAACATCTTCAATAACAGTTATCTTGTTGGATGAAACATCTAAAACACGAATGTTCTGCAAGGTGGAGAGACCCTCCATCTTTTGTATTCCATTATGACTGAGGTATAGTTCCTCTAATGCAATACATTCCTGAATAAGAGAACAATGGACTGGTTATCAAGTAGCACTTCACCAGAAAATCAGGGGATGCAAGAAAGTAATGTTACAGTACTTGTAACCCATTCATTGAAGTCAGTCTGTTGCTTTGCAAGCTTAATTTTTTTATTGATTTCAAACCACATAGGTTGATTGTCTTGATTCGATTTCTTCCCAGCCATAGCTCTTGCAGATTTGCCAAGGTTTCTAGATTTTCCATCACCTGAAATTCAGTAGATAAGTAAGAATACACGTACATAATGCATCATTATACATCAAATCTGACCAACTTGACTGGTTGGTTGGAGGTAACCTCCAATAAATACCAAAAGTTTACTCCAAACTGCTTACCCTCAATCTGTTGCTACCAAGTTCAAGAATTTGTAATGCATGGAAGTGTTCAAGTTCCTCCATCTTTGCAACTTCATTCTTTGAAACATAGAGTTCCTTCAGTGTGCTGGAAACCTTGGACAGCCCCTTTAAGGAAGATATCTCATTGAAAGATACATCAAAGACCAGAAGGCCTTTGAAGATGCTGGCATCAGGAATCGTTGTAAGTTTGTTATCTCTAAAGACCAATTCCTGTAACAGGGGATGCTTTTCAGATATTATTATCAAATTATTTTGACAGAACACATGAATAGTTCCGCGCAGTGACATTGGAGAAGTAGTGCCAACTACCAAGTTCATTCAAGAAAAAACTTTACACGATTAATCACTTTGAAACCGTGCAAAATGTATTTAGTATAACATGTTTGGGTCTGCTTGTATTTTCAGGATAGATGTAATGTGGGCAAGTCATTCAATTTCTAAACCATATAAATATTTTTTTTTCATAGATGCAGCTTACTCTAGCTACCTGTACTTGTTACTAGTTGAAACAAGAAAACATGGCCGAATTGATCACTTCAATAGTTCAATACGTATACGGTATACCTATTTACCTAAACAAATGTCTAAAGGCTCAATTTCTAGAGTTCTTTTCTGTAATTTCTAGAGTTCTTTTCTAACAGAAATCCTCTGTGTCATGATGTAACTGCAACAAAAAAAAGTTGTTGCTTTAATAAAAGAAATAGCAGAAATGGTTTACACAAGCTTATAATAATTGGATAAAAAAGAGCATTATTACGATCGTACGAGCCCCAAAGGAGTGGCGCAACCACACATTTCTATTTCTAAATCCCTAGATTCCCAAATAGAGAGACGGAAATCACCTGCAGGCCAGCGATGTCGGCCCAGGTGGAGAGGGGCGCGACGGCGGCGTCGTCGAGGAGGTTCTGGCGGAAGGAGAGCTTGCGGAGGCCCGGGAGGCGGCCGATGCGGGGGTCGACGGCGGCGAGGCGGTTCGCCGTGAGGTCGAGCTCCTCCAGGGTGGGCGGGATCTCCACCTCGCTCAGATCGTGCAGCTGGCAGCTCGTCAGGTCGAGGAACCGGTCCGCCTCCACCTCCATCGGCTCCGCCGCCGCCGCCGCCGCAGCCGCCGGCGCGTCCACCGGATCGCCGGACGCCATGGGGGTTTCCCCGACTTTCCAGAAGTTTCTGGAACAACGCCGCGGACTGAAGAAGGCGAGAAAGAAGCACACGCGACGCGAGAGCGAGCGAGAAAGAGAGAGATATTGCAAGTGGATGGGCCCTAGTTTGGGCTCGAAAGGCTAGGCCCAGTGGCCCATATCAGAATCTAATAAGAATAAGTCTACTTGACCTCCCTCAACTCATGCGCCAGTTAAAATGCACCCCCTAACCGCAAAACCGGGTATAACCCATCCTCTAACTCACAAAACCGTTGCAAATTGACTCCCCCGGCAGTTTTGGAGACGATTTCATCCTATGTGGCACTTACATGGCAGGTTGACTTGGTCTACATCCCATGTGGCATCGACGTGTCGCTTACGTGGCACTAGAATAAAAACAAACCAAAATAAAAATAAAATTTAGGCCACGTGTAAGTTACTCAACTCCTCCCTCTTCCCTCTTTATACTCGGCGTTGATCAAGATGGAGTGAGCATCGGGGCAGCGAGAGCTCGGCGGGAGCAGCAGGACGACAGGAGCGTGGAAGGGGGCACGAGAACTCGGTAGAGCGGTAGGAGCAGTAAGATGGCGGGGCGGGGCTCGAGGCAACAGAACAACGGGAACGGCGACACCTCCACATCCGCGCCCTCGCCGCCACCTCCACATCCACGCCCTCGCCGCTTCCTCCTCTCCTCTCCCTCCCCGCCGCGTTGATGGTGACGTCCAGGTTGATGGCGGTGTCGATGGTGTTGGTGTCGGCATCCAGGAGCTCGGCGGAGCGGTGGACCGGCGGGAGCTCGACGGGAGCAACAGGACGGTTGGAGTAGAGAGAGAGAAGAGGTGAGGAAGCCTCGCCGCCGCCTCCTCTCCTCTCTTTCTACCGCTGTCTCCCCTCCCGCGCCCCTCCGCCGGCACCTCATCCCTGTCTTTCCCTTCGCCCTCTTCTCCCTCCCCACCACCGCCTTCCCTCCCCCGCGTCCTCCTCCGCTGCCTCATCCCCGTCCTCGCCTCCTCCTCTCATCCCTCCCCACGGAGTGCGGAGCAGACACGACGAGGGGAGAGGTGGCCGCGCCGAGCTTCAGCGATCGGAGAGGAGAGCAGCGAAGTGGCGGGAGTGAAGCAGGGAGGTGGAGGAGACGTGTAGGTTGATGGAGGGGTGGTGATCCTCACTGGTGTCGAAATCCACGTTGTCGTTGGGGCAAGGGGTCAAGGTGGAGGCAGAGGACGAGGTCGGTGTTGGGAAGGAGAACAGAGGGAAGGAGGCGGCGGCATGGGGTCGGCAAGGACGGGAGGGTGCTGAGGTGGTATGCAGAGTCGTCCCCTTTGCCGAGATCGACGCAGCCGCGCTTGCACGCCGTCTACTGCGAAGAGCTCATCCGCCGGCCCAGCTGGCCTAGCCGTCGAACTCGGCGGCCTCTGCCGTTTGTCCTCGCCCTCTGCCGTGCTCTGTCTCGCCGCTACAGCCGCCATCCACTGCCGTCTGCCGGTCGTTGCCATCCACCTGAGAGAAAGAAAAGGTAGCTGACACGTGGGCCTAAAATTTTGTTTTTTTGTGTTTACTTACTGAATGTGGTCCCATTTATGTTTGTTTTAATTTTAGTGTCACGTAAGCGCTAAAGATCAAGTCAACCCACCACATAAGTGTCACGTAGGATGAAACCGCCTCCGGAACACCCGAGGAGTCGATTTGATATGGTTTTAAAAGTTGGGGATGAGTTATATCCGGTTTTGCGGTTGAGGGATGCGATTCAACCAGTATGAGTTGAGGGAAGCATATTCGAATCTAATAGAGTGAGGCCCAATAGGCCCAATAATAAACTGGGCTCTCCTCAAATTGGAGAGTCCACGAGAACCCTAAAACCCTCGTCTCTCTCTTCTCTCCCCTCTCCGGCCATGGCGTCGCGCCTCCGCTCCTTCTCCCGCCCCGCCGCCGCCGCGTTCCTCCGCTCCGCCGCGGGACGGAGCCCGGCAGCCTCGCTGCCCCGAGCCGTCGCTCCCATCACCAGGTAAAGCAGGCAGGGCTGAACCCCTCGCGCATTTTTTTTCTTTCCCCTTCGCTTGAGATTGAAATCTTGTGTGTGTTTGTGTGGGGGTGCAGGGCGGCGTCCGTGGGGCGGCTGGTGGGGCTCGCGAGGTCGCTGCAGCCGCTGCACAGTGCGGTGGCGGAGGCGCGGCTGACGTCGCGGCTCGGGGCGGAGGTGGCGCGGGCCGTGTCGCAGGGTACGCTCTGCAGCTCCTTCCCGGGAGTCTGAGTCTGATATCAAATCTAATCTTTGCATCGTTGTGACCGCCTGGTTGCTTTGCTTTGCTATGCCTTTTTTGTTCTAGTTCATCTTGTGCCTAGATTCGGCTGGGCTGATGTAATTGCTGTTGGATTATGCTTAGTTTTTGTCATCAATAAAATCTAATTCTTTGATCCTGAGTAACTGTTGGATATGGGATTAAATGTCTATCCCTGGCTCTGGCTTGTTGAAGCAAAGTTCTCTCAGTGCTCCACTGCTTCTGCAAACCTAACGATGTCATAAATTGGCGACGGAATTACTATGAAATATGGTGGCAACTGACAGGGTCACACTAGATAAGAAATGCTGGGATGATAACAACATGTAGGAGTATTTATTCATGCTCTTTATGCTGTCATTCTGTATCTGCAGGACATAATTGGTTTTCTGTTTGGAAGACCATTAAGGCCACCACTAGATCGATTGTACCAACACTTTTGTTGGACAGTGTATCCATCCTTAAGGCATATTGGAAATAAATACATTAGCGTCCCATGGATATAAGAATATTATGTTCATATGCCACTTTTTCCCCAGAAATGGCAACTTGTTAAGGTACCCAGTGTTCTCCATTTTCCATATGGGAAACATCAAACAAGAGAGCAAATTGTTAGGATACTTAAGCATGTTATTTGACAGTCAGTTTTGCTTCTTAATAGGGTGCCTAACATCCAGTTTTACATATATATATTCTGTTGTTGAACAGGAAATACCACATGCACAATATTATACTGTATCCATAACTTTGGGGAAAATGTTTTGTACTTGTTCTGTAGTGCTAGTCTACTGCTACTTCTACACTATATGAGATCTAAAGCAGTTCTACTTACTAGTATCTCTGTTTCAAAATGCTTCACATTTTTGGCTGCTACTATTCAATTTTTCAACATTATTTTATCAAGATATTTATTGAGAAAACAAATTATAAACGGATTTCAAATTAAGTTTCATGAAAAATGTAACGTAAAACCTTTTCATTTACCATAACTGAATAGTTTAAAAGATTAATGCTCAAACTTTTCAGGTTATCAAATGCAAAATATGCTCTACGCCTTCTGTTTTCCTTTCTTTTTTTTTTCGGATTACACATAGTGGGCTTAATGAACATTGTGCCAAGCTAAAGGCAAGATCCAGTAGAATAATCAATAGCATTACTCACCAGAAAAAGCCTGTTTCGAACTATAGCTAATATTCTAGCAATTTCCTTGCCCTTGGATTGCATTAATTTTTTACACTACATTTTGTTGGCACTACCAAATTTCAAGGGTGTTATTACACTGTAATAGATGGTGCCTAACGAACAACCACCAAGTATTGGTGTTATCAATATTTGGTTTGTTTTACAATACCAAAGCAAAGCAAACACCCCCTTCAATGATTTTATATTACCAAGTTTATCAGTGCTGATCTTTTTTCTGTCTTTTGCGCCATCACATTAAGCAACTTCTCCATAGCTGTAATACCCCATCTTTGGTGCAGATGTATGTAGATGTTTTTGCTGCAGGACAACCTGAAACTGATGATCTCCTGGATGTCTTGCAGAGACGGGTCTCAGCGTGCCTCGATAACGAAAGACGACACTCCGGTGCTGCCGCGCGCGGCAGACTTTCTAAGCCTTTTGTTTTCCTTCAATAATCGGTTTAATTAGTGTGGACTGCTGTATTATTCAGGGACATCCACAAATATGATTGTATGTGCCTATGACCACATCTTACCTGGAAGCAATTGATTTTTTTTTTTGTTTCTTTGCATTTCTTTTGAGTTAAAGTGTCCACTCAACAGGGTTATCTTTTGTAAAGAATCTGGTTGAATCAGCTGCTGCCTGTTTCGTCCATACCAGATCTAAACTTTATATTAGTCTGTGCTCATACATGTAGTTGCTGTCGTACTTTGGCATACAAATATATGTTTGATATTCCTCTCTTAAAACTTCAATTGCCGCGGCTACATGAGACACCATATAGAGTTTAATAATTCACAGGAATTGCAGATTACCAAGTGTATTAGAATCACCCGTCTACTTTATTTATCGAATTCTAGGTGGACAAGTACAATTAGATATATTATTATTAGCTGTATATTTACATGAAGATGCGCCCCCAAAATTAGCGTGTAGTTGGACGCTGAGGAGCCTATTACACTCATTAAGCTCAAGTAAAAGAGCAACAAAAGCCCATTAAAAAAAGCCTGAACATGAGGCCTACAGAGTTAAGTCAAAGGATGTGCCAAGTTCTACCTTAGATCCATATAATGATATAAACATATATAAGCCTATGCAATGCAACATTGCTATAGGACAAAAACAACATTGCTATAGGACAAAAACTACTTAGTTAATTAAACCATATAGCTACCTATATAATGTCCATAACTTATAAGCACTCTTCATTGGTCAAGCTAACATACAAGCTCAATTAGCCACCACAAAAGCATCAGCTATAGCTTGTTGTACACTTGTCCATGCAACTTCAACTACTAGCTATATCTACCTAGCTGATGACCATGCCGCCGGTGGCCTTGATGGAGCCCTCCGCCGTCGTCAAGTGTCTGCGGCTAGTGTTGGTCGGCTTGGGCGATCCAGGGGCGGCGGCGGCGGCGGAGAGCTTCCTGAGGATGTGTCTCATGGCGTCGGCCTGGAAGAGCGCCGGGTGCGTCCTCCCGAAGCCGTTGAAGCGCCTGCACACCGCCATGTGCGCCGCCAGCGCCGCCTCCCGCTCGCCGCCCTTCTTCTTGCCGGCCTCCTCCGCCACCGCCTCCGCGCACAGCCCGCACACCCACCGCCCCGAGAACCGCCGCCGCACCGCCCCGACGTACGCCGCCGTGCACTCCTCCGACATGCCGCAGCACTCGCACTCCGCCTCCTCCACCACCTGCTGCTCCTCCGCCGCCGGGATGCTCTCGCCGCCGCCGGTCATCGTCGCCAAAAGCTCCATCTCCTTGTGGTCATGGCCGTCGCTGCCGTGGAGCTCGTGCCGCTGCTTGTCGCCGCCGTGCCCGAGGTGGTTGCCGATGAACGTCGCCACGGCGGCCACCACCGCCGACGATGCTTCTCCATTGGGAGCCATGGACAGCTTAGCTTGCTTGCTGCTGATTTCTTCTTTGTTTGTGTTACTGTCAATTTGCTCGAGTGTCTCAGTGTGTGTTGCTTAGCTTAATTAAGTACTAGCTACTACGCCATGGGAGCTAATTTATAGAGCTTTTGTGTGTAGGCAAGCAGAAGAAGAAGAATCAAATTAAGGGAGCATGGACAGTGACATGAATCAGATCAGACCTTGTGATCAAAATTAAGGAGGAGATTGATTGGCCGGGTAAGCAGCAGCAGCACGCAGGATTTGGATTGTTTGATACGAGCAGAGATTAAAGTTTGTGGACAAGGTGCTCGCTGCGTGCTTATCAGCTTAACTAATTATTACGCCGTACTTATCATCAAATTAAAGCTTTGTGTGTACTGTTGTGTGGTGTGGTCTCATGATTGGTGACACGAGTAGCATGCTTGCATGAGTTTATTTTAGTGTCTCACGTACGTGATGACGTACTAATTGTAGTTGTAGGTGTATATCTAAGTATTTAGATAAGGTTTATGTATATGACAGTATGAGGTTTGTTTGACTGTAGCTTCTGCGAAGCGAAGGCCGAAATAAATTTCATTATCTGAAAAATGTAGAGGTTGAATTAGATTTCGTTAGGGATTGTGTTCTGTTAATAAAAGGGTTAGAGGGGATTAATATTTTACGTCTCAATAGACGTGAAATAAATCTCTTCTTCCAATTCTCTTGCAGAAGGGATTTAACTGAATAAGGCTTTTGGTAGAAAAATAAACTCCCAAGTTGCTATCTACTGGTTATTTGGTACCTACGGACGTTTTAAATCTTTACTAAGTCCACAAATTGACGAAAAATGGTTATATGTTAATTAAGGGACACTTTTGCAGATATATTAGTATATCACGTGTGTGGTGATATACGTATAGATAATAGATCGAGAATTCAGTCGTCTAAAAGACTAGAACCATCGATCTCATCGACCACCACTTATGTTGAGAGGTGAGAAGATATTCGTATAAGAGCGTTAGGTGATCACAGTTACGTTAGCCTAGCCCCTTGATCTCCCTTGATATTTTTTCTCATGAGACTTATCACAACTTTTTGTGTGTGGTAATTAATAACCATCGCCGATTATTGACTAACTACACAAAAAGTTGAAGTCTCAAATAAACCCTGAAGCGACAGATCATCGACGAAGCGACAGAGTTAATGGTGATTAATTAGGCTTGTATAATCACGTGGAAGCTATTCAGACCAGGTGATCGTTGATGTAATCTTCATCATTAGCGTACTATTATGACGACGATTACATCAATGTCATTTTCATGGTCACGGACGACCAACGATTTCATGCCAATTAACCAGTGTTGTGCAAGGAAAAGAAGAACAGATGTTAAGCTTTGGAAGCTGATACTGGCATGCATGCAGGCAAATCAACACGAGTTTGGAAAAGGAGAGGTAACCAAAAGCAGTGATAAGTGATCATCTCTTGTCATGCCAATGCATGATCTTAATTATCAGCTTATTAGCCTTGTTTGTGAGGATGTACATTAATTATTGGCCTTGTCAGCTTGGTAACTGTAACCGTAATTAACAAATTGAAAAACAAATCCCCTAATTATAAATATTTGATGCTTAGAACTTGGTTAAACTTCTGAAATTCCGACCATCAATTTTATATTAAAATAAGTTTGCAAAATCTGAAGTTTTCATATAGTAATTTTCAAGAAAAATCTACTTATACATTTTCTTTTGTTTTTAAATTAACTAAGTATTTGAGATGGTCGGAATTTTAAGAATTGGACCAAATCTTATCCAAACCGTTATTACCGGATGGAGTAATAGCTGTATGAGAATATGGCTGTCGACCGAGGTGTGATTCTGCAGAGCTGAGATAGATTCATCGGAGCCTTGATAAGTGATTACTTTGTGTTTATACTATGGGTGTGGGTCTCATCGTTCGCCTTACGGCTTATAAGTCAATACCAAAATTTGAATTTTGAAGCTCAATTTTGAAGTTGATTTGATGTGTTTTAACATAGTTTCTTTTTCAGGATGACTTTTAATTCGCTAAGGATACATATAGAAAATTTTTACATATAGATTATTTTTGATCGCTAATAAGACATTGTGGTTTATAATCATCCCTAACCAATAGATGGGGACCTGTAGGCTGTAGCGTTGTCTTCAGAACAGTGTTCGTCTGACTATGCGCTCTCTTCGGTCTCAGTGGTTCTGGAGCCCATCTACTCAGAGAGCCATCTGTGGTCTTTAGCCGGCGTTGCCGCTTTTAGGAACTTGTTGGAAGTTTGTATTTAGTCGCCGTAGTTTTTTAAGCTCCAACTTTTTTTTTTGCTTTTTTTCCCCTTCCCTCTGCATAAGCCGGTCTGACTGATTGCGTCATGTAATTATAACTCTTTTCTTCTAATATATTGACGTGCAATTATTTTACGCGTTCGCGAAAAAAGAACAGTTCGTCTCTACCTACGTACAGAACAGGGGGGATACCTCATTCCTCCCAAATTTCATACTGTACTTCATGAAACCACAAAATCTGACGCAAAAGAAGCTTACACATAGACCAATATATTCGAGAAATCGAGATCATATGGTTGCATTCTCTGAATCTTTGGTTTCTCTGAATCTTCTGGCATCCTTGCAGGCCAGAGGTGGAGTGCCGTCGGCGCATCGGTTGAGGAATACGAAGAACACGGAAGTTTGGGCCGAAACGAGATGCAGTGCCGGCCCATATGGTTAATTAGGACTGAACTGGACTCTGTGTCGAAACGTGCGGCCCATAATAGTTAGGCCTGATTTTCGTCCCCCGATCGCAAAACCAGGTGTTACGGCTTCCCCAACTTACGAACCCGTTTAAATGAGGTCCCTCGGCAGTATTAGTTTTGGCTGATGTGGCGCTTCTTTGACTCGGTCTTCATCCAACGTGGCATTTACATGGTGCTTATGTGGCAATTAGATCCGAAAAAATAATAAAACCCGTGGGACCCACATATCAGTTGCACATACAAATAATAAAAAATAGTGGGCCCACATGTCACAAGCACCCTCTTCTCTTATCTCTTTCCTCTGTCTCTCCCATGCCAACTCGCGGCGGAGCAGAGCAGGCGAGGCGATGGCGGATGAAGCCGGCATGCCCATGGAGCCGAGCGGGCAGCAGCAGGCAAAGCCGACAGGTAGGCGGATCGGCGGTAGCGGGCAGAGCAGGCCGGCAGAACCGAGAGGGCGGCGGCGCGCGAAGCCGATAGGAGGAGCGGAGCGGGCGGCGGCGGGCGAAGCCGGCAGGTGCACGAGCTGGGCGGAGCGGCGGCGGGCCACGGGTCTGTTGGCGGGGCGGTGGCGCGCAAAGCCGATAAGAGGAGCGAAGCAGGCAGCGGCGGGCGAAACCGGCAGGCACACGAGTGGGGCGGAGCGGCCGATGGCCGGAGCGGCGGCAGGCCACGGGCAGAGCCTCGATGAGCCACGGGGGGGCTCCTATCCTCCCGCTAGCAGCTGACCCGCCGCTCCGCCCACGACGCTGCCGCCGCTCCTCTTCTCCGTCGCCAGCCGGCCGCTCCTCTTCTCCTCCGCCGCCGACCTGTTGCTCTACCCACAATGCACCGCCGCCCCAGCCGGCCACCGCCGCCGGTTCGCCCCACCGTCGCCCGCTTCGGTCGCCACCCACCTCGCTCCACCAGCTGGAGAGAGAGAAGAGGGAGAGATAGAGGGAGGATAGAGAGAGGGGGGATAGAGATAAGTGGGTAGTTAGGATGACGTGTGGACCCACCATTTTTATTATTTGTATGTGCAACTGACATGTGGGTCCTATGGGTTTTATTATTTTTTCGGATTTAATTGCCACGTAAGCGCCACATCAATGCCACGTTGGATAAAGACCGAGTCAAAGAAGCGCCACGTAGGCACCACGCCAACCAAAACCAGACACAATACTGACCTCATTTAAACGGTTTTGTAAGTTGGGGGACCCGTCATACCTGGTTTTGTGACCGGGGGACGAAAATCAGACTGGACGACAAATAGAGGGACCCACAGTGAACTTATTCCAACCGATCGTGGCCTACGTGCGGCCCATAAAAGTTGGGCCGGGACTGTACGATTTGGGCCGGCCTGCTTATGCAGCAAGCGTGAGTCGCTTTCAGACGGTGGGCCGTCCATCATGTGAGGCCCACCAGTCTCTGCGACACGGAGCCTCGATCCTGAGCCGCACAAAAACGATCCGACGGTGCGCACCGCCCCAAGCTCGTTTCGCCGGGCACAAAAAACAGCTCTCAATGCGTTTGATTCCGCGGGGTGAAAATCCTAATCTGGTTTCTCTGGACTCAGACAGACAACGTTGACGTTAATTTGTTTGTCTACTCTTCATTAATGGAGGTGTCGTTTTAAATTTGGATGGAAATTCAGGTATGATTTTGGATGACATCGTCGGGCAAAGCATCGGATTCTTCTTGAAGGCGATGCTTGGACTTTGTAGTAGTTCTTGATCTTTTATTTTGTCCAGCTTTAAGAGGGCAAGTTGTCGTAATTGTCATGATATGTCGTTCAATGCAGAGGCTGGATGTATTTCATTGCTTAATGAAATATCCCCTATTAAAAAAAAACAGTTTCTCCATCGATTCATTCATTGATTGCTAATTTTTCATCGCATCCCCTGTTCCATAAAGCTTTTTTTTTTTTGAAGACTCATGAAGCTTAATTAGCTGCATATATATATGGTGGTGAAAACTGAAAAGGCTTCTCAATATATCTTTAGGGCATAAGTGCATAACCATATATGGATCCATCTCTCTAAGCATGCAGCAAGACATGCAGGTCTGTCTCATGAGAACTGTGCAAGGTGAAGCTAGCAGCCAGTAGTAGCAGCTGGCCAAATGCAAGAAGGAGAATGAAGTAGATCGATTTTAATGATGGTATATCGGTATGCACATCAATACAAGGCATGAATTATGAAAGTGAAATCAGTGATGCATTTGTGTTGAATGGCCCAATGAATCGTGATAATTATTGGAGGGGACAATGGATGGATTAACTATTAAAGAGTTAAAAACATACTCCCTCTATACTTATAAAGAAAGTCGTTTTGGACAGCAACATCACTGGTGGAGAAATGCTCTTTACTTCCGGTTTAGAACCCTTTGTAGTCCTGGTTTTCTAACCGGGACTACAAATCCGGGACTAAAGATCGCTATCTTTAGTCCCGGTTCAAATAACCGGGACTAAAGATCGATCTTTAGTCCCGGTTGGTAACACCAACCGGGAGTAAAGAGGGGGAATCTTTATACCAACCGGGACTAAAGAGAGGAAGCGACAGTTCCTCGAGATTTTTTTTATTTTATTGTTGATTTGCTAATGGCTAATATTAATCCCTGTATTTTCTCCCGAATCGAATGGGATGCACATCTCCAAATCAACATCCCAAATATTAAGTTATTTATACACACAGATCAATACATCACAAATCCTACACACAGATCAAAAACATCACAAATCCTAAAAAACTACACACAAATTAAATACATCACAGATTATACAAATTATACATCTCAGATCCATGCGATGCAATGAATCACAAAATCTAAAAAATTATACATCCAGTGAAACACAAATTATAAAAAAAAAGAAAAGCAAACGAGCCGGCGCCTGGCCGCTGCCCGGCCACCGCCTGCCCGCGCGCAGCCGCGGCTGCCGCCCGCCGCCCGCCTCCCCGCGCCCGCCGCCCGCCTCCCCGCGCGCGGCCGCGCCGCCGCCGACCTCCTGCCTGCCGCCGCCTCCCCCCGTGTGGCCGCGCCGCCGCCGCCCGCCGCCGGCCGTCTGATGGAAGAGGGAGTAGAGGGAAGGAGGAGGAAGGGCCGGCTGATGGGAGGGAGGAGAGGGGAGGAGGAGAAGAGGAAGGGGAGGAGGGGAGGAAGAGAGGGGAAGGGAGGAGGAAGAGGATTGGATCTGAGAAGAGGAAGAGAGGGGATGTTCCAATTTTATCTAAATATCTGTCTGGGACTTAACCGATCAGATATGGGAGATAAATATTTACTCCTGGTTGATAACTCCAACCGGGAATAAAGATCGATCTTTAGTCCTGGTTGGTGATACCAACCGGGAGTAAAGATCGATTGATCTTTACTCCCGGTTGGTATCACCAACTGGGACTAAAGTGGTAATCTTTAGTTCCAGTTGGTAGTATCAACCGGGACTAAAGATCCTCGACCCCCTGGCATACATCTGACAGGGGATGAACCAGGACTAAAAATCATCTTTTAGTCCCGGTTTATAATAGAACCGGGACTATTGTAGAATTTGGTCGACCGATCAAAGATGGTTTCTCCACCAGCGGTCTCCAAAACACAACTTTAACTTTTTATTTCTATAAAAATATTTATTGAAAAGTGATATATGTATACTTTTATGAAAGTATTTTTCAAGACAAATCTATTCATATATTTTTTATATTTTCAAACTCAACAACTTATAAGTTATTCATAATTTATATTCTCAATATTTAACTTAAATATTATCCTAAACAACTTTCTTTATAAGCACGGAGGGAGTACTACTTAACATAGCTTTATATGAAGTTCTTATATATAAAGTTTTTCTTTTATGAAAAATCATATCGTTTAGTTTAGAAGTTCGAAAAGCGTACGCGTTCATCTATTCATCTGTTAAGCATAAAAGAACATGGTAAAAATAAACTATAGCATGAAAATTAACCAGTAATGCTACAACATGAAAATTAACCGGATATTACTCAGTGCTTTTTAACTAATTAATGTGCAGTTTAATTTGCCAGTACACATGACTGAGAGGAGTTAGTAAGGTGTGCCCACCATGTGGTGGTAGTACGAGTCAGTCAGACAATGTGAGCCCTAGTTAGCCGGGGAGTCCAAAGTCAAGTCCATGAACACCCGTTCTGCTACGTCTGCGTGTCAGAGAAAAACGGGCAACAAACGGCAGAAGGCAGCAAACTTTCTCCGAATCTTTTTAGGCTGTAGTACTGTGGCTACTGTTCTTGATAAAATTTGCAAGGTCAAACTGATGACTGATATCATGGCAAAAAAGAAGAAAGAAAGGCAGGTAAGTGCTCTGCGAGAATGCAGAAGTTAAACTGATGGTTTCTTGGAACAAAATCATTAATTAGATCAGGATCAGGTCAGCTATATCGCATAAATTTTGGCTAGATGTTGGAACAAAAAGATCAGCTCTACATTGCCATCAACCATTTATGGGAGATTAATATTAACTGTGGATCCTTATCTCCCAGCAGGACAACTGGGGATTGCTTCAGCAGCACAAGAAATCAGCACACAAGGCATGCGAAATTCAGCTTAATTAAGATTAGGAACAAGAAGATTCTTTGATCGTTTGTTCCATGCATGGTCCTTTAATTAATCAGGGACTGCTTCATCTGCACACTAATTAATTGCTCCACATACGACTGCTCCTCAGCTACTTATTTTGGATTAGATAATAGTCGCTCCTTCACTCCAGCTCAATATTAGTTTAAAGTGAGTTTGGATATTGTTACTCATTCATTCACCTTGAGCACATTTCTGAGACAGATAACTAATATGTGTTTTACAAATATTTTTTATGTAGAAATTCCTTAAGAAACTAGCATATTGCTCGTGTGTTGCAACAGGATCTTGATCAATGAAAATTATTATTAACCCGTTATTACCATTATTTTTCATATACATCATATCTTAATTTGATAAATTTGTTATTGATATGTGGGCCTTTTGGCTCCACTCTACCATTTTTCTCTTTCCAAAAAAGAGTTGGTGATTGTCAGGTAGGTTCTCAGGCCTCACGTATCCTTTCTCCATTATAAAAGGTATAGAGTTACTCTAGTGGTGAATGGTGGCAGATTCACCACTCATCACCATTATTACTTTTTAATAGAGTATATAAATCAAATAAATCAATTCTTTAACTTTGTAATAATTAATACCCAATTAATTCTGCACTAGTGACTTGTTTGGTTTTACATGCCACTAAGAAATCTAAGCCAGAATTTACTTTCAAACTTAGCCTTAATTAGCTCTACAAGATACTATACCAAACAGTGAGCTAAACCATCCTCCAAGACAGTACTATACTGCTATAGTAACTGAATTGAAGATCAAATCAGTCAAACTATAATTAATTGCAAGCAAGGTTCATCTAGCTAGATAGGAGTACTTATTAACACACTTAGAGGAACTGAGCTTGTGGCATGGCAACATTAAAGCTGAAACGTACCGAAATTCTTGGTTTCAACTACAGGTTGTCCTAATGTCCTTTGTGGTCAAGAAAGGTTGCAACTATAAAATTAAGAGGATATGACCAAGTCCGCCAATACTGTTGTACCTTCCGACACACCCAACCAACATGCTAAAGGCTGCTCCTGTACCCTGATTTCCACAAGAACCAAATCATGCATATCCCAACTCTTTTCAGCCCCTACTATTATCTTTCACATCATTCTCCTTTACAATACCACAAGCTAGTTCTATGTAAGCATGTATAGATTGATGAAGAATTTGTTACAACTCCAAGTTAGTACTAGTAGTAGGATCATGACCTATTTTCATCTTATTCATCGGATTATTGATACGGATTATATATATTTACTTATTTACACGCTTTGAAAATTGTGTTTTCTCAAAATTACTTTGTTCTACTTGTGCTAAGCTATTTGTTAAGTATATTTTTAATAAAAAAATATGTTATTTACTACTGTATCTCTATAATCAAGTAGATAATCTCATTAATAATCCGCCCAACAATCTAAATCAACTGATTTTCTAGTGATTATTATGTAAGGAGCATTAGAATAACTGAATAAGAACAATTAAACACTGCAAAAATTAATCTCTTTTGATAGATGCTACTGGTTTTTAGGGTTTAGGACATGACAAGTAATTAGTACGCAGTAGCAGCAATGGTAGTAGCAACATGGAGTTTGGTGTACAAAGCACAGCCGTACAACGTCGTACAAAAGAAAGGCTTGTCTCTCGATCGTGTAAGTGGCTATGGCGATCGGCCGCTCGATCTAGGCGATGCCGGCGGCGACCGGCCGTGGCGCGCGGCGGCCGGCGTACGGGCTGGCGCCGTAGTAGTCCGGCGTGGCGGCGACGTTGCGCTGCGCGCGCAGCTGCTCGTAGAAGCGCCTGATGAACTCGTCGGCCTTCCTGTCCACCTGCTGCTGCGCGCCGCCGCCGGCCTCGTCGCCGTTGCTCGCGGCGAACGGCGAGTCGGTGATGCGGCCGCGATGCCGGCTCGGTGCCGCCGGGGCGGGGCTGTGGGAGTGGTGGGAGCGGGCCGGCGTCCACAGCGGCGTCGTCTCGGCGGTGGCCGGCGCGACGGCGGCGTCGTCGTCGTCGTTGAAGAGGTGCTCGCTGTCGTTGAGCATCTCGAACACCCTGGCGACGTAGGCCGCGTCGTAGCCGTGGTCGTAGTAACCGCTTCCGCCGGCGTCGTTGGAGTAGGAGTAGGAGTACTCGTGCTCGTCGCGGCGGTGGTGGCGGTTTCGGCGGCGGCGTCCGAGGAGGCCTCCGCCGCCTCCGCCGCCGCCGGTGGTGGAGGAGGGCGTGTTGCTGCAGCTGAACTCGACCTCGCGGCGTCGCCCGCGCGAGGGCTCGTACACCGCGAGCGCCGGGTCGATGCCGCGGCACGACAGCGACGACGACCCCGCCGCCGCCGCCGAGGCGGAGAAGCCGTGCCCATGGTTGTGGTGGTGGTGGTGGAACGTGACGAGGTGGCCGAGCGCCTTGCCGGCGATCTTGCCGCGGCGGAGGAGGAGGTGGAGGTCCATGGCGAGCTTCCGCCCGGACGGCGCCAGCCCGCGCCGCAGCATGTACAGCACGGCGCGCACCACACGCCACAGCCGCCGCGCCACCCCAGGCTCCCCCGCCGCCGCCGCCGTCACCACCTTGCCGCCGCCGCCGACGAGCGCCATGGGAGAGAGAGGAGTGTGTGTGTGTCACTGGGTGGGTAAGGGTTGACAGTACGCTAACGTTGGGTTGAAGACTTGAAGTGGCTGGTTGGGGTTGGGGGAGGGGCAGGTATATAAAGGCCCAGAAAAGGAGAGGCCAATGGGCACTTGTGGCAGCTGTTTGTGTTTGGGTCCAAAAGAAACGAGGAGGAGGAGGAGAAGAAGGGCAGGTAGGATAGGATGGTATGGAATGGATTCATGGAATTGATGGAGACCTCTAGCTCCATTATTGGTTGGAAGTAGTGGAGGGTGGAGCTTAGTTGCCATGTTACATAGAATTTTATTTTAAACAACCCGTATAAGGCAGTATGATGTTTTTTTTATCTCCTGGCTCTCGCGCCGTGATAGCTCGTCAGCCGGTCTCACCATATGGCCACACCGTGCTAGGAAGGCCCAACCAAACGGGGCTATTGCCACCTCCCCGCTAAAACTCCCACTTGCCATCATCACGCCGCTAGCCTCGTTGCCAACGAATTCGGCACCTCCGACCTGCATCGGCACTTCCGGTAGCACCACCTCCATCCCTCCGCTTCGTGGAACACCGACCATGCGTCGTCATGACGGATCTGGCCGTCCTCATATCACTAAATTTGGATGCACTATTCGCGCCGTCGAGGCCTCCACTAGCACATGGCCGCCTTCCCCACCACCCTAGCTTCCTCGACATGCTAGCTTTGTCTGCCAATCCCAAGCCTTGCACCACCTTCTTGCACGCGTTATCAGATGCCACCATCGGGGTCCCCCCCCTTCCCCCCCCCCCCCCCCCACCGTGGCCTTCCTAGCTCATCGTGTGGCTTATCAGCGGCAATGTGGCCAGTGGTGAGGGAGGGGGGATGGGCACCGGCTAGGGTTTTGCCATCGGGTGGCCAGTGATAGATCAATACAAAATTATTCAAATTATGTTAGCATGGCCCTAGGCTTGAGTAAATTGTAGCCCCGCTACTAGGTCTAGGTCTATCTTTAACACCAAGCATACGTGCCATATGCACCTAGCAGATCTAACATTGACATTCAAACAATCAAAGTGAATTTGCACCCACTGGTTAAATTGTGTGACTAGTTTGTTCAATTTTGTAATAGGGTGACTAAATTACGCTCATCTTACAAGGCGTGGCACCACCATCCATATATTTCACTCAGCATTATTTCTCCACCATGATAGAGAGAGAAACACAATAGGATGTTTTACGATTGTGACCCTGATTGATATATAGGGTGTGTTTAGTTCACGCTAAAATTGGAAGTTTGGTTGAAATTGAAACGGTGTGATGGAAAAGTTGGAAGTTTGTGTATATAAATGTTTTGATGTGATGGAAAAGTTGGAAGTTTGAAAAAAAAGTTTGGAACTAAACTTGGCCATAGTATTATATATGGTTCGTTAGTCAAAAAGAAAGGTGCCTTTTTTTGCGTATCCTCAATCAAAGATCATTCTAGCTAGTCGTCATAAGAACCACAAGATCTGTATGTCTCTCCTCATGTTTGATTGCTACCAAAGCCGCTTTAAGTAATGTCACATAGTTTTAAATGAGCTAAGGGAGCTCTTCTATACAAAAAAAAAGCATTATGTGTCCCTATAACTCGTTAACTGCTAAATATTTGGCCCTATGAATAATCAAATTTATCCAAAAATCCACCATGGCTATAGAAATTTAGACACATATACGCTTTGTCATTTGGTAACATATATAAAGGTTGTTTTTTTAGAACATGTAAGAGATCTGTGTATCATTTCATTAAGATAGAGAAGAAAATGTATATGGTGTTAGAGAAAGACTCCGACACCCGCCCACCAAGGATACAACAGGATACCACACACCCAAAGGAAAAAAAACACAAACTAGTGCATTAGCAGCACAGTCCTAGCAAAGAGATCACAGAGCCGAGCAGCTCCTACTAGGCACCAAAGAGTGCCCTCATTAGCGATGGCTCGGAGGACATCGGCCAAACATGGGATAGCGCCATTAAACACATAATTGTTCATGTGTTTCTAAATTTCCCAAGCGACCAAAATGATTAAAGAGTTTAGCCATTTCTTCTCATTAGTAGGTAAACCCCTTATCGTTTCCTGACCACCAATGGACAAGAACGTGCTAGATTTATATATGTGCTTTCTTTCGTTGAACCCTTGGATGTCTCGAGATCCATGTTTTTAAGATGGTTCGGCTCTAAACTCAGTTTAAAAAAGGATTCCACTACACAGCTTATCACTTGAATGTGTTGGTAAAACCAAGATTATGATTGCTCGAACAAAGCAACAAAGTGTTTCACCTGTTAATTGATTGGGTGCCTTCTTCTCTGCGTTCACTTTGGGAAAGTAGTACGTGGCAAAAAAAAGCTTAATCCGTCTTACAGAAACCCATTGATTGGCTGTAAGTTATCCATTTGGTTTGGATGTGATTAGCTAGCTGGGACGACACTTGTTGCCAACTCAAGAGGCACACTTGGCATTGGTCCATCTGTCCATGGCACCATGTGGCATGCCAAGTGCACATTCTTGCCTTCTGGCTTTTTTATATATGTTATAAATTAATTATTCTATATAATTATTATAAGGGGGAAATATGGGAATTAATTTATTGAATATATTTTCATGTGTAAATATTTATATTATTTTCTCACCAAGAAAGAGAAACCGACAAAAACGTTTATGATTGCGACTTGAGTGATATATATGGTTTGTCAAAGAGAAAGGGAGGAGCAAGTTTTTTTTTTGTGTAGGAGCAAGTTTTTTTTTTTTGTGTACCCTTCAACCATATGTTGTTCTAGTCATGAAAGCCATAAGATCTCTCTTTCTTTCCTCATGCTTGATTGCTAAGAAAGCCTCTTTAAGCATTGTCATAGTTTTAACTGTCTAAGTTACTCAATACAAAAATCAGGCCAAAAAGGATGGACTCTTTCTATTTTGGTTGAGTTCGTTTCTTGAGGTTTCTAACCTCCACTCCCACATTTCCCGCGCACATGCTTCTCAAACTGCTGAATGATACTTTTTTTAAAAAGAATCTCTATAGAAAATTTACATTAAAAATATATTAATCCATGTTTAAAGTTTTTTAAGTTAATATTTAATTAATCATGTGTTAATCTGCCGCTTTGTTTATTGTACATGGGGATTAATTCCCAACCCACACTAAAGAGCACATTGAACTATTGGAATATATATATGTTCCAAGCTATGCATGTCCATAACTACTAAGCACGGTTGCTATAAAAGTTCCGTTTGCACAAAGCTTCTTATCAGTTATTGAAATATAAAGTTTATCAGGACACTACTACACTTCTTATTAACTAATATTATTGAAACATATTACAAGTTTCTTAGGGCTTAAGGATGGCAAATTGCACAAGTGTGACAAATTTGAGGGTACTAGAGAAGACACGTACACGCTTGTGGCAAGCAGTCAAAAGCTCAAAAGGATGTGAGAAAGTCATGGACCATTGATTTAAATCGTGTGTTAGAACACTACACGCATGTATTTTTTAAAAAAATATGGTGTAGGAAAAGACAGTGTCACTTCTTTGGATAGGGACCTTCTTAATAAAGAGATGATATAAAGCTATGTCGTTTTATTCATGCCTGCAAATTGCATGATTGACGCTTTTTCAGCCCACAAGAAGAAGACATAATCACAATCAGTCGGTTGTCAAGATGGGGAACATAGATTTCTTCACACATGAAAATTTTTTAGGAAGATAAAAAAAAGGGTTTGATATGTGATGTCTCACGGATCAATTGAACATTTCTGTAAATTCTTGTGAAATGAGATGTTTTTATAATGCTTTCTACTGATAATAGAATCAATCTAAACTTGTTATATTTTATAATTCAATGGACCATATCTATTCATGCTATCAAATCAACTATTGACAGTAGAATACTTTTTTTTACTGATTTTTACTGATAGTGAAACTTACAAATCATAAATCAACGGTTGAAATTACTTCTATTGACGATAATAATAATAGTAGTAGAATACCAATAGAGAGCATACGGTGCTGTTGTGAAATTGCTACAAATTTAGAACACGCTCTCAGAATTAGAGTGCGAACATAGCAGGATAGCACAAATTTGCATGCTCGATTGACACCATATTCTTTTTTTTTTCGATCTGCATAATGTATAATACTAGAATATAAGAAATATATGAAGGTCTGCATATGTTCTGATAGTCGACTATACGATATTGTGCAGCTGAAAATAATTAAGCACAATGTAATAAGCTTTGGATATCCCTTTATCCCTTTGTCTCTAAGACATAATAGTGCTTAATGAAAGTAAGAGCACTTTGATTTTAATCACTAACTAGAGTCTTTTTGTTTTCTTTTTATTTCTCTCTACAGATAATGCTCTGCCAAATCATCTCAGATAAGTTATAGCTGGTACGGTCCATCCGTCAGTTGGCTTTTGAATTATTGTTGCAATATATTTTTATTTAAAAATCACCATTCATCATTGCAGTTCATTGGTACAATTATTATTAGAGGATGGAAATGAAGCTGCTTTTTGTCTCTTTTTCTTTTTCTCAATTGATGCATTATTGATTGGTGCTCTGCTTTACAAGTACAGTGCAGTAATCGTCTAGTTGAAATGAGAAATGCCCAGGATCTTCCGGCTAGCTCCACAAGGTGGTGGGCTGGGCTAGACGACCTGGATTCAAAGCCTCACCCCTTCTAATTATTTGATATTAGGTCCTTCCCTAATATTCTAGTTTTTTTTATCGTCTAGCTCAAATAAGCTTTACACAATGCTGAAAATAGGGATCATTCTGAATTTCTGATCAGCATGGCAAACACATGCTGATGAGTCAACTGTCACTGAAACAAGATTTAATCAGGGCAGTTAATTAAGTATAGCTAACTAACTAAAGCCATGGTAATTTCATGGCTACTCCTGCCTGAAACCTCTGCATGTCTCACATTGCAGAGCAGGAGTTAGTTAGAAGTGCCATCTCCACTGCCTAACTCCCCAGCTTTAATTCCACCTTTTGCAGTATTTATAATCGCTGCAAAATTCCACTAGTTGCAGCTACTGACCAACAAATTGCTCCATGACTAGGAGTTTAGGGAGATATGCTAATTTAATCAGCTGTTGGGTCACAAGGTGGTATAGAATATGCAGACCTGCAATGCTTTCAGGCAGCCGGTTCAGCAACAAGTAGGCAGGAAACCAAAGCTAATTGATTATTTTCTTTAAAAAAAAGGCAGTACTTGATTAGTAATTAAGAAAAGACTGCTTTTGAATTCTTAATTAGGGATATGAATTATCCACATGCTCTGGCTTCTTCAGGTACAGGAGATAAGATAAGCTTTTGCATGATCAGATGGTCTCTCAGTCTCTCTCATACTTGTACTACTAGTCTACTACCACTCTTCTCTCTTATCATCTCTTTACTTTCCCTACAGCCCTAGTGTAGGACCAAAGCTAAGGATAGAGCATCAAAGCAATGCAACCTTTGCTGCCGTTCAGTAAGCTTGCAAAGCTATTCACTGGCTGCATTATGAGATGGTCCCTGAACTGTACCTTGGAGGGCAAAAGGGCAGACGTTGTATACAGTCCAAGATCACCTGACACACACCACTGTGAGTACCGGCTTATCGACGCAGCAGCCGTTGACGCTTTCAGATATGAGTTTTTTTTTTTTTTTGCTTCCCTTCTGTCCCGGCCGATCTTGAATCGATAGAGCAATGTCGCCTTCAGCTAGCTAGCTAGGGTTCGGAGTTCTTCAGAGCGTTTCTTCTTCAGGCTTGAATTGGGTCTCTTTCTCCCTTTGGTCTCAATCTCAGTAGCCTTGGTACTAGCTATATGTGTGAGGAGTCTCCAAGGTTTACAAAACCGACAAAAACAGACTGGTTTTCACAAAAACCTCAGACTTCTCGGGCTGGCTTGGGGACACAGATCACTCAGTTTTCTAGTCAAATTAAAAAAAAACTGGATTATACAGTTTTCACAAAATTTGGTCAGATTTTACCATGAGTCAATGGTTTTTGTGGAAACCAATTAACCGAAAACCGCCTTGGTCCAATTTTTGTGAGTGGGTTCATTTTTGTGAACCCTGGAGGAATCAGTCTATGATGGCATTGTTTGCAATTTATATCCATGGTGCTAACGATGTCTTGGGAAGATTCTATATATTTTGGATTAATGCGAGAATAAGACTTTACATCAATGATGTACATGGCTAACATGAAACATGCGCAACATCTTAAGAACAGAAGAAGGGGAAGACAAACCTCTCACCCCCTTTGACCGGTTATAGGATAAAATCATCTAGCTCTCGTAAATTCTACTTATAGGTGTCCACTCGTAATGGAAAGAGAGACCCTACCAACCAACTCAAAGAGTGGCTTTAGCTATACTTATATGTTGGTCCTCCTTCGCTACATATTGAGTGTGAAGTCCAATGATAAACATATTTATTAGGAAATTAATTGAGTAGATCAAAATAAGTGGATTTAGGCTGGTTCTTTTTCGATTATTCATCGGATTATTGGAAAGAATTATTTGCTCTATGCTTTGAAAAATAATTTTTCATAAAAGAACTTTTTTATACCATATTACTTAGACCACTTATTTTAAGCTATATCTGTTAGATTTATTTATTTTTATTTTATTCCCATAATCAAGGAGATAATATAAATCAAACGGGTTCTTTACATTTTTTTTTGTTAAAAGCTTTGAGGCCAGTTTGATTTGGTGCCATACCAAAATCTTGGTAGTGCTAAAGTTTGGGCAACTTTTGGCACTACCAAATTTGGATGGCCAAAACTTTTACTATCTAAGAGATGTGTTGTTAAAATTTGGCACCAATCCAAACAACTAGAAACTCTATTGAAAATTGCCAATGAATTGGTAGGGCACAATTTGGAACCAAACCAAACTAGCCCTTGGTTTCTTGTTTCTAGACTATACAGCAAGTAAATGGAGAGGCCACAGGTACTTGTTCATTTGCATAGTTGGGTAATTAACCTTTTGTAATTCGATTTTTTTTCACTTTTAGGGTTGCGTCAGTATGGGCTTTTGGATCATTTTCAATCCAAACCAACATTGTTAATGGGAAGATTTGACAAGCCAAATGTTTTGGTACAGTACGGTTGTTTGGATTATTGTCAATTTTTGGTATGTGTTTGACCTAATGTTTGTTTGTTCTCTGTCCAGAATATCTGACCATCTATTTTGCATGGCAAGTTTGGGCAGCAAACCAACACGTCATGCACTGTGTTCTTGGCAGAGCAAGTGAGCCAAATCCTCCAATGTGCTCAAGTGTGGGGAAAAATAATAATCAAATTTTAGGGTAGAGAACTACCAATGAAATGGTAGGATAGTGAACTTAGTTTGTTGCACTTTCAGTCTTCCAAATTTTGACATTACCAAATTTTGATTGGGCAACAAACTAAAAGCACTTCAACCATTACAATCCTACCAATTTTTGATAATTCTAGAAGCTCCCTCTCTTAAAACTCTACTATCATAACTTCGTTTTAGTAAGCAAACCCAAACAAAGGTTCCATTTGACACAACTCTAGCTCCACCTCCATCTTTTTTGGAGTTAGAGTCCAATCAAACAGTTTCAGCTCCACTAAAAATCAAGTGGAGCTGGCTGAAGTGCACTCACAGTTACCGATCTACAGATGGATAAGAGGATGGACTGCCATTTGGTCGAACACTGGCGGTCTATGGTTGTGGGATCCCCCAATACACCTCGAAAGCCAATCCGGACCCTAGTGATGCTAATTTCCTGGGAAATCTAGTGCGAGTGCAACATGGCATGGGTTAAAGCTAGGGACACAGCCCTGCAAGAGCTAGGTATTTTGGGAGATATCACTTAGGGACCCTTCTTTTGCGGGTTAGTAGTCTTCAATCTGGCGCTATAAATAACTTTGTATACCGTTTGTTTACTTTTCTCCTGCTCTATCAATATACAAGACAAAGCTTTTGCCTTTTCTTCAAAATAAAAAAAGCGCACTCACAACCCACTCTCGACCCAACTCCTAAAGTTAAATTTAGGAGTTGGAATCCTACCAAACGAGCCCAAAGTCAATGCTAACAAATTTTGGTAATGTAAAAATTGCCAAAATTTGGTGTGGTTGATTTGGGCAACAAAATAAACAAGCCATAAATATAAACATGCCAATTAATTCTCATTGTTAGGATAGACGGGCTACATTTCGGCCCAAGAGAAACCCCCCGTAATAGGCTCTGTTGGGCTAGGCCCAAGGTTACCAAACGGGCCGGGCCGGGCCGGGCCCGTCTCGTCTCGCCTCGTCTTCTTCCTCCAGCCGCCGCGCCCGCGCGCGTCTCGCCGGCGTCGTCTCCTCCCGCGCCCCACCCAAAAATAGCGCGAGAGAGCGAGAGAGAGAGAGAGAGAGTCCACGCATCCCGCGCGCCTCCTTTCCCTCCCGGCCTCACCTCTCCGCGCTCCGATGCGAATGCCGCGCGGCTTAAATCCCCCACATGGCCGTCTCCATCGCTTCGTTTCACCTCGCTTTCCATGTCCAGCAGCAACAATGCCGCCGCCGCCGCCGCCTCGCCTGACCCATGTACGTCTTCTTTCTCTCTCTCTATTTGGTGCTTTCTTGGTTTCTTGATTCGATTCGACGCTTTTCTTTCTTGATTTCTTGGGTTTCTTGGTTGATTTGGTTGGCGGTGCAGCGAGGCGGCGGGAGGACGTCGTCGGGTGGTTGCTGGCGCTGTTCCCTGACCTGCCGCTGCCGCCGCCGCCGGAGGCCACCGACGAGGACCTCCGCGCCGCGCTCGCCACGGGGAGGCTGCTCTGCGCGCTGCTCCGGAGGCTCTGCCCGGGGGCCCTCCTCGACGACGCCTCCACCGACAACGTCGGCAGGTTCCGCGCCGCCGTCGAGCGGATGGGCGTCGCCAAGTTCAGCGCCTCCGACCTCGAGAGGGTTCTTGCCCTAATCGCGCTGCGCCCCCCCCCCCCCCCCCCCCCCCCCACTCTTTGCCGCCATGCCAAATTGACAAATTCCCCACTCATTTCTGATTGAGACACTGTTTCATCTAGGGCCAAATGACGGCTGTTGTGAACTGCATCCTTGCCCTCAAGGATCGGTTCGGATCGCGCGGCGGTGATGACCACCGGAACCCTGGTTTCCTGACCAGATGCGACAGCGAAGGAGGCCGGAAGCGCGTCGAATCCAAGCTGCAAAGGATGCTCACTAGCCCAATTATGTCAGGTATATTATACCTGGAGTGGACAAACTGACAATTGCAACTGATTTTGTGATGGTGAATCATCCAATTGCTGGCTGAGAGAGAGGCATCTTCTTGTCTTTTGGTTGTATTCAGAGCCATCCAGCCCTGTGTTAGGATCCGATCCGTATTCACCGTCGCAGGTATTTCAGCTCAAGCAAGGAGGATATGCTGATCAGCTCGGTGGCAAATATTCAGACTTGCTGAAATCCACTAGCTTGGATGTAAGTGCATCTAATTATCCCTACTAGTAATGAGATACCATGTTTTACTTTAGAAAAGTTTTTACATTGTCACCCAATGCTGGCTTGTTGCAGAATGCACCTACGCAGTCACTTCTGGGTGTTTTCAACAGCATCCTTGATGAGAGCATTGAGAGGAAGAATGGACAAATACCTTATGTAGGCTTCTCAGAAAAGAAATGCAGTTAGTTTGTTCTTTCCAAATTTAAGTGATTTCATGTTTTTAACACCTTCCCTTGTACAAATGAATGTAAATGTTTCATTGTAGCGCATTGCTTGCTTGCTGAGGAAGGTCATACTAGAGATTGAGAGGCGCATTTCCACCCAGGCTGGGCATATACGGAACGTAAGATAAATATTTTCTATATGTGTTCTTATACCAGATTAGTCCTTTGTGACTTCTTACTTGTCTGCAGCAAAATAACCTGATTAAAGCTCGCGAAGAGAAGTATCAGTCAAGGATAAGAGTGCTAGAGGTGTTAGCTGGTGGGGTAAGTGGGCAAACACATGTAAACTCCAGCAACTTCTCTGAGCCATCTATCTTGACTTTGGGTTGTTGCAAGAATTTTGTGTACTTCAAGTGATTTATTTACCTGGCCTAAATGAGGTTTTGAAGATCCTCCTGTCACCATTAATTAATAAATATTAAAAAGATAAAATGGCAGACAAATATCAATGCTGATACAATTCCCTTTGTCTTATTTTTCTCTGAGATTAATATGTCAATAGAATGACTGGGATTCTTGTTCACTCTGTAAAAGATGACAGGTCTTTAAATCATTAGTTCTTGAGAAGCAATAGATAATTTTGATTTACTCTTATTATGCAGATGGAGAAAGACAAGTTTGGAGATAAAGGGCAACTAGCAGTGGAAGATATGGAAAGGTTAATGAAGTACCAGGATGATGTTGTTAGATTGATGAAAGAAAATGAGGATTTGGTGAGGTTGCTGAGAGAGAAGGAAGATATGGTTAGGTTGCTAAAGGAGAAAGAAGATATGGTTAGATTGCTGAAGGAGAAAGAAGGCATGATTAACTTGAAAACAGTCAAAGCTGAAGAAACACAACGAATAGAAGATGAAGATAAATATAGGATAATTAAGGAGAAGGATGATGCTTTAGATAGATTGGTGAAGGAAAAGGAAGAAATGATTCGGTTGTTGAAGGAGAAGGATGATGTAGTTAGACTAATGAAGGAGAAGGAAGATTTGCTTAACTTGGAAAAAGGTGAAGTTGAGGGTACAACTAAAATGACAGATGACAATAAAGACAGGTTGATTAAGGAGAAGAATGATGTTGTGCTTAGGTTGACAGGGGAGAAGGAAGAGATGGTTAGGTTACTAAAGGAGAAGGAAGATATAATTAGACTTATGAAGGAGAAGGAAGATATGGTTTACTTGGAAAAAGGGGAGGTTGAGGCTAGAAAGCAAATGACAGATGACATTAAAGACAAATTGATTAAGGAGAAAGATGATATAGTGTTTAGGTTGACAAAGGAGAAGGAAGAGATAATTAAGTTGCTTGAAGAAAAGGAAGATATAATTATACTTATGAAGGAGAAGGAAGACATGGTTAACTTGGGAAAAGGTGAGGATGAGGACAGAAAGCAAATGGCAGATGACAATAAAGACAGGCTGATTAAGGAGAAAGATGATATAGTAGTTAGGCTAACAAAGGAGAAGGAAGAGATAATTAAGGAGAAAGATGATATAGTAGTTAGGTTAACAAAGGAGAAGGAAGAGATAATTAAGTTGCTTGAAGAAAAGGAAGATATAATTAGTTTGATGAAGCAGAAGGAAGACATGTTCATGTCTATCAAGGAGAAGGAAAATAAGGCTGAATTGAAGAAAATCGCGGATGAAGATGCAGCAAGGTCAATTAAGGATAAGGCCGAGATAATGAGGTTGATGAAGGAGAAAGAAGATGGTAATAATACCATTTTGAAACTTAAGAAGGAATTGGAAACATTAAGATCATCATACGAGGAGAGCTGCAGGTTGTTAGAATCTAAGAAGGAAGATGTGGCCAGGCTTCTCACAGACAAGGAAAACAATGACAGTATAATTTCAGAACTCAAGAAAGAGCTTGAAGAAACAAAGAGATTGCATGAGGCACACAGTCAGCAATTAGAGACTAAGGCTGCACAAGTAAGTAAGGAGTTGGAACAGAGGATAGAAGAAGTAAAGCTTATGTTAGACGATTCTACCAAGAGAAGAATAGAACTTGAGGAATTATCCGAAACTAGAATCCAATTCTGGAAAAAGAAAGAAGTAGTGATCAATCAATTTGTAAGTTTGCAAGTACAGAATGTTCAGGTATTTGAAAAATAGCTTCCTTTTGTTCTTCCTTTTCAAATTTTAGGGAGTTCTTAAATTCTGCAGTTAGTCAAAAGTGTTGTGTTTCATCAGGATTTGAAGCTATCTTCTGTTTCCGTTAGGCATGAAATCTTAAATTGTCAAAATAAGTGGTCTGAAGAACTAGCTGGCCTTGGTAAGAATTAACCTTGTGATTACTTATGGGTTTCATATACAAATTCTTCTTTTCTCATCGATGGATTGCAACTAACATTACCAGTTGCAATCTTCAACAGGAAAAAGCCTTAAGGTGGTAACAAATACTGCAGAAAAGTATCATGGAGCTCTTGCAGAAAACAGAAAATTGTTCAATGAGATCCAGGAACTAAAAGGTACATGTGAACTACAATCATCAGTCCATTTTTTCTGGTTATCTAGGTCAAAAGATATCACCTTGGCATAGTATTTCTGAGCAGGAAACATCAGAGTATATTGTCGGATAAGACCTTTTCGACCTGGGGAGGATGACAAGTCCAGTTCAGTTGAATATATTGGGGACAATGGTGAACTAGTTCTATCAAACCCTACAAAACAAGGGAAGGAAGGGGGCAAAAATTTCACATTTAACAAAGTTTTTGGCCCTATCACTACACAAGGTACATGATAAGTGATCAATACAACTTAATCTTCTGTTGGGTTTCCATTGAAGCTATTGCATCAAATTAGTTCAACAAATCCTTCAAAAGATTATATCCCATAATAGTGTATGTCATATACATCAATTCTCTTATCCCTCTTATTTTGTTAATAGATGCTGTCTTCAAGGACATACAGCCACTAATTAGATCAGTTCTTGATGGCTACAATGTCTGCATTTTCGCATACGGGCAAACTGGATCAGGAAAAACATACACTATGGTACGCTGAAGCTCAGGGAAAAAACATTTGGTCCGTTTATTTCAGTTTGCATGCCAGAAGGTTTCTCTACAGTCACTATGTGTTTACAACGATCTGTTTCTATCAATTTCTCAGATGGGACCTGAAAAGGCAACTGAGAAGGAATGGGGAGTCAATTATAGGGCATTAAATGACCTTTTCAATATTTCTCATGACCGCAGAGACACAATCACTTACGAACTTGGTGTTCAGATGATTGAGATCTACAATGAGCAAATCCGTGATCTCCTTGGCAGTGGTGGCGTGCAGAAGAAATATCCTTTTTCCCCAGACTTGCATTAGTGTAGCCTTTCACCAAATAGAATAAAATTCTGAATTAGGTCTACACTAAAATTTGCACTTTTTTATTGTGTACATACATGATGGCCATCCTTCATCAGATTCTAGTGCTATCATCTTGCTTGAGGAGTTCCATACATTGATTTTTGCAGACTGAATTGATGTGAAGAAATATCCTCCTTTTTCTTAACTTCCAACACACTAGGGATCCAGAACACCATCCAACCCAATGGACTTGCTGTTCCTGATGCAACAATGTGTCCTGTCACCTCAACTTCTCATGTAATCGAGCTAATGCAAACAGGGCATGACAATAGAGCCATGAGTGCAACAGCTTTGAATGAGAGGAGTAGCAGATCTCACAGGTAATTTACTTGTCTTTTCTCTTTTCCTTTTTTTTTATTGTAGGACTAACCCTTCTTACTAGAGATCATATTCTTTTGCAGCGTTGTGACCATTCATGTCCGAGGCCAAGATCTGAAGACTGGAAACACTTTGCGTGGCGCTCTACATCTTGTGGACCTTGCTGGAAGTGAGAGGGTGGACCGCTCTGCAGTTACAGGGGACAGGCTCAAAGAAGCACAGCACATCAACAAGTCTTTGGCTGCTCTTGGGGATGTTATATTTTCTTTATCACAAAAGAATACTCATGTACCATACAGAAATAGCAAGCTCACACAAGTCCTGCAGACCTCACTGGGTATTCTGCTTCACTTGAGAACTATTTTACATGCCATACACTGTGTTGTATTGACATGCATAGTTTGATATGCAGGTGGGCATGCAAAAACCCTAATGTTTGTGCAGGTCAACCCAGATGTTTCATCTTACACAGAGACTTTAAGTACTCTGAAATTTGCGGAACGAGTGTCTGGGGTGGAACTTGGTGTTGCTAGGAGCAATAAGGAGGGGAAGGAGGGCAAAGATGTCAAAGAATTAATGGATCAGGTAACCAAATTTCTCAATAATCATCAAGTCACTTCTCTTGACATAATGGTCTCAGTATTGAAATGGCAAAAGGTTAAGAATATTGTTCTGGAATGTCAAAACATTACGTGATGTAAGCAATGTAATAGTAATTCACCACCAAAAAAATACTGTTACATCTATTGTTATGTAATGTTTTCCTTGCAGCTTTCACTTCTGAAAGATACCATTTCAAAGAAGGACGAGGAAATCGACAGGCTTCAATTACTCAATAGTAGCACCAGATTGAAGCCAACGAGACAAGCCGATTCTGTGTTGAAGCATTCGTCCTCTTCCCCGGGCATTACATCCCTAGGGAAGGGCACAAGTGTTGGCAGTGGGGCAGCTTCTGATCTTGATAACTTCTCCGACACCAGTGACAGGCAATCTGAAGCTGGGTCCATGCTCTCTGTTGATCCTGAGATTTCTGGCCTTGCGGATGTCGACTCGGATGGAAGGTTAAGCGATGCTTCGGATGGTATTTCCATGGGTGCAGAAGCTGATAGTTCAGTAAGCAATGTAGCAGATCAAGAGCAAGAGAAAACATCCAACACTGCTGCGAAAGAGCGGTTGTGAGTAATTCCAATCTTGTTCTTATACTAGCTAACTTTTTTTTTTCTGAATTTGACATCTTTATTGCATACTTGTTTCGTATAATGTCATTATCTAAAAAAACTTGTTTTGTATAATGTGAAATTTATATCCACTGGTTATCTGTAACTTGCTATTTCTCATGCAGGACTAGGGCGGTGAACCGTGTCCAGAAGCTTACATTGCCGAAAGCTGGCCAGTCATCAAGCTTGCGACCTAAACCAAGAGATCCTGCCCCAGCTAGATCTTCAGGTAAAGTAGTTTAAGGCAATGATGTATGGTAGAATGGATCTTAATCTGTCAGCAGTAGTTATACAGATAGCTTGCCTCCTGAACTGAATAAGTGGACATGAATCAAACAGGGATACCATATACTGAACTTTTCTTTTGCCGGGTCGGCCGAAAGATACAGTCAACCAATTTCATTGCTCCCTGTATCCCATAATATAAGGCGTGGTCAAAGTTGGCACGGTCTCCAAAACTAATCTTTTACTTATAATTTCTCATATAGTATAAGATTTGTAGCAACAAAATTATAACCATATGAAAGTAAATTTAAATGTCAATCTAATGATATATTTTTTAACAAATAAAATTCATTTCATATTATACTAAGTGTTGGTCAAATGTTTTAAATGTTGAATCTTGAAATGTGTGCACACCTTATATTATGGGATGGAGGGAGTAAGAAAGAAAGAAGAGGGGGTTCATTACATTTTGAAGCTTACAATGACAGTATGCTGTCGAGATGGATTGGGGGAAAGCCCCAAACCAGTAAGCCATTGACGCTTACAACGACAGCATGCTATCGACAGTATACTGAACTTTTCTGTCAAAGTTGGCTGTAGATGGGTAAAACCTTTTTAAAAATTTTATTTTGCTTTGACAATCAGCTAAATCCTGAGACAACATGGTAAGGCAGTTTATCAATTTATTACACCACCGATATAGTCTGACACGAATTCACTTGAATTCCTGTAGTTGCATACAGTATATGTGACTCAAATTGCTCAGCGAACCAAGAACCATCAGTTTTGAATAGTGGTTACTGAACTTACAGTATTAACCCCCAAATCCCAAAGCTATTTAAACCCTAGTTTTTATATGTGCCTTTTTTTTAATTCCATGTTTTATAAATGCTATTTCTATTTCTAAATGTTATTTTTCTGCAGCAGCAACAGGTGTACGAAAAAGTTCAACTTCCCAGGCAACTCCCCCCCTTGCAAGAAATAATAGTACTTTGAAGAGAGGACCATAGATCAAGTTCATAAACATTTAGCCAACTTATACTCAGCTTTCTTTATTTTTTGTATAGTTTTTCAATATATACTTTTTTAAGATGGACAGAAAGGCTATGCTTTAGACATGGAGACATGGATTTTGAAAGTCAAGCTGCCATCTGATTTTCTTGTGCAAATAGTAAGCTTACACTGGCTAGATGTTATGTGCCCTATATTGATATCAAAGAATGAGAAAACCTTGTGGATATTTTTAGTATGAAGAATGAAATGGTTTTTCACAATGAAATGGAGTACAAGTAATCCTTTTTTGTAATTTGTTGATGCACTGCAAAAATATCAGTGTTTTAAAATATTTACTGTTTCTTCAGAGTCCAACAATCATTTTTACTCCTTGTAACTGTGGTGACAAAAAATCTGAACAAAAGAATCACCTCGGTTGTACACCAGAGAGCCTTCTGTAGTTGCTTTTAGAGCGGCACCATTAATAAACAAACTTCCCCATAGAATTTACAACAAAGTGCAAAAGCTTGCAAGGTGACACAGAAAATTTACTTTATTATGAACCCCAACATAGTAGCTCAAAATCAGATTAGCAAGCTTATTTTTGAACATCCCTAGCAGCAACTACTGATGAATAACAACATTACCTAACACAGTACTAAATAAACAAGAAGTGGACATGAATAACATGAAAATTTCCTACTTTACAGCTGTCCTGTGCCAGTAATGAACTCTTTTCCCTTGCATAAGGAGCATGAACAGCAATCCTCTTCTCTCATTTACAACTCAAAAAGCTCCTCCAGCCTCCTGGTGTGATCTTGCAGATTCCAATTTACAGTGTTATATAAAGATTGAAAGCAGAGTTGCTGAAGAATTAGGCCTTTGTAGCCTGCATTTGCTTTGCACCAACAGCGAAGAACTCGGTGATGACTTCGAGCGGCATGCCCTTCGTCTCGGGGACCTTGAGGAAGACGAACACGAAGGCAATCGAGCAAACAACTGCGTATATACCAAAGACACCTGCTAGGCCGATGGCATTCAGCATCACAGGGAGGCTGTAGGTGACTATGATATCACCAATCCAGAATGTCAGGGCGCAGATGGCAATGCAGATGCCGCGGACCCTAGTGGGGAAGATCTCCGCACACAGAATGTTGGGGATCGGACCGAATCCCATGACGAAGCAGCAGAAGTAGATGATGACGCTGATTGTGGAGAGTGCGGCGTGGGCCACTGTACCCAGGTCGATAACATTGGACACAACCAAGACAACTAGAGATGCTATCAAGACTGGAATTGTCCCCAGAAGCAGAAACCTAAAAACGAAACAATGTATGATGTAATTAATACTAACTTGGGTGCATTTCTTGTTTGGTATATTTGGTAGTACTAAGATGATGCAAACCAAGGAAACAAGTTAGTACCTTCTTCCAGAGATGTCCATAAGTCTCATGGCTAAACCAATGCTAGGAAGCATCAGTAGGGTGGTCAGAGAACTGATCAAGATGGAAGCTGATGCTGAACTGAGGCCAAGATTGGAAAGGAGAACTGCCACCCCCGCTTGCTCAAGTATTTGTGGAGTGTAATAGAGAACCCCATTTATTCCAGCAAACTGCACAAGGAAAGAACATAAAAGGAATTAGTGAATTCTTAATAGTACACAAATCTTAAACACCGTCAATGTTGGACAGTACAAAAAAGAATTATGAAATTGGTATCATCTCCACCTGTTGAAGGATTTGAATTCCAACACCGACTAACAATGCACGCCTCACTCCAGGTTCAAACAAATCTTTCCAGCTTGAACCTTTGGCAGCTGCCTCTGATGGATGAATCATGGCTGGACCGGACATACGCTGTTCAATGATATCCTTGGAGTAAAGTGCTGGTTGGCTTACCAAAGCGGCAGCATGTATGAATTCGCTGCCTTCAGGAGCGTCCCCTCCACCAGGAAGTGAAATAACTGAGCCCCTTCTTGATCCTGGCACTTCCTCTTGGTGCAAGTAGATCCTTTTAAATCCTCCTTCCTTCTTACCATCCTCGCCTTCTCGCTCTGACCATTTCCATGCAAGCTGCCATCCCCCACCAATGCCAGTGCTGCTCACCGCCTCGCCACCCTCTTCCAAGAGGCTTCTTCTTCTCATACTCAGAGCACTTCCACGATGAGCATGGTGTGCAATGTCCTTCCCTTCTGCGCTTGTGGTCTGTCGGGACAGCAACGGGCTGTGGACATTGTCTTCATAGTCACCTCCAGCACCATCAGACGCGTATTCCTCATCATCCCTATGAAGGTTCTCCTCATCCCATTGATCAACCTTGGGGTGCTGATCTGTCACACTAAACATACTACCAAAGTTGGGAAACAATGTACTCCGCATGCTCCCTCCAGCATGAGGCATGTTCTCATGGACACTGCCGAAAAGCGTGACTATAGGATCCATAAGCGGCACGCTCTGGTTCACCATGCTGCCATGACGAGATGTAAGAGAAAGCACACTTCCAAGAATGCTGGGTCCCTTGGAAGGTCGAGCAATCCATGATTGGCCCTCTTCAGGCCCATACAGTGTTATTTGGTCCTTATCGCCATCAACAACATGCTCATCAGCTGGCTCTATAGCCGGTCCGATGATGTACTCTTCAATGGAAGTGTCAGCTCCAACCTCCAAACCTTCAACAAGAAGAGCCATTTCTCCTGCGCAATTTGATAATTTGAATGATTATGCAACTTTATTTTTTCACGTAGATTACACGATTTTATTTGGACATTGGTATAAACATTGGCATAAATAAGTAGTAACTATGAATAAAGCAGCAACATAAATATGAATGGTGTGCCAGAAACAAATAACAGAAATATAAGGGCCCAGCTTTAATAGAAAGCTAGCATAGTGCAGCTGGGGACAACCAGCTTACAGCGAAGTTCGATGAACTTAAAATAACAGCAATATTATGCTCTCAGCCAACCGAATATTGTCCATTTAGTCTGTTGTAGAGTAGAAAATAGAGAAACCACTTGCTAACAGCATATGCCTATTTTGATGTTGACACATGTATTATGTAATTAGTTTGAGGAAAGCATGAACTTAAGGATCAAATCATTACTAACGTTTCTGAACAATCACTGTTGTTAGGCATGGCCGCTGTGGGGCTCCTTGACCCACTCTAGGTCAACTAGATGGACATAATTTCACTTTTAAAATCTCAAAAGCGAAATTTAGTTCATTTAGTTAAACTAGAGTAGATAAGGACCCTTGGGTCGGCCCACATCCACATTATACCAGCAGGTCCCACCCCCCAAATTCTTGAGTTACCCTTACCAAAAAAAAAAAAAAAGAGGGCGATGTCTATCTAGATCACCTGATTATTTTTCTCCAGATTAGGACTCAGCAAAAAGTTGGGACACCTCATTTGGGCTCTACCTGGTGAGATAACGATTGTACATTCCATGTTCTGCCTTCTATGGAAAATGAATTAGTGTAGTTATACTTAGTAATTTTTGCTTTAAGATTCATAAGCTTTTTCAAGAGAGCACCGATAGAAGGCGCTTAATAGATTTTGATTTCTTTTACCTTTTTTTTTTCAAAAATACACTTTCTGCATATGTTAAGTTCGTGTCAAGAAATTAACAGTTACCAATGCCACACATGTTTTCTAGTATTAACCATGAGTTTAGAATCTGGGAGAAATTGTTTTTAAACTGGTCAGCTGGAAATATGGGTGAAATGAACATCAAAATTTTCAGCAAAACATACCTGAGACATCCTCTCTCCCACGTAATTTTTGTAATACCTTCTTTGCCTCAGCCATCCGCCCTTTGCTGACAAGCCATCTTGGTGATTCTGGCAGATAGAATATTGTCAATCCGAAGAAAAACAACGAAGGGATTGCGAGAACACCAAGCATAATTCTCCAGTCAGGTGACGGCAACAGTGACATCCCAAACACCATGCAGTAGGACAAGAACATCCCTCCTGACCCACTGAACTGTGGTAGTGTATTCAGCAAACCCCTGATCTCTGAAGGAGCTGTCTCTGATATGTACAAAGGTACAAGTGTGACAGCCAAACCGATGCCGAATCCATCTATAAGGCGTGCGAGCAGTAAAACATAGACATTCGGGGACCATAGCATGATGAGGCTGCTGAGGAAGTAGAGAATTGAAGAGAGAATGAGCATAGGGCGCCGGCCGATCCAGTCTGATACCGGTCCTGAGAATGTTGTGATGATGGTTGCACCAATCAGTGACATGGCCACGATTAGCCCCTCCACAGTGGGCTCACTTTCTAGCTTGAATTCCTTCTTTATGTATAGTACAGCACCTGAAGAAGTTTAATAATTGTGCCGTGTTAGCATTTACACTTTCTTGTATTGGATAGAACAATCTTTATTTACAGGTGTTCAGAACAAAGCATGGCAAACAGTAATGATTCAACAGACAGCGCAGTAGCTCACAACTATGATTAGAACATCTCTTTCTTCAATAGGATTGCTACAGATCTAGCAGAAAGCAAGAAACTATCAATAGCATACGACCCGGTTGCTGATTAAACAATTGTGCCAATTACTCTCAGGACTCAGACAACAACACCAAACATGTTACTAGAAGACCATAATTAGCACTCAACAAACATCTGATCTAAAGCAGTCTATTAATCTGAAAAATTTAGAAGGTACACCAACACTGATAATTAAGAAAAAATTGACAGCTGTTCATATTTCCTACTCACAAAGCTCTCAACCAAAGAACCAATCTAGCACGACACGGGAAGTAAAACCTTTTTACCTGCAATGGTGGCATTGTCCCATCCCTGCAGCAGGTTGCCGATGGAGGCCGCGATTGCGACGAGAGCAGCACCCGACATCTTCACCCCTCTCCGATCCCTGCATCCAAGAAATCAGCAGCAAGAAATGAACACACCCGAACCAGCAATCACAATAACAGCAACATAGGACTCCCAAAATTCTTGCAGAACTCCATCACCGCACCTCCCAAAGAAGACCAAAGAAACGGCCAAGAACCGAGGAAGGAAGCGGGTGCTCCTCGGTCCCAGATCAGAATCGATGGCGGCCCAAATGGAAAGCCAGGAGGCAGCCACTCCCTGGATGCTGGAAGTATGCAGCAGCAGCAGAAGAGAAGAAGAAGAAGAGAGAAAGGGCAAGGGCCACCTGCGAGTGAGGACAAAAGGGCTCAGTGGGGAGGAGAAGCTGCAGCTGCCGCTGCCCAGATGCCAGATGGAGGCGAGGCGCACACGCGCACATACGGACAGACAGACGCAGCGGCGGCAGTAAACTAAACGCCCGGTGATTACTACACTAATCTTTGGTTAATTAGTGCCCACCCGCTACGCCCAGAGCCACCCACCTCTTGGGCGACGAGACGAGCGAGGCGCGGCCGCGGCGAGCGAGATCCCCTGGAGGAAGACGCCGCAAGATCCCGCCTTGTCCGGCCCAGGCGGAGGAGGAAGAGCAGGAACACGCGCGGCGCGGGCGATCGGATCTCCTCTCGCGGCGGTGGAGTGGAGTGGACAACGCACGGCGCACGGTGCGCGGGGCGCGGCGTCGCGCCAAGAGCCACCCACGACTGATCTGTCAGCTCAGCTCAGGCAAGCTGCTGCTGCCTCGACGACGCGCCCCTAATTTTCTAGCCAGCGACGCCGCGGATTGGACGGTCAGGATTGGCTCTCGTGGGGCGGGCAACAGCGCATGTGAGCTGATGGAATCCACTCCAACTCGGCCAAATCTTTCCCTTTGTTTTTCTGGCTTTATTTTTGCCTTCTCATCACGTTTCTGGTCTTGTTGGTTGTCTCGTGGAGCCGGATGATACGGGGAAGAGAGAAGGTGTGTGCTTCCAGATCGTTACAACGTGTCAAGATTACAATATACTGTACAACAGACCAGGGTCCTTACATTGTACAGTAATAAGGCTGTCTTATTTTCTTTGAAGTTTCCAACTCACTCCTCTTATTCTACGTGCGCACGCTTCCTAAACTGTTAAACAATATTTTTTCTTAAAAAAATTATACGAAAGTTACTTTAAAATTATATTGGTCTATTTTTTTTTAAAAAAAAAAAGCTCCGTTAATAAGTCATTCTATTGTGCATTCGTGAGAAATTAGTTCCTAACCCAGCCCTTTGGAACAAACTAAGCCTAAATGTCTTCGGACCATTGTCAAATTAATGGGTTTCTTTTAATCTTACGGCTAATCATTTTTTATGATATGCCGGTACAAATTATGCCTATAGAGATAGGCGCATATTTGTAGAGATGAGTGTACACGCGCTAAAAGCGCATGGGTTTATACTTTACTTAAAAAAAATAATCGCTATGGTGTGACGTGTTCAAGGAGAAATGGCGGGTTGTTTTAGGTCAAACCTTTTTTTTCCTCGCGATTACTCCATCCGTCCAAAAAAAATCAATCTCGGTATTACGATGAGACATGTAACCCAATCTCATGCTATGATGGGATTATGGGACACATTTCAGTACAATAAATCTGAATATAGAATAATATATGTCAAATTCGTTGAACTATGATTCTCATTCTTTATTCTAATACAATGTTGGTTTTTTTTTTACAACGGAAGGATTACGTGAAAGAGGTACACACATCAACGCCAATACTCAAATACTCAGACATGCATCTGTCAGCTCAGGCAAGCTGCTGCCGCCTCGAAGACGCCCCGCTGAGCTAATTTTCAAGCCACCAACGCCACCGGATTGGACGGTCAGGATTCGCTCTCGTGGCAACAGTGCATGTGGCTGATGGAATCCCCTCGAATCCGGCCAAATCTTCTTCCATTGTTTTTCCAGAAAAAAGTTCACAACTCACGCACCCTCGTTCCTATAAACATAAACGCACATAATTTATCTCTATAAACATATTCGAACGAGTATATCTTAGGATGATTGATAAAGTCATCATGCATGGACGCCTTGTTGTCGGCAAATACGTTACCTACCACTGAGAGAAAATAATCATAAATGCGAGCACTTGTGTCAGATCTATAACTTGAATTTGGATGGGTTAATAGTTCTACCACAAGAAATCTAACCAGTTGAGTTACATTCATTTTAACTTCTTTCATAGTTCGTGTAATCCTATATATTCATCCCCACTAAGTGTAGGATTCTCTCTTCTCTCATGAAGCCACATCACCTTAATTGTTTTTAGCCTTTGGATGATTCATCAAGGGTGTAAATTGTATCTCTTCACATCAGCTCAATTATTTTTAGCCGTTAGATGATTCATCAGGGTATAAATTGCATTTCTTCCCTAAAAGTCACACCATACAACTCAATCATTTATAACCTTTGGATAATTGATAAAAATATAAATATAAAAATATATAAACACATGAAAAATATCAATATATAGTAGGTAAGAAAGAAAATTTTAGAACTCATATCTACTATATTATTACACAATTCTCCTGCAGCAACGTGCGGGGTATCCATCTAGTTGGTAATTGGGTTGAGGTTCATTTCTTGTTGAAGTTTTTTCAGGAAATACATTTTAAATAAGTTTTTAGAAAGAGTAAAAATGTCAAATTTTCGGAGATCTTGGATCGTGGAGCCGAACCGAATGATAGGGGAAGAGAAGTTGTGCTTCCAGATCGTCACAACGTGGCAAGGTTTACAAAATAGTACTGTAGTATAGAACAGACCATGGTCCTCGCTAATTAAATCTCTTGGGACCATAGTGAAATTTATGGGTTTTTAAACTCTCTTTGGTCAGAAAGAATGACGAAATCGGTGGTTATTTTAGTATGGTTTGGTTTAAAAGAAAGAATCACGATGTTCTTAACACCCCAGGAGAACAAAAAATAAATGACGGTGCTGTTTTCGGTCAAACCTTTCATATATTTTCTCATGGATTTCGACGTACACATAAACATCTGTCAGTTTGTTTCACTTTATACACGCTCAAAAATATGGGGACGGATGAAAAATATCTGGTCTCACTAAATTCTTGGTGTTTGGTGATATGGTGACCTTATTTTATAATAATTATTAAGGGTACATATGAGTGAATGACTATTATAAAGTTGAAAAATAAATTTAAACAATATTCTGCACATATATAGAAAGTTATAAAAATCATAGTGAATTTCATAAAATCACATCCATTATTTAAGTTTTACAAATCCACAGGAATTTTGGTATGTGACACATATATAAGCTTAGATATTAAGGTCATAACATTTCACAAAACCACATTAATAATCATTTTAACTTTGATCTACCGTACTTTTCAGTTACAATCACTTCTCAAATTTATTAGCACTTTATCCATCCAAATAAAGGCTACATCCGTTCTTTTTTCCATTTTAATATAGGAATATATCAAAATGGTTACGGTGTGGTTTTCTAAAACTTTAGAATCATAAACCTAGGTTATATCTCAAGTGCCAAAATACCTATGATTTTGTGCAACTTGATGCATAAATAGGTGGGATTTAATGAAATTTACTCTAGAAATCACCCTTAAGAGCTCGGGAAGCGTTTCCGTTAATCTATATGTCCATTTCTTGAAAAAAAAAAAGACGGGGTAGATAATAATACAAGCTGAGATGAAGATGTCAAAAATGATAAACTCCGATCAGATGACAACATATTGTTATGATATCATGGCTTTTGCATTAGTTGTATTGACGGCAGGTAATAACTAAGATAATATTTGCATTTTTTAGGCAGAGGTATATTATCAACAAAAAAAATGACATATGGTTTCTTCAGATGGCCATACATACAACAGCTTCAAATTTCGCTCCATGAATATCTGTAAAGCGGATAGTGACGGCAACAACAAAACGCAAAAGGTTCAGCAACAGCCATTCTGCCGAATGCAAAACTAACAAGAAATCTAATAGAAGCGTAGTAGCGTGCAGTCTGACGAAAGAAATAAGCTGTGTTCCCATCGCCAGAAGCAACTGACGCTTTTTGGTAACTGACATGACGACCAAACACCGGCAGAAAAACATACGTCAAAATCTGACGCCGATTACTCATACGAGCTAACTCTGTGTCAACTGATTCTCCCTTGCAATAATAATAAGGAAGCCATAATGAGCTA
This sequence comes from Oryza meridionalis, assembly GCA_000338895.3. Lineage (NCBI taxonomy): Eukaryota > Viridiplantae > Streptophyta > Magnoliopsida > Poales > Poaceae > Oryza > Oryza meridionalis. Next base: position 7,584,472 of record CM002525.2, on the reverse strand, counting down.
ACCTCTTTGTCATTCTATATATATATATATATATGGTTTCATTAGAGAAGAGAGAATTAGCATTAACTGCACTTAGTGGGGATGAACTTTATATATATATAAAGTTTATATATATATAAACCCCAAAAAGCATCTCTTCACTTATATATATATATATATAAAGTTCATCCCCACTAAGTGCAGTTAATGCTAATTCTCTCTTCTCTAATGAAACCACATCACCTCAATTGTTTTTAGCCTTTGGATGATTCATCAAGAGTGTAAATTGTATCTCTTCACTATCACCTCAATTGTTTTTAAGCTTTTGGATGATTCATAAAGGGTATAAATTTCATCTATTCCCTCCAAAAGACACACCATACAACCCAATCATTTATAACCTATGGATAATTGATAAAGATAAAAAAATATAAACACATGAAAAAAAATCATATAATAGGTATGAAAGAAAATTTTAGAAGTAATTAATGGGTGTGTTCGATAGCGCTACTAGTTGGCTGCCTTGCAGCTAGCAGCCACACTCCCACCACAAGAAAGATACTGGGGAAGCAGCAGCGTTGTGGCTGCCGCAGTTCAGCATTACCGAACAGACCTAATATCTACTATATTATCACATAATTTTTTCGCAGCAACACGCGAGATACCTATCTAATTAGTCCGAAATTAAAAGCGCAGTCTGAAAATTCCCTGTCATCAGTCCTCCAAATTGAAAGGATAATCGGCCAAATTCTTTTGTCATTAGTCCAAACTGAAAACTCAAGAAAGAACGTGCGTGCTCCAATCAGGGGCTTTCTTGATCCGAGATATTTTCACAAGAGTTTCCAGAATTGTGAAAGCAAGCTGTTATACTTTTATATAACTAATAAGATGCCCGTACATTACTGTTGCGGACATTGAATTACTATTACGGTCAATTTCGTATGTTCGCTTGTGTGCATCTTAGTTATGCAGAGATCAGAAAAATTATATTACCTTAATGTATACATTAAGTTTAATAAAAACTTTAATTATCTAAAAATAATTATTTTTATAGGCCATGGCCTATACGATTGGAAATGGGTTGGTAGCGTGATAGAGTAAAAGCGTGGTTATTCAGTTTTTTTGGGGATATGGTTGCACGCCATGTGAAATGTGAAAGGGGATGAGCGGATGACTCCGTTTTTAAGGAAGTATAAGATCTTTGGTTTTATGAATGAGATCGTGAAGGCAAGTTCAAGCATTTCAGCTAGGAGTAGAAGTGAAGAAAAAAACTGATCAGTGAGCACTGTCCTAGTGCAGTGCAACTGAAGCGCTTAGCCTAGGAAAGAAAACCTGCAGACAGAAGTTTCATTTTCTGAAATTATTGCAGGGATCCCATAAAAGAATCAATGGACCAGAGAGTGATTTGTGATTTGAAAACAACAACACAATGAGGGGGCCAGGCCATATCTAGATCTACATTGGCCACAAGACATGTCATCTTGTCGTCAGGTCTCTGCAATAAATAATTCGATGATCTGGAGTTACTGAAAAATAGTGGCAGCATTTCCCTCTGGAACTCCTTCGAGATCTTTAATTTTCAGCTCACGAACCGAATCTCCTGCTCCTATTTGAACAATAATTGCAATAAAATGATGCTAAGCAGAGACTTGGGAGCACAAGATAACAAGATCTGAAATTAATCAACAAACAGGTAATTAAGCAAGCATGCGTGAGTTCAGCTTCTGCAGCTTAACATGTGCTACCTGTTCACAAACAGTATTTTCCTGGATCATGGACCAAATCAAATGGCACGCATCACAAGAGGAAAATCACAACCATGATCAATGATCGATAGCCATGGAGACCAAACTCAACTAGTTTACTCCCTTCGGTCCCAAACATAAATATTTGCATGATCCAAATTTGTACATGATATAAATATTTATAGGACAATGATTATTTCAGTGCATGGAAATTCAAACATTTTCGATTAAATTATCTCTGTTCCAAAATATAAGTATTTATAGGCTTAGTATACATTGATGTTGAGAAGAAAATAGTTTAGTGCCCCTCAATAAATAATAAGAGATGGATGGGGTGGGAGGGTAGATGGGGTAAGATGGTAAGAAATTTAAAGAGAGAGATTAATAAGACAAGTGATATTATGAATAGTGCTAGAAATTTTTATATTTTGAAATAAGATTTAATTGATAGAAGTTGTTATATTTTGAAAAAGAGAGTACTTATGAACATAATTTAAGTAATTCAAAAATTTAAAATTCGACTAATAAAGTAACTAAGGAAAATCTTTCACTCTGTTTTTAATCTTTACAAAATAGTATTTATGAATGGGTGGAGTAGCATATTCTTGAGTTATTTTGCTTTTGTGGTGAGTTCGTTTTAACGATAGCGAGGAAAAAATACCCTCAGCCTTTCGCACGCACATTTATGTCTATAAAAAGGTTATGTTTTATAACTTATCTGATTTTGCCTATCTTTTTTTTATCTTATTTGTTCTCATGCTCTCAAACACTGCACGAGTATGCCATGCATTGGGCTCGAAAAGATCAGCAGATCGTGTGACGTACTACGGCCGGTCTGCTGCCAAAACACCGTTCTAGGGTCACCAATAATTGGATGGAATCTGGCACTACGTTACATCAAATTATTGGCCAGATTTTTTTCCCCTTTCTTTCTCTCTTCGCTTTCACGGTGGACACAGCCACGGCCATGGTGCTGGCTGGACCCGTCGTCACTGTTACTGGCCTAGGCGTCCCGGTCGCCATGGGATCCTGTTTGGATTCTCATGACAAGCTGCTCAACGCCGCATAATTTTTTTTTTTCAATACATATGGGAATTGTCCTAAGGCTGTGTTCGAACTGGGGTTCCCAATCCCTGCCCATCGTATTCCGTGTGCACGTTTTTCAAACTGTTAAACAACGTGTTTGTTTTTAAATTTTCTATACGAAAGTTGCTTAAAAAAATCATATTGATCCTTTTTTAAAAAAATTAGCTAATACTTAATTAATCACGCGCTAATGGATACTCCGTTTTCCATGCGCACTGTTCACGTCGGGAATAGATGCTTCCGAAAACAGCCTAAGTATTGTCACGACGAAAAATTGTGCTAAGTATTTGACTTCTTGGGAGAGGTTTTGTCCAACCATTTAGGATTTCGATCTCCAATAGTTTCTCAAATGCATATTTTCTTTTAAAAAAAGTGTTATAATAATATCATGAATTTATTATATTTTATGATCTTATTCTTATATAGGATTGATGATTAAAATTTTGAAAGATTAATTGAATTTTGTCAACATTAAATAGTTATGATCAGTTGCCTCGATCGTCATCATATATTGTTGGAGAATTTCTGAGGAGACCAGCAGCATATTCATAGAAAGCAAGAAAGAAATGTAGCATCTTTATACAAGGTTGGCGAGGTATACAAGTCTCCAACTGTTATGGATAGTTGGACTCTAGCGCCTTTCAGATCTCATCTTGTGGTTTAATTTTCTCCCAAAAATATCTCATCTTGCGGTTTGCTTACTCCTAGTTTTGGTTTTGTATCCTCCTTCATACATTTACACAAGCCTTGCAATTTGCTACTAAAATTTCCGTGAATTTTTTTATAGTAGAGTAAGTATTCGTGTTTTTTACCTGTTGGTATATTAAGGGTGAATAACCAATACGGTACATAAAGTTTTGCTCTAGTATTAATTTAGTTCCTGATGTTTCAAATTGCCCAAACAAATTCTCAAAATGTGGTACACATGAATTCAATGGACGCACACACATGTGTATATTTTTCAAAAACTGGTGAACACTATATCGACTCTAGAATTAATTGGAATCTCAGTTGAACTGGATGCACGACCACACATAGCCAATTTGGCCAGGCCAGTTTCCAACTTGTAGTGTTGTTTGACGCTATTTCTTTCAATTCATTAGATGCTAATTTATTTAGTGCGAGTGACTTCAAGCGCTTGATCCTTTTTAAAAAAAAAAAATCTTTTCAATTTCCCAATGCAATTACACTGGGCCTAGGCGCGAGCAGTGGGCCAAGGCGAGCAGGTTTTTGGTCCAGAAGAGACATGGAATTTACATGGCCAGCCCAACAAATTCTAAAGTCTAACACTAACATGGACTCGTAATGCAAAGCGCGTGGAGTAAATACTTATGAGGAAAAAGTACACGAAGGTCCCTCAACTTAACATTGAGTTACAAAATCGTCCCCAACCGTAAAACCTGATATCCGGCATCCCTTAACTAATCAAAACCAGTCACAATAGGTCCTTCGGTGGTTTTGACCCTGGTTTTGTCTTACGTGGCGGCTGAGTTAGCGTGAGACCCACGTGGGCCCACATGTCAGGATGCCACATCATCTCTCTCCTCCCTCTTTTCTTCCTCGGTTCCTCCTCTCTCTCTACCTGTAGGCCGGTCGGTGGGGCGAGGCGGGAGAGGAGGAGGGCAGCGCCGCGATGGCGGCGGCAGCGGCCGTAGTGAGGAAGCACGGGGGCCTCCTGACGGAGCTCCGCGACGGCCAAAGATGGGCCCGGGGAGGCGATAGCGAGGCGAGAACAGCGCAGGCGTGCAGCGGCCGTGCGCGGGCGTCGACGGGGAGGTGGGGGTCATCGTCGGCAGGCGCGATGCCGTCGAGGTTGCTCACCTCGCCGCCGCGCGGGATCTTCATCCTCGAGCTCGCCCGCGCCACCGCCGCCTCCGCCTCCCGAGCCTCTCAGATGGTCCAACCATGAGGTCGCATGCTATGCCTTAGCCACCGCCTTCTTTCTCAAGCGTCGCAGCTACCGCTGCCCTCCCTTCTCCCGTGTCGTCGCCGCTGCATCCTCCCTGTCGTCATCACCACGGCTGCATCCACCCGTGTCTTCGTCGCCGCCGCCGTGTTCTTGGGCAGCTTGTACCCAAACTTGAGGATCACGAGGGCCGCGACGTCAGTGGGGGAAGCGACGGGGGAGAGGGGCAGCGCGGCGGCCGTGAGGCGGAGAAGCGAGGCGGCAGCGGCAAAGGCGGCCTTCAGGCGCTTATCGGAAGGGAGGCATGGGCGGGACCGAGTGTGCATGCCGCCTTGTAGGACTTGGAGGTCGCCTTGGACGTCGCGAGGACTGCGACGTGCGGGGACGAGGTGGCGGCCAGCACACGCGGGGTCTTGAGCGCGGCCGCCGCGGCAGACGTGGCGGTGGCTAGCGGCTTGAGCGCGCGTGAGCGAGAGAGGATGAGGAGCAGTAGCACCCCCACTACTACCTCGAGCAGTCCCTATCATCGTCGCCATGGCTGCATCCTCCCGTGTCGTCGGCGTCGCTGCCGTGTCATCTGCTGCCTTCTTCTCTCCCGCCTCGCCCCAGCGGCCTCCTCCCCAGCTGTCACCCGGCTTGCCCAGAGAAGAGAAGAAAAGAAAAGAGTGAGAGAGAGAGGAGGAGGAGGAGGAAGGGAGAGAGATGACGTGGCATCCTGACATGTGGGGCTCACGTGGGTCCCGCGCTGACTCAGCTGCCATGTAGGATAAATCCGGAATCAAAACCATCAAAGAACCTATTTTTGATTAGTTAAAAGACGTCAGATATTTGCAGGTGGGGGACGAGACCTTCGGTGTACTTTTTCCTACTTATGAAGTATAACAGCGTCCAACTAAGCCTATTTGCTGACTTTAGGGCCTAACAATCTGAGCAAGTCACCTTCAGGCCGTGTCTTCATGGGCCTCAATCTCGGCTCGTGTGGGCCGGGATTTTCAACTTCACATAACACTACTGTAAAAAAAAAAAGAAAACAAACTTTACATAATACACAACACTTTCCAGCAGACCTGGCAAGTCTTTTTTTTCCCCGGAAGCCTATTAAAACAGTGTGGATACAAATGAATAATGCTCGCTCTGTATTTGTTTTTATATTATCTGGGTAATTGGACCAAGCTATTATAACTCCTTCGATTTTAAAAAATACCGTTACGTACTATTCGTCTATTTAAAGCCATGTATTGTAATTTGATCAAAGTTGAAGATATACCAGTACACTACATATCCCTTCCATGCAATTATAAAACAGAATTGGACCAGATTACCCCTCCTCCTTCCTTAATTATTCACCCCTTCTTCCTTCTCCCACTCACTAATCTCTGTCATCTCTTACACTGGTCTGATCCGGCGATTCCCATCCAGCCTACTGGACGGATGCTCCCTCTGTTCTCCACTCATCGTCCATTCGTCCATGGTGCTGCGACACAATCGTTGCAAAAAGCTCCGTTCTTGTTAAGCACCGACGATTCGCCCCTGCTCTCAACACCACCTGATAAACCACTCCGTCGCTAGCCGGTGGTGTGACTTCATCTGGACCTTGCATAAAAAAGGAGAGAGGGAGAATGAAGTTGGGGGGGGGGGGGGGGGGGGTGAACGAAGGATGACAGGTAATTTGGTCCAAATCTTTTTATAATTGCATTGAAGAGTACATAGTGGCATATCTGTAATTCGGTCTAGATAAATAGTAATTGCATTTTATAAAAAAAAGTTACAGTGGCATGGATCTAATTAACCCTTATATTTTTAATCAAATACAAAAAGAATACGAATAACTGAAATAAATACAGATTATTTCGAATACAAATAAATATTTAATATCGGACACAAGTATGGAAATAAATATTTCTTGAAACACGAATCCTAGCTAATTTCAAATAAACCATTAGACAATAGACTAAATGATGCCGATTGAATTCAACACATACGAGATGTAACAAGTATAAAAACATGTGAAATTAACGAAGCGACATAAATACATGCCTATTAATTTAGATTGCTATTTGCAAGTTGAAATAATATTAACAGCATGCGCTAGTGTGGTAGGCTAAAGCACCATTAAAGAAAGGGTAATTTTACTATTTCTTAAGAAGGTAACGGAGGTATCAGTTTTTCTACCGTAAAATTTATTATCTCAAGGTACCAACAGTATAAATGTAAAATATAGTTATGTTGAGATATTTTTTTCAATAACCGTAAAATTCCTCTTTAAGAAAATGAGAAAGTTCGCTATAGAACTAGCCTACAAGCGGGATGTATATTTTGTTTTCTGTGAATAGCAGTGTAGCAACAAAGTAATTCGGATATCCATCTTTTTATCCGCATCCATCTGAAACTAACAAAATAACAGATCATATGATCCAGACTCAATCACTCAATAGATAGATGCAACCAAGGCTAAGAGCATTCAACAATTAACAAAACAAACCCTGCAGTACTGGTAACTGCACTCGTGCACTCGCGTGACCAACGGTATGAGTGAGGTGATCATCATATACATAACCCAATCAAATATATATTCATCCAAATTAACAAGCTAGCCAAAAAACGAGTTAGCTAGCTTAACAATTTCTCCACAAGAAATATATTCAACACATCAATTAATCCGAATCCAAGGACCCAAGAATGAGCTATATATCACACACACATATGCATGACCCACACACAATTCGAAGGAAAAAGGAAACTTAATTAGCGCGAATATATCTAACATATGCATATGGAAGAATCGATCGATTATCTCGAATTTGTCATGGATCAAATCATCATGTATATCATCCGTCGTCGTGCGGCGGCGAGCGGCGGACGAGCAGCTGGTGGAGCTCGTCGCGGATGTGGAAGTAGACGGCGGCGAGGAGCTCCCAGAGCTCCGGCAGCACGGCGGTGAGGTTCCGGCACGACGGCACCAGCGCCGGGAACGGGCACAGCATCACCCCCACCGCGAACAGCGTCGTCCCCGTCACCGCCGGACACATCGATCGATTTCGCTTAATTTTCTACTAACTTAAACCATATACTCCACTAAATTAAGCCACTGAATGATCAATCGGATTTAGCTAATGTTCAAGTAGCAGCAGCAGCTATATATACCTGAGGTACGCTTCACTTCAGTTTAGAGCAAGCTACTAGCTACTACTACATGTGATGTGCAAGAGATCCAGGGGTGTAAAATTTAAGCATGTCACATCGGATATTAGTATTTGGACACTAAAAAAAACTAATTACAGACGAATTTATTAAGCCCAATTAATATGGCATTAGCAAATGTTTACTGTAACATCATATTGTTAAATCATAGAGCAATTAGGTTTAAAAGATTCGTCTCGCAAATTAGTTGTAATTTGTATAATTAGTTTTGTTTTTATCCTATATTTAATACTTTATACAGGTGTTCAAACGTTCGACGTGACATGGTAAAAATTTTTGGGTGGATCTAATCAGGGCCTCACTTCCTAAAAAAAAAGAAATTTGGTTAGGTAGCTGTATGCTATGCTGTGCTCATCTGCACGTGCCAGGTTTGACTGGTAGATATGATCGGACCGGTAGATGAGAGGCCCAATAACAAAATGGCCCATTTATCTCTTCAGGCCCATTATAACCGGCCCAATATTTCCATTCTACCAAGCGGCCCAAGCCAGACCTAGGGTTTGTTCGGGGTGGTATATATAAGCGGCCACCACCCCAACCCGCGTCTCCCTCGCCGCCGCCACCGCTCGCCGCTCCTCTCTCGCCGCCGCCGCCGCCGCCGCCGCAGCGAGGAATCTCCGGCGAGGACACCACCGACGCAAGCATGGCGGACACGAAGACGGCGCCGGCGGTGACGCTCCGCACGCGCAAGTTCATGACGAACCGCCTCCTCTCCCGCAAGCAGTTCGTGCTCGAGGTGCTCCACCCGGGCCGCGCCAACGTCTCCAAGGTGCGTCGCGTCCTCCTCCTCCTCCGGCGACCGTCCGGGTTAGGGTTTCCCGCCGCTGATGCCGATGATGATGTGGTCGTGTTGTGTGTGCGCAGGCGGATCTGAAGGAGAAGCTGGCGAAGCTGTACGAGGTGAAGGACTCCAACTGCATCTTCGTGTTCAAGTTCCGCACCCACTTCGGAGGAGGCAAGTCCACCGGATTCGGGCTCATCTACGACAACCTCGACGCCGCCAAGAAGTACGAGCCCAAGTACAGGCTCATCAGGGTACACGCCTCTCTTGTCTCGTTGCTCATGCCCTGCTCTTGATAGTTAAGTTAATCGTGATGCTATGCTGAAATCTGAACAATCTGGTAGAGTAGTTGTCTGATGGAAGAAATGAGTAAGTTTTACTTTGGATTACCATTTTGAAAAAAAAATCCAGTATTGTTGGTTCCACGTAGCTTTCGCTCACCGATTTCTGTTTGTGTTGCTGTGTGCTGCTTAGATTAACTGTTGATCAGCGCATTTTTTTTTCATGTTGATCAGGAAATTATTAGGGCGCCATTTCTTGTAAAATGTGGATTGGAAGTCACAATGTATCACATTTTTATGCGTTTAAATGACGTGTTTCGTTAACTATGGCTTTTATGTTCAGAATGTTAGTGTGGTTGCATTTGGGTTGAAAAATCCAGCGATGATTGTGTGCTTCATTCTACATTTTTCATTAGCTTAGTTCATCAATTAGCTCATAAGAATTTTAAATGTATTCAGAGTCAACAAGCTAAACCCAATGTAGTTGGGTTTGTGCACAATGAGATACGTTACAATTGAATGGAACCTTGCTGTTAGTGTCAAAACATGTACTGCTGAAGCTTGGTGTGGGTTTGATTTCCCATCTTATTCTAGGAATTACTGCAATATGTGGTGGTTTCTACTAATCTGTAGGATGATTATAGAACTTATAACATGAAAAATTGATTAAATCATGCTTGAATACACTTTTTTGACATGCATAATATGCTGTTGCATGTAGTGCTTGATTCCAAGCTGTTTCACTAGCTTTATGCATTACTGCATGCTGCCAAACTTAATGAGTTTCATTGCCTAAAGCTTCAGGTGGCAGGTGTACCTATTAATTACTTTCATGGGTTTTGGAATTCAACTTTTCCATGATGCATATCAACTTTCATGGGTTTTATGTATTTTGTCTTTCTCATTTTCTTTTTGCTGCCATACCTACAGAATGGCCTCGCCACCAAGGTTGAGAAGTCTCGCAAGCAGATGAAGGAGAGGAAGAACAGAGCAAAGAAGATCCGTGGAGTGAAGAAGGTCTGTATACTTACTTGACTGCCAAGTTCTATTATTATAGGAGTTATAAACCGCATTGCTAACTACATGTAACTAAACTGCTAAACTGCTTGCTTGTGTTGATTTTGCAGACAAAGGCTGGAGATGCAGGCAAGAAGAAGTAAGCAATGGTGTTGAATTGACATACCACCTTAGCTGCCTTAAGTTCTCCGCCCACTATCAATTTTTGTACCCCTTAGCGCATCTCCTTGTCGCTATTCGCAGAATATGGATTGATCTGCTAGAAAAAAAAGTTTTTTGAGCATTTTGACATATGCCCCCTGTTACATTACATTGCTGCGTTTACTGTGACTTGGCTTTGATCAGCATACCATCTCAGTGTCCCTATAAATTGGCTTTTAATCATCTTTCCTGCTCTATTAGTTCACTGGCACAAGGTTTGTTGGTCTTGTTCTTCACTCGGGCCTTTTGTTGTGTAGTCACTGATTAAGTGAATTATTCGGCTCTTTTTGACATCGTATTTCTTGCTGTGAACTGCAATGATATGGAGTAACCTGGTTTGCCGAATCACGAATGCTACCTTGTGTTGTTGTGTGCTGATGGCAAATGAGTTTCTGTCAGATTTAACCATTGGATTTGGGTCCCTGGCACCGCAGAATTGCACAGTTTGCAAATGGGCTTTTGAACTATATAACTTGAAATTGGAAATCCCTCTCGCTTGGTTTCCACGGGTGTGTTGGGCGCCCCTTTTCCCAAACCCATCTACCTCGTTTTTTGTCGCGCTTATGTTTTTTAAACTGCTAAACTTATGTTTTTTTTTAAAAAAAAAGTTTCTATATGAAAGTTATTTAAAAAAATCAAATTAATCTATTTTTTTTTAAAAAAACTAATACTTAATTAATCACGCGTTAATGAATCGTTGTTTTCCGTGCGTACTCGGTTGGAAACCGGGAAAAGTGAACACAGTCTGGATTACTGTTTCTTCCTCTGCTTAGAAAGTATTGACCAACTTGTGTTCACTAGCTGAGTTATATTGGTTTGTGCATGTTGGTTTCTTGCCAAATGCCAATGCAGAGCCAAATTTTGTATAAGTAGAAAATCGGTCCCTACTTATCCCCCTTAGCCTGTGTATATGATGTAAGTCGTATATTTAATGCCTCAAATCATATGTATTTAATAAAGCCTCTTAATAATAATTTAAATTTTTCGTAATAGGTAAGATCATCTTCATTTTTGCTAAAACTCCTAACCAATCATGATCATTTATCACCTCAACCTTCATTTCTGCTATAAGTCTTAGAAATGCTTATATTTTATAGCGGAGAGAGAGTATATCTTAGCTAAAACTCCTAACCAATCATGCATCATAATTGGTTAGGAAATGATCATTTCTAAGACTTATAGCAGAAATGAAGATTGAGGTGATCTCACATCAATCTTCATTCTTAGAAAGAAATGATCATGATTGGTTAGGAGTACTCTCCGCTATAATATATTTTAGTTTGATTTTTGCTAGCATGTTTTTCGGACGGCTAGATAATGTATTTCGTGTGAAAACTTTTTATATAGAAGTTGTTTTAAAATATCAGATAAACCTAACTTTTAAGTTGAAATAATTAAAACTCAATCGTACGCTACTAGCTTTCTCGTTTTGCGTTTCTGTACTTAAATCTTTATCCGTTGCTTAAAGATTTAAGCCAGGGTGGTCAGGGATTGTTGTGTTTCTTTGGGTAGCTTTTCCTACTGGCTGAGATTTTTTAGGTTTATCTTTTTGGTTGTAATACCATAATTTGACCATCTAGGAGTGATTCTATCATCACTTAACAAATACATTAAAAAAAGTGAAGGTGTTTTTCCTTCTGTAAAATTGCTAGTTTTGTAAGATGTGGCATGTGTTCATAGTTTCTTTTTAAGATTCAAAGTAGTTTATGAGAGTGCATTTATGCATCTAATCATTTTATTTGGTTTTTTATCTTGATTGTTTCCTGTTAGGCACGTTCAGAATATAAGAATGAAAGATCTGTATTTTCAATTGTCAATTACTGTTTTTTTTGTTAATCCTAGTATTCTTTGAATTATTTATGTATTCAATTTTTTTCCTTAAACGTTGGTAGGATTCTTTTCACCATTTCTTTTTTTTTTACCTTTTTATGTGCGGTGAGCCTGGTGAGCCCAATAAAACGAACGACGGCGCAATCGGGCCAGGCTTACTCAAGTGGGCTGCACGGCCCAACAGGTGTAGCGTATATTTACAACCGAGAAAATTAGTAGGACATGTTTTAACATCAAATCCAACATGGTCAGTAGAGAAGTAGAGGGAATAGAAATACAGGCAAAAACGCTACGATTTTTCATAGAAACCGTTGTCTTGATGGTGGACTGGAGTCGTCTGCATTTTCGTTCTCGCGTTGGTGAAGACAGTCGTCTGCATTTTCCGCCGTGTTTTGTTCCAAAGTTTTTTTTTCAAACTTCTAACTTTTCTATCACATCAAAATTTTCCTACACAAATAAACTTCTAACTTTTCCGTCAAATTATTTTAATTTCAATCAAACTTTTAATTTTAGTGTGAACTATACACAGCCACGTCATTTTGCACAGGCGCACAGACCAACTGAACCAGCTGAAGAGAGGAGGAACGCGAGAGAATATGCAATTGGGAAAGCTGCTGCTCGTCCTCCTCCTCTGCCGAAAATGCCCAAATTTTGCCAGCCGGTCGCCACGTGGACAAGTTAATCTGCCTCCAATGCAATGCCCTACTGCAACAGTATACACGTCGTCCTGCTTGGTCGGTCACATCACAACCTGATCTCGATTACTCGTACTACTCAGCTCACGTGTTGTCGTCCTCCTTCATGTAGACCCGTTTCTACTGATTTGTAGTAATACTAAGGCCCCCTTTAATCAAAAAAGAAAAAAAATAGAAAAAATATAGGATTATGATAGAAATAAAAAGGTAAAACAGACATAAATGATTGTTTAATTGAACCGCAGGAAAAACAATATAATCGGATGAGAAAGATTAAATCAAAGGAAAATTTGAGTTTTGAGTTCTTGCTAAATATTTTCAAAATCTACGTGCAATTAGTCATTCCATAAGAATTTCATATGATTTGAAAAGCTCCAATCCTTTGTATGAAAGGTTCAAATAGGAAAATTTTTTATAGGATTTAAATCCTATGAAATTTCTCCAAAAATCCTTTGATTCGAGGGGGCCATAAAAATATATTTATTTTTCATCAATCACACACATATCAACATATATCCATATTTTATCAAATTTCAATGCAATTATTTATCTCTTTATGTACTCTAAATATATTTATTCTCTATTTCCATAAACTCCGATGCAACGATGGCTTATTAATATAATCGGGCAGGATCAAAATGAACTTATTCTTGAATAGAGGGAGTACCACTCCACTATTTTCTCCATCTTAGACTATTTTAAGGACATAGTACTACAGTACTATACACATATCAATATAAAGTTAGGAGAAACGGATTTCTTATTTTCAAAAAAAAAGAACTTGTTTTGTCTTCCCCAACCAAATCTTAGTTTAGTTTATTGATCAGGCCGATTAGCACACTGTACGAATGGTAGCAGCTGGCTTTTGGATGATAAAATCATAAAATTGAAGATCCAAACACCTCCCTGACAAGTGGTCATCCCATCAGCAGAAGCAGGCACGGCAGGATGACCATCTGAAAATCTTTGTGAGCTGCGCCGTCCGTCCAAAAGGTTGACGGCGCGGCGGCGGCCGGCGGCGCTGGCCCCTGGCCGGCCACACCTACCTACCTTTTCTTTCTGCAATTTATACTCCTACATGTATTTTGGACCACCGTCCTAATGGCCTAAACTAAACAGAAAGTAGCTATCACCGACTATACCACATTTTGGTTGTTATATAGTATATTCTCTTCTCATCTAACACACACCCACGCCTGCATGCATTCATGCCATGTTTTTTTGGATTTCTTTTTTCTCTCGGTGAAATCTGCTAAGAAGAATCTTGTAGAATTGGGCATTTTCAAAAGAAAATCCTGCTATTAATCACATGATGATATTTATCTACTTCTTTAAAAGCCTCCTCCTTCTGTTCCCTTTCCATCGTGCGCAGGAGATCGTCCCTTCCTTCGTACTATGTGCATAGCCAATTAGCCACCGTAAAATTTAGTGATTTATTCTTAGAGCAAGTTTAATATTATAGCCCACTATTAGCTCCAATTCATCTATAGCCAATCTAATAGCTAATTCTTACAATAATTGTTTACTATACTATTAGTATATGGTCCCACCTGTCATATACATATTGCGTCTTGTAGTCCGTGCTGCAGCTGGCTACAGATCTGTAGCCCGCTGCTCTTCTCTCTCATCTTTTATCTTATTAAAATATATTTGTAGCTGTCTAACGATCCAAAGTTTTACACAAAACCCCCCTACATTTACATAGAACTCCCCATATTGTGCAAGAAAAATAACCTGGTTTGACCAACTTAACTTTATTTGGTAGTAACGAAACATAAATTTTTTTGGTGAACTAGCAAAGTACCCATGCGTTACAACGGGTGAATATTATTTTAATCTTATTATTGCTATATGGTTCAGTTATGATGAAATTCGTTGTGAGAATTTGCTTGGATAGTTCTTTAGAAAATCATGAGCTATAATTAGGAGTCCAACTTTCATCTCAAGTTAGCATGCGAGTTTTTTAAAAGAGATTCTTATATACAACTCTCTTTTTATTTCCAAAAACAAAAAAACTTAAAAACCGACTCAAACACGGATATGTGTTTCAAAAAGCGAACAAACTTGAAGACAGACTCAAATACGGACGATGTACAAAATACCGAAAAAAACATCTTCAATTTTTATATAGTAGAGAATATTAGTCCACCCATCCAGTCAATTTCTAATTATATGGGCCTATAATATGGACATATTACAGGTTATTAGGAAATCTAGAGTTAGAAATGCAGCATTCGCATAGTTACATGATTAATGGAATTAAATTTATTAGAAGCATGGAAATTTCATCTAATTCTCTCTCTCTCTCTCTCTAGAAACATTGACAAACCTTACATATATAGGACGCTAGATCAAGGAATCCTTGATCCAACTGCCACCAAGAAGAGGAGCAAAGATGTAGGGGACCAGAGAGAGGTTTATGCAAAGGTTGTGGATGGAGGTTACTACTACAATGATTCCCTCCAAAGTCCAAAATAGTCACTCACCACCTGCACACTGTTGTTGCTTGGATGCTGCCACCAGCTCATTATTGTTGACTTCTGGGGCACTTGCTTTCCTAGATGCAGAAAGTGCATTCTTGTGCTCACAATTTTTTGCACGGATGGTTTCATGCTACAAGTAATTCTTCATGAAGTTTCAAGCAAGGTTTTGCATAAACGGAGTATTTTTTTTCCACAAATTGTGCAATGTGCCTTTTTTTTTCCCATGGGCTCACTTCACATTCTATTTTCAGTTGCCAACAGATGCTACAAATTTACAAAACAGGAAAAAAAATGCAAAAGATAACTCCATTGAGAAAGCAACGTCAATGTGATCATGGGAGGGAGTCGTAGATGCATAAATCTATTCACTGTGATTCAAATATTAATGTTCATATAAATCTTGTGCGCATCATTTATTTTTTCAGAGGCCAAAAGTAAGCATCTGTTTGGTTTGTTGCTGCCCAAACCAACCCTACCAAACTTGGTAATACCCAAGTATAAATTTTGGTATTAACAAAATTTGATAATATTGATTATGTTTGATTGGTAGGCTTTACCAAAATCTGATAGAGTTTTTAAGAGCGAAAACCTTCAGGACGGCCAACTTTTAGTAAGATAGAAATGATAAGAACATGTTTGATTTGTTGCATTATCAAATCTTGGTAATGCCTAAATGCTAATACCAAAATTTGGTACAGGAACAGAATGGTCATGAAAGTTGCAACAATCTAAACATGCCCTATTCCTTCTATTATCTTTGAAGGGCATTTACAATACAAAATGAGTGGTTTCATGTTTCAACATTAGATCCGAGCTACCACATCAGCCAGGAGAGTGATCTTGTTAAGGGTGAGTGCACCTATTAAAGTTACACTAGTCATGCCTTGAAAAGTAGCCTGACGAGTTAAGAAATCCTAAGCTCTCTCCATTTTATAATTTATGACGTTTGTTTATTTTTGATGTGATGTTTGATCACTTGTCCTGTTTAAAAATTTTATATAAATGTTACTTATTTTTTTTGTCTTATTTTATCATAAATAAGCTCTAATCTTTACTTATATTTTTACAAATTTACATATAATTTTTGAATAAGATGAACGTTCAAACATTATGAAAAATGTCAACAATGTTATTAAAAAAATGGAGGTAGAATTTGAAAACGAAGGAAGTATCACACAACATAAGGGCATCCACAATATACTCCAAAAGTGGTCCATAAGCAATATAATATTTGATTCAGCCACCTAGCAGCATTGTGTAACTAGTCCATAGAAAAGAAATAACAAAATCTACCCATAAGCATATGGGCTGTCCATAGAGAATAAAATATACTATTTGTCTCTATCTTTTCTCTCCTATTAATACTATTTGCTATCCATATACATTGTGAAGGTTACAATAGTTAAAGTTCATATATGTGGGTCCCATCTCTATGGACTACTTTTGCCATATACATTCTTCTTGCCCTAAGACCACTTTCTATATAAAATTCTCTAACAAAACAACCCTCCATTGCTTGCTCCAAGAATCAATGCAGTATGCATGCCACACCTGCATCCCTGCAATTGTTTACAGGTGCAACGCAATGCAAGGCACCGAAACAAACAAACAAACAAACCCAGAGCTAGCGATGAGTACTCTGATCCCAACTCACAAGAAAGGAAGAGAAAGGCAGCTTTCTTGAGCCAACAACCCGTCGTCCGTTGGCATGCCAACAACTACCAACTCGGGAGCCGGCCTCGCGCGCGCGAAGGAGAAGAAGAAGAGGAAATCATCAAAGCCAAAGCAATGCAAAGCATATTTTGGTTTGGTTGTCACCTTTGCTTGCTTGCTTGGCCACTGTAACCTTTTCAGTGCTGCTGCTGCCTGCCTCTGCCTGGCCTGCAGTTTCTCTGCACTGCATATTTGCATTTGCATTTGCATTTGCCCCTGAATCCTGATGACCCTGACGACACACGGACAGACAGGGCAACCACAACAGCAATGTGCTCGCGGCCCAACGCAGGCAGGCAGGCACAGAGGCCATGAGAGAGAGAGAGAGAGAATACTGAAAGGAATACTAGCCGAATAGGAATAGTAGTAGGATGGAGTAGCTAAGCTAGCAGCAGCGGCCAAAAGAGCAGGATCCTGCAAATCTTCTCCGCTGCACGCCTAATCATCCCCATCACCATCTCATTCTCACCCACCTACTGTATGGCCTTGTCGCTTGCTGTTCTGCCTCCATAATCATCATCATCTTCATCTTGTTGTTGATTACTATACTCTATTACTAGCTGATGAGCTTGTTAATGGCAGCTTAATTAGTCTAAAGCAAACCCCCCAACACATTATTAGCACTGCTTCTTCTGCCACCTTTTTAGAGTGAGAGGAATATAGAGAAAGATAGAGAGAGAATGCAGTAGTAGAGCAGGCGCAATAGCAGGCTATAAGCCAGCTGCAAACATATTTTAAGCAGATAAATGAGGAGAGAGAAGGGTAGCGGGCTACAGATTTGTAGCCAGTTGTAGCACGGACTTCAAAACGAAGTGTGTGTATGACAGGTGGGACCATATATTAATAGTATAGTATATAACTATTATATGAATGGGCTATTAGACTGGCTATAGATGAATTGGAGCTAGTATTTGGCTATACTATTAAACTTGCTCGTAGGCAGCAGAAGCAAACACGAATCTCTCTCTATCAGGGTATGATAGGAGTAGCAGCAGGATAGGATGTCATGGGCTCTCAGCTCAGCTCAGCTAGACGCTACTCGCATCGGAGTATCACATTGCCGTGTGCCGTTGCTCGCATTGCAGTTGCAGCTACTACTACCATTCCCACACCTTCTCTAGCTCTCTGTTCCACACCTCTCTTTGCATTGCAGCCAGCGAGCAAGACAGCAACCAGCAGCAGCTACTCAGCTATAGCTAGTTTCTGCTTTCTTGATTTGTTCTTGGATTTGGGCGAGCTGTACATCTAGAGAGCGGATGATGGGGGAGGCGTCGGAGAGCATGAAGGAGATCAGCAGAGGCCGTCTCGGCGGCAGCTGGATGGGGGAGCCAAGCGATCACCATCGCCATGGCGATGAGGAGAAGACGCTGGAGCTCAGCCTTGGGCTCCCCGGAGGAGGATGGCGAGCGGCGTGCAGGGACAAGGGGACGACGACGAAGCACTCCATTGCAGCAGCTGCTGATGATGATGGTGGTGACAAGAGCTCCATGCTCTCCCTGGGCTACTCCACGCTCATCTCCCACTCGCAAGGTACAGAAAAGAAAATCACAACTTCTTTGTAACTGATCTCGTGTTCTTGCGATGTCAGTTGCATGTTATAATAGACATATGGTTTATACGTGTGTTTTTGTTAGTGTTTTGGTGTTGTGACATAGCACAAAAATGTGCCTCATTTTCTGACGAAACTTAGTTATATATGGGTAATGCAGCGTTTGAGACCTGAGCAGAAATGTGTGTGCCATTGCTCTCAACTCTGAAGTAGGAGTGGCTTCTAAAATTTGGCTGAGAAGAATGAGCAGAAAAGGAACCTGAAAAATTATTTATTAAGAGGATTGTTGTGTGAGATTCGAGTATAATGGCTAGTAATAGTAGGTGCACTGAACTTTTACCAGTATGGTTTCAGAGATTTAGTTCACTTGATATATACTTGTGGTAAACACTGCTCAAGAAAATACTTGTGGTAAGTGTGTTTACATATGAAACCTAGGTAATTTCATTGTTTAATGAAAAATCCATTCTCTGACAAAAAAAAAAGAAGTATTGCATATGAGTAGAATATTGCATCATTGGTTCTTCTTCAATCTTGATTGCATGTGCCATGCTCAAAAGTCAAGAACAGCAGGGGAAAAAGTTCTCTGAAGCATGATATCACATCTTGTTTCTTCCTCCTTGTTCTTGTGCAGGCAAGGCAAACAAAAACAAGGGGTCCCCAGAGGAAGAAGAGGCACATCCACCACCAGCTACAGGGAATAATGCACTTGCATCCAACAATAATGGCTGCTTCCAGACAAGGTTGGGAATCATAAGGGCCTCTCCTCACATGTCAAAAATTCCACAGCACCATAATCTTTTGCTTTTTATGAGTGGGCAAACTCAACTATTGGATTGGTAGCTAGCTACTAGCTCCTGATTCTTTATTCCTCTTTTCCTCCTCATCTGCATGAATTGAAGAGGGAGATGCCTCCATCTCCTGCATGCCCTGCTCCTCATTTATGACAAAAACCATTTTGCTTGTTTGCTTCTGCCTGCCTGCATGCTATCCATGGAGATAGATAGATAGATCTCCTACTCCTTTATGAGGGATGCAGTTGTCTTTGTCAACATGTAGTACTGTTTGTTGTTTATTTCTAGTTTGTCCCTTCTGTTCATGACAGTTGTTGTTAGTTCACCTGACATACCTGGTTGCAGGATTATTTACTTAAGTATAATTTCAGGAAAATTGATCATATGCCACCCTTTAGATTGCATCCATTTATAAGCCACTCTTGTGTCACCATATATAGGCAAAGCTTTGGCATTAGCTAGCAATCATTTGCTGGTGTTGTACACCATCAGGCACTAAGCTTCCTGATCTGAATGTAGACTACTACAATGTGTATGTTTTAATTTGAACATCCTTTTCTAGAGAAATAGTTTCTGATGCATAGGTGATTTAGGATTTTGTACAAAAAACGGAAATTGAAAGGTAATAACTATAGCTAGTCAGATACTCTATTTTGTAGTCTGATGTAGTTATTCTTTGCAAAATAATATATGATACCATTTCTGAACTTTTCAAGCTTGAAAAATAGTAACTATAGCTAGTCAGATACTCTTGTTTTAGTTTGCTGTAGTTATTATTTGCAAAATAATACAGGAGATCATTTCTGAACCTTTTTTAACCTGACAACCTCGAAATGCAGATCTCCTAGTACTCCTGTTGTTGGTTGGCCTCCGGTTCGAACATTCAGAAGAAATCTGGCTACATCCAGCAAAGCATCTCTTGAACTGCAGAATGGAAAGAAGGCTGCAAAAGCAGAAGAGATCAAGAGAGCTCCATTCATAAAGATTAACATGGATGGTATCCCTATTGGTAGAAAGATCAATCTGAATGCTTTTGATAGCTATGAGAAGCTTTCTTTAGCGGTTGACAAGCTATTCCGAGGCCTTCTTGCAGGTATATGAACCTCAACTCTGTTGTTTTGTAACAAAATCAAATCATTCAATTGCGACTGTAGTTTATCTGTTTATGATAGAGTATCTGAAGAGTTTTCCACTGATACTGAACCATGGCACTGCATAAATTGTTTTCTTATTGTTCTTTCGAAAGTTCGCAAATTATTTCTTCGTTAATTTCAGTATTTTGAAATTTGAATGGCTGAGTTATCGGATTAGTATCTGATCCAATGTGTTCAATTTGCGTCGTTGTATTTAAGCCCAAAGAGACCCCCTCGCTGCTGGAGCAAAGGACTGCCGGCAGGAAGATGTGGCAATATCTGGCTTGCTAGATGGAACTGGGGAGTACACTTTGGTTTATGAGGATTATGAAGGCGACAGGGTGCTTGTTGGAGATGTGCCATGGGGGTGAGTTTTTTGTTTTACCGTTGCATTTTCAGAGAGTAGTAAACAAAGTTACTACTTTTATTGGATACTGATTATGCAAACAGCAATGCTTGAAAATGATATGCAGTCTATTCCCTTGTTTTTTTTAAAAAAATGTATTGATTATCAAACTGGGAGAAAATAATTTTACCATCAAACTGGACCATATGCCTCCTAACTGATAGTCTGATACTGCAATTCATGCAGGATGTTTGTTTCTTCAGTTAAGAGACTGAGAGTACTGAAGACATCTGACCTCTCTTCTTCTGTCAGTACCTCTTTCCACCTTACTTCTATTACATCAAACTCGCTGTTATCTCCGCATTATTCTGAAATTTGTTCACGCCATGTAATCCATGCAGCTAATAACCTCTGGACGGAAAAGAACAGCAGCTGAGTGTTGACCTTCTTTTTTGGAGTTGCTTTGACACTTTCAGTGACCTGCTGTGAAGAAGAATATGATCTTCTGAGCTTGTATCATCGTCTCTTTCTCTCAATGTCTTGCTGTGCTGATCTTTTGGGGTTTTCCAGTTCCTACTTAACCAACTTGCTTCCTTCTGTTTAAGACACTTGTGTGAAGTGAGTGCAATTTGACATGACCATCATGTAAATGTTCAGCTAAATGCTCTACATTTATGCAGTTTATTCTCTGGCAGATGATATTTGGAATGTTGCTTTGTTGCATGAGACCCATTTAATAGTTTTGTTCTCTGTTACTGGACATGAAATTGTTGTTGCTAGAGGAATCAATTCAGAGAAATGTGGCCAAATTTGTTGCAAACGTTGATCAGGGGGCCTAAACTGAGGCTCCAACGTGTGTTGCAACTTGCAAATGGCTCATCCGATCAGTGGCCAAAGCTCAGATGTTTCATGATGCTTTTATATGCTTTAATTGGGTTAGTAATTTAATATAGCACATTCAATTGTTATAAAACAAATCAAAGAAGTGAGTTAATTAGTTTCAATGGTTAATTGGACTCATGCCATTGTAATTTCTTCAATTTTGAAAAATACCATTACTATTGGTCTGTTTAAAGACATGCTGCTATAATTTGACCAAAATTAGAGATATGCCACTATGTACCCCTCCAATGCAATAAGAATTTAGACCAAATTATCCCTTCTCCTTCCTTCACTCCCTTCTTCCTTCTTCCTCTCACTAATATCTGTCATCTCTTCCACCGGTCCGATCCGGTGATCCCAATCGAGTCCGCCGGCTGCCGCCCTCTCCACCTAGGCCCACTTCTCACCGTCCATCCCCATACCATAGAGCCGCGACCTCTCCATCACTGGCCATCTCATTGAGCTCGTTGTAGATAGTCACGGATCTCGTCGTCCTCCTCTTGGGTGGCGGCGGAGCTGCCCGATGAAAACCTTGGTAACTGTGATGACCATGTCGAGGAGCGGTTTGTGGTAGCCCCTTCGAGCTCGAATCTTGCTGTCGCCCTTTTTGGAGCTCCCCTAGCGGTGGTAGGGGAGAAAGCAAAGTAGAGGAGGACATGAGGGGGTGGTTCGCCTACAACATTAGTGTGTGGGTGGCGGAGGTTCTGGTGTAAGGAAGAAGGGGGTGAATGAAGGAGGATGGGTAATTTGGTTCAAAATTTTTTAAAAGTGCATTGAAGGGGTACGTAGTGGTATATCTCCAATTTTAGTCAAATTGTAATGGCATTTTTAATAAGTGAATATTAATGGCATTTTTTTTATAACCGAAGAAGTTACAATGGCATGGATCCAATAGTTTCAATGCTTAAACATCGACATCATGTGAGAGAAAGATTCACGTTTCCAAATAACTGAACACCCCGTATTTGGTTAAATAATTCATGCATCTGAAAGATTATAAACTTATATTACATTCAGCTAGGAAAGACAATTTGCTAGAAAAAAATTACTAGAGATAAGTATAGGCATGAAGTATATTAACACCAAATAATAATAAGTTGAAACTCAACCTCATTTGAGAGCACTACTCACCAATACCAAATAAAGTTGAGTTGGCCCTAATAGGTTATTTTTCTTGCAAAATATGGGGGAGTTCTATACCTCTACGACTACTAGCATAGTGCCCGTGCATTGTAACGGATGAAGTCAATTTTGATTTTACGTACATACTCTGTACATGCAAGTTAGTGGATAAGGAGTCGAAAGAGATGACACATCAACCGAAAGCGACTCCACTAAATCGAACCTTCTATTGTGGTGCAACGAATTGACACTCACTACACTCATACCTAATTGTTTGTTGGTTTAAATCCACTCGATTTATGATTATAAGAAAGATATTGATACCATCTTGAAATAAAATTGTTTTTTATTGACTCCTATATTTATGGCTACAATAAGTTATTTATTTTTTGTATGTCATGTAATATTGTCCATATCACGGATGCCCGCCGTACTCCTCATCATTGACGTCGTTGTCACCGTTGTCGCTGCTGTCCTCATCCTCGTCCTCGTCCTTGTCATAGGGCGTAGGGGGCTAGGGTTGGTTGGGTCCGCCCGCTCCCTTCGCCGTCGACGCGCAGGAGGGGGAGCAGAATCCGCTGCCCCCGTGCCTCTTCACCATCGGATCTGCCGCCGCCGCTCATCCCTACCACTGGATCCGCCGCTGTCGGATCCGCGCGGTTGATGGCCGCCGCACCTCCCCACCGTCGGATCCGCCACCACACGCCTCACCATCGTCGGAAGCGTCACCACTGTCGCATCCCTCCTCCGCCCTCTCCCACTACCCGAGTTCTCCACCTCGTCGGGAGGGAGGAGAAGGGAGAGGAGGAGTGGGGGAGAAGAGGAGGAGCCGTCGTCGTCGCCCTTGCCCGCCGCCGCCGTTGGAGCCCGCTGCCGGTAGGGAGGAGAGGAGTGGGGGTTGTGGGAGAGAGAGAGGACTGGAGAATAAAAAAAAGTGAGAACCTTCAGGGGGTATTTTTGCATGCGGGTGAGTTAAACACCGCATTTTCACGTGCAGATATTTTAAATGGTCCGTTTGGAAAAAATGATTCTTGCATGTGGGTTTCTTAAGAAGCCGTATGGGAAAATGGGGATCAATTTTTGCGGGCACGAACACTTATGGCCTGTCTGCAATCTATTCGGGTGTTCATCCAGAAAAATCATTTTTAAGTAGTGAATGTAAAGATGACATGATGAATCCAACCACATTTTTTTTTCTCTTGGTTACACTTAATGCTATGTATTGGTTGGTGAATTAATGTTGTATATAAATAAATTAGTAAGTTGTAAATGTATAATAAAATTTCCTAAATATAAAGCATGGCTGGATTTAATTTTATTAAATTCTCCATGGTTAATTCTGCTCTCTGGAATTTTCTCGGATTTTTCAGAGCTCAACTACTAATTTTAATAATACAAAGAACATTTCAGTAATTATTTAAATAATAAATTAATCATCAAATGATCTTGTTTTAATATTGTTAAATACTTTGAGTGTCCAAGTATGTTCAAGATTTTTCTTGAAATTATTTGAGCATCGGAAATTTGGAATTTTTTTAACAATTCAAAGATCATTTCATTGGTTAATTTTTTTTAGAGAAGTAATTAAAAATCCTCTCTCTTTCTTGGGCCTAATCCGCGAAGTTTACTTTGTATCCTTTCTTCTCTGTCTCGAATTCCACTTTAGCATCCAACTTCTTCCTGTTCGGCCTAGTAGCTGCAGCGCCGAAAGTCTGTTTCATGTCCCTACTTCTTTTCCTCTCAGGCCGGACCCAACTAACCATCGGACGTCCGATAATATTCCAAAGATCGGACAGTCCTCCTACTGTGCTTAGCTTACATATTGACTGTGCATCGTGCCTAGGCTCTAGGCCGCTACGCTATGCATGCTTTAGGTTGTTAACTTTATTTGCATACGTTTAAACTATTTTATATTCTAAATTGTTTATCCGATCCACGATCTGATTATATCGTTTTATTCATTATAATTAAATCTCTATAACAAGATCTCACATGATTATTTTTATAATTTAATCACATGGTGTTAACTATTGAAACATTATATAATATTTACTGAAACATATGAATGATACTATGTGCAACATTTTTTAATTAACCAGTGAATACTTGTTGAAATAATCAAACAACACATGTGCAACATTTACAAATAAACTAGTGAAACATCATAAACTACTTGCTGAAACATGCAAATAGAACCATGTGATACATTAAAGAAGCATACATTGCAACACAATAATTATAAAATGTGCAACATAATATAATCTCAGCTGAAACATCCGAATCTTACATGCGAAACATTAAATTTAAATGGTTGAAACATATGTGTGTTTTTCATTATAATATAATCATGTAATATCTTGTTGTAAAGATTTAATTATGATGAATATAATGGTATAATTGGATCGTAGATTGGATAAGTATTTTGGGAGAAAAATCATTTTCAAATTTGCTAAAAGGGTGTATATGCAAATAGCCTTGTGTCCCCTCTCCTTTATGCATGCTAATGCTTAGTGATGAAGTATATGTAAAGGATGTGCAAAAGAGAGGATAACGAAAGGGGATAGGAGGCTGTATGTAGCAAAATTATAGGTGTTCGATTTTTTCTCTGAGATCGGACGTCCGGCCTAAGGCATTTTCCCTCGGGCCAGCCTTTTTCCCCAAAGTACACACCACCTCCCTGTCGCTACATGCTGTCTTCAACCTCTGGCTAGAGAAAGAGCTCGACCCGGCGCCGCTTTCTCCTCCAAATCCTGCCACCCCTTTCAATTGTTTCTAAAATTGATTGAGGGGAAATATTTCTCTTATCCTCCTCTTCTGTTTTCCTCAAGAATCGAATCTTATCTTGAAGAAATCAACGCGGAATTGAGCTCGGTTCGAGTTTATCTGTCCAAACCGAACCCTAGTTTTTGTGGACAAAGCGGAAGGGGACGGTGACGGACGAAAAAACACGGGTCAAAGGATGCGACGAAAGGAAAAATACGAATCTTTTAATTAGTTAAGATTAAGATGTAAACGTAGGGGGGCTTTGTGTAAAACTTCGGATCGCTACCAAATGTATCGACCCGAATCAAGGGGGCTTTGTGAAAATCGTATCAGAAGAGAAACCGTGGCTGTTGGATCATATGCGAAGATCCCTCCTCTTCCGCGTCTCCGGCGGCGGCGGCGGCGGCGCCGCCGCGCTCCCCTGAAACCTCCGGGCGGGACGCCGGCGCCTCTCCTCCTTCCCCCCACCCCCGCCTCCACGTTACATTGCTGAGCCACGGATTCCATGGCCGCGGAGGACGAGGCGCGCTCATCGATCCGCCGCTCCCCGTCGACGACGAAGCCGCAGCATCAAGGGTTCTAACCACCTCTCCCGGCCCCCCGCCGTCGCCATGAGCGCCTTTTTCTCCTCCTCCTTCTCCGCAAGAATTGGGCGGGGGATTTCGCTCTTATCACGAAGGTATCGTAATTTAGTTTACTACCGCCTGCTGTCTTTGCTTATTAATTGCTTCGATAATTCTGAATAGTCTGATATACTCCCCCGTTTCAAAATATTTGACATCATTGACTTTTTAGCATGTGTTTGACTATTCGTCTTATTCAAAAAATTTAAGTAATTATTTATTCTTTTCATATAATTTGATTCATTGTTAAATATACTTTCATGTGCACATATAGTATTACATATTTCACAAAATTTTTTAATAAGACGAATGGTCAAACACGTGCTAAAAAGTTAACGGTGTCAAACATTTTGAAACGGAGGGAGTATATTCCCTGGATTCCCAATATACAGTAAGCTTTACCTGAAGTTTTCCTGTCTCTAATGCACGACATTTTTACAATTTTTATTTAGCTAAATACTCCCTCCTTCTTTAAATATTTGACGCCATTTACTTTTTAAAACATGTTTGACCGTTCGTCTTATTCAAAAAATTTTGTGAAATATGTAAAACTATATGTATACATAAAAGTATATTTAACAATAAATCAAATGATAGAAAAAGAATTAATAATTACTTAAATTTTTTGAATAAGACGAACTGTCAAATAATTTTTAAAAAGTCAACAGCGTCAAATATTTTGGGATGGAATGCTTGATTCTGCTTCGATGAACTCATGAACATGTGTTGGTAGCAGCATAACAAGCACAGACAGATCCTAATTAAGGAGTCCTCTAAAAAAGGAAAGAAACATGCTAGTAAGTACCTATCATTATAAACAGTATGATAGTTTAAGTACCTATCATTATAAACAGTATGATAGTTTAGAGGTGTAAAGTGTCTGGTTATTGTTTGAAAGTGAAATCCAAATACTATTGATATCACTGGAACATCATATGTTAACTATTTGGAACATCGATCATGCACCTGGAGGTTCAACCATGGTCTAGAAGTGATAATAGTGGAAGTTTAGCTAACTGAAATAAACAATCTAAATACGACGGGATGCATTGTTTTCCTAGGCGCTCAAAACGCACATGCATTTTTTTTACAAAGCAAACAGATTTGAGGTTGCAGTCAAGTAGTATTTACTATTTAGGTTATTAAGAATGTCCTGCACTCATTTTTAAGCTTGATTGTTGATCACAACACTTCCCTTCATTTTGAATGAAATATCTTGCTTTTATGTTACATTAGAAGAGAGCATCGTGCCATTTCCTTGCAAGCAGGATAATAAGTATCTACCGAAGCTTCGGTGAAAGCTCAACAAGATTGGTGAGGACAAGGATTGAGCCATAGGAAAAGCCAAGGCTAGGGCTGAGCTAATATGCCCTTAACTAGCCATTATATATTTTCAGAGTTTCTATTGTATTTCTATAGGGCCTGAAATTGGATTGCAGAGTTTGGCCTAGAACTTAAGCACTACCAGCCCTAGGCATGTCTTGGCCCCTGGACGAGGATAAATCATATCATATCTACGGTGGATTTTCACCCACCACTTTGCTCTCCATTATATATAATGATGATTCTTGCCGCATCATTGCCCCCTAGATTCTCCATTTCTTACCTCCTAATAAAGGCCAAAGCTCCTCACCTTTCACCACTTGATTAATTGAAATGGCTACATCGATCCTACGTATACTAGCTAACTAACTGAGCACTATTCAACGTTCAAAGGCAGGTCGTGTTCTTGGACTCGTCCACTAATGGACAAAAGCAGATAAAAAAGCTGTAATCCATTGTAAGTTACATCATTGCCTTATCTTTGTGGATAAACAAATTGATTGCCACCATCCTGAGATACTCCCTCCGTTTCGAAATGTTTGACGCCGTTGACTTTTTAGCTCATGTTTTAACTGTTCGCCTTATTCAAAAAATTTAAGTAACTATTAATTTTTTTCCTATCATTTGATTCACTGATAAATATATTTTTATGTAGGCATATAATTTTACATATTTCACAAAAGTTTTTGAATAAGACGAATGGTCAAACATGTATTAAAAAAGTCAACGGTGTCAAACATTTCGAAACGGAGGGAGTATATAACATAGATTTGATCACTCAGTTCGGTTGGTGTCAAAAGGGACAACCTGTATATACACTCATCCATCTGTTTGGTAGCCATTTGTCTGAATAGTCCCCAGCTTCTGCGCACGCGTGCAGCCGGTTTATGAAAACGAACGGAGGCATATGCATACGTACTAAGATATGCCACTTTCCAGTCCCGGCCTGGCCGGTTGTTCGTAGAATTCTCATTTGGAATTTCTAGCTTGTCAGGATGCATGATTCGCACAATTTCTAGCTTACAGAAGGATGCACAATTTGCGGCTATATATACTCTGTTTTTGTTGATTAAAAATAAGACATACAGTATTAGCTTTTGACGCAGTATAACTACTTACACATTAAACATTAAACGGTTTCGTTTTTTTTTTAAAAAATAAATTGATGGGGCTCTGTTATACTGTTGATCTATATACTCTGTTGACTGAGTTCTTTCCTACTGAAATGGCTCATCAAGTTCAGCCCAAATCTTGGGTTTCACTTTTTAGTTTATGGCAGATTATATGCATATTTTTTAAAGTTCACCCAAGACTTTGTTTTGATCTTTTGATTCTTCTTGATGTGGCATGCACTTGGTCCTCCTTTGTTTGGTATTGCTTATGATAAAAAAGACTTTGTCGGACTTACACTTATATTCAAGCATACAATACTTGTTATATTCATAATGATCCACTCATGTTAGGTGCATTAGGCGCATGAAGTACTCCCTCCACCGGCAGCATCAAGTATTTTTTGACTGGAGTAACTAACTAAAGTAAATGGGGCTATGAAGAGTAGCCAATTAAGTTTGGAGAATAATGATTCTATGCATAGTCTAAGAGAAAATTTCCTTGCACATTACACCAAGAAAGAAAAGGCCCAAATCCATTATCTTCCATGGGGTAAATCGTTTTATTTCCTCATGCAATCGGCATTACAAATCCGCAAGCAATTCTCCATTAAGCTTAGGAAAAGATTTTAATTAAAAGATTTTTATCTAGAGGACTGAAATAGAGTTGTTGCTCCCAGCACCGACAAATAAAGGCCTCACTTCCATGTGCATATCTGTCACAATTTTAGTGTTATCCAAAAACTATTTCATGTGAGAATAATAATGCATGATAACCTAGCTAGGAGCAAAACATTTCTTTCCATTCTATCTATAAAGTAGTTGGGTGCTAGTGGATTTGTGGTGGCAACATAGAGCATAAAGGGAAGAAAACTCTGTTGGGTGGACTCATTTGTCCAAGCTTCACCGCATATAATGGTTTTTGTGGATGGCATATATTGGATTCCGCTATAGTTTAACTAGACCACCCTATATATGATACCTATTTTTTCTGAAAAAAGAACAGCGGAGGATCGAATAACCATGGTCAAATTATGCTTGCAGTTGCAGTCCACCGAGGCACATATTCTCCTTTGAAATTCCAAAATCTTTTGGGGACTAAATTCCATTGTGTACAGCAATGCAATTAGAAATGCAAGCCAGCGCAAGATCATGCTTGAAGCCATAGCTGAAACCATGCTGTTGCCTCCATTGGTGCGAACAAATCTTACAACCAGTTAACCTGTCGACAGGGCTACAAATAAACTAGCTTAATTATGTAGGATATATTCTTCTCTAAACAGGACCTAGTACGGAACTAGCTGTATTGGATCACCCGAAATGCTGTTGGGCGATCGATCGCCCTGGGGATGGGGTAGCGATCAGATTCGCTCCCCACCTCCCCCCTCCCTCCCTCCACCTAGTTTCCTTTTTTGGTACCGCATTACTTTCTTATTTTAGTAAATTTATACACCTAAAGATTATACACCTCAAATTTACACATCTAAAGTTTAGAGACTAAAAGTTTATAAGTTAAAAGTTTATATATCCGATTCAAATTTGAATTTGAATTCAAATGTTTTTTATATATGGTATTTCTATACATCTAAAGTTTATAGACCTATAGTTTATAAGTTAAAAGTTTACATACCCGATTCAAATTTGAATTTGAATTATATCCGATTCAAATTTGAATTTGAATTCAAATATTTTCTATATATAGTATTTCTATACATCTAAAGTTTATACACCTAAAGTTTATAGATCCAAAGTTTATAAGTCAAAAGTTTACATACCCGATTCAAATTTGAATTTGAATTATATCCGATTCAAATTTGAATTTGAATTCAAATATTTTCTATATATAGTATTTTTATACATCTAAAGTTTATACACCTAAAGTTTATAGACCCAAAGTTTATAAGTCAAAAGTTTACATACCCGATGCAAATTTGAATTTGAATTCAAATTTTTTATATATAGTATTTCTATACATAAATTTTTCTAACTTTTATTTTTAAAAAGAATTTGTGTGGTGTACTGTAGTAGAAAGAGAAGAAGGGGAGGAGGAAGGGGGAGAAGAGGGAGGAGTATAGGGGGAGGGGGGGGGGGGGACTGATTGTTCGCGATCGATCGCCCATTAGAAGGGCATATTCTTCTCTAAACAGGACCTAGTACGGAACTAGCTGTATTGGATCACTGCAGCTATAAGCGTCGATGTGTTTAGGACCTAGGCCCGTTGGATTCTTCAACAGGCCTGATCTATCCCAGCTAGAAGAGATGCACAAATCTTGAAGCACTCGGAGGGATAATATGTCTAGCCAGCCAGGAATCCGACAGGCCGAGTTTTTTTTAAGCAATTTTAACTTCCGTGAGCATAATGGTGCGTTTTGTAAAAACATTTTCTACATAGAAGTTTCATATAAATCCATTTTTTTTAATTTTTAATGGTTAATTCATCCAGAGTTCGGCGGTGATGTTCCGCCGTAACCAAACATCAGTGCCGAACTTGTTCTAAAAGTTTGTGGATTGCTGATTCATGCAAGTGTAGGCCCTGTGGGCGCACTGTTTACAGGGTTAGGCACAGTAATATCTTCTACTCACAGATAAGGAGAACTCGCAAAGCTACAGTAGTGGGTCACTTGTGAAATTAAAGAAGATGTGCAACTAACTCATGGTTGATGTACACTTTGCTGGATGTGTTTGAGAGGGGAAGAAAAGAGAAGATTGAGAAAATTACATAAGATGAGATGATCCATTAACATACGGTTAATTGAGTATTGATTATTTTAAACATGAAAAATAGATTAATATGACTTTTTAAAGCAACTTTTATATGAAACTTTTTAGAAAAGAATGTATCGATTAACAGTTCGGGAAGCATGCGCGAAGTATTTTTCCTCTCTATCTGCTGCAAGATAACACAGCGCTATAGTGATGTGTGTGTGTAGGAGCTGAGCTAGCCTAGGATCGATCAGGCCACTTGTTCGTGGATGTCATATTCGCTCGTCTCGGCGTGCTATGTGGGTTGTCCATAATCCAGATCGATGATTATGCATCGATGCCAAGCCACGCCTTCTCGATGCATAAATGACTTAGGTCCTATTTGAGGTAGGTTATTGATTAGATTATTGTCACAGATTATTGACTTTATTATAGGATAAATTAAATATTTTAAAACATAATCATCAAGCGACATACTACCTCCGTCTCCTAATATTGACATTTTAAAAAACGAAAAGTTGTGCTTAAAATACTTTGGATAATAAAGTAAGTCACAAATAAAATAAATAATTCTAAAATTGTTTAAATAAGGTGAATGGTTAAACAGTGCAAGCAAAATGTCAAAATCCTTTTTTATATTAGGGGACGGAGGGAGTATCTAATCACACTGGCCTGTTTTCGATTCTTAATTATTTTTCTCGATCTAGATTTCATCTATTTGAGCTATTTAAGCTCCGTTTGTGCAAGAGGCACACTCACATATGCTCGTGTATGAGTTGTTGGAATGGGTGGATATATAGCATATTATCATCCTAATTGAAAAAGAACGAGGGAAACACACGCTACGAATGGGAGCACGGTAGAATTGTGGGGTGCCTGACTTCATTTATTGTTGTTTAAATCATGATATTTTCAGTAGGACTTTGTGAGAAACACAAATTTGTCTTTCATATTTATTGACCTGCTGTTGTGTGCATAAATTTTCTATATATAATATTATACTATACTAAAAGTAGGTGGTTACTGCCGCCCAGCCGACATACTACTTCTATTGCATATTTTAAATTTACCCCTTGAAATTTTTAATAAAAATAATCAAATCTAAATGGATAATCACAGATAAAATCAAATTAAGGTGAATATTCTCTATAACAAAAGGATAGGTCGAATATTTTATGAAAAATATACATTTTTATATATTTTAAATAAAATTATGATATGTTTTCTTTTATCTGTCGTAAAGCATGGGTATTCAGCCTGTAGAAAACAAATGTAATGTAGGCAAGAAAAGAAAAGGAGTGGATTTTCATCAATTCTATCTGGCCTAGGGTTTAGTACGATATCCCAGGTTATTTACTTTTTCCATTTTCGATTTTGGTTCACATCAAGAAACTGCTCAGTGAACTAGTGAAATATTTCAAAAATAAAAGTAAAATTTGTTCAAGGTTTGGTTTGAACCATATTATTAAGCGGATTATTGCTATTGATTATCTAAGTAGATTATAGGGATAAATTAAATATTCTAGTAAATAAATTTAACAAAAAAAATTAAAGCAAATGGTGCAAACAATACAAGTAGAAGAGAACATTTAGAGAAAATGTATTTCTTTTAGCAAATAGTTCATTTTAATAGTAAATGATCTAAAGAAACTAAGCTATTTTTTTTCAACAACTAAACAAAATTCTCTCGTCGTCGAGGGCCATGTCAGCAGCTTTCTGCAATTTGAATCTTAGGTGATACATTAAATCAAGATTAGAGACCAAAATATACATCGGCCATGTATTTTACTCTATATAAAAAAACCTTTTTTCCAAATGGTTTTTCCTTACTTCTTCACAAATACAGGTAAAAATATCAACCGTACGTCTAATTGGATCTGCCCCCGAAAAAAAAATTCTTTTAAAAACATCAAGTTTAACTCATCATCCACGCTCTCACGCACACCACATGGGTGTGCTTATATCTTAGTACACATCTAACTCACACGTAACTTAAGTATGTGTTTCACAATCGAGCGCACCTACGTGTGCAGATATTATCCCTAAGCTTGAGTACGCGTTTCACAGCCCAACACATCCGTATGTGCATACATATAGAGATACATCATACATGTACTATCTTCTAAGATTAATAAATTCTAATTAAATACGGGCACCGATTTCATGTCTAAGGCTTAAAAACTTGAGTGATCAAGTTTCTCTGTGCAACAATATATTGCCTCTAAAAAGAGTTCACTTTTTTTATTACTAGCTAGATCAGTGTGTTTGAGATCGTTTAGATAAACATACACACTCATTTGTCAGTTTTCACTCGGATGGCATATGTTCGTGTATAGAGGGGGATTAAATTATGATAATCCTGTTTTTATTATGAAATAACAGCATCATAGATTTGATTGATGCTTTAATTTGTTGATATATATCGACGACCTAGATGTTCGAGTCGTCGGCGACGATGGACCGTTTTGTACCATTGGGCAATATTTTATGCAACATTACCTTTTTCTCTCTCGTTATTTTACTGGTTTATTAATACGAAAATGGGTCAATGGAGACCGTGAGTTGCCATGCTGTACATAGAAGAAATTAATCATGAACCTGTTTATTTGTTTGAGTTTAATTTGGCTTATAATCCCGCAACCGATTATGAATTTTAGAACATAACTTAGTTTTTTTTAACTTTCTTCACTTAACTTCAGATAAACTAATATTAAGACTAAAAGTATAAAAGTCTTACTTAAAAATTATTTTTTCCATCCCTTCGGCAACGTATATTCACTCCTTCCATTTCAAAACAAACAAACGCAGTACCACTATAAAAAAAAGGTGTTAGGTGCTGGTTAGGAACCAACCATAGGTGTCAGAACTTCCTAGCATGCACCCAGCAGGTGACACATATGAGGCAACTTATAGATGCCGATTCTACAACCGGTAGCTATAAGCTTTGCGCGAGCAAAAAGAAAGGGGGAGCCAATGAATCGGCTTGTTCGAGCTGATTAATTGCTTTCGATCCCCTATGTTGCTCCACTGAATTAGGAAGGAAAAATTCATAGATTAAGAATCAACATCCAGACAACCAGAAAATTTCATAATCTCCACTAAATCAACATCCACACAATCAGAGAAAATCATAGATCAAGAGAAACAACCGAACATGCACCGGTCTTGAACTCCTTGCCGCCGTTGGATCTGAGGCCACGACGCCACCATCATTACACTAGAATGTCGCACATGGAGGGGAGGAGACGCAGAGGGGTGTCGTTGTCGTCGAAAGCGATGTCGGCTCGCCCAACGCCGCTCGACGGAGGAAGACGTGATCACGGCCATGAAGCATCTAGGCCCTCGTCGTTGATTTTGGTAATTAATGATAAACGCTAATTGTGGACTAACTATTCTATTGAGTTATACATTTTAAGTTAGGGCCACATGATGCATATGCATGGATGATCACCGAGGACTAAATTCAATGGAGCAAAGCAAAAGGAACAAATATCGTAAAAATAGAGGTTTTAATTTTAATTGATCAAGGAAGTTAGGCGATCAAAATTTGATAGTTTTATTTATAGCTTTGCCGTACTATCAAGAGGGATAATGATCTAAACGAAGAGATGATCAAAATGCCACATTAAGTCATTTGCATTTAGACTTGGTTCAATTATATATTCAATTGCTCTTCTGTCCAGGGCCGGTCTAACCGGTGTGTGCTGAATGGTCTGACCGGAGAATCAAGGTCGGTCTAACCGAGCCCATGGAGGCTGGTTGGTTGCTCTCTGGGTGGAAAACCCAAGCTGCCAGAGCCGCATCCGGTCGGACCGACCACCCTATATTGCGGTCTGACCGGCCCCCGTGTGTCAGTGCATTTAATGCACTGTAAAGGCTAGTTTTCTAGCCTTTACAAAGTAGTCCGGTCTGATCGGCCACCCTATGGCGGCCTGACCGGCAGCGCACTGAGTTGGGGATTTCAACCACCAACGGCTAGTTTTTGTGGGTGGGAGTATAAATACTCTCCCACCAACAACAAGGGGACTCTCTTGGCACTTGCTTCACTTGCATACACCCCCTGTAACTACTCTCACACTCTCTAGTGCTTGTGTTCACCCATTTAATGTGATTGAGGGTTGATTAGCCAAGAGTCAACATTGCTTCATTGTAGAGCTAGTGTGGTACTTGATCGTCTCCGAGCCGGGTCATCGCTTGTTACTCTTGGAGGTTGCCGCCTCCTAGACGGCTTGTGGAGGTGTTGCCCGGTGACCCCTCCAAGGAGATTGTGGAGAAGGCCCGGCGCCGGTTGTGAGTGGTTTGGAATTCATCACTTTCGGAGTGAAGGAAGAACTACCCCTAGTGATCGAGGCTTGGGTAGTCCACTTCGTGGGCCAGCTCCCACCTTTCCCACCTCTTGATGAAGGGACTTGCGGTGGCATTGTGGTTTTGAGCGGTGAAGTTAGGCTCACCTCAACGGTGATTAGGAAATTGGCGAGTTTCCGAACCTCGGGTGAAAAATTCCTTCTCATTTACTTATTGCATTTTCATTTGTGCAAGTTACTTTCATAGAGACATATTTGATCCCATATCACCCTAGGATTGTAAAATATCACTTAGTTGCAATTTACTTTCATAGAGACATATTGGAGCCCATATCACCCTAGAATTGCAAAACATAACTTAGTTGCTTAGTTAAGTTTATCCATCACCAAGCCTAACAACTTAGGTTAGTTTTGATTAGGTGTTATTTAATTTTAATCGCCTATTCACCCCCCTCTAGTTGACATCTCGATCTCACAGGCCCCTGCGCTGGGGAGATGCTCGCGGGAGGGAGAAGGAGGGGGGGGGGGGGGTTGCAGAGGCGGTGGAGGTGGCGCAAGTGCCAGATCTGACGGGCCCACGCCGCCCGTCAAAAGAAGACGTTGCCACAATCGACATGCGCGGGAGTGGGGAGGGGAGGGCGCAGAGGCGACATAAGTGCTAGATCTGGCAGGCCTCCGCCGCCCTGTGGAGGAAGATGCACCTGTGGTGGGGGCGATGGGACCAATTGTGGAGGATGAGGGAGGAGAAGAAGGGGGCATGAGCAAGTGTGAGGTGGATAAGAACGACTAACATGGGAATAAATAAGGTCGGTCGGCTTCGGCTGGTTTTTTTAATAGGTGTCGGTTTTTAAAATAAACTGGCACCTATAATATAAGTATAGGTGTCGGTTCTTAAAAACCAAGACCTATGATATATTACTGGTGTTGATTCTTCTAAAAATACTGACACTAATACTATAGATGCCGATTTTTATTTAGAATTGGTACCTATCTCTCCATAAAGCTACCGGTTCTAGCTAATGATGCCCCACGGGCGTGCGTCTTGGGTGGGAAAAACGCTATAGGTGCATTTTTGTAGTACCGTATGAGATGTGACACATCCTAGCCTATCTAATTTCATAGTACTATGATATATCACATTTCTTAATAGGTTTGTTTATTTTAGGATGAAGGTAATACTCCCTCTGTCCGAAAAAAAACGGATTGGATAAATTAAGTCACATTTAATCATAGATTATTTTTTTGGGACGAAGGGAGTAAGCAAGGTTGTTAGTAACCCAATCTGTGTCCTACTATTTTATGATACTATGATTTTAACAAACCGAAATGATATCAATCTCACATAATATCTTAATTTTCATAGTATCTCGATTTTACTATTTATTTTTACATGATCCTGCGAAATTTTAGATAGTATCTCGATTCTACAAATCTCTACGATCCTACAAAATATTATTTAAATAATATTATTTATGTGAATAAATATGCTTAAGTTTACATGAAAATAAATTAAATTTATCAAAATTAATACTATATGCTTTAGTTTATACAAAATATTATATATTTTATATAAAAATACATATTTTCTAAAATTTGATAGTATAATACTACAAATAAAAAATGATTATCTCGATACTGATTACAAGCACTAAATTTTATCCTGTGGAATAGTCTAGGTGGGTCACTGCCACTAGTCCACTACAGTGGCAATGACAATGACAGATTCTCAATTACATTATTGGGGGAGAAGACTTTGAAGATTGACTTGCTGACTTCTGACAAGCCAATCACTTGCCATGTTTAAGTTCCCACGCCAAAATTTTACATCCTATCATATCTTAAATTTATACACCTATATGAAATATTAAATATAGGGTAAAATAAATAAATAATCACACATATTGCGACTAATTTGTGAGACGAATCTTTTAAGTCTAATTGTTCCATGATTTGATAATGCGGTGCTACAGTAAACATTTGCTAATGATGGATTAATTAGGTTTAATAAATTTACCTCACTGTTTACTAAATGGATTATGTAATTAGTTTGTTTTATTAGTGCCCGAACATACTATGTGACATTCTATATAATATACCTGATATGACACGTCAAAACTAACACCTCTGTATCTAAACACGCCCTTAACCTTGACTTGCTGACTCAGAAGCATGCTTGCCAGCCAGTGAATCAGTGATGCACATGCCATGGTTCTGAATTCTCATGTTCCAGTTTGCAGCTCGTCAGCTCGATGATGACGAACTGAAAGAGAGAGATGTTCTCTCTTTCAAGTTTGTCCAAGTGGCCAGATCGATAGTTGGCGATAAGGCTGTTACGTCCCAAATTTTTCCAACTCACCTCTTTAATACACACGGACTTACGTGTGTTTCAACTGTTAAATGATGTGTTTCTTAAAAAGATTTCTATGTAAAAATTATTTTAAAAATCATATTAATTTATTTTTTAAAAAAATAAATACTTAATTAATCATACGAAAATGTGTCGCTCTGTTTTACGTGCGCGGGAGGTGAATTTCCAACCTCACCTCCCAAACACATAGCTGGATGAAAAAGTTGAAGTGAGAGAGTGCTGGCCGACGACAATTTAATCGCTAGCTATACATGGGCTCCTATGCAGCCTGAGCGGGAGATCTTATGGGCGATCGATCGCCGATCGATCCAGCGATCAGTTCGCCCCCCTATACTCCTCCCTCTTCTCCCCCTTCCTCCTCCCCTTCTTCTCTTTCTACTACACCACACCATAATTTTTTTTAAAAAACAAAAGTTAGAAAAATTTATGTATAGAAATACTATATATAAAAAATTTGAATTCAAATTTAAATTTGAATCGGGTATATAAACTTTTGACTTATAAACTTTGGGTCTATAATGTTGAGGTGTATAAGCTTTATATGTGTAGAAATACTATATAAAGAAAATATTTGAATTCAAATTTAAATTTAAATCAGATACAATTCAAATTCAAATTTGAAACGGGTATATAAACTTTAGGTGTATAAACTTTAGATGTATTGAAATACTATATATAAAAAATATTTGAATTCAAATTCAAATTTGAATCGGTATATAAACTTTTGACTTATAAACTTTTGGTCTCTGAACTTTAGACGTGTAAACTTGAGGTATATAAACTTTGTGTGCATAAATTTACTAAAATAGAAAAGTAATGCGGTGTCAAAAAAGGAAACAGGTGGAGAGAGAGAGGGGGGGGGGGGAAGGTGGGGAGCGAATCTGATCGCTACCCCATCCCCAGGGCGATCAATCGCCCATCAGCATTTCCGAGCCTGAGCAATCTTTGAGCTAGGGGAGAACATAAATTGAGTAGAAAAGTACCCCCTCTGTATAAAATATAACAATTTTTGTCCTCTAGGATATGTTCTAAAATATAACTACTTCATTCAACATTCTCTTCCCAACCAATTATAACCCTCCATCATTCAATTTTTTCACTTTATCTCCACTTCTCATCTAATCACAATCATCTCCCATTTAATTTTACCAACTTTTTAATAATTGTGTCTAACTCTAAAAAATTCCTATATTATGGCATGGAGGTAGTAGTAGTTTAAAAAGATTTGTATATACTATATAATGGTGCACAGTTATATATAACACCTTTGAACAATGGCTCTCGCTGATGTGACAAATTTTGGAGTAAGCACTTGACTATACTAATACTAATAGACAGATTTGCTCATATAATAGCAGAAACACTGATTATGACTGGATCGTCGGCGTTAGAGAATTCTTCAACGAGTTCAACCGATGCCGTTCACTCATCAGTCATCAAGCTCTATCACTAGGATAAGCGGACGACGGGGAGTCACGGAGTCACCTCTTTGTCCACAACCAGCAGAAGCAGACGTGCGAATATCGGAATTCCGGTTCCAAGGCCATGTTTATAGTTCCCAAAAACTTTTCACAAAAACGTCATATTGAATCTTTGGATATATGTATGAAGCACTAAATATAGATAAAAAGAAAAACTAGTTACACAGTTTGCATGTAAATCGCGAGACGAATCTTTTGAGTCTAATTAGTTCATGATTAGCCATAGGGCTACAGCCACATGTGTTAATAACGACTTAATTAGGCTAATTAGTCCATGATTAGCCATAAGTGCTATAGTAACCCACATGTGCTAATGACGACTTAATTAGACTCAAAAGATTTGTCTCGCGGTTTCCAGGCGAGTTATGAAATTAGTTTTTTCATTCGTGTCTGAAACTCCTTCTGATATCCGGTCAAATATCTGATGTGACACCTAAAAATTTTTATTTTACCAACTAAATAGGTCCTGATATTCTTCGCTAAGATAGCGATACCGATAGCGATCCTGAGAAGATAGAGGTTTTATCGTGTGATTTGTTCCTTAATTATTGAAACACACAAGGTTGTGTTCTGTTTTTCTTTAGAGAAGACAAAGGTTATTCCGTTTTGTGTCGGAATTTTTCGAAATGATAGATTGTCGTATAAGTGTTATCCAAAATTCCGGAAAAAGTTTTAGCATTGGGGGTTGTGCTTTCTACCTTACCAAATTATTGATGTTAGAACACAAAACACATCATGAGCGTGAGATACCTTCCCTTCTCCATACGTAATATCAATATTCCATGAAGCCACTCCATTCGAGAGAGCTTAGTTTTTGTCCCGATTAATAACGTCTTGTGAGAATTCCAGGATTTACAGGGACACAGCACGTACGTGGCAGAAGAACAGTGCACAACGAAACGAATCGGAATTCAGAAGAAACAGAGTGCTGCGAATATATCTCTAGTCTGAACTACTCTGAACACGCACCAATTATTCAGAGTTTCAGATATGGTCGATCGAGAATCACACCTACAAGAGACGGTGGATACAATCTCTCCTCTTTCTGCCGAAAAGACAGGAAATATGTACGCAAAGCATAAAAACATTCGACAGAACAGAATATTAACTTTGGAAACTAGGAAATTTCAATCCCGTAGCAAACGGAATATATCCCAAGTGATCATATTTTTTCATGCTTCTAATCTTAATTACAATCAAGTTGGATGCAGAGAGGACAGCATAGTGCTCAACTCACATGTTCCTAGCAGAGTATCTTTCAGTCCCTATAGTATTGTGGTGCTACGAAAGCTACCACCGAACGAAGACTTAGACCGGTGAGGTAGTGACGCACTTTCTGTTTATCTACTTAAAGATCACTTGGACGCCATGTCTGAACATCCAAGAACACACCACACTCGCAAAAAATGGCTGTCTACAACATCCTCATCCTCTTTCTACTACTATTGCTCTTCTCTCTATCGGCGGCGCAGCCCAGCGCCGACGAGCAAACACTACTCCTAGCAATCAAGCAAGATTGGGACAACCCAGCTCCACTCAGTTCATGGAGCAGCACCGGCAACTGGACTGGTGTTATCTACAACAATATCACAGGTCAGGTCACTGGCCTCTCCTTGCCAAGTTTCCATATAGCCAGACCAATCCCACCCTCCGTTTGTAGACTCAAGAACCTGACCTACATAGACCTCTCTTTCAACAATCTCACCGGTGATTTCCCCACGGTGCTCTACGGTTGCTTAGCTTTGGAGTTCCTTGACCTATCCAACAATCAATTATCTGGCAGACTTCCCGATGACATCGACAAGCTGTCATCGGGGATGCTGCACCTTAACCTGTCGAGCAATGCTTTTGTTGGCGATGTGCCGTTGGCTGTTGGAAGTTTCTCGAAGCTCAAGTCATTGGTCCTTGACACTAACAGATTCAATGGGAATTACCCGGGAGCCGCCATTGGAGGCCTTGTGGAGCTTGAGACGCTGACGTTGGCATCCAACCCATTTGGGCCGGGTCCAGTCCCAAAGGAGTTTGGCAAGCTGACAAAGCTGAAGACACTGTGGCTGTCATGGATGAACCTTACTGGGACCATCCATGATGATCTGTCGTCATTGACGGAGCTCACACTGTTGGACTTGTCACAAAATAAGATGCAGGGACGAATCCCCGAGTGGGTATTGAAGCACCAGAAACTCGAGAATCTATATCTCTATGCAAGCAATTTGAGTGGCGAGATTGGTCCTAACATC
Source organism: Oryza meridionalis (assembly GCA_000338895.3). Classification (NCBI taxonomy): domain Eukaryota; kingdom Viridiplantae; phylum Streptophyta; class Magnoliopsida; order Poales; family Poaceae; genus Oryza; species Oryza meridionalis. The sequence goes on along the minus strand of CM002525.2, from coordinate 7,542,814 downwards.
ACAGCTCTCAACCTGCAGGAGCTTGATCTGTCCATGAACAAGTTCTCTGGATCAATACCAGAGGACATTGCAAACCTGAAGAAGTTGAGATTACTATATTTGTACTACAACAATCTCACTGGACCCATCCCGGCTGGTGTTGGTATGATGCCGAACCTCACCGACATCCGTCTCTTCAATAACAAGCTCTCTGGGCCCCTACCCGCGGAGCTTGGAAAGCATTCGGAATTGGGGAATTTTGAGGTGTCCAACAACAACCTCTCTGGTGAGTTGCCTGATACGCTTTGCTTCAACAAAAAGCTCTATGACATTGTGGTGTTCAACAATAGCTTCTCCGGCGTGTTCCCGGCGAACCTCGGGGATTGCGAAACCATCAACAACGTCATGGCATACAACAACCACTTTGTCGGGGATTTCCCAAAGAAGATATGGTCATTTGCAGCGCTCACCAATGTCATGATTTACAACAACAACTTCACCGGCACTCTACCTAGTGAGATATCATTTAACATCTCGAGGATTGAGATGGAGAACAATCGCTTCTCCGGTGCCCTCCCGTCGGCCGCCGTCGGTCTGAAGAGTTTCACGGCGGAGAACAACCAGTTCTTTGGTGAACTGCCAACTGACATGTCTAGGCTCGCCAACCTCACCGAGTTGAACCTCGCCGGCAACCAGTTATCCGGCTCGATTCCGCCGTCTATCAAATCATTGACAAGTTTGACCTCCCTCAACCTTAGCAGGAACCAGATTTCCGGTGAGATCCCTGCCGCAGTCGGGTGGATGGGCCTATACATTCTTGACCTCTCCGACAACGAGCTCACCGGCGACATACCTCAAGATTTCAGCAATCTCCATCTCAACTTTCTCAACCTTTCTTCTAATCAGCTCTCCGGCGAGGTCCCGGACACGCTGCAAAATAGCGCCTACGATCGTAGCTTCCTCGGCAACCATGGTCTTTGTGCCACGGTGAACATGAACATGAACCTTCCGGCTTGCCCCTACCAAGGCCGCAACAAATTGTCGACTAGCCTGATCATCGTGTTCTCGGTGCTCGCCGGCGTCGTGTTTATCGGCGCCGTGGCCATTTGGTTGCTGATCCTCCGGCACCAGAAGCGGCGGCAAGACCTCACCGTGTGGAAGATGACGTCATTCCGTAAGCTGGACTTCTCCGAGTGCGACGTGCTCGGCAATCTCCACGAGGAGAACGTGATCGGCAGCGGCGGCTCCGGCAAGGTGTACCGCATCCACGTCGGCGGCAAGGGCAGCGCCGGCAAGGTGGTGGCGGTGAAGCGGCTATGGCGGACGGCGGCCAAGTCGGACGCCAAGAGTGACAAGGAGTTCGACGCCGAGGTGAGGATCCTCGGCGAGGCACGCCACATCAACATCATCGACCTCCTCTGCTGCATCTCCGGCGACGACACCAAGCTGCTCGTCTACGAGTACATGGAGAACGGCAGCCTCGACCGGTGGCTGCACCGCCGCGACGACGGCGCGCCGACGGCGCCGCTCCAGTGGCCGACGCGGCTGTGCATCGCCATCGACGCGGCGAGGGGGCTCAGCTACATGCACCACGAGTGCGCGCAGCCGATCATGCACCGCGACGTCAAGTCCAGCAACATCCTGCTCGACCCGGCCTTCCGCGCCAAGATCGCCGACTTCGGCCTCGCCAGGATCCTCGCCAAGTCCGGCGAGCCGAATTCCGTCTCCGCCATCGGCGGCACCTTCGGCTACATGGCTCCAGGTGAGGTTCATCACAAGATTGATTCGTTAATTTGATTTGATTTGCTCGCCATCGATCGAGCTAGCTCATGAGAGTCAAGTGTTCGACGATATGTCTGTCTCGCGGTCGCAGAGTACGGGTGCAGAGCGAAGGTGAACGAGAAGGTGGACGTGTACGCGTTCGGCGTCGTGCTGCTGGAGCTGACGACGGGGAGGGTGGCGAACGACGGCGGCGCCGACTGGTGCCTGGCGGAGTGGGCGTGGCGGCGGTACAAGGCCGGCGGCGAGCTGCACGACGTCGTCGACGAGAGCATCCAGGACAGGGCGGCGTTCCTGGAGGACGCCGTGGCGGTGTTCCTGCTCGGGGTGATCTGCACCGGCGACGACCCGGCGTTGCGGCCGACGATGAAGGAGGTGCTCGAGCAGCTGGTTCAGTACGACCGCACGTCCAGCGTGGCCGCCGCGTGCCGCGACGACTCCGGCGGCGCGCCGTCGTTCTCCAAGGGGAAGAAAGACGGGAAGGGGAAGAGCTCGTCGGCGGGAACGACGGCCGGGGAAATGTGGGGCGGCGGCGCCGGCGACGAGGAAAGTGGCAGCTTCGTGGCGCATCCGGTTTAAGCTAACGTGGCAACTAGACGAGTCGCTGTAAATCATGTATTTGGCTGTAAATTATGTAACGTGACGCTGTAGTACTATGTATTTACGAGCCGCTGCCTTAGCGCATCTGGTTTTAAGCCGATGTGGCACCGACACAAGTCGCTGTAACTTATGTAGTTCGATGCAACGTTTTCTGCTTCTATTGTAGAGTGTAGTGAGCAGACGGGGTGTTTGAGGGTAAAATTGCCAAAGGCATATATAGAAGTGCAAATAAATTTTGTTTCAGAACGTGACTTTTTAAGTTATGTTAACTTGTAGAGATGAGTGCTTGCAAAATTTCGAATAAATCAACATGTTCGACAATATAGATTTTAGGACCCATTTGAAACAAATGAAAAACCATAGATTGTTGTTTCTCATAAATTTTCTGCAACATTGTACTTTGTAAAATCTTAGTAATTGTTGTGTATTTCCTTGCGTTTCTTGGAACATGAGGGCCCGGACACAATTGTTTGCTTAAGGGAAATCAGAGTTCAGACCCTTACATATATACCTGTGTGTCGTAGTTCTTCCAAAGTGAAAATGAGTTCAGTATATTCAGGAGTAACATCAGAACATTTTCCATAGATAAACTGTCCAGCCTGAGTACTCTTTGGCATCGATCTGAGGATCCACTAGCAGAAGAGTCCATTTATTTTTAAGAACCAAAAGAGCTCGTCGGCAGCAACGACGGACGGGAAAATGTGGCCGCCACCTGCCGCGACGACTCCGGCGGCGCGCCGTCGTTCTCCAAGGGGAAGAAAGACGGGAAGGGGAAGAACTCGTTGGCAACAACGACGGCCGGGAAAATGTGGGGCGCCGGCGCCGGCGGCGAGGAAAGCGGCAGCTTCGTGGCGCATCCGGTTTAAAACTGACGTGGCACCTACACGAGTCGCTGTAAATTACGTGTGGTTCGATGCGACGTTTTCTACTTTCACGGTAGATTGTACTGGAAAAATGATTTGTGCGAGAGTAAGGGTGACGTGTTCACTAGTGATGTCCGATTGCCGAAGGCATAGAAGGACATATAAGGCCCTGTTTAGATTTAATTTTTTTTCAAACTTCAACTTTTCCATCACATCAAACTTTCCTACCCACATAAATTTTCAACTTTTTCGTCACATCATTTCAATTTCTTCAAACTTCCAATTTTAGCGTAGAACTAAACACAGCCTAAATTTGGTCTCAAACCAGAGCTTATGCAGAAGTCCTCCTCTGCAGCCCCATCCTCGATGGCCGATCGAGCTACACTGTGGTGGGGCGGAGACGGTGCACGAGCACGTGGTCGCGTACGCGAGCACGTGAAAGCAATGGCGGTAGGCGGGATAAGGAAGAGATGGGAGAAAAAAACGGTTCGAGCATGTGGCATGAATCTCAAAGCGATCCAACTGCATAATTTTGGAACCTTTTTTCTGTCGAAAAAGATTTAGATAGTACCCCTTGATTAAACTGTGGAATAGCAATGAAACTATGATGTTTTCTCCCACACAATATATATCAGTTAATCTAGATCAACTGTGCCAGGGCAGGTCCCACTACTGTATAAGCAAACAATTTATCATACCGTTTTCATAAATTTTCTGCAATTTTGTACTTTGTAAAATCCTAATAATTGTTGTCTTTTTCGTCGTTGCATTTCTTGGAACATGACCAGGCACAATTGTTTGCTTAAGGGAAATCAGAGTTCAGACCTATCCATTACTTCATCCGTTTCATATTACAAGACTTTCTAGCATTGTCCACATTTATATAGATGTTAATGAATCTAAACACATATATATGTCTAAATTCATTAACATATACATGAATGTGGACAATACTAGAAAGTCTTATAATATGAAACGGAGTAAGTACATATACTACATGAAACCCCATGCATTGTTGTTAGAGTTTTATATAATATTAGTGAAAATAACATATAAAATAGCTACACTTTGTCTAATTTTCATCTCTGGTCAACTATTGAAAAAAATGGCTATATATAAACCATTTGATGATGTGGTTTATAACAATTTAAATATATATGGATTGATTGTTTAGAAGGAAAGACTAAGATGATGAGACTCAATGAGAGAAGGAGAAAAAAGGTATATAAATCAATCATCCAAAAACAAAACTAAGTTTATATGATTTTATAAGATAAAAAAAGGAAATGATATAATTTAGACAATAGATCAATCATCCAAGGGTTAGAAATAATTAGAATGATATGGCTTAATGAGTGAAGAGAGAAATAATATTAACTATACTTAATAAGATGAATTTTATAGATATATAAGAGGCCTGTGTGTCTAATTGTTTATTTCTTCCAATCTGAAAATGAGTTCAATATATTCACGAGTAAAAACAGAGCGCATCAACGATCACTTTTGACGAGATAAATTATCGATGTGTGTGGTTAGGGTTGTCAAAAAAGCTCGAGGCTCGTGAGCAGCTCGAGCTTGGCTCGTCCTAGGCTCGATTCGAGTTCGGCTCGAGCTCCAAACAAGCCGAACCCGAGCCTGAGCAAAAGCTCGCGAGCTTCTACCGAGCTTAACCGAACTTGACTATGTATAGTTTATATTGCATGTTCACCTTATTGATATAATAAACTAATAGATAAATATATATTAGTATCTATTTACACAATAAATTAGCATGTGTTAGCACAATATATTTATTTTAGTCATTTTCTACTCTTTTATTAGTGTGATTAACTAGAAAATAATTATATTTATGAAGAGATTATCATTAAAATATATATTATACTACTTATGGCCGAGCTCGGTACCGAGCTCGAACCGAGCTTGCCTAAAAGCTCGAAGGTGCAATATGCTCGGCTCAAGCTTGTGTCGAGCTCGAGCTTAGGTAGACGAGCTCGCTCGAGCTCGGCTCGTTGACAGCCCTATGTGTGGTGCTCTGCTATGATATGACATGACGTTGATGTACTCGTTAGCGCTTTACTCTCTCCGTCCCAAAAAAAACTTAATTCTTGGGTTTCAGTGTACAATGTTTGACGGTCCGTTTTATATGAAATTTTTTTATGATTAGTATTTTTATTATTGTTAGATGGTAAAACATTAATATATAATACTTTATGCATAGCTTATCTTTTTTTTTCAAATAATACGGACGGTCAAACGCACGAAAACCCAAAAATTGAGTTTTTTTTGGGACAGAGGGAGCAGAGGTGTAGGTTGTTCGGGCAACGCTTGATTGGTGCTCGGCGATGGCGGCTGGGTGGATTGGTTATGTCCCTTCCTTCTTCTAGCAGAACGGAGGAGCTTATGTGGTGGCTGCAAGGAGTGAGAAGGCGTGGCACTGTGGCAGTGGTTAGGAGCGCTTAGCTCCGTTTTATCTTAAGTTTTGAAGCAAGCAAGAAAAGCTTGAATCCCAGCCTTTTAAGTATTTCCTTTTCGCTTGTTTGTTATTTATGTCAGTTATGAGATTAGGAAAGTATGTACTCGTGTAATGTTTGGTTTTGTATATCCACTTTTGAATGTCATAGGTGCTAAATTCCTATCTATTATTTAAAAAAACAGTAATATCAGAGCATTTTCCACATAAAAACAGTCCAGCCGTTGTACTCTTTGGTACTGAGGATCCACCAGAAAAAGATTCCATTTGATTTCTTAAGAACCAAAAGACATGTGGCCCTAGTCTCAATTAAAGATTCGCTTTCGTTGTCGAAGACCTTGACCACTTACTTGCAGTCTCGAGTCTTTGGCTCTTTCCTACAAAGATGTGCACATGTTAAGAGCAGTAGCCCAAGTCTTCGGTCATCTATGAGCTCTGAGGGCATGTCCAATCTTCTTCTTTATATAAAGTTAATACCTACCGAACACATAAAACTTAACATACAAGTATAATATTTATTAGCATTTCTAAAACCTATACGCAAACATGTCACATCAACCCATTAATTAAGCACACAAAACTCAACATGTAAGTCTATAGTAGTTATATTTACATTTTAGTCCGCTTCAGTCACTTCCTCTCAACCAATCGGAAACTCTTCCTCCTCTCGCGTCGCCTTCCCCCGGGTGACTCGGGAGGTGACGCAGCCGCCGCCTTCCTCCTCCTCCCACCTCTTCCCCCGCCTCGCCGCCGCCTGAGTGGGCACTGGCAAAGCCGTGCGGCCACAAGGACGGTAGCGGATGGTGACGAAGCAGCGGCTGTGATGGCGGTTGGCGACGGCGGCTGGTGACGGCGGTAGCGGCAGACAGCGGCTGGCTTGTGGCGGCCATGGTTGTGGAGGCGGTGTCTGACGGCCGGTGACATCGGCGGCTGGCGATGTCGTGCAGATGGTTGCTGGCGGTAGCAAGTGGAGGCGAGGAAGGAGTAGGGCGGCGGAGAAGGAGAAGCATGGGTGTGTGTGCGGACGCGCCGTCGTCGACTGGTAATGGGCGATGACGACTGCGAGAGGAGGCACGGGCGGCCACGAGCGGCTATCCGGGGAGGTGTGATAGACGACCGCACTTGACCGGCATGGCAGCGGCTAGAGGAGGGGTTGGAGGCCGGCATGGTGCTTTGAGGCATAGCCGGGGGCAGCAGAGGTTGGCACGGCGCGAAGTGGCGCGACCGGCGGCGGTGGAGGCCGGCTTGGCGTGAGGAGGTGCAGCCGACAGCTAGAGGCCGGCTTGGCACGGTGAGGCGCGGCCGGCAATGGAGGAGGCCGGCACGGCATAATGAGGTGCTGTTGGCGGTGGAGGAGGCGGGCACGGTGCGATAAGGGGGAGCTGCCGGTGGGTGTAGTGTGGTCTACGATGCACGAAGGCTAGCCGACGGGGGGCGCCGGTGCAGTGGTTCCACATGCCGGCAGAAGTTTGACGATGGTGGAGCATCGGAGCGCTAGCCGTGGACTCGTAGGTGGTGATCGGCGGGTGAAAACCTAGCCCAGTCTCGGCCGGGCCGGCAACGATGACGTTCGACGCGTCATTCCCCTCCTGAGGGCGTTGTCGTGACGTCTCATTCCTCAAGTGTGGATGCCGGGCGAAAGCCCTATCTCGGTTCTCTTTGAGATCTTGACGGATGGCGGCGGTGGTGTTTTCCGTTGCTTCTCTTCTTGAAGACGTCGTTTAGACATCCCCTAGCTGAAACCCTCCAAGCAATTGATGCAAGCTCGCTCTAGATTTCATCTTCTTGTGGCAGTGTCCTAGACACCACAAGTTGGCCACGTCGGAGGGCCTAGGGGGGAGGTGTTCCATTCTTCTCTCTCACCCTTTCTCCCTAACTTCTGAAGACTTAGATAGGGCGGGGTTTGTGTTGATTGTAAGGATTGGGTTTTGGGCGATCTCGACTGTGTTTCGTTGTTGGCCTAGCGGCGGCAGGTCTGGTGCTAGCTTTCTCCTGGACCTGTGTGTTGGCGCTGCTGGTGTGTGGGTGGTGGTATACTTTTTTTTCTTTTCCTGGTTACGACTTTTCAGGGTTGTAATCTTGTAAATTTTTTTCTGCTCTATCAATAGAACTTCACACCGTCTTGTGCGAGTCGTTCAAAAAAAATAGTTACATTTTATTTCATTCTAAAACTAAACATAAATATGCTAAATTATCAACCTAAAATCATTTTCATAATATTTCAATCCAAATTATTTCATCATTTCTCCAATATCTAACATATATTCTGCAGCAAAGCGCGGAGCATCATCTAGTTTATCTATATTTACATATCCTATATAGTTGTATCCAATAGCTCAATATGTATTGAGCCGCATCATTTAGGAAGAAAAGTCATTTGATCATTTTCATACTTAATCACAATCATTCATTTAGTAGTTACTATTCCTCGTTAATTAGTATATAAGTCAACATTAGTGATTCAATTAGTGTAGAATATTATCGCTATAAAGAAGTTAGGCCATCACCATATTTAACACCATTGCATAACACTTTTGTAGTTCATGTTATCCTATATGTAACCTTTTCTCATATCTATGTATTAAAATTTTGCTACTGTATTGCACACATCAATATCCCGTTGCACCGCTTGGGATGTCCTCTATATCCTATATCGTTAGAACCAAAGGTTTGACATACATAGAGCCACATCATCAAGAAAATATTAGCCTTTGAATCTTTCTCGTGTTTTGATCTCAACTATTCATGTGTCATGTGCATTTACAATTGTGTAGTTATTACAGCCACTTAAAATCATACATGCCACTTAGACAAATTATAGCCATTAAATCCTTCACATATTTAGCACATATATATAACACCTTATGTATTATGTATAATCGCAATTCCGCATCACCTACTGTTAAACTTAAAATTTGCCGCTCGCAGTCTATGACACGTGAGTTTTCATCTATATATAACATGTGAGCCCAGTGATGAATTCTTAATTGTCACTTGTAAGAGTAGCAAATAGTTAAATATCTCCTGTAAAAAGCCTTGCAAGAGTATGTTTAGTTTACTGCCTACCAAAATTTGGTAACACCAAAAATTAATAGGGCTGCAAGTGGTAGTAAAGTGAACAAAGCCCTGAGTCTTATTAGCACATTCTGAGCTCATTCGAGCTCGCCTCGTTGACAGCCCTACCGTTAGCCCACATCTTTGTTTTTTTTTGTTTTTAATAATAAAGGTTACAAAGACATAGCTTTAAATTGAAGGGTCAATTTGATCCATGCCACCATAAATTTGGCTATTCAGAAAAATACTATTCCAATTCGTCTATTCGTAACCATGCCACTGGAATTTTACAAAATTAAAACCGTGCCACTGCCGTCATGTTTTCCATCCATCCTCTTCCTTTTCCGTCTTCTTCCTTCCTTCTCCCATCTTCTTCCCGGAGTCAAGCCGGAGAGGGAGCTCCCTGGCAAGGTGAACGAACCCAACCTAGAGCTTGGCGCGGATCCTGGCGTTGGTCTCCTGCAGGGTGCGGTCGAGTAGCGCGACACGCTCCCGCAGCTCCCCGTTCTTGCTGCTCGACCTCGGCTCAGGCTTTGGCCTCCAGGTTGGTGAGCACCTCACGCTGGCCGCTCTCCCTCGCGGCGGTGTTCTCCCTGTGTTGGTATTTCTTACGTCCACAGATAAATCCGCAAGCACACGGAATACCGATGTAGCACTTCATCTTCGGGTGATCCCTAAAGGATATCGAACTCAGGGAACGTGTGTAATCTACCTAACGCTAAGATGATCCAAGGACAACAACTAAAGGAAGGCAGGCTAGAGAGGGCTCTCTATGTATTTTAATTATCTAAGCTAAGTAAAGGTAATTCCCTATCTGTTGCTTCGGGCACCGACCCCTGCTGGTCTGCCAGCGCGGTTCCGGTTATAGCTCTATGATGTATCCGAACATGGAGGCTTACTGGGACGGAATTCAGGGATGTCACCACCTACCTGTTGGTATTTCTTAGCGATAGTACTGGAAATATAATTCCCAGTAATAGCACTAGAAATAATCCTGGTATATTATGGTCACAGATATGATCCGCAAGCGCACAGATATACCATTGTAGCATTTCACCCGGGAGTATTCGAAGGTATCGTATTTATTTTATTCCAAGAGAAGATATGATAAGAGAGTACTATGCTAATAGTTTATATATTATTTGTATACATCAAGGTCTATACAGGGGTAAGTTAAGCTTAAGGGTAGAGTGACACACAACTAAGGATTTAGCTAACTCCTACATCTCCTAATTATAGCTAAGTGGTAGTAGTTTAGATAAATTCCATTCCTGTACTTCTAGTATACAACATCTTATTATATTCTAACTAGTATACACTATGTAGTATAACCCCTTTAACAATACAACATAGCTAAGCCGGAACTCAGCTATGCCCTCCCGATGCATCGCAAAGTTACCCGGGTTGCCGAGTTCCTTACGACAACCTGTCATAACCCTCCAACCGAAGTAGGATACGGAGGTGTATCCAACCCTAGGAAATTGTATGTAGGAATATAAACTGCGGGGGAGACGCCCGTACTAAGCTGTCACCATCAGCGGCCTGCAAATCACCCAGAGAATATACCCCCAAATAATGATAAGTGATAACCTAAACCCTATGCTTAAATTACTACTTATTACTCTACAGCCTTGCAATCGGTGCAGAGCACCTGAGTCCCCGGACCATAGCTCTCAGCCTAGCCAGAGCAGACTTATGACCCGGTAATCAGACATTATACCAGCATCAATGCAAATCCCAGAAGGTTTAACTACACAGATTATACTACTCATACTCTATGATTGGAATAAAGTACCGAACTTGTATAAAGAAGAATATAACATTGATAAATGGAAGTCTTACAAAGAAGAAAGGAAAAGCTATAGAACCTTTACTGAACTCCCCGAAACCTCCGCGGACTTGGAAACTATTCTAACACTACTCCACTAGCACTAATACTACTTTGTAGAGAGCTTTGATCCTTGCTTGAGTGTGTGTTGGAGAAGAGAGTATGCCCCTCCTTATATAGGCAGGTATGATGGTTGTAGAGCATGGGAATTGTCGGAAATGCCTCGCAACCGCCATCAGGAGTTCATCCGGAGAGTCCACGCCAAACCCCAGCCTGAACGGTTGTGATGGGGATTCGGCCGAACTATGATCTGGCCCAAACGGCCCAATTTTTGGTAGGCCGACTCCTCATTTGCTCCTCCCTCCAAAACATGGAATTTTGGGCTTAATTGATCATGTCTTTTCTGAGTTCTCAGCCCATCTATCCATAAGTCTGATCCTCGACAGCATCTGATTGATCGTTTGTCTATTTTCTGTCGATTCTCCTCCATTTATTTGTGCTTCTACTGCATACATGTTAGTAGCATAGTATATAGTGGAATAGAATATTTTATTTGGGAATTATGCATTGCAAGAATAGCTAGTCTTCATACATTGGGTAATATTAACGGTCGAAACTGGTCGATAACGACCGTCAACACTACCGCCTACCTCTGATAAATCCGTGGGATACACAACAAATAAAGGTAATCTCTAACCTAGACACCACGTCTAAGTTATTAATTACTACTCTAATACTTATACAGGAACTTCCTTCTCTATCCAGAGTCCTAGTACTAGAGCACTTAGTACGAATACTAAACAATGAACCCACAAAGATAGAAATCTATTTTACCTAAACATAGTAATTAAATAACATAAGAAAGAAACACGAATGCTTACTTTATAGAAGAAGTTCTCCGAACCCAGAGCAGAATGTACCGATAGCTCCGGTACTCCTCCGGAATTCCTCCTAGAATGCCACACTCATCGAGGTAGAAGTCGGATGAGCGCCAAACTTCCGGGCACTCCTCCAGAGCTTCCCCTTACTCTCTACCTATTTCTAATGTACAAAAGATACAATAGAGCCTCTTGTAATTCAGCTTAAAGTTGTGTGTTGGAAGTGAGAGTGAGCTCCTCCTTTTATAGGCAGATATGACGGTTACAGCCTATGCGAAATGTCCAAAATGCCCCAGAACCGCTATCAGAAAGTTATCAGGGCCGTCCACGTGGAAAATGGCGATCAATGGTGCCAGAACGGGTTCGACCGAACTGGTGGGTTCGGCCGAACCCAAAAAGTGTCCTCCCGGCCTCTCCTTTGGCCGCTAGGTTGCTTAATGGGCCCCCAATAACCTGCACTATATTTTGGCCCAATTCTGAGTGGTTTTTATTGACTTATGGGCCCTCCAATCTGTGTAAACGCGTTCTGAATGCGCGGAGGTCCATTTTGTCGCATGATGGATGTGTTTTCTCCTCAAAAACTTGCATAACATATTTCACCAACACTAGTGGAATTGATTAGTAAGTGAATGCGCGGCGGCCATGGATGGATAGACTACCACCGGTGGCATCGCCGCCACCGCTCCCACGCGAGATCTCGCCCGCTTGGGTCTCGCCGCTGACTCCTCCGAGCTCGCCAGCTTGGCTCTGGGAAGAAATGGGAGAAAGAAGGAGCCGCCACTGCTTGCCATGGTTGGGTCGCTGGCGAGCTCCCTCTCCTCCTCTGAGCTCGTCGGCTTGGCTCCGGGAAGAAATGGGAGAAAGGAGGAAGAAGACGGAAAACAGAGGGTGTGGATGGAAAACGCATGACGGCAGTGACACGTTCTAATTTTGTAAAATCCCAGTGACACAGTTACGAATAGACGAATTGTAATGGTATTTTTCTGAATAGCCAAATTTGCAATGGCATGGATCAAAGTAACCCTAAGTTGAAAGCCATCCAGATTTTGCATTTTGCTGCGGTTACCAGCTGAACATGATAGCACCATATATTTAGGGGATGATAATATAGCTACACGGTTACACCCTAGCTAGGTAGGTAAAATTCAACTAACATGTCCGATATATGAAAGCTAAATTTGCTATGCACATCCACTCTGTGGATGTAGAGGTTGGGCTATTATAGTTTCATGAATAGTGATGCTATTGTCATTTGAAGATCAGTGATGCTATTGTCGTAGGGATGATGTCACGCCCCGAACTAGCCCCCGAATGGAGCTAGCCCGTGACGCTCCAAATTAACCTGTTAATCGATACCAGTCCCAGGAAACAGTGCTGGTATCACAGGAAGACAGAATATCACAGCAACAGTGGTCTCTTTATTACAGAGTAGGGGTACAGTCATGTTGGGCTGCGGACAGATCCCGAGCTCACAACTGCATTACAAAAGGGAAAGCGGAAGCCAAGACTTGGACCAAACATCACAGGCGCGACTTGGGAACTAGGCCGAAACCCTAAAACTCATCGTAGCCGGCTTGCTCCTGGAAGAACTCCTCTTCAGCAAGATCCGCTTCACCTTCTTCAGCAACTGGGGGGGATTATTTATATAGAGCAAGGGTGAGTACGGGAGTACTCAGCAAGCCATGGGAAATAAGTGTTTAATGCAGGCTTCAAGGAAAGGCTGTTATTTTTGCAATTGATTTTATTGGAACTCTTTTCTGAAAACAACTAAGTGAGTGCTTCTCAAACGGCACAGATGAGACAGTGCGTCTCGTCCGGTCGGAGTATGTGCAGTGTATCAGTCTTTAGAATTGTTCAAGATTGGCACCCGGCCAACAACTTTCAAACGACCACCCGGGCCTAGCTGATCCCATCAGCTGCAGATTAACCAAACAACGATTCCTTTTTCACAACAGCGATTTCACAAGGCAGTGGTCAAACAAAACTACGCTAGGAATCACCTCACATCCGCCCATGACCGTGGCCACGGCTGTTCGAACAGTTTGTTAACCTCTGCAGAGGGGGTACACTTTACCCACACGACATTACTAACCCGGATCACCCAGCCCGTGGGGATCAGCCACGTCGGGAGACCTCCAAGCTTTCATGACAAGGCATTTCCAAAGCCGACACAGGTTTACCATATGCCGACGAGAGGGGTCCCAGACCAACAACAGGTTAGGTCCCAGACCACACTGTGCCAGGAAGCCCAGGGGTCCTCCCCGACACCACCCCGGCGAATCCATATGTCTCTCGGCATCAAGGCTCCCCTGATAAGCTAGTTACTCAGCCAGGGGTGTCCCATTTCACCCATGTGGTCGTACTTGTCTTATGTTTGGATGAAATTCCAAGGAAACGATCCTTAAGTGCAAGAGCGGAAAACCGTACACCCGGTACGTTTCCCGGTCCGCGATTTTGGAAATCCATTTAGTTCGCAAGCACCGACCCAGGTGTCGGGTTTTCCAAGTCTTTTGTAAAACCCAAGTTTTACCCAAGAAGTTACTCAGATTTTAAGTTTGAAGGCGACCGTCGATACTCGCACAGAGTGCACGAATATCGAGGCGCAACTAGATGGTTACAAGGGAACATGGTATAACAATTAACAAAGGAAGGATCAGATGCAACAAACTAGGTAGGTCCGCCAATCTGCCTTGCAGACGGGACAACAGATTAAGTGCGATCCTATCAATGCATAATATTTTTCAAGCAACATAATTAAGTTCAAATATAGGCTCAAGATGTTCAAAGGTGGCTTGCCTTGCTCGAGATCTTGAGTTTGATCCTCGAAATCCTCGCACTGCGGGTCTTTGGGCTCCGAAACTACACGCAAAGTGGGACAACTTAACAAACGGCGAAAATAAAGCCCTATTATTGACCTCTAAGCGTGCCATTAGATAGATCTCGAGATTCGAGGAATTTTGGAAGTTGAACGGAGTCAAACGGATTTACGGTTGGGAAGATATTGAATTTCTAAGATTATTGGATTTTTGGTCTAAAGGAAAAAGGATTTAATTAAATCCTTTTTGAAAAAGAAAAGAAAAGAAAAGAGGGAGGGAAATTAGACTTCCCTCGGGCGGCTAGGGCACGGCCCGAGAGAAAAGGGGCGGCTCGGCCGAGCTAAATGGGCCGGCCGGCCCAAGAGGACACGGCCCATTAGGGCGCGGGGAGGGGAGAGAGAGGGCGCCGGTGGACTGAGTCCATCTCGCGTGGTCCCGGGTGGGACCCGCTCGTCAGCGGCTCGGCTCACCGCGCGGAGGGAGCACGCGGCGCGGCGCTAGGGTGCGGAGCGGGGCGCGGCGCATGCGCGCGGTTCGCGGTGGACGCGGATGCGGCGGGCCCACGCGCAGCCTCACGGCTCGCGGTGGACCGCACCCGCGAGCGGGGCCGGAGGGAGCGGCTGACCGGGGTCGGCTCGACCCGGTCTTGGCCGAGCTGGCGCCGACGTGGCGCCTACGTGGCTGCCACACGGGCCGGCGGGAGGTAGACGACGACGCCGGCCGGAACGGACGGCGGACGACAGCGGCGAGCGGCGGAGCGAACCACGGCGATACAGGCGAAAGCGAGCACACCGGGAAGTTGCGTGGGACGAGGGGAGTTGAGCCAACGGCTCGGATTTGCCGGGGGATGCTCGACGGCGGCGGATTGCGGCGGCGGCAACCGGCGGCGGAAGAAGGGGAAAACGGCGATGAGGTCACGAGGGGCCGATTCCCGGCAGCGAGAGCATCTACGCGGCTATGGGAATCCGATGCTAGCGTTGGATTGGGCGGAGCTGCGCCGAGCGAGGCCGGCGACGAGCGGCGCTTCCGAGCTCGGGCGGCGACGGTGGCGAGCACACGGCGAGCGACGGCAGCCGTCGGGGCGGCACCGGCTAGCTACGGGGAGGATACTCGTGCTACTACCCGAGTCTAAGGGGAGGAGATGGAGCGAAGAGGGAGAACGGGGAGATGCACTACCGTGCGGGCGGGGCGCAGAGACGAGAGGCCGACGGCACGGGAGTGATCTCTCCGGCCTCGGGCCGGGGAGGAGGAAGGAGAGGGCGCCCGGAGTCCCCTTCCGCGTCCTCGCTCGCGCCGGCTCCTCCGACGCGTGCGACGACGAACGGCGACGGCGAACAGAGCACGGGAGGCAGCGACAATGGAGTGGAGGTGATGGGACAACGAGAGGAGAAGAGAGGAAGGGCGTCTGGGCTTTATAGGATGGAAATGTCGGTTTGGGAACCGACCTAGGGCGGTCAAAGGAGAGGGATAGCACTCGGCGGTCGCGGCCCCCATCGGCGACAGGGGGGGAGGATGACGCCGGCGGGAGGAAAAAGGGGAAAAGAGGGAGAGAAAGGGGGCTTGCCCCTTGCCGCTTTGGGAAAAGGAGGAGGGAGCGGGGGGGGGGGGGGGGGGGCGACGCGGCAGAGGGAGGGGGAGCTCTGTCTCCGTCCCTTGGAGGCTAGCGCGCGGAGTGGCGGGGGCCGGGTTGATGACGACGGCGATGACGGCGGACCGGCTTGGAGCGGAGCGGCGACACGGCGGCAGACGCGGGGCAGGCGTGGCAGAAGCTGACGGCGGCGGCGGCCAGGCGGTCGGCCACCACGGCGCGCGCGCGGGGAGCGGCAGCGGGAGCGGAGAGGGAGGGCTCGGCGCAGCGTGGCTCACGCGCACTGGCTTGCGGGGCCGAGCGGCTGCAGGCGCGGCAGGGCAGCGGGGCCGGGCGGCGCAGACGGCGCAGGCGCGGCACGGGCGGCGTCCACGCGGGCGCGCGCACGCGAACAACGGCGAGCTGGGGCCGAGATGGAGGCGGGGAGAGGGAGAGAGAAAGAGAGAGAGAAAAAGAAAGAGAGAGAGAGAGAAAGAGAGAGATGGGCCGAGAGGGATTCGGCCCATCAAACCCGAGGGAGGCAAAATAGACTTTTGCGGAGGGGATTAATTTGGGAAGGATTTGGATTTGAATTCGACGATGGATCGGGGATTCGAGATCTGAGATGGCACGGAGACTAACTGCAAGCGAAGAAGCAATTTTCGCAATTAGGATTTTTAAGAGATAGCTTTTTCTGCTAGGCGCCACGACGGAACGGGCGCTACAGATGAGCATCCATAATTAGTGCCCTAAAGATATTGGCTAACTCCCTTATAAAATATTGTGCCTTAATATCGTATCAGGTTTGGATGTTCTATGGTATTCTTTCGTGTTTAGCTACCACTATATTGATTTTGTGACCCGTTATTTTTTTTTAGATAATGGATTAAATAAAACCTGTCCTCTACATCCCAAAGGATGTACACAAACACAGCATTATATCATCAAGCACTTAGGCTTACAAACAGGTTCAAAAGCAAACGATGCCATAGGAGACAAATGGACGACAAAGACATCCAGAACAAGTCTCACAACAAAAGATTTCAACTAACAATTCAATCTTCCTCTCCAATTCCACCCAGATTTTGAGTAGAATTCCATAACGATAACTTCCAATTTTTGGCACCCAATCTTCATAGCTTCCTCGTCACCTTCTTTAAGAAGCAAAGACCACTGACGAGCCCAGTGTGTCGTCCTGAAAATAACCTGCAAGAGAGAGTTAATACTTGAGCCATTAAAGACTACATCATTACTAGCAAGCGAAAGTGCCCAATAGATATTGAATATCGGTTTACCGCCCTATTTTTTTTTTATACTTTCTGTGCACCAGGACCACACAAAAAGATAGTAATACTCACAGCATCTATACTACGTTCTTTATATATGCAGCACACCTTGAACCACTAAATTCCCACTCCGGTATATACGGAGTACATATAAATAATTGGTGTCAATGTGTCATGCACCAGCGCCTGAAATCACGGAGAATAGACATCGATGCTTCCTGACGAAACTTCACTCCATTTGTTCACTGAACCATACACAGACACCTATAGTTGTATAAAATATATCTCACGCGTTACTAATTTATGTGTATAAATACCAGGCATATATAGAGCCCTGACGATCGAAGCACGTACAATACTCGATCCAGCACATCATCATCATATCGATGAATTTTCTGCCAATTGATCAGAACGGAGCCGATAATCAGGGGCGGAAATGGCACCCCTTATTGCCGTCGTCCTCATCGTCTTCACCTCCGCTTCATTACCTCTCTAAGCACCTCTGAGACACTTGGTAGATATATCTTGAGATTATCAAAGTCATCAGAGATGTCTCATTGTAACCCGTATATACTGACTATAACTGAAAGAATAATTAGCCGTAAGAAAAATTAAAATCCAATCCCATCATAGTAGGAAATAATAGCATATGCACGCGAGGATGAGAAAATATGGTAGCGCAGTGCTGACTGCTGAGTACCAAAATACACATGTATGCCGCGTGCAGGACACCGCTGCATGACATCGACAGTAACCATATTGCAGTAGGCTGCAGGACGCCGTTAGCAGCGCCAGCATCCAGCGCAGACCGGAGAAGCCGACGGCGAGTATGAGCCTTGCCGGCGGCGAGGTATCCGGCGCCGTCCTCCTCACACAATTGTGTAGCGCAGCTGCCATCTGCGTGGCGGGATGGTTGGTGCCATCGCCGGCAGCCGGCCAGGTGCCGAGGTCGGGAACATGGAAGCAATGCTGCTTCATCGATTTATTCCTCAGATCAGCAGCATCGTCGCAGCAAATGCGTCGACAGATGAGCTGCAGGTTGATCAGTGATCAGCAAGAGCAGGAGGACGTGGTGGTCGTCGATCGACCGCGAAGATGTGATATCGGCGGTGAACTACTGATGATCAAGAACCTGCAGTGCCGGTTGGAGGAGACCATGCTCGGCATCATCCGTCACGACAACATCGTCGTCCTCCGGGGTTCCATCCAGAGTGACGACGACGACGGCACGGTCCAGCTCGTGTACGAGGACATGGAGAACGGCTGCTGCCTCCACGAATGGCTGCACGGCAACCGCCGATCCCAGCTGGAGGCCGGCGAGCGGCGGCGGCGGCGACTGAGATGGCGGGCGCGGCGGTCCATCGCCGTCGACGTGGCCAGAGCAATCTGCTACCTGCACCACGAACGCAAAAGCCCCATCATCCACCGCGACGTCAAGCCGACCAACATTTTGCTCGACGGCAACCTCAAAGCCAAGATAGCTGGTTTCGGTCTTGCACGGATCAATGTTGCTGGGCTCAACCAACCGTTGCTCAACGTAGAAATTCCTAGCGAGGCCTTTGGGTATACTGCTCCAGGTGAGGTGATCTTTAATGCACGATCAATTCCGATATATTTTTTTTAAAAAAAACAGAAATAGATTCTACTTTATCATAAACATAATTAAATCATTATTTAGGTATGGTACAACTCCAAATCCAAGATTTCTTATAGCTAAATATTCATAGCTACATAAATTTGTTGATTTAGTCCATGTGATTACGTTGATAACATTAGATAAATCGTTTTGTTTTTATTTTAGATAAAATTTGAAATTTTAAACCACTATAATTAATTTACTGTGGATCTGAGATTTGAAGTTGTGCTAAACATGACTTTATTATTTATTTGTAATTCACTACATATATATTGACATGTTTTTTTTCCTACAGAGTATGCAACCGCGTAGATAAATGAGAAGGTGGACGTGTACAGCTTTGGTGTGGTGCTTCTGGAGCTCGTCACGGGAAGATTGGGTAACGAGCCAGGCGTAAATAATGGGCATTTGGCTATGTGGGCGCAGAGAGGGTGCGGTCGACATCTCAGCAAGGACGTCGTTGATAAGGAGATCGTCCCTCATATGGCACGATACTTGAAGGAGATGAAGGCCATGTTCAAGCTCGGTGTGGAGTGCACCTCCATGGACCCACGGGAGAGGCCGTCCATGCTGACGATTCTTCGTCGCCTCACCAAGCTTGGTTCCGTATATGTCAGTTGTTTCAATTCATGTGATAATTAACTATAGTGGGGATGATTTGTATGTAGTGCTTCCTTCAATCATTAATATATAATTTTTTTTTCTATCTGTAAGTACTACTCACTCGATCTGCCCAAAATATAAGAACCCATTATGATGAGATATTTCCTAGTAAATTTATAGTATTAGAAAATATCTTATCTAATTCTAGTTTTTTATATTATAGGACAGCGGAAGTATATGACTCAGCACTTCGTTTAGCTTAAATAGCGCGACTCACAGCCCTACCCCGTTTGCCACTGTGCTAGCGTAATTATTTCACCATCAAGTACACAATGAAGAACGATCTCAAAATGGCCGGTGTATTAAGTTTTCAAGTCTATCTGTAATCTGTCGATGAACTTTCTCAATGCACGAGTCATGAAATGAGTACGGAGCGCCAGTCGGTCAATGACCACATTGTTATACATTCTGTCATTCTGATATTATTATATACGTAAGACCTCCATCGGTTAGCCTAATAAATCAAAGCAAAAAGTTAAAATTTAAATTTTCAAACTTGATTTTAAAGTTGGTTTTAAAATATTTTCAACGTAATTTCTTTTTAGCATTAGGTTTTTAGTCGCTACAAACAAATATACAAAAGTTTTATCTATAAATTAATTTGTATTCTCTAATAAGCCGTTTTAGCTTATAAGGGAGTATGTGCAACCGGTGAGGCACTAATATTGTAGTCTTTAGAACTATCTTCTTTCTTTGTCGGCTCTAGCTAGTTTCTGCTTGTTCTTTACATTTACGTTTCTTTGGGAAGTTTGATTCATGGATACACCAATATATGCTTGGGTATTATCGATCTACCTGACGAACAAATCAGGGTTTGCAATCTCGAAGTTTGGTTTTTTTCGCGCGGGGGTGGGGGGGGGGGGGGGGTGGGAAGAAATTTCTTAGCCAAAATTATTAGAAAATTTGATGAATGTAGAAAGATTTTGAAGATACTTTAACCAAATTCGAAAAAAAATGGATAACAACCGAAAATTTTAGACGAGATTTATGCTTGCCGTTGATCGGTGGAGGGCGAAATTTCGTTTCGAAATTGCAAATCACTGGAACACACACTTGGTTCTTGTTCGTCGGAGTATAACCCTCTGGACGTGCTTTCTAGTTTGTTGTGTCAGTATCAGATTGCAAATCGTAAAATGATATCATTGAAGAGCATCAGCCAGAAGATCAATACAAACTGATCAATTATTTAAGTGGAAATATCTGTCAAGCTGTCCTGTCCTTGCGTAGTTGTGCATTATCGAAGACCTTGACCAATATAGCCCCTAAACACACGGTAAAGACTAGACACCAAGCTTCAAGTCTGCAGTAGCGTACTGCATACGTACACTGATTAATTAGTGATCATCAACTGAGAGATTCTCACTCACTCTCCAAGTCACAGCCTCACTGAGTACTCATTAAACAAGCAATCACCGCTCGTAAAGGCTAACGAAAAATGTCCAATAATAATACTAGTAATATTTTATTACAACTGCTCCTCTTCTTCTTGGGGTCCGGTGCTGAGCTCGATGACGGCGGCGAGCTCCAAACACTTCTAACCATCAAGAGAGATTGGGGTAGCCCTGCTGCACTCAGCTCATGGAAGGTGAGAAACTCCAGTTCTTTCAGTCACTGTAATTGGGCAGGAATTGGTTGTAGAAATGGCCAGGTTACATCCCTCTCCTTCCACAACTTCCAAATAGCCAATCTAATCCCAGCTTCTATTTGTAGCCTCAAGAACCTGAAGTACTTAGACCTCTCTTTCAACAATCTCACCGGTGAGTTCCCTACGGCGCTCTACAGTTGCTCAGCTTTGCAGTTCCTTGACCTGTCCAACAATGAGTTCACTGGCAAACTTCCGGAACATGTTGACAAGCTGTCCTTGGGGATGCAGCACCTCAACCTGTCAAGCAATTCTTTCATCGGCGACCTGCCATCGGCTATTGGTCGGTTTTCCAAGCTCAAGTCGCTGGTGCTTGACAGTAACAATTTCAATGGGACCTATCAGGGTGCTGCCATTGGAGGTCTCGTGGAGCTTGAGATGCTAACATTGGCATATAATCCGTTCAAGGCTAGTCTAATTCCAAACGAGTTTGGCAAGCTGACTAAGCTGACATATCTGTGGCTATCATAGATGAACCTGATTGGTAACATCCCTAATGTTCTGTCAGCATTGACAGAGCTCGAGCTATTGGACATATCAATAAATAAGTTGGAAGGAAAAAATCCCAAAGTGGATATGGAAGCTTCAGAAGCTCGAGATGTTGTTCCTCTCCGGAAACAATTTCATTGGCGAGATTGGTTCTGACATCTCAGCTCTCAAATTGCAGGAGCTTGATTTGTCCATCAACAAGCTCACCGGATCAATACCAGAAGATATTGTGAACTTGAAGAACTTGAAAATTCTATACTTGTACTACAACAACCTCGTTGGACAAATCCCAAGTGGTGTTGGAATGCTACCGAATCTTACCGACCTTCGGCTATTCAGTAACAGAGTCTTTCTGGCCCACTCCCTTCAGAGCTTGGAAAATATTCAGAATTGGAACATTTTCAGGTGTCCAACAACAACCTGTCCGGTAAGCTACCTGATATGCTCTGCTTCAACAGAAAGCTCTTTAACCTTGTGGTGTTCAACAATAGCTTCTCTGTGTAGGATCGAACACAAGTAACAAGCCTACCAGAGGGGGGTGAATGGTAGGAAAAACCAAAAACCCAAAACTTTTAGCGAAAATAAAAGTTACCCTCAAATCGATGGAAATCTCGACGTAGTCATGTCGCCGCCGGTCGGAACGCTCGCACACCGCCGGTTAGACCGCCTCCCTGCCGCATGAACCCGAAGAAACACAAATCGAAGAACTTTTAAAGTAGATGACAACTTTATTGCTTCTCTCTGTATTTACAAAGTGCAACAACAACACTCCTTACAAAAATCTTGACTAAACTTGAAATCCTAACTAAACTATCAAATCAATTGCTCTCAAAGCGATACCGGGAAGCCTCACGCTCCCTCTCTATTTATACCACAAAATCCGCCTACTCAAAGTAGGTGTAGAACTCCTATTCACAATAGAACTCAATGCCTCATATTCCAAATCTTCACAATTTACTAAAACAAATCCACAGCCGGACGCATCGGACTCCTTCACGTGCCATGGAGTGTTTCCGGTGAGCCTCGGGGACTGCGACACCATCCACATTATCAAGGTATCCAACAACCACTTTGTTGGGGACTTCCCAGAGAAAATATGGTCGTGTGCGATGCTTACCATAGTTATGATTGGAGGACACAACTTCACCGGTACTCTGCCAAGTTAGATATCATCCAACATCTCGTAGATTTAGATAGGAAACAATAGGTTCTCTGGTGCAATTCCAACATCTTCTGCAACTGGACTCCATAGATTTTTAGCGAAAAATAATTTGTTCTCTGGCATGCTACCTCCAGACATGTCCAAGCTCGCCAACCTTGTCAGGCTGGATCTTTCTAGGAACCAACTATCTGGATTGATTCCAACATCTTGTTAAACACAAAACCACCTGAGTATTTTATATGTTACTCTGTATTTTGCATGTTAGTTCAAGGCCAGAGAGGCAGAGATGCACACACACATTCATATCAAGCTCCATCTACTTTATTCGTCGTAGCCTTGTAGGAGCTATGGTGTGTGGGCAATGGTATTGAGTGGCTAATGTGCATCGTGGCCTACGTCTATGTTTTTTTTCTTTTAAGAATAAAGGTAATAAAGACCTAGCTTTTTATTGAAAGCCATCTAGATTTTGCTGGGGTTACCTGCTTGACATGATCACATGTTTAGGGGATGATAATCTGACTACTCGCTTACACCCTAAACAGGTATGCAAAACTCAAATAACATGTTCCATATATGAAAGCAAAATTGGCTGTGTACAACTGTACAACCGCTCTATGGATGTAGAGTCTGGTTTCAATCCATCTCATCATTAAAAAAAATGAAAGCTAATTAAGAGGTAGAAACAACAGAGCTAGCTATAAGCAGGAGTGCAGGAGCCTCCCCTGTGAGGTATGTACTGGAGTACCTAGCAAAAAGAACACCTACCAGAACTACTTTGATAAATGCAAACAGTGATGCTATTGTCGTTTGAACATGACTGATAAGTGTCTCTAGGACAGGGTTTTCAATTTTGATTTCGGCCATTTTTATAGAACCGAAATTTAGGTTTTTTTGGCTGAAATTTTCTAAAATTTTGATTAAATTCACAAAAAAATTGAGAAAACCCGAAAATATCGACCGAGATATTGACTTGCCGAGAGGGTTTTCGAAAGAGAGAATCCATTATATGCCACTGACTTTATCACAGGTCTATGATATACCATTGACTTTGTTATGTTCTACAATATATCATCGACTTTTGCTTAACTTTTACGTTCACTGAGTTAGTCTCCGTTAGTACTGTACAAATTTATCGAAATGACCAAAATACCCCTGGGACAGAAACTTTCAAAAATTTTGAAATATCGGATTTTAAGTTTTTGCCAAATTTTGGATATTTACAATCTTATGTTTATAATATGATATTTTGGAATTTTTATTCAAATTTCGGAAGTTTTTTTCTAGGGGTATTTTGGTCATTTGGGCAAAATTGTACGGTGCTAATGGAGGATAACCGGACGGCGATGGTAAATCGTAGAATTTAAGCAAAAGTCGGTGGCATATTGTAGAATATGATAAAGTCAGTGGCAACTCGTAGATCTGTAATAAACTCAGTAGCATATAATAGATTCTCTCTTTCCGAAATTACCGGAATTTTGGAAATTTCGAAACTAAAATTACAATCCCTGCTCCAGGGCTGCATTGTTCATAAGGATGTAGTACGTCGTAGCATCTTCCACTGCAAGAGTAAAGACATGATTCGAAAGACAACAATTAGCGACGTGTCCATTTTGCAGCTTTATCGGTCTATAAAATTATTAAGGGCGAGTAAAGCTGTGAAAATCAAATTTTTATAGTATAAATGTATGGACGGATTAACTGGTATGAACACGTCCTCGGCCCCAAGGCCCAACAGCCCAAGGCTAACATTCTGTCTTGGCCCATTACGCCTACTTTCCATTGCTGTCAAGATATTCTTATTGAACTTGTCGAGAAAACAGAAAGAAATCTGTCCAGCAAACGCAACAGGCAGCATTATATATCAGCCTTGCTAATAATAAACGGCATCAATTGTCTCTAATTACAGAAATACCGGCTCGGGTTACAATTATCTATTTATAGCCAGCATCAATTACGATAATTAACATTATCTAAAAAATTGCGATAATTAACACTATTCACGAGGCCTCTATATAAATAGATCGTCTACTCGTCCAGTACGAGAGCCTGCAGATTATATTCTTCTCTAAAAGATCATCGAGCCCTGCAAAAATCAGACCACAAATAATGGAGATGAAGAACGTCGATTCTCGGTTGCTGTTTCTGCTGCTGCTGATCATCGGATGCGCTGCTGTTCCTGCAGTGCAATGTAAGGGCAATCCTAGTTAGAAATTATCGACTCTGGGCTACGGCAGGAGCCAAACGCGTAGTGGAGATATTGCCTTAATGTCTATTCTATCTTTGTAAATATTACCTTTTCTCCTTACATGTAAATATTGCTCCCTGCTTTATTCAATGAATAGCAAGCTTTGCCATCGTTAAAAAAAAGAACTATATACTCAGCGGGTGTGGTTGGTTCAACATAAACTCTCATCCAATCACCTCTCTTATCTCTCCTTTTTTTTTTATCTATTGTTTTCATTCTTGATTTATGTGTAGAGGTAGTTTCTTACTAATGATTTCTTCATCTTTTTTCATCTCTCCTCATTAACTTTTTAGATACCTCGGTTTTTGTTTTACATGAAAATGCATTTAACACTATGAAAGTTAGATGAGATGGAACGTTGAGTGCCCTTAGTTTATCTCCACATATATTGTTAATTGACTTTGTTTCTTTTGGTGGAGGTGAACTTAATGATTCGAAAAGGATCTCTTAGCATGAACACCTAATAAATCTTATGCAAAATAGGGTAGAACAAAGGGTGGATTATTGACCAGAATTGTTGATGCCATTAATTGTTCGTGGTTCAAAAGCGTCTGTTGATGTAGATGTTAGTGTAGTGCAGATTCACCTGCAGCAGAAAACTCAACGCCAAAATGGATTAGCACTGGTGCATGTGGACCTTAATTAAGATCGATGGCGTATGTATATGGTTTTGGGGGTGGCTTAAATCAAAGTCCAAACATCTTTTTAATTAGTCTCGAGAATACTGATCAATATATATACAGAAAATTCCTTAGGTTCCTCGGAGTTTTCAATTAAATTTTTCCCCTAAATTTTGTTTCGTTCCTTACGTGTCTGAGTTCTTGATTATTTTGGATTCCAATTTCCAATCCGTGCATTCTAAACCCTTGAAGCCCAGACACTTAAAGCACCATATGACCGTCCTATATACATCTAGCTAGTCGACTGCGAGTTAACCGTTAGACTCTTTTAGAAATAATAATTAGCATACTTCCTCTGTTTTATATCATAAGACTTTCTAACATTGCCTACATTTATATAGATGTTTGCTAGAAAGTCTTATAACCTGATGAAACGGAGGGAGTAGCTTCAAGGTGAAAAAGATTCGTTTATGAAAAGAAAAAAAAATGGAGCAGACCAAAAATTTAATATTTGTAAATATTTTTAAATGTTTCCACTGAAATTTAAACCCAACTGAAAAAAACTTTTGCCTTTTCAGTTTCTTGGTGAATCTTTTGTATGTGTTTCATCAAATTCGTAAAAAAAAAACTATTTTCTATATTTGGGGTCATAATTATGTCCAGTTTGATTTTATCACAATTCTTTTTAGATTATGTTTACAAAGTAGAAAGCATAAGTACGTATGACATATAAGTCATTTTGAAAAAATCTAACAGTCAACTAATAGAATAGATATAAAGGAGATAAAAAAAACGCAAGGACATGTAAAGATAAGGTAAAATTCATGAATATAGAAGGGATTCTTTGAGCAATTTGTTTCTATATTCTTTGTGCAAGTTCCATATAACCATCATTTTCACCATAGCATACATATGTGTCTGTGCTAATGATTTAATTATTGTTTTGACGTTGTAATTAATTAATTAATATTTAATAGGCCGGAGCAATGGTGACATGTTGGGAGAGAAGATCAACATACCACCTGGGCCGCTATGTGCAAAGCGACCAGACCTCTGCAAGAACTGCTGGTGTTGTGAGGTCAGCGACGGGCAATGCTACCAGAGTCTCGAGGCCTGCCAGGTCAACTGCCCATTACCATCGCCACCGGCCATTTGATCAGATCTCGATCGATGCATCATATCGTTTGTGTGATAATAAGCTGATCAATCAACCAATAAAGAAGGCATTAATTAAGTATCGTACTCTGTTCGTTTTGGAAATAAAATGCTGATGCCATCAATGGATGCATCATGCATGCATGAATTAATGTTCTGGAAAATATGTGATGATCACATGTCGTGAAAACTTGAAAACAACCTTGGATAAAATAAAAGGACACCTGATATTTATCCATGTTATTTAGAGTAAAAATTTTACTTGCGGATTTAATTATGAGTAAAGATTTTACTATTGATGACGTGGATAAATCTCATACGTTTATTTTTAAATCCAACGGTAGCTTTCAGGTTTGTACGTGATATATTTTCCTTCTTAGTAACGTTTATAGTGCCAGATATGGGACAATTGATCTTTTGTCCATATTTTAAAGTCTAACTATAACTATACACATTTGACCCTACATTTTTAACTTTGCTTATTTGATCTTATTTTTTTAAATCGAAGTTGTCATTTGGCCCTATTGTATAGGAATAGATTTAGAAGAAAATAAAAAATGAATTTAGAGAGGGAAGAAGACTTAACTGCCTCCTGTGATTTACCAAAGCACATACGCACGGCTAGAGTTACATGGGCGCGGAGGAGACCAATCTCATGAGCACAGAGCCAATCTCGGTCAGCAACCAATTTGTTACACATTCTGATATGCAATACTTATATTATTATAGTCTTTAGACTTATCTTTGTCGGCTTTAGTTTCTGCTTGTTCCTTGGATTTACATTCTTCGGAAGTTTCAATAACGGATCCACCAATATCTGCTTTAGACAGATTATTGTGTGCTTTGGTGAAGAATTAGTACTTAACTGGCCCCCGCGTCATCCTCCCTTACGGGCGACACGGGAGGCAGAAACCACCACCATCGTCCGCTCCCCTCTTTCCTCCTCCGCCTCGCCGCCGCCCGAGCGGCCGCAAGGACGGCGGCGGCGGGGCTTCGTTTCTCTCACTCGCCGACGGTGGGGGGCCGCGCGGGATGGTGAAGGCCGCCCAGATCCGGGCCGTCGCAGTCGGATCTTGCAGGGAGACAGCCGGCGGCAGGGTAGTGTGATGAGGCGGCGGCGGTTGGCAGTGGTGGCGGCGGAGTATGAAGGTGGTAGCGACGAAGGAGAAGAGAGGGGATCCGTCGGCGGCGGGGATGAAGATGGCGGCGAGGATGGCGACAGCGGGCAGGACTCGGTCGCGCCGAAAGCGGATCCGGCCCCCTGAGGACGGATCTGGTGCAGGGCGAGCTCGCGGCGGTAGCGGCACGGCGGAGCTGCGGCGACGGTGCCGGTCGCAACGGCGCAGACTTCGTGGCGACGGTGACGGTGGCAACGGCGTGGAGCTTGTGGCGATGGTGGCAGTAGCGGTTGGACGGCGGCGATAGCACGGTGGCTGGTCGACGGAAACGGCGGCTGTGGCAACGGGGTGCACTCGCGGTGGTGATAACGGCGCGGAGCTCGTGGCGACGGTCGCGGTTGGACGGCGGCGAGGGGGCTACGGCTAGTCGGCGGCGAGGTGTCCGTCGGCAGCAGCGGCTGCGGTGGTGGTGACCGTATCTACGGTTAGAGGAGGCATGGCAGTCTCGGACGGCTAACCGGGGGCGTGGCAGACGGCCGCACCTGGCCGGCGTGGTAGCGATTGGAGGGGTCGGAGGCCGGCTTGGTGCAGAGAGGCGCAGCCAATGGCAGTGGAGGCCAGCAAGGCGCGAGAGGCGCGGCCGGTGGCGAGGAGGCCCGCTTGGAGCGAGAGGCGTAACCGATGGCGGGAGGCCGGACTGACGCGAGAGGCGCGTCCGGTGGTGGAGGCCGGCGCAGCGCGATGAGGCGCGGCCGGCGGTAAAGGAGGCAACCACGGTGCGATATGGAGCTGCCGGGGGTGTGGCGCGGTCTTGGGTACACGAAGGCTGGCTGGAGGGGGCGCCGGTGCAGTGGTCCCACATGTCAGCAGAGGTTGAGCGGTGGTGAAGCATTGGTGCGACAACCATGGACTTGCAGGTGATGAGCGGCGGGTGAAAACCCAGCCCGGCCTTTGCCGGACCGACAACAATGGTTCATTCCCCCTCCTAAGGGCGTTGTCGTGCCGTCTCATCCCTTAAGGGTGTTTGCCGGGCGAAAGCCCAGTCTTGGCTCTTTTGAGTCCTTGACGGACGGCGGCGGTGGTTTTCCATCGCTTCTCTCCTTGGAGACATCGTTTACGCATCCCCTTGTCGAAACCACTCGAACGATTGGTGCAAGCACACTCTAGATAGAGTTAGGCTTTGTGTTGGTTGTAAGAGCGTTTTTGGGCATTTTCGTCTGTGTTCCTTTGTTGGCCTAGCGGCGGTCGGTCATGCTTAGCGGCAACCGGTTCGGTGCTAGTCTTCTCTCGGACCTGTGTGTTGGCGCTATCAGTGTGTTGGTGGTGGTATATTTTTTCCCTTTTTCCTGTTTACGACCTTCTAGGAATGTAATATTGTAATTTTTTTTTCTGCTTTATCAATAGAACTTCGCATCGTCTCGTGCGAGTCGCTCAAAAAAAATATCTACTCTAGAGAATCAGGTTCTTAGGCCCTGTTGAGTTTGCGAGACGAAAAATTTTGGTGTGTCACATCGGATATACGGGAACACATTTGAAGTAATAAACGTAGACTAATTACAAAACATATTACAGATTCCGCTTGTAAATTGCATGACGAAATTATTAAGCCTAATTAATTCACCATTAGCAAATGTTTACTGTAGCATCACATTGTCAAATCATGGAGCAATGAGGCTTAAAAGATTCGTCTCGCAATTTACACGCAATCTATGTAATTAGTTTTTTTATCTATATTTAATAATCCATGTATGCGTCCAAACATTCAATATGATAGAGTGAAAAGTTTTTGTTTGGGAACTAAACAGGGCCTTATTCATCTGAAAGCCTGAAACAACGTGAGTCTGTTATGTCATTATCAGATTGCAAATCATAAAATGGTACTCACACCGTCCCAAAATATAAGCATTTTTGACCTTAAAACAATCTTTGAGGCGCTACTCTGACCAATAATATCTATAAAATTAAGACGTTTTAAATAAAAAGATATATATATATTATGATAGTTTATTTAATGATAAATCTAGTAGCATCAATTTAAAATGATCTTTTTTATTTTTTTCACTATTAATGGTCAAAATTAAAATTGTTTGACTTAGCATTATTTTAAAAATGCTTATATTTTAGGATGAAGGGAGTAGTATTCTTGAATACCATTATCAAATATCAATTATTTATGTGGAAAAATATGTCGAGCTCAAACTGTCCTTTTGCATTATCGATGACCTTGACCAACATAGCCCCAGCACACACGGTAAAGACTAGAGACGGCCAGCTGCAAGTCTGCACTAGCGTACTGCATACGTACTGAAATTGGTAGCTTCTCACTCTCCAAGTCAGTCTCACAAGTCCACATTAAACAAGCATCACCACTCGTAACTAGTAACAAAAAATGACCAATAGTACCGATAATCTTTTGTTACTACTGCTCCTCTTCTTCTCCGGCTCCAGTGCGGAGCTTGATGACGGCGGCGAGCTCCAAACGCTTCTGACCATCAAGCGGCATTGGGGTAGCCCTGCTGCATTCAGCTCATGGGAGGTGAGAGGTTCTAATTCTTTTGGTTACTGTGATTGGGTAGGAGTTGCTTGTACAGATGGCCAGGTTACATCCCTCTCCTTCCAGAGCTTCCAAATAGCTAATCCAATCCCAGCTTCTATTTGTAGCCTTAAGAACCTGAAGTACTTAGACCTCTCTTACAACAACCTCACCGGTGATTTCCCCACAGTGCTCTACAATTGCTCAGCTTTGCAATTCCTTGACCTGTCAAACAATGAATTGACCGGAAGCCTTCCTAGCAACATCGACAAGTTGTCCTTGGGGATGCAGCACCTCAACTTGTCAAGCAATTATTTTATTGGTGATGTTCCCTCGGCTATTGCCAGGTTCTTGAAGCTCAAGTCACTGGTCCTTGACACTAACAGCTTTAATGGGAGCTATCCAGGTGCTTCCATTGGAGGCCTTGTGGAGCTTGAGATACTGACGTTGGCATCCAACCCGTTCATGCCGGGTCCAATTCCGAATGAGTTTAGCAAGCTTACAAAGCTGACATATCTGTGGCTATCCTGGATGAATCTGACTGGTGACATCCCTGATGCTCTGTCAGCGTTGAAGGAGCTCATACTATTGGATTTGTCAGAGAATAAGATGCAAGGAAAGATCCCGAAGTGGATATGGAAGCTTCAGAAGCTCGAGATGTTGTACCTCTTTGCAAGCAATTTCAGTGGCGAGATTGGTCCTGACATCTCAACACTCAATATGCAGGAGCTTGATCTATCCATGAACAAGCTCACCGGATCAATACCAGAGGACATTGCAAACTTGAAGAACTTGAGACTGCTATACTTGTACTACAACAACCTCACTGGATCCATTCCAAAAGGTGTCAGTATGCTTCCAAACCTTACCGACATTCGGCTCTTCAATAATAAGCTCTCCGGGCCCTTACCCCGTGAGCTTGGGAAATATTCAGAATTGGGAAATTTTGAGGTGTCCAACAACAACCTGTCTGGTGAGTTGCCTGATACGCTCTGCTTCAACAAAAAGCTCTACGACCTTGTGGTGTTCAACAATAGCTTCTCCGGCGTGTTCCCAATGAACCTTGGGGACTGCGACACCATCAACAACATCATGGCATACAACAACCACTTTGTCGGGGACTTCCCTGAGAATATATGGTCATTCGCAAAGCTCACCAACATCATGATTTACAACAACAACTTCACCGGCAATCTACCGAGTGAGATATCATTCAGCATCACTAGAATTGAGATAGGGAACAATATGTTCTCCGGTGCCCTCCCATCTGCCGCCATCGCCCTGAAGAACTTCATGGTGGAGAACAACCAGTTCTCTGGAGCACTACCAGATGACATGTCAAGGTTCGCTAATCTCACTGAGCTGGACCTTGCTGGGAATAGGTTGTCCGGCTTGATTCCACCCTCTATGCAATCTTTGACAAAGCTGACCTCCCTTAACCTTAGCAGCAACCAGATTTCCGGAGAGATCCCTGCAGTACTTGGGTTAATGGATCTAAACATTCTTGACCTTTCGAACAACAAGCTCACTGGTCACATACCTCAGGAATTCAATGATCTACATGTCAACTTTCTCAACCTCTCATCCAACCAACTTACTGGCGAGATCCCAGCGGCATTGCAAAAGCTAGCATATGACGACAGCTTCTTGGATAATCCTAGTCTCTGTTGTCAATCAGAATCCGGCATGCACATCAGGACATGTCCCTGGAGTCAAAGCATGAGTCATGATCACCTTGCACTGAGCATAATTGCTATATTGGTCGTTCTTCCCTGCATTACTCTTTCTAGTGTCGCCATCACCGGATGGCTTCTCCTCCTCAGGAGCAAGAAAGGTCCACAAGATGTCACGTCGTGGAAGATGACACAATTCAGAACGCTAGATTTCACCGAGCATGACATTGTCAGCAATATCAGCGAGTGCAATGTGATTGGTAAGGGTGGCTCAGGGAAAGTGTACCGTATCCACCTCGCCGGTGACATCAAGGCAGGACGACATGGCGGTAGCTGTACGCCAACGACGGTGGCCGTGAAGAGGATTGGCAATGCCGGGAAACTGGACACGAACCTCGACAAGGAGTTTGAGTCGGAGGTGAGGACGTTGGGTGACCTCCGGCATAGCAACATCGTCGACCTGCTCTGCTGCATCTCTAGCCAGGAGACGAAGCTGCTCGTCTACGAGCACATGGAGAACGGGAGCCTGGATCAATGGCTGCACCGCTACAAGCGAGCCGGCAAAAGCGGGCCGTTGGACTGGCCGACAAGGGTGGCCATCGCCATTGATGTTGCTAGAGGCCTCAGCTACATGCATGAGGATTTTGTGCAGCCGGTCATCCACCGCGATGTCAAGTGTAGCAACATTCTTCTCGACCGCGAGTTCAGGGCCAAGATCGCTGATTTTGGGCTTGCTCGTATCCTTGCCAAGTCTGGTGAGTCGGAATCGGCCTCCGCCGTCTGTGGCACCTTTGGCTACATTGCTCCAGGTATCTACTATATTTATATAACTTTTATCATGCTCTCTACTGTAGTAGAAATGATTTCAACTTATATGTATTTTAAGCGAAGTCATCATATCTTTATCACCTTAATTAATTATTGGAAGTAGAAGCGATAGGGTATAGTTGACCAATTTCGGCTAAAAAATTCCTACTACTATTTCTATTTGTATTAGAACACTTCCAGCAAAGGGTTTATTAAAGTACTCATTTATTTTTGTCGCAATCTACACTAGAGGGCACATAGACAATATCATAATGTTCCATTATAATCTGTCTGAATTTGAGGTGTGCATACATTTGGTGTATTAATTTGCTTATTGCAGAGTACGTATACAGGTCAAAGGTAAGCGTTAAGGTGGACGTATACAGCTTCGGTGTGGTGCTGCTAGAGCTGGCCACCGGCCGAGGGCCGCAAGATGGTGGCACGGAGTCTGGCAGCTGCTTGGCCAAATGGGCATCGAAGCGGTACAACAATGGTGGCCCGGTCGCCGACTTGGTCGACGGCGAGATTCAGGATCCTTCCTACCTGGATGACATGGTGGCCGTGTTCGAGCTCGGTGTGGTTTGCACCAGTGAGGAGCCGGCGTCGAGGCCTCCGATGAATGATGTTCTCCACCGGCTCATGCAGTTTGATCATAGCGGAACACATAGCGATGGCGTAGTAGCTAAAGGCGTGTTTGACATCGATGATTCTTCGGATTGTATTGTTTAATTTGGATATTGAGATGATCAACCATGGGTCAAACAGTCCCAGTACGAGTGAATTGTCCGTTCTTCTCAACAAACCAAAGATTTTAAGATGAACTGACTACTCTGTGTGCAATTCAACAAGATGCATGGTTGTGCAAACAGTTGGATTAGCTTGAGTCATCGTTAGATTCATACTATGACCAGTAGAGGACACCGTCAAAGTGTTTTCGTATAGGATATTAATCCTGCCTAGGTCTGGCCTTCCACTTTCACTCAACTCCGAATCCTCTACAAATAGAGCTGCAAATAGAGGAAGAATTACTCTACAAATAGAGCTGCAAATAGAGGAAGAATTAATGATCAGGTGTTGTGGAAGCTCATAGACTAAAGTTGCTTTCTCTGTGTCTACAGCAAGGTGAGAGATCAAGCCTGCGCAAGCTAGCTAATATGGAAGATAAGCGCACTGTCAAATGTCAAATTCTTCATCTGGTTGGGGAAAAAATGCCTCATAGTCTATAATCTCCTCAAAAGAAATTGGCCACATCAACGGAGTTGCCATCTATGTGCTTCAGCTCACAAAGATTGAAGCATTTGTTCGTCTCTTGCGTTTATATATATATATATATACCAACAGAATTTGGAGTGTTGAAAGCCTGGGTGGGTATATCCCTTTTCAACTTACACGACATGGGTGAGTGGTGGTGGCGGTGCTTTTCGGATGAACTACAAGAAATCCTTCAACACGTTCTTCATGTTGGTCTGCTGGTCGATTTAGAAAGGAGAGAAATGCCAGCGTGTTTGAGGGGTACCGTCTTGCACGCTTGGGCAGTCATTTGGTGAAACGGTTTTGCTATGTCCCTTGTGTTAGATTTTTGGGCTCCTGTCTTAGATGAAAAAAAAATCCTTAGCAGTTACACTTATACACTTAGTTATAGCGCACTTACACTCTGTTACAATGTACTTACATTTTTTAGCTACAGTGCATCTAAATTAGATTTTTTTTTTCAACAGTGTTTTTTCTCTAGATTTATGATTTTTTTGGCATATTTGTCTTTTTTGTTATTTTATTTAAAACGGGTTGTATAGATTGGTTGAAAATTCTGTAAGATTTGAAGCTCCAAATCTATCAAAAAATCAATAGGTTTTCAAATCCTTGGTGAAATCAAAGATGAAGTATTACTTTCAAAGAGAGCAAGAGTTTTCAAATCCTTTTCTAAGTAGCTCCGGTAATGTAAGTGTTAAGTTTCTGATTCATCACTAGCCTCAACAGTGTTATGTCGATGTCAAGTACTTCGTCGTAAGAAAACCCTTCCTAACCTTAATCAAAATGGTTGCCCTTCTTCAGCCAACCCATCTAAAAACATATGACTAGGGCTGCTGCTCTTTCCAATTCATTTTTTATGTTTTGGACAACGACACGTCCTCCAAAACACATCTTTAATTATATTTTTTATTGTGATAAGAAATTTGCCACAGAAATTATATAGGGATAAACAAACTAAAAAAATGTGTCTTTACAAACACTTTTCTTTGTTAAATTTTCTATAGGAGATTGGAAAAATCCTCTAGTACTCCATCCGTATGAGCTTTTAGAAATTCAATAGGCCCAACCTCTCGAGCTACTCTATTTATCCTCCACCTTATCTCTTGGCGCTAATAGGTGTTTAGTAGCCTCTCTAGTCATATTCAAACCAAGCCTCTCTAGTCATATTCAAACCACCTGTCGTCGATTTGATAATGCATTGGATTTACTACTAGTTGATTATTAAGGGTGGACTTCTTTTTCTCACAAGTATAAAATTAAGTTTAAGGCGATTTCAATTTCGAATTATCATAGTCGTTTCATAACTGGTTAGGAAGGATATGACACAAAATAGTTATACTTTAATAACGTAATATTTAACTGAAACAAATAAATTCACAAGGTAAATATAGCATATATATTCTATCCTCTCCTGTCATTAATATGCGTTATTTTTAATAATAACGTCATATGTTAAAGACCGGAGAGAGTATATATATACAAAATTGAAGTATTACTAGTACCTGTTTTATCTACCTTATCCCCAGTACCCCACTCCTCCCCTCTCTCTATATATATATACAACCGCATATGCTATGCAAAAGCATCCAGCAATCAGATTATCATTTACATATTAAATATCCAAAGAGTACGTAAGGGTAGTAGTAAAATCTAGCATGGTGAAGTGCGGTAATGGACATGTCTATGCAGTACTAATGCTGCTGCTTCTTGGGTGCTTTGCTATCCATGCACAATGTAAGTGTTTCAATTTGTTTGTTTTTCAACAAAATTTGAAATCCTATTTTGCCTATACTGATTTTACCCTTTCATATACTAATCCTTTTTTAAAAAAAATTCTTTTGACAAATAGGCCGTGCCATGGATGACATGTTCGGGGAGAAAATTAATTTGCCACCGTCGCTGCCGTGCACACAAGGATCGAATACAGAGAAATGCAGAGACTGCTGGTGTTGTATGCTCGTTGAAAACGATATCTGCTATCCGTCTTTGGACCTTTGCAAAGCAAGCTGCGGAAAGATAATAAATTGATAAGTGCTAATGTACTGTGATGAGACAATTTAGCAACAATTAATTCGGAATAATATGGAGATGTATGTTGTGTTGGAATTCTTGCATGCTGGTAATAGTTGCTAATTAGTTTTTGTGGTTGAAATGCTGCTAAACTAGCTAATCGTGTAGTATAGGGCTGTTCACTTTGATGCTATTTTTAACCTTATCAAATTTTGGTAAAGTTGTAAAAAAAAGTGGCTACATTTAGTTTACTGCTAAATTTTGATAACTATATAAGAAATCCTGCCAAATTTTGGCAACTATGCCAAAATTTTGGCATTTTTTTGCATCAAAGTGATTTGATGTGAAAAAAAATAAGATAAAGGAACATGTGAAGCATGGAAGTTTAGCCGCCTTGTTGGGCCCACCGATTATGGGCTGAACTGCATGACATGGGGCCGAATATAGGCCTACGTTATCGTGGCCTTTGGGACCCATGAGATGAGTCGATCATAATAGTTTTGATAATTGTTTTGGAACGAATGAATTGTTAATTGGAATGCACATGTAAAATAATAAGGGATTAAAAATCATAAGAAAATACAGAAATAGTCGTTCGATTAGGCCGTGAACAAAATGCAGGAATCAAATAAAAGAGATATACTCAAAGTAAATATTCCAAGAGGTTGAAGTTTTTGCTAACTTTTCGCTAGAATTTCTATAGTACTGTCCATTCTGTAAGAAATTTAAAACAAAGGATGTAATTGAATATTTTATTTTAAAGACCTTTACATGATTTCTTTTATATGATTAAAATTATCCAAATTCATCTTTTCCTAAAGGGGGCCTAAATATTGTTGCCGTCATCTGAATAGGATCACTACGATAGAAAAAGGGATCGGTGCCGGATTTCCTAATCGGCACCTAGCATGCAGCACCTTTGAGGATGAGTCTAAGACATTGGTTTAGGAACCGACACCTTTGAGATTCTAGGAATAAAAAAAGCAAAAAAAGAAGGCAAAATTGGTTATATAGCATCGAAAGTTCACGTTTTTGGTTTTATAGCACCGAAATTTACCGGTTCACTTTAATAGCATCCAAAGTTCACCCTGTTCCCATTTTTAGCACTTCCGTCAATTTTCCGTCCGTCTTGATCGTTATTGATCCAGCCACACACATGATATGACATTTCTACCCCTCATTGACATGCATTATACTTGTACTTGTGAGGGGTAGAAATGTCATATCGTGTGTGTGGCTGGATCAAGACGGACAGAAAACGATCGAGAATTGACGGAAGTGTTAAAAATGGGAACATGGTGAATTTTGAGTGCTATTAAAGTGAACAGGTAATTTTCGGTGCTATAAAACCAAAAACGTGAACTTTCGATGCTATATAACCAATTTTGCCAAAAAAGAAAGTTGGCTCGATGCATCAGGTTGAATCGAGCCAATGAATCGAGGAGCTCTCTATCATCAATGAGATCAATATCATCCCCATCAACCAAACACAATTAAAATCAGCACTGAAATCAACATCATCCTATCAACCAAACTCAATCACAAAATCAACAAAATTGCAAACACAAACACACGCCGCCGCCACTGTCGTCGATACGGCCTTCCCCCATTGTCGATTCTGACACCCTCGTCATCGCATTGTCGATCTGCCCGCCCCCCCCCCCCCCCCCCTCACGCGCGGCAGCAGATCCGGTACCTATGAGCTGTCACCTATTAAGGTTTTTGTAGTAGTGGATGACTATATTTTAGCAATGCAAATTTAACCAGCGATAGCAGTACATGTAGCAATAAAAGTGATGCATCTATAATAAGGGAACATATTTTGTGCACACAACCTTCTCGTGCACAGTCCTACACACCAACTAATATATGTCACCAAAAAATCTAAAAAAAATTGTGCATATTACTTTCAATAATATTACACCTATGTGTAAAATAATCTTAACCCCAAATTCATTATATTTTAGAAAAAAAAAATCTGACAGTTGTAAGACTATAAATTATAATTGTCTTTTGTTCTCTATATATGATGAATTTAAAGATGAAATTTTATATGTAGTTATAAAATATTGAAAATACATGTATAAAAATGTTTCTAGAATTTTTTTTGACATTTGTTAGTTGGTGTCAGCTGAAACTAATGCCATTTGTTCTAGTACATGTACATGTGTGAATTTTACAGCAAGTAACACTAGTACGCTAGACCTTGTGACACCGGTGGATTGCTTTGGGCGTTGGCCAGTAAAAAAGTTAATTAGGGACAACAGGAGCGCAGCAGCAGGTCCTGCTGCAAGCTCTCCTTCCGCAAGACGGCCAACTGGAGTTGTAGCGTTGAGCAGCATTTGTAAGATTTTGTTTGTTGTTATACCTGCCAAAAATGGCCAATTATTGATCTGATTTCAATTTAATTAGTTCCGTTCTAACCTACTCACCAAGCTGACAAGCCAATTAGGCCCTGTTTCTTTCAGCTTGGGATTATTATAATCTAGTTTATTGAGTCAGATTACTATAAGCTAGATTGTTATAATCTGTAGTAGAATAAGCGGTTAGTTGTTTCTTTCCTAGATTATTAGAGCCTGGATTATTGGGTTTGCCAGTCTAAAGAGGGAGTGGGGTGGCATGGTAGGTAATTTTTCACCCAATAATCTGAAAAAAGCTCACCTAAATGAACTTATCAGATTATAATAAGCTGGGCTCCAGATTATAATAAGCTACTTCAATAAGTTGTCTGTTTCTTTCAGCCTACTCCCAATAATCTGGATTATAATAATCCCAAGCTGAAAGAAACATGGCCTTAATCTCTCTAAAATCTAACTGGTGCATACGCTTTTTTTCGATTGATTACTTAGATTTTGGGATTATGAGTTTTACAGAATTTTAGCATTTGGAAATATTCTTTAGGACCTATGTGGAAGACTTTTTTTTTCTACGACTTATAACCATTGGCCTAGTCTCTTATAGATCTAATTATTTTTCACAATGTTGTCGAATGGTCAACTGCGTCACGTCGAAAGGTGTGGTTCTCTCAACAGTGGTTGGAAGTAAGAACAATTGTATTGCTTTGTAAAATTTTTTTAGATCCCCCTATTACATGGCCTTATAGGGCTATTTATAGTCCTATTACAGGTTTCCCCTTTTAGGGTTTAGGTTTTACATAGAAATTTATATGGTTACCCTTATGATAGGGACATTGTTGAGGGCACACTGTGTCATTTATATGTATGGGCCTCTATTGGGCTATATGGCTTGGCCCATCTACCTAGCGAAATCTTCCAGGGGCACAACAACCCGCTGGGCCACCTTACGGTAGGGTTCGGCACTTGGCGAGGCCCGCGCCCTCATGTCGAGGCTTTCGCCTTATCGTCTTCGCCTGTGCAGCCTTTTGACGAAGTCTTGGCCTGGTGAAACCTGCGTATCCCGAGCCATGGCCTTCGCCATGAGTCTTTCGCCTGCACGGTTCCCTTCTCGACCTTCGCCAGTAGTGACACCATCGCCCTAAAATCCTGGATCTGCCCCTGGGTGTGTACTATGTGTAAAATCAAAGGTGGTTTTGACTATTATTTTGTGATGAACAATTGGCATCGGAGATTATTGGTTTTGATATTTGGAATTTATTCACGAAGTGGTTTCGGAGATGATTGGATTTCACAGGTGAATCTACAGGTACTGTTGGATGTGGTCCGGTCAGACCGGGCATGTGCTGCCGGTCAGACCGGCGTGTATCGCGCGGTCAGACCAGTGCAGCCCGCGGTCTGACCGGCCGACTCTGTGTCGGTTTCGGTTTCGGGTTGTTTGTTTGTATATCCGTGATTGTTTCATTGTTATGACTTCTAGATGGATACTATACGTATGTAATACTGTTGTTTGCTACTAATGAGTCAAGTTGGAGATAGCTTGGTCTTGGAATATAGTTTCTTTGTTTGTTCTATGTGTAGGTAACTCGGATGCCGGGAGAGTATTTGCGGTGATGGACCGGGAGTCGGCTTGGGGATAAGATGACGTCCGTGGTGGTCAGAGATCATGCGGGATACTAAGGCTAGAGTTCAATATACGTGGTTGGTGAAGATTCTATATGGCATACGATGGAGGTATTGTGTGCGTATAGGATACGGAGTCGAATTTGGAAGGAGTCCAAATTTGGTATGATTGGTTATGTAAAGTTTGTTTCTTGTACTAGAGGGTTTCTTAAGGTGTTTAGGACTTCTAGTATGAGTTTGATTCGTGGCTTTAGGCTGCCTACCTCAGGGTATAAATAGAGGGGGAGCGTGAGGCTTCCCTGTATCGCTTTTGAGAGTTGAGTTAGGGTTTCAAGTTTCCTCGAGATTTTTTGTAAGGAGTGTTGTTGGTGCACTTTGTAAACACAGAGAGAATCAATAAAGTCGTCATCCACTTTAAGAGTTCTTCGATTTGTGTTTCACCGGGTTTTGACAGTCTAACCGGCAGCGCACCGGCGGTCAGACCGGCGTCGGCAACAGGCGACAGGAGCTGATCTCGGCGGTCAGACCGAAGATTCAATCTCGGTCAGACCGACGGCAACCAGGCGGTCAGACTGGCGAAATTACTTCGGTCAGACCACGATCCGTCGAATTTGACGGTAACTTTTATTTCCGCTAAAAGTTTTTAGTTTTTTGGTATACCAACCATTCACCCCCCTCTAATTGGCTTAGTTATTATGATTCAATCCTACACTGTGTGCACCGAAATGTTCCTTTATAATAAATAGGACCATAGTTAGCTTACTAAATGCATGATGCCTTTCAACTACACCTGTAGATCAATAGCTATGTTACTCCTATGGGTGACGCGCTTCATCAAGTGTTGAGTTTTTGTTTTAACTATATAGTCCTATATAGATATGGTTTTCACTTAGCGTACATATGGTACTATATTGCTCGAGTGTTCATGAAAGTGTGTTCGTACTCTAATTTACAAAAGAACGTAGGTTAATTAAGCTATGCAACGAATGGTCACTCGGCTAGTATCTCCATAAATAGATTTGTAGATGGACATGGAATAACTTGTATGAACACGTCCTTGACCCCAGGGCGGCCCAACAACCCAATTAGACTAGCATTCTATCTTGGATTCGCTGCAGCCATATGTCCCATGACGCCTAGTTATATATGGTCATTGCTATCAAGATATGATCTGATCGATCTTAGTATAAGAGGCAACAGGCTGCATTATATGTCAGCCTAGCTAATTAATAAACGGCATCAATTCTCTGCAATCAACACTAAAATACCGGATGTTGAATTTCCG
Organism: Oryza meridionalis; assembly: GCA_000338895.3. Classification (NCBI taxonomy): domain Eukaryota; kingdom Viridiplantae; phylum Streptophyta; class Magnoliopsida; order Poales; family Poaceae; genus Oryza; species Oryza meridionalis. The sequence continues at coordinate 7,501,428 of CM002525.2, read as the reverse complement.
GGCTACAATATTAATACAATTTTCTATCATCAACTATCCATAATTAACATTGTTTATGAGGCATCTATATAAATGCAACCGAGAGCCTGCAGATTATACATATTCTTTCTGAAAGATCATCGAGCCCTGCAAAATTCGGAGCAAGAACGGAGATGAAGACGACGATGCAGCACGTCGATGCTCGGTTGGTGTTTCTGCTACTGCTGGTCATCGGATGCGCTGCTCTTCCTGCGGTGCAATGTAAGTGCCTTAGTTAATTTCGACATTGTTAATGAATTGACTTTGTTTGTTTCTTTTGAATTTAATTAAATATTCGAAAAGGATCTCTTAGCCTAGATCATCAACACCCTGATCTTATGCAAAATAGACTAGACTAGACTACTGATCGGAATTATTGATGCCTTTAATCGATCGTGCACTCATGATCAATTAACGGCATGTAGGGGACAAAGTAAAATTAAAGCACATAGAAGGGATTGAGCGATAACTCAGATTCACATAACGTTTTTTTCTTCCTTCTATATTCTTTGAGCAAGTTTCATATATATAAATAACCATCGTTTTCACATGTTAATGATTTAACGATGTTTTTGGCATTGTAATTATTAATCAATTAATCCATATGTAATAGGCCGGAGCAATGGTGAGACGGTGAGAGAGAAGAAGATCAACATACCAGCAGGGCCGCTATGTGCAGAGCACTCACTTCTGCCGCCGATCGGCTGCAAGGACTGCTGGTGTTGCGAGGTCGGCGATGGATGCTACCCGACTCTCGAGGAGTGCCAGGCCAACTGCCCGCTGCCATCGCCACCGTCATCACATCACATCACATCGATCGATTACTTTGATGCATCGTTAATTTGCATGATAATTAATCTGATCAATATATATATATATATATATATATATATATCAATCTCGAATAAAAAGAAATAAGGCTTTGGTTAATTTTAAGTATCGTGTGCTCTGTTTGTTCTGGGAATAAAAATGCTGATGCGATCAACGGATGCATGTCTGCCATGGATGTAGTGCGAGTTATTATTCTTTTTTAGTTATGGCCGGCTGGTTGGTATAGTGCCTTGATTACTTGAGATCAAGGGAAGATCTTTTTTTTTTCTCAGTAGTGTGGCATTAAGTTTAAGACGATTTCTATTATCATGGTTATCTCGGTTAGAAAGGATGACACGCACAAAATAAATTATACTTATATAGACTTTTCTTTAACGAGACAAATGGTCAAGCCCTATGTGAAAAATCAGTAATGTCATATATTTAAAAATAAAAGTAGTACTTCTTTCCAATATTAATTATTATTGAAGAATCGTAAAAATATGCACTACATTATCTGTATATGGTGATGCTCACGCTGTTTCAACCCACAGATCACAAGCTTAACTCCAGACCCTTGCCAAACAATTTTCAAATTTGAGTTTCCATGGTTTTTAATTTTTATTTCTTCCCCGACCTCATCTTGAAAACGACCGAGAAAAGAATTGTTTTTCTTCCGCGTATAATTTGATGAAGATTCAGGCACCAGCTTTTATTCAACTTTCCCTCTCCTGACAAAAAAATCAAATACAAGTATGTGACAATGCATTCTGTGTATAAAATATAAGAAAGACAACAAAGGAGGTGGTGTCCTATGAATCTGGCGAAATGGAAGCCGATCCCGTCGGTTCGTGTTTGGTCATTGGCTAGTTCCGACTAAACGACGAATGACGATGGTTGAGAGTGGGCTAACAAGCGGCGTGTGGCGTCAGTTCACCTGAAATGGATGAAGATGGCACCAATGGAGGTTTGCATTGACGGCGTACTAGGGGCGGCGGCGACAGGACGACCTCCACTCGTCAAATCTGGCCGTTTTAGGAGAATATGGCGGGACATAGAGAAGTAGGGATGTGCCGAGGTCGTTTGGTTTTCTTTTCGTTGGTTTTCTTTTCGTTTTTGGTTGTGTTACTCCTTGTTGAGATGTGAGTTTAAGTATTCTTGTAGATCCTTTGGATCTGTATATCCTTTGTGGATATAGAGACCGGATTAATAAAAATCCATTATTAAAAAAGAAAGACAACAAAGGAACATTTTAAAAGTGGTCTCCGACTTTTTCTTTTTACCAGACCTCCCACCCACCTATGGTTTATTTTTTTCTCTTTTTCTCAAAGTCCCCTCTTCTCTTGTTTCTCTTTACCGTTTTGCATTCATTTTTAACTAGTTATATGTTTATGGACAAATCTTCCCATGTGTAGCGTTGATTACCATTCAAGACTTGAAGTTATAATACATGTTATTTTTTTGGGAGTTATAATAAGTGTTAGGATAGTAGAGTCGGACTCCGTTATAAGTTGTCTTAAATAGATCTTAAATAAAGGGGTACACCTATCGTAACCGCATGATAACATTAATATAGACATGACTGGCTAGCCGGTTAAGGGTTGTGGTCTCGTAGATACCTAGATACACTGCAATATGTTGGATTGGGATGAGTGCCTGTAATCAGTGCTCCAGTGCTCCAAAGGTTGACATGAAGGTAAAACAATCCTTCCAAGCCTCAACTCTTTCCTCAACAGGTGAAATATAACAAAAGAAAAGGTGCGGTGTCCAGTAGCAAAGAACCAACTTTTGGGAGTGTGTTTTCCAAAAATTTCACTTTTGCAGTGTTCTACTATTAAAATCTTGAAATCTTGAAGACAGCATATCCTACAACAAATTTTGCCCAATCGGAAAATAAAATATGTAATCCTGCAAGTGATCTGCTGCATATAATTATTTAGAACGTGGTTACTTGGACTACAAAGTACATAATTAATCTTACATTGTTTCTACCATTTAATTTGTCTATTTACTATCTTTATTTATACTAATATAAAAAGGAGGAGTCTCCTTGCAATTCTACAGGTGAAATCAATCTCTCCATCCTATCCCATAGCCGTCAGATTCCTCAATCCAACGGCTCAAAACATTACTAGCAATGCGACAGTGAAATCACAGGATCCCACGCCGCCACGCGCGAAACGCAAATGTCGCTCGCCCCTATCGCCTTTTCCTTACCCAAATCGCGCACCCACGCTCCGCCTCCCATCGTCATTCGCGCGAAGGGAAGGCGTCGTCCACTCCACTGGCACCGTAGCCTCGCCCCACTACTGCTCTCCCCGGAGCCAACTTCTTCTCCAACCGCCGCCGAGCTGAGGTCGTCCCCTTCCGCCACTGTGGACCACGCCGACTTCTTCTCTAGCCGTCGTAGGATCCTACTTCTTCCCCGTCCGCGGCGGCCGGAGCTGAGGTTGGCCCCTTCTGCCGCCTCAGCCATCGCGCACTCCACCGCTGCCCACACCGGAGACGAGGTCGTCCCCAGCCACCGCCGGAGCCGTGATCTTAACTCATACTCAGGATGTGCACTAGATTCACACTTTCATCTTAAGCATGAAAATACATAGCAAAATACATCCAAGAAGAAAGTGATCTAAAATTTACAACTACTTTATAGATACAAGGGCCGACTGGCCAAATAAATATATAGAACGGAAGCTTCACTGCCCAATCCTCAAGCACACCGACTAGGGGTTAAGTTCAAGTCCTAGAAGAAGCTTTCCCGCATCAATTAAAGACTGAATCTAAAACTTGCAAGCAAAAGGTTAATTCAACAGCAAGAGTCAGTACATCATTAGAAATAATGTACTGGCAAGCACCAAGATAAGCCTAAAACTTTACTTGCAAGGCATATAATCAAGGAAGGCATAATATGGTTCTTTTTAGCATAAAGCAAGTTTTATTTGCATAAAACATTTCCAAAATCAGATTTGCTTTCAAATAAATTTCAGCAAGCTAGTACTTGACATATTGGGCATCAAAGTAGTCATTAATCATGTATCAATATACACCTCATTGCCATCCATGGCAGCAAGGACATCATTCTCAAATCTCAACATAATTTGAAGGTAAATTTCAGCATTTAGAAGAATAAACACAGGTCTATACTCAATGCATATCCACACGCCGCTCATGACCGCGAGCACGACTAATCAATTAGTTTTTACTCTGCAGAGTTTGTACACTTTACCCACATGATGCAAAATAATAATCATGCAAGAGCATGGCATGCGATACATAAGTACCCGATTTATTACCCACATCAAAGCTATTTCAAAATTCATGATTTAGCCTTACACCAACACGATAACGCCGTGGTGGCGAACACAACGAGAACCCACCACATGGCATAATACCGTTGTATTGGACACGCTCAGTCACCTAAACTACCATATCAGGGTAAATAGGAAGCTCATCTGAATTATTCGAACTCATACACACCGGCCTACCAGAATGTAAGGCTAAACCATAAATAATTTACTAACTTTGGGCTATCCCATACTAGCACATGCGGTTGTACTATATACGAAATGAACTGACATTGAGTGAAGTCCTTAGGTCGGTTTGGGCACACTCTCCCTCTATCAGTACACATCTAATCACCATATGTGCACCACTTGAGGCCCAAACCTAAAATCCAAGTTTTTCATCATTTTATTTGTCAAATACTTCATTTATTCATCTCTGTCCAGAATCTTAATAAAATCATTCTTCATGTTAATATGAGTCCAAGTGATAAGTAAAACCATTCTAAGCATGGCTAAGCAATATAGTAAACTAGTGACAATGTAACTCACATTCCAAGTATTAATAGGATATGATTCCTAAGGTTAGGAATGAGGGATATGGATATATGTGGGGTTAAGGTGATAATGCAAGTAATAGGAGTTTGTCTAACAAGTTTAACAAAATTTTAATGTATTAGTGTACAATCGACATGCAAGATTTGCAAACATTTTCAATAACCTCCAAAGCATAGGTTCAAAGTGATCAAAGAAAGAGGGAGGTGGGACTTTCCTTGCAACTGGAAAATGTCAGCACCTAATCACTTCTTCACCGTTTAAGCAATCATCTATATAAAGTACACGTTATGCAATCAAACACCGAAATATGCGAAAAATCCAAAATGCTCTAAAATACATGATTTGTGCACAGTGGATATGTACTGGTCTAAGATGAATTTAGGTGAAAGAATTTCTATTTTATCTCTTTTTATTTGTGAGTTATGAATTTTAGAAGTTTGCTTCGGTATAGGATAGTATTTACTTAGGTAGTGTTATAAAATATTTTTATAAAGTGATGTTTATTAAGTTTGACTTCAGATGTGTAGAGAAGTGTTTTCTAAGACTAACACATTTGGTTTCACAATTTTTGGAGTTAATATGAATTCTTTATGTATTTTACAAGTTCTAACGTGTTCTAAGCGTATAGTGTTTTATATGCACATGCCTTTGGTATTTGAAGTCCAGAACTTATTCTAATTTGATTGTGATGAATGAAGCAAATAATTTTGTTAAATAATCTACCCTTAGTTCACAAGTTTAGGACCTTTATGATTTTAGTTCATATCTTTATAAACTAGAGGGGTCCTGTGTGAATAACTCTATAAATATCAACCTAGGAATTATTATATGTATAAAGTGTACTAAGTTTTGGTGGAAGGGGATGGATCTGGTCTAACAAGTTTTATTTGGCTTTCATTATAGCTAGAGCGTATTTCTATATACATTTATATATACGTATTGCTTAATCAATATATGTGATTAGCACCTATCATATAAATTTAAAAGTTTAGAGCTATAATCTGCACAGAAGGTGCCATATTTTATTTTACTATATTGAAGCCCACTATTTGCTGGTCCTATAGAAACTTGATTCACTTTGATTGAGCTAAGATTGAATTTTCTACAAATTTTTCAAATTGAAGTATACACTAAGTTGTTTAATCCTTATATAAATATTTAGAGGCTTTTATTGTACTGTAAGCATATAAATTTTATTTTATAACTTGGAAGTATATGTTTTGGCGATTCTACAGAACTTGGGTTTACTCAAAAAGGATCTAAGATGAATTTTATATAAACTTCTAAAGTTTAGCCTACAGAAAACTAATTATTTTGATTATACTAGTTTTAGAGACATTAGGTACAAAATAAGTATATTATTTTATTTCACTTTACCAGAGAGTGTAAGTTGGTGTATCTGTGGAATGTGAGTTTTACCCCAAAATAAGTTTAAATGAATCTTCCATATATTTTATAAGTTTGTGCATGCTTTATGTATAATTTTTCTTAGATGAATTTTAGAGAAACAATTTGTACTGTGAGTGCAGGTTTTTATGCAATAACACTAAAGTTCATGATTTGATGAGTTAACAGAAATTTGATTCACTCTAAAATGATTTGTTTTCAATTTTCTATGGATTTTACAAGTTTACATGTTTTTCTGTTGAAAATATAAAGCTTTAGGCCTTTCATTTAGATTTTTTTTTCCAGAATTTAAATAGATTTGGGTCCACAGGTCAGTGACTGAGACTAATATACAAAAAGTTTCCTGAGGTTTCTAGAAATGAACCCACGGTCCTAGGCCCATATGTCATTGAGTGGAAAAGTTACATATTGGACCTTATATTTGTTTAAATTCTCAGAATGAGGTCCTTGTCTTCTTCTCCAGTCGAACAGAGACAGAGCAGAGCCATGGCTGAGCTCGATCTCTAGCTCGCCGGCGGCAAACGGCGGCTCGGTTGGGGTTGAGGTTAAAATATAAAATGAAGAGCATGTTCTCACGATTTCATTCCTCTAGTTTTCTTGGTCAGTGGAGATCGGAGTAGCGCCGATGGCGAGTCCAAGAGAAAGATGGTTTCGGGTGGTGGTGCATGTGGCTTTGGGGGGCCGGATCTAGATGAATAAAGTGCATGCATGCGACACTAAAGCCCCAAGGATGCTCACCGTGAGTCTAGCGAAGGTTGCCGAGGTCTTGGCGGCAGCGGTGGCTTGCAGAACGGCTTGGCGACGTCGCTCTACTCCGGTTGAACGGAGTCGGCTCGATTCCTTCAATGGACTGCCATGCATGTATGTCTGGCATGTTAGAGAGATCCTAGGGAGGCTATAGGTGCAAGGAATCGATGCGGGGCTCACCGAGGCTTGGACGAGGTACGGGTAGGCCTGGACAGCGACGACGATGCAGAGGATGTCCCGGCGGCGGTGCGCAGCTCCGGGAAACGGCGACGGCTCGATCCATCCATCGAAGTGACATGCATGTGTGTCCATGAGGTTAATGAGGTCACAGGGATGGTGTACGAGCAAAGAATCGATCAATGGCTCACCAGAGAAGGCAGAATCGACGATGGCGACGGCGGCGGTTTCAGATCGGCGCCGAGGACGAAGGAGCGTGTTCTCCGTGCTTCGTCGATCTCTGCTTGCTGTTCTTGAGGGTCTTGAAGAGAAGGTCGAGGAAAGCTTCGTGGCGCGCCGGCTTGCTCCGGGATGGACGGGAATGGCCGGACGACGATGATGCCGAAGCGGCGGCGCTCCGGATCGAGCTCCAGGAAGACAATGGCACGACAGCGTTCCGATCTCTGTGGTGAACAAAATGCGACGGGGTCAAAAGAGAAATGGTTCGGCATAGAAAAGAGATAATGGAACGTGAAAGAGATGGGGATGACCGTGGCTTATTGACGAGGACGACGGTCGTCTTCTTCGCGGCCGGCAACGAAGAAGAGATGGAAGAGAAGAGCTGGAGCTCTCCCCCTCGGTTTCTTCGGCTCAGGGGTGGACAGTGAAGTTTGGCGACGCGTCAGGGAGAGTAGAGGAGGAGCTCGGCGTTTTGAGGGCGTCGACACGTCGCTCCCACGCGTCGAGCACTGCCCAGCGCCTTCGATCTCTCTCTCTCTCTCTCTCTCTCTCTCTCTCTCTGTCAGCTGGTTGTTTTGGAGGAGTTGAACAAGGGGTGGAGCAAACCAAAGAGCTGCCATGTGGGCCCAGGGCGAAGGGAATAAGGCTGGAGTGAGAGAGGTGGGCAGAAGATTGGGTGTTATCGATTTTGGACGAATTTCAGATTAACTAGCTGGGTGGCCCGCGCAATTGCGCGGCTTTTATAGCTATCTTATTGTCTTAAGACTTTGAAAGACCAAACATTATCATCCCCGTATTTCTAATTATATAATTTTTAAAAGTCACACCAGCTGCTACCCCTTACTTCTATCATATCTTTCTTTATTTGCTTACTCGATCTACCACTATTTTTATCCAGTTTCTTTGAAACCATTAGAAATTGGATCTTAGTTTTTAGAGGTTATTGTCTCACTGGGTTTCGTTTTTATAATTTCTAGAAGTCCCGCCAAACGCTGCCATTATACTTCTCTACGGCCTGTCCACTGTCTTTTCTCTTTATTATCATTGGGATTTTAAAAATCAAACATAACTATCATTCGAGTTCATTTTTTACTTTCTAAAAGTCCCACCAAACCGTCAGCGGCTTTGCCATTGTACTCCTTTATGGCTCACCTATTGTCTCCCTTCTTTATTGTCATTGAGATTTTAAAATTGAACATGATTATCATTAGTTCTTTTTTTTACTTTTTAGAAGTTCTGAACCTTAATTGGACCTTGTAGTTTTTAAAGTTTATTGTCTTGTTAGGTTTCATTTTTTTGTAACTTTTAGAAGTCCCGTCAAACGATGCCAGTATACTCCTCTACGGCTCATCCGCCACCTACTCTTTATTGTCATTGGGATTCTACAAATCGAACATAACTATCGCTGGAATTCTTTTTTTTTATTTTCTAGAAGTCCCGCTAACTGTCGGTGGCTCTGCAACTATACTCTTATACACCCCGCCCGCTGCTTCTCATTTTTATTGTTATTGAGATTTTAAAAATCGAATATGATTATAAATGGGGTTTATTTTTTTACTTTCTAGAAGTCCCGGCAATCGCCTTGCTCGTTTACTTCACGTCCTGCCTGTCGTCCCTCCTTTTAATCGTCATTAGGATTCTATTTGGTGTTTTATTAACAATTTTTATATGTAGTATCAACCGCTACCACTCTATTTCTTTATAGGCCTGTTACTTAATTTATCTCGTTATGTGTTTTAGATGGTCTTTTCTTTCAAGGGTTAAGTCCGACTTACCCCCGTAAACTCTTGCGAAAGTATGTTGTACCCCCCTAAACTATAATACCAGACATAATACCCCCTTAAACTATTTAATCCGGACACTTAACCCCCCGCGACCAATTTCGGCTGGTTTTATCCGTTTGATCCGACGTGGCACATTCACGTGGCAAATGATGTGGCAGTAACAAAAAGAAATACCCCTCCCCTCCCACACACACACACTCTCTCTCTCTCCCTTTCTCCCATCAAAAATTCCCCAACCCAAACCCCTAACCCTAGCGGTGGAGGCGGAGCTTGGCGGCGTGGCGGCGTAGTGAACGGCGGCGCAGGCGAGGCTCTGCGGCGCTGCGGCACGGCACACACGCGGCTGTGCAGCAAACAGCGCTCGCGCGACGGCGCAGTGGCGCGGCACTCGCAGGGCAGTGCGGCACGCGCGCGGCGGCGAGGCGCACTCGCAGAGCTTCGATCTGCACTTACTGATGCAAAGGTGCAAATGAAGGCCAATGCTGCTAGGCACAAGGAACATATGGGACTAATGGGGAAGAAAAAGGATACTGGAAATGCTAATCTAGTCAATACATTAGAGAATGAAAGATGTGTGGTTATGTATGCATTAGTAGCATGCGTGACTACTTCTCCACAAAACACATTATCGAGATTAGCAACTTGACCATCCTTCAACTTCTTCTGAAACTCCTTAAATGATTTCATGATCTCATTTGCTTCCTCATCCTCCTCCGAAGAGCAGTTGTCCCCACCTAAATAATCACTATCAGAATCAGAATCACTTTCAGCACTATAAGGAACCAACTGATCACTTTGTGCTACCACTTGTGCCTCTTCCTTGTCCTTCTTAGCAAGATTATGGCACTGTCTCAGTGACTTAATTTGTCCCTGAGTCTTATCTGGTATTGATGTTACTATTATAACAGGCTTCTTCCCTTTAGTATCCACTTCAAAAATTTCAGCAGCCTCCTCATCTGAAGAAATTTCTTCAATTTCATCTTCAAAATCACTGTCATTATCACTTTCTACATCTTCTGCATCTGAACTGTCTTCTTGTGCAACTTGTGTCTCGACATATATATCTGCAACCTCTGCTTCACTAGTACAGTTTGACATCAGTTGGCAAACCTTGTCGTCCAACAAAACACGAAGACCATCCTTCAGCTCTTTCATTGGGAACAACCAATGCAAAAGCATTGGTTCCTCAACTGCACAATGGTCCTTCAGATGGCCCTTAACCTCTGGCAACGAAACTGTCACGATCAATGTGTGATATTGCTTCAGATCCACCATAGTAATGCTTCTGCCTACCATCGTATATGAACTCTCCATTATAGTGGAACCGTACAACCAAAAAATTCAGAACATCCATCGCAAAGACTCTACAACCAGAAAAAGCAAACCACTAATCATCCATCCACAATTAAATACTCAGAAATCGATAAAGTAAGCTCAACATCCCGCTGGGCAGCCATAAACAAATCAACAAATGAGAGAATCATACGAGCATCCCAATCTCACTGTCCTAAATTGACAAATAAATAAGCAGCTCACAACTGAAGGCCGTGCCACGCCACCGCACGAGCGTTGTTTGCTGCACAGCCGCGTGTGTGCCGCGCAGCCACGCGAGCGTCGTGCCTGCGCAGCGCTGCGCTGTCGTGCGAGCATCGTGCCGCGCCGCAGCGCTGCAGAGCCTCGCCTGCGCCGCCGTTCACCACGCCGCCGTGCCGCCAAGCTCCGCCTCCACCGCTAGGATTAGGGGTTTGGGTTGGGGAATTTTTGACGGGAGAAAGGGAGAGAGTGTGTGTGTTGGAAGGGAGGGGTATTTTTATGTTACTGCCACATCATTTGCCACGTGGATGTGCCACGTCGGATCAAACGGGTAATGTCGAGGGATGACCCTCTATAGCGGGAGGTCGTAAGACCCCCCTTTCGTGAGTTCAGCCGGGGGAAGAAGCTCGCCTCCAGAAATCACGTATCCGTCCCTAAGGCCCCTGGCTGACTCGCACACAATCAAATTATATAGGTTCGGGCCGCTGAGAAGCGTAATACCCTACTCCTGTGTTTGGGATTATGGTTGAGTGTTACAAGGGTTTCTAAACTCCGGAGAGCACTCTCGCTCTTCTTCTCCTAGAGTTCAGGCCTACTGAGTCTCTTCTCTCTCGGTGGGCAAGGTCCTCCTTTTATATCTCAAGGGGATACCACATGCACCGCCTCTACCTACCCTTCTTTCGGGTGGAGACCCACCCTATCTTGACCGGACTCGACCAGTGCCTTCGCCTGGAAGCTAAGACACAGCTTGTCCTTGAGTGGGGCCCAGCGCCGTCCCTCGCCTGACACGGGGGACATCCCTGTCATTCCCTCATTAATGGGTGAAGACTTGTGGTGGCCGTCGTCCGAATGACCCTCCGATGAGACGGGTCATACCTACCTCCACTCCGCCGGAAGCAGACGCAACGTGGGAGCACGGTTGTCAGTCCAGTCAGACGTGACCGGCGTTAGGCCGGTCACAGACCGGTCATTCTTGACTATGGCGCGTCAGTTTAGTATGCCACACGTCTGCCTCACTGCATTAAATGCGACAGGGGGCAGTTGGGGCGTTGCGCGCATTAAAGGAGGCTCAGCCTGGGCCCCCTCCTCGCTCTCTCCCCCCGCCAAATGGCGGCTGGGCGAGGGCCTCGGGGCAAAGCGGTGCAAGGGCCCGAGGGGCATGACGTGGCACCCCGAGGCCCCGACCCCCCCCCGCCGCTCCTGCGGTTCGCGGACTGCGGGGGCAGGACTAGGCTGTAGGGACACACGGCAGGATGGGAAGGTAGATTCCCCACACTTCGCATATCCCCGGGCCCATATCTCCGACAGGTAAAACCAGCCGAAATTGGTCGCGGGGGGTTAAGTGTCCGGATTAAATAGTTTAAGGGGGGTATTATGTCTGGTATTATAGTTTGGGGGTACAGCGTACTTTCGCAAGAGTTTAGGGGGTTAAATCGGACTTAACCCTTCTTTCAATAGTCTTTACTTTTATCACCAATTTTAGTTATTTATAAATTGTATTCCTAATTAAAATCTTTTTTCTTTTTATAATTTCAGAATTTATTTTTTAAAAATCTTTTTTCTTTTAATATTTTAATATTTTTATTTTTGAATTTCAGGTGTTTCAAAATTGTATTCCTATTTTGAACTCTCTTTTAATTTTCTAATTTTGGATATTATTTTATTTTTTATTCTTAATTTTAATAAATCTTGAATTGGGTTCTTATATGGATTCTTCTTTCAATATTTCTTATTTTTAATTCCGAATTTCAGTTAATTTTAGACTGTATTCCTACTTGAACTCTTTTTTTCTTTTCGCTAATTTCAAATTTTATTTTTATTTTTATTCCGAATATTAATTAATCTCGTATTGGGTTCTTATATGGATTCTTCTCTCAATATTCCTTATTTTTAATTCTGAATTTCGGTTATTTTAAATTGTATTCCTACTTGGACTCTCCTTTTCTTTTCTAATTTCAGATTTTATTTTATTTTTATTTTAGATTTTGATTAATCTCGTATTAGGTTCTTATACGGACTCTTCTTTCCATATTGCTTATTTTTAATTCCGAATTTCAACTATTTTTAAACTGTATTTCTATTTGGACTCACCTTTTCTTTTTTTCCGATTAATGTGAGAATTTCTAGCCCCTACAACAAACGTGGTGCCTCCTTTCAAAGCTGTTTTAATAATATAATAGATTCTCTCCCTCTATCTTTACATCTCAATATTTTAATGTGTGGAGCATATAAATTAGTGTGGATTTTTCTAGAAGTAGATGAATATACCTAGTTTCCATTTTATTTGGTTGCACTCAAAAATTATGAATAGATTGCTCACAGAAAATTGGAGAAGATGGGCTTATTGGAAACTAGTTTGAATTTTTAGGAGATCTAAACAGAGGAAATAAATTCTGTAAACAAATATATTTATTCCTGATAATTAACATATTATTTGAATAAATTATTTCCCCTATACACCTCCATGCAGTTTACTGCACATTTGGTGAGGGTAGGTTTTAGACGATTAAGGATTATAATTAACCTACAATTTGATTGGTTTGACTGATTTATTTTAGGTATCAAATTTAGTTATTAAATTATACCAAAATTACAGTGAGTTGCATGTATTAAGTAGATACTATATGAATTTTCCCATGATTTTACCTTGCACAAATTATTTTAGATATTTAGCAAGACTTATCTTTATATAGGTGTTTTCCTCCTTATAAATGCATCTAGCTATTTTAAAAAAAATATATATTTGGACTCTCTCGACCTAAGGTGATACTATTTAACCTCATTTTCATGTCTTTATAATTATTGCTCAAGTGTGGTTATAGGCTTGCTTAGTCAAACCTTATCTTTTATTTATGCTCATAAGTCCTAATATGCAATGCCAACCAAAAATCCAAAAGCACAAAGAAGATTCAAGTCAAAACATGTTTTATGCAAGTTTGCATGCTTTTACTTGTGTTTGCATTTTTGTCCTAGGTTATAAATGAAAAGGTTTTAATTTGCCCTCAAATTTTATTCATGTAAGAGTTTGATCAACTTCACCTAGGTTTAAAACGAAAATTTTTGGTTCACAAAATTGAAGAACTTTCCTTTCAACTAGTTTTGATGGAAATTCCTTAATCCTAGAATTCGGATATTCGGATATGTTACATACTTGATTATGTATACCATATTAAATTATAACTTAAAATGTTAGCCACTTAAAGATACAAACATATTTATTAGATATTTAGATTTCAATAAAAAGTGCACTGCCGCATTCTTTTTTAATGATGTATTGGTATACTAAATTTGTTCTTAAATAGATAACGTTTTGATTCTCCCTTATTAATAAAGTCTATGAATTAAGGTGTTTGTTAGGATAACTGCAGCTACCGCTCTCCGTGAGGAAGGACTACTGCTCGCATTGATTAAAGGCCCTGTTTTTTTCGGCTTAAGATTATTATAATCTAAATTATTGAGTCAGATTACTATAAGCTAGATTGTTATAATCTATAATAGAATAAGCGGCTAGTTATTTCTTCCCTAGATTATTAGAGTCTAGATTATTGGGTTTGCAAGTCTAAAGAGGGAGTGGGGTGGCATAGTGGGTAATTTTTCACCCAATAATCTAGAAAAAAACTAAACTAAATGAGCTTATCAGATTATAATAAGCTACTTCAATAAGTTGTCTGTTTCTTTCAGCTTACTCCTAATAATCCGGATTATAATAATTCAAAGCTAAAAGAAACAGGGCCTGAGTAGTTGGATAGAAGTTAATCAAGGTTAGTTAAGAGCAAGTAATCAGAGTTAGTTAAGCAAATGGGGCTAGGTTAATTAAGCAAATGAGGAGGTTATATGGGGGTGGGGTAGGGCACTGGCCAGGCCTCCCTGGCTTCGCCCCTAGTTTCAAGTTTTTTTTTTTTTTGGATATAACAGGTTGCATTAGACAAAATATAAATACAGTGACATCCAAAATCCTTGTAATGTTTTAACAGCTGCAGATGCTCATTTTCTAGACAAGTTTTTTTTTTACCATTTTTATATATCACAGTTTCAAGTTATATTTTGATGGTTATAACAGGTTGGATTAAACAAAATATAAATGTAGTGACATTCAAAACCACAAGCATAGTGTCTAATTTTTAAATAAAAATAAAACATGCAAATGTTGTGTTTGGTTTACCGATTGAAATACCAAGTCTGATAACTGTTTCACAAGATTCGCCACCACCTCTCTTTTCTCCGGCCAGCATCGCACTCACCCTTATTTTCCTCCGTCCTTTATGGAGAAATCGCCGAGCCTTACGTAAGACATGTGGCAGGGAGCTAAAAGGTCGGATTAGGTAATCCGCGTTGTGACGCTTTCTTGAATGAATTAGGAATCTCATCAGTAGAATCTCATCAGTGTCTTTCAATCTCACGCAAGTTGTTTAAATTCTTAGCTGGCGCAGCTAATTGGTGATGCTTTTAAGGTGGATACTGTTTTTTTTTTTAAGTTTGTTTTTAGCATGGCCAATTTCGTTGCAATCGGCCGTTATCGCAATGTGCAAAACCCATTTTCCCTTGTGACTGTAAACCAATCTCTTATACATTTGACTTACTAACAATCTTATTACTTGGTAGAGTGCTGGCGAAGCTGTTAATATAAATCTTGACAATGGTGAGCAACTGGTTGCCGGCGAGGTTCAACTTGGTGAGGTTAGCGAGCCTAGACATGTCAGTTGGCAGTTCACCGGAGAACTGGTTGTTCTCCGCCAAGAAACTCTTCAGACCGACGGCGGCCGACGGGAGGGCACCGGAGAAGCGATTGTTCCCCATCTCAATCCTTAAGATGTTAAATGATATCTCACTAGGTAGAGTGCCGGTGAAGTTGTTGTAAATCATGACATTGGTGAGCAACTCGAATGACCATATCTTCTTGGGAAAGTCCCCAACAAAGTGGTTGTTGTATGCCATGATGTTGTTGATGGTTTTGCAATCCCCAAGGTTCGTCGGGAACACGCCGGAGAAGCTATTGTTGAACACCACAATGTCAAAGAGCTTCTTATTGAAGCAAAGTGTATCCGGCAGCTCACCAGAGAGGTTGTTGTTGGACACCTCAAAATTCCCCAATTCCGAATGCTTTCCAAGCTCTGCGGGTAGGGACCCAGAGAGCTTGTTATTGAAGAGACGGATGTCGGTGAGGTTCGGCATCATACCAACACCAGCCGGGATGGGTCCAGTGAGATTGTTGTAGTACAAATATAGTAATCTCAACTTCTTCAGGTTTGCAATGTCCTCTGGTATTGATCCAGAGAACTTGTTCATGGACAGATCAAGCTCCTGCAGGTTGAGAGCTGTGATGTTAGGACCAATCTCGCCACTCAAATTGCTTGCATAGAGATATAGATTCTCGAGTTTCTGGTGCTTCAATACCCACTCGGGGATTTGTCCTTGCATCTTATTTTGTGACAAGTCCAGCAGTGTGAGCTCTGTCAGTGACGATAGATCATCAGGGATGGTCCCAGTCATGTTCATACATGATAACCACAACAACTTCAGCTTTATGAGATTGCCAAACTCTTTTGGGACTGGACCCGGCTCAAACAGGTTTTTCGCCAGCGTCAGCGTCTCAAGCTCCAAAAGGCCTCCAATGGCGGCACCCGGGTAGTTCCCATTGAAGCTGTTAATGTTAAGTACCAATGACTTGAGCTTCGAGAACCTTCCAATAGCCAACGGCACATCGCCGGTGAAAGCATTGCTGGACAGGTTGAGGTGTTGCATCCCCAACGATAGCCTGTCAACGCGGTCCGGAAGTCTGCCAGATAATTGATTGTTGGATAGGTCAAGGAACTCCAAAGCTGAGCAACCATAGAGCACCGTGGGGAAATCACCGGTGAGATTGTTGAAAGAGAGGTCTATGTAGGTCAGATTCTTGAGGCTACAAACGGAGGCTGGGATTGGTCTGGCTATATGGAGACTTGGCAAGGAGAGGCCATAGACCTGACCTGTGCTGGTACTGATAACACCAGTCCAGTTGCCGATGCTGCTCCATGAACTGAGTGGAGCTGGGTTGTCCCAATCTTGCTTGATTGCTAGGAGTAGTGTTTGCTCGTCGGCGCTGGGCTGCGCTGCCGATTGGGAGTTGGAGATGGAGAAGATCAATAGTAGTAGAAAGAGGATGAGGATGCTGTAGACAACCATTTTTTGCGAGTGTGGTGTGTTCTTGGATGTTCAGACATGGCGTCTAGGTGATCCTATAAATAGGTTGGCGGAAAGAGAACGACCAACAAAGTGCGTCACTACCTCACTGGTCAAGTCTTCGGCGTGGTAGCTTCAATCCTCCAGTGAGCGAAAGTCGAAAGATAACCTGATAGAAACATGTGAGTTGTCGGTTGAGCACTATGCTATCCTCTTTGGTCCAACTTGAATGTATTTAAGATTAGAAGAATGAAAAAGATGATCACCTTCTGGTGTGGTACAAGACAATTACTTGGAAGGAGGGACATGAATTGCCTTTTCCTAGTCGAAATGTTCTCATTCTGTTCTGTCGAAAGTCTTTTTATGCTTTACATAATATGTGTTCTGTCACGAGAACGGGGCTTGCGCACGTCTGTGTCAGCAGGTTGTGGACAAAGAGGTGACTTCGCCCGCTTATCCTATTGACAGGGCTTGATGATTGATGAGTGAACGGTACGGTATGGGCCCTTCAGCGATCAGTTTGCCCCCTCTCCCCCCTATACTCCTCCCTCTTCTCCCCCTTCCTCCTCCCCTTTTTCTCTTTCTACTACAGTACACCACACAATTTTTTTTTAAAAAAAAAACAAAAGTTAGAAAAATTTATGTATAGAAATACTATATATAGAAAATTTGAATTCAAATTCAAATTTGAATCGGGTATGTAAACTTTTGACTTCTAAACTTTGGTTCTATAAACTTTAGATGTATAGAAATACTATATATAGAAAATATTTGAATTCAAATTCAAATTTGAATCGGGTATGTAAACTTTTGACTTATAAACTTTAGGTCTATAAACTTTAGATGTATAGAAATACTATATATAGAAAATATTTGAATTCAAATTCAAATTTGAATCAGATATAATTCAAATTCAAATTTGAAACGGGTATATAAACTTTAGGTCTATAAACTTTAGATGTATAGAAATACTATATAAAAAAATATTTGAATTCAAATTCAAATTTGAATCGGATATATAAACTTTTGACTTATAAAGTTTTGGTCTCTAAACTTTAGATGTGTAAACTTGAGGTGTATAAACTTTAGGTGCATAAATTTACTAAAATAGGAAAATAATGCGGTGCCAAAAAAGGAAACAGGTGGAGGGAGGGAGGGGGAGATGGGGAGCGAATCTGATCGCTACCCCATCCCCAGGGCGATCGATCGTCGAACAGCATTTCTGGAACGGCATCGGTTGAACTCGCAGAAGAATTCTCTAACGCCGACGATCCAGTCATAATAACAGTGGAAACTTGAAGCATTCTGCTATTATAAATTGGGCCGGAGGGAGTATTTCAGAGGGTATTACTGCAAGTAAAGTGAAACCATTTATTGGATTTCACAAATTTCCATACACCTAAAATCCAATAATTAATACCCTCTTGAGAATTATTACATCATGCCATGCCTGTAACCAAATTATTGCGATTTTTTTTATTGTTATTGTAATTCTAAAAATCGAACATAACTATCGTTGGAATTCATTTTTCATTTTCTAGAAGTCCCGTCAACCGTCGGCGGCTTTGCAACTATACTCTTATACACCCCACCCGCTGCTTCTCCTTTTTATTGTTGGAATTCATTTTTTATTTTCTAGAAGTCCCGTCAACCGTCGGCGGCTCTGCAACTATACTCTTATACACCCGTCCGCTGCTTCTCCTTTTTATTGTCATTGAGATTTTCAAAATTGAATATGATTATCAATGGGGTTTGTTTTGTTTTCACTTTCTAGAAGTCCCCGCAACCACCTTACATGTTTGCTTCACGGCATGCCTGACGTCCCTCCTTTTAATCATCATTAGGATTATATTTGGTGTTTTATTAATAATTTTTATATCTCGTACTCCTTTATAGGCATGTTACTTAATTTATCTCGTCATGTGTTTTAAATGGACTTTCAATAATCTTTATTTTTATCACAAATTTTAGTTATTTATAAATTGTATTCCTAATTGAAATCTTATTTTTCTTTTTCTAATTTCAGAATTTTTTTAAAAAAATTATTTAAAAAACTAGTTAAAATCCAGAATAAAAAAAGGAAATATTGGAAGAGAAGAATAGAGTCCATACAGGTACACAGTATAGAGCTAATTGAAATTCGGAGTTGAAAATAAGAAAATTAAAAGTAGATGCTAGAAACCATATAGAAATACAATTCATAAATAACTAAAATTCGAAATTAAAAAATAAGGAATATCGGAAAAGAGTATAGAATCCATATATGAATACGATTTAGAAATAACTGAAATTTGAATTTAAAAATTTATGCTCCAAAGAATAAATTGTTTGGTCAATTTCATACATAATTTGAAATTATGTTTGTGTGTGTGTGTAAGAAAGTATAACGATGCTAAGTGCGTAATCTGAACGGTTCACCATGCTAGTTTAGACTAAAAGAATAGTCCGTATAATTTGGAAGAATTCTTCCCATAAGACTTTTATGATTAAATAAGCAATTCCAAATGTCATCAGTAAATATAAATTTTTCACTTCTTTTCAGAATATGCATTATCATTTTACAATGGTTTAATAACTCTGAGGTTCAAAATTAATTATTAATACCTTAATAATTTTATGTTTTTCATTAACATTTACCAAGTTGTACTTTATACCAACTCATTTTACTTATAACGGTTATTATTTAGTCCTAAAATCAAAATTACAAATATTATTGGATACAAATATCAGTCCCTTGGATGAAAAACCTAACCACCACTTTTACCAGCTGCATTCATATATTAACTTATCAAAGTAATAAAGAAAGGAGCCTCCACGTTTGCTCTAACGGCCTAGAAATCTCATATTAAACAGAGAAAAAGAAAAAAAATAGAGTCCATATAAAAATATAATTTAAAAATAGCTGAAATTCGGAATTAAAAAAGTATTGGAATAGGAGACTAGAGTCCATACAAGTATACAATTTTGAGCAAATTGAAATTCAGGATTAAAAAATAAGAAAATTAAAAGTTAGCGTCCATATAGAAATAAAATTTAGAAATAACTAAAATTCTAAATTAAAAATAAGCAATATTGAAATAAGAGTCTACAGTCCATATAGAATATAACTTAGAAATTACCAAAATTCAGAATTAAAAATAAGAAATATTGAAAGAAACATCTAGAGTCCATATAGGAATTTAGAACTAATTGAGAATTAAAAAAATAAGAAAACTAAAGTAGAGCTTAGAGTGCATATAGAAATACAATTTAGAAAGAATCAAAATTAAAAAAAAGAAAGATTAGGATAAGAGTCTAGCGTCCATACAGTAATACAATTTAGAAATAATTGAAATTCGAAGGTAAAAAAAGAATATTAGAAGAAGAGTCTATAGTCCATATAGGAATACAAGTTAGAAATACCTAAAATTTGGAATTTAAAAATAAAAAATATTGAATGAAGAGGTAGAATCCATATATAAATACAATTTACAAATAACAGAAATTTGGAATTAAAAACAAGGAATATGGAAGAGAAGATTAGAGGTCATACAGAATTACAATTTAGAAATAACTGAAATTCAGGGTTTAAAAATAAGGAATATTGAAAGAAGGGTTTAGAGTCCATATATGAATAAAAAATATAAATTGTGAAACTTAAAAATTTTTAAAATAAGGAATTTATATTAGAAGAGGTGTCTAGCTAGAGTCCAAATTGGAATACAATTTATAACTAGAATCCAGAAATAAAAAATAATAATTAACAACTATCACGTATATATATAATACATTATACATTGGTTAGTTTGGTCAAGTTCATACATAATTTAATATTTTGTTGCCATTTTTAATATATTTTAATAATAAAGTGTGAATATATATGCTATTATGTGAAAAAATGTAACGATGCTAACCACACAATCTGCGCGGGTCACCATATATGGTAGTTTACATGATGTGATTACATTTTTTAGATAATACACGATGTGATTACATGATCATGATGTGATATATATTGTGGTTAATTAGATGAGAAATAAGTTATTTATTTTCCTTCCAAGTGATAATCATAATATATTCCAAGTGATTGTCTTCCACTACTCCAAGAAAATGATTATGATTTGCATGATGCTTATTATCACTACTAGAGAAAATGACAGTTTTGGAACTGGCACTGATGTGTTCCCCCCGAGTTAAAAAAAAGGAGGCCAGCTTGAAGCATCGGCTCGAATCGAGCCGATGCTTCGAGTGCCCCCATTCCCAACCCCATTTGCAATCTCCCCCTCCCCCCCCCCCCCCCCCCGCGCCCTTTTTTTTAGGAGAACGATGGCAGGAGATCTGCCGGAATTTAATTAGAAAGGGGAAAATAGTACAAAGCCAGTTCAGTCCAGAAGAAATTAAAAGAAAAACAGTACAACAATACACGACATGAAACAATAAAATTTATGGGGGCCTAAAAGCCGAGGTACGGAGATCAAGATCTTGCTTTACGATATATGCCACTGCTCTCTCTGAGATTGAAATATTGTTGAAAACTCTTCTGTTTCTTTCTAACCAAACGTTCCACCAAGTGATAAGCAGAGCTCCTCTCGTCATCTTCTTTTGCTCCTTCGATCCCACGCAATCAATTTGAGCCCACCAATCTGAGGTTCCGACAGGAGGGCCATGCAAAATCAACAAGAGCACACGAGCATATGCACACGTCAAAGAAGCACATCACATACTATGAAGACAAGAACAAGCTAATCACATCATATATCAGAACAATTCATAACATAGATCAAAATCTTGTGCTATGGCTGACCATTGCATGTTCAACATATCGGACTCACCATCCCAGAGGATCTGTCATCGTTGTTGTAGATTCCCTTGCTGCTCATCTCCTTTGAGTCGCCGCCGTCGCCATCAACTCCTTCCGGTCAGACCGCCAGCCCCCAAGCACGTGTGAGGTGATCCATGGCGGTGAGGTCAGAGGCGGTTGGATTCGGCGAGCCCTGGCATCAAGAAGAACAAATCCGGTGGTCCTGGCCTCCAGGTGACTGGATCCGGTGCAGCTACGGAGAAAAAGCCCGAAGGCGACGAGGAAATGGCGAGGAGGAGAGTGCACCGCCAGGGAGAGAGCTCGGAGGTAGCAAGGAGGAGCGGGCACCGTTAGGGAGAAAGCGTGGAGGAGCAGCGATGTCCCCAGGGGAGACCTTGGAGGAGAGATCTGAGGAACGGTGAGAAGATGCTGGGATGGCATTCGCAAAAAAAGGAGATGGGGAGGGCGAGGAGATAGGATGAGGCTAGAAGACTTGGGCTCTGTTCGTTGGGGAGACAGGGGAGATTGAGTCTCGTTTTCCGCGCGCACGCTTTTCAAACTACTAAACGGTGCGTTTTTTGCAAAAAAATTTCTATAGGAAAATTGTTTTAAAAAATCATATTAATCTATTTTTAAAATTTAAAATAGTTAATACTCAATTAATCATGAGCTAATGGCTCACCTCGTTTTGCGTATCTTTCCAATCTCTTCAATCATCTTCTCCTCAAACACACCCTTGGGGATTGAGGAAAAAAGAAGTAGGCCGGAGTTAATTTTTTTCTCGCCTCGCTAATTGGCTCCACCTATTGATGCTGGTTTTTCTCTCCATTTGGCACTGATGTTTAGTCCATCGGTGCCGAGTTTTTTTAAAAACCAGCACTGACGTGATCCTGGTCGGGTTTTTTAGAATGCACACGAGTTTGGAGGGTACGAAATAATCTTTATCAGTGCCGGGTTTAATTAAACCGGGAATGATAGAGACAACACTGATAGGATGTTCTATAGTGGTGTTATCCCATGAAAACTAGATAGCGTAGTGCTGAATTGACATGTTTCCATCAGATCGAGCATCTTTTTTCCTTTTGCCTTGGCAAGTTGGCATCAGATTATCATTCACTGGAGTATCGGAGAAAAAATTGGGTTCGTCTTCCTCGGCAGTGCCTATTTAAGCTCACCCCACCCCACCCCATGTCTTGAGCATCCAAGAATGAACATACTTCACACAAAAAATGGCTATCTACAACATTCTCGCCATCTTACTACTACTGTTTCTCCCCTTAAAGTCCAGCTCCCAATCGACGGTGCAGCCCAACGCCGAAGCAAAAGTTACTCCTAACGATCAAGAAAGATTGGGGCAATCCTGCTTCACTCAGTGTATGGAGCAACACCGGTGTCTGGACTGGTGTTATATGCAGTAGTACAGGCCAGGTCACTGCCCTCTTCCTCCCAAGTTTCCACATAGCCAAACCAATTCCAGCCTCCATTTGCAGCCTCAAGAACCTGACTTCCATAGACCTCTCTTACAACAATCTCACCGGTGATTTCCCCACTGTGCTCTACGCTTGCTCAGCTTTAGAGTTACTTGACCTATCCAACAATCAATTATCCGGCAGACTCCCTGACGACATCGACAAGCTGTCCTCATAGATGCAGCATCTCAACCTGTCCAACAATGGTTTCAATATTGGCGTTGTGCCATCGGCTATTGGACGGTTGTCGAAGCTCAAGTCACTGCAACTTGATACTAACAGCTTCATTAATAATGTGAGCTATCCGGGTGCTGCCATTGGAGGCCTTGCCGAGCTTGACACGCCTGCCCTGGCGTCCAACCCGTTCAAGCCGGATCAGGTACCCAAGGAATTTGCCATGGTGTCAAAGTTGAAGACCCTATGGTTATCTGGGAGGCAGTTCACACCGTTGGGAATCACCAAGTGGGTATTGAAGGAGATGGTTGCAATATTAATGAACATTGCATTCATCAGCGGCAGCATCTGGCTGCTGTTTCTCCGGCTCCGGAATCGGCGCTGGCGAGATCTCAGTCCTCTCGCCATGGAGAACGGCAGTCTCGAAGAATGGTTTGACTTCGACGAACCGTTCGACCGGAAGATGCTGTATACCTGTGCGAGAACGCACGCCGCCGACAAGGTGAGGATGTCCAGCTATATCGCCGAGCAGCTGCACCGCGACTTCAAGCGGAAGGCACGCTGGACTACTGTTGCTTGCATCTACCTCGTGACCCTGACGCAGCTTCACGATCTCAGGTACTTACTTACTCTTTCAATTAAATAGAATTCAAACAAATATGAAGAAAGTCTGAATAAATCCAAAGTTTTCTTTTTGCAAAGCATGAATTCCATAGTAATATATATAAGTTAGTGCGGTAGTTTGGGCCTCAAGTGAAACGGACAAGAAATCGCGCGTAAACTTTACGCGCTTTCAACTTTTCTTCTATTTCGGCGTAGCACATGGTGCAACCCTTTCTTTTCATTTTCTCTTGTTTCTTCTTGATCCGTTGCTTGCACGTTGTTTATTTTAACATATTTTTTCATGGAAAGTTTATCAATATGAGAATTTATATAAAATTCAGAAATGCTAAAAAAATGATGTACGGTTCCAACGAAATAGTTTATGTGTGTGACATAATCCAATTTTTTTGCTTGTGCTCGGACGGCTGCTAGAAAGCATTCCCGAAAAGTCTTCCTGTTTAACACCTAACCCATCCACCATTCCAATCCCAACTATTGAGAACTTATTTTTTCTCTAGATAATTTGCCTTATAAATGGTAAAGTGATCGCTTAATTTGAGACGTACGTAGGGAGTATATAAGTTTATAATAGGCATGCATCATCATACACCTATAAAAGAAGTTCGAAGTAACCAACATGATCTGCACAAAGTTAACTTTAACTTAATTCTCGTTGTTCTCTACACCTATAAAAAGCAGCAAAGCATGCTAGAGATGGACTCGTTATTCTCTCAGCACTTCGTTGACATCAAATGCATGTGTGACTGTGGTGATGAACAAAGTGGATTAATTAAAAAGAGTAATAAAGGAGATATATATATATATATATATATATATATATATATATATATATATATATAATGAGAGGTGGAATTTAAGGGCCAGAATAATCTTAGCTAGTACTATTACAAATCTCAGCCGGCCGTACTATCACAGTCAGGATTAGGTGGAATTAATGGTGGATCAAATCAAACATACTATGAGTCAGTGGAGTATTAGCTACGTACCTACGTACGGTGTATCAAACATAAGTCGATCAGGGATTAGCTAGTTTAATTTCATTGTCATTGTGCGTTGAACAATTTAATACGTATCTCACTTGGAAAATTAATTATTCGGTTTATGGAAAATTAATTATTCGGTTTATAAGTAGTAAATTAATTACGTACGTACACCTGTCACTGTCTAGCACTAGTAAAAGTTGCGGTACTGATTATATCCACGTATGCATGTCGCTCCATCTTGACCACAGGAACCTTTTGGCTGCAACCAGCGGCCAGCTGGGCAGCCTCGAGAAGCTGACGGCGGAGAGCACAAGCCCGTTCACCCCTCGCCGGCCGTGACCGTGAAGCTGTTCCAGCCGAGGAAGCTGATGATGGCGATGGCCCTGCAGTCGCCGCCGTCGGGTCTGAATACCTTCATCATCAACGTCCCCATCGTGCCCATCTCCGTAATCGCTGGTGGCGTGGTCATCTTTGCCGTAGGATGTGTTGTCACATCCTGCAGATGCAGGGCTCGCAATGACGACATGACTCCTATAGTTTTAAGTGATAAAATGGAGGATCATCTAGTCCACAACGCTGTGGACGTAAACAGGATCATCAGTAGCACAGGCACAACGACAGGAGACCCACTGTACCGTTTGGGGGTTATTGACGACAGCAGCGACACCTACAGGAGATTAACTGTGAAGAAGATGCAGAACGAGACCAGGAGTGTGGACGCCGAACTCGAGAACCGGCGCCAAACGGAGGAGACCACGCTCGGCATGATCGTCCACCCCAACATCATTATCCTGTTAGGCTACATTCGGAGGAACGACATGATCTTGATTCTGTACGAGGACATGGAGAACGGCAGCCTGGACAAGTGGATACACCACAACACGCAGGCCGGCGAGAGGCGCCTGCGCCCGCCGCTGGGCTGGCGAAAGCGGCTGGCCATCGTCATTGACGTCGCCGGAGCAATCCTCTACATGCATCACGGTTGTCGAAGGCCGATCATTCACGGCGACATCAAGCCGGCCAACATCCTACTTGACGGCAACTTCAAGGCCAAGATCTCTGGCTTCAGTTATGCCCGGATCAATCTTGCCGGCCGCAACACGCTGTTGGGAAACGTCCGTCTTCATGCATTGGCCTTCGGGTATTTTGCTCCAGGTGAGGCAGCATAATTAATTAATGCGTACGTTCCCAATTCAGAAATCGTTAAACTAGTTAACGATCATGTTACTTCAGGATTGACTGGCTGCCATTTAATTTTGCTGCAGAGTATGCGGACACTGAAGTGAGCGAGAAGGTCGACGTGTACAGCTTTGGCGTCGTCCTGCTGGAGATCGTCACGGGAAAAGTAGTCAACGATCAGCACGGCCATCTGACGACATGGGCAAAACCCTACTTGAATACATGGGCACGGCACGGCTACGACGATAAGTTATTCACCGACGATGTCCTTGACAACGATATCGCCTCTGACGCGGCACGGTACTTGAAGGAGATGAAGGCCGTGTTCAAGCTCGGCGTGGAGTGCACCATGATGGACCCGCAGCGCAGGCCGTCCATGCAGACTGTTCTTCGACGCCTCCGCCAGTGTGCCCGCTGGTGGAGACGATTCCCCTGTTTCGTCTGATCGATCACTTCCATATCAAATCGTCTTGTTTATTAACCCTCCGTCTAAAAAAAATCAATCCTACCTACGAACATGTACACACGTGTTCAAGTTCGTAGCTAGGATTCGTTTTTTTTTTTTACAGAGTAGTACTATGTAACATATTCATCCTTGCTAGTTGCATCATTTTCTTTCTGTTACAAGCAAACATTCTCGTGCATTGGGGAGGACGGGTAAAATGTTCCCCTCCATGCTTTAGCGTATTCAGATTTCTAGTATCAGCTAAACTAGATGTTACCTCGTGTGTTGCTGTGAGACTTTGTGTGAACAAAATATTATAGGATTTGTGAAACGTGAAAACAAAAAGGTGAAAAAGAAGCCATTCAATAAAGAGTTCTACATATTGGTGGGAACATAATATGCAAGTCTGAGTTGTTTGTGCTTGTGTGGTTAGCGTGTAGTGCTTAGACATGTACTGGTGTACTGTCGTATTTTTTCTTGTAACTTTTTCTCTTTCTTAATGTATCCGGATGGGCGGTCTTCCTGGCGAAAAAACTTAAGCAATCTCTTAGGGTTGCCAATAAGCATAAAGGTAAACTGTACTGTTTAATTTAAATCAGAGATTGAATAGAAATACATCTTGCTAATTTGGTAAACAGCGAATGGTAAAGTGGCAATCACTTAAAATTTTATTGAATGAACGGACGTCAATCCATATCATGACTCATGAGTGAAACTAGCAGGGTGCCCTGCGCAATTATGTGGCTAGTATCCATATAAAATTATCTATTTTTTAATATATGATATTACTTAAAATTTGTTAAATAGCCTTCACGTTGTCTTAGAACCTTAAAAGATTGAACCTTATCATCCTTTAATTTATAATTTTATTGTTTTTAGAAGTCATATTAGCCGCTACCTCTTACTCTTGTATCATCCTTCTATTTTGTTTGCCCGATCTACCACAGCTTCTACTTATCCTTCCTGAAATCTTTTAAAAATTGGGTTAATTAATTGGACCTTCTAGTTTCTAAAGTCCATTGTCTCATCGGGTTCTGTTATTATAATTTTTAGAAGTGTCATCAAACGTCGCCATTGTACTCCTCCATAACACGTCCGTTGTCTCCCCTATTTATTGTTATTGGGATTTTAAAAATTAAACATAATTATCATTGGGATTCATTTTTTTACTTTATAGAAGTCCCGCCAACCGCCGCTACCTCCGGCACTATACTCCCGTATCCATATGGCCCGCGCATTGCCTTCCCTATTTATTATCATTGAGATTTAAAAATCGAATAAGATTGTCATTGCAATTTATTTTTTACTTTCTAGAAGTCCCGCCAACCGTCGTGACCTTGCTACCCATCGGTCTATTTATCGTTGCTCCAGTTAATCGTCATTGGGATTCTATTTGTGGTTTTGCTTATAGTTTTTAGATGTTCCATCAACCGCCGCCATTTTACTCTTTTGAGAAAATCCCTTGTGTACCCCTAAAATTTTAGCTAATCCCTTCTATGCCCCTGAATTTTGCTTACTTTCTTATATACCCCCATAATTTGATTTTGATCCCTTCCATGCCCCTCCATCAGTTGACCGTCTAATTTCTATAAAAATGATCATTTTACCCTTTGGATGAACATACAAATTTATGAATTACATTATTGGAAATGTAAAAGTTTGTCGCACTAGACTATTATAGTCATGAGTTTGATGTGTGATACATTATTTATGACAAAATTTACTTTTAGATAATGAAATAAAATATATGTATTTATTTTATTTTTAAAAAATTCATAAAAATGAGGAGCATTCATACAAAGATAGGACTGCGAGTGCTCACCATATTTTTTTTATGAATGCTCCCGGTAAAAAAAATATATTGTCCTATTGAATTTCAAATAAAAATTCTTTTTTTATTTTCAAAACTTTTTTGAAAATTTTCCGCACTAATTATTTAGTTTCATTTTCTACCTAAAATGCACATATTGTGCACTCAACTGAAATTTTCAATCGCTTTCAAGCTTATATTCAAATCTAAATCATCAAGGGCATTAAAGATATTTGCCACCAACTTAACGGTGAATTGAAGGAAAATGTGATTGTAGGGGCATGGAAGGGATCAATTTAAATTTTCAGGGGTATAGAAGGGATCAGGTAAATTTGAGAAGTATAAAAGGGATTAAGTGAGTTTTTAAGGGTATACAGAAAATTTACTCTACTCTTTTACGAGTCTATTGCTTCTCTCCTTTTTATAGTTATTTGTCATTGTTGAGTTTTAGATGAACTACTTTTTTTATGAAAATTTCTTATTTTTCATTGCAATATTTTTTATTACTTATAAAGTTTATTCCTACTTGAACTACTATAATTATTTTTATATTTTTTAAAAAAAATTATTTTTTATTTCAAATTTTAATTAGTCTCATATTCAGTTCCATATAAACTCTTCTTCCAACGTTACTTATTTTTAGTCCGAATTTCAGCTATTTTAAAATTGTATTTCTACTTGAACTCTTATAATTATTTTTTCTATTTTTGAAATATATTTTATTTTTTATTCTGTATTTTGATTTATCTCCTATTCGATTCTATATGAAATCTTCTTGCCGCCTCTCACCCCGCTGCTGCCGGTGGGTAAAGAAGAGAAGAGTAGACAGAACAAAAATGAAAAGAGAGGATAGAAGAAAAAAGAGATGCTGACTAGGATATGGGTCCCACATACTTCTTTTTTCTTTTTGCTATCTAGCATGCCACGTCAACGAAACCGGGCATCCAAACTGCGTTGGAACCTTTTTTTAACGGTTTTACATAGTTGAGGGGTACACATTTTTTGAACGGTTTTACATAGTT
This sequence comes from Oryza meridionalis, assembly GCA_000338895.3. NCBI lineage: Eukaryota > Viridiplantae > Streptophyta > Magnoliopsida > Poales > Poaceae > Oryza > Oryza meridionalis. Next base: position 7,472,249 of record CM002525.2, on the reverse strand, counting down.
GAGGGGTACACATTTCTGGGATTACGGTTAGGGAATCCCACAGACTCGTCGTACAATTGAGGGACGTCAGGTGAACTTATTCCTCTTACAAAACACTTCTTTTTTTTAGAAACACAGTATAAACGCAAGCGCACACTCACCCCTATGAACACACACATGCACACCCTACCTCTATGAGCACCTCGGAAGACTGGGCCGGCATATCTTGAGATTGTTTTTTTTGAGAAACACACCCTATGAGCACCTTGGAAGACTGGGCCGGCATATCTTGAGATTGTTTTTTTGAGAAACACAGTACAAACGGAAGACTGGGCCGGCATATCTTGAGATTGTTTTTTTGATAAACACAGTACAAACGCAGGCGCACACTCACCCCTATGAACGCACACATACACACCCTACCCCTATAAGCACCTCCGGAAGACTGGGCCGGCATATCTTGAGATTGACGAAGTCACCACAGGCGCCTCGCAGCGCACTCACCCCTATAAACGCACACATGCACACCCTACCCCTATAAGCACCTCCGGAAGACTAGGCCGGCAACGCACACATGCACACCCTACCCCTATAAGCACCTCCGGGAGACTGGGCCGGCATATCTTGAGATTGACGAAGTCACACCCTACCCCTATAAGCACCTCCGGAAGACTGGGCCGGCAACGCACACATGCACACCCTACCCCTATAAGCACCTCCGGGGGACTGGGCCGGCATATCTTGAGATTGACGAAGTCACCACAGGCGTCTCGTTGTCGACGGATACGTCGCCTACCACTGAAAGAATAATTAGCCGTAAATGCGAGCACCCATATCAAATCTAGGATTTGAACCTAGGTGGACTGGTTCTACCACGAGAAATCTAACCAGTTAAGCTATGTTCTTCTTTAGAAGGATTTAATGGTGGTAACAGTGAATTTTCTACCCAAACACTCCTATTGTAAATTTTACAAAACACTTCTTAAACTTTTTAATACTAAAAAAAATAAATCTAAATGGATAGCCACATATAAAATCAAAATAAGGTGAATATTTCCCTTATCAAATACATAGGTAGCACACTTCAAAAAGATATTTTATTGGTAGTAAAGCACGGATATTTAGCTAGTTGAAACTGAAAAAAGAAAAGAGACATGGTAGAATCCAGGATGAAAACAACCTTCATTCAAAATTAGATATCACTTTTTCCCATCAATCTTTCACAAACCCTGTGAAGTACCACCAGTACTTCATCAACGAATCTGAAACAAGTATAGGAAAGTGGACACAGTGAAAATGGATAGCCAAGAAAAATGGCATTCTATTTCTTTTTCTTTTAAAACTACCAAATATACTGACCTAGACCTAACTAGCAGCCAAGGAAAGGCACTACCTTAACTGATACACTGGTGCTCGCTCAGTCTCCTCAGTCCTCCCACAACCACAAGTCCATAACTCCAGAGCCTTGCCTAAGAACTTCATATTTGAGCTTCCATGGTTTCTCAATCCCAGAGCTGCTCTTATCCTGAAAGCAACCGAAAGGCATCCTTTTTTTTCTTTCAGCGTATGATTTGATGAAGATTTGGGCGCCATCTGTTCAAGTCTCCGTCTCCTGACAAAATCTGTGACAAAGTATTCGGTGTGTCAAGGGTGGTTGTTCTCTTCAACTCCTCGCCAATTGTTCAGTTCATGACAGACGAGCTCTTCCATGGCAGAGAAGGTGCCAAACAACACCGGATAGACAAAAAGAACATTTTAAATGTTAAATTTGAAGGGTGAGAGTACAAGACATGCCTCAAGAATGCTTTCAAACCTGGGATGCATCCGGTTCCACACCTGAAAAGATCTTTGCAAACCAATCCAACACCATATTCATATTTATAGGTCAGTCAATTTAAGCAGAACGAAATGAAAGGATAAGCACAGTACAGAGTGAGTGCACAGAAAGCAAAACCTCCATCTGGAAGGCCAATTCAGATCACTTCATGTCCACTTAAGCGTATATCACCATTCTCAGTAAGGATCGTCCCAGCGACCACTTCTGCAACCTCCATGAATTCAGTACAGTTGCTACTTGCCAAGCTTTCAATTCCTTCTAGTTTTCTTTCATCCTTCTCAACCACACTTTCTGAAGGCGCCTGCTCTAAAATTGTTTGAATTGGATCATTTTCAACATTGGGCATCAAGCAGCCAGGTAAGCTAGTTTCATCAACCAAACCAATAGTGCCAACTGCTGCACAGCTGTTGCCTGATACAGTGGACCCCTCAGATCCATGTGGTGAAGTGGAGCAATTAGTCAGTCCAAAATTTGCATCATCATGCAACTGAATTGATGCTTCCTCACAAGCCGGGCTAACTGAAGCCCTTCTAACAGATTTGAATGAGTCAACGTCAGCACCTCCAACAGAATGATACTTTCGCTTGAGCTGACCCACCAGAGATGCTGTCGTTGTGCAAACTTCAGAGTCATTTTTATCAGACTGGTCTTGCTGCTCTACACATATTGGCGTTGGTGGACGAGTTTTCTGGCAGCCCTGTTCAAATACATAAAGGGGGATCTCCTTCTTACGGACATGAGTGACAGCTAGATCCATCCCGGATTTCCACTGTGTATACATTCCAATTTCATGCATAAACTCGTCTACTGTTCCACGGATATCAAATTTTTGACCACGTATTTTCATTCCCTCTTTCCTTGATAAGCCCATGTAGAAGGCACAGTGAGCACACTGTATTGAAGGATCTGCATATTCACATGGGTTAGGATGGCATTGCAGCATCCCTTTAGTGTCCCGCTCAATCTGCATGTTAGAAAGACAAACTTGCATAAGTTTCTAAGTACGGAATATTCATAGACCTCATTTTAATGTTCACTTCAAATAATATAAAAATTGCAGTTTATCCATATATAGGAGTAATAAGAAACTACTGCTACTACAATACAGCAACCTTTAGAGTCAGCTGTCTCAATCGAGATTCAATCCATCCCTTCCAAAGCCGAAGATCATCATCATCATCTGCAACAATGTCAACCACTAGATATCTTGTATATGCCTCGAAAAATTGGAAAGGCTCAAACAAAGAACTCCAGCTAGCCTTGTTAAGCTCAATTTCCTGCATCAAAGATAGGCAATGAGACCATATGCAGAATTTAGTGCTCTGAGGCATAAAGTTGAGGCATAGATAATGCACCTGACAAATCTTATTACCAAACTGAAATTGCTCCATAATAACCCTCAATGTGCTAGTTGAAACATTGTAACTAGAGTTCATGCATGGATATGCTGGCGTGATGATAGGCATAACATGTGATCTATCACGAGGATTCTTACGTGGATCCCACACAGCAAAGCCAAGGTTATCATCGTTCTCAATGGCACAAAGCATCACAGGATTTGGCCACTGCCACTGGGTGAAAACTCTGAAGAATCTTGAAACCAGCATACTTGGCACAGCATTGGGATAAAGTTGGCAGACACGAGCAACCAATAGGGCCCAGCTGACACCCCCCAGCAAACCAGTAACCTAACAAGGAAACCATTTGGCGTCATAACGATTCAGCACCTTTTGATGCTAATGGTTTTGATCCAAGCACAAACACATTTAAGTGTATCATAGATGATAAAACCAGGCTTACATTAGAATAAACTCCTCTTCTCTGTGCCCAGTACTTCAAACATCTGAGTGTTTTCCGGAAGATCTACATAGCATATATTTATTACAATGACATGGTTTGGACTGTATAATAAGAGAAATGGTGATATCATAATTAAATTACCTCCGCATTTGGAACAAGTCGAAGAATCTGGTCTGCCACCCTGCACCCATTGAGACTTCGAACAGTTGCTTCATCAACATCACAAAGTACAGATCCTTGAGAGATGTCAAAATCCTGCAATGGTACATTAAAAAATAATAAATATACAATTTAACAAGTTAAAACTCCCTCATGAAGTAAACCATACAGATTAATGTAAACATTGTATAAGCTGGCAAATTAACTTTTGCCTTTGGCGTCACCTATAGGCTATAGCTGCTAATGCTATTAAAGTTAGCTTAGACATTATATATGTCCTTCAACAACACTTCCAAATAGCAGCCTTACATAGTCAACACATTGGTTGATAAAAAGTTTCAACATAGCAGATCCATCCATAGTTGCAGAAACTAATGGGATAGGCAACCAATGAAGAGAATGGAAATGGGCAAACTAACAGATGTTGGATTAGGCAATCATAAAACACCATATCAAGCGTGTGTTATGCATAGCATGCATTTCAGTTCATGTACGAAATCCTAGGAAATGAAAACTTACTGGTGGTATTACTGGAAGAGATACACTGGCATAGAGAAGGTCAATTGGTAGCCCACGAAACTTGAATTTCATAACTGGTACATGAGCATCAGGTACAGGTTGCAGTTCAGTCACTTCTTCCATTTCTGATAATGCGCCATATAGCGTGACAAAAAATTCCTCCTGGAGAAATAATACTGTTAATGTCCATCATGAAGACCTAAGTAATCCATAGACAGCATGCAACAAAAAGAAGACTTCACCTCTCGTTTCACATATGAGGGTCCAATACATAGTGCATCAATGTCTGCTCCAGGCCCATGAACCTAACAAAAGAGACCACTATTCATAAAGTACACAAAGGAAAATTGATCTACTAGGAAAGTACTTACAGCAACCAATAAATATTATTAAATACACACTCTTGTTACCGTGAGTTCCCGCTGATAAACAGAAACACCACTTTTCAATTTTGGCGGTTTAATAATCTTTAATAGGTATCTATGATTTTATTTGTGCCAAACATGACCAGGAATGATTCTCAGCAATTTGTGAGATTATTATTGCACTAAACAGTATATTAGGAATGTATTGTTAGAGAAAAGGATGAAAAACTTTAAACTGCATAAATATAGCAAATTTTATTCCTGTTTTGGCATGTTAGGCTTTTAGACCTATCCAGTGAAGGACAAGAGAGCTTTCTAGTTATTAATCAGTTATAGAAACCATAGGAAGAGCTTCCAAAATACATTAGTACGTGATGGAGCTAGTTTCGTTTGTGGGGTTTTTTCTGTTTTGGTGCAAAAGGTCTTTCTCTACCCTTGGGTGGTTGTGTCGAAATAAGAATCGTATTTCTTCTTATCCACTGAAGATTACTTTTTTATTCTTTCTTTCTTTATTTTTTATGGGTGTTATTTGTTCTTTGATGTCAGCCTCTTGGACATCTTTTGCTTAGGTTCAGCTAAGTAGTGGACAAACGGAAGGAAATGAATATATGGATCTTTCCCAAAAAACAGGAGTTGTCCACACTATCAGGTTTCCTTACAGGAAAAAAGCTACCATCAACCAAGCAGCATCTACTACCTATGCAATAGATTGTGAACCACAAATGAACAGACTCTAAATTCTTTCTACACAGCTCTTGTCTCAAATAATAATTATCAGATATTGTTCTACTCCAGTCTATCATCAATCCAGTAAAAGCTGCACAATTTGAAAATAGTTGCTAGCTCCAAAGAACCAAGCTAGGGTATGTTATTCTGCTTGAACAAATCAAGAAACCAAGTATCAGCAACAACAGTACTTCCATAGTTATATTCAAGTTGTATATATATCTAAATGGAAGCTAAAAAGACTGACAATTTCAGGTGATAATGAATTGGTTGTGCTTGACTCACTCTAGAAAGAAACATCAACATGATCATTTAACTGTGGTAGAAGGAAAAAGGAACAAAAAGAAGCATTTACCCCCAGTCTGTAAGATCCAAAAGTGAAAAGGACTGCATTTGCCTCTTTAACCATTTGCTCACTATATCCTTTCTGAATAGTGGCCTTCTTCACCCATTCCTTGACTATCTGCAATATCGCAGACGCAGAGAAGACCTCATAAAACAACAAGAAAGGGCTAATTCTTATACAAAGAAAACAACATGTGAGCATATGCAAAGTTAATCTGCATTACCATGCGCAGGTAATGGCAAGCTCCAAATCAAGAATATTTTGTTCATATATTGGTAGTTAGGACTTTTGTGCCCCAGAGGAAGCACTAGCAATTGGTATATCGTACTCACGCAGGCATCAACACATTCATGCACAGTAAATCATTTTGGTTAGAATAATATAAAACCGAAACAACACAAGCACATGAAAGCAATGCTGCCTAAGCAAAGTCCGGCAACAAAGTGCATGAATTTAAGCGATAATTACATATCCCCTTCTGCGCCCACCGCCTAACTCGTATAATATTCAGAGATATCAAGTTACATTGGGTTAACAAATAACTAGCACTAGCCATTGATAGCAAGTAAGAGTGGAAGCAACTTAATTACCTGATCAATCTCCCGAAGAACCTCCTCCCGTTTCGCGGACTCCTCCTCCCCTTCATAAAGGCCGGCTTCAACCAAGAACTGAAAAGCAAAGTTTTCTCAGTGGCACAAAAGCAACATCTATCACTAGTAAATAACATATGCATACACCTACGCCGCAACACATAATCAATTACTAACAGTGGATAGATAAATAACCTTCTCCAACTCAGCCGTCTTGTGGAGATCGGCGACGGTCGGCATGGCCAGAGACAAGGGCGGATCCGCGCCGCCGCCGCCACTCCGCTTCGGGGACGACCGAGGCTTCCCCCTGACCGCGACGAAAGATCCCGCCATTGAAACCGCCACGGAACCCACCCAAACAAACACACAAACAAACCCTAGACGCGCGAGATTAATGGAGTCTCCCCCCCTCCCACGCGCAGCAGCTACCTACCTACCTACCTACCTACCACTCTACCAGTGCCTCAGAGACCACGAATCCCTGCCGGGATCACGGCGAGGCCGTGGATTTTCCTCTCACGAAAAACCGAAGCCACGCGCCTCAAGCACACCCCTCCCCCACCCCCTTGGATGTCGGAACCCTAACCCGGCCGGGTTATCCCTACCGCGAGCGAGCGAGCGAGCACTCCGGTATGACGAGTGTGCAAAATCGCGCCGGCGAGCAGCGGTGGTGGGGTGGTGGCGGCGGCGGCGGAGGAGAAGGTTTAGGACACGGTGGTTGCGTTGCGGGCGGAGGAGAAGAGCATGAACAGTGGCGGCTGGATTAGGACACGAGGATTGCACGTGACAAATTTTCATTTTTCCTGTTAAGAGTAAGACCCAATTTAATTTTCACGCAACGCGATTCCGACTTTCCTAGCTTTGTTTTCCCTTCTTATTTGGAAATGCTGTTTTTTTTATGGAACTAGCTCACGACTAAAATAGTATTATAACATATCTTATAGTGAAAAAAAAAAAGCTTATACTCCCTCCGTTTTTTAATAGATGATGCCGCTGACTTTTTCTCACACGTTTGATTATTCGTCTTATTCAAAAAATTTACGTAATTATAATTTATTTTGTTATGAGTTGTTTTATCACTCATAATACTTTAAGTGTGATTTATATCTTATACATTTGTATAAAATTTTTGAATAAGACGAATGGTCAAACATGTGAGAAAAGTCAACGGCGTCATCTATTAAAAAACGGAGGTAGCATATCAAAACTCTAAAATCAAAATAGTTCTTTATTTGTCACCCTAGTTGATGGCTTGACGCCATTGCAAAACCAAAATAGTCTTCTAGTTATCATTCGCAACCATGAATGGATCGCGGGGACTTTGGGGCTGTTTGGTTCGTGTCCTGAGGGCCACGCCTGAGAAAAACTCACGCCGGACAGACAGCGTTGGGAGATGTAACACTTGCCTCATCAGGCAGCCTGAAGCTTTGTGTGTTTGGTTCACGCACATGCCTGAAGAATAATAAAATATCAAAAAGCAACTTTTACCAGAGCAAAGTATGGAATAAATGACACATGTATCATTAAGAGTAGCTGCCTGAAGCTCAGGCGTCCAAATTCGATGGCCTGGCTCAGGCTAATGAAGTTGCCTGAGGATTTAGCAAGCTAATGAAGAGTCAGGTCAGGCTAGCTCAGGATATACCAGCGCACAAACCAAACACATAGTTGTTGGAGCTCAGGCGGTGCTCCGGCCAGGCATACAAGCATCAAGACGCGAACCATACAGCCCCTTCCTCCCTATAAAAGCAGGAGGAGTTGGTCTCATTTTCTTGGTAACAACAACCACAATACTCCATCTGTACTATAATATAAGGTATTGTGTTATTTTTTAGAAAAATGAAGTAAGTGCTTTGGTTTAGTGCTAAATCTTGCCCTACCAAATTGTTTGTACATGTGTAATGTTTAAATTAATTCCAAAACTTGCCAAATCAATAGAAATATGTCCTAAAATATTGGTAGTTCCAAAAATTATCTAAAACTTGGCACTAGGTAAGGTGGCAATCCAAATATGCTCGTAGTAAAAGGATGTCCTCGAAAAAAGTAAAAGGATATGTGATGTTACAAAATGTGTTAGGTGAATAAATAAAATACTAGTAAAATAGTGATAGATGTGAAATAAACTAGTATAAAGATGATAGGTGGGGGAGTAAAATACTAGTATCTTAGGACCTTAGAGCAAGTAGAATAAAAGAATTGAGTAGGCTATAATATCTCCACCATGATAAAAATGATGAGCCGGAGAGGATAAGAAGAGAGAACTTGAGAGGGCGATCATATTAGCGTCGACTGTATTTAGCCTTTGAGACTAGGTGAGACAGTTGTAATTGGCTAAACTTAGCACATGTTGGTGGATCTGGATCGTCTAATTTACTAAAGGAACGTTACATGCGTGCAGTTATGCTATATTTGCCATCCATTTTCATCTGACAGCTCCTGCTGGCTCTCCTTGTTCATATGTACAAAAGAACTTCTGACAACATTTGCAAATGTAACAGTTAAATTGGATTTAGGTTAAATCATTTAGCATCATCTACCGTGAAGTGCGAATAAAATTACATCACGATATTGTCCCAAAGAAAAGGCAGCATTTTGGTTCATGTACAAAAGAACTTAAAAAATTATTTAGTGTAACTTAAAATTAGATTAAAAAAACCTCTAGCCAATTCTAAAATTAAGCTCTAAAATTTAAAATAGATTTCCTCTTTGTAATGTTACTGGTGATATTTATTTTGACAAGTGCTTTTATTTGTAAGTTTGATTTAAAGTGCTTTCATATGTATGTTTGTTTTAAGACAATAATCACAGGCTACAATTAAATTTTAACTATTAATATTATATTTTATAAATATTAATATTAGTTTTACCCGTTACAACGCGCATGAGCAATACTACTACTAGTATTAAATAAAATACAACCATTAACCCTGAAAAAGAAAGTACAACTACAAATTGGCCCTAATTTGTTAATCTCGGGGTAGGAAAACCAAGCAAACTCTAATCCCCCTGTTGCAATTCCAAATCCCCGAATTTGCATCGCCATTCGCACATGCCACAACATGTGTAGCACTAGTACACCGGTAGACGTGACGTGAGCAATGAGCTTTTCGGCCGTCGCGTGCGCGAGCCGCCGGCTGCTATGCCTATGCTAGCTAACCCAAGTCGAGTAGTAGTAGCAAAGTCCGACCCGTTCACACCATCACCATCACCAAATCGATCTAAAAATACTCGCCTTCTTCTCCACCCGAGCCGAGCAGAGCAGCGAAGAGGGCAGCGAAGTCGCCGACGAGGAGGAGGAGAAGGAGCCATGGCCGCCAGGAGCTTCCAGGCCCGGTCCCCCAAGGAGGAGTCCGACGCCGCCGTCCATGGTAATCAAATCCCATCCCACTCACCAAGCTCCGAAATCCCCATCCATGGTAGTGGGATTTCATCTTCTTGCGCGGAGGAGGAGGAGGGATGAGGTTTAGATGTAGTAGTAGGGAAGGACAGTGTGAGATTTCTTGGGAGAAAGAGAGAGAGAGAGAGAGAGAGAGGGATCAGATCACACCCCTTGATTGGGGTTTCTTTTTGGGTTCGCCGCGTTGTCTTCCCAAGCTGTTTTAAGTGGCTATCTGATGATCATAGTTCAATTCCGTTCTGTTTATCTAAGGCTTCCCACTTCTGGGTGCCTCAAACACAAATTCACTTGTGATGTTGCTAGATTGTGTGTGATATATGGTATGCATTGTTGGTTGAGGAGAAGGCAATGTATAATGTATGTAGTGTGCGTAATGGTTCGGTGAAGTAAGCCGCCTGAGTTCCCAATTCCGATTCATATGTATGCGCGGTTGCGCACGATGCCAGTAAGGTTGATTTCTTTGTGTTCTGTTCATTGCAGAGGCAGTCACGCTGGGATTGAAGAACGCCGCCATTTCTGGTACCGTGGTTGCGGTCCCCACGGTATGTACTAGCTGTTTGTCATGCCAATGTTATGTAGTTTCATTCTTTAGATCAATAGTATGTAGTTTCAAGTGCAATTTCTTCCTATGAGAAACATATATACGTTGGCCACACATTATGTTTTTTTTTCCCAGCTTTACAACTCATTTTCATTTCAAGTATTAATAATAATGAAAATGGGCTTCTAGTCTAAATTGCTACTACTATTTATTACAATCTGGCTCAATACCTTGTCATATGTTGGAACACTTTGATTCATCTGGCTGCATATATTCTGACATCTGCAAAAATAACATTTCTGCTGCAGTTGGTTGGTTGCCGTGTCCTTCCTTGGGCTAAGGCTAATCTCAACTACACCGCACAAGCACTCATCATATCAGCAGGTACGGTTTACTATACTACTGAAAGTTATCATTTTTCAAATTATATTATACTAGTTGGTATGACCGAAGACCTACTATAAAGTGCTAGCATCTCGTACAACTTATTTTACTGGTACCTTGGATATTGGGCTAAACCTAATGGAGCCACTGTCACTACTTTAACTTGCTGGATATATACTGTTTTACAATACAGATTTGGCGTATTTCTTAGGATTTAGGACATGCATGATTTGGCTTGTTTCTTAGGACATGCAAGAAATTTGACATTTATAAAATGTAAAGAAGTCAAGTCTAAGGTTGATTGTGTTACTCTATTGCACTTCAAGTATTTCATTATCAGATTTTAGGGAAAATGAAAAATGGTACTGTCTCAAGTTTAACTGGTGTCACAAGCTCACAGCCTGGCTTTCTCTATTTTATTTTAATTTGGAATTATTATCTTTCAATAGCCTCATCCCTCATGCCCTCATCAGATTCTAGGATAGGATTCCCATTAAATTTTAGTACTGAACAAGATGCTGCAGGGATATTCTGCTTAGTACTGACTACTGACAGTAAATGAAGCTTGCCAGTATTTCTGTCTGTTCAAGTGAAGTACCTGAACAAGTACTGATTAGCGACCACTTGCATCCTTTTTACATTCTTCTGTTCAATATTTCCTAAATTATGAGTCACATATATCAAATCACTTTAACTTTAGCAGTTGTTTTGGTGGATTTATCCCTGTTAATGACATCGAATGATTTCAGCTTCCAATGAGCTTGGTAGCATTTGCCTCGCAAGGACGCAGTAGGAACTAGCTAACAGATTAATATTACCTTGCTGTTTGGAACCATGGAAGTTAACATGTTGTTATGATTCTGACCATTATTTTAAGTTTAGGCATATAACAACTTAGCTTTCACTACTAATTCTGTTTCTGTAGTTTCTTTTCAATACAGACTTTATAACCCCATTTTCTTATTTTGGCATTCATGTGCAGAACAAAATTGAATTGAAGACCACACTGGAAACCTTACATGTCTTCCTGTTTATTTTACAGCATGCATCGCTGGCTTCTTCATCACTGCTGATAAGGCCATTCTACGGAACGCAAGACAGAACACCATTGGGAAGATTGACAGGTCAACCTGATGCGCAACTGTACATATGAGAACGTTGTACTGATTATCCATTTCTTCGATAGCAGGCGAGGTTGATGGGAGCAATAGGAATCCATCTCTATTATTCCGTTCATCCATGGATGATTGGACGTGTACTGCAATGAATCAGCATTTTTTATGTTTTAATCCTCAATTCCTTATATGAAAACCTAACCTCGCATTGTAAAGACTAGGGCTGTTGCCTTTTAGACCAGTGAATCCAGTTTGGTTCCAATTTGAAGTTGAATAAAAGATGGAAATGTAATGCTCTTTTATGCCCATGTGAACAGCTATGCTGTGCCCCCGGTTCATCATTTTGTGTTCTTCCTTGTGACAAGTGGTGATACTGTGAAGTTATTATCAGTTTGGAGGGTTAGATCAGCTCTAGTGATAAAGATATCTAAAGAACTGAAGCTTGGGCAAGGTATGATAGATCACGGCTTCGGTGTCAAGAGGAGTGGTCGCATCTGTTCTGTTTCTTTGTTTCTGCAGGTTGAAACAACACAAAACAGGTTCTGATCTTTGTAACGCAAGAACAGACGACGTACGTAGTACGTACCACTAAAAATTTAGAACATATCCAGTTCACTTGTGCTGCATACAAAAGCACAATAGTGATGCCTTTTTTCTTCCCTGCTTGCTGGATTTTTAGGCTACTGAATGAAGAGAGCGAGGTGTAGTGAAGTGTTCTTCCCTCTTTATCCATCCCTATCCGACTCCTCCGTTCTAAGCTTGCAAGAAAAAGTTGAAAGGGTAGCAAGTCTTTCGGGCATTACAAGTGGAATTCTTGTTTGGTAATACATGGGTTTATCAGGGAAACGGCATATAAAATGCATTCTTTTTTTTGTAGCTTTGCTGCTGACAAGACAAGCACCGTATAACTAATGGTAATGGATTTAAGAATTTCACGTGGTTAACCTTTGACGTGAGAATCACTCTCATGAGATGTGTGCAAATGTAACCCGTTCATTTTTGCGATCATACGGCACATCATGAGAAGGTAAAGCACGCAACACAACTGTTCTTACCGTGAGCTAACCAAATTAGAATCTTATTCTGGTAATTTTCTTCGTGGATCTCAATACAAATCGTAGTGGAACCTGCGGAATTCAAGTGAAGTGACGTGTCGGTCAAAAAATCGAGTTAATTAAGTCTTAAAAAGGGAGAAATATTTTTCTCCAGAGAAGAACAGTGCGTTTATCTCAGTGCAGACTGGAGAACAGTATTCACCTTGTGAACAGTAGCTTCACCAAAAAAAGAAGAAAAAAAAGGTAATGGAGGAGACTTGCAAGTAACATGATCAGCAGGCCAAGACTCCAGGAACAGGAACAGGAACAGGAAGGAAGCATTCATGGGAACGTGTAGGGATGAAAGGGAGCAACAAGGGGTTGCTTTCATAGTTTCATAAACAAAAAAGAAAATAAACAACACGACTTGACCGATATCGAAGCTGACTGGCTGCAACCATGTAACCACCTTACCAGAGACCACAATAATAAACAACCTAATCCGACACTCAAATTAGCATAATCAACTCCGTAGGCAAGCAGGCATACCAATCTCCAGCTGCATGCCTTAGCCGATACCACCTTCTCGCCACCGTAATTTACCTTATCTATCCTAATCCTCAAGGATAAACAGATCAGATAAGATGCTCATCTCAACCCCCATAAGTAAGTTTATCCTCATCGTTTTCACACGCTCCCCGATAACTCACACACTACTACCACATGTAGATGCATCTAACTAATAAATGCGAAATTCTCTCAATATGTGATTGCATGATAAATATGTTTTTACTTTATGTATCTACACTAAAAAGTAATACTCTACATGGCGTGTTTATCGCCAGCCTGTCTAGAAGACCTGATGGAGAAAGGAACTTGAGGATAGCTTCGGCTTACTTTTCGGCGCCAGAGTCCATGAATCCTATCTGAATATACAGGAAACCTATGTATCTATCCATGACCCCATCAGCCCACCGGAACGGCTGTTTCTTTTTTAGTTTTATTTTTTTTTTATTTCACCCTATCTCTTCCTTGCGTCTACTACATATATGCACATGGGGAAGAGAGGGGAACTTAACTTGGATACTTGCCTTTGCCTTCCAAGCTCTGAAGTCCAAAAATACACAGGAGATAAGCAGCCATTTGCTCCTGGAAGAATGAGAGAAGCTCACGAGCCGGTGCCTCCTGGGGCTCATGAGGAGGCCTGCATAGAGCAAAGTGATGATCGATCTCAAGATGGTTCGTTCTCGGGTTCGTCCATCGGGTCGTCGTGCTCATCGGCATCGGATCTGAGTGATGATGGGAGTTCTTACCGTCCTGGTGATTATCCTGAGCCGTCATCGTCGTCGTCATCAGCATCTTCGAGCACATTGCAGCTGGATTCTGAAGGGCCGCTCTGTGACTTGTCCTCGCTGATAGCCCAGCTTCCTGTCAGGTGCATGCTTTGCTCCTCCCCTGCAGAAGTACTCATAGTTAGAGAAAATTGCACCATGCTTACATGAATTTCAAGTTACGGTAGATGCTTTAACGGTGTGAAATTTGTTGCTTGTGTTCCCAATTTGTGCCAGCAAACAAGGATTTATCACCTGATTACTGTAAACTATATTAGTTGAATGAACACATTTGCAAATGATATAGTAGCTACTAGCTAGTTCCTTTTTTCAACTAGACAATGATTTTCTCTGAACAGCTTTTCAGATTTGTTGGTTGAATTTGAATGATATTGCCTACCTGCTAAATTGTAGAAATTCTATTTTGCATAACATTTATGACAAGCAAAATGTTCAAATTGGGCTTGATCTATGCATGTATGCAGCATCAGGTCTTATTTGAACATTTTGCTCGAAAGACACGGAATGACCGGAGAAAATAATGTCGATATTAAAAGATCAAACGTTCCAGACCACTTCCATAAAATCTACTTCAATTGCAAAATTGACACTAAATCATATGGTTTCTAACAAGTAAATTTGTTTTCTGCAGGAGAGGGCTGTCCAACTATTACCAAGGAAAATCCCAATCATTCACATCGATATCTGATGCTACATGTGTTCAGGACCTTGCAAAGAAAATTACCTACAATAAGAGGATGAAGGCGTGCAAAAGCTATGCAGCAGGACTAGACATGAATCAACGATCAAATCACTTGCCAAAGCCATGCAACAAGATGATAGCGAAGAGGCCCTCGAAAGGATCATTTACCTGTCTGCTGTCAAGACCAAGCAGCACCAGCCTCCTGTACAGCAGTGCTAAACCACCTACACACCAGAGCAAGAAAGATGTACGAATGCATATTAACTCGTAACAAAAAATATGACCCTCGAAAGTGGAAACAAACAAGTACTAGGGTTTCAGGTATCCAGTTTCAGCTAACATGTTGTCCTGCGCTTGTACTGCTCCTTTTCACAAGGAAACTCAACTATTTTTTTTCTTCTGGGATCAACCTGGCTTCTTACATTTCCTTAAGTCCATCCATTTGAAATTCAACTACTAAAAACGGGTGGAATGAAATACAGCAAGCTAATAAGCAAAATCCTATCAGCTGGGAACTAGAGTACTCTTGCATTACATGATCAAGCAACAACTAGCAATGTTTTGTGCAGCGCAGCTATACAGGTATTCTACAGAAAAACAAAATTGGCATGAATTTGACACGTTTGCTCAGAGCAAAGGAACACTAATAGTCTCACATAAAATTTTCACTAGTGCAAATTGCACTTTCTTGATGATTGTTTTCTTGACATCACAGATAGGCTGGTCTGATTTTATTTCCAACACACCTCCATAAATGAGATCTGTGAAGTGTGAACAACAAAAGGATGAGTTTCATGCTATTTAAATTTAAACAAAAGGACAAATGGTTCTCACACAATCCAATGTAAATAGAGTAACGTAATCTAAATTTTAAAGCCTACATTACCTGAAGGAAGTAGCAAACTTTCCATCCGCACCCATATCCCTTTCAAAAGTTTAAGGGTACAGTAACTTCTCTTCCAGCCCAAAAGGACGGTGTTATGAAGTTTGTCTTTTTACATGCTTCAAAATAGACATGTCCAATGTGGAATCCTTGTTTGTTTTCCTTTTGAGTTAAGTGCCGGGCGGTCCTTAAACTTGTAGCGATGTGTCATCTATGTCCCTAAACTCTCAAAATACATATCCAGATCCTAGAACTTGTCAAAGTGTATCATCTAGGTCCCAAATCGACACATCCCCTCTTGGATCCTACGTGGCGCTGATGTGACCTGCCACATGGACGTGACATGTCCTTTTTTTTCTTCTTTTCTTTTTCTTTTCCGTTTTCTTCTCATTCTTCTTTTTTTCCCTCTCTTCTGCTCGGGTCACAGAGAAAGGAGAAGAAAGGAAAATAAAGAGAAGAAAAAAGAAAATTTTTAAATGGGTCCCATTTGTCAGTCAAAATTATGCCACGTCATATCCGTGTGACATGCCACATCAGCGTCACGTAGGATCCTGAAGGGGCTGTGGTGATTTGGGACCTAGATGACACACTATGACAAGTTCTGGGACTTGGATATGCATTTTGAGAGTTTAAGGACCTAGATAACACACCCTACAAGTTTAAGGACCGCCTGTGCACTTTACTCTTTCCTTTTTGTGCATCCCATATGCATGTCATTTCTTCTTATCTCAAGCTTATCACCAAGCTTTTGCTTAAGAATGGTTAAGTAAATATGTTGCTTAGCCATCTTGTATAGTCCCCCACAGCATCAAGATCAGACTGCATAGGAGAAACAAATTTGTAAAAGAAAAAAAATATTGTTAGCAGCGGTGTTCCCTTCTTAGAGAGCACAATCTAGAGAGCAAAATTACGCACAAAATGAAAAAGGTAAATGCATTCTTTGATGGAAACAGATACATACATCTTCAGTTATTCCAAGATGATCAAGTAAAATCCTTATACCACCACCCTTTGAAGCATTAAGTGGAACAATCTCAATCGTATTTGAATGCGCTTTGATAACACGTGCTCTTCCTTGTGTTAGTTCTGTCCAATGCTGTCTCAGTACAGATGAATCCCCATCCACGTTGTCAAGGAAAAGCAACTTCTGCACGTGCAAATAAATTGTGTAACTCCAATCCAAATAAAACTGGTCTAAATATCTATCTGGTTGACTTACTGAAGATTCACCGAGGATTGTTAAATAGTAGTTTTCCAGCCATATTCTAGAAACCCCATCTTCAAGAGATTTGTGTAAGCCCTCCTATGGGTTAGCTTAACTTTTTATGGATTTATTTTTATGTTGGACAGTCAAGAAGGGAGCATACATCAGGAATTACTCCATTTAACACTACTGGTTGAGTGGCTGCAGTGATTAGAATGGCAGATTTTTTTCTGTATTCCAGAATACTAATAGAGAAAGGCTTTCAGAAAATAGCAGCTCTACTGCTATTGCTAGTCCCGGCAGTGGTTATCCCGTCATGGACTTGAGTCGTGACGATAATGTGGATAATTCAACTACAATTCTGTCTATTTTGGAAGGGTGGTCATGCTATATCCCAAGTTCCCAGCAACAGCTGCTCTTTTACCACATCGCAGTGTTACTTATAAAATTGTTCAACTAATATATACTAATGCATTTCACAGTAAGATAGAAAGGCATACTATCCTTAACAGATATGATATGTAAACTTTTGCATGTCAAAGTTACGGATAGACAAACCTGAAAAGATGAATACCCCAAGAGGTCCTCAACTGAAGGCACCACTTTTACCTATGAAGAAAATTTAACATTTACTCAGCTGCCGACCATCGTTGAAAGGAAGAAAAGATAAGTTTGCGTAGCAAATATCTTTAGATCAGACCTTGGTCTCATAGTGAATTGTGTGCAACAAGTCAACCAAAGGATGTTCAAAGAGGGTCAAACATTGTTCCTCACAGTATGCAACAAGAGGTATACTATACTTCAAGGAGTACAAAAATGCCTGCAAATGGAGGAAAAGACACATCAACATGACATCTAACAAATGTTACACATGCAAAAAAGAGACACATTACCAAAGCGAACACATTTCATAAAACCTAAAATCCAAAATCAATGATAGAGAAGAGAGAAGTTTCAACAAACTCAATCAGTCTCAATAAGATGCCCAGAAAATTATCCTGATAAAGAAATAGTACATAAAATATTAACATTTCAATGATGAAGTGCAGATCTGATGTAACATATAAGTAACCATACTGCCACAAAAGCACACCTTATAGTAGAAAACAAGAAACAATTAGTTGACATCATGATTGTACCTCCTTGCAGATATCCAAACCTAAGTTTGCTCTGTAAATCTCTTGGCCGTGCCTTCCATAAACAAGTGAACCCTACAGGAAACAGCACACTTTTTAAGAAATCTGTAAGGGTAAAATATCGTAGCAAACATAATAAATAATATGATATGACTAGATCAAATATGAAAAGAATGAAGAGATCTCAACATTCACTTCCTTGTATATTTTGCTCTCATATAGGCTTGCAGAAAAAATCTTAATAAAATCCTACTTCCATATGTAACGAATGAACTATGGAGTACCTTTTTATATAACTGAGACAGCTCACATGGATTGGCAAAACCTTGAGCAGTTCAATTTAATTCAAGAATTTGAAGACGAACGAATAAAGCAACATATATGGCATCCTATCTTTTATGCTATGTCCTCTCTAGAAGACCAGTTCTATATAGAACCATTGCATGCTATATATAAAGCGTGTGCTCAAAAGCAAGACGTACACCAAACTGCACATACTGGCATATCCACACATTAGACCACTGGGATGTTTAACCATAGAATAACATACAATAAACTGAATGGTCCCGAATCCCGATTCCTGATTCTAATAAATGTTTTAGTAAAGAACAGGTTGTGATGGAAAACATCTTCACCAATCACCATTATATCGCAGGGAAACAGATAAGGTAAGATAGCATGGCCACAAAGCTCTGATAACCAAAACAACTTTTCTCAAATTATTCAGGTGAAACTGGAGTATGTACCTGTAGAAATACACCAGGTGAACTCTCTGATATAAAATGATCTTTCCCTCCCAAATCAAGAAGCCTGAAAGTTCTTATTGTGGAAGCCCGGGTCTAAGGGAAATAAATCAAGAGAACATTATTACAGTGAATACTGATATACTCAGCTGGCTTGCAAATAAGAAAATTGATTCCTTTAAGCACTAAACATCCTCCTGCGGTAACTCCCCTTTCATCAGGGAACTTTAATATTCCAAATTTCTAATATTCTGTTCTTCTACAAGAAAGCTAGAAATAGCATTGATAATATGTTGAAGAAAGCAGTCTACAGTTTAGCATTCACTTCAGATAGGTGCCACATTCACTTTGCATGCACGAATACATGAAACCCACCTTTCCAGTCACCGTGATAACGTTTATTCCCCTTGAAACTGCCTCTCTCAAAGATTCTATTGATTCTTCATGCGGGTATCCTTCATTATCCACAATACCTTAACATTTATATAGAAGAAGTTACCTGCTAGAACTAGGAAAGGTCCAACACAAACAGCATACTTCAACTCACCATCTATATCACATATGATATGGCTCAGTTTTGGCTGATGAACTTCCTGTAGGTTAATTTCATCTGAATCTCTACTGGCCTCTGCATGCAATGGGGAAATCAGTGGGAACTCCAATTAGAAGAAATGGACTGACAACATAAAGAAAAAACATGCTAAAATGTGTGAAGATACCTACCAACATAACTTTGTGAATGATCCATGTCATGAATGGAATCATATGCACTCTTAATAAGTCCTTTCCCTTTCCAATCTAGAGAATTTAAGATATGTTCTTCTCCGCTCTCCATCTCTTCTTCAGCCACTTTGCTGAGCTCATGATCAAAGCCCAATAAATGCAATAATCCGTGCACCTGTTGGAGTTCGTTAGCATTGAATAGGATTACAATCTACTCCGAAATTGGGAATTAGGAAATAAAATAAGATGATGAAATGCACCGGGTCACCACATTAGACCAAAATAATAATAATAAAAAGTGATGCTAGAAATGAGCGAAACAAACCATGAGAATTCTTATCTCATCATGCAGTGTATGGCCCCTTTCTTCCGCTTGCCGTTGTGCAGTGTCAATAGAGATTACTATGTCACCCAACTGCAGCTGTCAAACAAACACAAACATATAAGAAAAAATGGTAATCAAACAATATGTCAGTCATGGTATTCAACTCAATGGTACACATACAATGGGAATGTCCAGCCCAGGGATATGCTGCGACATCGATAGAACATCCGTAGCGTGATCCTCGTCCCTCCATTCCTTATTCAGTTTCCGAATGAAATCGTCATCACAAAGAAGCAGAGAGACCTCAACTACATCGTACTTGTTCACATCGCTTATACAATTCTCTCTAGTTTTGTACTCCGAGCTATCGAGGTGGTCAAAGGCCACCTTCGTTGCCTTAGCAACGTCCATTTGAAGCGCTTCTGCAATGCTCTGCATAGCAACTCAGGTCATGTGAGGGACAAACAATTTCAACATTTTTCAGTGCAAGAACCGTATATAATAAACAGAGCAAATTAGCTTCAAATCATCAAATGCGATAGATAATTTTATATGGAAATGGTGAGAGAAACGCACGCAGAAGCTACTATTACCAGGATAGTGGGGTCGTCGGGGAGGGCTTCCTCGATGCCAATCTGCACGTTGAGCTCGGCGGGGCCCTCCCGCGGCGGCCCCCTCGCCCTCCTCCGCCTCAGCAGCATCGGCGGCGCGCGCCTCCGGCGTACAGGCGCCGACGACGCGTAGTGCCGCGATGCCGCGGCGAGCGAGGAGGGTGGCACGCCGCGACCACGGGGAAGCGGAGGAGGAGGAGGAGGACGCGGCGGCGACGACGACGAGGGGAGCAGCGGTGGGCGGAGGCTGGAGGGCGGCGGAGACGGGAGGAGGAGGAGGAGGTGGAGGGGGTGGGAGGCGAGCACGCGGGAGAGGAGGAGGTGGTGGAGGCGCGCCATGGAGGGGCTCGAGGGGTCTAGAAGATTCTAGAAGGTTTTTAGCCGGAGGAGGAAGACGGAGGCGGCAGGAGGGAGGAGGGAGATAAGAAAAGGGTTTAGGGCCGGGCCTCCATTGGGCCTCCTAAATGGGCCGGTTTAACCAACGGTTTGCGACACAGTTGGTTGAAGGAACAGCGTGGACACTAGACAGTGCATGATTGATTTTATTTCAAAGTATTTTTGTTTTACAAGATTTGAAGTTTCAAACATATCATACAAGAAATTTATGTTGTGTATTAACTGCTCACGAATACAAAGCAACATTTCATTCATTTCAAAGTTTAATTTTTGTTTGTTGCACAAAGTGTTCACCAATAGGAGTACTTCTCATGATGGCATCAGGGCATGAGACAGAGACCTGCCTGTTCAAATAAAACCCATATACTCTGAGCTCCATACAATAATGTAATCTCAAGCTTTATTACTTACTAGTACAAATGTACAGTATAGTATTAATTGGTCAGAACAACCATCACTGTTATTGCCAAGTTATAGCTCTGATACATGATGACATGTTTTGCTAATTTATAGAGGACCAATTGTTAATCTTTGCATATAGGACACAGATAACTGAACTGACCTGTGTACTACAATGATAGCAACAATACTACAGACCTTGCTGCTCACCAATTAACCAAGATTATTACGATTTATAATCTCAGGGACACATCCCAGTGTAGAGATAAGCCACCCTGTTGTCGAGCTTTGACATCACCTGATGCGCGGCGAGTCCTGCGTAGCACTTGTGATGTGCAGAAATGCAGATGTCAGTGATGGCCTTGGACATTTCATCCTCCTGATGGAATGGCTGGCTGACAAATTCTTCGACCGGCATCCACTGAAAATGATTATAGCGGGCATAACCCAAAAAATCATTAGTGAGAGCTCAGTCATCTAAACTAGTAGTACAGACTACGAAGTATCTGAATTATGGTTAGGGAGTACCCTTGCTGCTTCAATCTCGGACTCGTCGATCGATATGTCAGATGAAAGTGGCTTGAGTGTGCATATAAAGAGTATATCCGATTTATCGAAAAGGACTTGGTGTGCATGTCTGTATGAACAGAGGCAGAAACGTGAAGAAGAAAAAAAACATGAAGGAACTCTCAGCAGTAAAAGGTTCGAATAACTTCATTGATTGTACTTGACAATTACCTGAAAGCAACGACATCCAGGAAACAACTTTCGATCTGAAAAGTGGAGTTCTTGTAAAACATCAAAATAATATTTCATCTTAAGTAGCATGGTTCAGTAAAACAAGTCAAAACAGTGTAATTACCCCAGTTTCTTCTCGAACTTCTCTTATGGCTCCAGAAAACAAATCTTCAAACTGATAGCAGAAAAGGAAATAATATAAGATTAGTAAAGCCAACATAAACAGCTTAAGCAAAATATAGACCGTAGGTTTTCTTGAATAAGTTTGACATGACTTAGCTATTGGTTTTTACACAGAGAAAGAAAAATTGGCTTTTGACTTATCATAGATCAATAATTTGTTTTACTAGGAAGTCTCCGCTCTGTGTTTTGTACCTTATCTATAAAGCCGGTAGGGATCTTCCAGATGTCTGAACAGTGTGATGGACATTTTCCTTCTTTGACAACAAGCACCTAAAATCAAAGGCGTACATTACAAACACAATACATACGCAGATAAATGGTTGCTTTTTTCTTTTGTTCAGAAAGTATATGACTAGGCAAATAGGCATAATCCAGAAATTATCAAAACCTCGTTTTTGTCATTCATGACAAATGCTCCAACACCAATTTGATGCAATGAAGTGGAAGGCAAACCGGGAGGTCCATCAGGAAGCCAGAAAGTTAGCATCACGTACCCTGGCTCTGCATGATGATAAACAAAGCCCGCCTAAAAAAAATGTAAAACAAATAAAGTTAAGGTTGCCCGTCTAAAAAAATGTAAAACAAATAAAGTTAAGGTTAACTGCAATTTTTAACTGATTAGTTAGAGGTAAGAAGGTATTGTCATCAAACAAAAGAATGTAAGAGACATGAAAAGAAAATTGGCATAGACGTTTTTTTTTTTCTTTCCAGCAATAGTGGCATACATTAGCCAGCCTTCAGTGAAAAGAATATTATGCTCTTTCAGATAAATCTGATGCTAAACTAAGGTCGATAAGATAAAAGAACTTATAATAATAAGATTAACTTGCCTTTATTGCAATTGGAACTAGATCAGCTTGATCTTCCTGTATCTTCAACCAAACCCCCCTTTTCCCCTGCAGTAATGAATTAATCAACCCCCTTTTATATCCATCTACTACTTTCTAGCAATATGTATGTGTATTACCTGCTTATTCCAATAACAAAGTGAGGACTGGAGTGATGAAGAAAATGCATTGGACGTATTTGGTAAGGAAGTAGGGTTAACAACAATGCCACCATAATCATCCTCAAAGGCATCCAGCACATCAATAGTTCCAAGCAATGGTGTATCTGAAATAGCTGCATTAGTTCCCTTGCTTAAGGTCTTGCCACCACTGAATATTGACAATTTCAAGCAAGGCTGTCTGAACACTGAACCTGCAAAATATAACACTATAAGATACAGCTACCAGAATCTGAGAAAAAATTATGCATAATATAGTAAGGTAGTTTGGCGAAATGCATTGCAAAGCTGAGAAAAACTATCACACTGAACAATGAGTTAGGAGATCAATCAAATTGCCAGACCCTCAGGTTTGCTATTCCAAACAAACCAACAAACACAAGTAAAAAAAAATCAGACTAATAATATTTAAATAGCACAAATCAACATGAAAAACATAAGAAACTGATTGCAGCTTCTTGTTTCTCTAGAAGCAGATGCAGTGATGCACACTAACATTTTTTCTTTATTAGAAAGTTGAATAAAGATTTCACACGTCATCACCTGCTGCTATGCCAAAACTAATTTGTTTTGTACTTGAAATCCTCGGATGAGGCAAAGAAAGATAGCTCTTTGAATATGATGAGGGCACAACAAATGCCATTGGTTTTCACTTGCTGTACTTGAAGTTGTGGCAATCCTAAGAGACCTATGCGTCTTAAATAGATCTGGGAAATATACAAATCACATAATAATATACACCACCTACACATGTCCAAGTGGTGTCCCCTGCTGTTATTTCAAGGAGAAGCCATCTAAAATCTCACTCCAATTTGGACCAGAAAATAACCTTTTTAAGTGGGAGTACATGCCATATTAGCCTCCACAACGGAATGATTCCCAACTTTGCATATTGTTAAGGACCTATTGGGATCACAGAGAATTGAGATCAGAACTCCAATGGAATACACGACTATATTGCAAGTAAACCTCACATAATTCAAAATAATTGGGTGGAAGTCTCCGGAAGCATGTTCTATCAACTGTCACCATTGGCAATTTCATGGTCTACTTGTCAAATAACTGTAAAATTCTTTAAACACACACATTATAAAAACTTATATCACATTTAACTTAAATTTCATTTGACATTAAAAACGACCTTAGCAAGTATCAAATTTTAATTTGTACTGGAAAAATATAGCTTAGTAACTTCCCAAATATGCAGATTACACTCTTAAGATTGTCCTTTCTTTGCTTAGTAGTTGTTATTTGTCCTTGACTCCACAAAATAAGGAGACATGCTCAGCTCAAATAAATATTAACAAAAATCGAGTTCCATCATATAGTTCAATTCCTTGGATTGAGACTTGACTCCACAAAATAAGGAGACATGCTCAGCTCAAATAAATATTAACAAAAATCGAGTTCCATCATATAGTTCAATTCCTTGGATTGAGAAAAACTAAACATAGTTTTGATTAAAGAGTATTTGAAGTTGTGTGGTGATAACCTTTCTTGCTGTTCCTACAATTTTGACAATGTGGTAAAGAGTCCAAGACCAACTGATTCACTATTTGATCCATGTCTGGAACATTGGGCCTTACAAACAAATATAATGGCAGGTCCCAAACCATCAATAAATGCAGTGGAAAAATGATGGCCAAAAGGTACCGTTGATGAACTTTGAACAAAATACAGTGAGTAAAGAACAATATTCTGTACTGAGTATGTTGTAAAAGATTGAAGCTGTCATTGCGTCACTCTATTCCTGAATGTATTCACTTTTACAACATATACTCAGTACAGAATATTGAGAATGTGTTAGGCATTCCCTTTTAATATGCATATTCCCCAACACAATATTCTTACGTAAGCCACCGAGCCATCCAGAATCAGGCAACTGCAGCCACCATTCTTTTGCTATGCTGCTTCTTTTTTTTTTTAAAGAGCACTATATCAAATATTATGGTAGAAAAGATAGGATTTTATGTTCTTTTGAACTTTGTTTCACCCGCAAAGCAATAAAGAATATTTAGAAATATATTTTTTTTTCAAAACATCTGTCTCCCTGAATAATATAGCATCAGTAAATTGGTAACGATCATGAAAATCTAGAATTGATGGAAGGGAAAAACAACTTAACATCAGATTTGTCCATAGAAACATGTTTGTATAGAACGATATAATGCAATGCTATTGCAAGCAGCACACAAGTTCAACCAAGAACAGGACATAGATCATGATGCAAAATGAAGTATCTGAACTTAAGATTAATCAGCTCTTTCCTTCACCAAGTTACTAGTTGTGATTATAATACTTGTGCTAGCAGTTGTGTCTTCTCAGTACAATTTTCACTGAACAGATGCTAACATTTAGCCACATATTTTGCAACACCCGGCAACCTAAATTGAAGCTACGCCACTAATCCAACAGAGTGCTACAACTCTAAAATTGCAAGATTCGGTATGCATGGCTATCATTCATTTCCAATGTCCAACTTGACTCCAGACGACATAAGTGAGGAGCGAGCCTCACTTACAAGCAACTGGCCTATTGGTGCAACTTACTTAGACACTCCGACCATCACTACTCACTAAGTTACATTGAGCAACCATTACATCTGACAAATGGAAACAATACTACCATGGGAAGACACAGTATGGCAAAATTTACAGTGGCCTGATTAAACATAGAGAATTGAGCTTCATAGTGTGACAAACTACATATCAAACCAAAGGTTTGTCTGTATGGAAACTACTGATGTCCAGGTAAAAGTAACATTTTCAGCAACAGAAGCTCTTTTAAAATAAAAAGAAATCTTCACCAGTTGGCAGATTACCTGACAATTTGAAAGCATATTCTAATGTTGTCCAGAAAGGTTGACAGCAGCAAATCCTACCCACACAAAAGGTCATCCATATCTTATCCTATTGAAACAGAAAATTCTTGTGGCAAATTGCAAGGATTGAGAATACAATGAATTAAGATATTTACAATTGTTTGGAATACTCTTTCTTTTCAAGCTGAAACTAGTTGGGAAGGAATCTGGTTTCATTCCTCTTGATTGCTACCTGAGTGGTGACAGCAGGCACAAGAATATGGACTGCTACAAATGTTGGACTAATGGAAAAGATACTGGACAGTGAAAGTGTTACATTTGTTCTGTTTTATTAATATAGTAACTTGAGGTCATACAATAGGAAACACAATGGTATTAAAACAAATTACCACTGAGTGCCTAAGGAATTCTTACTTTTTAAGAATAATTTATACAGCTATTGTACATACTGCAGAAAGAAATAAAGGGGGTTTAAATAAATGCTACAACCAGTAACCAGGCTTGCTACAAACTCCAAAAACAGCTTTCATAGCCAGCAATAGAAGCATTACACAATAGAAACTAAATGAAAAAATTAATAGAAAACAATGTAGCAGGACCAAACATTTGTGGACATAAATAATACAAAGGCTACATAGGAACGTTACAACATATTTTATGATGTTTGGTTGATTACAGTAGACAGTAATTACTCAGTAACAAGCCCTCAGGGTCCCAGACAGCAGCATCAGTATCAATGAAAATTGAAACATGGAATGTTCTATATACTACTACAATACAATGTTTGATAACCGTAAACATATGATCAGAACAAAGCAACAACAAATAAAAAATTGCAAAAGAGGATCCTCTCTATGGCCACATTTGGGACACGGGAATTATTTCCCGATTCCAGTAGGTGAAATGTTCCATTTAAAATTCCCATGATCCAAACAGTACCTAAAAGAAAAAATAGATCCATGTTGTTTCAGCCCTTTAACGTCAACAGGCCTTATAAGAAAAACACATTCAGGACAATTAATAGCTAAATGTACAGTTGTACGTATCTACTTGACTATTTGACACAGATTAAGGATGTGTTCGATAGTAGGGGTTGGGATCTTCTCTCACGCACACATAAAATGGAGCAAGTTATTAGTGCATGACTAATTAAGTATTAGCTAAAAGAATTTGAATATCGATTAATATGATTTTTTTTCAAGCAACTTTCCCATAGAAAAGTTATGCAAAAAAACATACCATTTAGCAGTTCGGGAAGCATGCAAGCGGAAAACGAGGGAGTAGAGGTTGGGAAAGGGGAGAAACGAACGCACCCTAACATTCTTTGCTTGAAATTGTGGGGCTCCATTAGGGCTACAACTTGGTTACTTTGTTTTATGTAACCAGCTAATTTCTATAGTAAATCATCTATGCAAAGGGATTTTTTTTTGCGGGGAATTGAACAA
The DNA here is from genome assembly GCA_000338895.3 of Oryza meridionalis. Taxonomy (NCBI): domain Eukaryota; kingdom Viridiplantae; phylum Streptophyta; class Magnoliopsida; order Poales; family Poaceae; genus Oryza; species Oryza meridionalis. The sequence continues at coordinate 7,444,813 of CM002525.2, read as the reverse complement.
TGAAAAAAAGGGAGAAAGGTGGGAAAGAGAAGAAAAAAGAAGAAAGGAACGCTATGGTCCTACTCCTTTTTCAATTAGGCATATCTCAAATAGTGTTTTTTTTTTAGTCGAACATTTCAAAGGAAAAACTTTTAAGTGGAAAATCTAGAAACCGGACAGTCTAGAGTGCCATACATCTAAATACCACTTTCCTGGCCTAATTGGGAAGCCAAAAAATCCTGGTCCATCTAACATGGCGAGTCAGGATTCTGGGCCCTCCCAACTGATCCTAAAATATTGTAGCATAGTACATGGAATTGAACAATGAAAAAAAGGGAGAAAGGTGGGAAAGAGAAGAAAAAAGAAGAAAGGAACGCTATGGTCCTACTCCTTTTTCAATTAGGCATATCTCAAATAGTGTTTTTTTTTTAGTCGAACATTTCAAAGGAAAAACTTTTAAGTGGAAAATCTAGAAACCGGACAGTCTAGAGTGCCATACATCTAAATACCACTTTCCTGGCCTAATTGGGAAGCCAAAAAATCCTGGTCCATCTAACATGGCGAGTCAGGATTCTGGGCCCTCCCAACTGATCCTAAAATATTGTAGCATAGTACATTTATATTGTGACAGTGTTACTAAATTATTTCAGAATTACATATGGCCTTTCCACTGTATATTGAGGTGGGAAGCGTAGATATATTCTCATGGAATATCCCATAAAAACACCATCACAGGGCAATCCAATCAGCCTAATAATTATCTGACGGGAAAGGCAGCTTTTGTACAAAATGTACTCATCAAATATCTGTTGATTAGTTATAACTCGAAGAAAAACAATTGATGTCTCCATGTCACCTTAAATATTTCAAATTTCACAAATACATCCCAATAAGCGGAAACAACATGCAACTTCTACAGGTAATCCGTAATCAAGTAGTAACCTTGTAGGTCAAGTTTCGTATTATCTGTGATATGTACATCAAATACTACAGAAACAGTTGGCTATAATGTTCTCCATACTATAATCATCCTCAGAATATAGGGAAGAAAGCAGCAGGGTTTACATCTTAAAAACAAATTGGCTGCATAATCAGCACTTAGAGATAGTGAAAAATAATAATGAATACTAGTTCATAACCAAATCATCTGGTTACTGTAAATATGATCTCCAATATTTAAAAGATAGCTTGTTTGCATGTTGTAGAAGCTTATATGACGTCAAAGCAGAACTCTTACCACTTTTGGAAATGTCTTCAATATCAAACCAGAATTTTCTCTTGTAACATGATGAACCTTAAAAGATACGAAGGATGCATTCATTACATCTGCCATTTCCAAATCATTGTAACTACATGAATCTGCATGCCCTTTGAACTTGAAATGAGGACACTTTAACATTTTGAAAGTCGATGGCACATTAAATGCTTAGAATCAGGGTGTAGGTAGCTGCGCAGTATGCCTGATCCAGTGATCCTTAGCTATCATTCTGGAGGAGAAGTGAACCAAAATTTTCAGTTGATGGTTAGATGCCAATCTGGAAACATTATGCACAGTCCCCAGATACACATCACAGAAGGTATGGACCTGAAGAACTAGGGAGCTCCCTGGAAATTTACCAAGCCATCCTCATCTCAATGGGCTGACAACCCAACCTGAAATCCGAGTTGGCTTACGTATTCTTACTGTTCGTTGAGATCTACTTTCCAGTCGCTCAAGTATTGAGTAAGTTATTGAGTCGGGGATTAACCCTTGTTGCTTCATAGTTTCATAAAGTTTATGAGCTTCTTCTGCCTTTCCACGTCTTTCCAGACAATCAAGTAAAATGTTGTAAGTAACAATATTAGGGGTGCATCCCTCTGATATCATCTCATCAAATAAGCTGCATGCCATCTCAACCTTATTGGATTTTCCAAAGCACTCAATTAATATGCTATAAGTAAACACATCAGGATCATATCCTTTCTCTTGCATCTCTTTGAAAAGCATATGGGCTTCATCAAGATCTCCATGTTTTCCTAGACAGTTTATCAAAGAATTGTATGTGACAACATCAGGCTTACAACTGCTAGCCTCCATCACTTCAAAAAGTTCAGACGCTTTATCAACTAAGCCAACTCTACCATAACTTGAAATCATAATATTGTAGGTAAAAACATCAGGAATAATTCCATTTGCTTTCATCTTGTCAAAGAGATTGCTAATGAAAGAGACCTGCTTGAGCTTTCCAAGAGCTGAAAAGACCATATTGTACATGCCAACATCTGTAACAATCCCTTTTTCAGGCATCATATGTAGCAGGTCGATCGCCTCTAATGTTTTCTCTGCATTACATAACACTTCAAGCATTGATACAAAAGCATCCCTGTCCCCTTTCTCATGGGAGTTCCACATGCGACAGAATACATTATGTGCCTCACTTGCATGACCAGATTTGCAGAGTGACTTCACCAAATACGAATATATTGATCTGTTCGTAAATCTACTACAGATATCTAGAACCTCATTCAGTCTGTGCAGCTGCCCTTCTGTTGCCAAGATATCCAGTGTAATGCTGTATGTGAATTGATTGGGTTGGCAGTCATTCTCGACCATTTTGGAGAGTACAAAAATTACCTTGTCCACCATTTTGTTCTTGCCAAGAGCCTCAATAATAGTATTAAACGCAATCAGGTTAAGAACACATCCTTTTGATACCATTTCATCAAAAACTGAGAGAAATTTTGAGGTCCTCCCAGCCTTTCCAGACATTCTGATAAGTATAGTATACGTGTATGCATCCGGTACACAGTGTTTTTGTTTCATATCTTCAAAGACTTGGAAAGCTTGGTCAACCTAATCAACTAACAAAGGTCAGCTGCCAAGTTTTGAGGAATAAGCACTGAACGATATGCACTTTCAAGATGCATGGTATGTCAAACATAAAAAAATCTAGAACAGGATGAGATAGAAGAGGCAAGATTCTTATCGAACGGCAATGGTTAGAATCAGACAACCAAACAATTTTCTGTCTGTGCTCCACTACCACTCGATTCATATTTCACAATGTGCAAGTTATCAAGAGAAATGCTTCTCCACGTGTATGCACACATGGCTACATGTACTATACTAAACATCCAAAAAAAGCTTCAATATTTGGCAAGGACACCTCAATGAATTAAAGACGAGTTGGTTACTTTGCATTTTTGAAAGTTTGCATCAATTTTGATGTGGTGATAGTACATTTACCAGCATGTACATGTGGAAAACCCATTCTCGGTTATCAAACATAATCTTCTATGTAATTGGAACAATATTACACAAAGGAGATATCAGAGTCTACTATTTTTGTACCACACAACCAACCTTGACGTGATATTCCTCTATGCCACCCTAACAAGGTAATCTGCCTCTTCCTCTTCCATTCCCTCCCCCCGGTTTGCCACTGTTCACCACCCTTGTCTCCTCTCTCACTGCCTCAGGCTACAGCGATGGCATAGGAGTGTCCATTTTGCATCATCCCAATGGCAAACAAAAATACTATTTTGTCAACTATGCAAACAAACCAACCATGCTTGATCTTTTAGTACGTGAGGAACTGATGCTCAAAACTTAGCAAATAGCTATCTTAACTTAGACTACATTACTAGCAATATATGCTAGTATGCCAAAACCATTGGCAACGGGAGTTTTTTTAAAAAAAATAAAAAATTAACGGGCTACCATCAATCCATCATAGAGGGCAATTTCAGTTTATAAGTAAGGGCATTATATTGTTGCAAGTTCAATTGATCTTAGTATTGATGTCATCTTAGGTCACATAACATTAGATTTGCATGTATATCAAGCCTCTTCATACCTAATGTTTGCAAATATGACTCCAATTCTAGGTCAAACAATCAGAGAGAAACATATCGACAGCATGAAACAATGATTTCAAAGAGACATTCCTAGATTAGCATTCTATTCCACAAACAACACCAATTTAAACATACGCAAAATTTAGCCGATTATCTCGTACCATTCCAGCCTTGGCAAGCGCATCGAGAAGCATGTTATACGCAAAGATATCCAGCTTGTAGCCCTTCCTCCGCATTTCCTCATACACCTGGAACCCCTTGGACACCTCCCTGCTCCTCAGATGCGCCTGCACGATGCACTTGTAGGTGTACCCACTGAGCCTGAGCCCCCACTTGCTCGCCAGCTCAAGGCACCTCTCCACCTCCACGCCGCCGCCGCCCATCCCAACCAGCAGGTTGATCGTGGAGATGTTGCCGGCGACGCCGTCCCGCTCCATGTCGGCGACGAGGCGCAGCGCCTCGGACGGGCCGGCCCTGGTGCGGAAGAGGAGCGCGAGGATGCGGTTGTAGGAGAAGGCGTCGTGGCGGAATCCCGGGAGGGAGGCGGCGGCGAAGCGGAAGAAGGCGAGCGCGAGGGGCGGGTCCCCGTAGAGCGCCTTGACGACCTCGGAGGCCTCGGCGGCGGTGAGGGTGAGGCGGAGCCCGCGGAGGTACTCGGCGAGGTCGAGGAGCGGGGACGGGGAGGCGTGGGAGCGGAGGATGCGCGCGGCGGCGCAGACGAGGTGGCGGCGCGGGAGCGGGTAGCCGCGCGGGTCGAGCGGCGTCGGGGGAGGGGTCGGGGCGACGGTGACGGTGAGGGAGGGCCCCGCCGGGGATGGCCTCGCGGCGGCGATGCGGCCGGAGTAGGTGGTCGCGAGGCGGCGGGGCATTTTTTTTTTTTCGTCGGCGAGGGCCGGGGGGGAGACGCCGGCGGAGTGGGCGCCGCCGCCGTGCTTATTACGGGCTTCACTGATAGGTGGGGCCCCTGTATTTCTGCGCTCCTAAATGGGCCGTCCGTAGGCCCGTAGCAAATTACTGGACGGTTGTTGAGTGGACCGAATCTAACCCATCCATGTGTTGTATGGGCCTCAGTTTTTTTTTCTTTAAGAAAACGGTTTGTTTTACTTTGGTTGAATTCTTTTTTTTATTTTATTTTATTTATCTAAATATTTTTTAAAAAATAATTATTTCTAAAGTATTACAGGCCTACACCCCAGAGAGGTCTCTCTGCACGGAAAATGGAGCAATCCATTAGTACGTGATTAATTGAGTATTAGCTATTTTTTTAAAAAAAGATAAATATGATTTTTAAAATCAACTTTTGTATATATTTTTTTTCTAAAATACAAACGTTTAGCAGTTTAAAAAAAAAGTAAACATGGAAAATGAGGAGAGTGAACTAGTAACTTAAAGAAACTAACTCAGCCTAACACCCTTCCAAAGGACCACTACGGAGCTTCATGCCTCAGCAATCATCCGAGAGCTCAGGCGTGCGATAAGAGCAGGTACAATAGCAGGCTATAAGCCAGATATAAATCTCTACTACTTTAAAATTCCGTAGTGGCGACGGTGACTCCAACATGACAGACACGCGGAATATGGATCGTGGGATCGGGATATCGGACGGTTCGCACGCGATTGCACGCGATCCGCTTTTCTGGCTTTCCTCCCCCGCGATTCGCTTTCCTTCCCTGAGCCGCTCGCGCTTGCCTTCCATCCGCCGACGCCTCCCACACCTCTTCCTCCACCGCGCCCCGCCGCCCCCCGCCGCCGGCGCCCCCGTCTTCGCCGCGACGTCCTCCTCTTCGCCGCGCCCCACCGCTGGAGCCCTCGTCTTCGCCGCGACGTCCTCCTCTTCGCCGCTCCCCGCCGCACCGTCCTCGCCTTCCCCATCCGCACGCCACCACTCCACCGTCCTCGCCGGCCGCATCCTGTCGCCACTCCGGTCCTCCTCCGTCAGCCGCTTCTCCAGCACCCTCCGCGACGGGGCCCGCAAGTCCGGCGAGCGCAACGTCGGCGGCGACGAGGGACCGGACAACGACCGCGCCGGCAACAGCGGCCTCTCCCGCCGCTGCCAGATCCTCCTCGGATTCCTCTGCTTCGTCCTCCTGTTCACCATCTTCTGCCTCATCATCTGGGGCGTCAAGGTAGCATACTGTTTACTGCAAATTTCTAAAATCTATAAAGGAGAACAACATGTGCTTATGTTGTCTCTTGATTAGAGGTAATTGTTCTTAGAACGTTAGATATATGAAGAACAAATCTTCAGAATGTTACATCAGCGGAATAAAAGATAAATCTAATAGGGAGGAGAAGGAATTTATCAAACTCAGGCGACATACATAATTGTTTACATATATATTCTCTTATGATATGCTTCTGAGAATTAGTTTCATGCAACAATAACTCATGCTGATTGAAATAATTACTTTTTGTAATTATGGTTAATAGGGAGTCTCTTGTTGCTCGCTGACGGCTCGTGATCAGCCTTCATCTGAGGTACGCATACTATTCCTGTGGAAAACAAGGACATGCTGATGATCATATAAAGATAATACCCCCCAATCATCTATATCACTGATCATCACAAATACCGCCAAAACAAACAAGGACAAGGATCTAACAAAAAACTTGTCATCACAACCTGCGGTTAGGTTGTTTTCGTTTTGGTTAGTATCGGTGATCGGGATGTTGGTTCAGATCGTGAAGAGCTGTGGAGTTCGTGCGAAAAATTTGGTCGTCGCACTTGTTGGTTACATGCAGGTGTTGGTTGGGATTAGGGCCTTTTTATAGTTCCGCCGTATTGAAGTGAATATGATTATCCATTTCGTGTTTCTCCTTTATCCGGTTTTTAGTCCCTGGGCTGTAATTTACCCTATGCGTATATAGCTCGGATTTTAGGTCTGCCCCGATTATTCACAAAGCTGTTAGCCGATGTCAGCACTACTAGAGTATTAGCTTTGTTTAAATGGTTTGATATCTATAAAAAAATATTCTTTATTCCTGATGAAACGATAAACAAGCTAGAACTATGTTATCCATTATCGCTAAACAGAGCCTCAAACTATATACAGGCAGGTTAGGTTGATAGTTTCAGCAAATTTCTGTACGGCACTTCATCATCCTATTTTGGTGATATCTTGCAAAGCTATTTTTTTTCCAGCTATTTATGTTTTCTCTAGCACTACTTAAGTAGAAAATGTTAAGAGTATAATCTATATATATATATATATATATATATATATATATATATATATATATATATATATATATATATATATATATATATATATATATATAAAATTTTTTGCAATGCAACGGGTGAAAGAGACACTTCTTTGTATCTTCAGTTAAGTTAGTTATTTTGCTCATCGAGCTTTGCAATGGATAATAATGCTTGTCTCCACGCCTACATCATCGTCAATACCAAGTGAGTATTTTTTTTCGGCTCTATCATGTCCAGAAAGTAGTCCACTTTGTCCACTGCCCCTATATGCTTATTCTTTCCATTCATATATTTTTTGCATTCTTGTTTCAGCGGGTGATCCTACCCTGGGAGTTCTTTCCGACATTACTAATCTCAGTGCCGTTGAATTAAGAAGGAAGCGTGCTAGAGAGAGGTACGCTTTGTTGAGTGTGGAAGATAAGGAGGCGAGGAATAAAAAGGCCCGTGAGAAGAGGCAACAGAAGAAAGAAGAATCCCAAGAATGAAATCAATCTGGTGCTACTGCGGACGGTAACTACAAACCAACTCAGCTCATCCGGTACCATCTAATTCTGGTAATTAACTCAGACAGCGTCTGACTAACGATATCCACATAATAGTCCTATCCTATTTTTACAAGTTGATAATTCGTCTATTTTGGGGTTTATGGGTCTTCGATTCGACAGGAATTGAAACTCGCCAACTCATGATCACACCTAGGCGACTCTCATTTACAGTGAGAAACGGTGTAGCTCATTATGATGATATTGAAAACAGTGAGGGCCCTTTGAGTTGCATTGTTCAACGATCATCACAAGACAGCGTAAAACTTGATTTCGTGCACGATAAATCAGGTACATTTTGGCTTTGATAATAATGCAGTTTTGTGTTCATTTCTTATTGTTAGTCCTTCTTTCTAAATATCCTCCATCCGCGGCGACCCTACGCTGCCCACCATCACCGGTCCTCTGTCCGCGTCGACCCCACGCTGCCCCCGCCACTGGCCCCCGCCGCCCCACATCGTGCTCACACCGGGATCCGGATTCTGGCCATCGTCTCCATGCAGATATGGGAGTTGTGAATTTCCCCCTTTTATCTTCCTTGTTTTTTCTACTATCTACTTTCAGTTCTAATAGACCTACAGATTGTCTGAATACTTCTCCTTTAAGCACAATGTAATCTGCACACTAATCATATCAGGAAACCTTAATCACTTTCGGTTTGCATATGATTGAGTGAAATTTAATTTGTGGTCACTAGAATTAGAGGGATTTTAGATAGCAATGTGTTGTTTTTTATTGTCGTAATCTGCAGTTAATTATGACATCCTTTAAACAACTATGTGAAATCAACCTTGGAACCATGACTTGTATATTTACCTTTAAAAGAAGGTTGTTCTTTCGCTGCCACTGAAGATAGATCACTGAACATACTGGCATATTTTCTTGTCAATTTCTCTTGATAGCCTTCCATATTTAGAGAAGGAGTTGAACTGTTAGCTTGTCCATATTATTATCCATTTACTGTCAGTGCCACTAATCATGGTTGCTGCTCTTTCAAATATGACGCTGTGCAGCATGGAAACAAAAATGGTTTCTCTTTCATGTTAAAATAAGCTATGAACCATCCTGATATTAAATTGTCAATGGCTATTATGCATCTGTTCAATAGTGACTCGATCAGTTATGTGATCTACATCTGTGAGATAATTGATATCAAATTATTATGTGCATGTGTGACATAATAATTGCTGTTTAATTTTTCTTCCACCCACTATAGCATACATCAGTGATATAACTGAAATCAAATTATTTATGTGCATGTTTGACAAAAAGAAGTTATTATCTGCATTTGTTTCTCAAATTTACATAGTAGGCCTAATCTTTTATCGAGCTAGGAGAAGCCCTGAGTACCCTGGTTAGGAACAACCTGGAGCTATGGTTGATGAGTCATGACTAAAGAGTTTTTCAGTGTTCTGTTGTAGCTGCCAGAATGGAAAATGCCTAACCATAGCTCTGAAGATGAGTACATCTTTTGCAAATCTTGATCTGTGCACCTCTTCAGCTGACTGCCAGCATGAAAAAAAAATATGATTATGATATGGCTTTTTGCAAGTCTTGGATTTGTGCATGGCAATATGCCAATATGATTGTCGTAGCTTGAGGCTTTGAGGTAGATGAAGGGTTTCAGTGCTTCTTCCTGACTTTTTTTTTGTTTCAAAATAGCTTTCTCATTGTCTTTTTGTTTGCTTATTAATTTATAGCATATGTATAGAGTTAATGAAAATCTAACTCTGAAGCTACAATTTTATCATCGTTTTTTTGTGAACCTAAAGAGACAATTACCTACAGATTTGCATCAGGAGAAACAATCTCAGTACCCTAAGCTAGCTCCAGTAGCCTAAGATGTAGATTAAACAAGTGTTATGACATTCATTTCAGTTTGAGTTAACAAATGCATATTTGTCATCATGTAATGCCACTGTTAATGGAGGCCAATTGTGTAGATACTAGGTGGATATTAATAAATATGTTTGATGGTTCTGCGACAGATTTCTTTGACGATTCTCAAGCAGAGTTTCAGAAATGTGGTGCCGACTTGACTTCAGAATATAGCAACTAAAATCCTGACACCTTAAGCTTTTGACTTCCTGTCATTGTTGTCGGAAACTTTAGTCTATGCTGTATTTGGAGGATCAGTCCAGTCATAGGTTGCAAGTAATTAACTAATCATTGATACATGCGTTTTATTGGCAGATATTTCATTTCACTGTTCAATTTGAACTGATCTCTTGCATGCTTTGATCAGGTTAATAGGACTAATATCTAAACTGTTTTTTGACATGTTTAAGGTGCATAATATACATGGAGAGGAAAGGTAGGTGCTGAATAATTCAAATTTCCAGCAATCTTGGAATATAAATGGCCACTTGATTACTGCATATAGTCTATATACTGCAGGTCCGTATTTAACAGTCCACGGAAAAACAGCTAGGCATTTGATGCTCTGCTAGGACTGAGGATGTTTCGACCGTTTGATGTTTGAAGCAGATGGATCTTCTAGCTGTGTTTGTTTTTCTAATCGTGGCATTTTGTGATGGGTGGTTTCTTTTGATTTTGAGAATGGAGTCCCCAGCAGTGGTTCTGTTACAATATTGTAACAGAAAACTGGTAGCTCCAGTATGCTTTTCCTTTTTATTGTATGGACCATGTTTCAGGCTTTCCCAAAAAAAAAGGTTCATAAAATGATATTCGATTTATCAAACATCGACTTATTTGGAATTTAGTCATACTGTTGTCGATGTGCAACTAATGTGAGACATACATGTTTGTTCTTGAACAGTTCTTGGGAGAGCACCATGAGTAATTTAATTTAGTTTTCCGTGAAACCCCTCCAAGCATAAGTTTTATAGTTGACAATTTAAATTGTTTGTGGAAGTAACCAGATTTTGTTTAGTCCAGTTTATTGGATAGCTGGATAGTATTCTGTTATGAATTTATGATGATTATCCATTTTGCTTGAATGCCACTTATTCATTAGATTTTTGCATGTGTTTTCTCTTTTTGTAGCTTCAGTAGTAGAAAACTGTCCTACAAAATGCTGTCGTGGGTCTATGAAGGCTAAAAACTGTCCTACAATGTGTCTGACCTAGAAGATTGCGTTGTGGTCATTCAGGACTTGTAGCTTCCTAGAAAACGTTTATGCTTAACTGCAATTCATGACAAGTAATGTACATGCAAAACTGGGTATGCACATGTTCTGCTTTCGGGTAGTCTTAATCAGATTGTTGTCACACTGATAGTGTCCATCTAATTCTGCAATTATTTGGAACAGTTCAAGTGCGTATTAACATTGCTTTCCCCAGTTGATATCTCTGCATCATATCTCCAAGATTTAACAAAGTAGTTGTTCTTGATCTGTAGCATTGTGAGGTTAACAATATGAGCTTGTCATGAGCTCCTAGAGATAAAGGAAAACTTATAGTTGTAGAGCAGCTTTTCAGCTAAGTTAGGGGGTGCTGTTAGCATTTAGATGCCAAAAAACTCAAATTACCTTTCTTTAGTCTTTGTAAGGGTATAATCATAATTCATAAATGGGCGTAAATAACACTGATAACTGGAATATTTATGCTCGACAAGTCGATACAATGCGTCTTTTGGATTGCCAGATTTTTTTTCCCGTGATAAACAAAATTTCCCGTTGCAACGCACGGGCACCCTACTACTATATTTTAAAGAGATAAAGGAAGAGAGAATAGCAGCGGGCTACAGATTTATAGCTAGCTACAGCATGGACTTTAAGACATAATGTGTGTATGACAGGTAGGACCATATATTAATAGTATAGTAAGCAATTATTGTATGAATTGACTATTATATTGGCTATAGATGATTTGAAGCTAATAGTGGGCTATACTATTAAACTTGCTCCAACGTTGCAAACGGGTGAGATGTGGAGGCGATGGAACGAGGGTTTCTAGGAAGTCCATGCCGCGAGGCAAAGGGCAAGCGAGTGAGGGATAGATGGGGGATTTTGTCTGGATCTAGCTCACTGCCCAAGACTGAACCATTTGAAATGCCACTGGCACTGTGGCCTATTTTTAGGTTTGGATGTCACTTCAGATATACGGACACATATTTGAAGTATTAAATGTAGTCTAATAACAAAACAAATTACATATTCCGCCAGGAAACTGCGAGACGAATTTATTAAGCATAATTAATCTATCATTAGCAAATGTTTACTGTAGCACCACGTTGTCAAATCATGGCGCAATTAGGCTTAAAAGATTCGTCTCGCAATTTACACATAAACTGTGTAATTGATTTTTTTTTCGACATTTAGTACTTAATGTATGTGTCTAAACATTCGATATGATGGGTGAAAAGTTTTTATTTTGGGAACTAAACAACCCCAATGAGAGCTGTGGATAGTTTTTTAGAACAAACAAACGGTTCACTGGGCCTATTTGGCACATGAATCAAGAGCTGTTTAGATCGATGCTATTTTCAATCATATTATTTTTTAAGTAATGTTGTCAAAAAAATGTCTATGTTTAGTTTGTTGCTAAATTTGGTAAAAACATAAGAAATCTAAAATTTTAGCAAGTTGACAAAATTTGATAAGATTTATTTTGGCTACAATCTGAACAATCCCTAAGTTTCTTGTATATGGCCGAGTTTAATTAGTTCCAAACTTTTTCTTCAACCTTTCAACTTTTCCATCACATCAAAACTTTCCTATAATATAAACTTCGTTCTAATTTCAACCAAACTTCTAATTTTAGCGTAAACTAAACACACCCTATGTGAAGTGGCCTACACAGCTACACTCATCGCACTAAAAATCAAATTTTCTTCTAGTGCCCGCCGTCTCACAACATTGCTGCTCGTCCAAGCAGCAGTACCATAGTATCTCTCTCGTAGCATAATCCTTTCGACACAATATTAGTGGTGTTCTTTTCTTAGGACGAAGATTAAGTTTTTTACGGCAAACAATATGGTATTAACGTATGATTGATTGAGTTTTAATTATTATAAACTTGAAAAATAGATTAATATAATATTTTAGATCAATTTTCGTATAGAAAGTTTTCGTACAAAACACACCGTTTAGCAGTTTTAAAAACGTGCCATTAAAATCTTAACTTTCATATAACTCTTATTAGAGAAAAGAACGGGACCATTCATCTACTCGTCGCCAATTAATACCTCCTCCTGAAGTACTAGTCCCATTCAGGCCACGGGCTATATATAAAAAACAAATAGTATCTCCTTCCTTTACTCCAATTAATTTTAGACACACTTTTAATAATTAAATTTATTATTAAAAAGTTATGTAATTATCATTTATTTTAGTCTGCATCCTGCAAAACAATGTCTGCATCGAAGACATGCAGTACTGGAGCACTACTCCTTTCGTCCCATAAAAAACAAATTTAAAATCAGATATAATATATTCTAATACGATGAATCTGGATAAATGTATATTTAGATTTATAGTATTAATATGTGTCATTTGGTGTTAGATTATTTTTTTTGTGTTAGATTGGTTTTTTATGGGATGGAGGGACTACGTGACGTGGCACGACCGCGCCAAAAAGGAGCTTGGATAGTTAAGAACCCAGAAGGATGAGTAGTATAGTTTGGTCAGCGGTCAGCCAACAGCTGCTTTTGCTTGGCCATTATCACCATTCACGCTCACGCTGTTCATCTTATGCTTAATTAGCTTAATTAATATCCTGTTTTATCAGTCGCGCTAGCTTTTATAATTCGCAGTGCCAATGACAACAACAAATGTAGTTAAGCTCGGTGTGCTGCGCACTACGCAACTAATCGACGCATACAACACATCAAAACTCATCGGATGCTTATATGATGACAATGTATCGTGGCTCTGCCTCTTCCGGCCGTTAGGAGTTACGTTTAGCAGCTGTAGTACTTCCTAAGCTTTAGTTTACTTTTTTTGCTTTTTTTTCTCTTCCCTTGATGTAAACCGATTTAGTTGATTGTGTTGTGTAACAAAAATTTATTTTTTTATAATATATTGACGTGTAATTATTTTGTCCGTTCGCGAAAAAAATAAATGATGTACCAGCTAGTGGGTACGTGATTTTACTCATCAGGTTTTAAATTATAGTTCTATGATTATTAAATATTGAGATCATGAATTTACCCATGGTTTCTATCCCTTTAAGCGTGTGTTATATGTCAGTGGGCATGCGAGTATAGTGTGCCTATGTAGTGTGTATTGATAGGAAATGATTTTTTTTAATAGAGGCAGTACTTCAGTGGTGCATACTCCTGCTTGGTCAAGATTAACTATGGTAGAAGTATTTATTTTATTTAAACAAATGGAGTAAAGATCGAATCAATAGACAATCACGCGGTCAACGATCTTGCATCATGCTTAGAAGATCATTCCAGTGTTAAAAGGTCTCCTCTACCTGTCACATGTATGTATATATATGTGCAATGATTCGTTGGACTCCGTGAAATGTGTTGACTTTCCTCCCCTTCTTCCCAAGTTCCAACCCGTGCATTGCATCTCCATCATAAACCAAAAAAAAAAAACCACCTTATTTTTCAGCCTTCATATCATAGTAAATATTGTGATTTTGGACCATTTTCTCCCTCCAAATCTGTCTTTTTTGTGATTTTTGACTATTTAGGGTCATGTGTTCACGGCTAAGTATCCAATATCAAAATTTAAATGTACCAAAAAAAGTTGTTCCTAGATTGTTGGTTTGCACTTAGTGTGGTCCAAACATACCTTACAATTGTCCCTAACCACATTTTACCATATTTATAACCAATACTTTAGCTAAACCATCCGCGGCAAAATTAATCATGTGTTAAAAAACATTCTAATATCTTTAACTTTTAAAGGTATCTTAAATTAAAATCAAGATATTGAGATCAAGGTGTATCGCTAGTTTCCGTCTCGATCTTAAACGTGTGTAGGGACACGTATTCGTCGAGGTGTGACCGTGTGAGTGCGATGTAACGTGCGTAGTAGTATGTATCTGTGTCTAATAAATAAATAAAATTAAACTAAAAAATCAACATAATCTCACTTGACCTTTTTATCATCTACTCACAAATAATATATTATATACTCCGTTAAATTAAAAATTTAAACACCCAGAAAAAAAAAACCACCAAGCCGCCGGCGCACCAGCCAACCCAAGAACCCAACCATAAAAGGCGCGAGTCGCCTCATCCCTCATTAAAACTCAACTAATTTAAACTGTAGCAATCAATCACCTCCTCCTCCGCCGCCGCCCCCGCCGAGGACGACGACGAGGAGAATCTGATCGTGATCGCGCGCGCATGGAGCCCCACATGGAGAGGGCGCTGCGGGAGGGGGTGGCGTCGGAGGCGGAGCGGCGGGAGCTGGAGGGCGTGGTGCGCGCACACCACACGTTCCCGGCGCCGGGGCGGCGGCCGACGTGCACGTCGCTGGTGGCGCAGCGGGTGGACGCGCCGCTCGCCGCCGTGTGGCCCATCGTACGCGGGTTCGCCAACCCGCAGCGGTACAAGCACTTCATCAAGTCGTGCGAGCTCGTCGCCGGGGACGGCGCCACCGTGGGGAGCGTCCGTGAGGTCGCCGTCGTGTCGGGCCTCCCGGCGTCCACCAGCACCGAGCGCCTCGAGATCCTCGACGACGACCACCACGTCCTCAGCTTCCGCGTCGTCGGCGGCGACCACCGCCTCCGCAACTACCGCTCCGTCACCTCCGTCACCGAGTTCTCCTCCTCCTCCTCCTCGCCGCCGCGGCCGTACTGCGTCGTCGTCGAGTCCTACGTCGTCGACGTCCCCGAGGGCAACACCGAGGAGGACACGCGCATGTTCACCGACACCGTCGTCAAGCTCAACCTCCAGAAGCTCGCCGCCGTCGCCACCTCCTCCTCGCCGCCGGCCGCCGACAACCACCATTAGTGATTGATCATGGTGTAGTATATCCACATGCATGTGTGCATTCTGCATAGTGTTGCTTCTTCTTCTTTTTTTTTTTCTTTTTTGCTTCCTTTTTTTTTCTCTACCTAAAAATTGAGTAAAGAAATGAGATGTTTATAAATTATAAGTTTGCGATTATTTACTTATTGCAATATTTCTGATGGGGTGATGACATCAAAAGAGGATGCAATGCAATTATGCAAGTTTGGTGTTAGTTTTTAATTTGTGTGTATATATTAATTACATCGTTATCTTGCAATGTCATCATGGTTATTGGTACTTCTCTTTAGTTTGTTTTGTGGATCTCTAATATTTGGTAGTGGTTACACATACTTTTGAAGAATCCCTTTTCTGTTATGCTTTTTTTGGGCTAACAATTTTTTAGTTGGCAAGATCACAAAGGACTGAAGGAAGAGCAAACAGTGCAAGTTGGAGTTCATTGCTAAAAGGATTGTTTTTTTTTCTTCTTGGATATATTAAGGCAAGGAGCCGTTCAAGTGCTTCATTCGATAACTTTACCCTCATTTTCTAGATTCAAGTTAGCGGACCTCACGATCGACATCATCAATCATCGCATTGAAAATCTTATCCCTTAATCTGCATTGGTTGCACTTATGGTTTATAAGCTGAGAAAAAAAATGGCAAAGCAACAAAAATAATTTTAGAGCGACTTAGAGCCTGTTTGGATCTAGGGACTTTTTTTTAAGTCCATGTCACATCGGATATTGGGACACTAATTAGAAGTATTAAACGTAGACTAATGATAAAACCCATTCCATAACCCTGGACTAATTCGTGAGACGAATCTATTGAGTCTAATTAATCCATGATTAGCTAGCCTATGTGATGCTACAATGAACATGTGGTAATTATGGATTAATTAGGCTTAAAAAGTTTATCTCGCGAATTAGGTCTCATTTATGCAATTAGTTTTGTAAATAGTCTATGTTTAATATTCCAAATTAGTGTCCAATATCCGATGTGATAGGGACTAAAGTTTAGTCCCTAGATCCAAACACCACCTTACACTTCTTAGCGGTCGAAGAGTTAGTACGGAAAATAGAAAGGCACAATCGTAGACACATTTAGTGTAAATTCGGTGTTATATTATGTATGAACCCTTGATATTAATTTTTTAGAAAACAAACTTTTATCATCTATCTCTTTTAGGTAGTTAAGCATTGATCAAGGTTTATGAAAAAAAAACTACGATACCACTTATTAAATGATGTATGGTTTGAGAGTTGAGTGGTAACTGAGGGTAGAATAGAAAGATATTTGAATGAAATGTGATGGATGGGACAAGTACTACTTTAGAAGTTTAAGTGATAAGTATTTTGAAATAAATTTTGAATTCTAGAAAACAACTATTTTGAGATGGAGCTAGGTATAAGTAAACCCTCTCATATATATAGTCGTATTTGATTTTTACTTGCGAATCTGTTGACCATAAATAAACAAGCCAGGAGAACTGCCACACGAGGAAATTGTTGGTGTTTCCGACATTTTGGCTATGGTAGCTATTATATTTTATAACTTCATTAGAAAATTGTTTTAAATAAAAACCATAGGTCATGTTTTATTCATTAGGTTCTGTCCATGCCACGTAATTATGCTTTATGTCACTTTAACGTATTTTCAGGAATCAATTTAGTCTGAGCAGAGCATGATAGCATTAATATCTATAAACAACCAGATCCACAGTATTCATTCCAGTTTTTTCTCCATTTTGATCACTTTAGTTAGCAGTGAGATAGTGCATGCTAGTTATATTGTACCTCCATGAAGAAAACACATTTTCACTTGGATTATTTATCATTGATTATCTACTTAATTATACAAACAAATTGAAATAAACTTAACAAATAGTTTGCAATAAGTGGACTAAACAATGGTAGAACATATTTAAGAAAAGCTATCTTTAGAGACGTGAAGCAAATAATATGCAACGACAGTCTGATGAAGTATCACCTTAAAACAGCGCGGAACGGTGATAAATTATGAATTATCTATTTAGCTTAGTTTGCAAATCTTAATACCACGTCATGTGACGAAAAGCAGCCCGTAGAAATAATTGGGATATATTCATATTATTATGTTTGTTCTGTTGTTATCTACTCATCTGTATATATTAATTATTCTTATTAATGTTTTGCAGCAGCAGATTATGACCTAACGAATCATGTGTGTATCACAAAAAGGGCCAAGTTGCAACTAAAAAGTTGTGGCTAACATTGCTTGGTAAACAAAGAAAAGCAACATCAAGAACCATTACTAACTCCATGCAAGAGAATAAAAAGAAATACTCAAAAGAAAATAATTTATTTTCTCTCTATATATATGTGTGTAGGGCCCAGGAAATGGTCAACTACCAATGACCCGCGAGCTACTACGTATATGATTATATACTTTATCTATCCTGGAATTAAAGTAAGCCCACTATGTGGCTGCAGGAAAATATAACAAAAATAAATCGTCGATCGGTCAATTTATTGCAACGAAATTAAACAATATACAATAGGATGCCTCTAGAAACATAAGCAACATGCATCTAATGTAAAATCAAAGGTGTTTTTTATTATTATTCTATGATGAACAATTAGGCATTGGAGATTATTGGTTTTGTTATTTGGAATTTATTCACGAAGTGGTTTTGGAGATGATAGGATTTCACAGGTGATCGCAGGATTCTATCATTTTATGTGACCGGTCAGATCGGGCTGTGTATGCCGGTCAGACCGGCGGTGATCGAGCGGTCAGACCGGCCAGCCCGCGGTCTGACCGGCCGACTCTGTGTCGGTTTCGGTTTCGGGTTGTTTGTTTGGATATCCGTGATTATTTCATGATTATGACTTCTAGATGGATACTATACGTATGTAATACTGTTGTTTGCTACTAATGAGTCAAGTTGGAGATAGCTTGGTCTCGGAATATGGTTTCTTTGTTTATTTCATGTGTAGTTGACTCGATGCCTCGAGAGAGTATTTGCAGTGATGGACCGGGAGTCGGCTTGAGGATAAGACGACGTCCGTGGTGGTCAGAGATCATGCGGGATACTTAGGCTAGAGTTGATGCACGTGGTTGATGGAGATTCCATATGGCATACGATGGAGTTATTGTGTGCGTATGGGATGCGGAGTCGAATTTGGAAGGAGTCCAAATTTGGTATGATTGGTTATGTAAAGTTTGTTTCTTGTACTAGAGAGTTTCCTAAGGTGTTTTAGGACTCCTAGTATGCGTTTGGTTCGTGGCTTTAAGCCGCCTATCTCATGTATAAATAGAGGAGGAGCGTGAGGCTTCCCGGTATCGCTTTAGAGAGCAATTGAGTTGAGTTTTGAGTTAGGGTTTTGAGTTTAGTCGAAATTTTTGTAAGGAGTGCTGTTGGTGTACTTTGTAAACACAGAGAGAATCAATAAAGTCGTCATCCACTTTAAGAGTTCTTCGATTTGTGTTTCACCGGGTTTCGGCGGTCTAACCAGCAACTCACCGGCGTTCAGACCGGCGGCAAGCGGCGGTCAGACCGGCGGGAGCACGGCGGTCAGACTGGCGGCGGCGACAGGCGCGGCAGGCGACTTCGGCGGTCAGACCGGAGATTCAACACCGATCAGACCGGCGGCATCTACTCAGTCAAACTGGCAGATCAATCTCGGTCAGACCGATTTCCATCGATTTCGAGGGTAACTTTTATTTCCGCTAAAAGTTTTCGGTTTTTGGGTATACCAACCATTCACCCCCCCTCTGGTTGGCTTAGTTATTGTGATTCGGTCCTACAAGTGGTATCAGAGTCTTGTTTTCTTCTTTAGATTTTTATCGATCTAGAGTTTTTGCCATGGCTACTCCTGTTAGGTTTCCAACTAAGCCTCATGTTTTCGATGGAACGGATTTTTCTCATTGGTGTAGTAGGATGCAATCTTACATTATGGCTGAAGATTATGATATTTGGAGAAAAGTTTCCCATCCTTATGTGATTCCTGAAGCTATTAATACTGCTGCTGAAAAAACTGCTTTTGAACAAAATTACAAAGCTCGCAACATTCTTTTGAGTGGTATTTCTCGTTCGCATTATGATCGTGTTGCGCATTTTCGAACTGCACATGAAATTTGGAATGCTTTGAGTAACTTTCATCAAGGAACAAATAACATTAAAGAACTTTGTTGTGATATTTTCAAAAAGGAATACATTAAATTTGAGATGAAATCTGGAGAAGCTTTGGATGACTATCTTTCTAGGTTTAATAAAATTTTGAGTGATCTTAGATCTGTTGATTCTTCTTATGATGCTAATTATCCACAATCTGAGATTTCTCGTCACTTTTTGAATGGTCTTGATATGTCTATTTGGGAGATGAAAGTTACATCTATTCAGGAGTCTGTTGATATGTTCACTTTGACTTTGGATTCACTTTACACAAAATTAAAAACACATGAGATGAATGTTCTTTCACGAAAAGTTGATTCTAAGTCAAGTGCTTTGGTTTCTTCTTCTTCTTCTTCTTTGGATGTTGATGCTTCTTCATCTAAGCCTTCTTTTCTAGCTATTTTTAATGCCGCATCCGATGATCAACTCGAACAGATCGAGGAGGAGGATTTGGCTTTGGTTGCTAACAGAATTGCTCGAGCTATGAATAATGCCAGGAACAGGAAAAGTGGTGGTCCAAATCGTTGCTTTGAATGTGGTTCAATTGATCATCTTCGTTCACATTGTCCTAAGCTTGGGAGAGGCAAAAGAGAAGACAAAGATGGTGAGAAGACCAACAACAACAAGCCGAAGGGTTCATCCCAAGGGAGGAAGCTGGAGAATCTCAGGAAGGCTTTTCAACAAGTTTGCGCCGCCTTCGAGCCACTAAGTGATGTAGATGGTGAGAGAGGAGATGATGACAAGGGAAAGAACATCTCCGGTGTTTGTTTCATGGCGCGTGGTGAATCGGATACAGAGTATGAAGATAATGAGGTAAGTGCTTTTGAGAAAGCTATTAATATTTTGAGTGCAAAAAATAAGAAGTGTAAGAAGATGTATAGGAAACATGAATTTATCATTGAATCTCTTAAAACTGAAATTGATAGGTTAAAATCTCTTATTCCTAATGATGATGATTGCTCAAATTGTGAGGTTTTAATGAATGAGATTTCAAAAATTAGAGATGTTAGTGCTACACATGATTTGAAAAATAGATCTTCTCTTGCTTGTAGTTTTGCCTTGCACACACGCACTTTGGATGAGTTGTTTTTAATTAAAAAATTGTTGCAAAAATATCAAATTGCTTTTCATGCTAGTTTGATGTTTAATTTCTGCTAAGAAGTTAAAACAACCTCATGATGTTTTGGATTGCTCAACATGTAATTTGAATAAGTTGAAATTGAAAGATGCTTTAGGTCGTGTTGAGATCATGGAAGATGTTGTGCAAAACAATGAAGTGCTTTCTTACCCTAAATGTCGTAAAAGCAAAGGTATCATGGTAGATTGTGAAAATTGTGCTAATTTGGAAAAGGAGGTTTCTTATTTGAAAAATTCTTTGTTAAGATTTTCTGATGGTAAAAAGAATCTCAACATGATTTTGGATCAATCAAAGGTTAGCACAAATAATCGTGGTTTGGGTTTTAATCCTTATGCTCACAATTCTAGACATCCTCCTGTTGTGTTAGGTGTAGATGCTAGAAGTGGTGAGATTTTGGTTAAACCTGGTACTAACAAAACTGTATTTAAATCTGCTGGTATCATGTCTACTTTGAGTGCATCTTCTTCAAAATCCAATGTTGTGCATGCAAAACCTCCTGTTGTTGCTAGTATTGCTAAATCTTCTAATGCTACCAATGTGTCTAATCATCGTGAAAAATATACTTGTTCTTTTTGTGGAAAAGATGGACATATTGTTGTTTTTTGTTTCAGATTAGCTCACAAACAGAAAAAGGAGAGAGAGATAGCTTTTGCAAAATCAAAGTGGCAAAAATCTAGTTTTCCCTCGAGGAAACCGGTCAGACCGCAGTGGGTCCCGCGGTCAGACTGGCGACCGGTCAGACCGGCCACTGAGCGTCGGTCAGACCGGGCACCGGTCAGACCGGCGGTACAGAGGCGGTCAGACCGGCCTCCGGTCAGACTGGCCATTGTACCTCGGTCAGACCGGCCTCGGAGGAATTTTTCTGAAAATTCTCAAATTGATTTTGCACGTGGATATATGCTTGTTGGATCTTCTGGTCGTGTGTCTCAGTACTGGATTCCTAAATTTTTATTATCTTCTAACCCCAGTACTGAGGCTTCGACTTCTGCTTGTATGTAGGCTTTGGTGGCAAGGAAGGAGAACGTGTGGATCATGGATTCCGGTTGTTCGCGGCACATGACCGGTGATAAAAATTGTTTCTCCTCCCTCAAGAAGGCATCCAAGACTGAATCGATTATCTTTGTTGATGCTTCTACAAGTGCCGTTCTCGCTACAGGTTTGGTTAAGGTAAATGAAAATTTTGAATTGAAGAATGTAGCTTTGGTTGAGGACTTAAAGTACAATTTGCTTTCAGTTTCACAAATTGTTGATGAAAATTTTGAGGTTCACTTTAAGAAAACTGGTAGTAAAGTTTTTGATTCTTGTGGTGATTCTATATTGAATATTTCTCGCTATGGAAGAGTGTTTAAAACTGATTTTGAAAATCATATTTCACCTGTGATAACATGTTTGGTTGCTAAGTTTGATAAAGATGTGATTTTTTGGCATCGTAGACTTGGACATGTTGGTTTTGATCATCTCACTAGGTTAAGTGATTTGGATCTTATTCGTGGTTTGCCTAAACTTAAGAAAGATCTTGATTTGGTTTGTACACCGTGTCGTCATGCTAAGATGGTTTCTACTTCACATGCTCCTATTGTTTCTGTGATGACGGATGCACCGGGACAGCGATTGCATATGGACACTGTTGGTCCAGCTAGAGTGCAATCTGTTGGAGGAAAGTGGTATGTGTTGGTTATTGTTGACGATTTTTCTCGATATTCTTGGGTTTTCTTTATGGCAACTAAGGACGAAGCTTTTCAACACTTTTGTGGTTTGTTTCTTCGATTGGATCTTGAATTTCCTGGTTCTTTGAAAAGAATTCGAAGTGATAATGGTGGTGAGTTTAAAAATGCTTCTTTTGAACAATTTTGCAATGAAAGAGGTCTTGAACATGAATTTTCTTCTCCTCGTGTTCCTCAACAAAACGGTGTTGTTGAAAGGAAAAATTGTGTTTTGGTTGAGATGGCTAGAACGATGTTGGATGAATATAAAACTCCTAGAAAATTTTGGGCTGAGGCTATTAACACTACTTGTTATATTTCAAATCGAGTTTTCTTGAGATCTAAACTTGGAAAAACTTCTTATGAACTTCGATTTGGACATCAACCTAAAGTTTCACATTTGCGTGTTTTTGGTTGCAAGTGCTTTGTCTTGAAATCTGGAAATTTGGATAAGTTTGAAGCACGTTCTACCAATGGATTGTTTCTTGGTTACCCCGCATATACTCGTGACTATCGTGTACTTATTTTGGAGACTAACAAAATCGTTGAGACTTGCGAAGTTTCTTTTGATGAGGCTAGTCCAGGTACTAGACCCGATATTGCAGGTACATTGTCACAGGTTCAATGGGAGGATAGTCTTATTTTTGAAGACGAGAGCGACTACGACAACGATGACGACGAGGTCGGCTCGGCCGGTCAGACCGGGCGCCATGCCGGTCAGACCGTCGGCACACCTCCGGTCAAACCGCCTCAGGAGGAGCGGTCAGACCGGCCAGGGACGTCGGGTTCGGGTACTGTTGATGCTGATCGAGATGGTCCACCAGAAATTACTACTTCGACCAGTACCGATACAGAACGTGGATCAACTTCAGAAGTCGCTGCTCCTTTGCACATTCAACGACGACATCCGCCGGAATAAATAATTGGTAATTTAGGTGAGCGGACTACAAGGTCTAAGGTAACGACTCATGATGTTTGTGCAAATTATGCATTTGTTGCTTCTTTTGAACCCAAAGATGTGTCACATGCATTAACTGATGAATCGTGGATTAACGCCATGCATAAAGAACTTGAAAATTTTGAGAGAAACAAAGTTTAGACTTTAGTTGAACCACCTTCTGGACATAATATTATTGGAACCAAGTGGATTTTCAAAAATAAACAAAATGAGGATGGTTTGATTGTGAGAAATAAAGCTAGACTTGTTGCTCAAGGTTTTACTCAGGTGGAGGGTTTGGATTTTGATGAAACTTTTGCTCCTGTTGCTAGAATTGAGGCAATTAGACTTTTGTTGGCTTTTGATACTTCAAAAGGTTTTAAATTGTATCAAATGGATGTAAAAAGTGCTTTTCTAAATGGTTTTATACAGGAGGAAGTTTATGTCAAACAGCCACTACGTTTTGAAAATCCTGATTTTCCCAACCATGTTTTTAAATTGTCTAAAACTTTGTATAGTTTGAAACAAGCTTCGAGGGCATGGTATGATAGGCTTAAGAACTTTTTGTTTGCAAAAGGTTTTACAATGGGAAAGATTGACAAAACGCTTTTTGTTTTTAAGCATGGTGATAATCAACTCTTAGTTCAGATTTATGTGGATGATATCATCTTTGGTTGTTCGACTTACGCTTTGCTTGTAGAGTTTGCTGAGACTATGCGCAAGGAATTTGAGATGAGCATGATGGGTGAGTTATCGTACTTTTTGGGATTGCAAATTAAGCAAACACCTCAAGGTACATTTGTGCATTAAACGAAGTATACGAAGGAACTTTTGAGACGGTTCAAGATGGAGAATTGCAAGCCAATTTCAACACCAATTTTTTCTACAGCTGTGTTGGATCCTGATGAAGATGGTGAAGCTGTTGATCAAAAAAATATAGAAGTATGATTGGATCTTTGTTGTATCTAACTGCTTCTAGGTCAGACATACAATTTGCTATGTGTTTGTGTGCACGCTTTCAAGCTTCTTCTCGTGCTTCACATCGTCAAGCGGTCAAGCGAATAATGAGATATTTAAATCATACACTTGAGTTTGGAATTTGGTATTCTACTTCATCTTCTATATGCTTAAGTGGATATTTCGATGCTGATTTTGGTGGTTGTAGAATTGATAGGAAAAGTACTAGTGGAACATGTCATTTTCTTGGTACACCATTGATTGCATGGTCTTCTAGGAAATAATCTAATGTTGCTCAATCAACTGCTGAATCTGAATATGTTGCTGCTGCTAGTTGTTGTTCACAGATTCTTTGCCTTTTATCTACTTTGAAAGATTATGGTCTTACTTTTGAGAAAGTACCTCTCTTTTGTGATAATACTAGTGCTATTAACATTGCTAAGAATCCTGTTCAACACTCACGCACAAAGCACATTGATATTCGTTTTCACTTTTTGAGAGATCATGTTGAAAAAGGAGATGTTGAATTGCAGTTTTTGGATACAAAGTTGCAAATTGCTGATATTTTCACTAAACCTTTGGATTTTAATCGATTTGCTTTTCTTCGTGGTGAATTTGGAATAATTCATTCTTTTGGCATGTTTTGAGGGGGAGTTTGTACCTCATGGTTTTATTAAGCAATGATATGACAATGAGAAAAATTAAGAAAAGAGAGCTTTGTTTTTGCATATGGTATTTTCTTGTGCATGCTAGCAATATTTTGAAGGTTTATTTGTCTCTAGCATAGCTTGTATGTATTCTAGTCTTTTCATGAGATTTAGATTTTGCTTTTAAGGGAAATGATGCATGACACTTAAATTCTATACTTGAATTAAGAAAATATATAATGTTGATGCTAGCATGTGGTTTGATTTCTAAATGCTCTATATATATGCTTTGTTGGATTGTTATTTCTCAAATAGCTTTAATTGCTCATTGTGAAAAGAGAATAAAAAATATAAAAAAAAATGAATACCGAATCCTTGGAAACAGTCTTGACGACAAGGACGTATTTGATATGAGCAAAATAATGGGTGCCAAGTCCCTGAAAACAGTCTTGACGACAGGGACATACCCAGAAAAAAAGAGAAAAATATGAGAAAAAGGCTCAAGAAAAGAAAAGGTTATAAAAATTTCTCTTGGTTATTTTGTGCTAAAGGTTATTTGAGAAAGAGTGATAAATGCAATAGGTATATGTGTTTAGTGTTTATTCTTCAACCTATGTGCTTGTTAAGATGTTGCATTATAAATCGTATGAAATCATGAATTTTGATTGTTGATTCAACCTTAATTGTAAAATCTTTGGTTCATGGTTATACTTTAATGCATGCTTGTTATGTTATAGATGGGTTCATCTTCTTTTTATTGCAACACATGACTTGATATGCTATATGTATGCTAAGCTCTTAAACATTAATGAACATAATTCCTATGCTTGATGAAATCATTGTCAAGAGGGGGAGAAGAGATGAGTTTTGGGAGAAGCAAGTAAAAATTTTTGGCGTTGTTGAGAAGAGCGTGTTGTTTTTGGTTCAATTGGGAATTTCTTTCTTTTAAAAAGGGGGAGAAGTTTTCTTTTGGATTTTCGAGCACGATGTATACGTTTGTACGAAGTGTGCTTTTTACCACTTTTGTTTTTATTTTTCCAAACACCAAAATATTTTTTATGGGTTTGCCAATGTATTCATCAAGGGGGAGATTGTAAAATCAAAGGTATTTTTTATTATTATTTTGTGATGAACAATTGGCATTGGAGATTAATGGTTTTGATATTTGGAATTTATTCACAAAGTGGTTTTGGAGATGATTAGATTTACAGGTGAATCGCAGGTTCTGTTATTTCATGTGACCGGTCACACCGGGCTCTGGTAGCCGATCAGACCGGCGGTATGCGCGCGGTCGGACCGGCCAGCCCGCGGTCTGACCGGGTGATTATGTGTCGATTTCGGTTTCGGGTTGTTTATTTGTATATCCGTGATTATTTCATGATTATGACTTCTAGATGGATACTATACGTATGTAATATTGTTGTTTGTTACTAATGAGTCAAGTTGGAGATAGCTTGGTCTCGGAATATGGTTTCTTTGTTTATTTCATGTGTAGGTGACTCGATGCCTCAGGAGAGTATTTGCGGTGATGGACCGGGAGTCGGCTTGGGGATAAGACGACGATTGTGGTGGTCAGAGATCATGCGGGATACTTAGGCTAGAATTGATGCACGTGGTTGATGGAGATTCCATATGGCATACGATGGAGGTATTGTGTGCGTATGGGATGTGGAGTCGAATTTGGAAGGAGTCTAAATTTGGTATGATTGGTTATGTAAAGCCACGAACCAAACTCATATAGTCCTAAACTCATATACCAAATTTGACTCCGCATCCATATTGTGTGCGTATGGGATGCGGAGTCAAATTTGGTATGATTGATTATGTTAAGTTTGTTTCTTGTACTAGAGGGTTTCCTAGGTGGATTAGGACATCTAGTATGAGTTTGGTTCGTGGCTTTGGGCTACCTACCTCATGTATAAATAGAGGGGGAGGGTGAGGCTTCCCGGTATCGCTTTTCGAGAGCAATTGAGTTGAGTTTTGAGTTAGGGTTTCGAGTTTAGTCGAAATTTTTATAAGGAGTGCTGTTGGTGCACTTTGTAAACACAGAGAGAATCAATAAAGTCGTCATCCACTTTAAGAGTTCTTCGATTTGTGTTTATCGGGTTTCGGCGGTCTAACCGGCGACAGACCGGTGGTCAGACCGGCGGCATAGCGGCAGTCAGACCGGCGGCGTAAGGGCGGTCAGACCGGCGGCGGCGATAGCAAGCAGCAGTTGATCTCGGCGGTCAGACCGGAGATCCAA
Source organism: Oryza meridionalis (assembly GCA_000338895.3). Classification (NCBI taxonomy): domain Eukaryota; kingdom Viridiplantae; phylum Streptophyta; class Magnoliopsida; order Poales; family Poaceae; genus Oryza; species Oryza meridionalis. The sequence continues at coordinate 7,417,589 of CM002525.2, read as the reverse complement.
TCACGGTTAGACCGACGGCAACCAGGCGGTCAGACCGGAAAGGCAACTTCGGTCAGACCGCGATCCGTTGAATTCGAGGGTAACTTTTATTTCTGCTAGTTTTTGGTTTTTGGGTATATCAACCATTTAATTGGCTTAGTTATTGTGATTCGTTCATACAGTTTAGGTAGCGGGGCGTAGGGAGGCAGAGGATGCGCGAGGACGGCGCGGACAGCAAGGTAAGGCGAGGGGCGGGGAGGCCGAGGCTGAGGACGGCGCGTCACTGCCATGGCTTCAGCCGAGGACGGTGCGGCCGGCGAGGTCAAGGTGGGGCGCCGTCCATCCGCCAGCCCTGCGCCCCCACATCCGCTCCCCAGTACGACATCCACTCCATGCCTCGCAAGACGGCGCCCGTTCGAGTGCCCAGCCGTCGAGAAGCAGCCCGTGGTGGTTGTGCTCGGCGGTGGCGGCAGCCCAGGAGGACGGGACCGGTGGCCGTCTGCGATGGCGCCGCTCGTCGGGTCGCCCAGCCACCCGGTCATCACCAGCATCATCGTCGTACTCCTCGCCTACGCAGCAAAATTCTCAGGCATATGATATGATATCCTGATCTGTTCATCCGTATCTCAGTATACATGCACTTGCAAAGCGAAATTCCTTCTTGTTTTGACTGGTAAGCAAAATTGTTTATTTTTGACTAGCAAGCAAATTTCCCCTATAAATCTCACATCCCAACTCTTTGGGATTGTAATACTACCATCTTGTCCATAGTTCAGAAATCCTCTAATTTTGTTGCCAGTTTCAGTTCATAGCGATCGAACATCTGGGATCTTGGCCATGGCGTTGAACCTGCTCTTCACCGCGACGTTCAACGTGAGCGCCGACGAAAACTACGACGACTTCATCACTGGCATCCGCAACAAGGTGGCCAACCCGAGGCACTTCTCCCGCAAGAACGTCCGGGTGACCGTCACCGGGCACAGCCTCGGCGGCACGCTCGCCCAGATGGCCGCGCACGACATCACCCTGACTCTGCTGATCAACCTCGCCGTCGGCGTCCTCTCGGCCTCACCCCGTCGCCATCTTCAGGAGCTCGCCCCCCACTCGCCACCGCTCCTCCCACCACCCCTCGGCGCCGCGGTACCGTCGCCCCTTGCCCCTTGCCTGTGCCGGCTTGCTCCGGCCGCCGCCGTTTAACTTCCCCGGCCTGCTCCGGCCACCGCCCGCCCAGCTCCGCCGGCCAGCCGCTCCGCGCCGCCCGTCGCCTGCTCCGGGCACCTCGCTCAGACCTGCTCCGCCCAGGTGAGAGAGTAGAGGGATGACCTATGGGGCCAAATGGGTCCCACCATTTATTATTATTTTGTGTGCAGCTGACATGTGGGTCCCATGATTTTTATTTTTTTATAGGATAAATTGCCACGTAAACACCACGTCAATGATAAGTGGGATGAAGAGGATCCACGTAGGTGCCACGTCAGCCAAAACCAGGCACAATACTGCCGAGGGATGCGTTGTACCTGGTTTTGCACTTAAGGGACGAATTTCGGACTCGGGGACAAATTGAGGGACCTAGAATGAACTTATTTCGAATTGTACGAAGAACTGGGCCGGGCTCATGACCTTTGGCCCATTAGGCCTTTCTCCTTTACCGGAGGCTTTTGTTAGTACGATTTTGCCCTTACAGCAAAAGTTTAATGGTAGCCCACTAATTTTGACAAATTGACCCTTTTAAAAAACTTATTTCAAGAATAAGCCGTGTCAAAAACTTACTGTAAAATAGGCTGTCGTCTCAGCGCCATAGATATTGGCACTGAGCTATAACGCTTTAGCGTCATGCATATTAGCGCTGACATTTCATCCGATGTGGCAAAAAATTGCCATAGCTTTTGGCACTGAGCTATTAACAGGATTAGAAAATCTCTGGATCATTCTCTTGTGCTAGTGGGATGGTCATGTGCTTTTGCTCTGAGTGCACAAACCACCGTTCGAACCCTGGCATACACATCTTTAGAATTATTTTTTTTATCAATTTATATTTTCTTTGCAAACTGCACATTTTGCTTGAATGCTATATACTTGTACATTTTTTTTATCAATTTTAAGTATGAAATGCTATATGCTACATGTTCTCATATTTTTATTATGGTTTTTTACTCATAACTATAAAAATAAATACTATGTAATTTATGTTAACACTTACCTCCTAATTTTTATTTTAAAGTTACATTTCTTACATTTATTTGTAATGATCTTGTTCTAAACATAAAACATATGAAATGTTAAATGCTGCGTACTTTCAAAATTTTATCAAGATCTTTTCCTTTTATAAATATAAGTATTAATGCTATAAAATTTATGTTCTCAAATTTAGTTGTTCCTAATTTATAAGACAATAATAAAAAAAATATGCTATAAAAATAAAAAAAACATCCAAAGGATGTAAAACCTAGGATTCAAACTGTGGTCAATAAGGTAAAAAGCAAAGTCTCCTGCCACCACACCACATGAACAAATGCAATTAAAGAAGTCCAGAAGCTCATTTTTTCTACGTCAATAGCTCAGCGCCATTTGCTATGGCGCTAACCCCTAGTGACTTAGCAATTTTTTTTTCTACCTCAGATAAAATGTCAGCGCTAATATATATGACGCTAAAGCATTATACCTTTTGGCGCTGAACCGATGGCCTATTTTTGCAATAAATTTTTGGCACGATTTATTCTTAAAATAAACTTCCTCTAAGGGTCAATTTGTCAAAATTACGGGTAGAACTCACCACTTACTACAAATCCATTGTATACCTAACCTGTATAACAGGTTTGCTAGTATAAGGTTAGCTCTATTTCTTTTCTTTTCTCTCTTTCTCACACTATAAATTAAATGCATATTTTTGAAGCATGTCCAGAGCTAACTCTTGTATGATAGCCAACACTCCTCTTTTTCTTTATCTCTCTATTATCTTTATTCTTATATCGTCTATGTAAAATGTGTGTCAATATGTGTGTGTGAGAGAGTGTGGAAGCACGGAATCCTGCGCAAGTAAAAATTAGGTGGATTTATTTTGTTGCTTTGCTAGACTTAAAATGCTAAGTATTACTTTTGTCTCAAAATAAAATATTTTTCACCCATCTTACACGTACCAATAAAAAAAGAAAGAAATACCCTTATAATCAAATCCCACTACAACTATTACTCAATTTATCTACTCCCAATACAATTATTTTTTTTACTTTCACAAACTCTAATGTAATGATTACTTAAAAAGAACTTATTTTTGTGATAATTGAAAGAAACTAAAAATGAACTTATTACGGAACAGAGGAAGCAACAATTTGCATATAGATCAATTATCCAGCGGATAGAAACGAAACAGATGAGATGGCAGAGCTTATTATTATAAATTTTATTAGTAGAGAGCGTGTGTGAGTTACACCATGCATATTTAATCATCCAAAGTTTAGAAAAAAAAGTTAAGATAGCATACTCACGCCATTTCTAAAATTCAGCTACCTTAAATATTTTTTAAAAAGAATTTATGAGTGTGTTAGGGATTGAATACGAGACCTTAAGGGTTAAAACCACGCAACTCTTACCACTATACTATCAATTGCATCTTCAAATACAGCTACCTTTATATATGAATTAGGATGAGTAGATTTGTAAAGTAAGCTAAGAAAATTCAATAGCATTAAATGCACTTAGTATGAAGACTTTTGCATAAGATATTGCCCCTATTATTCTTAACAGACCACTATGTTTTAATGGTAGCGGGTATCTTACTACCACCGTTACCAAACTTACCACCGCTATTTAAGTACTAGAACTTAAAATGGATCTACAGAGGCCATGAAGAATAAAGAGGGGAGGTAGCCAACAACAAGGAGACAAGAGTCACAAGACGGTGCTCATCAGTGTACCGTGAGATGCAGCCTGAGGATGAATCACATCCCGTTGTATTTGGATCCATATATATGTACAAATGTACTCTCCATTCGACGACACTGGTAGTACACTATACATAAACATGGGTGACCATGCCATCCTATCCTCCTCCTGCTGCTGCATGCCATGAGCCGTCAGCTCAGAACACAACGCTAACAATATTCCTGCACGGCCAAGTGGCATCACATCCCTCTACTGCACCTTCAGTTGGCAGACATTATTATTGTATCGTTCAGATTTTTGGGTCTTTCGTTTGCCATTGTTTGGCCCCTTTTTTTTTAGGGGAAAAAAACCTAGAAATCGATCTATATTATGCATACAGTAAATATCCATGTTATTATTATTTATCTGTAAATAAGAAAAATTCCTCAATGTACTTTTTGCTGAACTGGAGCAAATCTCGTAAACAAAACACTAAACCGGCCTCTTCTCATCATTTTTAGACACTACGGTTTAAATGGATATGGATCCTCCGTAGTATCGTAGGAGTATTATGAGATGGTAGCTTAGACAATATAAGTAAGCCCACATATCATTTGCTCTCATTACCCTAATAACATTGTAAAGAGTCCTTCAGTGAAGATCATGAAATTAGTTCGATATCAACAGGAACCATACTATGTTTCAAACAAGCTAACAGGGTCTATTGCTAAATGAATCCCTGGTATTTTTGCTCCAATGTGTTGGAATTAATGAATGGGCCTTAGCCCACTCGAAGATTAATTCTTTGGAAAATCACAAAAGCCCACCTCATGGGATGGCATGCATGTGGAGTTTAGTACCACCTTGCTTATTCTAGGAGAGGGGGACCTCCTTAAAAGGGAGGATGCCCTCCTAGTCACTTGAAGCATGTGTGGTGGAGAGAAGAGGGGAAACACGCGCTCGCTCGCCTCGCCTCGCCTGGCCTGGCAGGGCAGGGCAGGGCAGGGCAGGCGGCGCGCGTGCACGACGTACGCGTCGAATGGTCCGAAAAATTGGCTCCTCACCCTTGCGCAGATGCAGCCTCCTTTTGCAGTTTTGTTTTGCTGCAAATTCGGATTCGTTTTTGTTTTGGAAACGTTCAGAAAAATCCGGTGCGTGCAAACGGCGTGGAGTCCGGATAAGTTACGCGCGACTTATCCGGTTCGGTTACGCGCAGTAGAGATCGTGCGGGCGCCCTGATCAAGCGACCCTTCTCTATATAAACCGACCTGCCGTCTTTACGCAACACACGCGAAATCAATCTAGGGTTTGCCTCCTACTCTGTACTGCGCCGTCGCTCGTAGACTACTCCATCCCGCTCGCCGGCGTGCACCGGCGATCGGGAGAGCAGGTCTCCGGAACCTCTGCCTTCGACGTCCTGCACCGGGAGAAGGCGGCAATAAGGTTTTTGGGAAGCGCTTTGCGCCACTGCTCCCTCTTCGTTCGCGACGGCTCGCCTTCCTCTTCGCTCGCGTGTTTCGTGTCTTCGTAGACACCTGCGAAAAGTTTCGACCAAGCAGCCGGTCTTTCCGTCACCTCGGTACGTGTTCAATATGTTGCGCATATTTGATCTGTTCATGTTATACTGTGTAGTTTACATGTGTAGATCTAATGATGCGTTCATGCTAGTTTTCATCTGTAATGTCATGATTTATTTATGGAATAGATTAAATCATTATATGTCTATAATCTCAACAATCCAAAAACCTTATTATAGGCACTGTGATTTTACTATGGCTGGTTTTGCCGATGCACTGAGGCCGGATAAATTCACCGGTGTGCATTTTAAGAGATGGCAGATCAGGGTCACTCTGTGGCTGACAGCTATGAAATGCTTCTGGGTGAGTACTGGCAAACCTGAAGGAGTTCTTACTGCTGAACAGCAGAAGCAATTCGAGGAAGCCACTACTCTCTTTGTGGGATGCATTCTTAGCGTTCTTGGCGATCGTCTGGTCGAGGTGTATATGCATATGACCGACGCTAAGGAGTTGTGGGATGCACTGAATACTAAATTCGGTGCTACTGATGCTAGCAATGATCTGTATATCATGGAGCAGTTTCATGACTACAAGATGGCTGACAACCGTTCTGTAGTCGAACAGGCTCATGAGATACAAACCATGGCTAAGGAACTCGAACTCCTTAAGTGTGTCTTACCCGACAAATTTGTGGCCGGGTGCATTATTGCAAAACTACCTCCATCTTGGAGAAGTTTCGGTACTGCACTCAAACACAAGAGACAGGAATACTCCGTTGAGGGGTTGATAGCGTCTCTTGATGTTGAGGAGAAAGCTCGGGAAAAAGATGCCGCGTCTAAGGGCGATGGTGGGCAGTCCAGTGCCAATGTTGTGCACAAGGCCCAGAACAAGAGCAAGGGGAAATACAAAGCTCAGCAGACCACCAACTTCAAGAAGCAGAAGAAGAACAACAACAATCCTAATCAGGATGAGAGGACTTGCTTTGTGTGTGGCCAAGTTGGTCATCTGGCTAGGAAGTGTCCTCAGCGCAAGGGGATGAAGGCACCTGCAGGGCAGACTTCTAAGTCTGCTAATGTGACCATTGGCAACACTGGAGATGGAAGCGGGTATGGTAATTTACCTACTGTTTTTTCAGTCAATCAGTCTACTAATTGGTGGGTTGATACTGGGGCCAATGTACATGTTTGTGCTGACATCTCATTGTTTTCTTCTTATCAGGTCGCACGGGGTTCCACCGTCCTAATGGGGAATGGGTCACATGCTTCTGTTCATGGTGTTGGCACGGTAGATCTGAAGTTTACTTCGGAAAAGATCGTGCAGCTGAAGAACGTGCAGCATGTCCCTTCTATCGACAGGAATCTTGTTAGTGGCTCCCGTCTGACCAGAGACGGATTTAAGTTGGTTTTTGAGTCTAATAAAGTAGTCTTGTCTAAACATGGATATTTTATTGGTAAAGGTTATGAGTGCGGAGGCCTGTTCCGCTTTTCCCTTTCTGATTTCTGCAATAAGTCTGTGAACCATATTTGTGGCAGTGTGGATGATGAGGCTAATGTTTGGCATTCACGTTTATGTCATATTAATTTTGGCTTGATGTCTCGGCTTTCCAGCATGTGTTTAATTCCTAAGTTTTCCATTGTCAAAGGTTCTAAGTGCCATAGTTGTGTGCAATCGAAGCAACCTCACAAGCCTCACAAGGCTGCCGAGGAGAGAAACTTGGCACCACTAGAACTCCTACATTCAGATCTTTGTGAAATGAATGGGGTGTTGACGAAGGGTGGAAAACGATATTTCATGACATTGATTGATGATGCTACTAGATTTTGCTATGTGTACTTGTTGAAAACGAAAGACGAGGCTCTAGACTTTTTTAAAATTTATAAGGCAGAAGTTGAAAATCAACTTGACAGAAAGATAAAAAGGCTTAGGTCTGATCGTGGTGGAGAGTTTTTCTCGAACGAGTTTGACTTATTCTGTGAGGAACATGGCATTATACATGAGAGGACGCCTCCCTACTCTCCCGAGTCTAATGGGATTGCTGAAAGGAAGAATCGCACACTGACTGACTTGGTGAATGCCATGTTGGACACCGCGGGACTGCCTAAGGCATGGTGGGGGGAGGCATTGTTGACCTCAAATCATGTGTTAAATAGAGTTCCTAACAGAAATAAGGACAAAACACCATATGAGATATGGATTGGTAGAAAACCATCACTTTCTTATTTGCGCACATGGGGGTGCTTGGCGAAAGTCAATGTACCAATAACGAAGAAGCGCAAACTTGGACCTAAGACTGTGGACTGTGTTTTTCTGGGATATGCTCATCATAGCATTGCCTATAGATTTTTAATAGTTAAATCCGAGGTACCGGACATTCATGTTGGTACAATTATGGAGTCTCGTGATGCTACCTTCTTTGAGAGCTTTTTCCCAATGAAGGATACACATAGTGGTTCGAACCAACCCTCTGAGATAATTCCCAGTTCAATCACACCACCAGAACAAACTGAACATACACATGAACTTGTCTCTGAGGAGGATGTCAGTAAAGCTCCTCGAAGGAGTAAGAGACAAAGGACGGCTAAGTCTTTTGGTGATGATTTCACTGTGTACCTCGTGGATGACACTCCTAAGTCAATTTCAGAAGCATATACATCTCCTGATGCAGACTACTGGAAGGAGGCTGTCCGTAGTGAAATGGATTCCATTATCGCTAACGGGACTTGGGAGGTGACAGAGCGACCCTATGGGTGTAAACCTGTGGGGTGCAAGTGGGTGTTCAAGAAGAAGCTTAGGCCTGACGGTACTATTGAAAAGTACAAGGCTCGGCTTGTTGCTAAGGGCTATACTCAGAAAGAAGGCGAAGATTTCTTTGATACTTACTCACCTGTTGCTAGATTGACCACAATTCGTGTGCTACTTTCCCTAGCAGCCTCACATGGTCTTCTCGTTCATCAAATGGACGTTAAGACAGCTTTTCTTAATGGAGAGCTGGATGAGGAGATCTATATGGATCAACCTGATGGGTTTGTAGTTGAAGGTCAAGAAGGCAAAGTGTGCAAATTGTTGAAGTCTTTGTATGGTCTGAAACAAGCTCCTAAGCAATGGCATGAGAAATTTGACAAAACATTGACATCTGCAGGCTTTGCAGTCAATGAGGCAGATAAATGTGTGTACTATCGCCATGGTGGGGGTGAGGGAGTTATTTTGTGCTTGTATGTTGACGACATACTGATATTTGGGACAAATCTTGAGGTGATAAATGAGGTTAAATCATTCTTGTCTCAAAATTTTGATATGAAGGATTTGGGAGTAGCTAATGTTATCTTAAACATTAAGCTAATTAGAGGTGAGAATGGGATTACACTCTTGCAGTCCCATTATGTGGAGAAGATCTTGAATCGCTTTGGCTACATTGATAGTAAGTCTTCTCCAACACCTTATGATCCTAGCTTGTTGCTTCGCAAGAACAAGAGAATTGCTAGGAATCAACTGGAATACTCCCAAATCATTGGCTCGTTGATGTACCTGGCTAGTGCAACTAGGCCTGATATCTCCTTTGCTGTAAGCAAGTTGAGCCGATTTACCTCTAATCCGGGAGATGATCACTGGCGTGCGCTTGAGCGAGTAATGCGCTATCTGAAAGGTACTGTGGAATTGGGGCTTCACTATACTGGGTATCCTGCGGTACTGGAGGGTTATAGTGATTCTAACTGGATCTCTGATGTGGATGAGATCAAAGCCACTAGTGGATATGTTTTCACACTGGGTGGTGGTGCTGTTTCATGGAGGTCTTGCAAACAGACCATTTTGACGAGGTCAACCATGGAAGCAGAGCTAACGGCACTGGATACTGCTACTGTTGAGGCAGAATGGCTGCGTGATCTATTAATGGATCTGCCTGTTGTTGAAAAACCGGTGCCGGCTATCCTTATGAACTGTGACAATCAAACGGTAATTGTCAAAGTGAATAGTTCTAAGGATAATATGAAATCGTCTAGACATGTGAAAAGACGATTGAAGTCTGTCAGGAAATTAAGAAACTCCGGAGTTATAACGTTGGATTACATCCAAACAGCGAGAAATCTGGCAGATCCCTTCACGAAGGGACTATCACGAAATGTGATAGACAATGCATCGAAGGAGATGGGTTTGAGACCCATGTGAGTTATACTATGGTGGTAACCCAGTCTATGTGATCGGAGATCCCGTGAATTAGATCCTGGGAAGAACAAACCATTAATAAACTAGAGGAGAGTACCAATATATATACCCTCTCCAAGTGAAGATGCATATACTCTCGTGAGCTGCAAGGCAGGTTGGCTATGCCTTAATGAGTTCTGTTGGCTTTAATTAGCGAAGATGTTGTCCTGCAGAGCATTCTTGAAAGAACTCACCTTTGTGAGCTTGACTGTTGGTCGCAGTCTATGAAGATTTTGGGTGAATCTTCTAGGAAGCTTACTAAAGACCTAGGAGTATGACTTATACGCTCCACCCGAAGGGTAGTCTACAGACGGTCTAGTACCAGATAAGACTTTGAGTGAAACTTGCTTGCACAAGACTTGCAATTCAAGGCGTAGTCCATTGTTCAAGTTGTGAGTAAGTGTAGATTGGAGTTCTAGGTGGATGTTCAACCTTAATTGGTCTCCATCGAACCACTGGTATATAAACAGTATATTGGAAAAGGCAAATCTCAGTGGGATTTTGAGATTTGGTGGGGGATTGTTGGAATTAATGAATGGGCCTTAGCCCACTCGAAGATTAATTCTTTGGAAAATCACAAAAGCCCACCTCATGGGATGGCATGCATGTGGAGTTTAGTACCACCTTGCTTATTCTAGGAGAGGGGGACCTCCTTAAAAGGGAGGATGCCCTCCTAGTCACTTGAAGCATGTGTGGTGGAGAGAAGAGGGGAAACACACGCGCGCGCTCGCTCGCCTGGCCTGGCCTGGCCTGGCAGGGCAGGGCAGGCGGCGCGCGTGCACGACGTACGCGTCGAATGGTCCGAAAAATTGGCTCCTCACCCTTGCGCAGATGCAGCCTCCTTTTGCAGTTTTGTTTTGCTGCAAATTCGGATTCGTTTTTGTTTTGGAAACGTTCAGAAAAATCCGGTGCGTGCAAACGGCGTGGAGTCCGGATAAGTTACGCGCGACTTATCCGGTTCGGTTACGCGCAGTAGAGATCGTGCGGGCGCCCTGATCAAGCGACCCTTCTCTATATAAACCGACCTGCCGTCTTTACGCAACACACGCGAAATCAATCTAGGGTTTGCCTCCTACTCTGTACTGCGCCGTCGCTCGTAGACTACTCCATCCCGCTCGCCGGCGTGCACCGGCGATCGGGAGAGCAGGTCTCCGGAACCTCTGCCTTCGACGTCCTGCACCGGGAGAAGGCGGCAATAAGGTTTTTGGGAAGCGCTTTGCGCCACTGCTCCCTCTTCGTTCGCGACGGCTCGCCTTCCTCTTCGCTCGCGTGTTTCGTGTCTTCGTAGACACCTGCGAAAAGTTTCGACCAAGCAGCCGGTCTTTCCGTCACCTCGGTACGTGTTCAATATGTTGCGCATATTTGATCTGTTCATGTTATACTGTGTAGTTTACATGTGTAGATCTAATGATGCGTTCATGCTAGTTTTCATCTGTAATGTCATGATTTATTTATGGAATAGATTAAATCATTATATGTCTATAATCTCAACACAATGAACTGTCAACTCAACACGCATTACGAGTGGGATGTTTGCTTGAGACCTGAGAACCACGTTTGTGGCATTCACCTTTAACCAAGTTAGCCTAGGTCCACATGGGTTGTCCATGTTCTCTAATAAACCAAAACAGCTTATAGGGAAATAAAAAGTAATTTGTAGGTAAACTTTTATATATATGTGTTTTTAGTGACTTAAAAACCAATATAAAAAAAACTACGTTAAAAATATCTTAAAATCAACTCTAAAATTAAATTTGAAAATTTTAATTTTAGCTTTTGTTTTGGCTTATCAGGGTATCCGATGGGGCTCGTAGTATTTGGCCGTTACCCCAGTTTGCTATAATTTGCCACATGTGTGGCCACGTAAATGCATGGATCGCCGCATCTGCCAAAACTTTTGCGGTAAAGTGAGAATATCATCTAAACAACATTTAAAATTATTGTTCCCTCCATGCTAAAATACAAATACTTCTGAACATTTTCATGCGAATTAAGGAGGGGTATTTATAATTGGTTAGATAAGAAAGTAGATGGAGCAACATATAATGGTGAAATTACACATGTATCGAGTAATTCCCATGGTGTTATTCTCCGTGGGATTGATATTGCAATCATGTATTTTTCGTATTCTTTTTTTTATTCATATAATTCAACTAAAAAAATACCCGTGCATTGCAACGGGTGAATGCTATTTAAATTTTATTATTGTTATGCGGTTTAGCTATAATGAAATTCACTGTGGAATTCGCTTAGATAGTGTTTTTAGAAAATCATGAGCTGTAATTAGAAGTTCAACTTTCATCTCAAGTTAGCATGCAAGTTTTTTTTAAAAGAAATTTCTTATACAACTCCTTTTGTATTTACAAAAGCAAACGAACTTAAATCCGACTCATACCAGATCTGTATTTCCAAAAAATAAACTTAAAAACCGACTCAAATACGGATGACATACCAAAATATCGGCAAAAACATCTTCAATTTTTATAATAGTAAAAGAGAAGACCTAAATACCAAATGTTGCTATACTTTGAATGGAGGGAGTACAGTTCATAGGGCCGAAAACATCACATGTGCTCTCATGTGGCGATCCGTGGACGAAACCTGAGAACAAGAAATACTCCAGCTAGCTAGAGCCTAGAAATGTTCAGGTAGCTGGATTCAGTGCTGCAAATGCAGATAAACCAGCACCACATTTTTGTACCTTGGCAATCCCAAATCCTTTCAAATTTCACTTCGTGGATGCATGATTGCCTGATGGTTGGATGCATGCCTAACTCCAGAAACACTTCACTGCTCCCCCTTTCAAAAATATAAGGATTTCTACAATTTAAATTTTGTACCACAATATAAACATTTCTGTGCTAATTCCGTTGAATCCCATCATTTCAATGATTCCACAGCTAATCAAATGCTTAGAAGAATCTAAGAACATCCACAATGTGAAAATATGAGCAGATCTTAAGCCCCAAGACCTACGCAATTAAAAAAAAAATGCCAACCTTACTACTACCTACTAAATAACCTAAAAATCCTTATAATTTGAAACAGAGGTAATACTAACAATAATTAAGCCCAAAATTTTAACTGATTTTTTACTGCAGCCTACTCAACTGAAAACTCAGCAATTCACATCAATCTCCCAATGAGGTGCTCATGATCTACCGCGAAATGCGATCACTGCACCGGCAGATTTTATATATACTGAAACCATCGAATTAAACTGAGTTACAATCGGTGATCGATAAATAGATCAATGGCATTGATTGATCTTAATCCGCAGCTAACATTGCCATAAAACCCAGCCAAATCTCTAACTGGTTAACTGACCACATCTTGGCTGTTCATATGCTCCATTGCTAGAGCTTGATTTCCAGCACCACCACCCGAGCTCCTCTTCAGCTCCTCACACATCTCCTCGATCATCGGCTTCCATAGCCGGACTCGAGCGTTTATGAACCAGTTCGACACCTGCCAATCAGTCATGGAAAATCAAAAAGATCATGCTAAAATGTACAACAAATGTGTTTTCAGATAATATAATTCAGCCAAGAACATGATCATTGGGTCTATGATTTGTGATCTTTGCAGTTTTATTTCGTCGAAAATGCGGAGAAGCGTTTGGTTTTTGATTCATTTTTGTTTCACAAAAGTTTGGAAATGAGTTGTATACTTGTATATGGTATTACCTGGTTCCTGCTGAGGCCGCTCCTTGCTGCGAGCATCTCCTTCTCGCTGTCTTTCGGATACCTGACGCAAGAACACCAAAATGAATCGAATCAAATTGTTTGATGAAGGTGTTCGATCAATGTCACAACGTGTGATGCGGCAAGAACGGCGTCAATGGCGGCGTGGGAGCTTACGGGCGGAGGAAGTTCTCGAACATCCAGGCCTTGAGGACGGCGACGGACTTCTCCGGGAGGCCGCGCTGCGGCCGCCAGCACTGCTGCTCGCCGCGCCGCAGCTGCTGCACCGCCCAGTGCTTCTGGATGAACGCCGACTCCCAGCTCCGCTCCCTCTCGCCGCCGGTCACCGCCGACGACGACTCGCCGCGGCAAGGCCTGCCTCCGGCCGCGGCGGCGGACATGATCTCACCGGCAATGCGGCGCCTCAGGCCGTGGTACATCGCCGACACGGTGCGGTGCGCGAACGGCGCGCAGATGCTGCTGCTGCTGCTGCTGCTCATCCCGGCGGCGCGCGCCGTGGCGTGCGTCAGGGTGTTGAACCTCGCCGTCGTGCTCTGGATCTCGTCGAGGCATTGGTTGTACTTCTGATCCATCTGCGCATTTGAATTCGTATCGTCGTCAGAAAATGGTTTCAAATTTGCTTCGAAATGGTACGAAATTTGCTTGAACTGATGCCTCGGGAGTCGTGTGGAGAAGGGCGAGCTCACCAGCTGGAGCATGGTGAGGAGCTCGCTCCTGAGCCTCTGAGCTGAAGCGTCGCCGCCGACGTGCGTGTGCTCGCTGGAGGAGGCGATGAGCTGGTTGTTGGAGCTCACGGCGGACGACGGCGCGCCGCCGGCCACCGAGCAGCTCGACGGCCTCGAGCCGCCGCTGTCGACGCCGCTGGCCGAGTCGGCGGCGGCGGCGTCCGCGACGCCACCCAACACGCAGCCGACGGCGTCGTTGAGCACCTGCTGCGCCACCGCGGCGTACCGGGACAGCGCCACCACCACGGCGAAGTTCGCCGCAGGGTAGTACGGTACGAGCGGCAGCTCGGGCTCCACCACCACCCTGCTCATCTGCGTCAGCCCGGAACGGCTCGCCGCCGACGAGCACTGGTCGCCGCTGGCGTTGAGCATGCTGTCCGAGGACGACTTGGAGCACAGGCTCAGCGACAGCTCGCTCGCCGCCGCCGCCGCCGCGGACACGAAGCCGGCAGCCTCCGGCACTCCGGCGAGGTAATACGAACCACCGTGCACACCGGCGTTGCTGCTGCTCCAGTTGCAGCTCGGCTTCCTCGACGACGTCGAGCACCACCCCGCCGCCATGTCGCCCGGCTGGCCGTGGCCGAGGCACGCGAGGCTTACCGCGCCGCCGGAGCTGTCGCCGACGGCGACATCGTACCCGCCCCCCATCTCCTCCTCCGGCGTCGTCGTCGTCGCGCCGAGGTAGTCGCCATGCCCGTGCGCCGCCGCCGCCGGCGCGGCGCCGAACAGCTGGGTCGCCAGGGACGCGAGCACTAGGTTGTTCGCCGCCGCGAAGTGCGCGCCAACGTCCATCGCCGCCGCGTCGCCGTAGCCGAAGCTCCCGCCATGATCATGCGGCGGCGCCATGGAAGGATGGAACAGCGGCACGTCGGCGCCATTGCCGCTCGCCGCCATGAAGTAGCCGCCGTTCATGGTGGCGTCCACCGCGCCAAGCTGCGAGAACGATGGATTGCCGCTCATGGCCGCCTCGGAAATCTCCAAGAATTGCAGAAACTAGTGATAATAGTCAAAACCTGAGAAGAAGAAGAACAGCAGCAACACACACGCATCAGACATTCAGACGCACTGTTCTTCACGAGATTTTTGTTGTTCTTTTGACAAATCAGGCTTGTACTAGGTGTGCCCTTGAAACCAAAGTTTTTGATCTTTTCATCTACTACTACTTTTAGTTTTTACCTTCACAGTAGCAAAAGAATCTACAGTACAAGCTACAAATAGATCCTCACAGAATTGTTCCATTGGAACAAAAAGAGATTCAATCTTGCAACTAACATACAACTGATCTTCCAACTTTTAAAACAAGAATCTTTTTATTTTCTGTTCTCATTTGATAAATTCATAAAATACCAGATGAACTGATGCATGGTGAATAACACAATGCATCACAAAGATGAACAAAAAGAGCTGATACCAGAGGTAGAAACCAAGAAGACAGTGAAGCTTGAGTTGTTGAGCACACTTGCAGGACCTAAAATGGAAAGATGAAGCCTTCCAAAACCCAAAGAGACCAGCTTCCAGCTTCTACTTCTACTAGGAACAAGGAAACAATTGGGGCAGGGAGAAGTGTTATCAACTTATCACTCACTCACTACAAGTAGTATCAGGTAGGCCTAATGACCACCAAAGAGAAAGGGAAAGGAAAAAAAACCAATGCAAACATCAAGGCCAGCAAGGGAGCAGCTCTCCCTGACCTTGACACTGGGTCAGAAAATTTTTTGGCCTTGGAGGAGAGGCTATCAAAGAACCAATGGGCCCTACTCAGGAGGCAAAGTGCCAATGACAAGGTGTTGGTGCCCATACACAACTAATAGTAGCTCACTCATTATACTACTGTAGGAGTATTATAGATGCCGAGAGGTTCACTATCCGATTAAAACAATTTATAAACCGATGAAATCTAGACAAATCTTGTCAAAAATTTAAAATTTAGTTTGAAAATTGTAAACTTGACCAAAAGACCGAGTAGTTTGTAGCTTTCTGACCTGGTCAAGAAAGTTTGGATTTCACCGGTTTTCATCGGTTTTGTAAACACGGGGCATACACCTATGGCTTATTACTACTTTCTCCGTTTCATAAAAGATCAACCCGGAATAAGATGAGACATTTTATAGTATAATGAATCTAAACATATCCAACACCACATCTCTCATCCTAGATAGGAGTAGATTTTTTATGGGACGGAGAGTAAGGGAGAAGGGTGTAAAGGAGGAGTGGTGACAAAAGCATATGGGATTTATCACCTAATGATTGGTCACTGGGGAGGCAAACCATAGGCTCATTGGTCAGTTATCCTAATCCAAAATACAACATTGCATTATAAAAATGTGGATCATGCATGTGCCTAAAATCTACTAATTGACTGTCCCACCACTCATCCTCTACTACAGTTAAACAGTGCTGGCATTGAGAGACACTCAAACAAGCAAGGTAGGTTTCGCTTAAACTAATCAAAATCCATTCATGGAAGGAAGCATGCAGCACTGTGTGAGAGAGATCCAAGAACCAGGACAAGACTCAAGAGGATTATACTCCTAGATTTACCTGTCTATATAGGGGGATAGGGATGAAGTTGCTTGCACACTTTGATTCTTCTCTTGCAGTCTTTGCTTGAGCAAACAAACACAAGCAAAAAAAAAAATGTTGGGGAGGCCAGAGGCAATGGGTCCAAGGATGCTGCTTTATATGGCCTCTTTTCAGCAGGGTGTGGGCAAGGCACTGCAAAACTACAACAAGGGCACTCCTCCCTGGGGGGCTGTGTGCCTGATCATGCATATCAATCAGAGATGGATGCATGCAAAAGCTCTGATCTTGTTGTAACACAAGAAGACAAGAGAGATAGAGAAGGGAAGAGAGAAAGAGCATTGTGGGCTAGTGTTTGTGAAAGTTGTGGGATCATTGAGCACTACACTTTGTGCAGGCTTTTGAAGGACACACCTCTCTAGTTCTCTCTAGTATGTGCATGCTCTCTCTATTCTAAAATAAAAACATCCTGGCATCTTGAGAAAACTTTAGTAAAAAATATTCAAGTGTCCCTTAATAGAAAAAAAAGTATTGGTCGGTAGGTAAATAAGAGATATTAAATAAATAAAAATTATCAATTTATGAATCAAGGATAAAAATCAATTTCTTTTAAAGCAGGAAAATACTCCATATCTTTTTTGCTTTGGGCATGTTCACTTTTCTGAAAAAAAAAAACCCTTATCATCTGTTGGTAGAGCCAAATATTACCAATCCCAATCTTTGATAAGGTAAAAAAAAATGTGAAGGTGGTGTTTGCTTTGATACCTTACTAAATTTTTGTGTAGTTTTTATGAGTGGAAGGTTTCGGAATTATTGATAGAGCTTGGCAGAAAATACAATGTAACAATCCAATTTTTACTTTATTATCTTATCAAAATTTGATACTACCTTTGTCCTAAAATAAGGTCATTTTTATCCATCCCACACATACTAATAACCCCCTAGTTTATCAAATTTCAATGCAACTATTTATCACTTTATCTACTCTCAATACAAATATACAATTATTACATATTTTCATAAACTCTAATGCAATGAGTACTCTAAAGTTAACTTATTTTTGGACAAATAAGAGGTGGCAAAAATAAACTTAATATGGATCGAGGAAGTAATAAGGTTTATTTTAGTAGTGAATTAAGGCCTTGTTTAGTTGGGGAAAATTTTTAGGTTTGGTTGTTACATCAGATATACGGACACATATTTAAAATATTAAATATAGTGTAATAACAAAACAAATTACTGATTCTGCCAGAAAATTGCGAGACGAATTTATTAAGCCTAATTATTCCATTATTAGCAAATGTTTACTATAGAACCACATTATCAAATCATGGTGTAATTAGGCTTAAAAGATTCGTCTCGCAATTTACATATGATTTGTGTAATTTGTTTTTTCTACATTTAATACCCCATGCATGTCTAAACATTAGTAAATGTTTATTGTAGCACCACATTGTCAAATCATTACATAATTAGGATTAAAAGATTCGTCTCGCAATTTATACGTGATCTGTGTAATTGATTTTTTTCTATATTTATTACTTCATGTATGTATCTCAATATTTGACAGCGTGAAAATTTTTATTTTGGAAACTAACATGGCCTGAAAAGTCATTTGTTTTTTTTTCCAGAGACACACATGCACGACACACACCTCACCTCAGCAGTCAGGCAGTCACCAGTCACCACACCAGGTTGATGTTTTCATTTCTGTGTGCTCTGTGCAAAAATGATCAAGCTAGGCAGGCAGGGCAGGGCAAGCAGGCAGGCAGCCAAAAGATCTGGAATCTCTGTGCAGGGCTGAGAGCTGAGGCTGAGGGCAGCAGCTGCCTGCTGTGTTGGCAGTCTGGCAGAGGCTCTGCTTCTCTCCTCATCAGCACCAAAAATTGCCACACCTTGAGACAAACGAGTGTACTACTCCTACTGCCCAGTGCCCACAGTAGCACTAGCATCCTCCTATTGGAGGAGTAAACTGCATTTGTTCATCACTTATATTATTATGTACTACTCCATCTGTTTCACAGTGTAAGACTTTTTAGTATTGCCCACATACATATAGATGTTAATGAATCTAAACACATATGTATATCTAGATTCATTAATATCTAAATGAATATGGGCAATGCTAGAAAGTCTTACATTGTGAAACAGAGAAAGTATTCACCAAGGTAATACTAGTACTCTAGTACTATTACTACTACAAAACAGCCTCAGCAATATGAAGTTCTGAACAAGCTTAGGCTGTATTTAGTTCTTGAAATTGAGGAAAAGTTTGGAGAAAGTTGGTAGTTTGGAAAAAAAATTAGGAGTTTATATGTGTAGGAAAGTTTTGGATGTAATGTGATGTGATGGAAAGTTAGGAGTTGGGAGGAAGTTTGATGTGAACTAAACATGGCCTTACACCTTATTCGGTTTGGAGAAGAAACTATAGAAAAACCCAGTTCCTCTAGAATTAACACTACTCATGCATTGGGTACATAAGATTCAAAGAAAAAAATTCTATAGGAATCATGTGCCAATCCTCCAAAATGTGCTGATTCTATAGGAATAAAAACATCATCCACTCCATCCTTTTTTCAGCTCATTGAAGGAAAATTTCATGTGTTCTAATCTTTTATTTTGCTTTTTGCACATACATTCCTAAGTTATTCATGTGATTTGAAACCAAAGAGACCCTTAAGGCTCCTTTGATTCAAAGAAAATTCATAGGAATTTTAGAGAATTTTATTCCTATAGAATTTTTCCTATATAGCCATTTGAATCAAAGAAATGGATCTTATGGAATCCTATAAAATTCCTATGGAATGTGTAATGCCATGCAAGTTTTGGAGGAATTCTAACATGAGATAGAACCTAATGGAAACTTTCTTTTGAATCTATATCTCTCCTCTAATTCCAGCGTTTTTCCTGTGGTCCAATCAAACGGCCATTCTTGTGTTATGCAATCCTCTGTTTTAGGCTCATTTGAATCGTAGGAATGAAAAAAACGGAGAAATAGAAAAAACATATGATTCTGACAGGAATATAAGTGTAAAACAAAGGATTGCAAAACACAGGAATGATCATTTGATTGGATCATAGGAAAAACACAGGAATTGGATGAGAGAGATAGACTCAAAGGATTTTTTACAAGAGGTTGGACCTCTTGCTAAGTTTTCTCCAAAACATATATGCAATAAGCCATTCCATATGAATTTTGTATGATTTGGAAAACTTCAATCCTTTGAATCAAAGGGCTACATAGGAAAATTTTCTATAGGATTTCAATCCTATGAAGTTCCTTTAATTCGAAGGGGCCCATATTCCTATTAAAATCCTATGTTTCTCCTATTCATACGTTTTCTCATTCCTCCGATTCAAAGGGACCCTATTTCAGTTTTTTTAAGTGATGATATTGATCAGTGGCGTACCTGCATACTACTTCCCGGAGTCATAGGACCTATATTATTTAATTTATACTATTTAATTAATATATACCAATAAATAATTACTTCTTCCACCTCAAAATATAAATATTTCTGTATATAAATCTAGACAACCGCATATTTAAATTCGTAGACAAGCTATTATATTTTAGAACAGGTTTAGGGCCCGATTCATAAGATAGACAAAGGATTTTCATATGATTTAAATTTCTATGGATGTTTCCTACATGTCCTATTGATTCTAGGAAAGAAAAGAAACTTTTCATAGAATTGTATTTCTATGCTTCATATTTCATAGGAAAAATAGCAAGAAATATGGTCTTTTTATGAACTTTTCTATATTTTTCCTATGACGTGATCAAAGGACTCCTATTGTTTTTTTTTCCTGTTCCTGGAGAATTTGAGAAGTGTACTACTTCAATTCCCCCTCGATAATTTTTGTTCTGTTTCGTCGCACGGTAGGCAGTATGACATGGCTTACTATACAACATGTGGGGGTGAGCATGCATTCCATGGTATAACAGGTACCCTACAGTAGACAGTACTATACCAGCCTTTCACCAGTGTACACCATACAACAGACATAGAGATACTATACTGTACTCCTACAGTACAGTACAGTAGAGAGAGTGCAGAATTGATTGCAGGGGGTGGATGAGGTCAGCGAAATCGAGTGGGTAGATCTCCGTAGGGGCCAGGGAGCAACACTCAGGGGTTGGTTCCTGACCTCATCCACAGCACCCCCCCCCCCCCCCCCCCCCCCCCCCTCCCCTCTTCCCCTGTTCGTCACGCATGAAAAAAGATTGTCCTTCACTCCTTGGCCATCCTGCTACCATCACCGTGCTCTCTCTGGTCCTTCCAAATGGAAGTAGGAGTACATCAATGCATCAAAAAGACTTGCCAAATCTTCTTTGTAGGAGTACTCTACTACTGTGCAGTACGTGCAATCCTTGAATGTTCCTTCTGAGTCTGCCTCTACAATTTTCTTTTATGAGCCCTAAAATTTCCTTCTTTTCATTGTGAGAAACATAGTACAAACCCCATCGCGTGCACATACACTCATGTGCACTCACCCTTATAAATACGGATACACACATTTTATCTATACTTAAAAAAATACCCATGTGTTACAACGGGTGAAGATTATTTAATCTTATTATTGTTATATGGTTTAGCTAAGGTGAAATTCACTGTGAGATTCACTTGGATATATATATTTTTAGAAAAATCATGACTTGCAATTAGGAGTCCGATCGTCTCAAGTTAGCATGTGAGTTTTTTTAAAGAAATTTCTTATGCATGGAACTTAAATCGAATATGCATTTCTAAAAGCAAACGAAATTAAAAATTGGCTCATAAAGCAAAAACATCTTTAATTTTTATAATAGTAGAGATGAGCACATCTAAGAGACTGGGACAATAAATCTTAAGATCGATGAAATCATCACAGATTCCTATTGTCGGGTACGTCACCTAGCACTTAAAATAATAATTAGCTATAAATACGAACACACCTGCCAAGCCTAGGATTTGAACCCAAATTGACAAGTTCCACCGCAAAAAAAAAACACTAATCTCGCTAAAATTTTCACCTTTTTTTAAAATCCATATGTTTATCTTCATTTGGGTTAAGACATTTGTATAAGAATTATTATAGCAAAGGACTTACTACATCATCGGATTGACCTTTTCCAAAGGGAAATTTCACAAAAATTTTATGGAATGTTCCATAAAGAAGATATTATTTTAAGGAAACTAACATGGACCTTCTCTCTAAAAAAATATGGCCACCTTGAAAATTTTATCATTGGCTCTATTCTAAATCTATCATCTTTCTTCTAAAAAAAATCTATCCTCTTTGTATCGAGCGTCGAAACAATACAATTGAACAACTGTTGAATTTTGAAAACTACAGTTTTACCCACACATGTTCCAAAGATGCCTACAAAGGAAGGGGTTGAAATCACAAATTTGGTTCAAAGTTGGTGGTTATTCACTTCCTGCAGGTGAGACGGCAATCTTTCAAGTTAGTGGTTAACCAGTGGAAAATCTTTAAAAAAAGTTAACCAGTGGAATAAACAAAGTACTCTCCACTTGTGTCAACTTTTATATGCCCTACATGTCCTTCCAAATAACAATGAAGTTAAACAATGTAATCCAAATATTCATAGCTGTCAGCACAATCCTTGACTGAGTTCTGAACTTCAAATCCAACCTTCAACTTTTTTTTTCTTTATGTTTAGCACGCTTACTGAAATTCTTAAAGGTTTAGAACGCTTACTGAAATGCTTAAAGGTAAGTTTTATTTAAAAAAATTTCTATATAGAAGTTTTACAAAAAATCAAATAAATATATTTTAAATTTATAATAATACTTAATTAATCATATACTAATAGACCATCCCATTTCGCATGCTGTTAAATATGTTTCTCCAAGTTTCAAACAGGCGTGTTAGTGTGGAGTTCTCTTTTGCTAGACAAAACAAGGTGGTTTTGGACAAGAGGATTTGTCATTTCTAAGGTGTGGCATTTAATAATTTGTCTTTATAGCATGTGAGTCCTCATATGTAATTTAGTGACAAATCGTTAAATATCGTGTAAAAGTGATAATGGTTAATTATCTCCTACGAGTAGTAGGAAGGAGTATCAATGTGTATCATCATCAAAGGGCTTGGCCTGTTAGGGAATGATGGGCTAGTTTCTAATGCAGGTATGGAGGTGGTAATCATTGGCACGTCACTGTGCCAAGATGGGTGAAAAGAGGCTTTGAAGGCTATGCATGCTGTAGTAGACTGTGTAGTGTATGAGCTCCAAAATCAAGGAGACTGGACTGGAGAGTCTCCCCTTTTTCTTGTCCCTTCTTCTTTTTTCACCCTCGGGAAAAGGGAATTGAGGAAAGGCAAATGTAGTAAAAAAAAATTGTAATTCATTATGAGCGATTTAAAAGCTAAGGTTAGAATATAATACAAACTACTATCAAAGGACCCAAAGTCAACTTTTAAAAATATTTTTAAAATGATAAATTTTGGTTGCGTTTGATAAGCCAACAATTTGCACCACCTGTGTGCATCATTAACTGACAAGGAAATAGCATTGTTTCTCGTTCTCAATGTTTCGCTCGAACATAGGAATTTTACATGAATTTGTTGAAACCCTTTCAAAATCCTTTTAAATTTCTCTATTCCAAAGAATGCACCAGTGACCATATACTCTGGAGGAATTATTTCATTATATCTTTTCTTATAAAACAAATCATTGATCTAATAGTGCTAACAACAGAGCTGATTGTGCATTGATGGACAATACCCTGCCCACAGCTCACATACTCGTACAAGTACTGTGTGGTATAGTGAAGAGTGTGAAGGATGAGAATATCCAGGTGAGCAAAGAGAAGGCAGAGAGGCTGTGGCTGTGCATGGCATTGTACCACTGCACATGGAGGTGATTCACTGCAGGAAGGTTTTTGCCTGTAGCCTATGCCCTATGGATCCTAGGCCCTAGCCTGTCCTTCCCCTACTAGTAGCTAGGAGTACTCCTACCTAGGGAGAGTGGAGTACTAGATCTTTGTGTAAGAGCAAGTTTAATAGTATAGCCAACTACTATACTAGCTCCAATCTAATAGCTTATTCATGCAATAGTTACATACTATACTATTAATATCTGGTCCTATCTGTTATACACACATTATGTCTTGGAGTCCGTGCTACAGCTGACTATAAATCTATAGCCCACTGCTTTTCTCTCTGCTCATTTATCTCCTTAAAATATGTTTGTAGCTAGCTTATAGCCTACTATTACTTGCTCCAGGCTGTAATTCAGCTGAATGAGAGAGAAGAGAAGAGAGAGGAAGAAAGTGAGCTACATATTTGTAGCTAGTTACAATATGAACTCCAATACGTTATATGTATATAAAAGGTGGGACCATATATTAATGGTTTATATATAACTATTATATGAGTGGGCTATTAGATTGGCTATAGATGATTTGAAGTAAGTAGTTAGCTATATATTAAACTTGCTCTTAGAGCGAGTACAATAGCAGCCTACAAGTAAGCTGTAATCACATGTGGAGGAGAGAAGATAAGAGATTGAAGGAAAGCGGGCTACAGATATATAGCCCACTGTAGCACAGACTCCAATATATTTTATGTGTATAAGATGTGAGACCATATATTAATGGTGTAGTATATACTTATAGGTAACTATTGTATGTATAAGCTATTAGATTGACTATAGATGAATTAGAGCTATTAGTTGGCTATAATATTAAACTTGCTCTTAGAGTAAGTATAATAGCAACTATAAACATATATGGGAGTGATAAGACCATTCACAATGCGCCCACATGGCGTTTAGCCTCAACACGAGGAATGGCATATTCTATGCCACGTCCACCACAATCGGAGCCCCACGAGGAACACATAGCAAATGTTGGTCACTCGTTCTTCCCACTGAAAAGCCTGAAAAAGCTGGGCACAGTGGCTGGGAAGAGGGGAGAGAGTGTGAAAACTGCCCCGAATCGAGCGGCACCTCGCCACGTCCACGCGCGCCGCTAAGGAGCCAAGCGCCGGTGAGCCGCCGCCGCCACCCTGAACCACGAGCGCTGGCGAGCTGAGGAGAAAGGGGAGATGCGGCGAGCCGTAGCCGCCGCCCGAGGCTAGACCCGGCGAGCGCCGGGTTGGGCCGCTCCGCCGGCGTCGTCGCCATCCTCCTCTTCCGCTGCCAAGCTCGTCGCCCGCCTCCTTTCCGCGCTGCCGAGCACGTCGCCCGCCTCCTCTCCGCGACGCCGAGCTTGTCGGCCCGTCTCCCAGATCTACACCGGAGAGGGAGAGGCCGTGCCGGTGAGGGGAGGAAAAGGGGGAGGCCACAGCGGGAGAGGGAGAGGCGACGTCGTCCTCCTCTCCGCCGCCGCTCTTCCTCGCCCCTGGAGAGAGGAGCGTCGAACACCACCGCAGCTTCCTGCCCACTGCCGCTCCGGTCGCTGCTCACTTCCTCCGCCTCAGCGCCGCTGCCTCGCTTCCTTCCGCCGGTGGGGAACGTATAGAGGAGAGAGAGAAGAGAGATGGAAAGTGAAGGTAGAAAAAAAGACTAGTGGGACCCACTCAAAAGAATATGCACCGTAGAGCATGTATCTAACATTGTTCCTGGGTGTTCTTAGCTAAGTTGGCACACGAGGCTCCATAAATATTTGCGACAGTACTGCTAATGACCTAAGAGAGAACAGAGAAGGAAAACGACGGGTTACAAATTTGTAGCCGGCCGCAGCACGTACTCCAAAACACTATGTGTATAAGAGGTGAGATCATATATTAATGGTGTAATATATGTTTATAAGTAACTCTGGTATGAGTGAGCTATTAGATTGGCTATAGATAATTTAGAGCTATTAGTTGGCTATAATATTAAACTTACTTAAAGGGTTGTTTGGTTCATGACCATACGTTGCCACACTTTGCCACACCTTAATAGTTAGTTTTGACTAAGTTAGCCATGTGTTTGGTCCATTACCATAAATATGGCGAGATTCTATTTCTAGCACCTTGATCCCACACATCATCTCTAAAAAGTATGGCAAGTTGTGGATTGCTAGTTAAAGTGTGGTGCCAAATTTTGTTCGTCTAACCTTAAACAAAATTGGCAAGAAAACTATGTGAATCCTAGGCAATGTCAGTACATACACCAAACATCCTCTTAATTGTGGTAGTATAGAAGTACTCCAGTATCTACTTTAACCAACTGCTAACCTCAACCAAAATGCTGTCCACTCTCACAACAATTATTCTCGAAATAAGTTTATTTTCAGCTTCTCCACATATCAATATAAAGCTGTGGTAGTTCAAAGGCGTTGCAAGCTGCAATAATTTTGAATTGTTGTAGCCCGCAGCAAATGCAAAAAAAAAAAAAAAAAAAAAAAATCCCCATCCTAACAACCCCTTATTTTAGAACAGATGAAAGGGATAAAAATAAAGTTATTCTAAGACAAAGGGTGTAGTTTGGAAAAGCTAAAATTGCATGTCTAGTTGGCTCATGCTTACTGAAGAATTCTTTCTTGCAAATAGGACAGAAATTATGAAAACTAAGCTAATTGCCAGTAGATTTAGAGCCTGATCTTCATTGATGAAGACTAAGACAGAAATTTGCAAGAAATTGTGAAGTACTTGTACAAACTAGTACTCGTACAAAGCACTCGTAGTTAATTTGTCGGGGAAATAAACATAAAAATTATGAATTCCCAGGCGAGCCATAAGAGAGAACTGAAACAATTACTACCACCGTAATAACAGTAACAAGGGTTGGTTAACAGCCTACAGCTCAACACGTTGCTGTGCACAGTTCATTAGCACAGAACTGTTGAGACGGAAGCTACAATTCCGATTGAACACACATCACTACATCAGCAGTCCTAAGTAAGGATGGAAGCTAAAATTCCCACTGAAGTAGAAAATTACAGAAGCTCACAAAAAGTTCACATACCATGATACCAGTCAGTCAAGTATATCTTGTAAGTAGTTAAATGGGCCATTCTCCACAGCTATTGTGGTCTGTTTTTTCATCATGCAACTCAGCTTTGGAACAACTCTAGAGAGTCACAAAGTCAAGGAATCTGAATTTTTGCACGAATCTTAGCTCAAGCCCAACAGGAGCCGTGTTGCAAGAATCCAACAAGGTGCTGAAAGCAAGGCATGATAGATGCATGTATTTCAGGCAAAAACTGCAAGCAAACACTCAACCTATCAACCTACTCCTAAAGACCTACCTATGGCAACAGGAAATCTCATTCTCAGCCCCTGCTGAAGGAAATACTAACAGAGTTGTCTTTAAAAAGAGTCAGTGTTCAGATATTGGTGAAAGGCTCTGGATTGTGAATTTACTAAGCTTTCAGTTAGATACAAGCTACTAGCTGTATTCAATTATATACAGAATATGTACATTGTGAAATTCCCCTAGAATCAGCAAAGAATTCTATCTCTAGTCAAATGCCAATCTTTAGGCATCCGTGACCATGCCGCTTATGGGCTTATTGAAGGCCGAATTATTTTCTGCACTATGTTGGATGAGCCTAAGAATTGTGGTGGTACAACAGCCCCAAGAAAAAATGCTATGTTACATGCCGAAAATATCAAGGCAATGAAGGGGATTGCACCATCAAAAGAGTATGATTTGTACTAACTGGAGTGAGCAGGGGCTGCATTACTTCTTTCTTCTGTCAGCGCAGCAATAGCCGTGTCCTCTCTCGATGGAACTTTAAGCCAAACCTTCATTGAGTCGTAAACTGTAAACCCTATGGCTACTGATGGGACCACCTGTCAAAAAGAGACTTGTGAAGATATACTTTGCCTCTAGCCTTAACTAGAGAGGTACCTTCTTAACACAAAAGGAGATGAACATTACTTATGTAATTTTATAATTATAAGATTGTGAAATACCATATATATCCATAACCCACCTTTTCCCCACATTGCACATAAATAAAAGCACATACTAAAGCGTCTAATTGATATAGTTCCTAAGCAGCAGCAATTATCGACGAAGTATTCTAACTCATGAACAGCTCAAAGGAAATTAATTAAATAATTGACATAACATCATAGATTCTCAAATGACCCTAAGACATTGCTTTTAGTGAGATAGTGACTACACATATGGGACGTATGAGAAGTATAGCCTGCCTAAAAGTCAAGTTCTACATTTAAGACAAATGGGATTTCAATGTTTCAATACCCCAGCTCATGGTCATATGTCTTCATATTTGTCGGCAGCGAAAAAATGTTTTCCAAACAAAATGCCAATAAATAAACTATTAGTGACACAGGAAAGGCTATTCTCACCTTCAAATAGTTGATAGATAATCCTGAGAACAGTTGCCGCCAACCTTGATGTTTTGCTATCATAGCAATGCTTCCAAATGTTCCTTTTCCCTTTTCTAGGTTGGATGATGAAAAGGCCTGAACCTGGAAACAATTCATCCCAAATTATTCTTTAGAGCATTCAAAACAATTTATAACCCCATGCCGAAGAAAATCGTACCTGCATTTGCCGCCTAACAACATCAAGGGGATATGTTATTGTCTGCCCTAACAAACCAGCCACAGATCCACAGGCAAGTTTTGCAATGATATCTTTTCTGTGCTCTTCAGGTACATAAGTCTTCATAGTCTCGTAAAAGTAGAATTTAAGACCAGAGTATGGGAAGATTCCATACAACGATGGAGCTGAAAAACCAAATTCTTTGTTATAGCAACAGTATCAGTAGTTGTAAATTAACAAAATATGAAATGCAAAATAAGCATACCCATGCCACGATATAGGCCTCTTAACCCATTTTGTCTGTATATTGTTTTGACACAATCAAGGATCCCTTTATAAACCTGTTCAGAGGGCTTATATTCTCTTAAACTAAGTTTCGCTGCACCTTTAACCTGCAGATAAATTATTATCAGACAATGTATTGATTTAACAGTACAGCTCCACAAATAAGGAAATGGGTCATATACTCATAGAAAGTAGGTTCTCTAACACCACAACATCAACATTGCCAAAGAGTGGTGTGGTGTCAATTAGATCATTATTCAGAGAGCTTGTTAATGTGTGATACATCAGGAGCAGCTTGAAATCTCCCTTGAAGAAGTGTGATTTCCTCTGGAATGAAGGGTGCAAGGTGTAAGACCAACCTGATAAGCCAACTTTGTGCGAACTAGATCAAGAGGGTATGTGCATATGACAGCTGTTCCACCAGCTATTGATCCAGCCACTAGATCAAGAATAGGGCCTTGCTCAACATTAGGAAAACCAAGAATGATCCATCGTCTGTATTCTTCATAGGCCATATAATGCAAAGCTGCATAAGGAACAATCCGAGCAACACTGGCTCCATTTCCCCTAAGGGAAGATTCCAAAGTCAAGCTCAACAGTGCAATTGTCATTCATTATGCAAGTAGCAAAGCAGGCAAGACCAACCTGTAAAACCCTAAAAGCCCTTCTGTTCGAGAGATTGTTCGAAATGATCCAATTAATCCAGAACCATGGAATTCTGCTCTTCTAGTCTGAAAGTTCCAAAAGAAACATTCAAATATCAGAGGACTACCTAAGACATAGAGAGATGTGATCATGAATTTCAAGGTAGTAACAACAAACTACTAATTGTATGTATATGAGATCATGAATTTCAAGGTAGTGACAGCAAACTACTAATTGGTTGAGATCGTTGTTGTTTCTTTTTAATATTTGTATGAACTATAACCAATTTAAGTTCAAACACATCAAAGCAGATTGTACATCAAAACACTCCGGTTGTAGACTGAAGTATTATGAACAAGGTATGGTTCTTTATGTACATGACCCGATTCACAAAATGAAGCACTCAGTTGCTTATTTAATTTATCGGGAGAACAATGGTATCTTTTTATATCGTAGGGGCCTCCCCTATTGTTTTTGGTCAAGAAAAAAAAAGAAGAGAACAATGGTGCTCGGCTAGACAAGTAGCTTCCAATTTCCCTGTGTGTGGAAATCCCCACAGGATTCAACTCCCTGGCATTGGTCTGATATTCTTGTTGCCTTTTTAACCACCACCATGAATTCTGATCCTTATTGTCCAATGTAATTCAAAACTCGTAATCGAACCATATACTGCAGTCAACTATTTTCACATAAGGGTCATCAGAAATGTTTGTTAAATCCCAATACATTTAGGTGGGGCTTTCTCCTTTCCAAATATATTCCAGACTTCCAGTATATGATTTTGTCAAGAACTCAAGATTGTTAGAATTTCAATGGTTACTCTCATTGAGAAGAGGATGGCACTCGAGATGGGGCAATTTTCTGGTTTTCTTCATTCACAAGACACAAAGCCATACCGTCCCGGGGGGAGGTTGGATACATATATATAGCCATAGCTGGCTGGATGGCTGCAAGCTAATTGCTGCCCACACTAGTCTAAAATTCGAAATTGACTAGAGATGCTGTCCTAGAGAGCATCCAAACTGAATAAAGCATAAAGAAGATGCTAGATGCTGTCCTAGAGATGGTAAAAGCAAAACCGAAAGATGCTAAAAGCAAAACTGAAAGGGTGCTGTCCTAAAAGGGGAATAACAACCTAAAAGCAAGAGAAGGACCACGAGGACCAAAGACCACAAGGCTTGTTCCATCAAAGATTACTCAAGGATGTCCAACTCCACTACTAGAAAATTATCGAACAGTAGCAAAAAATTTCCTCCTTATAAAAGTTATTTTAGCTTCACTGAATTGATACATGACATTGCAAAGTGACCTTTCCTCTCCAAAAAAAAAAAAAAAACAGACATGATATAGTGATCATCATGATATAGTGATCATCTAATAACTCAGCTGAGCTTGAATCCCTGACAGACATTCGAACTCTTGCAAGCCTCTAAAGATTGCAATTTATTAATCGAGAAATTTCAGTACATTTTTTTAATACATACGTGTATTCAGAAAGGGATTGCCATGTAGTACTTAGCAAACATGGGGAATGAACCAAACTGGGGTCACAATTCAACTCATGTCCAACACCTGAACCACTTAAATCATAACCTTCCTGTCAGCTCTCCTTCAATTGTTCAGTTATATAAGAGCTACTAGCAACCCAGAAAGAATGTATAAACATGCAATTTTTTCCCTGATCAAAGCACCCAATTCATGTGTCCGGTGTAGGTGTGCCCCTCCGAAAGAATGCACTGATAAATACCAAAAACATTCCATCTCTCACCATAAAGATTTTTCCCCCGACTGAAAAAGGCATATAGACTTTTCTTTCCTAACTTTTTCTTTAGAAAAAAAACAACAGAGAGATAGCGGCAAGAATCGCAACTGGGACAGCTTTCGGCGCCCAAGATTCCTGGACAACACCAGCCACACACACACACACAAACACAGAGGAGCCGCGTCTCATCATCGTCGCCTATCGGGGCAAAATCACATCGCATGGAAGGAAGCGTACCGCGTTGGATTGGATGCGACATTACGCGCGCGTAGGGGGGCAACCAAAGAATCGCGGGTGGGCGCCGTCCCAAACCGCTACGCACTACTACTACCACCAAGGAATTGAAACAAGCGATCGAGAGCAGTGACGTGCCTGGAAGAGGATCTTGACGCGCTCGAGCGGCGCGACGGCCGTCTTGGCGACTCCCCCCGCCACCCCGCCGGCGACGAGCTCCCGCACAGCGAGCGGCAGGCCGCCTCCGCCTCCCTCCCCCGCCGCCGCCGCCGCCTCCCGCCCCCGCGCGCGCGCCTCCATGCCTCCCGCCTCGTCGCGGGAGAGGGGGAGAGGGGGGGAGAAGCGAACGCGAGGAGAGGTAGGTCGAAGCGGAGGCGGAAGCGGAGAGACGCAAAGAGGAGGGAGAATAGTAATAGCGGAAGAAGACGAGGAGTTTCGTGCGTGCGCCGGGGGGGGGGGGCCACATGGAAGCGACTGCGGTCGGGCCACGTGGACCGTGTGGGGGGAATATAATAAAGGATAAAGTAATCAGGGGGAGGAAAAGGGAGATTTGTCAAGCTGCGGTGCGCGAAGGTGCCGAGCAGCCACGTCCCGTTCTCTTGGGGTTCTTTGTAAAGAAAAAGGAAACTGGATTTTAAACTCTCAAGTGATTCCCACTCTCGTATGTCACTTAAAATGATTATGAAAAAAATAAAACAAAATGTATACAACTTCATAATCATATAAGTTAAAATTCAACTTTTACAAGCTTAAAAAAAAATTAAACTACAACTAACTAGCGTATATTCACAATCAAATATGTTTTTTTTATTTAATGTAAAAGTTAAATTGCATGTTTGTGTATTAATCTATCACATATTAATATATATTATTTTTTAAAAAAATATATAACTATTTAAGTGACATACAAATAACGAGGAACATCCCTCGAGAATAACGCAGAATTTGGAATAGTTTCAAGAAAAATAATGTCATACTCTTTTTTTTAAACCAAACTCAATCTGGTCATTGGTAGTTATTCAAAGTAACATTCGTCCTAAAATAGTAGCAAACTATTATTAAATTGAACATATGTAGTACAAATTTATACAAGATATGTCTAATCTGATTCTAGGTTGTTATATTTTGGATGTTAAATTAAAGTAGTTTAAAATTTTATATTTCTTCTCAAATAGAAATAAAATAATTCATTCATTTTTTATCAAACAGAACCGTGTCAAACAGATTCTACATCACGGTTTACCACATCAGTTTCCTAAAGTCTGTGAGAATTTTTTTTTTGGTATGTGTATCATTTCAAAAAAAATAATAATTTACTACTAGTAACTTACTCAGGTTGAAAATTTGTTTTCGCAAAAGATATATAAAGTTGCAAAACATGAGTTTGCAGGCACAACAATCTAATGATTGTGCCCCGCAAAAAAAAAAAACAATCTAATGATTGTGAAACAACTAGGGGGCTCCTTTCAATTAAATAAATTTTATAGGATTTATGGTGGTTTTTAATTCTTGGAAAAAAAATCCCAAAATTACCCTTTGAAACAGTGGAATAGGATGCCAAAAATCCTATGGATTTGCCTTTCATATCCCCGATTCCATAAGAAAATAAACATGAGCTCAAACATGTTTTTAATTGTTTCCTATTATATGTCCAATGTAATCTCTTCCTTCCTCTCCCTAACATAAGCAAATCCTTTTAAAATTCACGTGTTTACTTCATGCGAATAATTCAGTAGACACCACTTCTAGATTCAACAGAGCGTGATATCATATTCCTATGTTTTTAAAAATCCATACTATGCTCTTACTGTTTCTAGCTAAAAATCCTATATTTCAAAATAGCCACTAGATGTCACTACTACAGAAAGGCAAATAGATGTCGGCACTATAGGTGCCGGAGCAGCAAAAACCGGCACTTATAGCTAGTGCTTTCCCCCTTCAAAAGATGGAAAAAAATAAAACCGACACATGTCGGTTCTATAAAAAAACCAACACTCATACTATAGGTGCCGATTTTTTTAAAGAAAATTGGTAATTAAAAACCGACACCTATAATATATTAAAGGTGTCGTTTTTTACCAAATGAGTTGAGCCGAGCTGAGAGATGGCCGTTTTTTTTTCTTTTATCGGTCTTGTCCACTCGCCGAGTGGGAGGTGAGGGGGGGAGCCCTTATCCGCTCGCCCCCATCTCCTCTTCTCACCCGTCTCTCCCTCTCACACCCTCTCTCTCTCTCTCAGCGTGCGGCGGCGGGAGGGAGATGGCGGCAGCGGCGAGCGGTGGCGGGAGGAGAGGCGGCAGCGGCGGGCGGCGCCCTCCCCTCTGCCAAATTTGGCCAGGAGGGGAGTCGGCAATGGCGGGAGGGGCTGCAATGGCCCGGCAGTGGCCTCCCCACCCAACGGCAGTGGCGACCCGACAACGGAGGCGGCAGCGGCGCCTCCCCTCCGCTAGATCTGGCCTGGAG
The DNA here is from genome assembly GCA_000338895.3 of Oryza meridionalis. NCBI lineage: Eukaryota > Viridiplantae > Streptophyta > Magnoliopsida > Poales > Poaceae > Oryza > Oryza meridionalis. Next base: position 7,384,243 of record CM002525.2, on the reverse strand, counting down.
GGGACTTAGCGACGGCCCGGCAGCAGCGATGCCTCCCCTCAGCCAGATCCGGTCGGGATGTTCATGTTTGTTTATGTGTTCATCTTGTATTCATGTGTGTTCATCTTGTGTGTCTTGATGTTCATGTGTGTTCTTAGATGTTCATGTCGTGTTCTTGTGTTCTGGTTGAAGGGGTTTGAACGGGAGGGGGGAATTGCTTGATGCATCGGTGCATCGAGCCGTTTTTTTTAATGCATTCCAGAGATCACAAAGGTGCCGGTTTTAGAACATGGCAACCATGACGGAAGTGTAAATCGACTCTAACAAAACTATATGCGTAACTCTTACCCTGTATATGTTCCCTATGCATATAATTTAATATCAGATAAAAATACATTTTAAATTGCACCAATTATTTCTCTGCTCGAAGAGTTGGGTATATGGCAGTGGGACCCACCTTGCAAATGTGGGGAAATTATTTTGTTCCCCCATAAATGCGGGGAAGCTATTTTGATCCCTCGAGAAGATGTCTTCTCGTTTATTTAAAAATCATCTAAATAATTGTGAAAAGTTCTCGAAAATTTGTGACAACAGTCATACAATATACGTATACCACTCAAAAATATTAGGTCCAAACCCAACTCGCATGTTGAAATAAAAAAAAGACAAATCCAGTATGTAAATAGTAGCGGAACTGTTCACGCTCGAATTTGTTTTTTAATATGTAGGTCGATTTAAACTTGATTTGTAGTGTACCGATAAATTTCAATATACTCTACGTTATCCCTTTTTTTCGTTTTTTCATAAGTTTTTGCAACTGTTTATATTAGATTTAGAAAAAAAAAGGGTACCAGAAGAAACATTCCCTGGATCAGAGTCCATTCCCACAAATGTGTAAGAATATACTCCATCGATGAATTTGATATCAAAAAGACCAATATCAATTTCTACCAGTAGAATGAATTTTCAGGCGTTCTAACAATGGTGTCGCAATTTCAGTTACCCTGAAATGTTTCTCACACCATTCACCAAACCAAAACACTTCTATTTGGTGAAGCTAAAGCACAATATAATGGGGATCTCTTACATGATCCACCTCACACCATCTTGCAACACAGCTGAAGTTTATTACTGCATAATTAATTTAGCATGTTTGATTAATTAATTAATTAATTAATTAATAGTAGTTCGTTAATATATTACTATCTGGCCCAGTCAATTAGGAACGTGAACTGCCTTGGGCAGAATTGCGTCCTGACCGGAAGCCAGCGTCGCCGGCAGCGCACGGCACTCCGCCGGCGGCGCCGCCTCGCCGCCATCGTCGTCGGCGTCGTCGTGTTCCGACGTGAGGCATTCGGCGACGATGCCGAGCAGCACCGCCTCGAGGTCCTCAAAGTCCGCCCACTCGCGGACGTCGGCCCGGACGGCGGCGCGGTCGCCGCCGGCGATGAGGTCCCACACCGGGTACCCCTTCCTCGGCATCACGTAGTCCATCTCCGTCAGCTTCAGCGACGGGCAGTAGTCGCCTCTCCCGTCGCCGAGGTACACCACCCTCCTCCTCCTCCTCGCCGCCGGCGCGCCACCGCCGCCGCACGATAGCTCGTCGATGATCCTCTCCATCACCTTGCCCTTGCACATGTTGGGAGGGCAGGTGGCGAGGGGGCAGCCATGGCCGGGGAGGCCGTGGTAGGGGAGGATCCGGAGACGGCCGTCGGCGTCGACGGCGGCCGGGTTGGTGTCGACCGCCGAGAAGCAGCCGGCGAGGCCGTGGTGGTCGAGGACGGCGCCGACGAAGAAGGCGTTGGCGTCGCTGAGCACCCTGAGCTCGCACCCGAGCGCGCGCGCCGTCTCGACGGCCGCCGCCACGCGCGGCGACAGCGGCGCCGCCCTCAGGCTCGCCGCCACCTCCTCCACCGTCCTCCCCTCCGCGTGCAGCTCCCCCATCAAGGCGTCCTGGAAAGAAAGAAAGAAAGTCATCAGGTGTTCGTCAGCTCGCCGGAACGAGAGACCGGCGGCGGCGGCGGCCAGAGGTGCTTACGATGGCGGAGTTCCAGGGGAGGCGGCGGAGGAGGTCGTCGAAGCGGGCGGTGGCGCCGAGCGCGTCGACGACCCAGTTGTCGCTGTCGCAGTCGATGATGGTCTTGTCGAAGTCGAACACCACTACCACGCCATTGCCGCCGCCGCTCGCGGCCATTGATCGATCGATCTAGCTAGCTACGTCGCGTCGCGTCTTCTTCTTGCTGCTGCTGCTACGATCGCCATGGCGGCCATGTATTTATAGCTCGGATCGATCGGCAAAAGCAGCAGCTGTATCTAGCTAATGCGCCGTGATGGCGTCCGCATTATTGCTGCCGAAGAGATCGATTTCTTCTTCTCTCTTTTTCTCGTGTTGGGGTTAAGTGCGGTTTTTGTTGGATTAATTGTGATTTGAGAGGAGAGGAAAGGATTGTTCGCGGGAATATTCTTGGTATTTGTGGCGGGAAGGAGACGTGTTGGCGAGTTAGCTTAAGCCATCATTCCCGCCACCGCTTTGAATGAATGCCGTTATAACGGCCGGTGCTTACGTGGCGGGATTGCCTTTGTCCGGGTTTCGCGGGAGACGGTAAATTAGGTCGCCACGTAAGGGACACATGCTGCCTCGCTGACGAGTGACCATCGCCTACAATAATACTCCCCTCCGTTCTCATTTTTATCATTCTCTAAGGTTTTTTAAGCCTTCCCAAAGTAATCATTATCTAATAAGTGTCTTCGTCCATTTGTGCCAACAGTAAATGTGTAACACTAAATATGTTGCATACAACCAATCAATATCAATACTATCTATTAGTGCAATGACATACAATATTTAAAACATGAACAATCCATGAGACACGAAGCAATAGAGCACCTTAACATATAAGTATTAATTTGAGAATAATGAATATTTTCGTGTTATTGGTCTTGATGACTTTTACTTAGAGGATGATCAAACTGGGATGGAGGAAGTACGGTGCCATGTCCGGTTTTTGATTTACGTCACTGTTCGATTTTTAAATATGTTTTATATCATTTATTTTGTGATGATTTATTTTATTATTAAAAATTATATACTCTTATAATTTAATATTTTATAAACTTGTAAACGATGGTCAATATATATGTGTTCACTATAAAAGTTAACGGGTTTTAACTACAAATAGGTGGGAGTACGTGATAAGGAAAAACATGAATAAGTATTATCGATGGCAGCCAGCGAAATATTCGCTAAGTAGAATTTATATTGACATGGATGAAAGATATGTGGGGAATAATTGTACTGATTAATAGAAAATAACTAGCATAGTGGCCCACGCAGATTGCGCAGCTAACATCATTATATTTTCTCTCATATAATAGCATATATGTTTTCTTAATGTATTATTCAAATATATTAAAATGACAACATAATTTTAAATTTTCTACTAACTTTATGAAACTACTAATATGTAATATTTATATTGTATTTTATATACGTATTAGTTATTAATTATTTTTAATATCAAGTTTTAGTTGTTTATAAATTATATTCTTATATGGACTCTAAACTCTTCGTCTTTCAATATTTTTTTATTTCCGAATCTTCGTTATCTGTGAATTGTATTTCTATATAGACTCTACTCTCTTCTTCCAATATTATTTATTTTTAATTCTGAAATTTTTATTATTTCTAATTGTATTTCTATGTGGGCTCTAAACTCATCTTTCAATATTCTTTAATTTTTAATTTCAAATTTCAGTTACTTCTAAATTGTATTCCTATATTGACTTTATACTCTTCTTCCCATGTTTTGTTTAAATTCCGAATTTTAGTTATTGTAAATTATATTTTTATACGGACTCTAAACTCTACTTTTAATTTTTATTATGTTTATTTCGAATTTTAGTTAGTTTTAAATTCCTATATGGACTCTATACTCTACTTCTAATATTCCTTATTTTTAATTCCAAATTTCTATTATTTCTTAAATGTATTTTTATATGGACTCTATACTCTACTTCTAATATTCTTTATTTTTAATTCCGAATTTCTATTATTTCTTAATTGTATTTTTATATGGACTCTATATACTTCTAATATTCCTTATTTTTAATTTCGAATTTCTATTATTTCTTAATTGCATTTCTATATGGACTCTATACTCTTCTTCTAATATTCTTTATTTTTTTCAATTCCGAATTTCAGTTATTTATAAATTGTATTTCTATATGGACTCTAGTCTCCTCTTCCAATATTCCTTATTTTTAATTCCGAATTTTAGTTATTTATAAATTGTATTTCTATATGGACTCTAGTCTCTTTTTCCAATATTCCTTATTTTTAATTCCGAATTTCAACTATTTCTAGATTGTATTTCTATATGACTCTAGTCTCCTCTTCCAATATTCCTTATTTTTTAATTCCGAATTTCAACTATTTCTAAATTGTATTTCTATATGGACTCTGTTTTTCTTTTTCTCCGATTAATGTGGGAATTTCTAGACCGTGAGAGCGAACGTGGAGGTTCATTTTTCTATTCCTTTAATAAGTTAATAGATTGTAATAATAACAGTTGTATGGGGTATGCCATCATTTCATTGTCGATGAAATCATTAATTAATTATTAATTGTTCTATAAACCTGTCGTTGATAATTTGTGAGCAACATACTACCTAGATCTACCCCCAAAATATAATATGTCCTTCTTTGTAAAAGAACATTAATGAAAAATTTTGGCTAAAACTGAACAATCAATGCATTATTTGTTTGGTGTCATACATGCCATATCATTATATTTGTATTTGAAGTGCTTCCATGCTATGTTGATTTTATAGCTGCTGACATTCTATCATGAAAGAAATTATATTGAAAGTACAATGTTACAGACAGTGGTACACGACTAATAATACATCTTATATATATTTGGGATCAAGGGAGTATGCATTCTATAATGTGAAATTTTATATAGATAGTAGTTGTTTGAATTAGCATCGTGTCTCGTACTGTGGGACTATATCATGTCGAAAGCGTATCCTCTGACGTGAAACTGCCACATGACGTACTCGCTGACATATGAACTCATGAGCTATATGGAACTTACATATCAAAGATCACTTCCTTCTGACTTTATGTCAAGAGATCTCAATTGACTCCACATTTCCATCACGCGGCCCTCTAGTCCCCTTCCTCCATTGGCTCCACATTTCCATAGTCCACTCTAGCTAGTGTGACGAAGGGAGGAGCAATTCATCTTTGCTCTTGCTAGAGTAATGCTCTAAGGTTTTTCCTTATGAAATCCTTTAAAAAAAATCTATTGGATAGATTAGGTTAAAGTGTCTAATTACGTGGTTTTCGTAGAGTTAGATTTATTTAGTATCTCTAGCATTTTATTCTTTCTACCATTATTTTTATGCTCAAATTTAGAAAGTCTTGTCTATCGATATCGACGAATGGAGTAGCAATGCTAACTTTAGGGTTGCTGAAATTGTTTTGGATTGTAGAATAAATTATTCTTTTAAAATTAATATTTTTAGTTTATGCGTTTCCCTTTCGTAACAACATTTATTGTAATCCCTTATTTATTTACTATATATATAATCTATACAAGCAAAAGAAAACTGAAAAAATATATAAAATTGCACTTAAAAAATACATATCATATCATAGTACTGTCTAGTGGTCGTGTGTGAATACGTGTATTCCATGTAATAGAAAAAGACAAAACGTACATCATCTTATGTGTGAGTGTGAGTATCCCGTATAATAGAAAAAACATGCCAATCTTCTCATACAGAGACGTGTATTGCCGATGGCCACCAGCTAGCGGACCATCTGGCGAGCCAGTTGCTACCACTGATCAAAGGTGAATCGAACTATTTCTTTTATCCTAAAATATTTTGTTTTACGATTTATCTATTCTAATATAATGAATTTAAATAAAAGTTATGATAATTGCTATGCAGATTCGTTATTTTAGGATGAGTCAAAGTAATAATATTTTGGAAATGAGGTAGTATTTCGTTTGAAAAAAGTTGAATCGAACTATGTGCAGTCGTACGTGTGGAGGCTACCAGCCACTCCGCCAGGAGCCGTCAACCTATTGGCATCTCGAAGCCGCCACGTGTCTGTATGAGCTAGCTATACGCTTGATCTACCGTTTATGTATGGCGTCTACAGCTACGTACGCGTATTTATGTACGCGCAACAGCATATCACCTTAAATGCGCGTGAGACCGGACTATTACTTTCTTTCCTAGCACGGTTCTATCGACGTAATCGTCTAAGATTAATAAAAGCTTCCTTCGTAAAAATAATCTTTTCTTTCTCACTCATGATGGTTCACTTATCGGTTTTATATGCTTTTGGAAAAATTTAAACTTTTTAAAATTAATTTTAAATTAATTGAGGTTTTTCATTGCTTTTTCATCCTTTACTTCTCAACCGTGTGCTAGTTAAGAGTAGAAACACAAAAGTCCTTTTCTAAACCTATTTTTTGTTGTCTGGTTTATTTTTCTACTACTTATTGGTAGAAAACCAATCAATGTGATAGTCTCTATGGAAACTTGTTATTCCGCCAGAATAACAATTGAATACTTATGCTCATTTCAGTTCTTAGAAAAAAAAAGGAAGAAGCCGACAATATCTTTTTGTTAAAAACTTTTAAATATAACTATAGTATAACTGAAGTGTAATTACATTTTAACTATACTATATTACAATAAACTTAAAGATAACACGCGCGCAATTATTAAAAAACCATGCACGCGGCCTGCTAGCTAGCGGGGGCATGGCTCCTACACGTGCTTGCGACTATTTTTTTTCTTTACCCAAATGTTAGCAATCTGACAGTCGGAAATTCGAATATTTTAGGAGAGAATGTATTTTTAAGTAATTCTAAGATATTATTGAATCTTGGAGTGATCTGACGGTCCAAAATTCGTATGATTTGGGAGTGAAAAACTATGTAATGTTCCTTTTAGCAATTCCTAAAAAATATTGTTCAAATATATATTTGCCGCATATATATCATATACATGTATTGGGCCAGGAGAATAAAAAACTGAAGACAAGGATAACATCGATCGAGTGAAGCGATAAAACGCGACAAGAATTATGTATCTTTCATGCGTATGCAGCATGCCGATACGAACAGGATAATATATTCCTGTTCAGCTAGCATATATACTGCATTGAGAAAAAAAAAAGAAAAAGAAAAAGCTAGCATATATACGCCGGCTGCAGACTCATCCACCAGCTGAGACAGCGATATACATACATGGATCGAATGATCGATGGATGGATGGAACAGGAACAACCGTATGCTGTTCTAACGAATCGATTCTATTCGATCGATCGATGGATATATAAATGGCCTAGGGTTCCCGATTCTTGCTGTTTTAATCGCTGTGTTGTAAGATGCCCTCCATTATTCGTGTATGACAATATCACTGTTACGTGATCGATGTTTACAGAGAAGCCGCTCCAACGTTTAGGTGGACCGTAACATAGTTTGGCTGCAATGTTAATTCTGAAAGAAAACAGGACGTATAAAAAACAATTTTCGTAGACGGGTATCTTAGCAGATCCGTCTACAACAACAAACCTATTTTCATAGGCAGATCTGTTAAGTGGCCCACCTGCCACCAACCCACCAAGCGGTTGTGCACTCCCCTCTTCCTGATGTCTTCATGGTGCGCGTCGATTGCCTGGAGGTAATTGGTCATCAACACTGGTATCTCTTCTATTACCACCCTACACCAAAATATATAATTTATTATAGTTTAAAATATAAGTATACTTAAAATTTCTTAAATTTATCTTGAAACATGTTCAAAGCTATATGTGTAATATATGTTTTTATTTCGAATTCAAAGTGTAACATGTTCAAAGCTGTACGGGGGAGGGGTTATTTCATATTGCAGGTACAGTTTCGTAGTTGGACCCCTCCTCTATGCTCTCTCTTAGAAAAAGTGGACCAAACATTTTTGCTTTAGAGATTGACAGGAGTATCTAAATAAAATGTTGGTTGATAACTTGATATCGATATGCTAATTTAACATCAGCGTTCTTCCAGTGAGATCGGACGTTGCAAAGCATTGTAATGATCAGGATCTAATTTGTTTACCTTTCTCCCAGAATTATTTACAACAAACAGGACCAAACAGAGGATTTCTTTTTCATTATCAAATTAATTATGGCTTTAACGTTAGTGACCTTCTTTCTAGAGACAGTGGCCAATATTAGGTTGCACAATACGTTCAAATTCTGCGATCTCGCCTATGTAGATGGGCTAATTAAGTAGGGTTTGATGTCAAGTGCATGATGCATCAGCATTAGGGTGGTTGAAACCATAGGTTATAGAGTGTAGTTTCTATTGTGATGTTTTATTGACATGGTATTATAGACACTGTTTATGGGCACTATAGGTTGGGACTGCCCTTATTCAGCAGATATTTGCTCTCTCTCCATCTTTTAATTCAAACAAACCCGGAAAAGGAGCACCTTAGATGCGTCTATGTCGAGAAGCAATAACGTTCAGTGGAATAAGATTTGGTGTTCCTTTTTTATTCTGGTAAAGCAGAGACTCTCCCATTTCTGTGATGTCCTTTCTTCTTCTTTTCTTTTTTTTTTTTTGTTGAAGACAACCTTTGGTTTAACAATGGCATGCACCAGCTTAAAGAGCTGAGGTCACAACTTATGTTAAATACGTGACGAACTTTCAACCTGCAGGTTCATCATGCGCCAGTCAATGCGAAAATTTTACAAGATTCAAGTCTAGGGTTTACTTTTTTTCACAGCCGTTAGTTTTTCTTTTAGACCTTTAGTTTTAAGCTATTTGTTAAGTTAATTTTTAATCACTAAAATATTTAATTTATCCGTATAATCTTTTTTCTAACACAATACAAAAGTTTAGGTTGTTTTAGGCACCACAATGTTTGGGCCATTTTGATTGAAGCCAAAATATGCCCTACCAAAATTTTGGTAACTTAAATAGTAAATGTGCTAATTTGGATTAGAGCCAAATAATTGAAAGTGCCCATGCTCTATTTAATCACCTTCTAGAAATTCCTCTACTATACTGCTCCCTCCATCCCAAAATATAAAGCATAACCACTCATAACACAAAGACTAAGAAAACATTTAATCACCTTCTTGATTGGATCAACTTGATGCATGCAAGCAATGTGATTGAGAGGTTTGATGATATAAGATTTAAAACAAATCAATTTTATAGGACGACCAAGAGATGCTAGGTAATGTATGTATGTATGTATGCATGCCTTATATTATGAGACATAAGAGAAGTGGTTGTGCTTTATATTTTGGGATGGTGGGAGTACTAAAAATTGGCTTCATATTTGTAGCAAACCAATTATGGACTAGCTAACATTGCCCTACCAAAAAAAAATTAATCACCATGGACATCTTGCTATCGAGGGATACATCATCTACTACTAAAAGAAATTAGCTATAAATACGAGCACATCTGTCGAGTCTAAAGGTTTAAAACCGGGTGAACTGATTTTACTATAATGAATCTAACTAATTAAGTTACGTTCACTTGCTAATTTATCCAAACAATCGAGTGGATAATTCTATCTAACAATGTAACTGAAACATGACATGAGAATATGAGATCCATGCAAGTTACCAACGATTATGGATTCTCCGCTGAGGGGTATACTATCGCGGAATACTATCGTAGTGAAACGAGACTGTGAAGGGAAGGCGAGGGTTTTTTTGCGCTGGATTTTCGGCGTGTGGGCCACGGCCCAACTAGCCCAATTAGTAAGAGGGTGGGGGAGGTTTGGGGAGAGGAATAAGTTCATCTGAGGTCCCTTAACTTGTCAAATAATCTGATTTTTGTCTTTCAACTAGAAAACCAAAGACAACAGGTCCCTCAACTGTCAAAACCGATGCAAAATAAGTCCCAAAGGGTTTGGACAATGGTTTCAAATGAGTGGCGCTTACATGGCTAATTTGGGTCTTCATCTGACGTGACATTGGCGTGGCACATGAAGCAAAATTTAACGATTAAAAAAACAAAATATGTCAGCCCACATGTGAGTCAATATAAATATTGGGCCCCACTTCCTCCACCTCATCCCCTCTCTTCTCTTTCTTCTCCCCTTCTTCCCCAGATGCCTCACTCTCCTACTCTCACCATGTCGTCTTCCGGTTGATTCTAAAAAAATTGGATGGTCAAATGTTTCAGTTGAGCACTGGTGCAACATTTGAGTTATAAATTGGAGGTGGCGCATGGCGAGGCCGTGGGGGAGCTGACGAGGCAGATTGAGGAACAGGAGCAACATGTGGTGGAGGTCTTGGAGCAGGAGGCTAGGCGGCGGGAGGATGCCAGGGGAAGCAGCGGGCAGCGAAGGAGGCGGCGGAGTGCGTCGAGAAGAAGGCGCATGAGCATGCCACCAAGCGGCGGAAGCACAAGGTGACACTCGGGGAGGCCCTTGAGCGCCGCGGCAACGATGGCTGAGATCTCCGCGGAGAGGAGCTGGGGGTGCAAAGGAGATGAGTGGCAGCGGCACCGGCGAAGAGGAGCTGAGGCTGCTGCCGGCGGTTGTGGTGGCGATGGCGACGGTGCTCGGTGCAGAGAGGAAGGAGGTGCTCACATACCTTGTGCTCATGTCGTTGCGGTCGTCATCGTCGCCGGCGAGGTAGGGAGAGGCAAAGGAGGGCGATGGCAGAAGGGGAGGGGGAAAGGTGGAGGGAGTTCGTTGTTGTCGTTGCCGGTGAGGTTGAGGTGATGGTGGTGCGTGTGGTGGAAAAAGGCCGCGAGCGTGACGACAACCATCTCAACATCGACCATCCCGTAGTTCAGCCGCTCCCTATCATTGGGAGGAAGGTGGATGCAGACGGGGTTGTTGTTGTCTTGTCGCCGCTCTCCCTTGCGCGTTGAAGGTTGGTCAAGGTCGAGCTCGGTGACGCTGCCTCCGTCACCCAGCTCATCCCCACCGCACCGGCCTGCTACGCTCATCTCTTGTCCGCCGGCCATCGCATGTGGAGAGAGGAGGAGAGAGAGGAAGAGAGGTGGAGAGGGGAGGGGAAGAAGAAGCTGACTTGTGGGGCCCACGTGGGTCTTACGCTGACTCAGCTGCCGCGTCGGGTAAAACTAGAGTCAAAGCCGCCTAAGGATGTAAAGTGATCCGGTTTTATAAGATGAGGGATAAACACATATCTTGGTTTTATGGTTAGAGGACGATTTTGTAATACGATGACAAGACGAGGGACCTACAATGTACTTGTTTTTCCAAGAAAAATCCCAAGTGCCCTCCTTTCTTAGGCCCAGCCCACTCATTACCATGGGCTATGCGGCCCACCCCCGCTGGCCGTACGTCCGGCCGGCGATGCACCAGCACCACCGCGAGGATCACGCGGATCTCCGCTCTCCCCAAACCCAGAATAATAATAGTAATAAAAAAGATAGTAAAAAAGATCTCGCCCCGCTACCGAGCGGAGCATACAAAGCAGCAGCATCAATCAGCAGTTGATTGGGTAGATCGAACATTGAAGCAGCAAGGTGAGGTAGGCGGTAGGCCAGAAGGATTCCGGCGAGCCGCCGCCATGGCAGCAGCAGCAGGAGGAGTTAAAGGAGGGGTTGGGGGAAGAGGAGGGGAGGAGGAGGGGTCGCTGGCTCGGCGGGCATGGCGGCAGTACCTGCGCCAGCTCCAGCTCCACCCTCTCCGGACCAAGGTGCGTTCTTGATCTTGTTCGCTCCTCGATTTTCGATTGGTTTTCTGCGCGCGCGGGATTGTTTGCTCAATTTTGGGGGGATTGCGTGCGTGCAGATGATCACGGCGGGGTGCCTCGCCGGCGTCAGCGACTCCGTGGCGCAGAAGCTCTCCGGGTACCAGAGGATCGAGAAGCGCCGCCTCCTGCTCAAGATGGTACGGACACCTGTGCTTGTGCTAGTTTCCTGCCTTCCTGCGGGGTTGTTGTGGGATTGGGTAAAGGTGGATCTTTTTCTTGATTTTTTTTTAGTGGGTGCTCTAGTCCTTTATGACTGCGAGATTGATCGTGTGCTGGTCTCCTCTGTGTATAGAATTCTCATGTAGGAGTTGAGGATTTCGACATAGGATTTGCAGTAATGCAGTATATCAATGTGATTTGTTTATTGTTTGAGTAGAGGATCCAGTTGAAAGATGTCTTGCGCTTCTACACTCAGTTTATATCGAGTAGTTTCAGGCATTCTGATCTGGTGAGGTTTGCTTAGGTGCGCTGCAGTTCTTGCGTCATTCAGTTTCCGTGAATAGAATATTTAGTTGTTAGTACATTATTACAGCATTGAGGATTTTTAGGTATCCTGTAAACTTCAATTATAAAAAGACTAAATTTTATGTGTTGCTGAATTGCCGCGATAATGTATATTTGTGTTAAAGAGGGTGCGCAGTCCAACTATTTATGAATGTTTGATACTTTCAGGCAGAAGGCAGCTCTTAGTTTTCCATTATCTACAACTTTTGGTCTCAGCTATCATAGAGTAACGGATCCTTGGATTTCAATTTTGATTACACATTGTAGACTGAATTATCTGCATGGCCATTAAAGTATTAAAAAACTATTTAAGGCTTGAACCCTTGTTTTTTCACTTCTACTTCTTGCTTTTCTTCATGAGACACTTGACATTTCGTCCAGTGGACAACAAATGGTGCTTCACATCTATTCACATCTAACCTGTTCTTTGATGCTAACTTGGAAGTTTGTACCTAACCTGTTTTCTGATGTTGGTAACTTGGCAAAATTTAATCACATTGCCATTCCTACAGTAACTGTCTCTTCTGTTATTTATGATGCTTTCGTGCATGTTTTTGTGTACTAATAGTTCTGACAAGTGTACTATATTTTCCTGTAGCTCTTTGGGTTTGCTTATGGTGGCCCTTTTGGCCATTTCCTCCATAAGGTGTTAGATTATATCTTCAAAGGGAAGAAGGATACCAAAACTATAGCCAAGAAGGTATAAAATTATTTCCTGATGACCTGTGCAATATCTTTCGCTTCTTTTCATGTGGGCTATGTATAAGAGTTCTCGTGCAGACTTTACAAATCCAACTAACTTATATGTTAAAGAAGCACATCTTGATCTAGTTGTTTTGACTTTCGTCTTCAAAAGTATGTTCTGAATTCTATTGCAAACTACTCCAACCTACCAGCAACAAACTTTTAGACTATGCTATTTTAGGTCCTTTTCCAGAACACTGGAGGAAACCATGATTGAAGTCATGCTAGCTCTGGTTGACAGGCTGTACTTGATATTGTTGTTAAGATGTTTAATAGATGATAACCTTTTCAGGTGTTACTGGAGCAGATCACTTCTTCTCCCTGGAACAATCTGCTCTTCTTGTTCTATTATGGATATGTTGTTGAGAGTAAGTATTTAATTATCAAGTCAGTACAGTTTACGACTTAATGCCAATGAAACTGTTTCTGTGGTATTATGCTATGACAAGCTGGCAATGATAATTCTGAAGTTGATATATTGTCTTCCTAGCATGTGGTGGTTTCTGGAATCTTCTCTGCTAGTCATTCTTTTTTTAATTGTGATGTTTGGAACGTACTGCATAAACAACAATACACAGAGTACACTTAAAATGGAGGTCCTCTAGGGCCTAAAAGGGACTGAGTTACAATAATACACATTTACTATGAATATTGTTATTTTTTCTTGGATCAGATGGATATCTATCTAAATGTAATGGCAGTGTTGAGTGCAAAAACCTTTAGCCCATGTCTTGTTAACCAAATAAATAGTTTACTTATTGTTTGTGCATCTTGTGATGTAGGGAGGCCTTTTAAGGAGGTGAAGACCAGGGTTAAGAAACAATATCCTTCGGTGCAATTGTCTGCTTGGATGGTATGTGATTTACTTTCAATAATCAATGTTGCTGCTTGCTTGTGATGTTCCCTCCATGGCCCATTAATATATCCGATCAACATGCAGTTTTGGCCAATAGTTGGTTGGATAAATCATATGTACATGCCGTTGCAGTTCCGGGTGATTTTCCACAGCTTTGTTGCATGTTGCTGGTAATTTTTCTAGTGGCATGAACACTTTGGTATAACTTATCGGATGGATGGAATTCCAATTCTCAGCCTCACCTGGTCATCCTATTCTTTTGCAGGGGGATATTTCTTAACCTTCGTGCAAGGGCAATGTCTTTGAAGCAGTCGTAGAGAATTTAGTAGGAAAAAAAAATGCAGCACCTCTCCAACTTGATTCTTACTGACTAAAGAACAAGGATGCTGAGTGCTACGCAATATGCAGTTAGCAGCAAATTGTTATGAGTGGTTTGGGATTTCGAGTATTTATCTGGTGTTTAGTTGGGTTTGTTTGTCAACAAATGTGAGATTGTTAACAAAGGTTTTCTGTTGACACCGGTTATGACTTATGATGAACCCAAAGTATGATTGATATCTATGGATGAGCTTGGCCTGCCTTTGAAATCCACCCTGTCCATCTGCCTTATCATATCTTGGAAATATGCAACTGTTTCTATTGTATATTCTGCTGTTCCTTCTCTGCAAATTGAAAGGTGGTTTTCAAATGCTCTGACCTGAATTCTGTTATCCGGCAAAATATGCCTCTCAAGGACTAAATTCATGCTCTTAGAATGGGTCTACGCTTGACCGTTCTTCCGAATTTCACGCTGGAGAAGACCATTCTTTCAAGCTTTTCTCTTTTTTTTTTCCGTCTTACTGGGTCTTTTTCACCATGCAAGACCAGAGCCTGAAATCAAACCTACCTTTTCTTGTCAAAAGCACATGAAACTGATCCTGTCAATGCTGCGATCGAGCTGAAGTTTTACACTGAATTTCAGCAACAGCTTATGCTCTACCGTTGAGTTTTTGTGATTGATTCAAACCGTTCTCCTGTCAAAAAAAATTGCAGTTTTCGCTGTGTTGAAGCTGAACGCCCTAGTGCCCCTGTTTGAATTGACCCTGCCGTATCTGAATAATTCCAGGTCCAACGAGTTGATCATTGGATACGTAGTTGATAGGTCTTCACGTTCACAATCTGAACCAATCACGTTCACCTGCCAATGACATGCTGACAAAAGATATCTTTTTTTGGGGTCCATTAGGGCAACAGCAATGTTTATGACCGAGTTATGTAGTAACGTGGGCCCGTACGTCAGGCGGTAGTAGTAGCATATGAACTCCACATTGTATGTGTAGGATGGTAGGATATAACATGGGGCCTACTATAAAAACTCATCAATCATCAGCTGCCATGACTCCAACTGTAAGAAAACAATTCGTTGATACTCATTGGCATTGTACAAATAAGATAACTTATTTTTTGTTACCCGGTAGTAGCCATATGACCTAGTAATAACTATTTACTACTTTCACAATATATCTTACCAAGTAGTAAGGATATTTTAATGCCTAATACCCATTTTTCATCCACATTGTGGATGCCCTTAGCTATTAGCTGGCGTGATAATCAGATTTTCTTTAATCTGAAAAGGAGAGCAATTTTTCTGTCAGTAATGTAGTACTACTAATCATCTGTGGCTAATTTAATCTTAAAATTCCTTATTCAAGTGTTAATCCAAAAATCGTCTGAAAACTTGTCATCTGAGACCTGCAAAACCCAGACAGTCAAAATTGTCGGTCTGAAATTAGTTTTTGTCTTTCAAGAACAAATAAAATTCGCATGTTGTCTGCAGTGCCACAAGAAGGCGACCGACGACCATGGCTCCAGCGGTAATCGATGAAAATCTCTGCATGCCGACGAACCATGCATGTATGCGTACTCCGTGTTTCCTTGAGGCCTCAAAATGCAATGTGTGAATGCTATGTTTTGTAGCTGAACTGTTTCCATGTGAAAACTTGTGTGATCCAAACATTTCTGAAATTTTTTTAGCCCATTTGCATACATTTGGCAAGAGTTAGAAATGCAAGAACATTAACCTGATTATGATAGTGGAGCTGTGGATGTATTCGAGTTTAAATTCTACTGCCTATAAATGTGGCTTTGTATAAGTGCATATGGGACACCATGTTGTTTTTTTATCCAAGGGCTGCGTATATCATGTGGGATGTAGAGGCCGGGTTTTAATCCATTATGTAAAAAATGTTGTTTTTTATCCGCATTTACCGACTGTGTGTATTCTAAATGGTGCAGAGGCTGGAAGTTAATTCTTTCGTAAAATTAAAGTATATATTTTTTATGGGTGAAAAGAAACTTTCGATGATATTGTACTTTATTTCTGGAAAAAAGAGAGACTTTCTCCACTTTTATGCATCATCAGTCATCACCGATCTCAAGACGATTCTAGAACACATACAACGAGGAGGTAGTAGTTTATGACCCAAATGATTTTCTCGTTTCCAATGCTACACCGTATGCCGCGTTGCTAAGGTGATACTTTCGTCTCCTCGTCCACGCCATTTTGTACCCATTGAGAGACAGTGTGTGAAACTTGGAACATATGAATTCAAACGAATGAAGAATCAAAAGAATTGTCATTAATTTCAATTCGAATCTTTACACAAGAATCAATGGAATCCCTAACCTATATGCACATTTCGCTCAAATTGGAGCCTCTAAAATTTAATCATCTACAATTTCAAATGAGGTAGATGACTAACAAGTGAGTGATTAGAATTTTCTTTTTTCAGAAGAGTTTCCCGGCAAAATCCTTGACGTCGTCGTCCTTGAACGACGGCGACGCCATCCTCCTGAACTGCTTGAGCTCCGACGTGCTCCGGCCGAGCTGCAGCGCCACCTTCGTCTCGAACACCTCGCCGTCCTCCCTCCTCTCGACGTCGGCCTCGCCCAGGTTCGCCTTGATCTCCTCCTGCATCTTCCGGTAGAACCCCGCGCAGTTGCGGAGCAGCTCGAACACCATGCCCAGCTGCCCGCCGTGCTCCACGGTGTTCGCCGCCGCCGCCAGCGCGCCGCCGAGGACGGCGGCGCCGGACGCCCACGCGCCGGCCTCGCCGGAGCCGATGAAGGCCGCGGCCACCGCGGCCGTGCCGGCGAGCGCTGGCCCCGCCACGGCGAGGCCCTTGTTGAGGCCGAGGACCATCTTGCCGACCGTGATGTACTGGTGCTCGTCCTTGGCCTTGATGACGCGGAGGATCCCGCGCATCTCCTCCTCCAGCTCCGGCGTCCAGCCGTTGCCGCGTGCGCCGCCGCGGCGGCTGCTGCTGCCGAAGCTGCTCGACTTGTTCACCGGAGCGCGCTGCTGATGCTGCTGCTGCTTCTTCTTCGGCCACCACCGGGTGGGCTCGACGGTCTTGGGGAACTTCTCGAGCATGCCGGGTAGGAGGGGGAGCGGGTAGGCGGCGTCGAGCGCGAGCACCCTGTCCATGGCGTCGTGGACGTCGGCCCTTGTCACCGGCGCGGCGAGCGCGAGCGTGGCGCGGACGTCGCGCTCCAGCTGCCTCCACAGCCTGGTGGCGTTCCGCTGCTCCTCGGCGAGCTGCGACGGCTGGATCTTGTTGACGGCGGCCATGGTGACGGCGGCGGAGGCCAGGAGGACCCCCGCGGATGCCTTGAGCGCCACGACGGTCGGCGCGGCGGGCGCGAGCGCGGCCATGACGGACGCCGCGAGGAGGAGGGAGTTGTTGGAGTGGAGCAGCAGGTGGTTCCAGTTATCCCGCTGCCTCCCGATGATGTCGTGCATCTCCGCCCTGTCCGCCGCCGCCTCGGCGATCGCCCTGAGCTTCTCCACCTCCACCTGAGCTCCCGGAGACGACGTCGGGACGGCGACGACGCGCGGGTCGACCCAGTCAAGGTTAAGCCTGAGGCTACTAGGGCTCCCGCTCCCCGACGACGACGACGACGGGCTCTGCGCCGTGCGCACGCCGCCGCTGACCGCCGCGCGGCAGGGCGCGGCGATCCGGCTCGGCCGCAGCCGCCGCCGCTGCTGACCGGCGCAGGTAGACGCCAAGAAGAGGCGGTGGTGAGCCTGGACGGCCGCCATGGATGGACCGAGTGACGACAGAGTGATCACCAACAAGTGAAGCCGGCGTCGACGTCGACGGCGAAGTGGATCGCTTGCGGATGAGGACGAGCTCGCCGGAGCTGAAGTTGATGTGTGAGATGGATATGTGAGGAGAGCGAGGTGGTATTTATAGGGAGGTTTGGGTTTGGTTTGGTTTGGTTTGACCGGGGTTGGGTTAAGTGGGGCTTGGTCAAATTTCAATTCAGGGAAACCGTGTTTAGATGGAGGATCGCGTCCAAAGGAGACCGTTTCCGGCTTAAGTGTGTGTGATCAGCTTGACGGGGTTTTGATTTGGGGACAAAGAATGGTATGTCCGTACACCCTCCTCCGTGGTCACTGGATCCACGCTAGCCTTCTTGCTTGTTTCCTTCTATTATTCCAAGCATATTTAAAAGCCTATACTCCTATTTGCTTGCACTGTAATGTACACTTGAGCCTTTTTTTTAAAAAAAAATAGAACTTGTACACTTGAGCTGGATAGACTATTATTTACTCTCTTCATTTAAAAGTCTAAGACATATTTTTTTCATCAACATTAAGAAAGAATTAACCCATCTATTATGTAACAAAACCAAGAAACTATGTGTATATATACAACCAATTAGTATTAAGATGGTTGTTTGGGTTCAGATAAATAATTCAATTTAGCACATGATGACTGCTAATATAAACATCTTATTTGGAAAAAATTAAAAAAAAACATGGTAAGACCTTTGGATAGAGAACGTATACCTCTGATTTGGAGAGGGGGGAGGCAATAAATCGAGTCAGTGTGAGTTAACAAGCTATCGATACATTTTATCTGGCACTACTTAGGTCACGTTTAGTTTAACTTTTAACACTGACACATCGAATATTTAGACACATACATGTAGTATTAAATGTAGAAAAAAAAATAATTACACAGATTACGTGTAAATTACCATACGAATTTTTTGAGCCTAATTGTACTATGATTTCACAATGTGGTGCTACAGTAAACATTTACTAATGATAGATTAATTAGGCTTAATAAATTCGTCTTGCAGTTTACAGGCGTAATCTGTAATTTGTTTTGTTAATAAACTATGTTTACTATTTCAAATGTGTGTCCGTATATTAGATGTGACACGCAGAAACTTTTCACCCCCGAACAAGGCCTTACATATACCCTTTCTGGTATACATGACCCTGAATAGATTATTTAATTCTAACTGATATATATCATATTAATTAGTATATCAGTCAATCATCAAATTAGTGGTGCATAGTACTTCATCCGTCCTAAAATATAAATATTTTTAGAATAGCGCCAAGTCAAACCATTTAAATTTTGACTATTAATAGTAAAAATAAAAAAAAAGATCAATCATATATATTTGATGTTACTCGATTTATCTTTAAACAAATTATCATAATATGTAACTCTTTTTATTTAAAACATCTTAATTTTGTAGATGCTATTGATTAAAGTAGCATCTTAAAAATCGTATCGAAGTCTAAAAATGCTTCTATTTTGAGACAGAGGAGTAATTTTTTTTCCTGGTCAGACTCCATGGCTGACGTCGTCACTATGTACCCCCATCACTCAAAAAATGCTTTGCCGCTAGCTCGGCCTCTTCGCTCCAACACCAACACAAATGCACAGATGTTAACATGAAAACCGGAAAGGGAAAAATAGAATCATGTACTACCCATTTTGCGTATGAGCTGCGCACATTAGCATGTTGACGGCTCTTTCCATCGAGCTAGAACAAGTTTCAAATTTTTTCTTCAAACTTTCAACTTTTCCATCACATTAAAACTTTCCTACACATAGAAACTTTCAACTTTTCCGTCACATCGTTTTAATTTCAACCTAACTTCTAATTTTGACGTAAAAACACACAGTTAGATGCATGTGCAGCCAGCAGGTTTCACTTTGGTAGTAAGGTACTACTCCTACATAGAAATTGGCGTGCAACACAACATTTATGTGACAGATAACTCAAACGAGACAGATCATAGATTCTAGAATATATATATAGCGCTTACTAGTGCAAATGCATGTGAAGGCGAAAAACTCTGCCGGCTTACGAGCAATCAACCCACTATAGTTTGTTTGGGCTTAGCCAGATCTAAGCAACCTGCCGGTGCAAATAGGATACACGGTTATATTAGTTGGACCGACAGGCAAGATATGCCCTGTCCAGCATGGCAATGGCACTGGCATACTGCCCTACTGTATATTACTCCCTCCGTATTTTAATGTATGACGCCATTGACTTTTCGATCAACGTTTCAATATTTGTTTTATTCAAAATTTTTGTGTAAATATGAAAATATTTATGTCATGCTTAAAGAATATTTGATGACTAATCAAGTCACAATAAAATAAATAATAGTTACATAAATTTTTTAAATAAGACGAATAGTCAAACGTTAAATAAAAAGTCAACGGCGTCATATATTAAAATATGGAGGTAGTAATTTTTAAGAGCGGAGCGGCAGCTCTACTGTATCTAAAATATTTAAGTATTTGGTACAGCTCCAGCCTTATGAAAAAAGATTGTTTAGATAACATTTTCTTAAGTCATGTTTTAGCTTCATAATATATAATATTTAATTCATCTTTCTAAGCAAGCAGTTATGGTTAATATGTCAAATTATCCGTTTAAGTACTCTCTCCGTCTATAAATATATACAAACGTTAGCAAAGGCTAAGGCTAAGGAAAAAAATACTTCCATGCCCCATAAGAGATGGACTTTGCTAAGGCTAAGGAGAAAAAAACTTTCATGCCCTATAATAAGAGATGGATAAAAGAGGATGTTTGGAGTAAGATGAGAAAATAAATAATACTCCATTCGTCCCAAAATATAAGCATTTTTAGCATAGTGACAAGTCAAATATTTTTAACTTTGACTATTAATAGAAAAACATATTATCATGTAAAATTGATGTTACTAGATTTATTATTAAACAAACTATCATAATATGCAACTCAATTTATTTAAATTATCTTATTTTTTATAGATATTGTTGATCAAAATAACATCTCGGAGACTGTGCTAGGATCAAAAAATGCTTATATTTTAGGAGGGAGGGAGTAGGTAATTGATTGGGCAATGAATACTTAGAATATTCATATTTATATAAATAAATTTTAAAGACGTTACATTCTTGTATTTGTGGACAGATCGAGTGAGTAGTGTAGAACGCGTCCTATCTTATATATGTTGCACATCTGGTATGCTGCACACGCATGTGCAAGCCAGCAACTGTCGGTTTGTAGCTTCACCGAGCCTTCATATATATCCTTCAATCCTGACAATGCTTAACTAGCTTCGATCGAGTTATAAATTATGCATTATATTTAATTAATCCTTCGATTCTCATCTCAAATATGGGGTACTGGTATACGATCGATCGATGCTGAATGGAGTACATTTTTCACTTTAGGCTGTGTTTAGTTCAGCTCAAAGTTTAGATTTTAGTTAAAATTAAAAATAATGTTACTGTAAAATTATACGTGTATGACATGTTGATGTAATAGAAAAGTACTAGTTTAGATCTAAACACAGCCTTAATTTGAGGTTGCCTGCCAGTGCCAGCTGCGTAGCCAGCTACTGTCTGCTTCCATTGACTTCGGGCAGAAAAAGCAGTGTGACTAGGCTACCAGTGGATCAAGAGGAGATGCATCGTATTATCAAACTTTTTTCTTCAATTTTTCTGTCACATCAAACCTTCGTATACACACAAACTTTCAATTTTTTCGTCACATTGTTCTAATTTCTTTAAACTTCCAATTTTAGCGTAGAACTAAACACAACCTATATCTCGTTTGATCATCTCTCTTTTTTAGCCAAGTTTAGTTCCCAACCTTTTCTTCAAACTTCAAACTTTTCCATCACATCAAAACTTTCGTACACACATAAACTTACAACTTTTTTCTTCAAACTTTTAATTTTAGTCTATCTTCTAATTTAGGCTGTGTTTAGTTTAGTATAAAGTTTGGATTTTGGTTGAAATTGGAGATGATGTGACTGAAAAGTTGTGTGTGTATGACAGGTTGATGTGATGGAAAAGAACTGAAATTTGGATCTAAACTTTGGATCTAAACACAGCCTTAGTTTCTTCGTCCATCGTATAGGTTGTGTTTAGTTCATGCCAAAATTGGAAGTTTGATTGAAATTGGAACGATGTGACGGAAAAGTTAGAAGTTTATGTGTGTAGAAAAGTTTTGATGTGATGAAAAAATTGAAAGTTTGAAGAAAAAGTTGGGAACTAAACCAAGCTATATATCTCGTTTAAAATGTCAACCATTTTTTCGCAGTTTGCACATCGTTGTACAGTACTACTTTAGTGCTCAGGCCGAGTTTAGTTCCCAATTTTTTCTTCAAACGTCCAACTTTTTCATCACATGCATTAAAACTTTCCTACACATATAAACTTCTATCTTTTTTCTTCAAACTTTCAATTTTAACATGGAACTAAACACAGCCTCACCTAATCCTGAAATAGAGAAATGTGATACTAGATTATATATACCACCTGTAATTCATAGTATTGGATGTGTCAATTCGATAGAACGGATCAATTATATTTCAGCTGAAGTGTCAACCGCTTTATGCCAAATGCTCAATATATTAGCAGTATTAAGGCCTATGTATGCCGGAGTTTGACTTGTTTGATAATACTCAATTCGATCTTTGCCAACTACTGGCTACTTAATTAATCAATGTTCTCCCAGATCAATCAGATCAGACGCATACAACAGGGGTTGATGTCATGTGATGCGTCACACCATGCATGTACATGACCACACTCAAATACACAATACTCCAAGCTTAAATTCTGATCAAAATGATCAAACGTAGTAAATTATTAATCCAAGTTACATCCCTAGATCGGTACTAGGGTTGCTAACTTGTAAATTTAAAACCTATGTATATGTTTCTAGCTGACTCACTCAAATATTGTAGTATAGCTACAACAGTTTTGGTAGTAAATACTCTCTCCGTCTCAAAATATAAACATTTTTAGCATAGTAAAAAGTCTAACATTTTTAACTTTAACTATTATAAAAAAAAGAGCAATCATATAAAATTGATGTTACTAGATTTATCATTAAAATAATATGTAACTTTTTTTATTTAAAATATTTTACTTTTATAGATATTGTTGGTAAAACTAGTATCTTGCCAACTCAACTGCTAAGTGTGGCACAATGTTTGTAGATGTGGGCCGAGAACCGTCCACCAAAAAAGTTTAAAACACAATGGATTATGTCACTTTCTTAATGGTTACATCTTCAGGAGAAAAAAAATACTTCGGCATATAAAAGTATTAACCATTGGCCAAAAATTCCTAGAGCATTAGCAGCTAAGCCTAACAATGGATTATGTCACGTTCTGTTTTTTTTTAAAATTTTCTTAACGTTGAGAATTTCAAATTAAGTTGAGTAGATTTTACAAAACTGCTGATATATAACAGAACTATAGACTTAACAATAATTTTATCACAAAACTATAGGTTAAGTTTAAGGCTAAATATTGCAGAACTACATATTAATAATAAAATTATCATAAAACTATGGATATCCCTAAGGCTAATATTATGTTTGAATTATAAAATATCTAAATTTTGTGATTAAAATTGACATTAAACTTATAGTTTTGTGATGACTTGTAAATCTGTAGATTTGTGATATTCAATCT
This sequence comes from Oryza meridionalis, assembly GCA_000338895.3. Lineage (NCBI taxonomy): Eukaryota > Viridiplantae > Streptophyta > Magnoliopsida > Poales > Poaceae > Oryza > Oryza meridionalis. The sequence goes on along the minus strand of CM002525.2, from coordinate 7,360,624 downwards.
TAAATTTATAGTTGTTTGAGAGATTTTATGTTTAATCTGTAGTTTCCTGATAATTTGATCAAATTATAAGTGATTTGTGAAATTTACACTATTAATTAGTATAAGTTTATTTGCCTAAATTAGCTCTGCAAAAAATTATCTCCCCTCGCCATCCTTCCTCTCCTTCCCAAGTCTTCCGACCCAGGCGCATAAGTGGCTGCGGCGGCCGGAAAGTCACCGGCGATTCTACGGCGGCGGCGGCGGCGGACCCCTTTCTCCACCCCTGCCTTCCTCCTCCCGTCTCCTCCATCAGCTGACTTATTAGCTGCAATCACGCGAACAAACAACTGCTAGGAGATTTTCAGATCGAGATTGCTGGCCATGGCGTCGGGCCTCGTCGTCGCCGCCACCGACCCCCTCCGCGCCTTCCTCGCCTCCGCCGCCGCCTCCCATGACCTCCCCGCCGACCTCCGCGACCTCGCCTCCTCCCTCGCCGCCCACTCCGCCGTCCCCTACCGCTCCCTCCGCGACATCTGGTGCGCCGCCTCCCCCGGCGCCCGCCCGCCCCTCCGCCGCCTCCTCCACGGCGCCGACTTCCTGCTCTCCAGCCCCAAGCCACGCGACAAGGTCGGTTACTCATCAAGCAACAGGAAATTCTTAGTGTTTCGTTTTGTTTTATATCTGTGGTTTGATCTGGCTGTGCAGAGCGATGAGCTGAAGGCGAGGCTGGACAAGCTCAGGGAGATGCAGGAGAGGAAGGAGTACGCCGAACTCGTCAGGGACGTCGCGCCGCCGGCGAAGGAGGACAGCCCCGAGCTCTTCTCCTCCTACAAGGACCAGATTGGATTTGGTACCAATTATCTTTGTGCCGCGATCATCAGATTCCTGTGAAATTGCGATTAACAACTTCCTTTACTAGCTTAGCTTCTGACCAGGTTTACAGTAAAATGCATACTTTAAACCTCGCTCACATATTTGCGCGTGATTGTCTGTTCAGTCGCGCAAATATGTTTGACTAGTTAGTTCTAACAAAATTAGTTACTTTTAACTATAAAAGGAATAATACTATTTCGCTGCATACAACTCTATTACTCCCTCCGGACCGAAATATATGATGTTTCAGACAGTGGAATTGACTTGTGCTTAGTAGAATTTGCTAATATTGACTGGAGGGAGTAGTATTTTCATGAACAATGAAGTTCAAACTTTCCTTGCGGTAAGACAAGTGAATGAATCTGCGTGTTAATTTTAGTACACTTAATCCTCTTTAAATCTTACTAGTTAGTGTGCCTTTCGCTCTAAACTTGGACTGCTAATATTTACTTGTATGGCTTTCACTGGCCAATGATTGTTTTGCCTCTATTTCAGATTTTCAGGTCTTCATGTTGTTCTTATAATGTTATTGCACTACGAGTCTACGATAATCAGAATTCCTATCTAGCTTGCTTCTAACTAGGTTTAGAGTAAATTGCATACTTCAAAGCTTGCACACACATGCATACAATTGTGTTGGAGTAATTACTTCCAAGTTCTCGCACTAGTTGGTCACTTCAATCACCTAGAGGCATCTATTCAGTACACATTCTTGAAAAGTGTTACACTTGATGGATCCAATAAAATTAGTTTCTTTCCACTGTAAGGATAATATTTCACTTTGTATAACTCTATTAGTATAGCATTTTCATGTACAACAGGGTTAGACCCTTCCTTTGCTGTAGATTAGGTGAACCAGCATGCCAATTATAGCACACTCAATCCTCTTTAAATCTTAGTACTTAATGTACCTTCAGCGTGGAGCTAGGGCTGCTAATATTAGCTCGTATGGTATTCCACTGTACAATTGATTGCTGTGCTTCTATTTTCAGGTCTTCATGTTGTTCTTATAATGTTCACTGGTTATTTGGTTGGATTTGTTGCTTTCAGAGCTCTGTTCAACAACAGTCCTGTAATGGTAAGTCCGCAAGAAACACACTACATGGTGCATCCACTATTTCTCTTGTACTCTCGCACCATCTTTGGCATCATATTGTGTTGGCTTGGCAAGTTGGCATAATATTTCTTTCCTGCAAAACTCTATGACTAAGCAGGCTAGTAAAGTTGCATTATCTATCTTAGTGGTGTTTCTGGTAAACATTAGTGGGTAAAGGCACAGGGAAGACTTCCTGGTTTTGAATGTTGACAAGTTTGTTGTGTGTTTGTCCAAACCATTTAAAACAGGACTTTCTCCAAACCTTGTGAGTTGTGTTATAATAACAACCTTATTTATGACTTTCCAGAATGCTGCTGGAGGCATCTTAGGATTAGTCGGTGGCATGCTGATGGAAACGGTTCTTTTCATCATCAGATCATCTAGTAAAGAATTGGCCACTTCTGTTCCAAGACCAAAGAAAGTTCAGTAGACATCTGTTTTGGTTTCAATAGTCAGTTTTAATGAGGATACGACTGAAGTTTTTACCTTCTGATCTGAAGTGAACAATACGAATGATGAGAAATATGTTGTAAATGTAGCCGATAAGTGATCCGAGGGGTCACATCAGGAGGAGTTATTTGTGGAGTCAGGGATAGGATGAAAATGTAATTATCTTTAATTTTGCCGATGTTCTATGCCAGTGCACAATCCGTCTGATCAGGATAATATATCACACGGCGTTATCAGTCGATATATTAATTAATTTGCCAGCTGGGTTGTCAACTGATTTGTGCCAAATGCTCGATATATTAGCAGTACAATTAAGGTTTATGTATGTTTGAATGACTTGCCCTATAATGTTCAAATCAATCTTTGCCAACTACTCACTCCGTCTCAAAACAATTTTATATTTAGCCTATCTCATATATCCTAAAATAAGTTTCACTTCTATTATCGTACTCTACCATGGGTTTACAAATCAATTAGTTCTATTTCTTTGATACTCCTTACGAAGCTCTCACCAATTAATACCACCCACGAATACTACTATTTTTTTTTAATTAATGAGAGTCACTTTGGTCACTTTTCTTCAACCTTTCTTTACACACGAGGATGAAAAGTGAAGTTATTTTGAGACGGAAGGAATATTAGCCACTTAATTGTACTACAACAGGGTCGATGTCATGTGATGTGTCGCATCATGCATGTACATATACACACACAATAGCTGCCTTGAATTGTTTTCTAGTCAGATTGAATTCTGGTCAAAATGATCAAACTTATAAATTAACCCAAGTAGGATCCATGTATCCATAGGATTTTGCTAACCTGTAAATTTAAAACCAGTGCCACAAAAAAAAAAAAGTCAAGCCTATGTTCCTCGCTGACTCACTCAAATATAGTATTTGTTACTATAGCTAGAGCCAAATGAATGCACAAGCTAGCGGCTAATATTATAATTGTTTTGCTAACTCAAGTTGTGGCAAAATGTACATAGATGTGGGCCGGAAAACCTCCACAAAAAAGATCAAAACACGATCAAATTAGATGTGATTATGCAATTCTTGTGCTCCAAAACGTTTCCTTTGGTTCGAGGACAGAGATATCGTCTGTCAATCACAAATTCTCGCCAAGTTAAGTACATCATATGCATTAGTTGTCGCCGTGTGTCCAAGGGTTTCAGAGTACATGAAGTGTCGGCCAAACCAAGGCACAACATGTGGCTGCAGAGTGATTAGTACTGCTACTTAAATTGTCAAGAGTAGGATCAACTTGATCTAGTTGAGACAAAATTCATGCATCCATCCATAAATTGATACCTAAAAGGTTGAATAATCTTCAGGGCAGGCATGAATTAATATGAATAAGCTAGAAGAATCGATCAAATCTCATCCATATGCTATATGTATAGTATTATAGTACTGTAACATGGTAGCTAGGAGTGGTTTAGAGGAGACTCGTTGATTGGTGTTTAAGTGTACTCTATCATCTTCTTGGATGATTGTTAGTGGTCAATTAGTAGGATATATTACACTTGTTAAAGAAACAAGGTTCGATTGAAAGAAAAAAGGTTTGGTTGGGAAGAGAGCATGGTAGCTAAGGTACGTTAGATTTCAGAATATACAAATTAAGCAACCAGTTAATCGATACTACTCGCTCTAGTATTTGTCCATGCCATGTAGGGGCATAGAAAATTGCTGTGTATATATATTAATATATAGCCTTCATTAGAGGGAAACATATCCTGATATACTTATTAATTTATCATTTATTTTATTGTAACTTAATCTATCATTAAAGATTCTTTAAGCATTACTTATATAAGAATATGTTTTAACAAAATTTTTGAATAAGATAAATGTTCAAACATGCATCCAAAAGTTAACAAATATCATATATTAAATATCGGAGGAAACAATATATATGCAATGGTATCAAAGTTTCTCTGATTCTATTGAAAACTACTGTAGTTTTCTGTGCTCTTGTATGAAAGGCCTGAACAAATACTTTCAAAAAGAAGAGGCGGTATAGTGGTATATGGGAAGAAACAAAAACCACACAATTAATTAATTTACACCATCTGCTGCAAGCAATTCTAGCTTGCTCCGAACTGCAAGTTAGCCTTTGCCGAGCTGTACTACATTTAATATGTTCATAGATATTTGATGTTTAATGAAATCATGTTTTTTTAGGTGTGACCTATCCATCTACTACCTCCATATTTAAATATATGATCATACCATTGATTTTATATGGTCTCTAAAATTACTCTGTTTTTAATTATAATATAAAGATAATATCTAACAAAAAATTATAATATTGTACAATTACTTATAAAAAATCTACCTAAATGATATATATGTTTTCAGATTATAAATATTGTGTGAGCTATCAATAGTTAAAGTTTTAAAAATTTTACTGAATAAAGTTAATAATTTTATATATTTTAATATGAGCGAGTATACGATAGCAGTGAATTTAACGTGAAGCATATATGTTAATGTTACAATAGTGTAATATTATCAATGCGGAACTGCATAAAAATAAAATTTGGCACCGCAGACCACACTCAGACAACACAGTTAATCTTGGATCATAAATGCCAGAATTCATCCTGACAGTGCGATGTACCAAGTCATTTTCGCAAACTTCAATGTCAATCCCCTCGCTAATATATAGTGTGAGACAGTGAAACTCTCCCTTCTCTAGAAAACAAATTCAAGAGTAACTAACTATGTAGTGTAGACCTCCATAAGAAAATCATTACTTTTTCTTGATTAGTTCATATCTCCTCACCACAAATTAACTGTAACAGTTCTCCTGAAAAGAAAAAAAACAAAATAAATACTGAATGTTTTTATCTCCCTTTTGGTTTATTTATACCCTCACCATCCAATCAACTACTATTATTGTTTTCTTTCTTTGTTTATAGAGAGAATCAACTGGAGTAGTAGTTTTGGTTTAACTAGTAATATGATTTTTCTATGCAACATGTAAGACATATATAATTAGAGATTAGATGGGTAGATGGATTAAGGATAAAGCATAGACAAACCCATATAATAAAAAATTAGTTGGGTTATTGGATTAAGAAGAAAGTATTATATCTGTTTTATTAATATATAACGTTATTGATTTTTTTACCAACGTTTGATCATCCGTCTTATTTAAAAATTTTGTTCAAATAAAAAATATTTATATCATATATTCAAAGAACATTTGAAGATAAATAAAATCATAATAAAATAAATAATAAGAATATAAATTTTTAAATAAGATAAATGATCAAAGTATACGTGGTTAGGCAGATGAAGAAGCGTTCGATCTTAGCGTACGTTGAGAAGGGGACGACTGAGATACAACTAGTGGTGGTGGCTGCATGGTCATGGTCAAGCCAAGTTGAATCCACTGCCCTCCTTGACCTGTTCCGTCCCAGTTTGAGCCATTCCATTCCTTTCCGTTCCAAGTTTGAGCCAAGTTGAATCCACTGCCCTCCTTGACCTGCAGCTGCATGCCCCTGCTCCTACGATTCTCCCAATCTCTCACATCACATGGAGACCCAGTAACCAAATCCCGACAGGTTAAGTCTCCGGGAAATTGTTTTAACAGCTTGAGTGGATGTTACATGTCACCTAAATGGTTATGAAAAAAATTTAAAAAATATGAACAAGATAGATTAATATGTAATATATCAATCCATAAATATGCCAGTTAAAGATTAACTTATATGAATTGTAACAAAAATAACAAACAAAACTCAAATTACTATATACATATTTACAATTAAATTTGTTATTTTGTTACAATTTGTAGAAGTTAAATTTGAACTTGCATGTTTGTAGAGTGATATATTACATATTGATTTATTTTGTCATTTTTTTGAAAAATTTTCGTAATCATCAGTTACATATAATAAATGGATGGACGTCCACCTCGAGTTGAATCCTTCTTCCAAGTCTCCTATTATTTTCCCTCGTCAACATTGCAAGCCCACACTCTCTCTCTTCTTATAAAAAACCAAGAAAACCTAGCGATCCATGAGAAGCAACCAACCAAGCTAGTGCTGCACTTGCTGCCATGGAGGGTGCACTCGCGCGCTCGCTGGCCACCGCCGCCGCCGCCGTCAAGCTCCCGCCACCGCCGGCGGCGAGCTCGCTGAGGCGGAGGAGTAGTAGTAGGGTGGCGGCGAGCAGCCTCCGGGCAAGCGTCAGTGCCAGTACAGCTACGAGTAGTACGAGCATGGCTCAGCTGGTGGCCGCCGGCGGCGGCATCGACGAGCTCAGGCTCGTCGACGAACGCGCCGCCGTGGCGGCGCTGCAGCTTCCCGTCGGTGGCTGCGAGGTGGAGAAGCTTCGGGCCGTCGCGGAGGCGGCGGCGGACAGGGCGGAGATGCACGACATCGTCGGGAGGCAGCGGGACAACTGGAACCACCTGCTGCTCCACTCCAACAACTCCCTCCTCCTCGCGGCGTCCGTCATGGCCGCGCTCGCGCCCGCCGCGCCGACCGTCGTGGCGCTCAAGGCATCCGCGGGGGTCCTCCTGGCCTCCGCCGCCGTCACCATGGCCGCCGTCAACAAGATCCAGCCGTCGCAGCTCGCCGAGGAGCAGCGCAACGCCACAAGGCTGTGGAGGCAGCTGGAGCGCGACGTCCGCGCCACGCTCGCGCTCGCCGCCGCGCCGGCGACCACCACCAAGGCCGACGTCCACGACGCCATGGACCGGGTGCTCGCGCTCGACGCCGCCTACCCGCTGCCTCTCCTCCCCATCATGCTCGACAAGTTCCCCAAGGCCGTCGAGCCCGCCCGGTGGTGGCCGCCGACCAAGAAGCACAACCAGCAGCAGCGCGCTCCGATCATCAACATAGCGGCAACCAATGGCGCCGCGGGCCGGCGAGCCACCGCCATGGCCGGGAACGGCTGGACCCAAGATCTGGAGGAGGAGATGCGCGGCATCCTCCGTGTCATCAAGGCCAAGGACGAGAACGAGTACGTGTCCGTCGGCAAGCTGGTCCTCGCCGTCAACAAGCGCCTCGCCGTGGCGGGGCCAGCGCTCGCCGGCGCCGCCGCGCTCGCCGCGGCGTTCATCGGCTCCGCCGGCGAGGCCGGCGCGTGGGCGTCCGGCGCGGCCGTCCTCGGCGGCGCGCTGGCGGCGGCGGTGAACACCGTCGAGCACGGCGGGCAGGTGGGCATGGTGTTCGAGCTGTGCCGCAACGTGGCCGGCATCTACCGGAAGATCCAGGAGGACATCGAGGCGAACCTCGAGGAGGCCGACGTCGAGCGGAGGGAGAACGGCGAGGTGTTCGAGACGAAGGTGGCGCTGCAGCTCGGCCGGAGCTCATCGGAGCTCAGGCAGTTCAGGGCGATGGCCTCGCTGGCGGTCAAGGACGAGGACATCAAGGAATTTGCCGGCAAATTGGTCTAGATATATCCATTAATTAATCCAGTGTAATCTAGTTAATTAATTAGCTGTATAGTATGGTACACACTGTACACTATAGCCTAGTGTCCATCTGAGGAGCCTAACTGGAGGGAAACTATTTTTATCTCTCGAGTAGATGTAATTTTATTTATTTAAAAACCATCTGAACAATTATAAAAAAATGTCGAAAAAATTGACAACACTCATCCAATATATATGTTAGATATAAAAAATACATTGAGATATAAATAGATTAATTTAATGTATGAAGAACAATTTAGTATATGTACTATGGGATATTGGTTTCCTTGGTTTTTTTACCACCTACATAGACTTATTTTTCCTTATGTGTCATTATTTCTTTCTTTGTATATTACATAAAAGATGCACATCCACCACTCATATCTATAATTATGTTTGGAAAAATCCATCTCCCAAGTATGTTCTCTTACTACACACTTAAAAAAAGATATAAGCGAAGGGTAAATCCCTCATGTTTTCTTACTGGAGGCTTAGTACTCCTTTGGAACGTACGAAATAAGAAACCATAGGAAAAGAAAAATAAACAGGAATCAAATATTATGCCATATAAAATTTTGCAGGATTTGAAAACTGGGGAACTTGTCGAATTGGTTGTATGGATACTTGACACGAAAGTCAAAAAATTTGGAGGAAAATATCATTAAAGTAGAGTTAAGAGAATAGAAATAGAGTAGGTGTCTTGGACTTTCTAAAGGAATTCAAATCATGAGGTTTGAGCTCATGCTTCAAATCCTAAGAATTGGAGGAAAAGAAAAAATTCCATGGAACCCTTTCAACTAAATTCTACACACCAAAGCACATAGAAAATTATCCTACAAGACCCTATTCTCAAGTGTGTTTTGGAACGGATGATTAGCTGCTTGCAAAATGAGAGACATGATTAGCATATATATTAATTATTTAAAACTTAAAAAATAGGTCTGTTTGATTTTTTTAACGCGATTTCAATATAGAAAACTTTTCGTATGAAACGTGTCGTTTAGCAATTTGAATAACGTGGTAATGAAAATCAAGGAAGTACCCAGGCAAAAATGTAGTTTGGAACACGCCGTAAGAATTGAATTGAATCTTTTGAAAATCTTAAAAGTCCCTGTTTTAGAGAAGCCCTTCATATGTCATACACCAGCATTAAATCTCTGACCTCGCTAGATTCACAAACCCATATGACATGGCAATTATTTAAAAAACAACAAACTAATAAGGTAATGCAAAAGTTAAATAAAAATGGAGTTAATTAGGAACAGTAGTAGAATGCATCATCATTATAAAAAAAATAGTAGAATGCATCATGCATATAAATATATATGGGGTAGAAGGCGGCGGCGTGCCCTAGTCAGGGTTTAATCTTTCGGTTTAGTCATTTGTAACGGGGTGGCTGAAATACTGAAATTTTCAAAATTTTTGTCCGAAATTTTATGAATTTTTTAATAAGATTTGAGCAAATTTAAACAAAATATTACCAAATTTATGAAAAAAAATAAAAATTTCAGCCAAAATAATATCGTATCGGGGTCCGGTAGAACCGAACTTTGGGAAATTTCAATCTGGAATTTTGAACCCTGGTCCTAGTCGTCGTTGTCGTCAAAGGCCCAAGACATCTCCCTGCGGATCTCCTCCTCGCCGGTGGCGAAGTCGTCGACGACATGGAAGAGCTCGCGGAGCCTCTCCAGCGGCCAGCTGAACTGGCGCGCCACGGCGCTGCACGTCAGGTCGAGGAGGCCCTCGACGGTGAGCATGACGTCGAAGAACGCGCCTGGGTCGATGGGGATGCCGGCGAGGAGCTCGCGATCGAACGCCTTGCGGCCGTATCCGTCGTCGGCGGCGGGAGGGAAGGAGGACCGGGTCGGCGCCACCGCCGTGGTGGTGGCCGCAGTACTCCACGACGCAGGCGTCTGTACTCGCCACTCGCCTACTACTACTACTTACTACTACTATGACGCCTCAGCAGCGACGACGACCTGTGGAGCTTCGCACGGTTGGTGGCGCCGCCGCCGCCATCAGCCCCCGTCTTCCTATCCCACACGGCGACTATAAAGTCCAGACCCCGGGCCCCGGCCGCCACCACCTTTGATCTTCGCGATGGCGTCGTGGATGGCGAGGCTGACCTCCGTCGAGTGGAGCAGCGGCAGCGGCGTCGTCCACGCACGGGAAAATGCGAAGTGGCGTCGCGGAGAGACGTCGTCAACGGGGAGTGGATGGAAAAAGCGACGGAGTGGCATGAATTCAATTTTTCAAAATTGCAGTGGCACCCAACCGATATCGTGAACAGTAGTGGCATTTTTCTAATTTAGCATATTTGTAGTGGCATGGATCCAATTAACCCATTGAAATATGGGTCAGATTTGATTCTATTTCAGGATTCAGATTTGGATTCGTGGGAGAACACAGAATAATGGCAGGATATGTAAGATCAAAAGTCAAAACCAGGAAAAATGTGACCTGTTAGGCTATTAGGCTGGGGGACTGCTAATGCGTGATCACCCGCACCCCCCCTCCACCTATACGTCCCTCTTCTCCCCTATCCTTCTCCCCTTCTTCTCTTCCTTACTATAGTACACCACAAATTTTTTTTTTAAAAAAAAAGTTAGAAAAATTTATGTAAAGAAATATTATATATATAAAATTTGAATTCAAATTCAAATTTAAATCGGGTATGTAAACTTTTGACTTATAAACTTTGGATCTATAAACTTTAGAAGTATAGAAGTACTATATATAGAAAATATTTGAATTCAAATTCAAATTTAAATCAGATATAATTCAAATTCAAATTTGAAACGGGTATATAAACTTTTGACTTATAAACTTTAGATCTATAAACTTTAGATGTATAGAAATACTATATATAAAAAATATTTGAATTCAAATTCAAATTTGAATCGGATATATAAACTTTTGACTTATAAACTTTTGGTCTCTAAACTTTAGATGTGTAAACTTGAGGTGTATAAACTTTAGTTGCATAAATTTACTAAAATAGAAAAGTAATGCGGTGCCAAAAAAAACCAGGTGGAGGGAGGGAGCGGGGCGATTGGGCGAACTGATCGCTACCAGATCACCCTGGCGATCGATCACGCATCAGCTTTTCCGATTAGGCTGTGGCCATCAAGAAATTAGTTAAAAAAACTGTTTGGATCATTCGGCCCGAAACAAACTTTTTGAGGCCCAACAAGAACATACGACTGATATTTTTGCCATATCACGGAAAAGCAGGGTTGTCAATTTCGGTTCGAAATTTTGAAAATTTCTATTATTTTGGTAATTTTCACCCCCTCACCAGCAAGCAAATATGTCAGCTTTTTTAATTTGGTTAAAGTTTATTAAAATTCAATTATTTTTTTGTTAAATTTTCAAATACTTTCTGGTAAAGAAGTATGAAAATTCCGATTTTTTTTTGAAAATTTCGATGCACCAAAATTTCTGTCCAAAACGAAATTGACAACCCTGCGGAAAAGTTGTTTGGTTAATTTGCTGCCTAAATCAAACACACTAAACTTGGGTAGCACTAACATTTGGTAGCGTTGACCGTAGAGGTGGATAAAAAAGTGTGTCTGATTTAACACTTGTGCCAAACTTCTGTGAGATTTTTGTAAGGGTTTTTCTAGAATTGTCAAATTTTGGTAGTGGAGGCTAATTAAGAGTTTTGTAACACTGACGTTGGAGGCTTATTAAGATTTCTATTAGTATATTTTTGTAACAGGAAGTTTCTAGAATTGACAAATATTGGTAGTGGAGGCTATTCAAGGCAACATTTCAATTTTCGTAAGATTTATTAAAGAGAACTTCTAGAATTGCCAAATTTGGTAGTGGAGGGTATTTAAAGCAACCTTTGGGTTGTCGCATTATCAAAATTTGGCTTTAGGGCTAATTTCGGTAACAAAACAAATACTGAAGCACACCCAAAATCTCACTACCATCAACACAGATGATAGAAGTTTGACGATAACTTATGCTATTTTAATTTCTTTTTTCTTTTACATGGAAAACACACATACAAGTAGTACACAACACACGCCCACATATTCAACCCCTAAAAGCTGGATTTTTGTTATCTTCTAAAACTGGATTTGAATACTCCTATCTGGAGTCAATACATCATGATTTCATCACCTGTTGACCAGTTTTCACATATATAGTATGGTTTATGAAACCGCTCAGGAACACAAAATTTCATAGTCAAGTTCAAAAAAATCAAACTAGATTTTAAATTGTTATAAAAATTGATCAGATTTTAACGGTTAGTATTTAAATGGTTTTTGCACAAAAAAAAACACAACCTGGTCTGGTTTTCTGTGAGCGCTTGGGTTTTGCGAACCTAGCTTTTTTGTAAATCGGTTTTGGATGCACGCAATAAAATCCTTGGAAACTAATAATACATGACATATATGATCACAAACATTATACACAAAAAAGATTGTAGATTTATATAGATTTAATTTATTCCAATACTTGGTTTGCCATGTACAATATAGATTCTCTCTTCCAAGTTTGCATGCATGCATGCATAGAAATTTTGTTCTCTCTAGAATTGAGAATCCATGGAGTATGGATATATGATCGGAGATCAATATAATCAATCGTTGTAGGCGTCGAAGGCCCAAGAATTGTCCTTGCGGACGTCCTGTTCTTCCTCGTCGGTGTAGTCGTTGACGATGCCGAACACCTGGCGGATCCCCTCCACCGTCCTGCCGCGCATGCACGCCGCCACCTCGCGGCTCGCCAGGTCGGCCAGCCGCTCCACCCGCAGGAACGTGGCGGCGCGGAGGAGGTCCACCACCGTGCGCACGTCGGCGCCGTCCATCAGCTCGTCGTCGAACCGCGCCAGCGGGTCGTCGAACCCGTACCCCTCCGGCGCCGCGAACTCGGCCTCGCCGCCGCCGGAGACGGCGCCGTAGTGGCGGTCGCAGTAGTCGGCGACGCGGGCGAGCACGGGGCGGGCGACGCCGGGGACGTTGATGAGGACGTCGTCGGGGACGGCGGCGTGGCGGGGCGTCCGCCGGATCGCCTCGTCGAGCCTGGCCCTCGCCGTCGCCGACGCCGCCGCCATCGTCCCCGCCGAGACGCGGACGCGGATGCCGTCGAAGCCGCGCAGCGTCACCGTTCTGATGTATCCACCGCCGCCGTTGTTGTTATTAGCAGTCGTCGCCGTTGCCGTCGTCGTCGTCGCCGCTTTGCCGGCCATGGCGATGATACGATCTGTTCGACGAGGTGATCGATCGATCGATCTGATTGATTCTTTGTCTATGTATGTATCTATGTCGATCGGTCGATCTCTGCGTTGGTATATATGGCGGAGAGATGGGGATAGCTAGGGTTCTTGGCGGAGTTGGATTCGTACTGCGTGAATCTAAGTCTATATCCGGTTTTGGCGCTACAGAATCTAAGTAGGATTGTGATTAGGCCTCCGGATTAATTAGAGTTGATTGATGCCTACCAGGAAAGGCAAAGAATTCTTTTTCATTTTTAATTTTAATTTTTTAATATTTACAGAAATATTATACCATTCAAAATATTTACACAAATGACCCCTGCCGCCAAGTGGAGGGCGACAAGGCGTGCACATTTTGCACTTAGGTCTCTTGCCGCCCTCTAAATATTTACAGAAGTGGAGGGTAAATGCAATTTTCGTCTTGCCAAAAATGCATTTTTTTAAGTTGTTTTTTCAACTTGTCCATCCCTTACGTCACCCTGCCGCCCTCCCCGAGGACGACAAGGTCTACTTCTGTAAATATTTTCACCGTACAATATTTCTGTAAATATTAAAAATTAAAAAATTAAAAATGAAAAAAATTCGTTAGGCAAACGCATGGATGGGTTGGACCGTGAGAGCGATCCAGTAGCCCAATGTTTTAGCTTCAGATGGAATAAGTGCGCTATGACTCCCTCAAAGATAGATCCAATCAATACCAGATATATTGACCGTATACAATTATTAATTAGAACTGGTATAATTTAACTTTCTTGACAATATTGACTATGGTTTTCGCTTACTTGGCTCGTTTACATAGTCAGCATGTGAGGCCCGTATGTCAATGACCAGGGGGCGGAGCTACCATGATTCCTGAGTATTCCTGGGAATACCCAACTTTTTTTATCAAAAAATATGTATACTTCTGGTATATACATATGTACGCATATTAGTGCACCTAAATCCTCAATTCTTCGATCCAAACACAGCCCAACCGGCCTCTTGTGATATCTCCTACCAACCCGACCCACTCCGTCATGACCCATCAGACATCAGCTGACCCACTTAGCCACCACTCTTCCAGACGGCCCCCTCTCGCTCTCCCTCCGTGACCCATCCCTCCCTGGCTTGGCTCCCTCGCGTCACTCCCCATTTCCAAACCCTAGACGACGGCGCGGCGAGGCGGCAACCGGCAGCGGGAGCTGGACCGTGCTATCGTGGAGGGGGAGGCCATTGCCGCGGCGGGCGGCGGCCGATGCCTGCCACTCCGCCAAGCTTAGGCGGTCAGGCCGGTTGGGTGGCCGGCGGCCGCAAGGGGCAGGGGCAGCCAGCGGCTCAGCGCTTAGATGGAATACCCAACTTAAAAATTCTGGCTCCGCCACTGTCAATGACCACTCTCTTCAAATCTCCTTCTCCTTTCCCGGTTTCCCAAATTGCTCATCGACTCACCGTCTGGCCACCGTCGGTGAGGAGGAAGTGCAAATGACCGAGCCGACTTGAGCAGCTCAGGATGGGAGCGCCGACGGCCATGACAACGCTTGACTCCGTGCACCAGCAGGAAGAGAAGCATTAGCATTGAGTCATTTGGATTCTGTCTTGTAAAAGAAATTGATAACTGTAATATCTGAGAAACTGGTTTCCAAATCGAGCCCACCTACGCTACTGCAGTTTTTGGCAATCTTGTACTTTTTCTCCTCCTGTCACTGAATTGTGGGTCCTAGCCCCACGTGTCAATGAGACAGACAAGAAGTGCAAAAAAGTATTGCAATGTTGTACTGAAAAACAAGGAAATTCTTCAGCATGTTGAAATTTTGGTTGATGATTGTGCTATTGGCTGTAAATGTTTTCTTTTTGAAGATGGAAAGTACAACGCGCCATCAAGAAGAGAAGCGTTAGTATTTGGAGACATTTTGGATTTCCTATCTTGTAAATAATTGATACATAGTCTCAAAGAGGACGTTACAAATTGTTTCGATATAAATGAACCGCCTATCGTTTCTTAGAGCTAGGACCGAGCACAGTCCTACTCCTAGCAATTAACATAACTACGAATTTTACCAACTCTTCTTTTATCATAAAAAGAACTGAGGCGGCAAAGACGCTCTGTACAATCTTCGTACCCATTCCTTTGTAAAACCCGTGCAATCCTTCATACCGGATCATCTTTATGATCGCGTCAATCGTACCTGGCGAACACAGGCAGTCAGCATAATATTACTTGCACAATAGCAAATATTCCCTCGGTCCCAAAATATTTAGTTTTGTAGCTAAAAGTTGTTACATTTTAGCACGGAGGGGGTATAGCTAAATGTCTGACACACAAGACATAGGAGCAGCATGGAAAAACAATGGTCCCAAAAAATATGGAAATGAAACAGTGTTTTCTGCTAGTAAGTTAAAATGGTAGGAAATGATTTACCTGTGTATCTTGACATCACATTCCTGCCAATTTCTTGTTTTGCTTGCAACCTAGACTGCATTAGTTCAATACAACAATCAGGACAGCACGAACAAACATGACACTATCTTGATAATGTAAACCATTCATACACTCAACCCAGATAGACTGGCATTTCCTGCAACTACTTGCACCCGTGGCAGGTCTAGATATTGTCGTTGTTGAGTAAAGTCTCACAAGATTAAATTATATTCTGAAGGAGAGCAAAAATGTAGTGCGTGCAGCATATTCATGGGTTGTTGCATGCAACAATGTAGGACAGCTATTAGTACTGCAGTTGTTTGCTGAAAGCATTTGTTTTAATAACAGAGAAACAGAGTAGAGAAATGGAAAATAAATCTCTAGCATTGATGTGGACTTCCGGGTTTCTATTCAGGCATATTTTGGAAATCCTGAGTGGCCCATCACTGGCTGATCTGACAGGCCAGTAATTCCTCATTTCTTAAAAAAAAAAAGAGCTTAAACAGATGCACAAGTGAGAAATGCATCAATTTTAACACTTTGCACAGGATAAGATGATTTACATGTATATAATATTAAGTTTACCTTAACCACTAGCAATGGGTATGTCACAACAGTAGCTCCGAGCTTTGCTATTGCACCTAATAAGAATACCTGCTCAAAGAGAAAATGGTAAGAATAGGACATATAAATATATCAAAGGAAATTTCAAAGAGCTTTAGATGTTATTTAGCTCTGGATCTGAAGAACAAAGAAACAAATATATGGTCTGTGCTATGGACATAATTAAACAAAGGGAAGTAATAATGATGAAATTTTCTTTAGTGCGTTCATAGAATCATAAAGTGACTGCATAACTAATTGTAAATATATGAAATTACTCTGTCCTGGCGCTTTATGTGGCCAAATTATCTGGTTTGCTAAAATAATTGTAGCATGCATCTTTAAATATAATAATTTATGGAATACAAGAATTATAGACGAATGATTTGAAAGTAATTAAAGTAATCCCAACAATGAATTCCTTTTTCATTGAACCAAATATTATTGATCATGATCAATATAGCTTCATTTGCATCAAAGCGGATAAACAATGAAGAGATTTACAGGATTGAAGATACAATTCAAATTTCTAGAAATGAAAAAGAAACATGAAGTTCCTAGGAAGACAGTACATGCAAATAACTGATGCCATCTAACTGTTAAAAATTCATATATCCACAAACACAGATACATGCAAATTTCTAATGCAGAGCTAACTTGAAAAAACAAAATCCATACCTCCATAGCAGTAAGGTTCTTTTTTGGGAGTTCCTTTCCAGATCTCTTTGACCGGAGACGCTTTGCCAATGTTTCATAGATCATAAATTGTATTGATGGATTACATACCTAGAATTTAAATGGTTCATTCTCAATAGTCACTTACATAACCACTAATTTCAGTTCAAATGTTTTAAGAAATATAAACTAACCATAATTAGTGTCGGAATAAGTCCTTTCCAGAATCCTCTTATGCCTGATTCACGGTAGACCTCCCGGACCTACATACTACTAATAAAAGTAAGAAAAATCATGTCTGACAAGTGACAAATACATTTGATTAGTTAAAAGCAAGTTTATAGGGCCCAGAACTTGAAATGCCATTGTAGCTACTATTCAATGTATACATGCGCAAGTTTTTTGCAAACAGAATTTTAAAATCTGTAAGTGCAGCAATTAATCCTAGAAGGAAGAAAGCAATTTAGTAAAAAAAATTCAAGAATTCTTGTACTATCTAAATAGTACAAGTGAGAAATCTATCTAAATATCTATATGTGGTCTCAACTCTCAACAAAAAATAGAGAGAGGGATGGGGTGTAGGGGTGGGGGATTCACATACTATCTTATTTTATGTGTTGCATAATTGTTAAGAAATGGATTATATATACAAAATAATGTATAGCAACTTAAGGAATGTGAGTGTGCTCAATTACTCACCGCTTGAATTGTCCCATATGGACGAGGCTTTTCAGAATCAAGTTTATACAACCTATCCTTAAGAATTGAGACCTCTATTGAATTGGCCCTAGCAACATCCTTCAGCAAAAGCTCCTTTTTAGACTCCACGATCTTCTTTTCTGCTTGCGTATGTGTCTGAAAAATGGAATAAAGTTAATTTCCAAACTGATGATAAAATACTTTCAGATATTTTGAATAACATTAGAATGTTCCAATTTAATAGTAGTTGCATTTTTAGTACAAGCTTGGTTACAACCAACCATGGTCTTCCAACTAATTTCACAAAGGATGCCATGGACCAATAATCCTTGTGATTTGGCACCTCCGGAAGTTTCATGGGGGATCATTGTCATCACAAAAAACAAAGCTAATGCTTGGAGTCAGGCAGGTACAAAGAAGTTAAGTATGCTACCAGAAAGTGGGGGCAAAAGCAACTGTAATTAAATTCAATGGGTGCAATACCAATGTTAATATTCTAATACATTAGAAGATTTTTTTCTCTTCTTTGAATTTTGACAGGACATACAGTATAGTAGTAACTCATTAACCCCATCATCGATGATCTTTTTTGGTGTTTATGTCATTTTAAAATATAGACGGTCAAACAAAAGTTACCTGCATGCGAGTCACGAGAACCCATATTGGATTGGTAAGAAGAACATTGATTGACCTGCAGAAAAGAAAAGTGTCCATCAGAATGCCTGAGGATCAATGTTGCAATATTACATTCAAAGTGCAATCTTGGCTAGTGGAATTAAAATGACTGGGAAAAAGAACTGATCTACAACCTGTATGATAGAATTGTAACAATGCAATCAAGTTGATGAAGTTTGAGCTTTATAATATTAGGAAAATAGAATCTTGTTAACCTTGTTGAGTATTCTTATCATTTAGTATTGTCAAATTTATGTTCATGTCTTGTTAGGAAAGTTTTTCTTAAATTTTCTCCCTGCATCCAATACAAGCTAGTGCAAATCCCATTAAACATTGAAGGGTGATCCCTTTGTCAAGAAGTTTCTGATGAATTTTTATGGTTGGAGACTTGGATAGATCGATGCATAAACGACTAGAAAGAATAAGTGTACTGGTGACTCTATTTCACAATTCTATGGTTTTACAGAACAAAAACCATCTTAACTGGAAAGGATTACACGCTTCAAATTCAAAGTTAATCACTGCTTCAGTCAGTTCTAAGGAGGCACGGCCATACGAACAATCATGGCAACCATACGTTACCATGAATTACATTTTCTTATCTCCCTTTCCAAAACAATTTCAGGTTTCAATACTCTGTTAGCCTTTGCAAGCTCAGTCAAATTCATCAGAACTCTATTGCTATTCGTTTGACAGGATGCCATAGAAATGTCCTCTTGGACCACTAGCAACTGATAATGTCCCAGTTGTCCAGACTGTATTGTTCATTCCAGCATTAAATGGAGACAAGCATTTGAATTTTTTTGGGGTGAATGTTGGGGCTCCAGGTTGACTTGACATATAAGTGATGTTTAGCAATTTCAGTGCAAGAGTGATGGCTTACCCAGCAACAGCTGCAATACCAAGCCAGGAGAGCATCCCAACAGTACCATCCCCTAGACCCTTCTTACCGCGAGCAACTGCTAGATCTTCCACCTTGTTTTTGAGAATCTGGTAAAAGTAGTAATAGATTCCCTACAACCACAAACAGGATGAACCATAAATCCTGAATACCACCATATAGACTCACCCAAGTACCATCACATTGACAAACAGTGCAACACAATTGTTAGAGAAAAAAAAAATGATGTGAGTAGCACCAAACTTACTAAACCAGTGGAATTTACCTGTGAAGCAGCAGTGCCAATAAGAGAGGGTTTGAGGCCGCTATACAACCCTCCCCATCCTTCCGTTTGGAACAGCTGAAGTAACTCGATTACACACTTGGCCATTAGAACATTAGCAGAGGCAATTCCAAATAAACTAAAATTCCGGGAGGAACTACCTGGAGCATCTGGAAGAGGGTGGAAGTATTGGCGATGGCTGCGCCACTGGCCTTCTTCTTTTTTGCTGACCTCTCTGTCTGCTGCCGGGTGTTCACCTGCTCAGGCCATCATCATGAAGCGGAAGGATTGAGCAGACTATAAGGGAACAGCAGAGCTACATAAGATGGTAAGGGAAGAATGATTGTACGGTCTGGAGGGGGTAGGTGATGATCTGGGCGATGATGCCACCACCAGCACCAGCCAATCCATTCACTGCGGCACTTGACATGCGCCAACCTGAAAAAACCCATGCGCAATC
This sequence comes from Oryza meridionalis, assembly GCA_000338895.3. Classification (NCBI taxonomy): domain Eukaryota; kingdom Viridiplantae; phylum Streptophyta; class Magnoliopsida; order Poales; family Poaceae; genus Oryza; species Oryza meridionalis. Next base: position 7,340,893 of record CM002525.2, on the reverse strand, counting down.
AGAAAGCAACGCAATGAATTCCTGTAAGCTACCAAGCTAATAGAGTAGACACGTTGAGAATCAGGCCACCTTGCTGGATTAGGTGCTACTTGTTTGGTGGAGCAGTATGAGGAAGATGCACGCATGCGCCGATGCAGAGGCCATGACAAATGGTGCCGAGGCGAGGTCCGCACTAGGTATTGCCACTAAGAAGCTACTAAAATACATTTTATAATGTAAAAGCCTTCCTTTTGGCATTCATCTAATGATGTCAATTTGAATCAAATTAGCAATTAACAATTTAATTGGACTATTTTGATCAACGAAATAACCCAGTATTGTTATTTGCTTTGTTTCAGCCGCTGGTAATTGATCATGCAGACCGGCCTAGAGAAAGCCATACTTGGCCTTATGAGGTTGTGAGTTGTGACTCCTTACATCGTTGCGAGAGGTACATAGGTAGTGTATGGTTTGAAAGCAAGCTTGGATGGGTTTTAGGCATCCATGTTTTTGTGGGATGATCCAAGTTGCTTGTTTGGTTGGATGGACCAATTTTTTGTTTGGAATACATGTTGGATGGGATTGGACGACAACTTAAAAGTTCACAAATGCGAAACAAGGAGGCTCTATGAAGTCCAAGCATGTTCAACCATTCTTGTATATTTTAGTGTTTAGATAATTCTCATCCTATCCCTTTCATTCATTGGCCCATTTCTAATGCCTTGCCTCATCGCATCCTTTTTCTTTTTCTAGACGCAGTAACCATGGTCATCATTGACAATAACATATGCCCTGCAGCCCTATAATAATATAAAAGGCTTGGTCCTCTTGCTTTTGGGTGAACAAACAAACTGTTACTAGTTGTATTAAGAGAGGTTTAAGGCTCTCAGATTAAGGAGGAGAAGAGGTTCTTCCAGACAAAAGCAGTCCCGGTGGGAGAGAGAGATGAATCAGAAAGAAAGAGGATGTGGATGCTCACCAGGATCCCGTCCCCTGCTCTGATCTGCTCTCCTCGCCAGATGGAGATCGGCAGCCGCGAGCCCGCGACTCGTTCTTGAGGAGCGGAGGAGACGGGAGATATCGGCAAATATTATGCGGCGCAGAAGGGGCGGACGATGGGGGTGGGGTTTTTTTGCGAAAAAGCCCTCCGTTTTGTTCGTAATTCCGAGTAGGTCCCTTCCGAACAGTGTCCTCCCTGAGGCGCGATGTTGTGCGTAAGGGCCCTTCTAAAATCCGGATATTACATGCGCAGGAGGGGAGAAACGGGAAATAGGATCGTGCTGTAAAAAAAACGAAAGTCGAGGTTGGCATGCTTGGGGAAATTTTTGCCGGCTACAACTTTTCCTAGAATTCGAAGCTCCCTTAGATAATTTAGTTTTTTATTCTAATTTCAAGAAGTTGTAGTTGTTAAATCAATAAAATAAACTAAAAGTCAGAGGTTATGAAAATCATATTCTCACTAGCTAAATTTTTACTATCCTAAATAGCCTAATCTTTTTCCCTTTGTCTTCCGCAATGGGTGCCCTCGCCAATCAGAACTGTAAATTCACCTCATACCTGCATTATTTTTGTTGATAGGTACTGATTACTTCCAATCAAGTGGGTGTCCATTTAGTTGCAACAAGTGGCGTTGTGGCACAGTTATATCTGCAGATTATATAGCTTGAGGGTCAGTACACAGCTCAAAATATCTATTTTGGGCGCTCTACATGAGGAATATGATCACTAAAACAATTGAGCTATTTCTATGTCATGTTAGTGGTCAGATATTTGACAAGAAAAATAAGCAATGATATATTGAATATTGTTACCACCTTACTTTTTATTTGTTTTGGGTAGTGATCAGGTCACTGCAAGCAGGTGCATACTTAATAAAATGACACTGCATTATGCAAGATCATCGGTGCATGTAGTGCTTCGGTGTGGTCACATCTACAGCATAGAGTTGCCACAACATGCTAGATTATCCTCTGGGAATTCTACAATTAATTATCTTGGTTTTCTCATCAGTTTTTATAAGACTTTACTTATTTATTTTAATTAACTATTAGGTTAAAATAGTTATGTGAGCGTGAAAAAAGTTCTTGTGATGGCAGATTTGTTTTGGTTAACTATCTTATCCTCCAATCCTTCTTTTGGTTTAGGGGATGCACTTGCTATCTGAATGTATTCACCAGGAAATTGATTTATTAGAGGTAGATTGTTACATGGTGACTACTATGAAAAACAGTGAGCTATCTCCTACAGGCCTGTCCTGTGTAATTCTCCCCAGTAAACTCGTCTCATCACCCTTCTACCGAAATTTTCGCTCACAATGTCGACTACTGAAGTCAGCGAGAAAAATGTCATCCCTGTGAAAGTTGAAGATCTTTCGGAGGAACAAAAGGCGGATATGGAAAGATGATACAGCAGTTCAAAAATACCTATCTAAATTCTTACTTTGGTTGTGTTTAGTTCCTGAAAAAAGTTAGAAGTTTGGAAAAAAAATTAGAAGTTTATGTGTATAGGAAAGTTTTGGATGTGATGTGATGTGATGGAAAGTTGGAAGTTTGGGGTAGTTGGGGGTGAACACGGCCTTCATAAACCCGCAAGGGGAGGTCGTCCGAAAGGGAAAGTTTACATTGCTAAAATAAGAAGAGGAAGAGACGGACGACGTCAAGGTTGAAGTGAAGACAGAAGAGGTACTGCGTACATTCCAAGATCGTGTTGACTCAGCCGTGTACCGAGCCCTGGCTAACCAGTCTGGCGTGCTAGTCAACACATTGGAAGTCCATGGTGGATGGATCGATTGCAAGACGTCAAGCTTCGGGGGCAAAGCTCTTCTATTCCATCTTTACTTTTGTTCCCTTTCACGATGGTACGGTTGCTGGAGGGAGTAGCTACTACTCGAAACATAATTGAATGCTGCATGAGTCACTACGCAGTAGGTTGCCTACTACACGTGTATTGCCACGTAGATAGGTCTATCTGTTGGAATCAATGGATAATTGACTACCACTTCTCGTAACGGATTTTAGTTAGATAAGACACATCTTAGCGTTGATGGGTCTTATCCAATTAATATTTTTATATTTTAAAAAGGAGGGAGTACTGAGGAAGCTCACCTTAAAAAGAAAACTTTGAAGGTGGTATTTCAATTTTTTTTTTCGGTACCACTTTATCTCACGTCTCATATGGTTCAAAATAATCCTTCATTTTTTTTAATTATATGAAAAATGCTTATGTGCGTGCCTCGCATGCTCAAAGAGACGACGATCAACCCAAATAACACTAATTATTACTAAACGAAGTAAACTGAGGAACAACAAAATGGCCCTACAAAATCTTTGAAGGTCGATCACCAAACAGAAAACAGGTGCATGGAGACAGAAATATGATAATGCTAGTAGTAGGATTAACAACCAACAAAATCTCTTTAAACTTTTTAATCAAGTAAAGATATGAGCTTTGAAAGAGTGAAGCTGATGTAGCATCACAAGACAAGTTATGAGAGAAAGGAACTGGCAACAGAAACAATTAATTAAAAATGTATCATCAGGTGGTTACAACATCTGTCATTTGAACGGCTTGCACCAGATTATGTATGGTGAGCACGCCATCATATCATATTAATTTTTTGGCCCAAAATCATGAGAACAGCAGTATAGAAACATCTTCTGGAGCATTGGTAAACTATGCACTGACATGGCAATAACTGGCATCTTGATGCTTATTGGCAAATTGGTGATGGACATCCTGCAAGATATATAGGAGTGCTATATAATTCAATGTTTGCATTAAGCAAAGGTCCCAGGAATGAGAGTTTCAGGGACAATATAAATACACAATTGCAGAATCTGGTTGAGCACACTTCCATGTCCACATTCAACATCTCTGGAAGAACAAAAAAGTCACATGCTCTCCAATTTAACAAAGATGGCTACCAACCACTTACACTATTCAATAATTGAGTATTTATGCTTACAACAGGATATATCAGCCTGACAATGTTGGAAACTTCCAATCCAAGTGATACCTGACTGAAGATGCCAAATCCAAAACCTCAACGAATCAAAACCACAGAAATTGCATAGATCCAGGTCACATTTTAATGCACATATCATATCTTGACAAGGCATCCTGTATGGAAAATAAGGCAACAACGTGCCACTGAAAGCACACAATAAAATAAAAAGGCTTCATCTAGACTGATGGAACAAAACTATACAATGAACGAATAAGAATTTAGGTTCACAAGCCAGCTCACAAAGAACATTCTTTCCTTTAGCACAGGCAACCCACAGCACAAGAGACAGCAACGTGCACCATCTAATGATCACCAACAGCTCACCTTTCTGCTATTATTTTCCTTTGCTTTTGATAAACAATGTGTAACAATTTACAGGTTTATGGCTACAAATTTATGGAATACAACCCCACCCCACCAGACCTGACCAACCTAGCATTTCCTATATCTACATGACAGTATGAAAATTATCTTGTTTTACCCACCAAAAAATTATAACTCGGTAAACCGGCCATCAGGTTAGCCTAAACTCACACCATGTCAGCCCTAAGCGACACCCCTCTGCACCACCCTTATTTACCTGTGTGCTATGCTACACTTCAAGCCTGACTCTTGTCTTGATTGGCTTTAGTTTTACTCCCATGCTTTCGGGTGACAGGAGATCGGGTGATATACAGAATGGGCTGAGGGGGCTGCGCGGGCTACAGTCCAACTGGCTTGGTCTGTACAGGCCATAACCCATGAAGAAGTACTCCATGGGTATAAGCATCGCGTGTGGTTGCTCCTCCGTTATGAGCGACCCACATGCTTGAACCTGGTACAGATGGCAAAAAAAGTCATTATGAAACCAGCATTTTAATTTCAATGAAAATCTTGAGGTAATTAAGCACACTAGTGAATTTACCTCAACTAGAGCACAGTATCTCCTGTCCAGCTTTGATGTCATGTGGACAGCCTCAGTATGGAACTGAGAGTACTCGCCGACGAAAATAAGGGTCCTACACTGAAGCTGCTTCAGGTCTTCTGTCAAGTCATATCTTCTGTAAATCGTTCCCAGGTTTGTTAGAGCTCAGTCTTGTGGAAGTTGACCCTGCAGTTATTGAAAATGATAACAAGCGTAGAATGTGTACATGTTCATTGTCTGTACGAAGCGCCACACATTCATGCTCTGCCGTTGATCTAGCAACTGGAAAATGTGTGCAAAGAGAGTTAACGTCTAATATATCTAAAGAACAGCTGAGTAAACAATTGAGGAAGGAAAAAAATGTGATACTTACACTTCTACAAGCTTGCACTACGTCAGATTCAGGTAAATCAGAGCACCCCCGCACTTCCTAAGAATAGAATTCGAGGATACCATAAGAAAAGGCTCCAGCATGCAAAGGTAATGTAATATGGTAATTACTCCCTCCGTTTCACAATATAATTCATTCTAGCATTTCCCACATTCATATTGATGTTAATGAATCTAGACATATATATCTATCTAGATTCATTAACATCACTATGAATGTGGAAAATGCTAGAATGACTTATATTGTGAAACGGAGGAAGTAGAATAAATGAAATTAATTTTAGATACCTTGCTGAAGTACCGCTGCAGTAAGCCCTCCTTCACCAGTCCACACATCCCATAGTAATATAACAAATTGGATGCCACCTAAAAAGAATTAGTCAGTATAACCCCCTATTATTAAATTAACTTGGTAGGTCATTTACCAACAGCTACCTTATTATAAAACCACTCAGTCCACGTGGGAGGTTTACATAGGGGAGAAACAAGAATAAGACCTAGTACACGATCCCTATACTTCGCCTGCCACAAAAAATGCATAGTTCAATAATAAGTTTCGATGAATAAGCAATGGACAAAATGCGGCTTGAAGAAACACCTACTGCGAAGAGAGTAAGAATGTAAGCACCCGCAGTGACACCTAAGCACATTACAGAACCTAACCTGGAAAGAGCAAATTTGATCAGAGAATAGAATTGACAAAAACTGGGCATGACCATTTGAAGATTTTAGGCAATCTAATAGAATATTACCCAAAGAAATCGAGAACATCTGCAACCTGATCAGCCAAATCATCAACAGATGGTATAGGAGCATTTGGCGAAATTGGAGCTGCCCCCAACTGCATGATTGTCAAATTAGGGCATAAAAGGGCGAAAACAAGACAGTAAAATTGTGGGTATATAGTTTGTCATATTTAAGGCAAATGCAGATTTCAGTGCTAATGAAATGCAAAATGCCAACCTCATGTCCTGGGGGGCTGATATGGTAAATGCAAAAATTGTGAAGCAACAATGAAGCAGCTTCAGGGCAGAAGAGCAATCCTTGGAAGCAAGACATATCTGTAAATAAATGTATGTCGGATTACTGGAACAATTTGTGGAGAGAACAGCTGCACTTTAAACTATTATGTGGTACTTACGATTTAAAGCAATATCTGGATAAGTAACAAGAGCCGGCTTGTCATGGTCACCATACACCGCAACAGATACGGGTCCATGATTGGTATGTATATGATGTTCCTGAAGAAACAAGAGAGTGGAAGAACTGCTTAAACAACAGAAAAACAATGAGACCAATTTTAATCAAAATAGCATCTAACAGGAAAAAAGATTTTTGCACATTGCAAAGCACATAAAAGAAGCTGCATGAGTTTACATAACAGAAAGGCCCTATTTTTCCAGCCAAAAAAAATGTTCTGTGAATACAAAAAGGTGAAAACTGTGGCAAATCAGCTAAGAACAAAATAGTTAATGTGAAGCATCGTCATGAAAACCCAATCCTAACTAAAATACAAAATAGATATGCCAAATTAGCCTTATCTGTCCAAAATAGATAGGCATGGAATCCAGAGGATAGGCATGGAATCCGCAAGACTAGAGAAACCAACAACATGTCTACATCCTGAGCTAGATGAATATCATAATTAGAATCAAGATAAGCCAACACTAAAAGGTTAACAACACAGTCAGTACAAAAGGTAAAACTTGCTAGGAGGAAAATCAATGGAACAATGTATTTAAATTTGCACTATACCAAAATCAATTATTATTTGAGATAAGCAAACGCACCATATGGAAGCACTCAAGTCCCCAAAGTTTATACAAAGAAGATAATAGAAATGTTCCAATCAAAGTAAATATATATATGCATCTACAGAATGCTTAACAACTAAGAAATCATGTTCTTCCTGTGACCATACAACAACTAAGTTTGTCAGCAACCTCAGAGACACCGATACAAAGAGAAATGGTCCTTTAAACTTGGTCAAGCAAGAACTATCCTCCTGTTTTTCTCCATCAGGTGAGAAAAGGTGGCAGTCCTCCCCTGACGCTTGAAGGAAAGAATTTCTCCAAAATGACGCAAAGGGGATGACTTCATGATTGAAGGATCTTTGTTTTCTGCATATATTATACTAAAGGCTGACAAGATGCTAACAAAAGAAAAAGGGAATAATATAATAGTTTTATTATGATGAGTGGAACTAAAGCGATAATTCCACAACCATCTCTTGTAGGACAAAGGAAAGTACCACAGATCATGATACGAACCACAAGCGATCCCTTCACCATCACAGGAGCAAAAGGCCCAAATGACAGCACCTAATTACTATGTTTTTCTAACACAGGAAGAGTGATTGTTCTGTAAAGAGGAATGATTTTGCAGCCACATCACAAGCATCCTATTTTTAAAAAAAAAACACTGGTGAAATTCACATGAAAGAGACCTGTAAACTACACTCAATATTTTTTACCCACTTACTCAAACACTAGTCCATGGTCAAACACGGACAGAAGATTCTATAGAGCAAATAATCATCAACCATACATAAAAAATATTTATTTATTTATTTTTGCAGGCGGCTCCAATTTCTCTCGTACATAGGGAGAAAAAGGAATTTGTACAGTGGAATACTCGACGGAAATTTACGAGCATGAAACCTAGCTAATCAAATAAAGAACTGAAACAATTAAAGAAACAGGCGCTGCAACAAAAGCGGTGGTTAGGACAACGAAGCAAGCACGCTGCGGCAGTCAAACTCCGACTCTTTTTGAGCTAAAAATCGCGCAATTAAGCGCATATGCAGGCGACTGACTGACGAACTAAATTAGCTTAATTTTCTCCGCGAGAAAAGGACCATATGGCCAGGCAAGAACAGCAAGTTGCAGCACTATGCAGGTGGAATTTTCGGCATACGACGAACACGGCTACGATTCTACTCCAGCAGGTGACGAATGCAGAACCGCAGATTGCGGTGACAAAAGGCAGCGAGAAATACGCTGTAAACGCGCGCATAAAAAGCAGCTCCTTTTTTTGGGGGAGAAAAAAAAATATAGAGCAAAACACATGGTTAATCGGGGATGAATTCTCGTACGGTTTGACTCGCAAGATTCGGGGTATCCTAAAAATTCTCCGTTAGTTTGGACTCCTCCATATATACTCCTACTACGCAAAATTCAAGAACAGCGCAATGCAACCGACGAAAATCCAACAAAATCTCCAAAAAAAAAGAGAAAAAAAATATGGCCGCCAAGCTCATCCCGAATCCCCAATGCGAGCAGCGCCCCCACCCAAGAAACCACGGCGAGAGGAAGCAAGAAGGAAAGAGATGGTCCCCGGACCTTGCCGCCGAAGGAGATGCGCTCGACGTCGATCGACACGACGGAGCCGCCGGAGTCCCCCATCCGCCGCCGCCCACCTCGACGCCGGACGGGCCGCCTCCTCTCTCTCTCTCTCCTCTTCTTCTTCTTCTTGTCTCTCTCTCCTACGGAGTAGTACTATAAATGTCCTCCCTTTCTACTCTCACTTTCTCTCTCTAACCCCCGACTTGTCTTGGCGTCGCTTATAAACGAAGAGCAGCGAGCTTCTCTGAATCTCTCTCTCTCTCTCTTCGTCGTCGTCGTCGTCTTCTTCTTTCCTCCCTTGACGAGGGAGGGTTGCTGCTAAATTCGCGCCGCCATTCCTGAGCTTTCCTATTATTGCAGCTCAGTCCCTGGGTGATTTGTTACTCGCCATTTATGGAAAGGAATTACTACTAGTAGTAGTCATCATGATCCAAGGGTAAATCAGTCAAGTACAATCTAGGTCAGTCCACAAATCACAACATACTTCATATATATTCATATATATATATATAAAGGCAATCTAGTATTAGGATGTGACACATTCTAATACAACGAATCTGAACATATTTTATATATCCATATTCATCGTAATAGGACGTATCACATTCTAATACTAGATTGCCTTTATATATATATATATATATATATATATATATATATATATATATATATATATATATATATATATATATATATATATATATATATATATATGAGGTAGGGTTTTTTTTGGACGGATGGAGTAGTCCATAGAGGATGAGAATATCACTAAACGGATATGATTCAATCATTTGTTTCAAAAATCTTCATAAGAAATTTTTTATTGTACTGAAATTCTTCAAAATTCTTTTTTTTTCTAATATTTTTTGGACGGATGGAGTAGTCCACAGAGGATGAGAATATCACTAAACGGATATGATTCAATCATTTGTTTCAAAAATCTTCATAAGAAATTTTTTATTGTACTGAAATTCTTTCTTATAAATATTTTTTGGACGGATGGAGTAGTCCACAGAGGATGAGAATATCACTAAACGGATATGATTCAATCATTTGTTTCAAAAATCTTCATAAGAAATTTTTTATTGTACTGAAATTCTTCAAAATTCCTTTTTTTTCTTATAAATAAAAGGATAAAAGGGCCCTTAAGCTTTTAGGCACATGTCGACGGGTACGTCGCCTACCATTGAAAGAATAATTAGCCGTAAATACGAGCACCCGTGTCAAATCTAAGATTTGAACCCGGGTGGGCTGATTTCACCACAAGGAACCTAACCAGTTGAGCTATGCTCACTTCGCAATATGATTACAGATCTTACGTGTTTTCTATTCAATTTTTTGCTTGGATATCATTAGAATGGAGATGGGATTTGTCCTATAACCTTAAGTTTCTTATCTTTCTTTTCTTTACTCATTAGTTGTGTGACTATTGGCGGAGGCAGGAGATATAAATCATTTTCACTATCTTAAAAGAATAGTTGCATAGTGATAGAACACCTTATGTTGAAAGGTTTATCATAAAAAAAATACGACGATCGTGTAGAATAATATTTCGTTTCAAGAAAATATAGAGTAGTAATTCGACAATGGTGCAGAAACACTTGATTAGAGATTGACAGCGGTATTAGACGCTGTAATCCTAATAATTCGTGTAATTTTGGAGACCCACAAGGGCCCATGTGAAAAAAAAATGCTCCGTTCACCGGCCACCGACGAGAGGAGACTGGAGACACCGACGCTTCGCTCGCCGATGACCCGCATCCACGCAACAAATCAATCCCAACCGTTGGCTCCACCCGATCGGACGGCTCCAGATCCAGCCACGTCATCCCCGCTCCGGCTCCCCGAGCAGACGGCCTCGCGGCGACCTCTGCACAGTGGGGCCCACGTGTCATCCGCATCCCGCGGTCTCGCGTCTCCACGTGGGGCCCACCAGGTGACCGTTGGCTCTCCCGCCCACGTGGCGGAATCCCATTGGCCTCCTACACGTTGTAACGGGGGCCCCGCGCGCCTAGGTGTCGGCAAGGATCAGCATTCAGCAGCGGCCGCTGCGACACGTGGGCCACGCCTACCCACCCGTGGGGCCCACCTGTCTGTGTCAAGCGAGCGAGGGTACGCGTGGCAGACTGGCGTCCCCGGGCCCACGTTTGCAAACGTGAATGCGAGGGGCAAAGCTGTAATTTCCGCAGAGACCTGAGACCCTGGGAATATTCTCCGGAACCGGAATAGTAAAAATTGTGCGGATTTACTGCTAGACTGACGGTAATATTTGGGGTAGGCGGGTAGCGAACGAGATTTTAAGTGGTTTATGCTCATTCATCTACTTTTAATAGGTATATTTTCAAATTAAAAAATAAAATTTTTGGTAAGTATATTTCAATTTAACAACATATTTTTTAATGATTTTCTCGAATTTAATGCGTCACTCTCTATTCTTCCATATAAGATTGGCTACATGGACATCGAGAAATATAAATATTAATTAATCACTTGTTTACGAGGAATAACTAGTAGCATAATTAAATGAATGATAAGTAGAATTATTTATTTTTGATCTGTATGTTAAGATGACATATGATTATTAAAAGTAGATGAAGACACTATCGTTTAGCTTAAATTAAGGTCCGTGAAATTAAAGACTACTATAGAGTCCCTTGTTTGAATAAGAAATATAAGGATGGTGAGAATAGAACGGTGGAAATTTAAATAGGATGTATTTTGATGGGTCTATTTGGGAGCTTTGACAGCTGCAGTTTTTACTAGAATCTCCAACGGCTAGAAACTGTCTAGATTTTTATCCTAAAGCAGTTTAGATTTTCATTCAGATTCTGAGCTATAAGCCAAAAGTTGAGTTTCTCAGCTTTTCCACCAGCTAGTTTCTCATCAGCTGCTTAAACTCCTCCAAACAGACCTGACGAGAGGGATGGAGGGAGTAAGCTGCAGGCCACTAGGTATGAGATTAGAGTATCATTTATCTTTTTTGTCAAAATAGTTATTGAAAATACTATTTTAATGTCATTTGATCAACAAATTTTAGAAAAAAACTTATTTGTGGTTCTATATTGCAGTTGCAAAAACTGTACATTTATTTTTTAAAAAAATAGTCGAGTGTCACATACTGGGTTTAATACTAACGTAAAACCATATATTTTCTACCTAAAAATCTCTCCTTCTATAAAAACCATCCAACTTTGAAATTTTGATTTCTAAAAAAGAATAGCATTGTAAAAAAAAATTAACAATTGATCCAAATCATCCCACTGCTCGCAACTAGTCTTGGTGGTTAATAGGTTGAGTTATTTTCTCAAAACATCTCTATATTTTTTCCCATCGGTTTGCCATATGCTTATTCTAAGGCGTACGGTTTATTAGAAAAAATAATAATTTGTGAGTATTTTTTTTATTTGTGTACTTAGCAATTTTAAAACTAATGCTAAAAAATAAATCTCGATTTCTTTTAAAATTAAGTTTGAGAATTTAAATTTTGTTGGCAGCTTATAAGCTGTGATGGAAGCCCTTCTAAAGACTCAAAACAATTTCAGAAATAATATATCATAAACTAAAGTAAGATTGATTTGTATTTTGGATACCGCATTGACACTGAAATAGCTAATGCTTAACTGAGACGAGAACAGCTCTTACACCAAGATAACTCCATCCGTTCGCAAATATTTGAATTTTTTTATCAGCATTATTTGAACTTTGACTATTACCATTTTTCAGGTTAGACTATCACAAACAAAAGCTTGCTTACATTTAAGATGCAACACTTTGATACAGTCATAATTTTTTAAAGTTTAGATTAATGTAAATAGTTTTCAACAACAAAGGTGTTTGGAAACGAGGAGGTAGTTATCATAGCCGTGCAGGGCCGCAAAACAAAAGTGGATTTGCAAAGCTATGCGCAGCTTCCTTTATTACTCAGCAAAGCATGATTGAGAGGGAAGGATCAAGAGAGAGATATGCATGTGTAATTAACGCTAATTGCATCCTCCCTCCGTGCCTAAATAAGAGTAAAATACACCAGCGGTTCTTAAACTTATCAGCAAGTTTCATTTAGGTCCACGAACTTGCAAAGCATACATCGAGGTCTTTAAACTTGGTTTATTTTATCATCCCGGTCCAAAGCCATGTTTGACCGTGATCCTGCCTACGTGGCACGCCACGTGGACGATGACATGGATTTTTTATATTTTTTTTCTCCCTTCTTCCTTCTCTTTTCTCTTTTATAAAAAGACGATGACATGGACGATGACGTGTATAAGGCATTTTCGTCTTTTCGACAAGGAAGAAAGAGAAAAAAAGAAGGAAGAAGGGAGAAAAAATAAAAAAAATCCATGTCATCGTCCACGTGGCGTGTCATGTAGGCAAGACGACGGTTAAACATGGCTTTGGATCGGGATGATACAATAAACCAAGTTTAGAGACCTTAATGTGTACTTTGCAAGTTCGTGGACCTAAATAAAACCTCCTAATAAGTTTAAGGACCGCTGGTGCATTTTACTCCCTAAATAAAAATAGTTTTAGTTTCAACATTAGTTTGTTACTCCCTCTATCCCATAATATAAGGCGCGGTCAAAGTTGGCACAGTCTCCAAAACTAATTTTAGCTTATAATTTCTCATATACTATAATGTTTGTAGAAAAAAATTATAACCATATGAAAGTAAATTTAAATCTCAATCTAACTATATGGTATATTTTTAATAAATAAAATTAATTTCATATTATACTAAGTGTTGGTGAAATATTTTAAAAGTTGAAATCTTGAAATGAGCGTGCGCATTATATTATGGGATGGAGGGAGTACTAAATATATAGTCTACTGTATTTTCTAATAGACCTCTTTAATACTATTTTATCCTTTTTTTCCTTCTAGTTTTTAGCTATTGAGTCTTTTGTAATATTTTTATCCTCCCTTTTCTCTTCTTATTTACTCTGTATTAATGAATGGCAAAATAACCTTTGAATCTCTTGCTTATTATATGTGTTTGACTAGCTAAAATTATACTTATTATTTAAGAACGAATGGAGTACTATCTTCTACTCTCTTCGGTTTTATAATTCTTGACGTTTTGGATAAGATTAAGGTTAGCATTTTATAACTTTGACTACTAATAAATTTAAAATCATTTTATTTAAAGGAAATAGAACAATATTATAATAAAAAGTAAATATGTATTTATTTATTGTGTATATTATAATAGATAAATAAGATAAAAGATCAAAGATATATATTTTGGAGACTGTGTTATTGCGTAGAACATTTAAGAATTATGTAATTGGAGGGTGTAGTCTTCTGGAGCGATCCGAAACTTGCAAGCGAGGCCATGTGTCAAGAGCTCCATCAATTCAGTTCATTAATTAATCAATTGCTACTCCAACTGTCCTTACATTACATTTCAGATGATCGATCGAATGAATGCTTCTCATTATACTACTGTACTACGAAGTAGCTCATGCTAATTATATTAGCCTATCCTTAATCGTGTAACATACATATAATCATGTGGTTGGATCGAAGCGTGCGAAGTGTGGCCGCTTGGCATTGGCCGACGCTATCTGAAGATCAAATGCCATGATGTAAATTAATTAAAGTTAGGGAGAAAAAAGGGGGAGAGCAGCTGATGAACAAGAACAGGTGCCTGCAGGCTGCAGGTGAAAATGTTAGTTGTGATCACATTATATAATGTCATTGATAACAATATCTTGCTTCCACTGTTCCTCATTTCTTTCTCTTGGATTGTGAGGTTCTGGCATTTCAGGATGAGATTAAAAAATAGATGTATTTATGTATTGTTCTATCTCACCACCTAAACTCTTCTATTCCGAGTACTACATATGTTACTATATTTTGAAACGGAGGATTATATAATTGGAACAGTGATATGCCAGTATCATAGTACCATACTATTTATATACACAGCAAAAGATAGCTTAATTTTAAGTTATTTAGTATCTCTTGGATAAAAAGCACTGAGTTGCAAAACTAATCATTGGAGTGTTGTACAAAGATGAGGTAGCTGGATTGGTTGGCACAGGAGAGGGAACCCTTGTGTACTTTAGTCACTATCTGAGAACTTCAAAAACAAAATCACATATTTTGCTTCTCTCATGCCTCTTTTTTTTTCTTTTAGGTGAGGCAATCTCTTTCAGTGTTACTGTCACACTTTTCTTTTAGAAAGGGAAAAGGAGAGGAAACCAAATGTTGCTTTCATGTGTATTGTGTGTCAGGCCAGGATGATGTACCAGATGGAAAGGCAGATGAAATGGGCTCTATGTACTTTGCATTTTGCTTTGGTTTGTATGCATAATTAGGGTATGTTTTCAATGCAAGATTTCCACAGAAAAAAAATCATGCATTTTTTTAGAATTATGTACAAAGGTTAACCCTATAGAAACATGACAAATTGCCCTAAATAAAAGAGAGAAAAGAATCATGTCAAATTTGTCAAGTCCTCAATGTACAAAAATTACAATGGACGTGTGCAACAAAAAGAACTTGTATTCATCTGTTTTAGCAATGTCAAGATATTCGCGATTTATCTCTTCATGAATAAAATACTAGTTGCCCTTGAAAATTAACCTAATCCCTTATTTGCCCCTCATTATCTCAAATTGGAGGAAAAAATATTGTAGTGCTTTGATCGGAAACAATTTAGTTCATGAAAAAAATATAAAGATTTACACATTGAGAGCATATCACTTCTTTTTTACCATGTTTTAAGGAGTGGTTGTGTACAAAATATGTCAATGAAGCAAACTTTTTGTACAACACATATGTCAACGTAACGTGCTAATACACACTAGTAGTCAACAATGATGTCTCACAGAATTATGTTTGCACTATAACACTTTAGTCCTTACTTGCCAGCCTGTCCTAAATTGGCATACTCTCAAGATGCAACTATTTTGGAAAAAGGCATATAGAAAATGCATATGAATTTGTGGCACACAATTTGGCAAGTCGCAAAAAAAAAAAATGGTGCCCTGCTTTTGTCTTACGAATTATTATTATCAAGTGGATACCACAGCTCAATTGAACATATGGATCAAGTTAGCCACCATAAAATACTACATTTTTTTTGTCCTAAGTTTTTTTCCCTAATGAAACGGCATTAGATAAAAAAATTAATAAACAATGGGAGTTAAGCTTGTCTCTACAATTCAGCATTACCTACTACAAGTTAAAACATCCATGTCATGTCGCAATCCATATATAGAACAGGGAGGTCAAGAAATTGGATTTACACAACATTGTCACCATATAATTCCTATGAATATTAGTTTCTTACATGGCCTAACTGATGTGGAACCAATAAGATTTCTCCCTTATTTCCTGACTAAAATAAGTAAGATATTAGTCCATTTCAACTTATTGTTTACTCCACTAACCCATCAGCACATAAAACCCTAACAAAATTAAAATAAAATACTTCTAACGATAAAGACTTTTAAAAGCGCAATTTGCGGCGAGAAATGGACTTCTATTACAAACCATCAAGCTACGCTTCCGACTAAAATATCTCTCTAGCTCACAAACTTGCAATTGTGATTATTTGCTCAGAGATTGTTTAGAACACTACTTTTTTTCCCTGATTTTCATTCCTCACCATACAACTTCCTGTGAAATACTGAAATACTTATAAACCACTAAGGTCATGTTATTTTCTATCTTATTCATCAGGATTATTTGCTCCACGCTTAAAAAATTCTTAAAAAACTTTCTTCTCATGTATGACCACTTGTTTTAAGCTATTTATTAATTTTATTTTAAAAAATATTTGATTTAACATGGCCAATAATCTAAATTCGCGACACCTCAATAATCTAAATTAAACATGACCAATGGAGCCCTTAAAAATTCAACACATAATAATTAATCATGTGGTCAAACAGGAATTGGATCACCTGCCAATGAATATTCTCCTTTGGAGAGGCCCCATTCTGGGGGAGTTAGCAGCATGGCGTTTGGCCACTTGTATGAAAAGGAGAGGTTCGTTAGAGAAGTAAGAGAAATCACACAAAAATCCAAATAAGTTTCAACCATGGAGGCATTAGAGTTGAGAAACCTGATCACTAGGGGCCAAAGGGACAGCTGGAGAAAAGAAGAACTCGCCGAATCCGAATTATTAATCTTGTCCTTGTAATGGTACCTCTCTTTGATGTAGATTCATGAACGTGTACTTGGCAATAATAATCATGTCTACATAATAAACGAATGAGATTTCTCAATTTCTGTAGCGATGTATGAACAAACCATGGTGCCATGATACATAATTGGCTCGTGGAGCCTCCAAAGTGCTTGACTAATTCCCAATCATATAAAAATAATAAATGGAGTTTAAGGCTAATAAAATATCTGCAATTAGCTCCCAATATTACTACGGGCCCTTTTTCTTTCTAATTCTATATTTTGGATTTTCGTTTGCGCACTTCCCAAGCTCCTAAAACAGTGAATTTCTTGTATAAATTTTCTATGTAAACTTCATTTGGAATACTTTTCTAGAGTAACTTTCAACTTTGTAGTGGTTAATTTATTCATGTATACCCTCAAATAGCTACCACAAAAATCAAATTATCCATCAATTTCAGCTACTCAAATGGGCCCAAATGCACTTTGAAAATATATAGGAGTATAGGACTCCTCTCGAACACACGAATTTGGAAGATTCCTGCGAGAATTTCATGAACTAATTTCATGAATTTCCTATAAAATTTTGCATTTCAAAGGAGGGCAAGTACTTTTTCTTTTGAGGAGAAAACAATACATATTACTAGATTTGTCTAACTCTTCTCCCCCAAAGACTTTGGTTTCGGTCGTCTAATCGAATTTACAAGGAGACTGGATTTCATGTTGATTACTCACTCTTTCAATGCTATGTCTTTAAGCCAATATCATACCTAGCAATAATAAAGTCACGGGCGGTTAGGGGGGTAAAAAGAAAACCTCCTCCCATTCGAAGTCGTCTTCAAGTACCTTTTTATTCTTTACCAAGTACATCATTATTAAATCAACTATAGTTCAAATTTAGCCAAGATACGTACACGTCTAAGTGTATTAAAATCTAACAAAGAATCATGATTATCTAAAAGCTAGGAAGCCTTGCTCCACTCGACTCCACTGATCAAAAGATCGGGCAGGGTTTCGCAATATGAGAATGAAATATGCAAAATAGAGTATGTTGGTAAATGACCGGCATGGGTGCCCTATGTTTGCCATAATTTTTATAATAAGCATTGAAATGGGTTCAGTTCACCAAACATAGCCGCCAGAAGAGAAGAGAAACCCGTACTGATACAAGCAACTTGTATAGTAGTATGGGCTCTTGGCTGCTTTCATGGAAGACCACATGTGTTGAGAGATGCAGAAAGAACAAGGAATTTGTTCACAACAATACAAGCAACCCTTCTGTCTGAGCTTTTTCAGTTCCGCCTTCAATCCATATTTCTTTAATCTGTTGCAGCCAAATGCAGACAACTGGAAAATGTCTTTGCTCTGAAGAAAACTCACATCATGTCAGCTGGCACTGCCCCCAAAATGTTGACAAATTGGAGAATTCAGAATTGCAATGTGCAATGTTTTTTTTTCTTTTGTTTGTGTGTAGTTAGATAGTATTTCATCCGTCCCAAAATGCCGATGTTTAGAATGTGATTAAACCCACTGATCCTATTATAAGTTTGTAACATCTTTTATCCGAATCAGACCGACGGAACCGCTGGTTCTGCTTTTCCCCGGTCCGACCACCGGTTCAGACCGGTCCTAATAATAACTATGATTATAAAGAATCTGGATTACCTATATTAATATTCGTTATATTAGGATGTATCTAATCTCATTCTAGATACAACATTTTGGAACGGAGGTAGTAGTGCAGTTTGTCTAGAGCAGAAGCCATCCATTTTTTTTACCCTGTTCGAGAAGCTTCGCCAGATTTTGCCAGTTTTCCAACTTGTTTAGCAGTGCAAGGAAGTATATACATGGTTGTTGTTTTAAGTTGAAGTATAAGCTTCTTCCATGCATGTGTAGAAGGTATGTAATGTGAAATTAGTCGCAAATTACAATTTAGTCCAAGTGCAATGTTTCAATCTTCACCGTGCATGTATTGCAGGTTCAATGAAAGTCATCGGACAATAAAAATGGAGAGCATAATAGTATACAAGAAAAAACAAAATTTAGAACTGCGAAAGAGTTAAATTGTCAAACTGCCGTAGAAAAGGAAGCAAAACCCCCTAAAACAGCTGTAAAAGATGGGAAAGACACAGTTTTGCTTCAGATACGGAGTATATCACTAATCAATCATACAAAAAAAACTGTACAAAATAATGTGCAGAAAAATCTGCATTCGAACCCAACCATGATGCTGTTAACTGCTCAACAAAATAAGGCTAATTGAGCATCTTGTGCTGAGTTAGCACAATTTTTATGTCAAAAAAAGTTAGCACAGTTTTTGAAGAATTAGCAGGTACATGCCGAATAAGCAGCAAAATGCCAACTCACCAACTCTTAAGGTAGGTGAAGGTTAGTGCTCATTTATTTGCCAAATTCTTCAAGTGTGGTATTTATAAATTAGCATGGCCCATTACCAAACATAATAAAGCTTCATTTAAGTTGACAAGTTGATGTACATCCCTGCCTAAACAAACTAAAAAATATACATTTAAAGGGAAAAAAACATAAACAAATATTTTTTTAATAACATAAATAGAACTGAAACCGACTAGATTGTAGAATGAAGCAAGACATTTTAATGATACCACATTAGTCCTGTGATTGCACAAAACAAGTGTTGCATGATTATGCACCTCATGCTGTTCTCATGCCAATAGAGTTGATGGTTATGAACAGAGACGTTTGAACTAATCGCAAGGAAATTGAACGGCATCTTTTCTTCTCAAGCTGATCTTTTTATTGTACTTTTTCAGTTTTCTTGATCTTTTATTTGTACCTTTCAGTTTTCAAAGGACGATACTCGAGGAGACCGTCTTCAACAGATCCTACCATTTAAGATATGAAATGACCGATGAACATCAGACCAACAACCCCAGGAGGTTCACCTATTTTTATCTCCATATGTATCTGCTTGGACAGGATTCAGGAGCACTGAAAAACGGAGGTAAGGTGGTCAGGACGCTTTGGACAAGCTATTATTTGTCGCACGCACAGGCCATGGCGCACCAGCCATTACAGCTTCGATTTCCCAGGTCTCCCTGGGGCAGTTTGTCAGGTTCTTGCATCCATGCGACGTCACATACTGGAAACAACAGAATTATGATGTTAATAGTCAAGATTAGGTTTAGCATTCTAACAAGAGCTAAAGTATAAAAAGATAAATTTGATTGCAGTAATTCTCACTAGAGAAAGAGATGAAGTGAACACCAAAACAGAGAATCAAATGCGTGCGCACAGAAATTTGTGCTGTTTTTGAGGTATGACTGATTTAGTAGGAAAACAAGATTCGAGGAATTTATACCAACGTCTATTTCAAACTTTACAGAGCAGGTGCCACTATTGTAGACATCATTAAATATATGCTTATTGATTTCCTTGTGTTTCACTATGAATAGCACGACAGATGTTAAGTGGGAAATAAGATTTGTAGAACTTGTGTCATTGTCTACTCAGACTTGGCAGGAGAAGGGTCACCATTTGTCTAATATGCTTATCGAATTCCTTGAGGTTCACAAGGAATAATAACAAGATAGCTGTAAAGGTGGTGGAGCATGTCAAAGCATCTCCAGCTTAACCACGAAAAGTAGAACATCTTCATCAAGTTGTAAGAAAATCTTCACAATTACGTCTAAAAGCTTGAAACAATACTGACCAAAAACTAGTTAAATAAAAATCTAAAATGCATTACAATCAGCATATACATCTCATGGAAGCTGTTGGCAAAGTCAGCAGTGGATTCTTAGTTTCCTAGATCTAACTCTAGTTATTCAAATCAAGCATGATTGTTGCCAAGAAGCTATTGCACTCTGATCCATCAATGTGATGTGAGGCAGTCACCGCCTGAAATGATCCATTAGTCTCTTGTGTTGTAAGAGAAACTAATTTTTTTTATCTCATAGTCCTAATGCGATTACTTGATTCTTCAACTATCAAGGAGTATCTTTTTCCTTCTATGCCATCCAGCTAATGCAAAACAGTTTGCCTCATCAAGGACACTACCACAATACATTCGATCCATTTTATGTGACTCGTAAATCGTAATCATAGTTTCAAAGGTCCAACTGAGATTTAGTAACTACTCTCCAGATGTTAGTAGTGTTGCACCTGGTACTAGCACTAGCATTAAAGAGAGCATGCTTGCATGATCCTCTTAAAGTACTAGTTTAGTTATGTAGAACAGGGAAATATAGACATACCACGTCACTCTCAATACGAACACCACCAAAGCTTTTGTATTTTTCAATCTCTTCCCAGTTGAAGTACTTCGAGGAAACTGAATCATCCCTGGCTGGTATCAGCAGTGCATCAATGAAATAGCAGCCTGGCTCAACTGTGATAACCTGCAACACACATACCATAAAGATCTCAAACGTTTATTGTTGCTATAGATAGGGCACCCTGTCTCAAAAAAAAAAGAAAATAAAAGAAAAAAGAAAAAAAGAAAGATAGGGCACCCACGGTCCAGACCCTTCTCTGCAAGGATCACAAAGTTCTAGGATGGAGGATAACAGTGTAGTACCAATTTTACACAAACATTTTTTTCCCTTCATTTATCTCCGCTATTTCAGAGATAAAAAGGTGGTTTAAGTTCCAGCTACGTTGTCAGATAGGAGATATATACTGAAGCACCTTGAACAGTTTGCACTAAAATATTATCATTTACGAAGCAACCCATTAAGGTCATTATATCATCTCATTTCAAGACATGAAGGAAAATGGATCTCAGGAGCCTGATGTCTACAATAAAGTAACTTGCTTATGAAGAATTTGACAAGAAATGAAGTGGGAACAAGTTCTCGATATTGCAGAATTCTACCGATAACAAAGCAAATAAATTGGCCATGAGTAATCAGACGTAACATAAATGGGATAATGAAAAGAATCAGGTTGGAATTCTCAAAATCTGAAAAAGGTAAAACGTTACCAGAATGCCTAAAAAGAAAATGTAGTCTTAAACAGTCAAGGAATTAAATTGATTAATGTCGCATTCGCGACAAAGCACACACAGTTAACAGAAAAAAATAGAAGATTTTTTTATGCTAAATCTTCAGAAATTAATCAGAAAAGCAAGTACTAACCATGCCTTCTTTAAGTTCTCTTATGGTCCGCAAGGAGCTCAGTCCTGGCTCCTTTGGCCTCTCTAAGCCCTGAAATCAACGAAAAAAGACGTCCATATCAGTTAAAAGCCAAGAAAAAAGGACATTCATCTCAGTTAAAAGAAGGGAGCAATTTAGAACTATAAAGCTATGCTCAAAGATAATTCATGGCATAAAGTATGTATTAAAACAACCTCAGGATAGCCCCCAGGATCATGGGTGTCAATACCAAGCAAGTGTCCAAGACCATGAGGCATGAAAACAGCACCCAACCTTTGAGTCATCATATCAGTGATATCCCTGAACAAATGATGACCAAGGATAAAACACCAGCAAAAATCAACATAACAGGCCCACAGCTTTGCAGGTTGATGTTCAATCAGTTACAATGAATGCAAGCATACACACCCATGGAGAATTCTTTCGTTCCTGAGAGATTCAAGTATAATCTGCTCCGCAAGTCTGCAAATACCATCAAATTATGCTTGAACGAACAGGGGAAAACAATTCAATTTTGCATAAATCAACATGATAAATTGCATAATTCAACTGCAAATATTCCTAGATTAGATGGATAGAATAAAGTTCCATGCATTGAAGTTGCATTGCAAATATTCCTGGATTAGATGGATTGAATAAAGTTCCATGCATTAAAAGTTGCATCATAATTGAACTCACTCATTAACAGAACTTCATAAAGGACGTATTTAAAATGCATGGTTTTTAAATTGCAATAGTGCATTCTTACTTGTGCATATCCAACCAATTTACTCCAGGCCGCATGTTTGCTATGACAGCATTATGAGCCTTAAGGACAGCCTGTAAAACACAGATAATCTCATATAAAGATGGTGCTATGTATATAAGTTCAATTCACATGAAGAACTCTTTATATGAGGATAGTAGCCTAACGAAGCCTACAAAAGATTTAAAAAAAAAAAGCCAGGCAAGAAATAGATCAGGAAGAAAGAAAATGGTTTTTATCAGTACTCACATTGTATACTATTGTCTGATTGCTGTTGAATTTCCCATTTATCTGAAATATATAGACTCACTTAGATCATATCAATAGACAGAACAAGACAAAGAGACAATTGTGTGGTTTTGATCAAAGTTATGCTAAAAAGTAATGCATCAATCTAGATTCTAGAGTATAAGGCTATGCAATGTGGTGATACCTCCGTCAGCTATAAGCCAATTGGCCAAAGTCAGGTCAAGTATATATATCAAAAGGAATCATAAGACAAATATGCATGAGGATTGAATTGAGAGAATATGGGATAGCACCACAATGAGACTAGATAATATTGGATAGGGAAAAAAGCTCAGGGCAGCTAGATACTATTGAACTGGACACATACATCCAACAGATATCCATGGCATGTGATGATAAAAACTAATAAGGATGACTAAACAAGGTGGAGACAAAAGACTCCCAGGAAAAGGGGGGGAAATAGCCAATGGTCAAGGAAATGTCAGAAGCAAACTAACATAGAATGGAAAACAGAAATGAACATCATCTCATATAACTCCAACAAACTACACTATAGATAGTGGCAATTAAGAAAGAAATAACGCATAATCAGATAGCAACATAGACAAGCCTTTGCTTGACCGATCTTCGAAAATATTTTTAAGAGTTTGAGTTCAAGATTAATTTAGGGGTTTTCTTGTTATTTTCATCGCCAAGTTCTCTTTCATGATTACTAAGACAAGTCAAAAGAATTACCTAAAATTATTCTTAAAAATAAAAAGTAAGAAATCAAATTTGCTATATAACACAAGAGATTATATATAGGACTAAGAAAGGACCTCTTTCAATTGCCGGACGTTTTGTAAGAACAATATCATCCATATGTTAGCATCAAATATAATTATAACTTACATCTATTGGTACATGTTTCTAGCACAAGTACACTGTTGTCACAGATTTCAACAATAAATAACAATAAAGCAGTTCTAATACATTGGAAGTTGGAACAAAATATCTATCAAAGTAGATGTCTGGATATTCCAAAACACTTACAGGGTATGAGCATGTTATATCAGATCCATAGCAATGGTATTCACCTCCCATGTCCATTAGTGCCATGTCTCCATCATTCAGGGTCTGGAAAAAAAAACGATAATTTAAGTTGCAGTTTTTTTACTGCTAGCTAGTAATGTGGACCTGCATAGTAGCTTAAATCATTGACTGCATGGTCTAGCATTTAATAGTCCCCGTAGGACAACTACACCACATATTCACATTCACATACTTCATTGAAGAGAATGAACATTCAATTTTTCGCTAACTCGGTATAAAGAGGTGGCATAGCAGACACTCATACACTGATATACCACCTAGTTATCGACTAAATAAAGCACCAGAACAACTCGTCCTCTTGGCTGCTTCCATTAGATAACCTCCAAGTTTGCTACGAATAGAGACATCAGCTAGAGAAGAGAAAGTTGCTCTGGCTTCCAATACCACAAGACCCCATGGTACATTGGTACTTAATAAATTGTAGCTGATGATGAACAAGGTAGGTGAACTCTACTGTCTTGAAATCAAAACAAATCATCCCCATTTTCAATTAGCTGGCAGCATGATCATAAGAGGTTTGAGCGCTTTGCCACTTTGGACAAGTTAAGCTTTGCTTGGTGGTGGGTATAACAAGTAAATAAATAGCACACAAACATTAACAACAGTCGCATAGTTTCGTAAAAGAGTACCCTGTCATTTGGTGCTGCAGCATGTCCATAATGAAGAACAGAACTGCACAACAGGCAGAAGAGTTAAAACACCAGATAGTTCAACCAACTCAAATATAATATAGTTTCATGTGTAGATTGAATCCTGTTGGCAAAACTATGCCACTATGAATATCTGAGATGCAGACTTAGGACAGAGTAGTGAACTTGGAACACATTCGGAATGTCACATTTGGACCTGATATATGTCTACATGTCATTTGTATCGAAATAAGTCCAAAAATAGGTAGTTACCAGCTTCAATCTGAATGCTAGTAAAGGAGAGACCCTACTGACACATCAATGTTGAAATGAGTACTCTTATTTCTAGAACTAAGGTTGCTCTATTGCAAAAAATGCTACCTCTTCCACTAGAAGATCATGGTATCAGAATGCTTTATACATTACTGTCCCAACTTTGAATGGAAACAGCATGCAAAATAACAGTGGATAATGGATCTAGGATTCCTATCATCCTTTCCTTCCTATTCAGCTTATACATATTGAACTATACTCAAAAGTGGGTGAAAAAACCATTTAAAGTGTGAATTGTAGAGAGGAGAGAAATTTGGGGATTGAACTATTGCAATTGACTTAGCTCAAAGAGCATATATATGTGTACAAGAGGGATGGGAAATATCTATAATACCCCTAACACAATACTATTCTTAACACCCCCACTCAAATGCAATGTGTATGCAATAACATTGCATTTGAATGGTATAACTAAACACTACACTAAAACCAAAGTCAATGCTGGAAGATGTTGTCGAAGCGTGCAAATCTTGAAAGATGGCGAAGAAGAAGAAAAGATTCATCCCCTCCTCAATGAAGTGGACCTCGGAGCCTTCACAAATTGTTCTTCGGTCCTCGGTACCTTGAAGCCTTCACGAACCGTTCTTCGGCTCTTCATTGATTTAGAGACGTTGATGGTGATGGAAGGTCCTTCACAAACTATTCTTCGGACCTTCACAGATTTGATGACGACGAAGATGGTGATGATGAAGGACCTTCACAAATTGTTCTTCGGTACTTCACTGATTGATGATGATGCCAACTTCAATGGAAGCTAGTGATGTGATAGACCAACTCCGATGGGGAGTCAGTGATGACGATGACGACTAACTCCGACAGGAGTTGATAATGGCGAAGCCGGCTCCGACGGGGAGCCGGGGAAGTTGGAGATGACCAGCTCCGATGTGGAACTAGTGATGATGCTGATAAACTGGCAAGACTTTGACGAATTGAAGGATATGCAATGGACTTTGGTGGACTCGATAGTAAACACAAGATATTGATTTGTTGATGACATTGACATACTAGCAAAAGACACAAGGATACTAATAGATAAGCGACAGGACTTGAATGGATAGACTAGATAGGAAACAAAGGAAATCGATATATAGGGGACATTGATATGCTAGCAAAAGACATAATGACGACTTCCAAGCAACTGCAGATTAACTGATTATGTCCAATTTGGTAGCAGAGAGAACAATAGCAATAGATCAAAACAGGCTTACTGGTACCAAATCTATATGAAGCTAGATGATGATGAACTTATCTGAAAAGGCTCACACAGACCAAGATGTGTCCATTTTATTGCTGTTTGGATGATCTACTTAGGGCTGCATCTATTGCATATGCAGAAATGACAGACCACCGTGGCCACTGCCAAACTGTTGCAGAGCACTGAGCAGCAAGGATAACAGTGAGACAGAGTAGAGGCGAACTCAACTAATACGTACTATTGCTTCGTGCTGCTTGTAAAAGAGGCAGCTTGCAACACGGGCTGAAGCGGGTTGTGACGACGACGGGCAGCGGCGGCGGCTGATCGATGCGACCTGTTGCGACGGGCGGCAGGGATGACGAAGGTACGTGGGGACGGAGGCTTGGATCTGACTGCTTGCTACTTGTTGCTGCTAGCTGCTTCTTGCCTGTGGATTTGACTGCTTGTCACTGGATCTTGCTTGCTTGTGGATTTGACTGCTTGTCACTGGATCTTGCTTGCTTCTTGCTGCTTGCCTATGGATCTGGATGTGCTCGCTGCTTGCTGATGAAGCTGCTTGCTTGTTGCTGACGGGAGAGCTGATGGGATGACGAGACCGACGGACGGTGGCTCGCCGGCGACGGATGCTTGCTGCTTGCTGCTTGACGTGACGGATGTCGGGCGGCGTGGACGGGCGCTGCCACGATTGACGACGGAAGAGGATTACGATTCCTCGACGGCGGCGGACAACGAAGGTGACGAGGCCGTGGACGGGTTGGATGGGCTCACCGGCGGCGAGCTGCCGCCGGCGTGCCGGCGTAGACTCCGGATCGACGCTAGGGTTTAGTCCCTTGCTCTGATACCATGTGAATTGTAGAGAGGAGAGAAATTTGGGGATTGAAGTATTGCAATTGACTTAGCTCAAAGAGCATATATATGTGTACAAGAGGGATGGGAAATATCTATAATACCCCTAACACAATACTATTCTTAACATAAAGATACCAATCGGTCCATATATAGGCATTTGTTTCACAACAGGAGCACTCACCTATTCTCTCCAGTAGCGCATATACATGTATAAGAGCAATGTCGACAGCCTCCATACATATAAACATGATGAAGAAAGATGCTTTCTAACTGGTATTCCTTCATGCCTGGTCTTGCTCGTCTCATGACCTTGTAAAGTGCAAGTAAATAAGTGCAGCAATATAATTTGCATCTCAATAAGTAATTATAATTACCTAAATGCCAAACATGTGTTCTTATGAATTGAATCAGAAAGTGGGTCTCAGTATTATGACTTTATTAGCATTGCACTTTGCTTGATGCGTTAGGACCTGGTGTGGTAGGACTGACTGATGCATATCATATTTTTCTCTTTCTTGTAGCCTTACAAGTATTTGTCTGCTTCTATATGATCCCTTTTAAAGAAAAGGAAAAGAAAAAAGAAACTACATTAAGCGGTATCCATAGTTACCTCAATGTGAGCTTCAGAGCTCACATCATTAGCATACTGAATAAGGGCAAGCTCCATGTCAGATTTGATAACACGGCATTCAGTTAAAATAGGGTGAAGAGTACTTAAATCGGAATCGAACTTCTCCATCCCCTGGCAAAAACAGGAAGGAAAAAAAATCAACATTGCAACCTGAGTGCACAATGTGAGCAGAGAAGTGTGAGAGAAACTGAGTGCCTTGATAGAGTACATATATCATAATACACAAATGGATCTTGATCTTTTTGGAGAATAAGTCGAAGACCATAAAGAGGGAAATGGATCTTGTTTGAGACTAAATTGAAGACCATAAAGAAAACAGTATTGCAAGAGCAACATGCCTGATTATGCTTTCAATCTACAGTATTTTACAAATACAAAATTAATGTTACGATGCATACATTGATATTTTAAGTACCTCAAAACTAGCAGGCTTTGAATAATTTCCGCTGTCCGTATTTTTTCCATATAACTCAAACAGAAGAGGCTTTCCATGATCGCTGAAACGGTCGTGCAGAACTTGTGCGATCTCATCAACATAAAACACCATATCGACCTTGTACCTATCCTGTATAGATTCATGCAAAGATGCTAGTTCAAACTTCAAACTTTAGCAGAAAATGAAAAATGTGGTATCTAGAATATCAAATACCTTAAAATAAGACAATGGCTTAATTTCACCCATCCACACAGCATAATCAGCTGGCAACCTTGGAGAGAACAAAATTGACTGTCCAGAGACAATGTCCTTTCAGAACAACAAAAGACTCAGTTAGGACACGTCATATCAAATAACCAGTATCATATAACTATGCAGAACAACATGCAGTAGCAGGGGCTTGTTGCCACACTGTCAAAAAGCTCTTAGAAACAAAACGATCCGCAATAATTGTCACGGATCTTTGCCTTATAAGCATGATTGTGTAGGAAGACAAGTGAAATGATTTGAACCAACCACCAATCTATCCTAACATTTTCCCGTGGCTCTAACTAATATGCAGAAAGTGAACAAACCACTAAGCAGGATGGGACAGTGAGTTAGCCCCATGAGCACCAAATTAAATTACACTAACAGCGAGGTGAGTACATATACATTCATAGAAACATTTCACCTATATAATGAGGAGCTCTACCATTTATACGCAAGAACAAGTCCCGAAAAGTTCACCTACACACACCATGCCAATAACCACAGGGACAATACCATCTTCCAAGCATGTATATATTCATAATTCATGAACAAATATATCAGGACCAAATAGTTGCAGGAAAATAATGAAAGGTTAGTCCACCGAGCAACAGCAAGAGGAACAAGAGAAACTCACGATTGCGCCATAGAACCCCGGTTCCCTCACTCCGAAGAGATAAGCAAAGTAGCTCTCCTGCCTGTTAAAAAAAAATAATAATCCAGGTTTTCCACTCGATCTCCACTCAACCTCCCAATCTGATTGTCCCATGAAACAGAAATACAATAATGCAGTAACAACACGGACTTGAGTGAGTTCAGGGCAGCAGCTAACTACCTGAAGAGCTCGAGGTGATCGGTGCAGTACCGCGTCTGCTCCTCCCCTCCCTGGAGAAGACGAAGGGTTCAACATCGCCGGAAAAAGCCCTTCAGGAAACCCTCCGGGAAAAAAGGGGGATACAACAACAAAAGAGGCGAAACGGGAGCTGGACCTGGAGGAGGACGAGGCCGCGGAGGGGGCGGCCGGAGGCGGAGAGGTGGGCACGGAGCGCGGCGACGAGGCGATCGCGGTTGCCGGCGTGCAGCTCCATGGGCACCTCGGGGGGCGCGAGCGACGAGGAGGAGGGGGGCGGCGCCGCCGCCGCCATTGCCGGAGATGTGATGGGGAGTTCAGAATCGTCACGTCTACGCTACAGGTTTTCAGATATACTCCGTATATGGGGTAATAACTGTAGTAACTTCGATTTCGTCAGAAAATTAGGAATCCAGTTAGACCGTTGTGCATGCTAGATACGGAGTACGGAGTACTACATATATAGCCTGTAGATTTCAAGAAATTTGCTAATGGATTCAAATTCAAATGTAGTTCATCTATTTGGAGAGACGGATTCGAAGATGGAACAATAGGTAGACGAGATTAGGATGCTTTTGTGCTTCGCATAATCCGCGGCATACATGGACCTGGATTTTCACATTTTGATCCTTTTGAAAAACTTATTTCACAAATAGACCCCTAAAAAAAACTTATCCTAGAAATGGTCCTTTTTGGGGCGCCAGAGTGGCTGGGCGCCGTCATCCAACGGGACGGCGCCAGCCTCTCTGGCGCCGTCCTCCTGCCACCGTGGCACACGTGAACCGACGTGGCAGGAGGAGGGTGCCAGCCATGCTGGCGCCGCCCCCCCCCCCCCCCACCCCTTGCCTCCATTTATTATGTTTCTCTGTAAGAAGTTGCAACAGTGTCATTTTTGTTTTATTTTTAAACTCGAACTACCACTTAGCTAAGTCTGAAAATAGTTAGCATACCACTTAGTCTACTTTGCACCTTCACTAAAATTAGACCATCACTCCTTTAGTAAAACCCTTTGATCAGTATGTTATACATAATGTACTCTATCACTATATGAAATTACTTAATCTAATTTAAAATATAACCGCATAAAATAATAGCCAACCATATAAAAAATAAACTCAAACGGATAAAATATGTGACTTATAGAATTTTCCAAAACTCTACCGAAACGGACAAAATATGTCATTTATTAAAATAGGCGTAACTTTCTCATACGGACTCAGAATCAGACAAATAATATATCCACGGACATCTACAGAAAAAGTTACATCTGATTCTCCCCTGCTTTGCCAGGTTTGGCAATATTAAAACCTCCGAATTCCGCTTGCAACATTGTGTTTTCAAGGAGAGAAGTTTTTCGGTAGAGCTTTGGAAAATTCCACAGGCCACATATTTCGTCCGTTTGAGTTTATTTTTTATATGGTTGGTTCTTGTGAGTTCCTAAGTGTGAAAAAAATATCAAAAAAATAAAATAAAAATAAAAAAGTTGCACATCTCTCTCCTTTGCACTAGTTCGGAGAGAGAGGAGAGGAGAGGAAAAATTCTACAGGTCACATATTATGTCCATTTAAGTTTATTTTTTCTATGGTT
Organism: Oryza meridionalis; assembly: GCA_000338895.3. Classification (NCBI taxonomy): domain Eukaryota; kingdom Viridiplantae; phylum Streptophyta; class Magnoliopsida; order Poales; family Poaceae; genus Oryza; species Oryza meridionalis. Next base: position 7,310,157 of record CM002525.2, on the reverse strand, counting down.
GGTTCTTATGTGTCCCTAAGCGTGAAAAAATATCAAAAAAAAATAAAAATAATTTGGGAGAGGGGGCGCCAGCCACTCTGGTGCGCTCCCCCTAGCCACCTCAGCATCGCCCCGCCACGTCGGCAGGGGGACGGCGCCAGAGAGGCTAGCGCTGTCCAGTTGGATGACGGCGCCAGTCACTCTGGCGCCCTAAAAAGGACTATTTCTGAGATAAGTTTTTTCAGGGGTCTATTTGCGAAATAAGTTTTTTAAAAGAACCAAAATGTGAAAAATCCAGATACATGGACAATCTTTGGTTACAATACCAGAATAATATGCAACAAAAAGCTAGTAGATTAATAAATTAGAATGATGAACTAAATTGGAATGGAGCAAGTTTTGAGTAGGCTCCGTTCGTTTCCACTTAAAAAAGTAGATAAATTTTTGGATATCCGTGGCACGTTTTTTAAATTCCACTTAAAAAAGTAGATAAATTTTTAAATATTCGTGGCATGTTTTTTAAACTGCTAAACAGTATGTTTCGTGCGAAAACTTTCTATATGAAAGTTGTTCTAAAATATCAAATTAATCCTTTTTTCAAGTTTGCAATAATTAAAATTTAATTAATCACACGTTATTATCATCTCGTTTGTGTGAAACACTTAGAAGATTCAAACACCACATTGAAATAAATTGGAGTGGAGCGAGGCTTAGAGTAATGAATTGGAATAGGATAGGATTGTAAACTTTCTGGGATATACTCCCTCCGTTTCGAAATGTCTGACGCCGTTGACTTTTTTAAACATGTTTAACCGTTCATCTTATTCAAAAAATTTAAGTAATTATTAATTCTTTTCCTATCATTTGATTCATTATTAAATATATTTTTATGTAGGCATATAATTTTACATATTTCACAAAAAAATTTTGATTAATGATGATGATGATGATGATGAATTTAACACGATGATGATGATGATGATGTAGAATTCGAGTAATGATGATGATGAATTGAAGTAGAGATAGGATTTCAGGATGGCGGTGCCTTTTACACGAAACACATCTACCAAAACATTTAACACAACTTAAAATTTCCATACAAAAACAATCGATATCAATCCAACCCACCGCAAGTCGCTGAGAAGGCGTAGAAAAATTAGACCAGACAAACCATTGCAAAAGTAGGGCTCAGATTTGGATATGACGTCCAGCTTACATGGCAGTAACACGGCACATTAAGCACACAGTCAAGCCTGCATATGTATCAAAAGTAACATAACATAACGCGATACTAAACAATAATAACAGTCTATTTAAAACAAGTCAACATTAAGGAGCAACAAAAAACAATTTCAACACATAAATCCGGAAACCCCTCTCTAAAATAAGCTTAAAGCTTGAGTTGCAGGTTTAACTAGCAGGGCTTTGGGCTCCACTGTTCTCAGGAGCAGTAGGTGCCGGAGCAGCGGTTGTCGCAGGCGCAGCCCCAGGCGCAGGGGCGGAAGCAGATTGGTCCTGGGATGCAGCGGCAGTTGTAGCTTCAGTAGAATAAGCGGCAGGCTGCCCGTAGCTTCCACTGCCATAAGGATCACCATAGGACTGCTGCTGACCATAGCCTGGGTGGCTTGCAGCAGGTGCACCAGGGTAAGGCGGAGGTGCGCCATAGCCTTGCTGGTTCTGAGAGTAACCATACTGGCCATAACCACCAGGAGCAGATCCAGGAGGCATCGCCTGTCCGTAAGGAGAAGTGTTAGGAGGAGCCTTCTGTCCCTGCGGAGGTGCGCCATAAGTGCCTTGACCATACCCTCCCTGTGGTTGGGGCTGGGTACCATAGCCAGTCTGTGGTGGTGGCGCACCATATCCAGACTGAGGAGCAGACCCTTGCACCGGGTAGCTTGAAGCAGCGCTAGTAGGTGGTTGGCTTGAATAGCCAGGGTGGCTTCCAGCAGCAGGAGTAGAAGTTTGCTGTCCAGGAGATGCTTGACCAGCTACACCTTGAGCACCATAGCTTGGTGCGGACCCATCCTGAGTTGAATTAGCGGCAGACCCATAGCCAGAAGTTCCATAGCCCTGCTGATCATATCCAGTCTGCTGAGAGTAGCCCTGCTGCTGCCCTTGGGTCTGATAATAACTAGAATAATCATATGCCTGCTGCTGCCCACCACTCTGCTGAGCGTAGGACGAATCATACCCTTGGGAAGCATATGCAGGAGGTTGGCTGGAATTATAGCTAGTAGCATCACCAGGTGCAGCAGTCCCAGGGGCAGATTGTTGCTGTTGAGGTTGCTGCTGTTGATTGTAATAATCATAGCCCGTGCCAGGGGGGGCCTGCTGAGATTGCTGATTTGATGATTGATCCCACCCAGTCTGATAACCCCCAGATGATGGAGGGTAGCTACCATAAGGTTGCTGAGGAGCGCCATATTGTGGGGGTGCCCCAGGATAGGCTCCAGGCTGCATGTAACCATAACCAGGCTGTTGCATCGGTGCCCCACCATGCGGACCCCAATTTGACTGAGGACGAGGAGGGCGATAGCCCTGCTGAGAATAGCCACCTGACATTGGGTTTCTAGCACGATTCTGCAAAAATATAGTTTGCACATCTGTATATGTATATACAACAAAATAATATACGACGAACCATGCAGAACAGCAGTGCAAAAGACAGACAAACATATACAAACCCAAAGCAAAGTAATATACAGAAATTCCAGAACCACCAAGAAAAATAGAGGGAGCAAAACTCACCGATCAATATTCTCAAGCAACATTGGTGATGCCCATCTATCGTCTCCCATGTGCAAAACTATGGGGGCTAAAGAAGATTGGACATCTAGACGAACATATATATTGAATAGCAATAGAAGAGTGCCATGCAGTTTATATATGTTGACAGGTCAAAAATAATTGACTGATAAGTGATTATACTACTCAACTAAGTGAAATATCTATTTCATTGATAATCAAAACAGATAAGCACCAATAATTTCTTTTGTCCATGGTCTCCTCCAAGAATATGGTATAAACAAAGGAGAAATATTTTGCAGTTTTCTAACAGCTTAGGTATGGTAACCTGCAAGTTCACAGAGGAGAAAATATAGACGAGAAATAAACAAATAAGGAATCCAACGTGCCCTTGTTACATGAATCTAAGTTTGAACTATATAGATTTTCAGGGTTATTATTAGAGTAACATCAAGTTCGAATTACATGCTACTCCCAACCTGAAGAGAGCAAATATCATGGGCTGCGAATTAGGGATGGACACGGGTCACTATGTGAGTACCAATCGGCCCACTAGTTCATTTGATTGAACTAGAGTGAGTTGACATGTAGTGACCAGCGCCCATCCATACCGAGAATTAAGCATCAAACAGTGAGCAAGGCAAAGACGCCAGAAGTGATATATATAGCGTACTAAAACAGCAAAACAAAACTGTAGCCTAAATACCTGCACCTAAATTGCACAACCTGCAATCATATATGTACACCACCCATGTATTTCACTTCAGTAAAGCAATGTATTACAAACTATCCACAAAAGAGATAAGGGACCAGCCCAACTTAAAAGTTATACGAGACCAGGTATATGAGGTTAGATCACAAACAGATATCCAAACTATCAGTTAAAAATTAATCTTCTATCAAGCAGGATCTCGTATATGAAAATTTATGCCATAACAAACCTGGTCTCCAGTGTAGATGTGTGTGCCACATACCAAGGTATGGACAGTATTATGTTGAGAGAATCAATATAAAAATATAGTTGGAGATGGGCAATATATACATTAATTGAGAGAATCAATATAAGAATATAGTTCAGAGTTGAATAGGCAGCACCAAGCACACACAATATGTAGCTAACAAATCAGAACATTGATCCAAGAGTACTATTAGGGTATAATGGAGATTTTTGCATCAATAGTTAGAAGATTATTTTCACTGTACACATTTAAAATAATGTGAATCAATAGAGCAGCTATGAAGACAAAAAAATTCTAAATCAGTTTGTGCATCGGATATTGGAAACTATGTGTATTAGAAAGATAGTATGGCACCCTAATGTGTGGGAGCATGTTGACGGCATACCCTGAGTCCATGACTAATATGTGTTCATAAAGATGTCATGAACATTATTGTCAGAGAACCATAGGTCATCACAGAAGCAAAAGTAAGGCAAATGTTTCTTTTAAAAAGAACAAGTAAAGAAAGGAAGGCCAATTAGGGGGAAGGATAAAACATAAGGATCCAAAATTAACCAAAAAAAAATAAGAAGGCAGAATTGTTTTAACACCACAGGTAAGTCGCAAATTGGCATAGCAATCATGAAATCAGGCAACAAATATGACAAGGGATAAAAGCGGACCTCACTGGTAACCTCAATCACCAATTGCTTTGCAGTTTCAATTTGCTCTTGTGTACCATCAATATACACTGTTCTTTCGGTTGCAGGATCACCAGGGGGTAAATGCAAAGGGACAACCTGCAAATGTGCACGAGAACATAAAAGGTATAGAAATGCTGGAAGCAACCAGTTCATATAGTAAGCATGCTTCAGATATTTCATACGCAAACAGGCAAGCATGTGTGTCATTTCTGTAGTCTTAGCCAACAAAATTACAATGCAGAAAAAAAAAGTATTATAACAAAAACAATAGTGCCATGTCATGAACGCCCTTGCCTAAAGCGTGAATTTGCAGGGCAAGAACACAGACCTGTATACGAGCACCAGATTTGGCTTGCATGGATTTTATAGTCTCACCACCCTTTCCAATAACCAGACCAACCTGAAATAAACAAAATTATTAGGTCAGATGTGGAATTGTCACCGAGACCCTCATCCTCATTGTATTTTTAGCAGAACTGTGATTTTTTTTTCAATAGCATCAAGCTAACTTCAATTCAGAAAAGTGGATTACCTTATTGTTAGCTATTTTCATTTGGAATTGATCAGCACCTGGTTGAGGAGCATTGTACTTTCGGCTAGAGAGATTACCAGATGAAGCAGCATCAGCCTGCAGAAGAGGTTACATGAATAATAAGTATGGCCATCGAACAAGATGTTCAGCTAATATCAAGTCATCCCTAAAATGGTAAAAGGAAAGCCACGAGCGTAACAGGATTACCTCTGCCAGGACCTCATTGATCAATTGCTCAGCTCTGCTTATCTGATCAGGAGTGCCTGAAAGTTCAACAGGTCTTGTCTGTGAGCCAGGTAGAGCATCAAGGTCTCTTGTCACTTGGATCTTAGCTCCTGACTGAAGTTGGAGATTCTTTATAGTTTCTCCCGACTTTCCAATGATAACACCAACCTGCATTAGGCCACCAGACTTGTTAGCAAGACCAGTTGATGTGAAATTCATTCCATCACAAAAAAGTTAGTCATTGGAACAGGTAAATCTAGGAAAGCCTACCCTTCCATTTGGGATTTCAATTGTTTTGCTTGTACCCTGGTATCCACCATATGAGGAGTACTGAGGTGTGCTGCCATGAGAAGATAAAGATGGGATAGCAGATCCGTGCCCTGAAAAAAATGCATAAATGATATAACAGGCAGCACATAGATGGGTAAATCCACAATAAAAGTGAAGTAAACAAACAGTTTAAATGAAACAATAGACATAGGGTACTTTCAATAGAGAAGGAAATAATACAGTCAAAAGACGGTAATCGATAACATGGTAAAGTGAATGGGATACAGTCGAATATCCCATATATCATTTTTATGAAAAGGAGGTAGAGTATAATGGTGACAATCATGATAACACAAACAGATCGTGCCACAGCATCCACATAACCACAGAACGTGATAAGTACAACAGTTTAACACATAATTCCACCGATGAAGATTTCCCACAACACTAGAACAGCGTTATTAAGGGCCTGTTTGGCACAGCTCCAGCTCCAGCTCCACCCCTCCTGGAGCTGGAGCTCAGCCAAACAGTTTCAGCTCCACCAAAACTGGGAGTGGAGTTGGGTGGAGCTCTCTCACAAAATGAACTGGAGTTGTGGAGCTGGGTTTAGGCAGCTCCACAACTCCACTCCAGACCCAACTCCTGGAGTTAAATTTAGGAGTTGGAGCTATACCAAAAAGGCCCTAACTGTATGCAGGTAGATACTATGGTAAATCCTCATCTGCACATGACAAGGCGTCCCGCTATCAACAAGCCATGGTGTTACTGCCTGTAAACCGCAGGATCGTGCACGAGTACTTGCAGCTTACTAACTTGCAGACTGTAACAAAAGTAAACCATACTTCTCACTGCCTAATCTTAAGGGGTTGAAATCAAACTATCAAAGGGGTAGCATCTCAGGCTGACAGATCTTGTAATCCAAGGGACAAATCGAAGAGTAATTCAAGCAAAAAGGAAAACCCTAGCTAAATCCACATCACAGCAGCTACCAGCCTGCCACTAACGACGACAAAACAAAAACAAAATCTCCCGATCTAAAAAGGGTTTAACGAGAAGGCGCGGGGGAACTCACCGCCACCGGCCGAGGACGAGAAGCCGAGCCCGGTCGCGCGGCCGCCGCCGCCGCTGCTGCCGAGGGAACCCACCCCGGCGCCCGCGTCGTCGTCGTCGCCGCCGGCGTCGAGGCGGGGGCGCTTCGCCTCGGCGGCGTTGAAGAGCCTGGCCGCGATCGCCTGCGCGCGCTGCTTCGCGAGCTGGATCTCGTCGGCGGGGGGCGGGGGCACGCTGTTGTACGACGCCGGCGCGCCGCCCGAGGGCGGGGAGGCGGCCGGCGGGGCGGAGGAGAAGCCCGTGCGACGCGGGGGCGGCGAGGGGTCGTCGTACTTGCGCTTGGAGGAGTAGTGGTCGTCGGCCATGGCGGACGCGGGGGGTGGGAACTAGGGTTTGGCAGGCGGCGGCGGGGGGCGACGACAGCGATGAGGGGGAAAGCGAAATAAGAAGGCGGAAAACCCTAGCGGACAGCCGTAATTTATAGCGGTGGCTTCTTCTTCCTGGTTTTTTATTATTTTTTTCATACTGTGCAGTTTTTTTTCCTTGCTGAAATACTCCTACTTGAAAACTCATTTATAGCATTGCCCATATACATATCTAGATTTATTAAAATATATATGAATGTGAATATGCTAGAAAGTCTTATAATATAAAACGGATGAAGTAGCAATTGTTACAAATACAAGATCATATTGTATTCAGAGTATATATATGTAGTATATAAGAAACTGTCATCAGGTAGAAATAGAACTGGTGTGTTCTGTATTTAGTTATAGTAAAAAAACATGATATATGGATGTATGTAATGTGGATGGGTGATTATGATCTTTCCCTTATTTTCGATTCCGAAGATGATTTTGCTTCTGTTTTCTAAACTTTGTAATTTTGCACTCATTCTTTAGTTAAAAGTTGTGGTTGGTGCCATTTCTTTTAAAGAGGACCATGTTTCAAATAATGAATAACCTAGTATGATGCATCAATGGAAACCCCAAATAGCTCAACACTTTTTCTACGGCAAGTCTATATCCAATGTAGTTATCTAAACAAAATTGTTATATCCATATGCATTTCAATTATGCTCCATATGGATCATCCGGTGTCTTCCGGCTAGCTCCACAAGGTGGTGGGCTAGATGACATAAGTTCGAAGCCTCACCCCTTCTAAATATTTGATGTTAGGTCCTTCCCTAATATTTATGTCTTTTATGCTCCATATGCATATCAATTGTGCTTATAAAGCAGAGAAATTTGATCGTGCAACCTCATTTAAATTGAAAATTGAGGGTTTAGGTGGTGTTTGGATACAGGGACTTAACTTTAGTCTTTGTATTTAGACACTAATTTAGAGTATTAAATATAGACTACTTACAAAACTAATTACATAAATGAAAACTAATTTGCGAGATAAATTTTTTAAGCCTAATTAATCCATAATTAGAGAATATTTACTGTAGCATCACATAGGCTAATTATGGATTAATTAGGCTCAATAGACTCGTCTCGCGAATTAGTTCAAGATTATGGATGGGTTTTATTAATAGTCTACCTTTAATATTTATAATTAGTATCCAAACATCCGATGTGATAGGGACTTAAAAATTTTAGTCCCCTTTAAATAAGGTCTTACTATAATGTGTTGATATGTAGAGTTGACTCATTAACATAGGCCATAGAATAGACCTTTAATTTCAAGTTATCCAAAATAAAGTGACTTTACACAACAAACTACGCTTAAACGTATGCACTTTGGTTATGATCTCTCCTATTGCCCACAAACTTAAAATTCAATCTTACTTAGGCCCTATTTGTTTCCACCGCAAAGGCTGGATGAAGTTTTGGATTTTCATGGCACGCTTTTCAAACTGCTAAACGGTGTGTTTCGTGCGAAAACTTTCTATATGAAAGTTGTTCTAAAATATTAGATTAATCCATTTTTCAAGTTTATAATAATTAAAACTCAATTAACCACACGTTATTACCAGCTCGTTTTGCGTGAAACACTTAATCTTTATCTTCATCTTAAGGAGATTCAAACACCACCTTAGTATAGAAAAGCTTGTGTCCAAACTACAACAGCCTACCATTTGTAGGTTTTAGAAACAAAACTTTGTTCAAGGCGACAAGGGCAAGCCTGGCATTCAAGGTGTGATTCGAGGCGATGTGTTACCTATTCCTAACCTACATATATCTCTAAAATTAACCATATAAACATACCTTGTTGCTACCAAATTTAAATCCCTTGTGCCTCCCATTCTTCCATTTCCCAAGCTTGTTGCCAATTCTTCATCGCATCTATCTACTTTTCTCTTTCCTAAGCAACAAAGAGCGCAAACAGCAGAGTGAGCACAAGAAGAAGACAAACGAGAGAAAGAGCACAACAAATAGAGAGTTAGGTAACCTGCAGGATGATTCCTAGAAGGGAGGGTGTTGGCAGTGTGGATCCATTGAAGAAGAAGGGGCAATACCAAGACTAATGTTGCCATCGTCACTAAGGTCTAGCCTCCAAGTGCTTATCTTCTATTGTTTCCTTACATCTTCCTCCAATTGTTTTATTCTATTGTTTTCTTATTTCCTCCTCCAATTGCGCCTTTCAGTTGTTTCCTTATATCCTCTTCTAATTGTGCCCCTCACGTAACAGCAATTTTCTCCTCACACAACCTTGACCCCCTCGCCCTCATAATTCAATGTGATTTCCACCCATGCCTGCAATATAGACCCCTATGTGGCTCTATCCCTCTATTTGAAGAAATCTGAGTTGCTTAACCATGTGGAAGGATATGCATCCCCAACACTGCCTCACGGCAACACCTTGACGACACTTTTAAAATCATGTCCACTAAGTGTGTACCTTTTATAAATCACTTTATTTGGAAATCCACATAAATATGATCTGGAAAAGCCTAATCGTGAGTGTCCAGAGAATTACATGATTCATAATACATATACTTTTAAACTACAAAACTATTAATTAACCCAGGTCATGCGCATGTCCCTTTGTATTCATAATAGTATACCCTCCGAGCATTATATTACGCCTACATGTATAGTTTAATTAACCAACAAAATCACAGTTAAAACACACTTAACTTTAGGTGCAACTATATTCTTAGTTCTTTTGGAGTAAATTTTCTGCCCTATATTATTTCATAATTAATTAAAAACAATGAAATTATTTTGTCATGGAAACATCATGTCATCATCTATTTGATAGACCTATAGTTGTTAGATCATTGGACACAATATGAAGATCCATATGGATTTTGGATGTCACAAATACATAGTGTAAACGGTATATCTTGCTTTGATCAAATGTGAAGTTAACGAAATGGCTAGTAACCAAAACAAGTCCAAGGCACCATGCAATCGCTACAACGCAAAAAATGGCATACCAACCATGAAACGAAGTTGATAATCCATCTCAATCTCTCCTTCCAGCTCTGCCCCTCTTTCCGCTCCTCTCCGCAAGGATGGCGGCGACAGCAGGAGATGGATGCAGCGGCGACAGCACATGGATGCGGCGGTGACGACGGCAGCGATGGATGGATGTGGCAGCGGCAACGGGAGATGGATGTGGCGGCGATGGCGGTAGTGACGGATGGATACAGTGGTGACGGCTGTGGCGGTGGCGATGGATGGATGCGGTGGTGATGGATGGATGCGGCGGTGACGATTGCGGCGACAGCAGTGGCGGATTGATGGATTCGGTGGTGATGGCGGATTGATGGGGCGAAAGTTTGCAGGCCTATCCATGGCAAATCTGATGCATGAACTTGATTTCATTTTGTTCCTCTCTATTCTTGGTTCTTCTTTGTTCTCGTTCTTGCTATAGTCCTTGCATGTCAATTTAGAACATTTCTTTTTCTTAGATTGGAGAGACGCTCATTCTCTTGCGGCAATGCAATTCATTTTTTCCTTTCCTCCTCTAAAGTACTCGAGTAGTATACTAAATTAACGTGTGCAGAGAATGAGAGTGTTGATGGATGCATGTAGTTAATGAGGGTACGGTAGTTTCACATTAATCCTAAACTTGCCTCATGGATCTAGGAATCGATTTTATTTGGGACGGAGGGAGTAGTTTTTAAAACAAGTTGCAGTATGCCTGCTATCAAACATTAAAATACTAACTCACATATACATTGAAAAGAATATGATGGATCTCCTATATAAAAATTAGTGCTAATAGATTTTTCATGACTTTTGTCGGTGATATGGGCCCGGGGGTATGCGAAGTGAGGGGGAGTTACCTCCTGATCTAGCCACGTGGCCCTACAGCCTGGCCCTCCCCCCACGCCTCGGAAGACACAGAGGTGGCCAGGAGGCCTCGGGGTGCTACGTCACACCCCTCGGGCCCTCGCGTTGCCTCGCCCCGAGGCCCTCGGGCAGCTGCCATGTGGCGAGGGGAGCGAGCAGGGAGGAGACCCAGGCTGGGCCGCTATCAATGCGCGGCGCCCCAACTGTCCCTCACCGCATTTAATGCGGTAAGGGCGGACGCGCGGCGCGGCGCGTTTGACTCACATCAATTAGGTGTGACCAGACTATGACCGACCTGTCGCCGATCACGTCCGATCGGACAGGCGGCCGTGCCCCCACGTTCGCCCCTGTACCCGGCGGAGTGGAGGCAGTTAGGTCCCGTCCCATCGAAGCATCATCCGGTGCTCCCTCCACGTGAGAGGGACCGCCACAAGTCTTTATTCATTTAAGAGGGAATGACAGGGCTGTCCCCTGTGTCAGGTGGGGGCGGCACTGGGTCCCACTCAAGGACGGAATGCTGCTTAGCTTCCGGGCGAAGGCACGGATCGTGGTCCGGTCAAGGTAAAGTGGGTCCCCCTCCTGTGAAAGAGTAGGTAGAAGCGGTGCATGTGGTATCCCCTTGGACTATAAAAGGAGGACCTTGCCCACCGAGAAAAGGGACGATGCTCAGTAGACCTGAACTCTAGAAGGAGAAGAGCGAGAGTGCCCTCCGGAGTTTAGGAACCTTTGTAACACTCAACCATAAATCCCACACATAGGAGTAGGGTATTACGCTCGATAGCGGCCCGAACCTGTATAATCTTGGAGCCCGTACACGATCTAGAAACACTGAGGGCGGGTACGCGATCTCAACAAGCGAGCTTTTTCCCCCGGCCGAACTCACAAAAGGGGATCTCACGATCTCTCGCTAGAGAGGATCACTCCTCGACAACTTTGCTATTATAATTTCAATATTTCCTATGAACATACGATTAAAAAAATAATGACATACACATGGACTAACAAAAACCAAACACTCCCTAAAAAAAGATCAACCACAAGTGAAAATGAAACTGCTAAGGACGAATGTTAGGGCTTATTTACTTTTCTACCATTTTCAACCCTACCATTTTTTGGTGTTACAAAATTTTGGTAAATAAACTAAACATATTATTGCCATTGCCGTTCTACCAAAATTTGGTATTTTTGGAAGCTTCCTGTCATACCAACACTACAAAATTTTGGTAAGACTAGAATATGGACATATTCAACATTGCCAAAATCAAATAACAATAAACTATGCTAGAATGTGGTAATACCAAATATTAGTAAGGTTAATTTTCACTATAATCTGATCAAGCATTGGCTTCATTTGAAAGTGATGCTCAGCTGAGCTATTTGATGGCACGGAAAACACGACGAGCGATTAGCACATGATTGATTAAGTATTAGCTATTATAAATTTTAAATAGGTTTATTTGATTTATTTAAAATAAAATTCTATATAAAAGTTTATTTCAAAACACACTATAAGTTTCTTTCAAAAACTTAGTTACTCCCTCTACCCTGATATAAATACACGTAGAACATGATATGACATATCATAGGAATTCGAATCTGGACAGGCAAATTGTTAAGATTCATAGTCTTACTATATACCTTCTATGTTTCAACATAAGTGCACATATAATCGGATATGATATTTCATAGTACAACGAATATGTATATGCACTTATATTGGTACGGAGAGAGTATCACATTTAGGTGGTGTTTGAAACTCATCTAAATGAAGATGAAAATTAAGTGTTTTACACAAAACGAGGTGGCATACGTACGATTAATTGAGTTTTAATTATTATAAACTTGAAAAATAGATTTATCTGATATTTTAAAGCAACTTCCATATAGAAAGTTTTTACACGAAACACACCGTTTAGCAGTTTAAAAAGCGTGTCACGAATATCAAAATTTTCATCCAACTTTTGTTGGAGATTCGAACACAGCCTTAGTCTTAGATGCATTTTACATTGGAACGGAGGGAGTAAAAATAGGGAGAATTTACTACTGTATTAGCTACTCTATCAAAATGCCAGTGCTCAAATGCCACTCTCCCAAATTTTCATTCCTAAATGCCATCCAGACCCACATGTCAGCCTCACCCAGCACTGGGTCCCGCACCACTTTTATTTGAACGGGCCCGGGTGGCATTTGGGATAGTGGTATTTGAGCAATGGTATTTTTGTAGAGTGGCAAATAGTAAATTCTGAGTAGCTCATCCTAAAACGGAGCAGAAAAGAACATGGCTTAAAATCGAATTTGCTATATATTTGTCGACAAATTTTCCTCCAAAAATTTGTCAGATGTAATTACAGTATAACCATAGTGTAATTACACTGTAACTATAATGTAACTTGTATGTAACTTTCAAGAATCTCTCGGTAACATGTTATTTCAGTAAAATAGAGGTCGTGGAAACAAATCCTTTCACATATGTGTGTGCTGTGATTTTTTTCTTCCTCACCGGAACAAATCTTGTAATAGATCTAACGATTCAAAATTACGTGAAACTTAAATACAAGTTACACTGTAGTTACATGCAAGTTACAGTGTAATTACATCTGTTAAATTTTTAGTAGAAAATTTGTCGACAAATGTATGGGTAGTCCCGCTTAAAATTGATTGAAAAGATTAGAAAGAATTGAATGCGAATTGGTACATCCTCGAGGACCAAGCGATAAATGTTCCCCTCCCCGCAGACAAACAGCCATGAGTAGTCATCAGGAAACCAGCAGCGAAAGAAAAGCGCGAGAGATCGATATCGATCGATCCCACATCATTTGGCCACCCCCAACCCCACCACCCCTCCCCTTCCATCCCCCATCGATCTCCTCCCCCCATTCTTCCAGAACCTTCCAGAACCTCCTCCCGATCCCTCCCCTTCCCTCCCCCCCGCGCCATGGTGTCGTGACGTCGGCGGCGGCGGAAGATGGACCCCTCCTCCAAGTCCCCCGACGACGACGACCGCCGCCCCGAGGCGGAGGCGGCGAGGCGGCCGCAGCCGCAGCCGCAGCCGCGGGAGTGGCGGTTCGCGCAGGTCTTCGGGGAGCGCGCGGCGGGGGAGGACGTGCAGGAAGGTGAGAACGCGCCGACCCGCCCCCTTCCGCTGCTCGCCGCGTGCGTCGCGTGGTTCCGTGAGATCTGCCTCGGTCCGGGGCCAGGCGGGGCGGGATGTGGGAGGGTTTCGACGCGGGGTGGCCGCGCATTCCTCCGTGTAGGGGGATTCGGATTCGAGGAAGGGGGGGGGGCGTGTGGCGGGGTGGCGAATCGAGGGGATTTCGCTGGTGATTTTGAGGTTGTTCGTTGCGTAGGGTGGAGCCGTTCGTTCGTTCGTTCTTCTCGCAGCATATGTTCCGCAGGAAGCGATCTAGGAGGACACGGGTTCACTGGTTAAATAAATAAATGGCGTTACCAAACTATGCCAGGTGCGGGAATGGATCACTTCCCTGCGCTGTAGGCTTTGCTCGCTAAGACTTTGTAGCTGGTAGTTAGTTAGTGTTTGTTGGTGAACCGAGATGTTTTTGTTTGCCATTAGAGTGGGTTTGTATGGATATGGTGGATCACCTGGACATAATGCCTCGTGCTTTACAGCATGGCACTCTAGTGGGGAGTGTTGAAAGTCTGAATCTTTGTGCGATGATGTGTGGTGATTGTGTATTGCTCAAGGTTTTCTTATTCCTAGTGTCCTAGTATGATTTTGCTATATATATTTATGAGCTTTGGCATGGGAAGTGGGATCACATAATTGAAAGTGATCCGCGGAGCTGCCGAGGGTAATGTTTGCGTTCTAAATGTTCTTTTAATGTGCTTATTATATGAGGGCTCATAAGTATGTCAAGGGCACAGTTATTTCCTATTTTCTTTCTCTACTTTCAATGGGCCATCTTCTCTTAGGCATGTGTGGATTATGTGATATATTGCTTCTTAGTAGATTTTCAATTTGTCCTGGTTCCATGGTTAGATGTGTTGGGTTTGATAATGATTTCTCAATGAGTAGTGAGATAATTCTTATGATTTCTTCCCCTGTAACAGAATTACATACGACCTGCCTGTGTTTTGCATGCTTTTTTCGGCCTTTGTCTTGCTCACATTAGCAGCACATCTTCTTCTTGTTTCAACCATAGTGGTCCATGATTAGCTTTCCTTCAGGAATTCAGGATCTTCTACTTGTCTTCAGTTTGAAGTGTTATTCAATACACAAAATGCATTGGTACATAAGTATGATTGGTGCAGTTTAGGGGAGGCAAAGTGTTACCTCTACTTATATGAATGCAGTAGCATAAAGCTGAAAAAGGCAAATTATAGCCCTATTGGATCCAGTTCTTCTACCTGTCGCATATTTAACATGATTTCAGCACCTACTAATATTGTGCTACTCCCTCCGTCCACATTATAAGTTGTTTTGGCCTCTCCATCCCTCGTCTAGATTCACTAACATCCATACGAATTTAGGCACATATATGAAGCACATGCATGGATCTATTCAAAACCCAAAATGTCTTATAATGTGAAACAGAGGAAGTTAGCATCCTTTTTCTAAACAGAAAATGCACTCCACTGCTGCGTAGCGGATGGAAAAAGTAAATCAATGCCAAATTTATCCAAACAGCAGTGATGTTTATCCAAACATAGTCGACAAAACTAAACAAGCAAGCTCAAATTATCCAAACAGCAGTGATGTTTCTTATCTCTTTTTATCTTTTTTAGAGATTGCCATAGTCCTCACAAACCTTTTTAAATACTTTGTCCCAGTTTAATTAACATAAAATTGTCCGTTCTTCTCTTCAATTCAAATGTACTGATGTTTGTGGTTTTATCCATTTTGCCCGAAAATTGTGTCAAATGACTTGAGCATTGCTTTTTTCACAAGGCAGATTTGATATCATGATATGCATCTTAATTACATGTGTTTCTTGTTTCAGTTGACATCATCTCTGCAATTGAGTTTGACAAATCCGGTGACCATCTTGCCACTGGAGATAGAGGTGGTCGTGTAGTTTTATTTGAAAGGACTGACTCCAGGGATGTAAGTACCACACACTATCTAAGTTATGTAGGTTTCTTGTTTAAATCTCTTGTTCTCATAGAAGTCAATTTATATGCAGAGCGCCAGTCGGAGTGAACTTGAGAGACAAGATTACCCGATTGCCAGGCATCCTGAATTCCGTTACAAGACTGAATTTCAGAGTCATGAACCTGAGGTATGTGAAACTTAAAATGGTTTTAATTATAGTGTATCCCCTGGTCCATGAATCAGAGTGACATATATATCTCCCACAGTTGGACTGTATAATTTTGATAAGAATTAAAAGTAACAAAAATATCTGATCTGAATAAATGTTTTTGCCCATGTTAGATTTCTTGAAAACCTCGAGTCAAGTCAGGCACTTAAACTTGAGAGTTTATAATAAAATTTCAAGTTGGAGGAAATCACATTATATTTTGAAACATAAGCGTAGGAAATTGCCAATTCTGGCAGTACATACAATGGTAGGTAAAAAAACATCCAGTTAGGTGTAACGTGGTAGTACCCTTCATCCATGAATATGTGCTGTTTGTAGATCCAACCTTATAAAAACAACATGATAGCGATCTTAATACATTATTGCTAAAAGTGCTTCCATGATGTTATAACATTTTTAACTTATGCTAATATATTAATTAACACAAAATTGATTGTCAAAGTTGTACAATGGAGACAGTATCAGAGTCTATAGCAACAGGATTGTCAAGCTTGTGCACCGATGACTGTATCAAGTCTGTAAGTGCACATAAGGGCAGACAGTATTAGTTATAGCAAAATTTTTCCTTTGCTTTGGTTGCAGGCTTCCAGGATTATCTTACCAAGCCATATGCACTGCATGTTAGATTGTTATTAACTATCCTTGAATTTCTCAATTTGTTTTTCTGATTTATATGTAATCCATGTAGTTCGACTACCTAAAAAGTTTGGAAATAGAGGAGAAGATTAACAAGATCAAGTGGTGCCAAACAGCCAACAACGCCCTCTTTCTCTTATCTACAAATGATAAAACAATCAAGTATTGGAAGGTACAGTTGTGTCACGAAGCTTCCATGTTCATTTCATTTCTTATGGGTATGATCACTTGCCTACATCGGTACTAGAAGTTTGCATCCGATATTTTAGTTTGCATCATGTTTTTGCCCCATGAGGCCATGAGTTATATTTACAATAAACTTATTTCAGAGTTGCTCCTGGTATGGACAGGATATTTTTTCACAGGCTGGTTCTATCAAGGAACACATGCTTTTCATTCTTTGATCTTTAGAGATACAAATGAACCATACAATCGCTTCACAGTTTTAATTATTTGCATGCTATCTCTTTCTTTCTTTGTTCAGCTCTTATTACTTAAGCTATGTAGTATCAGTACATTACAGTTTTACTATCTGTACAGGTGCAAGAGAGGAAAGTAAAACGAATTTCAGTGATGAATTTGAATACCTCTCAAAGTTCAGGCAATGGCACAACTTCTAGTTCGAGCAGCAGTAGTTCTAGAGCGATTCTTCCAAATGGTGGATGCTCAGAGAAGTTATACAACTTCCCAAACAACGACCTATTATTTCCTCCTGGAGGATGCACATCATTGCGTCTGCCTGTGGTAGTTGTACTTAACCCACTTTATTCATTATCTCATCTGTAATCGTGTTGTTCTGTACAGCACAAAATCTGGTGTTCGCATGTAAAATAAGTCTCCTTTTGGCATGAATACTTATAGATAGATTTTCTTCTTATGGCAAACTGCACATATGATTACAATATGAGTATTTATTTTCATTTACTATGCATGCAGGTCACTGGCCAAGATTTGAACCTTGTACCAAGATGCCGGCGTGTATATTCACATGCTCATGATTACCATATTAATTCCATTTCAAATAATAGGTTGGCTACCTTCCTGATATTATGGATATCTGATCAGGCTTGTAATTTTGTAATTTTGATTCTTGTTCTGTTGTTTTATTGGCCCCAAACTATTACACATTTACACTGCCTATATATCTACCTTTTTCATCTGTTTATGCGTGTATCTGTGTTTCTTTGCTGATTTGTGCCTTATTTCCTGTGTGAGTTCTCTGAACCTATAATACTACCTGCTTCTGTATATTTTCAAATCATGAGCATGAAGCTAATATCATATTCTCATGTTGTTTTACACCCAGTGACGGGGAGACATACATATCCGCAGATGATCTGCGAATAAATCTTTGGAACCTGGAAATTAGCAACCAAAGCTTTAATATTGTTGATGTGAAGCCTGCAAACATGGAGGATCTAACTGGTAAATTTTCCAGTGTGAGATAAACTAGGCATGCTGTGGATTTGCCATTTGGCTTCCGGTTAGTTTTAAATGTTAAACACACGAATGCTATCTAATTGGTCACTCGGTCCAATAACAAGATGTTCCATATATTATTAGTGGAGTAAGACGCATGGCAAAGTAACCGGAGTCCTTTTACCATGCAATCATTGGTATCCTACAACTACAAGTGTTGTTGGAATGGCAACGTGCATATCACTACGTATTAATTTGAAGTTTTCTCCCTATTTGGGTGGTCTGAAAATTGTCCATGCTCAACTATGGTTAAAGGTTAGATTGGATGGGAAAGCAAATTCTTGAGGAATCATCTGTCTGCATCTATATTAGCGTCTCCTTGCGAATGTATACACTTTGTAGCTCAGTGTTGACAATCGATATCTGGCAGCTTTCATGCAAGACTGCAAAATAACGAATTAGAGTAGCCGCTGTTTTTTTTTTTGGAAAATGGAGGAAGTTGAAATAAACATAAATGGATAATCTGTACAGTCCATTTTTGGTTGAACACAAAAACCAATATATTACTTGCATTTGTGATCCCCAATATATTTGTTGATCAGCTGATGCTGCAGCACCTTTGGCTATTGCTGTAAATTTTTGATCTTATGTCTGAAACAATTCTTGTTCATTCTGTTCTTTATGTGTTCTGTGGCAACATGCTTCACATGTTAATAAATTCTGTGCAATTTCAGAGGTGATCACATGTGCGGAGTTCCACCCAACTCATTGTAATACATTAGCCTATAGTAGCTCGAAGGGCTCTATCAGGCTTATTGATCTGCGGCAATCAGCACTATGTGACAACCATTCTAAGTTGTTAGTAACCCCCTTGCACTTCCTAATGGAACATTTATCATTGTTTAGAAGGAAATGTTCGATGGAATTAAAAAGTGGCAAATGTTTGAAGTTAATTTTTATATGGCTAAAATTTGCACAAGCTGTTCTCTAAAATAAAGTGCGCATCGTGTGCAGATTTGAGGAGCATGAGGCACCTGGATCGAGATCCTTTTTTACAGAGATAATTGCATCGGTTTCAGATATAAAATTTGCAAGGGATGGAAGGCACATTCTTAGTCGTGATTATATGACTCTCAAGGTCTGTAGCTGTCCTATTTGTTTGATTTCTTAGGCTTTTGCTTTTTATATAAATTGACAAGTTGGCACTGGTTTTATTTAAAAGTTGTGTCAACATGCTCATCTTGCATTGTCTTTTGTTGTATTTCATCTTTTGATAGGTTGAATTAACATGTAAATTAGCTGTATTCAGTACATATGCATTTGCGTTTCTCTTGTTCTGCAACCCTCAGTTTTCACTTATCTTCAATTACAGTTGCTTGAACCTTTCCTTTGGTCTCTGCATCCTATGGTTATTTTTAATCCCAACTAAGTGGTCGGCCAGAAAGAAATACTCCCTCCATCCCGAAATATGTGTGTCTAGATTCATAGCTAAAAATTGCTATGTTTTGGGACAGAGGGAGTATTAGCTTTAGTAATACTTTCACTTAGTCCTTAGGATCATGGACACCATTTTTCTCTCGTCTTGTTTTGTCCAAAAATGGCATTTGAACCAAAACAACTCTTAAGAGTTTAGACATTCTAGACCATAGTTAAGTTCTTGCTAAAACTTTTATATATTCTGCAGCTGATTCTAATACTGCGTATCATATAAGTGGTTTACTGCTTGAAATGTCATTAGTCCGTTGCTCCTTTTCTTTCTTCAGTTATGGGATATAAACATGGATTCAGGCCCAGTTGCAACTTTCCAAGTTCATGAATATTTAAGACCTAAGGTGAAGTTTCGTAACCTGAATGATGGCAAAAATGTCAATGTTAAGACATGTCACAATCTAATGCCGTGTTAATTTCATCTTTTGCAGCTCTGTGATCTATATGAAAATGATTCAATATTTGACAAATTTGAATGTTGTCTGAGTGGGGATGGACTTCGTGTTGCAACTGGCTCTTACAGGTATCTGCTTGTTCTCATTATGAGTTACCAATGCCGCTAACTATTATTTCATTTGGAACTACTATATGTTAACTCTCCTTGTGGTGCCTTCAACTGCAGCAATTTATTTCGTGTTTTTGGTTGTACTCCTGGAAGTGCGGAGGCAACCACCTTGGAAGCAAGCAGAAATCCTATGAGGTATGTCTCATCTTGTGGGTGTAGTTTATATTATTGTGAGCTGGTGTTATCTATACTCGACCTACATATGGACTATCCCTCTGTATCAGCCGTCTCCTGTTTGGCTGTGCCCCTTGATTTCCTGTCTTAAGTTAGCTCAGTACTGCTGCCTAATTTTCCTCTAATTTTGGCACTGCCTACAAAGAAGAAAAAAGAATATTTTATTTGAGTTTCCTTTGTCAAAGTTGGTTGGATTGCCAATCATTCAACATAGATGACCGGTGGCTATTTAATAGTAGGTATAAACACGTCATGTCAACACCAACCCAACACACACTCAAATGCAGACTTTTGTTTTTCCAAACCTTGCTAAACTTTGTTTCTATTGTTGGAATTGAAACCCATAGGCGCCAGGTTGCTAATCCAACAAGGCCTGCACGGACCCTGACCTCATTGACCCGTGCCGTGAGGAGAGGTATGTGGCTATTTTCTCTTTAGACTTAATAGTTTCAGCCACATTCATGGGCTAGGACTGTCCAGTTCTCATTGTCCCTTTTCTCATCACATTAGCTCATATGAAACAGGTGGGGAAAATCCGGGAGTTGATGCTAATGGAAATTCTTACGATCTTTCAACAAAGTTGCTCCATCTTGCATGGCACCCAACTGAGAATTCCATCGCGTGTGCTGCTGCAAATAGCTTGTACATGTACTATGCATAGGTAACAGGCTAGAGAGAACTGTTTTTTGGTTTGGTTGACGTGAAAGCCTTCTACTTTCACATGCAACCAGGGAGATGGTGCAAAGGACATTGTTGTCAATTTCATGACTGGGGCCAAAAGAGGCAGTCGGTTTCCTCGAGACCACTCCCGATGCTACTTGCGACAGTAGCAGGCTGCTCCGTTCCGATTCTTTAGTAAATGTTAAATATATCTAATCATATCAACATTTTTGGTCCCAAGATATGATTGTAGCTGCCTTGTAGCCAGAATCAGCAGTCGAAAGATAAAGCAGAAGATAGGCGATGCTGATGCTAATTTCACCGAAGGTCACAGAAAATATCTGCTTAACAGGGCTGTAAGATTTTTTTCTTTTCTTTTTCATTTCTTCACATGTAATGCCACCTAGCCAGGGCTAACAACCATCTCTTCTCATGAACATCCAAATCTTTGAACATAAAATTTTACTACAGTTATTGTAGCTATTCTTTGCTGCCTTGTTCATTCATTAATCTACACGTGATCAAATTTGTGGCTTGTATCACCTTCGATTCTTCTTAACCCTCCCGTAAACCGAAATGTGTATAACGCACTTTTCTTTCTGTTAGCTGTAGCAAAGATATGAATTCCATTCATGGACATTTTGGTTTCCAAGAAAATAAAAATCTGTAGCCGATCATACCCAGAAATTTGATTTTTAGCCATCTTCTGAGGAAGATGGTTGGTGCCAACTGGAAGAAGGTGAGATAGAAGTTGCAGGTGCAGCTTCAGCTACTTCCTGGAGAACGCTGGTTTCTCTTTCACAGTGTTTGGTTTCGTTTGCCTGTTGTTAATTGCTTGTCACCTTTTCAAACCCCTGCTGCTGTCACTCACTCTTGAGCCTCCGTGCAAGTTGAGCTACGTTTACACTTTCCAGTTTACCCGGTGCTTGCCTGTATGCGTCTGAGCTTTGGAATGAATTCGGATCAATCCAACGTTTTTCTGTCTTCTTCTTTTATCAGTTTGGGGACCCAGTAATTAATCTTTGACAGGCAATGTCATGTGAAGTTATTTATTAGTTGTTCCTGACCTTGACGACGCTCCTGTTTGAACGCAGAAGCGTGTGACCTCGACACTTTGGCCCGGTTTTTCAACCGGGCTTATCTTCTTCTACCAATGTGATTCCAGTTAATAAGTTTCTATAGTAGAGGTCGCTAGGTGCACACTTGCTGGCTGGCGTTTGTTGTGTCATCTTCTTCTCTGCAAAACTGTCATGTTGTTGGCATTGGCGGCTGCACCCTTACTGTCAGTTTGCTGGTTTTTGGCGCCAACGCTGCTGCCTACTAGAAGAAGGCCCATCGCTACCGTGCAACTCTACCCCCTGTGCCACCTCATCCTTTTGGCCGGGTGAGCCACCGTCGCGTTCGCCATTGTCGTAATCCTTATCTTTCAGCTGGGGGCTCGCGAAGATCGATCGCAACCCTTCTCCTTCCATTGTAGCTACCGTCGCATCGACCGTTTGTTAACCTGTTTGGTTCTTACTTCCGCCCACCGTTATTCTTCTTCTCACATGGTTTTTTGAATAGTAAATATGTAAGGCACACACTCACTCCACACCACACGCATACATTGATGTGCGCGTCGAACACATTATTATTTTTTAATCTAAAAAACTTGGAGGGTCTATATTCATCTTTGATGTAAGAGTAACGTACGGTCCAATTAAATGGGTCATTATATACCTTTTGTATAACCAAGATCAACCAAAAGTAGTTTTGGGTAAAGTGAGGAAAACTAAAATGGGGAGCAACACAACTGCGATACAATCCCCATTCGCACATGGTTTTGTCAATACTATCATGGCATTTTCCTCTTCCTATTTCTCCTCTTGTCACTCTCGCCCTCGAACCCAATCTTAATCGATATTAATGCGCGTCAAGTTGGTGGCTATAAGATGAATTCGGTGTTAGAATAATTGGGCTAGACCCAACTTATCCTATTAAATCTCAAAGGCCCATAATAAGTGTTAAGGATAATAATACCACCTCAGGATTTAAGCGAGGAATATCTTAACCTAAATAGGGAGTTATTGGAGGCCCCCCGTTGACTGGTTGAGGTGGGGGTCGGAATGCCACATGCGCGCGCGCGCCGGGCCGGGCCGTGGGCGAGGCGAGGAGTGGCTGGCTGGCGGCGTGCGTGCGTCGCGTCGCTATTCTTTTGCAGCCACTAACCACGTTCCCACGACTCTCTCCGCAACAGCGCGTCCTCGTTCCAACGGCCGCCGCCGCTGGAGGAGATGGCAGAGGTGGTGCGCCGCCAGGAGCTGGAGCCGGTGCCGCGAACGACAACATCAACGGAGGCAATTCTGCCTCACAATCCAGCGGAGGGCCATTCTCGGGGTATATCCTTCTCCTGTTCCCTTTGTTAGTGCTATTGCTTTACTGTTATGTGCGCTGTGTTCCTGTTCCTAACATTCATGATGCCTCTAGCATGTTATTGCGTTACTGTAATGTTCCTGTTCCTGACATTCATGATGTGCATAGTATACTACTGGTTATGTTAAGATCACCCTACACTGTTTATGCCATGATTATTGCTTTAACATTTTAGATTAAAATATGCCGATTCATGACTATATTTCCAACATTCCAAAAACCTGATAGGTCTTTTTCGGTAGTTGGCTTTGCTGCTGCACTGAAACCACATGCTTTTGATGGTTCTAACTATAAGAGATGGAAAGCACGTGCACTATTGTGGTTGACAGCGATGCAGTGCTTCTATGTTTCACGGGGTAAACGAAGTGAACCACCTCTTTCTCCTGAGGAAGAGGCTAAGTTCGAGGCTTCGGATTGCCTGTTCCGTGGAGCATTGATCAGTGTACTCGCTGACAACATAGTGGACGTGTACATGCACATGCCTTTCGGAAAGGACATGTGGGATGCACTTGAGGCCAAGTTCGGAGTTTCTGACGCCGGCAGTGAGCTGTATGTCATGGAGCAGTTCTATGACTACAAGATGGTCGATTACCGTTCTGTAGTAGAACAAGCTCATGAGATTCAGATGCTGGCTAAGGAACTTGAGAACAACAACTGTGAGTTGCCGGACAAGTTTGTGGCGGGTGGCATTATTGCCAAACTGCCACCTTCTTGGTCGGACTTTGCCACTTCTCTAAAGCACAAGAGACAAGAGTTCAGTGTTTCTGATCTCATTGGCTCTTTGGGTGTTGAGGAGAAGGCGAGGGCAAAGGACGTCCGGGGCAAAAAGGTCGAGGGAGGTTCTAGTGCCAATATGGTACAGAAAAAGAACCCTCATGCATCCCACAACAACAAGAAAGTCAAGCTTGATGTCAAACCCAAGGCTGCAACCAACTTTAAGAAGAAAGGCAAGAGAAAGGCAAAGGGAGACTGCTTTGTGTGTGGCAAGTCTGGGCATTGGGCTAAGGACTGTCGTGAGCGCAAAGACAGGAAGTCTGCCAACATGGTCATTAGCGAGGGCGGAGGAACATCGGGGTACGGTAAAATATTACCTACAGTTCTCTCTGTTCTTCACTCACCTGATTGGTGGGTGGACACTGGTGCTAATATTCATGTATGTGCTGACATTTCTCTGTTTTCTTCTTATCAGGTCGGGAGAGGTTCCTCCTTGTTGATGGGAAACGGGTCGCTTGCGGCTGTTCATGGTGTTGGTACGGTCGATCTGAAGTTTACTTCGGGAAAGACCGTGCAGCTGAAGAACGTGCAGCATGTCCCTTCAATAAAGAAGAATCTTGTTAGCGGCTCTCTATTGTGTAGAGAAGGTTTTAGACTTGTGTTTGAGTCCAATAAATGTGTCGTATCTAAATATGGGACTTTTGTTGGAAAAGGTTATGGCAGCGGAGGCTTGTTCCGCTTTTCTTTGAATGACATGTGTAATAATCATAATGCTGTGAACCATATTAGCGATAATGATGAGTCTAATGTGTGGCATTCGCGACTCTGTTATGTGAATTTCGGTTGTATGACACGCTTAGCTAACATGAGTTTAATTCCAAAATTCACTTTGGTCAAAGGTTCCAAGCGCCATACTTGCGTTCAATCGAAACAACCTCGCAAGCCTCACAAGGCATTTGAGGCGAGGAATTTGGCACCTCTAGAACTTGTTCATTCCGATTTGTGCGAAATGAACGACGTGTTGACTAAAGGGGGAAAGAAATATTTCATGACACTGATAGATGATTGCACTGGATTTTGCTATGTGTATCTATTGAAAACAAAGGATGAGGCATTGCATTACTTTAAAATCTATAAAGCTGAGGTAAAAAACCAACTTGAAAGGAAAATCAAACGGTTGAGGTCTAATAGAGGTGGGGAGTATTTTTCCAATGAGTTTACATCCTTTTGCGAAGAGTTTGGAATTATTCATGAGAGGACGCCTCCCTACTCACCCCAATCAAATGGGGTGGCCGAAAGGAAGAACTGTACTCTAACTGAGATGGTGAATGCCATGTTAGACACTGCGGGGCTTTCCAAGGAATGGTGGGGTAAGGCAATTTTGACCGCCTGTCATGTCCTGAATAAAATTCCAATGAAGCATAAGGAAGTAACACCATTCGAGGAATGGGAAAGGAAGAAATTAA
Organism: Oryza meridionalis; assembly: GCA_000338895.3. Taxonomy (NCBI): domain Eukaryota; kingdom Viridiplantae; phylum Streptophyta; class Magnoliopsida; order Poales; family Poaceae; genus Oryza; species Oryza meridionalis. Next base: position 7,284,651 of record CM002525.2, on the reverse strand, counting down.
ATCTCTCATACCTACGAACATGGGGCTGTTTGGCCAAGGTAAATGTACCTATAGCCAAAAAGCGGAAACTTGGACCAAATACTGTTGATAGTGTGTTCCTTGGTTATGCTATTCACAGTGTGGGTTATAGATTCTTAATAGTAAACTCTGGTGTACCCGACATGCATGTTGGTACAATTCTTGAGTCCAGAGATGCTACATTCTTTGAGAATGAATTTCCCATGAAACATACACCTAGCACTTCTAGTAAAGAAACTGTCATGCCCCATGAGCACTTTGCACCGATAGAACACAATGATCAAACGCTCGAGGAAAATCCTGAGGAGGACAACATTGTAGATACTCGCAAGAGTAAGAGACAAAGGGTTGCAAAATCCTTTGGAGATGACTACATTGTATACCTCGTGGATGACACCCCAAGAACCATAGAAGAGGCATATTCATCTCCTGATGCTGACTACTGGAAGGAAGTAGTACGCAGTGAAATGGACTCGATTATGTCTAATGGTACTTGGGAAGTCGTTGAGCGTCCATATGGGTACAAGCCCGTAGGATGCAAATGGGTTTTCAAGAAAAAGCTTAGACCTGATGGTACAATTGAAAAGTACAAGGCAAGACTTGTGGCCAAGGGTTATACCCAAAAGGAAGGCGATGACTTCTTCGACACATACTACTTGCTCGCTTGACCACGATTCGAGTACTACTTGCTCTGGCAGCCTCTCACGGTCTTCTCGTCCATCAGATGGATGTTAAGACAGCTTTCCTAAACGGAGAGCTGGAGGAGATCTATATGGATCAACCAGACGGGTATGTACTAGAAGGTCAGGAGGGAATGGTGTGTAAATTGTTGAAATCCTTGTATGGCCTCAAGCAAGCACCTAAGCAATGGTATGAGAAGTTTGACACCACGCTTACATCTGCAGGCTTTGTTGTGAACGAAGCTGACAAATGTGTGTACTATCGCTATGGTGGGGGAGAAGGAGTGATCTTGTGCCTATATGTCGATGACATATTGATCTTTGGGACCAGCCTTAATGTGATTGAGGAGGTCAAGGACTATCTGTCCAAGTGTTTTGAAATGAAGGATTTGGGAGAGGCTGATGTTATTCTTAACATCAAACTGCAAAGAGGAGATGAGGGTGGGATTACACTTGTGCAATCCCACTATGTGGACAAGGTTTTGAGTCGCTTTGGATATAGTGACTGCAAGCCAGCTCCTACTCCTTATGATCCCAGCGTGCTATTAAGGAAAAACTGAAGAATAGCAAGGGATCAACTGAGATACTCTCAAATCATTGGTTTATTGATGTACTTGGCTAGTGCAACCAGGCCTGACATCTCATTTGCTGTAAGCAAGCTGAGCCGGTTTGTCTCAAATCCGGGAGATGATCATTGGCAGGCTCTGGAAAGAGTAATGCGCTATCTAAAGGGCACTATGAGCTATGGAATTCACTATACCGGATATCCAAAAGTACTAGAAGGGTATAGTGACTCAAACTGGATATCTGATGCTGATGAGATAAAAGCCACAAGTGGATATGTGTTCACACTTGGAGGTGGCGCTGTTTCCTGGAAGTCTTGCAAGCAGACCATCTTAACGAGGTCAACAATGGAAGCAGAACTTACAGCACTAGATACTGCGATAATTGAGGCCGAGTGGCTTCGTGAACTCCTGATGGATTTGCCGGTGGTTGAAAAACCAGTGCCAGCTATCCTAATGAACTGTGATAATCAAACAGTGATTATTAAAGTGAACAGTTCAAAGGACAACACGAAGTCATCTAGGCACATCAAGAGAAGACTGAAATCTGTCAGAAAGCAGAAAAACTCCGGAGTGATAGCATTGGACTATGTCCAAACGGCTAGAAATCTGGCAGATCAGTTTACCAAGGGGCTACCACGTAATGTGATAGACAGTGCATCGAGGGAAATGGGCTTGATACCCACCTAAGGTTGCACAATAGTGGAAACCTGTCCATTGTGATCGGAGATCTCGTGAATTTGGATGGCGAAACAAACTATTGTGTGACTGAGAGAAGAGACCCTTGAAAAGGGCTCATTTCCATGGTGTGCTTCTCTTCTTTCCTGCATGGTAGGATGGCTCATGCCTTAATGTGATCCGAGTGGCTTCTCCAAGCAGAGATGTTGACCTACAGAACATCTCAGAAGGAACACACCTATATGAGTTCGACTGCTGGTCACAGTCTATGAGGTTTGGGCGATCTTTAGATACTCATGAAAGGCCTGGAGTTTGACTTATATGCTCCAAACAGAGGGGATGCGAACGACAGCTCAGTACCAGTCAAGGTTCTGAGTGAAACCTGATCACACAAAACTGACAATTCAAAGCATAGTCCATTGTTCAGTTGTGGTCTGATGTAGCTCATTTCCTAGGTGGAAGTTCAACTTAACAGTCTCCACCAAAACCCTGGTATATCAAATAGGCACAACATTGAGAACATTTCTTATGAGCCTTGAAATTTGGTGGGGATTGTTAGAATAATTGGGCTAGGCCCAACTTATCCTATTAAATCTCAAAGGCCCATAATAAGTGTTAAGGATAATAATACCACCTCAGGATTTAAGCGAGGAATATCTCAACCTAGATAGGGAGTTATTGGAGGCCCCCTGTTGACTGGTTGAGGTGGGGGTCAGAATGCTACACGCGCGCGCGCGCCGGGCCGGGCCGGGCCGAGGGCGAGGCATGGCTGGCTGGCGGCGTGCGTCGCGTCGCTATTCTTTTGCAGCCACTAACCGCGTTCCCATGACTCTCTCCGCAACAGCGCGTCCACGTTCCAACGGCCGCCTCTCTCTCCTGATAGATAAGGAGGCCGCGAGTCCAATCTGTTACGTACGCTTGCTTCTTTCCCGGTGTTAGTTCCTCCTCCTCCGCACCAGTGCTGTTCTCGCTTCCTCGCTTCTGATCTCTTGCGCGCACGAGAGATTGGAAGGAGCAGTGCCTCCGAAACCACATCTTCGCCTGAGATCTGCATCGGGTAGGCGGGTGATCAGGTTTTTGGGGAGTGCCTCTCACACGACTGCTCGCCATGTCTGGAGTTGCCGCCGCCGCTGGAGGAGATGGCAGAGGTGGTGCGCTGCCAGGAGCTGGAGCCGGAGGTGGTGCACCAGGAGCTAGAGCTGGTGCCGCGAACGACAACATCAACGGAGGCAATTCTGCCTCACAATCCAGCGGAGGGCCATTCTCGGGGTATATCCTTCTCCTGTTCCCTTTGTTAGCGCTATTGTTTTACTGTTATGTGCGCTGTGTTCCTGTTCCTAACATTCATGATGCCTCTAGCATGTTATTGCGTTACTGTAATGTTCCTGTTCCTAATATTCATGATGCGCATAGTATACTACTGGTTATGTTAAGATCATCCTACACTGCTTATGCCATAATTATTGCTTTAACATTTTGGATTAAAATATACCGATTCATGACTATATTTCTAACATTCGGAACACAAACAAATACTTTAAACATATAGGAGATGATGGTACATTAAGTACTCACAAAGTCACAAGTCAAAACTCAAGTGAGAAAACACACTAATTACTTCTAGCAATCACCCAAAGAATTTATATTGAAGGGAAAAAGAACGCAAGCACCCAATACCAAGCCGGTCAAGTGGGCCCCACTAGCCTCTGCTGGTGTGCTGCTGCCCCGTATGGATAGAGTCAAATCCTCCAACGCTCCCCTTAATACAAGTGGCTCTCTACGTAATTAATGGCGTAGAGAATGTGCTGCTTGTACAGCTCCAAGACATGGACATGATTTTGGGGCATCAAACGTCAAACCTTATGCTGATTACTACATAATCCCATCTAGAGTGCATACATTGCATCATAAATTATACTCTATCCTAAAATATACCAAAGTTTTTAATTTTTATCACAGATATTAAGAAATAGATAAAAAAACATGTTGCTTTCTCCGGATGGATGAACGATATGTCTAGACTATTAGAGATAGTATATAGATCATTTAATGGTAAAAATATCTTTTACATGTAATAAGCTGCTATATTTGAGATAAACTTTAAACATCAGGATTTGTTATATTTTGTAACAGAGAGAGTAGTATTTAGGATCGTACTAATAACCGGTAAATGATTTGTTGTCCCCTCTAAAAATTGAACGGTTCAACATTCAAACAGTTCAGTCCCCATCTCGTCGATTGATCGGCGGCATCCAAATGCTGCCCAAATCCACTGTTCTTCCAGTGCACGCATCTGAATTCTGACCATTGATTCCTCACATGTCGTTTTGGGGGTCCCGAATTCAATTCAATTCAGCTACTACTTGGAATTTGCCGGTTTGGAAAACAGAATCGGAGGATCGAATTTCGGCTTCCCCGTCGAGGCGCCGCTGGGTTTGTCTAGTCTTTGAACCGCGTGGATTTGTTGTTGCTCTGTGACCCGGTCCCACCTCGGCTCTGACCGGTGGGGCCCCTGGCTGGCTGACGTGGGCCCACGCAGGCCTTTTTGGTCTAGAACACAGTTCACTCACCGTACACCGTACGGTCGTGCCTCGTTGAAAAGTATAGGAGAATGTAGCCGCCTCGATTGAAATTCTGAGATGCAATGGAGCCGTCTGGATTGAAATGCGTGATGCACAAGCGCTAGTTACATTCTGTGGTGGATCTTCTGTTTGGTTAAATTTTGCTCATGTGCTAATTTGGGGCCACAAACTAAGCCTTCAGTTTTGTTTTGAACAAGCCTCCTGCGCACACTATCAAAGTGGTCCAAATAGACCCTTAGCTTCTAATCCACTCATTTAATATCACCATTTTATAAAAAATATCACCCATAGAGTAGTTTTAACAAGTCGTTTTGCTGACATGGATTTGTTTAAAAACGGTTTTACAATCATATGCCTGCGTTGTAGCACATGTAGCCTTCAATGGATAGTAATTGGGATTGACGAAGTTACCATGATGCTACAACTCTCTTCTCCCTCTTACCCATTGATGCGATACCAGACAAAAGCAGTGGCGTTAACGTGCCACCGATAATTGTCAAACTCAATGGAAGCATCGACTATAGTTGGTATTAGTTAAATATGATGACCGTAGCTACGGCAACAGCCAAGCTCTATCCAGCAATTGTTAAACTTGGCACCACTGACGTTTCTCCCCCATAGATGCCAGATGTCAGATTGTGTTCCTTTGTAAATCCAATGATGGGATCATGTTTTGCTTCTGTGCATATTCATTGGTTACAAGCTATGGCATACATATGAATTTTATGTCTGTATTCTGTTTTGTGAAACCATGTCTAAAATTTGTTGCACCTTAAAAAGAATGCTATGCAAAAGTCAATAAACATTTTTTTATTTAGTTTTGCCTTTTACCATTGGATAGCTCAGTGGCGGAGGCAGGTTAAAATTATAGCGGGGCTACACCAAAATGACCAAGAGCAACTAACCGAGATTTAGGGTTGGGTTAAGATTTTTTAGGTCTTCTTAGTCTTTTGGGTCTTCTAGCAACCTCAAACAAAGTCTATATTAGCCCCTTATCTATAAATATATGGATTAGAATTTTAGGAGGTATTATAGGGGCTCTAATGATCTATTAGGGGGGGTGGGGGGGGGGTCTAAAGACCCCCGCCCCCACGCTGTCTCCGCCCCTGGGACAGCTTGAGCTTCAAGCTCTTCCCCTCTAAGGACAACGATAGTAATCATAGGGTTTATAATGTCCTAGTTCACCGTTTGGGTTTTATGTAGGGTTTTGGTGTCCTAGTTCATTTTTATGGTTTTATCTCATGACTCAGCCATGTCTGAGCTTATTGGCAATGATAAGACTAAAAGTCTAGTAAAGAACACTAGGAATATAAAAAGAAATGAAAAAGGAAGTATTTATAATTTTTTATGCGAGGTATTTACAATGTCATTCCAAAGTTCCAAATTGCCAAGAAGCAATTGGTATCTCACAAACAGCATCAGATTGGCTGATTGCCATTCTTCAGCCATTACAATCTCTCCCCTCACTATATGATCATCAAATGTAAAAACAACTTTTTCCCCCTCTTTTTTTTTCTTGGCAACATTTGCATTTTCGCAATTGCCTCTCTTTTTTCCCATCTTCTCTAAACTATGTTACAATAGACTATATTTATCTACTAATTCGTACTCTTTCTGTCCAAAAAAAAATCCAATTCTAACGATGAATCTAAACACACATGTATTCAAGTTCATTGCTAGGATTTGGATTTTCATGGGACGGAGGTCGTAGGTACTTGCAGTACATCAAGATCAACAAAAACTGCAAAAACACGGACGACATCGAGCTCGCCGGAGCGGGAGCTTCAGCTCGCCGGCGGCGTGGCGGTGGAGGCCCTGCGCGCTTTCCTGGCGGCGGCGGCAGCAGCGGCGGAGGCGGCGGCGGCGGTGCCGAGGGTGTGGTCGTGGAGGAAGAGGCAGACGGCGGAGCAGTCGTCCACCCTGGACGTCGGGAACTTGGCGCGCCACCGCTGCACGGCGGCCTCCACCACCGCCTTCGACGCGTGCTGCTTCCGCGGCGTCGCGCACACGATGGACACCACCTCCTCGTTGCTCAGCACGTCCCACACCCCGTCGGTGGCCAGCACCATGAACAGGTCGGCGCCCGTCACGCGCCGCGACGTCACCTCCGGCGCCGAGATCACGCCGTGCCGCTTCAGCCTCATGTCGCCCAGCGACCTCGCCATGGCGAGCCCCGGCGAGTTCTCCCCCGGCAGCCACACCCGCATCACACCCGGCTCGTCCTTCAGCCCGAACACCCTCCCCCCGCTCCGCTTGATCCTCGCCGCCTCCTCGGCCACGCTTGGCTTGTGGTCCACCGTCAGCTGCACCGCCTGGAGGTAGCCGGTGTCCGACATGGTGGCGAGCACCGCCCTCGAGTCGCCGAGGTTGGCGATGATGAGGTCCCTGCCCTGCTTGATGGCGCACACCGCGGTCGTGCCGCTGAACGCGCAGTCGAGGTTTGGCTGGAGCTTGAGCTCGCCGTCCATGGCGGCGAACGCGTTGGCGCACGCCTGCCTCCACTCCTCCAGCATCTGCGCCGACGCCGACGCCGACGGCTGCGGCGACGAGTTGCCGCTGCTGTCCGTGGACGACGCCGCCGCGTCGTCGCTGAACGCGGCGTCGTCGTCGTCGTCGGCGGCGGCCAGGAGCAGCGCGTTCCGGTGGCTCAGGATCATGAACGGCAGGTAGTCCCTCACCAGCTTGCTGATGAATTGCCCGCACCGGCCATGGCCGTCGAACACGCCGCAGAACACGCCGTCCTCCATGCCGAATCCCTGACAAACCCAAGAAACACTGATCAGCTTCAGAATCCTGACCACATTGCATCTTTGCATTGCATGTGAGGTTTTATCATTCAAAAATTCTAAAAAACTTGCAAAATTTTCAGATATTCTGCTGATGAGAATATCTCGAGATTGATGATGCTGCTGTTAACAAATTACTTGAGTAAGATGGTAGTATAGGTAGGTGAGATTAGTGGTGTTTGTTAAAAAAAGGCAAACTTTCTGGAGAAGATTTGGGAACATCATGTTGTGTGTGCCTAGAGATTGGGACACATGAGGTACAATCATTGAGCAGGAAAAGTCTAAAGTGATTACACTTTTTTTTAAGTGCAAAACTGTCCTTTGGCAGATCACATCTAGTAACAGCTATTGCTAGATTAGCACAAACCTAGCTGTACTACTAATCACTGTTCATGATCTCAAGTTGTCTGATTAACCCCCTTGACCTTTTGACAGTTTTCCTTCACCACCTCTCTTCACAAGAAGTAAAATTGGAATAGCTTGTCAGGTTCTAAACAGTTTGTCAACTTCTAAACTATTTTTTTAGTGTTAATGATTGGTTGTAACAACATGGAGAGGAAATTTGTTCTTACAGGGTGAAAGAAAAAAACACCAAAGATTATATTCTTTTTCATGGGAATATTGTGAAGTGAAGAAATTGTAAAGTCAAGAAGGTAACCAAGGGGATAAGACTTGGCCAAGACCAACCAAAATTACATTTTTCCTTGTCAAGGTTAATATATTCATGATTAGACATGGAAGAAAAGAAAATTAAACGCAATATTTTAATTTAACCCTCAAGAATGAATCCATCCATCCCCACTATTCAACTAAATATCTACTACTGTATACAGCCACAAGAACTTTCAAGAAATGGGAAAAAAAAGAAGAAGAAAACAAGGCTGAGAGCCCCAAAATTCTGCAGCCAGAATCAAGAACAGAACACCCCCAACAAGAGGCAATCACTGCACACCACACATCACACCTACAAATAATTCAACAAGAAAGGCACTAATTCTATCATACCAAGCAATTCTGCAAGGGAAAGAAAAGATTTTTCTCTCTTTCTACCAAGTACTCCACTAACTCTTCCTTAAAAAAAAAAAGGTAGTGAACTAACTGCTGGCCTAATAAGCTCATGGAAGCTCAAATCATGGACTCTAAGAACACCCTGAAGCCCTGAACTAATCTGAACCCTTTTGAGTACAAAACCAAACAATTGGCCGGAGCAGCCTCATCAAGAGGAGAAATTGAGCAGATTGATCTGAGCTGAGCACATTAAACAGAAAGCAAAGATTCAGAGACAGAGAGTAAAGAACTGAAGATGATACCTGGCAGAGGATGACAGAGTCCTGGTTGGGGCCTTTCTTGCCCCTCTGGGAGAAGAGGGAGGCCACCTTCCTAGCCCCACTCTCCATCCCCCTACCCCCCCTTCCTTGCTCATCCTTCACATACACAATGCTCTCATCTGTCTCATGAACATGCTCCAGCTGCTCTGAAGATGCACAGATCCCCATCCAAAGATTCTGAATCTTTCTTGTCTCTGAGAAAGAAAAGCTCCAAGGAGAGCAGAGTGCAGGAAGGAAGCTGTGCTGTGGCTGCTCCTAAGACAGGGTATTTAAACCAAGAGGAGGAGAGGATGATGATGCAAATTGCAAAGGGGTGATGAGGATGTCAGGGCGAAAAGGAGGAGAAGAAGAGAGAGCTGGTCAGCAGCAAGCAACGCCAACAAAGAGCAGCAGCTTCTTGTGGGGGTCTTAAAAGGATGGAGGATTAAATAACTCAATAATGGATGCCAGAGGTGGAGAACTGGAGATGTCATGAGCAACTTCTTTTTTCTTTCGGTGCTATTGGTCTGACTTTGGTTTTTTAAAGGACAAAATGGATAGTACATGAGTATGGCGTATATGTTTTCAAGTTTAAAAGATTCTTTTTCGCAAAAACAATGTTTAAAAGATATTGGTATATCATAGAGATCTTTCAGCAACAAATCGACTTGATTCTTCGGATTTACAAATATTTCATACGAATCTTTTCGATTCTTTAGCAACAAATCAGCTTAATCCACCGAAATTACAATACTTTACACGAATATTTTCTATCGATTGTTTGGACGTTTTCTTAGGATGATTAGACGTAAGGTTTGGATTACCGGTATTTGCCGAAATAATGTAACCCTCAAAATTGATGCTCTATTACACAAAAGATTTTTTTTTAAAAAATAATTTTTGTCCAACACTTCCTCCGTTCATATTATAAAACTTTCTAGCATTGCCTAGCATTATTATATATATATTAATGAATCTAGACATATATATGTATCTAGATTTATTAATATATATATAAATGTGGACAATGCTAGAAAGTCTTATAATATTAAATGGAGGGAGTAACATCTTATAAGAAGACCACGTTTGAACTTTTCTAAGCTTTATTGAAGTGATAAACCTTCGACCGGTAACCACTCCATAGCTCTACTCTAGGCAGGCTATTAGGAGAAGGCGAGAAAAGTGTAACCACAAAAACATGTGAGTGTAATTGCAATTTGAAAACACATGTCGCATAATATATTCATCAGGTACTACTATTTTGCATCACCATTTCATTGTCACTAGAAAAAAATAAGGAAAAAAAGATAACTACTATACCAACCGGTGCTTGGATTGGAAGTCAGGTTAGGCCATTCGTCATCAGATTTAACAACAGAGAGAGAGAGCATCTTGTCAGCCGTCGGATCTTGCCGTCATTCCGTGAACCATCCATCTGCGTACGATTGTGACAGCTGGCAAAAAGGTCTTGTAGTACTGTGTATGATACTACCTGCATCAACTCGCAGTGACATTTGATTTTCATTTTTTCTCAAACACGCAGCGAAAATGCTTTGAAAACAATTGCAGCGTACTCCAGTTTTTCCGCATATGTATATGTGGCAGCTTGCAGTTGTGTGTTCTAGAGGTTAATTTCCATGAGAAAATTCGATCTGGTCCGATAGTTGGTGAATTGCACAACCAAGGAGGAGACCTTTGCATGATGCTGTTTATGTCATTTCCTCCATTAATTTAGTTGGTATACAATTAATAAAGATATTTTTTTGGAAGTACAATAATGCTATCTCTAGCTTTTGCAAAATCATAGGAATAGTACTAACTTTTTATTTAGATGTAATCATGTCAATGTATTTTGATGACAACATCTCGAAGACATGCAATTTCTAAATTTTCGTAACAATATGCATTTTAGGCCCCCGTTTCAAAACACGGGATTCTGAAAACGCATGTATGTGAAAAACATGGAAATAAAATGTCATACCTATTGAATTCTTATATGAATTAAAAACAAACAGGGGACACACAAGAATTTAGAGTCATAAAATGAAGAAAAACATGATGTAGGACCTTACGCTTATTTTCTTCCAAAATATTTGTAGGATTTTCTATTTCATAATAATTTTGAAGGAAATGATATAATTTGAACCCTTTGTTTCAAAGGCCTTCTTAGGATATTTTTCTTATAAGATTGAAATCTTACAAGTATTCTATGTTTTTCTCTACAAATTAAAGGGGGTCTATATCAGTGTAGGTACTCATTTGAAACAGATGAATTTTAGAGGAATTTCTTACGAATTGAACTAATTTAAGTGAGTATTCTACACTAAAATTCCTTCATTTAAAGGAGCCCATGATAAGCTTTTAAAATACGAGGCATGCACGGAGCTGATCTGATCACTTGGTTCAAGATCAACATCCAGCCAAAGAAATTGACCCAAGAACCACCCAGCCATCACTCCTAAAACCACAGGGCCTCTGACTTGGCAGCTCCTGATTGGCTGGGTTCACTTGTCAGATTCATAGTTAATTATCCTCTCCCGGGCCCACACTGCACCCAAGCCAGCTAACCGTCCTAGCTAACTATAGAATCTGTTTAGAGAGCTTTAAATTCTGAGAAGCAGCTAGTTGGTAGCCAGCTTGAATACAGAGAAACTGGTTTTTTCAGCTTTTAATTTCTAGTTTATTTTCTAGATTTTACAACTACAGCTTCTCGGAATCTGAACGGAAAGCTGGACTATTTGCTAGAGCGTCTGATTCTAAGAGAAACTACAGCTGCCATAAACTCTCCTAAACAGGCCCTATAGCTAAGGTGCAACCTTTTCTCCGGTGAAAGTGAAACTGATGGAGGGTGTTTACACATGGTACTGAGGCCTCTCTTCTCTCTGAATTAACCCTCTTGCCAATTGACTGATCAATCGATCGATCAGTTGTAATGTTTTGTACCACTGTACAATTTTGCAAGCAACCATGCAGCAGCAAGTGCCCAGTCGATCCATCATCAATGTCTCTCTTTCGATCTCTTTAATTGAATTTGTTGTGTTCTTTTCCAGCTTTCTGTGAAGCCAATGGCCACCACACATGTACTTCGGCTAGGGAGAGTGAGGTTATCCGGATTGTACGGTCGAGCAAGCTCTAAAGAAACTGGCTATATGGTGCGCGAAGTTACAATCTTGGTAAAGTGTTCGAGTTCTTCGATATTTGTAATAGAATGATTTAAAAAAAGGTATCGAAAGTTACTGAAGTTTTCCTATAAATTTTGTTATTTTCTTGGTACCTCTCCAGTACTATAAAATTTCTCATGTGATAACTAATAAGATAGAGAGATTCATGCCAACAATCTGATTATGCACAATCCAAAACATGAGTATATCAAAATAAAATTAATATAGGTAAAGTAGAAATCAAATAGATATGAATGTATTTATGTGGGGTTGAACTTTATACCTAAGAGACGAACAATGCTTACTTGGGATTTAGGATCCCTGTTTATGCCCCTAATTCATCATAAAAAAAAGAAAATCCTAAGGGATATGCATGTGGCTCTATCACTAAAAGACATTATGTGCTATGGTCTCATTAGGGCGCGAGCTGTATACGCGTTCGAAATAGTCATATTATCATTTTATCTGAAATAATCCATCCCACGTGATTGGTTAATCCGTACAAAATGTCATATGTAGACAATTAATTTTGCGTGTCTAGTACCTGCATAGCTAATTCTCTTGCGCTTTGGTTTGTCAATCACTAATTAGCCGTTGTCGGCTAGATGGGTGTGCTTTCCATGTCAAACAAGTTAGGTGCTCCGTGGGCAGAAAATGATCTCGGCCATTGCTTACGCATCGTGCGGTGGAGAGGGGGGGGGGGTTGGCTATTGCTGTTGCTATCAAAAGGAGATAGAGATGATGGAGCTGTCCTTGTAGGCAAGTGGCAACTCTATCTTCCCCTGGAAAAGTAGGGAAGTTGATACTTCCAAACCAAGAGAAAACATCCGTGACTTTTTGCGCAACAAAACAGGGCAAATTTAATATGTATCCAGTTCGTTCAATTCGAACAGTGTAAAGGCATATGAGTAAGAAGAGGTTTGGATGAGAAGATGAGAAGTTTTTTTTACTTAAATTGTTACCAGGCCGTGCCTAGTAGTGTAAATTATAATAAAAAGAATATTTTTTTAAAAAAATAGTTCTGAAAAAGAAAAAAAACAAAAGCAAATTACCAGTTAAGAAGAGAAAAATCTAAGGGTCTCATTCATCCTACACATACGTAGGATAATCTCGTTCTTGAAACAGGCGAACCATCCTTCTTCAGTTATCAAAATATTCCAAAATACCATCCCATTTCTTTATGTTCACAAATGCCAAACATACTATTAACATAATTTCCAAGAAACCTTTAAATCTATATCTTGAAAGGGCTAACCATTGGAAGAAATTCAATTGCGTGTTCCATTGTATTCCTATCTTTACCCAGCACCTTTTGCTAAAATTAAGGACATAAGAAAAAGGCAAAATAAGTCTAACATGGTTTCTCTAGGGATATTTAACTATTTGCCACTCTTACAAGTGGTAATTAAGGATTCATCACTGAAGCCACATATCATAGACACATAAGTATCCACGTATCATAGATCGTGAGTGGCAAATTCTTAATTGCCACATCTTAAAAGTGGCAAGAAGTTAAATTCCCCGGTTCACTGGTAGAACACAACGCATGATATGTGAGGGCTCTTTTGCCATTGCTGCATTTTAGTTTCCTACTGCAAGCTCTAAATTTCAAAATTGCCCGTTTGTTATTGAAGTAAGTATTTCGGAGTATCGATTTTCTGATAAATTGGCATGGTTATTTAAACAACAAATAGGAAAAATAAACGTAAATCTTCTTTTGAAAAATAAAGCTGTGACATGATTTTCCAATACACAAGGACTGAATATCGAGATATATACCCAGCTAGAAATCCATAATTCTACGTGTGTTTGAACAGTGGAAGTAATATTCATATCGTTATTCTAGAACCTTTTTCCTTTTCTAATAGTAATAATTTGCATGCAGTCATCGTCAGACCAAGGGAGTTCGTTGACTGCTGCTGATCTCCGTCAGTGTTGATAACATTCAAAAACCCTGCACCCAATGTCCAACCATGTGCCACCAAGTGGCTAACCTCCAAGCTAATTAATCACCCATGCACCTCACTAATTAACTACCTTTTGAAATAATGGGTAAAACCTCCTCACTAATTAAATACTCCCATCAGTTTCATAATTCTTAACGTTTTGGATAACGACACGGTCTCTAAAATATATCTTTTTGACTATTTTTTATTATAATATATATAATAAATAATATTTTTTACTTATGTTATAGTACTTTTTAAGATATATATATATATATATATATATATATATATATTTTGTTCTAGTCACTTTAAACCAAGTATTTTTAGAGTTATTACATCAAACTTATAAAAATTGACCCAAATCTTATTTAAAGCTCAAGAATTATGTAACCGTAGAGAGTATTGGTAAGAACGATTAATTGCTCTATCCATTCAAAATACAGAGCACGACTATTTTTTTTCTATGTTTTGTAGTACAAGTCATATATGCATGTAATTAACTATCACCTACCCCTTCTCTAAATTTATTTTATTTAATCCTTCACCTTAAGATCTATAATGCCTTTAGGTGCATTTATTCTTTTTATTAGGTGATCTAAATGAGAAGGTGATAATAATTTTTTTTCTCTAAGTTCCTACTCATTCCATACACGGCCACGTCAGCTTAATTAACCCTCTCTGCAAGTTAATGATTTGCCAGGGACAAAGTAAACTGCGTTAATATGAGCAAACAAAATTAATCGCGTGTTAGCTATACACTACACATAATCCGACACGTAAGGTGCGACAGCGATTATTTGGTTGACAAAACATTGTGCTTACGTTGCACTTTAATTAGTTAGGTATATATAGCAGCTATAGCTCAGCTGTAGCAACGGCTAAGAGCACCCGCAATGGTAAAGTAAGGTGCTCACTATAAAATATGTACATCTCAGCAATAGACTAGATTAATAGTAAACCATTTCAATAGTATGTCTATATGGGTATCTATAGCTCTCTAATCTATTGCCTCGTTTTTCTCTATAGACTATCTCCAGGTTAGTAGATAGCTTTGCTCTCTCTCTTCATTTAATCTCTTCCAAGTAGGAAAATATACTGTCATGGATCTCTTGTAGAGAGTCTATAGATAACCATTGCAAGTGCCCTAATGGCTTTATAATGGGTGGCTTTAACTTAGATTGATTAGTGATTAGTGAGCTAATCTCTTGTCGTCTCGTCGGTTTGATTAATTAATTAACGGTCTATTAAGGACTAATATAAAGCACTTTCATCGTACGTGACTCTAGCTAGCTAGAATTTTCTACCGTTGACAATTTAAAAGAGGAATATATAATTCAGGATCAATTTCATAGAAACAGTTGGGATTGACCACTTTTTTGAGTGTTTTATTACTCCTCTCCCCATTTTACGTTATGCATGTCAAAAGATACTTGCATTACATTTATGGATGGTCAGTTATGTTACAACGCCTTAGTGACTATTCATTTCCTTCTTTTTTTCCAATTGCATTACCCTTCACAACTATATAAAACAATATTAATATCAGTTCGTAACTGGCATTAGTGCCGGTTTATGAACCGACACAAAACATTCGATATTGATGATCCCACCATCCTCCGGTATAATATTTTTGTGCAGGTTCTTGAACCGGCACAGATAGCTCTTGGAAGCACCTGGTGCTCCTTAATTAGGTCCATCTGTGCTTAATCTGCACATCTGGTCCTACATCTGTGTCGGTCGTTGGTATGATCTAGCACTGATGTGTGACTTCAAAATAAAACATAATAACATGCCTATTAGAAATTTAATTTTGGTTGTAGAATTGTTAATAACGCCTAATTTATTTCAAACAAAAAATAGTGCCATGCGTCAGTAGTACGTAGTTTGGGAACATATAGGATGTGTTTATTTCACGTTAAAATTGGAAGTTTGGTTGAAATTGAAACGATGTGACGGAAAAGTTGGAAGTTTATGTGTGTAGGAAAGTTTTGATGTGATGAAAAAGTTGGAAGTTTAAAGAAAGATTTTGGAACTAAACATGGTCTAGATGGAGGGTGGTAGATGACAAGTTTAAACAACACTTCACATGTACAAAATTTACAATAAAATATTTTAAAACTTATAATTTCTCATATACAATAATGCTCATTTTTTAAAAAATCAAATTTGTAAAATAAGAGAAAAACATGTTATATAAAGAATATGTTACATACTAAACTCTATTAGAATTGGAAAAAAAATCTATGTTGCCACATATTTTCTGCTATCAGATTGGAGATTTCAAGAATTGCAATATTATATTGAAGTCATGGAATTATATATCCAAACAAAACCATATTTCAATAATCGAATTGTTTTCTATGAAATTCCTGTACTCTAATTAAAAAGGGACCTAAATTGTGAATATCTTACCTTTGACAACATCTTAGAGAACCTCGTGGGATTAAGTCATCTGTTTGAGATAAGATTTGTCTGAGCAGCTGAAAAACTTTTTTTTTTGAACAAATCGGCAGTTGGGCGAAGTGTCATTGAATATAGCAGAAAAAGTTACAAGACTATAACTTAAAAGATTATAGTCAGGAAAAGAAAAACAAAAAGACCACCACCACACATGCCATTCCACGCAACCGAGGAAGGCACCAGCACCTAACTGGCCACCGCTAAGCGTGACCACCCGCCGCTAAACCAACAAAGAGCTACAATTGTATGCCCAAAGTCGACTCCAAATAGCTAAGCACTTAGACTCCTAGACGTCGCTGAAATGGAAGGTTGTAGAGGGAGAGGCGAGAGAGAAGAAAGGTACCTCTTCCTCGAACAGACCCATCGATATGCCGCCATCCAAGCCCTTCGCAAAGACTATCTGAAAGCGGTTTTGGCGATAAAGAGGTATCCTAGATGACGTCTCTAGGGAGAAATATGATGAAGAGTGCTGCCACCATCCACCGAGGTCTCAAAGGAGATCCAAGGTAAGGTTTTCACCCGGCGGCCCAACCAGGAAAGGAGAGGGATGTCTCAACAACTCCCCTAAAAGGGAAAGTGACGGCCAAGGTGCCACCATTGTCGTCCTAGCAAGACCGGGTTAAGCTTTCACCGGCCACTCGAGCCCTCTCAATTTGCAGTTGCCGCTCCAATGCTCCACCACCAACAACCCAACATCGGCGCATGGAAACCACTGTACCGATGACCCCACCAGCTAGCATCCGCATGCCTATCACTGTCGTAGGCCTCCACTTAGGGGTCATTACCGTTGGCAACCCCTGAGCATCCTCCATCGCACCGCCTAGGGAAAGGTGGCCCACACATCGGTGAACTCTGGTGAGTTGACGACACGCTAGCCACAATATCCCTGCACATCACTAGGGATAGCAAGCCCATAAGCCCTGTCAACGCTATCACGTGACACTGGTCCCCACTGTCTCATGCCGTCGATGCCTCACAGGGCTCAGCCTCATCACCAGCCATGTCATTGTCCATCCCTGTGCCGCGTTGGTCCTCGCCACGCGCGCCTCCCACCATCATCATCGTATGGGAGAGGATTGGATCTGGCCAATAGAATGCCAGATCCGGTCGTGCAAGCCACTTCCATGCCTAGCTCCCTCTGCCACCATTCCAGATAGTGTCCCCCTCCTCACAGGGTTTAGTCAAGACATTGCCATCGCCCCCACCACCGTGCAAGCACAGAAGTCCCCAGCCACACCGTCTCTATAGTCATCACCATCCGTTGGTCCCCCTCAAGCAGGTCTGGGTGGATATGTCCTCGCGGCCGTGGATCTACCACCTACGGGCTGGTGGTGGCCTCCACTGCCACCTCCAGCCTCGGCTGTGACCTCCACCACCACCTTGAGTCCCAGCCATTGCCTCCACTGCCTTGCCGTTGAGCCGATGCTCACATGGCATGCCCTCCGTGACCTCCACCATCGTGAGCTTCGACGTCGTGGCGTCACCCCGGCCGTCCTTCACCCTAGGTCTGCCCACTCCAGGTTTGGGGCAGCCGCTGCCATCCTGGCACGTTGCACGGCTTGTTGGCCAGCCTACTCTGGTGGCAGCGAGGCAGGGGGAGGGAGAGGTGGGTGGCAGCGGCTAGGGTTTGTCGCTTGTGCCGCTCTCGCGGTAGGCGAAACAGACGAGATTTGATGGCAACCAACTGGGCTAGGTGGAAAACATGTGGTAGGAATAAATCACGTTCGCTTTGGAACGAGGAAATTGATATTGAGGACATTAGTATTGGTCCAGGTTTTGGTTGTTTGTTTCAAGCATTAATTGAACCTGATTACACATTGCACTACAATGTGTTGTATACTCCAATGCAATGATTAATTGAACCTAACATATACAACACATTGTATACATTGTAAAGTAATTATTGCATTGGAGTACATTAAAGTAGTGAATAATTGTAATGTGAGTAGATAAAGTGGGGAATAGTTGCATTGAGATTTGATAAAGTAGGGTATTCTAGTTTTTTTTTTAATTTTGTATTGGTATGTGTGGGTGGGTGAAAAATAAAATTATTTTGGGATGAAGGGAGTATTAACTATTACAAACATGAAAAATGGATTTATTTAATTTTTTAAAAGGACTTCTTGTCGATGGATCAATATCGACCGTAGTATCCATGTATACACTATACAAGATGTGCTTCCTCTATTTCTTTATTTAATGTTGGTTAGTATAAAATAGAACTAACCACTATCAAATAAGTTAGAAATAGAGGGAATATTTGTACATGTGGAGGTGCGGTTGATATAAGAATAGAAACGAAGATATAGAGAGAGCAAGAGAGGCATGGATTTTTTTATAGGTTTGGAATTTCAAGGTAGTCTTACTCCTATTTGATCATAGGCCAGTGTTGCCAATCTCATGAGTATAAAGTATGGAGAGAAAAAACACAAATCTAGTTTGCCGCACTATATTGGCACATAGCTCAGGTATAGTGATCAGCAGCTAGTTGTATTCGGGCTTGCTCCCCTAATTTGCTCGATGAGATTAGAGATGGCTTGTATTTTCTTTCCTTAGATTCCTTTCAGTTGGCCTTCCCTCCTGAGAGGCCTTATATTTACACCCTCATATATGTTTTTTTTCAAATAAAACTAGTTATGCAAGTTAGATACATCTTGAGTAGTAATGGTTGGGTACAAATAGGAACCAGATGAATACCCCGCTGCATTGCTGCGAAAAATTAAGTTACATAATATGTACAAATAAGATGTAATTCGATTATCAAAACTAAAATAATTTGATAGAATTTTGAGGCTAAAAATAATTGAGATGGCATATTTTTAAGAGATAAGAAAGAAGAAACAATTTGGACCATAGATCTATCACCAAAGACTAGAAATGTTTGAAGTGATGTGGCTTAATGAGAGAAGAAAGAGATAGCATTAACTACACTTAGTGGGGATGAACTGTATAAGTATATAAGATAAGCCGAGTCTTTATTTCTCGGTGTATGTTTTCTTATCTACTCCCTCTATTCCAAAATATAAGGCACAACCACTCTTAACACAAAAACCAAGATAATTATTATCATCTTGTAGTTTGAATCATCCTAATAAATATAATGCATGCATCCAATAGAATTAGATAACATGAGAGTGGAGGATTTAAAAAAGTAATAATTTAATGGTAAAGATGTCATAGTTAATTACATGCTTGCATGCATGCCTTATATTATGAAACATCTAAGAAAAATAGTTGTGTCTTATATTATGGAATGGAGGGAGTGATCAACACTCTATCCAATCTGAGATTTGTTTTTGTATAGGAATTGGTATGTGGTACTTTACCAAGATAGGTGCACATGTGTGGGGTATCATATATTTTCTACACTAATAGTTTTATATAGATTTTTTTATAAAATAAAATATACTGTTTAACAGTTTGAGAAGTATACTCGTAGAAATCGATGAAGAGTTGCAACAATTGATGAACATGATATTATTATCATTCTAAAACCATTTTCCATTTTCTCTTTGAGATAACAATTAATTTGCATGCTCTCATGCTGAGTCAAGGGAGTTCGTTGACTGCTGCTGATCTCCGTCAGAGCAGATAACATTGTAAAATCCTCCACCCCTGTCCAATCATTTGCCGCCAAGTGGCTAACCTCCCAAGTAATCACACCTACTCCCTCCATAAGAAAAAAACCTAACTTATATAGGAATTCGATATTACCTAAAACGAATCTAAATAGTAGGTTATTCAGATTTATTATCTTTAGTAGCATCCAATCCTTATTTAGATTTTTTTTTGACGGAGGGAGTACACCTTCAGCAATTAACCATTTAACAATGGGCAAGAACAATTAAACAAAACCCAATATCTTAGTTCCTACTCGATCCATACATGGCCTGATGGCCACGTCAGCTTAATTAACCCTCTCTACAAGTCGGTGATTTGCTAGCGACAAAACTAGTAATTAAACTGTATTATGAGCAAACAAAACTAATTGGGTAGCTGAACTACACATAAATCCGACACGTAAGGGGTGACAGCGATTATTTGGTTGACAAAACATTGTGCTTACGACCTTACGTTGCACTTTAATTAGGTTCCTGCAGCTTAGCTCAGCTATAGCAACGGCCAATGGCTTTAGAATTAATATGGGTGACTTTAATTAGGTTGATTAGTGATGAGTGAACTAATATTAATCTCTTGTCGTTTCGTCGGTTTGATAACCGGTTTTTTAAGGACTATATATATTATGATTCTAGAATTTGCTACCGTTGACACCACATATGAAATTCAGGACCAATTCCATACAAACAGTTGCGATCACTTGACCGCTTTTTTGAGTGTTTCACTACTCCTCTCCCTATTTTGTGATATGTATGCATGTCAAAAGATACTTTACACATAACATTTATCGATGGTCACCGGTCGTTTGTTATAAGTCACCGGGCGTTGATTAAACTATGACGATTGACGACCCTAGCAAAATATCCTTGGTATCAAGTAATTTTTCTAATTATATTTACATGAGCTCACTATGTTGCTATCTACCGTAAAAAGTAATCTGAATCGTTCATCTTTTAATCGAAGGGTTCAAATCTATCTGTACTATCACTTTAAGCTAGTTGTAATAGAAATTTGGAGGGATATTATTATAAAAAAAAGTGTGAAAGGGTATAATCATCATTTATGGTGCTGACACTTTTTTTCTCTCCTTTTCTTAGCTTTTTCGATGGAACATAAGCGACATCAACGCAATATATGACCATTGATCGATCTAGATGGAAAAAAATAACAAGATTATCCCTAATCATACTAGTAAATTACTAATTTACCCTTAATAACAAAGGGTTCAGATCATTTTTATTGGTACTGTTATACTAGTAAAGAGCACCGGAGCATCGCTAGGCCCCGTCTGTTCATGTAACTTTGGTGCTTAGATGTTAATCATTTCCTCTAACTATCATTTTCTTCGGGCATCAAGCATTCTCTGCATTTGCGCTATTCTATTCTATTCTTTTTATTTTTTTCCCGATTACAGTAGCCTTAGTCAACTCAAAATTATAAAACAAGAAAAAAAGTTATATAAAGAATGTATGTTGCCACATATAATTTTCCGCTATCAGAATGGAGATTTCACGAATTGCAATATTAAATTAAATTCGTGGAATTATAAATCCAAATTAAGAAAACCATATTTAAATAATCTGATTTTGGGGCATCACTACAGGCATCCCCTGGAAGTTGGGAAAATTCCTAATTATATGGGGATCAAATTGTTTTTTCTGTGAAATTCACGTCCTTTCATTAAATTATTAAAATGGGACCTAAGTTAACCTTGTGGGATTAACTCATCAGTAATGAGCTAAGATTTACCGAGCAGCTAGAAGACATGTGTGATAGGAACAAAATCACGTTCGCTTTGGGGAAACATAAATGGTGTGGTGATAGAGTCGTGGGTGCATGACTTACCCACAGGGTTCAAATCTTGATGCCCATAAATATTATGCATATATAGGTGTGCTTTCAACAAGACTTTAGTGATACCATAGATGTGTCATTGGTTTTCATCTCTTAAAGCATGTGTTAGGGGACAAATTCGTGGGGGTGTGAGTGGGGAGTTGTGTGTGTAGTGATGTGCGCGCGTATGCGTCTGCCGTGTAATCTGAAAAAAAAATCACGTTCGCTTTAGAACAAAGAAATTAATATTAGGATATTTGTTTTGGTCCAGGGTTTGATTGTTTATTTCAAGCATTAAAACTGAAACAAACATATATCACACATTGTAGGGCGTAATGTGTAAGGCACATTACGATCAATTGAAATTGCAGCTGGAGAGGCAAATTGAAAGTAGATTCTCCATTGATATTGGAAGCTAACTACAGCGAAATGACTGCAATATGTCACTAGTGTCATTAAGAAATTGATTGTGAATATCACAGCGATATGATGCATGCTAGCTAAATTGTACTGAAATTCGTAGGTTGGTGCCCAGCCTACGATTTTTATTAGGCATGCATTTTTATATTAGGACGATTAACACAGCTTGTTAGTTTTGGAACCACATAAATCATGATATTTTTAAGCTAAAGATGTCAAGGACATCTCAGGACAGAAGTATAACGGGCTTATTTAATTAAATTGAAGCTAATTTTTACCCTGCCAACATTTTGCCAAATTTCAATAACATCATATTAATGTAAAGTTTGCTATCAAATTTTTGCTTATATGCTAGCACAAATTCTATACTTTGGTAGTGTCAACACTCGCTAAGGTTTTAATTAGTACTACTAAGAGCAGGTACAATAGCAGGATATAAGCCAACTATAACCACATATCGAGAAGAAAAGAGAAGAGAGAGAAGAAAGCGGGCTACAGATTTGTAGCCGGCTGCAACACGGACTCCAATACGTTATGAGTGTATGAGAGGTAGGACCGGGTTTTAATGATGTAGTATATTTTTATAGGTCACTATTGTATGAATGGGCTATTAGATTGGCTATAAATGATTTGGAGCCAGCAGTTGGCTATACTATTGAACTTGCTCTAAGAGCAAGGATAATAGTAGAGCTCACTTCATACTATTAGCACATCTTAAAGTCAACATATATAATAGATTAGCTATAAAGTTGACTACAATTTTCTTCTTCTCTCCCTATCTCTTACTTATACATTTAATGTATTTGTTTTGAAGGTTGTGGTAAGATAGCTCTTGCATAAAAGCCAACACCATTGGTTTTATTTTGTTACCTCTCTCCTTCACGTAAGATTATACTAGTAAACTTATATCTTACGATTATCCATGCTCTAAATGGTACTTCAAACCAAGAAAGCGTAACAAATTTTAAAGAGGGTCTAGGTTTTCAGCACAGTACGATTGTCGGAAAATATCAGCCTCAAATTAATTTGCCGAAGGTTGGTAAGACCTAACAAGAATACTATAAAGCATATATAATTTAACACATGAGGAAGCTACTGGAAGCAAACATGTTGGCCAACAGAGAGCCGATGATTTCGGCCAGACTTAAAACATGCAGAATTCGGATAAAGGAAATATATACAAGTCAACAAAAACATGAGTCATGCAGGATTGCCCTTTGAGATCAAGAAGCACTCATGATATATGTGATGGTACTCTACATACATATTTTCCATCTTCCACCGTTCATGCTACAGTGCACAAGTGCGGTGACCAGTGCCAAATGGAACTTTATATAGCTGAGGCTATATTTAGCGAAGCTTCTGGCTGGTCAAGTTATCCTAGAATCGTTAGCTCCCTTAAACAGTTTAAATTTTCATCAAGAATTTATGATTATTTCAAATAAAAATCCAAAAAATCAAACTTGCAGCTAGAAGTTAGGCTATCAATTTCTCGGGATTCTTACTAGCCGTGTACTCACGAGCTATATATTTCTTATAATCTTCAGCTTTTTTAAACATAGTCTAAAAAGATACTGCCATAGCCCATAACTATCGTGCAGATCCTATTATTTGGAATGTCTAATTACCACCCACACACCACTTTACCATGGACCTCCCTAGCACGCCGCACCTATTATGACATCCACCGTCATCGTCAACCCATGCCTATGGTCAGCCATGGTCAGCGGCGTCTCGACCTATTCCTATCACGCTAACCTTATTCACTGTCTCCTAAAACCTAACGCCACCATCGTCTCGCTGTGTCGCTGAGCGGCCATTGCTACCGCCCACTACTTCAATCGCCTTAGACCTTACATATTGGAATCGCCACTTCCTCCTCCATCACCACCGCCATATTCCCACATGGCCACCAAATGTGTCACTTTCTAACCAATGGTGATCGATCAACAGAGCTTGGGGGTGTAGCTATAGCCAGGGAAGAAGAAAGAGATAGGTGGCAGCATGGCAGGTGGCCATAAAAACAAAACAGACACATACAAATCTTTTCAAAAAACTTTGCAAACAATTTCAAAGTTTTACACATTCCAGCATGTTCAAATGCGGCCCACACCCATTAATTATTTCAATTAATTCAGCAACAGCTGCATCTCCATGACTTGTCAATCTCTAGCTCTGAAGAATTCAACAAAGCTATATATAGCTTTAGCTGGAGAGAGATCTAGTGAGTGCATGCATGGACACGACGACGGCGACTACTCGAAAAATCTGGGATTTCATTCATGCACTGTGATCGATCGACGTACGGCTACCGATCGAGACAGAACGGACGGTGGATATCCATCCGAAATCGTCAAGGCATATTAATTGATGTGTCTCTTCGATTGGCTTGACTCTTCGATTCATTTTGGTCTCCAGATGATGGGGCAGGCTGCTTGACTCTCTGTTGATCGCATATGTATATGTGTACAGCAATATCATATGCTGGCACTGTTTGCATCGCACGTACTGCAATGCATCGATTAAATTATGTGAGCGATCGATCGAAGACGACGTTTGTTTTCACACTGCAATATAACGACAAGAAATTTTACAGTACTTGAGAAATTATCTGGAGATACCAAGATCACGCTAATTAAAATTTTTGGTACCTCAAGATACTTAGTATCTAGAGGTACTAAGTATTAGCTACTTCCACCGTTTCAGGTTATAAGACTTTCTAGCATTGCCCATATTCATATAAATGTTAATGAATCTAGGCACACATATATGTTTAAATTCATTAACATATATATGATTGTGGTCAATGCTAGAAAGTTTTATAATCTGAAACGGAGGTAGTAGTACACTAGAAAATGTGGTACCTTTCGGTACCTTTCCAAAGATGATAAAATTATCTTAACAGCAAATAAACATATACGTATACAAACTCTAGATAGAACCGATACCTATAAGGCTTTTCTCATCCGAGCGCATGCCCACGAGATATACCTATATTAATACATAGGTCGGTTGTTAATACAAACTGGTACCTATAATTCAGGAGCACAGTTATTGGTTGTTAACCCTAACTAGCACCATTCTGTGAGCCCATCAACAGTTACAAATAAGCAACCGATGGCAGGTCCCACTAAAAACCAACACATTTGAGTATCGTCAGACAAAAATATCAGTTCGTGGCTAGAACCGACACCTTTGATATCACCGTACATATATAAACTTCTTTCCTCTCAAGCTGATCAGGCAAAAAAGAGAACAACACCTCTTATTCTGGCTCGACCAGCTAAAGGGGGAGAGGTTTTGCTCTATTTTTTTTATTGGAGATCTTTAATTTTGGTTGCTACAAGGTTATTTTGGAAATACGATCACGTCGTCTGCTATATAGTACTAAAAAGTATTTTATTTTGTTTTAGGTGTATTTTTCTTTTCTCTTTTGTGTTCATTTAGTAACATCATAGATCCCTTCTCATCCCATCATAATTGTAATTTGCAATTAAGTACTGACAAAATTCACTTTATACTCAACTATTTAGTGCTTAATTTAAACTGTATGGTTTAGAGTTGTGTACGGAGTTGTCCCAATGTTATAATATATTGTTGAAGATCTATAATTTTTTATTCAATGTAAATATAGAATCCTCATTGTATTTATTTTGCACGACTTTTAATAAAAGGTAGATGATTTTATGAACTAGATTAATAAATATATTATTGTTTAACATTTTTTGTCATATTAATTATATTGACACATATGTGAATTATAATGTCGTATAGGTGCAGATTCTTGGTCACAACCGGTACCTTTCTATAGGTGCAAGTTATATAACAAGCACTTATAAGACGCCTCGTCAGTGTTGGTTGCTAAATACCAGTTCCCAATCGATACCAAACCATTGTTCTGTAGTAGTGTTAAATGATTCATTTTTTTAGTTAATTAGCCATAGTCCGTAGACTAACTGTGGAAAAATCCGGACAAAATCTCCACACATATTAAAGTCGTACATGTAATTCTACAAGACCAAAACGAAAAGGAAAAAAATAAAGAAAACTCAATAAGATCTAGGA
The DNA here is from genome assembly GCA_000338895.3 of Oryza meridionalis. Lineage (NCBI taxonomy): Eukaryota > Viridiplantae > Streptophyta > Magnoliopsida > Poales > Poaceae > Oryza > Oryza meridionalis. The sequence continues at coordinate 7,258,531 of CM002525.2, read as the reverse complement.
ATTATTTTCCCAACAAATATAAAGTTTATATCTAACTTATAAATGCTCTGGTCAAACCTATAAATTAGACAAAAAAGAAGTTTTCACCGCCAAGTCTAAAGCTACGCATGTACGATGGCCAGGAAGATCATCGGCCACCACCACCACTAGTGTGTCCTCATCTATATATAGGACCATTAATTAACAGTTGCTTTTTATGAAATAATGTCTTTGTGAAAATAATTAAGTTCGAAGCTTCTTGCTGACAAGAGCCACCTTCTAGACTAGCTACCGTGCTACGCATGTGGTTGCACATCTTCTGGACAATATTATTGCTGTACAACCAACGAATTATTCAACAATTTATGAATGCTCGAGAAATATTTTCACACGTACGTTTAAAAATATGCAGTGTACGTGTGTGATGGTGTGTGCGTGCGAGGGCTCCGTGTAATAATATAACAAAGCTGAGATCCAATGAATTGGACAAATTTGACTGTTGTCTAGCAAGGCCATCCTTTTTGAAAATGATGCAGAAAAAATTGTACGGCCGGTCATGTATTCATTTTGTCCACATGTCATTCTTCATGCATGATACTAGCAAATATTCTTGAGGAACACAACATGACCATTTATTTCCAAAGTTGACATCTACGTGTGGTTGATGTGTACCCTTCTCTCTGGCACCCCTGAATAACTAAGCTTGATCTTCTAGTGCAAAGTGTTACAAAATTTATTTTTGAAAATATCATTTTAATTATTTTATTTGGGATAGTTTCATTCAACAATACCATTTTGTTTTCATAAAGTAGCCATCAAACACACCTACCGCAATGAAAATGTGAAGAAATTAATAGGCCAGCATAAATTAATATTCAAAATTTCCGAATGTTTTTATTATAACTAAATAATTAACCAATTGGCAAATCTATAATATATATATATATATATGTATATGTATATATATATGTAATATATATGTATATATGTATATGTATATATATATATATGTATATATATATATACACATATACATATATATATATATATATTTCTTAATTTTTGCATATCTTTAGTATGGAGGAACTCTATTATATATCTTCTTGAATGGGGACTCAATGCATGCATGGATTGCGATTTCGCAAAGGGTTTTATAAATTTCAGTGGACTCATATCAGGGAAAGATAACAATATTAAACCTTATACCCTAATTAACATTATCCTTTTTCTACTTTTTATGAATATTCATATCAGGTACGTACATTCCAAACCACCACCACCATTCATGCATATGTACAAATGGTAAAGGTCACTCACTTTACTCCAAATTAACTCAGTCAAAACAACAAATGTCCATTTCAAATTTCGTTGCAATTGATCGATACACTGGCCAGTGGTGGCAGTTAATTTGGTGACAATATCAAAAGCAGATAACCCGGCCAGTTGGTGAATAATTAAGTAGTAAATTCAAGTGTTGGATATTTCATTTTAATTCCATTTGTTGTTGTTTGTAAGTGTGTGACATGATGTACATCATCCAACTCATTTATCTGCTTAATTAATTAGCAGTTAGCTAGACTTGATTCTCAGTCATCTCTTGATGCACAAGCTAAATGAGGTGGTCATCCCCATGAAAAGAATTAACCAACCACGATTTAATTAAGTGACATGATTGTGTTCTTTCAGTAGCTAGCTATACAGTTAATGTTCTTACATCAGCTTTGACATTTCTCTCTAGGGCATGCGTCATTCCACAGTGTTTAATTAGCCATCTCCCTTTGCCATTAAGAGCATCAAGACATATTTGTCAATTGTCATGACAAGCTAGCCGAAGGAGATTTGGTAACCACCCATTGGCCAGATTTTTTTTTAAGTTTTCATGTCTTGATTAAACTATAGCTAGCTCAGTACGTGATGATTAAATTCAATTATTTGAAATGGTAGTTGAAATTTTGTTCCTGATGTATGTACCTGATAGAAAATGTTAGAAAATGTTTGCAATAGATGATCCATGTTTCTGCTGAATGATGCAATCTTGTACCTGCAAGATATAAATTTGATCGAGTACGTACTCTTAATTAATTAACACTATCTAGATGTGAAGATCACTTATGTGGATGACATGTTGCTGTACTTGGGATACCTAGATAGAACTCTGATAAATTCTCTAACATGTGTGTAAAGGGATGAAGAAATTTGTAATAAATTAATTTCCCTCATTAATTATAGCTGAGTTCACTGTTTCATCACCAAACTTGAGCAAAATGAGGTAGTTTCCAGACCTGCCTGATGGAGTTACAATTAATATTGGGCACCTAATAATTTTTGTGCATATTTTCCACATTTTTTTTAGTAAAAAGTAACAATGAATTTGAAACAACTTATTAATATTTCAGGAAGTATGTCAAATTAATATACAAAGCTCTGGTAAGAATAAGAATTTAACTTCTTTTAACAAAGCTGGAAATGATGTTTTGTCAACAATAATTATTTGATTAATTAATTAATTGTTACTTGACGTTATTCAACAACCTCTGATTTGCATAGAAGCCTCAAATTAAAGTAGGGAGCTAGACGGATGCGTATTCGCATTGTGGAATAAGCATGAGGTCATGTTAGAACCAGAGAAGGTTTAATTAATGAGTATTTTTAGCTTGTACATTAAGGCGTCGTCACAATGTAATTTCTTCTTTTTCTTTTGCATTATTGTTCCGGTTACAGGACGAGAATTAATTTGGCGAAGTTCAGAGAGAGACAGAGACCCATCGAGTAATGTTTAATTATGTTTTTGACCTAGATGTGGATGCATCCAAGACAATTTTGTTTTGTTAATTAGTCAAACTTGACCGAACTTCGAAAAAAATAACTATATATGATTAATTATATCTGTACTACCTTGAAGCCCAATTTGGTAAGAGTAATCTACTTCTTTTGGATAAGAGAGCTGGTAACACAAACGTAATCAGCTGTAACGATGCTTAATTATATATGCAAAGCAATTAAGGGCAAAATAATATAGAAGAAGACTGATATATCGCCGTCACGACGCACTGATCATGTAAGCTATGACGCAACGCCACATACGGACAACTGCTAGTTTAACCATTCGTTTTGTGTCCAAGTTCGTCAGGTTCTACTGTACCTGTACTTATGCCTTTAATTTCGTAGTAGACTTGGATTAACGGATTAATTAATTCCCTTTTTCACCTGCAATGCGCGCACTGACTGAAGTGTTTTAATTTATTATTTTTTATTTGTCAACATGCATGCATGACCACGGGAGAAAAACTTGATCAACTACTCCCTCCGTCTTATAATATAAGGGATTTTGAGTTTTTTTTCACTGTTTGACCACTCGTCGTATTCAAAAAATTTGTGTAAATATAAAAAACAAAAAGTTATACTTAAAGTACTTTGATAATAAAGTAAGTCAAAAAAACATAATAATTCCAAAATTTTTTGAATAAGATGAGTAGTCAAATAGTGTAAGTAAAAACTCAAAATCCTTTATATTATAGGACGGAGAGAGTAGATAGATGCCTCACGTTGCTACGGGAGAATTATGTAATAAAATAATAGATATTAGTTGTAAAATTTTCTATCTTACTTAGTACTTCCTCCGTCCCATAATATAGCAACCTAGGACACGATGACACGTTTCATAATACAACCTGGATAGAGCTCCTGTCTAGATTCATTGGACTATGAAATGTCTTATCCGGTTCTAGGTTGTTATATTATAGGACGAAAGGAGTATATGATTTTCTTTCAAGTGCTTATGTATTTTTACCTTGATCAAATATTCCAAAGGTTAATGATTGGGTTATATGGTGTGGCTTTTGAGGAGAAGAGATGCAATTTGTATATTTGATAAATCATCAAAAGGCTAAAAACAATTAATTAAGTTGATGTGTATTCATGAGAAAAAAATAAAATTAATATTAACTACATTTAGTGGGGATGGATTATATATTTATATATATACTAGAAAATAGACGCACCAGTTGGTGCTCTAGTTAATAGTTAATATAGTTGTTGTGGTATTGTGGTCCTGTTTGAGATATATAAATTGATCATTTTTCTTGAGAGATTTGAAAACTTTCCTCTATGAAAACAGGAGCAAAGAGGATAATAAAAAAGAAATTATTGGAATGAAATTCACCCCGAAACACATGTTAATATTACTCACCGGAAATCATTCAGTTAGACATATTCCACAATGTCAAGTTAGAGTAACCAGTGTAAGATGAGTCAAATGTTCACTTGAAAGATTAATTCTAAAAGATATATGAAATGGAATATTTGTGATATTCCTATTTGAAAAAAAAATAATATAGAAGTATATAATTTTGTTCTACCTCCGCCCCAGAATAATTGCATTTCTATAGAATTAGAAGCCAACTAACAGCAAACACATTTACCTCAATAACCCTATTTCTAGAGAATTAGAGTAGTAACTACACTGTATGCACATATTCCATATGTATAGTTGATTAAAAGAAAGGTTGCGGCACATATTTGATATGTAAATTTGATTAAAAGGAAGGTTGGGATACACATTCCAATTGTTGGGTCAAAACTATAATTTTTTTATGATAAAATTTGAATGGTAGTAATGCAATTATTAGGGGCCGGATATATTACAATATTCCTTTGAGCCATAAAAAACCAACCTTGTATCGCATGCGACAAATCCTAATGCTACAAATCTAGACATATATACATATATTCAGATTCATAGTACTAATATGTTACATCTAATTCTAGGTTGAATTGTTACGGGACTAAAGGAATATATGTTATAAATTGGTAACTTAGGTATCTAATTCTAGGTTGAATTGTTATGGGACTAAGGGAATATATGTTATAAATTGGTAACAAAACCTAAGTGATATCTACAGTTAGGGATGAAACTGGTTCGGATAGTTTCCGTCCGTCCGGACCAATTTTCGGATTCGGAAAAATTCGGTCGGAACTATCCGGAATTTTTCGGATTCGGAAACGAATTCGGATTTTTTTTCTCGGATACGAAAACAAATACAGTAAGGGTGATATCCGACGGAATCGGAAAACGGTCAAAACTATCCGAAATATTTCATCGGATATCCGGGGATATTTTTTAGCGAAAAAAAACCAGAAACCCTAGCCGGCCGCGCCGCCCACCGCTGGCCGCCGCGTGGCCGGCGCCAGATCCGCGCCGCTGGCCGTCGCGGGGCCGAACGCCGTCGCCGCAGCCGCTTGCCGCCCGCCGCGCGGCGCGCCGCTCGAGCCCGCAGCCGCCGCCCGTCGCCGCCCGCCGCTGCCGCCCGTCGCTGCCCGCCGCTGCCGCCCGTCGCCACCCACCGAAGTCGTTGCCGCAGCCGCTCCCTAGGTCGCGGCAGTCGAGCCCGCTGCCGCCGCCCGTCGCCGCCCGCCGCGCGGCGCGCCGCTCTCGACCGCCGCTGCCGCCTGCCGCGCGAGCCCGCCCGCGCGCCGCTCTCCCCGCTGTGGTCTGTGGATGAGAGGAAGGGAGAGAGAGAGAGAGAGTAGTAAATGTGTGAGAGAGAGATAGGAGAGGAAGAGTGAAAAGAAGATAAGGTTGGGGTGAAAAAAGTGGTGGATTTTTTTTCAATGTAAAAATCGATTTTTTTTACATGGGGCTCTTTAAAACGAATTTTAAGGCACTAAATCAACTCATGTGAAAAGTTATCAAAAAAAAAGTTGTATAATTTACTGAGATCTACCATTTTTATTTTGGTCATTTCTCCATCCGAGTTTGATTAAACTATATAAAATTTGAATTTAAAAACATAAGAAATTCAAATTATTTTCTGGGTAGTAAATGATTTCAAATGAAAAAATTGTCAACAACAAAGTTGTATAACACATCAACATCTACAACTTTTGTTTTGGTCATTTTTTATATGACTTTGTTTAAACAATTTGAATTTGAATTTCAAACTATGACAACTTCAAACAATATTTTCAAATACTAAATGATTTCAACTGAAAAAGTCATCAACAACAAAGTTGTATAACTTATCAAGATCTATAACTTTTATTTTAGTCATTTCTTCATCCGACAAAGCGATACTAACATTGTTTACAAAATTAGCATATCTCGTATATGGTTTCATAAGTTATAAGAGAGATGTATAAATTTTATGAACAATGTTACTATCAGTTTGTCGGATGAAGAAATGACCAAAATAAAAGTTGTAGCTCTTGATGAATTCTACAACTTTTATGTTCATGATTTTTTCAGCTGAAATTATTTAATGCTTCAAAATATTATTTGAACTTGCCATTTTTTGAAATTCAATTTTTTAATTGGTAAAACAAAGTCACAAGAAAATATGGCCAAAATAAAAGAAGTAAGAACACAATAACTCGATAGAACATGATTTTAGAAACATTTAAAAAAAATAATCTAATTTGGAGTTTATATAAGTGTGGTAAACTTGTTTTAAATTTTATTTTAACATACGGCTCCTTAAGACGCCCGTATGTAAAAATGGGTTTATTTTTACATGCGGACCTTTTAAGAGGCCCGTATGAAAAAATCAATTTCTTAATCAAAATTGGCTAACTATTGCAAGAAGAGGAATAAGTCTATTTTGCCTCGCTAATATCTTACTCTCGATTGAATCATCTCCCTCAACCACAAAATCGGATATAACAAAATTACTAACACTAAAATTTAGAAATGTTGATATGTTCTATTAGAAAAAATAATGAGCTATATCTCTTCCTTGATTTGAGAATCTCGGTTTGAGGGGTTTTTGTACTTTGATAATTATTCGTTACCATATTCGTTCCGTTTCGTATTCGCTCCGTATCTGTATTCGACAATATTCAATTCCGTTTCCGTATCTGGGGTTTCTGATTCTGATTCCGAAAAAAATATGAAAACGAATATGGTAGAGCTAGTTTCCATCCGTATCCGATCCGTTTTCATTCCTATCTATAGTTGGATTACCCGTCCAAATAAAGAAAAACTAGAGTCTTTAAGTAAAGGCCTCTCTATATATAACGATCCACTTAAAACTTGCATAAGTGGACCAGCACATATGGGATGCATCCTGTTGATCCCACCTGATCGGAATGCTCTAGACGTTGTGTTGTTATGGTACTATTTTGATTTGGAGAACTGTTAAGGTACTACTTGGTTCTAGAATGATCACACAAGTGTTTGCATGAGACAAAAGCTTTTTGCCGTTTTTATTTCAATTGAATTTCTATAATTTTTTCATGATGAAATCTAGGATTTATTTGAGAAGATATGAGCGCCATATGGTCCAACCAAAAGCCAGCATAACTGCTAGCTTGAGATTAGTAGATAGATATATATAGAATTACTTTCTCTGTATTTTAATATATAAATAACAATGTTAACTTTTGGACATAGACCAGTCATTTCATCAACTACATAAACAACTTTTGGACATAGACCAGTCATTTCATCAACTACATAAACATTTGTTATTGTGTTGTATCGTCAACTATAAGTAATAATTTTATTATTTACACTAAATTTTGAATAAGATGAATAGTTAAATGTTATGTCTAAAACTAAACAATGTGGTACATTAAAAAAAAATACATGTGCAGGCATCCATTTGCTTGGATGCTGATGTATATTTTAAAAAAAAACTTCCCAAAGAGTGAATTAATTGTTCAAATTTGACGATTGTGCTAGCTCGCACCATTTTCACAGTTTTACGTTTACCAAATTTGATCAATTCAGTCACTGTAGGTGCACAGTTGTATGAGATTTTATAGCCGTGTTTATCTTCACTCTGACACCCCCGTTGTTTCATTCAACAAATAATTGTTAACTCGCTCGTTGCATAGGTAGGTAAAAGTTTTGTAGCTAGCGTTCAGTGTCGACAGTTGAAATTAACACGTCAAATCTAGATGATATATATTAACCCCACTTGGTATACAACTACACAACGCGTTTATGACTTCATCGTACTAGGACCTTTTAGGTTTCACGATTTGAAAATCCGTATATATATAAATTGTCGCAATCAACTCATACATGTAAAAAAAACTTAATTACTAAAGATAGGTACTATATGTTTCAGAAAACATGCAGTTAAATTTTAAAAATTCTAAATCACTACTTCCTCCGTTTCACAATGTAAGTCATTCTACCATTTTCGACATTCATATTGATGTTAATGAATTTAGATAAATATATATGTCTAGATTCATTAACATCAATATGAATGTGGGAAATGCTAGAATGACTTAAATTGTGAAACAGAGGGAGTACTAAATACATAAAACACTTCATTTTGTATAGTTATTATTTGGGAGTGGATTCTAATCTCTCGAGGAGTCATCCCCACAGTAACTTTTTCTTTTAAATTCGATACAAATAGTTGTGAAAAATTCTGAAAAAATTGACAATCTCTATTGATCCACCAAAAATTAAAATCAAATTCAACCTACACACATCGAGAAAAAAAAAGATATTTAGATGTGAACAAAGCGTTACAATTCATACGCTGAATTTATCTTTTTTATATTTTGACGTGTGAATTGACTTTAGACTTAAGATTTTGTGAAGTTGTATAGATATGTTATATGAGTGTAGCCAATTTTTTCAGGATTTTTTTATAACATTTTAGATGGTTTTTAAGCAAACAAGAGGATATCCCCTCGATGGATCAAATAGTTTCCCTTATTATTTACCTACTTTCTATAAATATACTATAATAAAAAAATCAAATATAAATATTAAAGTAAAGAAGACTTCACACAGATGCCCAAAAATAGTAAGTAAAAATATGTGCTTAGGTAGCTTTTGAAGCAATTCAATACATAGCCGCATACACCGCATACAGTACAGTTCGTGTAATCGAAAACATAAAAGTCGTATCTCCGTGTGGTCATCGTCCACTTGACAAGAATTTCCAGCTGCGATGTACTCCTCTACTATCAAATTAAGCCAAAGCCAACAGAGCCAGCCGTGTCCTTTTCGATCCGTATAGCAATTAGCAATGCGATGTTGTTATTAGATCAGCTCTTAATTTGACTTTGCTCTCCAAAAGACAACAAAAGTGTCGACAGTTATTTGTCTCGTCTCATAACTATATTGCTCTTTCTAGCGGCCTTTTCGTCAATACGTGTTCCTTTGGTGCACATATATCTCAGCTCCCATCGGTTGGTTCATTGATCTGCAATGGCAATAAAAACAATCGCAATAATTTGGTTACAAGCATGGCATGATGTAATAACTCTCAAGAGGGTATTATTGGATTTTAATTAGACATATGAAAATTTGTGAAATCCAATAATATTGTTTCACTTTATTTTTAGCTGAGCTTGAATATTTAGCTGCAACCACCCCTGATCTCAGGCGACGGTTGCAACCTCCCCTCGTCCTCAGTTCTTGTGATGAATGTCCGATTCTATTATGTGATTGATTATATGCTTCTGTTTTTTGTGATGAATGTTTGATTTTGTGATGAACTTGTGATTCCCTTTCTCTCTCGCTTTTTCGATTTTTCTTTTATGGATTGGATCCGTCGCCTGAGATCCCCTCATATAGGATTGGCACCAGCATCTAAAGGTGTTCAAGTGAAATATATAAAAGAAAATAACATCACATATATTTTTTAAGATAACAATACAGAAAACTTTTGTCGGACAGTAGATTTTCAATTAGAAATGTCTATATATATGCAAGGACAGAGGGATCAGGGTTTTACTCAAAAACAGGTGCAAACAACATATATTCATGAGGACGGACAGGAAATTAACATATAGGACGTCGTACAATATCTAAATATCTTTCTTGATGACAAAATTAGAGGAGAAAAAGAGCCGGGCGGCAAAGCTGAGATTGATCGATCGGCCTCATGAACTTAATTTAATCAGTACGTACTCCGATCCTTTGCATAGCTACAGTTGTAAGTAAGTACGTTGTTGAAAAGAAATACAGTATCTGGTTTCAGGACGAGGAGTCGATTTATGTCGTATGCATGCCATCGCTACGTGTCGAATCGATCGTGTGGTATCTGTAGCAGATACCGCTAGCTAGCTAACTCGTACGTACTGATCTCTGCATCTGCATATATTCGACTCGTCGGTTACGTACTATCGTACGCATCGACCTGCAGTATTGTGGTTAGGAGTTGCTTTTTTTTTTTTTGAGAACCGTATTGTGGTTAGGAGTTGTGGCTCCTGACCGTGTGTATACATACATGTATAATGTATTACATAAGCTCGTGTGTACATACACTATGCGGAATCATTCGTGGCACCACAAATGCTAATTGGTATATACTCCATCTGTCTCATAAAGAACCAAGCTACGATAAGATATGATATATTTTAGTACTACGAAATCTGGATATGCCTCCATCCAAATTCATGGTATTAGGATGTGTTACATTCGGCACTGGGTTGTTTTTTATGAAACGGAAGGAGTATACGTTTAGAGCGCACATCCGGAGTTCCGGACCATAGGTATAGTCCATGTTAGACATGTGAGGTGGAGACCAAATCCCTCCTGTCTTTTCTTGTAACATCGTTCGCTTATCTCCTCTCGTTCGAGTTCGCCTCCTCGATGCGCTCTGCGCTGCCAGCACCCTTCAACCTCAGCCGCACGTACTCCAATCACATTTTCTCCCTCACTTCCCTCTATCTCTACCACACTCAGCTCATTCAGCCATACGCACTGCCCCCCTCCCCTCTCCTTCCTCTTGCTCCTCAATCCTAACCTCGAGGTTGTAACGGCAGCGAAGACTGGAAGGTGGATATTGTAGGATCAAATCACAAGAACTAAGCCAATTAGAGGGGGGTGAATGGTTGTATACCCAAAAACCAAAAACTTTTAGCGGAAATAAAAGTTACCCTCGAATTCGACGGAAGTCGGTCTGACCGAGATTGATCTGTCGGTCTGACCGAGTGGATGCCGTTGGTCTGACCGAGATTAGATCTCCGGTCTGACCGCCGAGATCAGCTGCCGCTCGCTGTCGCCGCCGCCGGTCTGACCGCCGCTTGTCGCCGCTCTGACCGCTGGTATATCACCGGTTAGACCGCCGAAACCCGGTGAAACACAAATCGAAGAACTTTTAAAGTAGATGACAACTTTATTACTTCTCTCTGTGTTTACAAAGTGCAACAACAGCACTCCTTACAAAAATCTCAACTAAACTCAAAACCCTAAAACACAACGCTATGAAAAGCGACACAAAAGAGACACCGGGAAGCCTCACGCTCCCCCTCTATTTATACATGAGGTGGCAGCCCAAAGCCACGAACCAAACTCATACTAGATGTCCTAATCCACCTAGGAAACCCTCTAGTACAAGAAACAAACTTAACATAATCAATCATACCAAATTTGACTCCGCATCCCATACGCACACAATATATCCATCGTATGCCATATGGAATCTTCACCAACCACATGCATCAACTCTAGCCTAAGTGTCCCGCATGATATCTGACCACCACGGACATCGTCTTACCACCAAGCCGACTCCCGGTCCATCACCGCAAATACTCTCCCGCGGCATTGAGTCACCTACACATGAAACAAACAAAGAAATCATATTTCGAAACCAAGCTATCTCCAACTTGACTTATTATTAGCAAACAACAGTATCACATACGTATAGTATCCATCTAGAAGTCATAAACATGAAACAAACTCGGATATCCAAAGAAACAACCCGAAAAAAGTCATAAACATGAAACAAACTCGGATATCCAAAGAAACAATCCGAAACCGAAACCGACACAGCGTTGGCCGGTCTGACCGCTCGATCACCTCCGGTCTGACCAGCCACACCAACCCGGTCTGACCGGATCACATATCCAGCAGCACCTATAAATCCAATCATCCAAAACCACTTCGACAATAATCTCTAAATATCAAAACCAATAATCACAAATGCCAATTGTTTATCACAGAATAAGAATCAAAACACACGTTGATCTTATAATCTCCCCCTTGATGAACACATTGGCAAACCCATTAAAAAATGTGTTTTGGTTGTTTGGAAAAATAAAAACAAAAGTGGTAAAAAGCACACTTCGTACAAATGTACATATCGTGCTCAAAAATCCAAAAGAAAACTTCTCCCCCTTTTTAAAAGAAAGAAATTCCCAATTGAACCAAAAACAACATGCTCTTCCAACTCATTTGCTTCTCAAAAAATTTTCATCTTGCTTCTCCCAAACTTATCTCTTCTCCCCCTTTTGACAATGATTTCATCAAGCATAGGAATTATGTTCATTAAAGTATAAGAGCTTAGCATACATATAGCATATCATGTCATGTGATGCAATAAAAAGAAGATGAATCCATCTATAATATAACAAGTATGCATTAAAGTATAACCATGAACCAAAGATTTTACAATTAAGCTTGAATCAACAATCAAAATTCATGATTTCAAATGATTTATAATGCAACATCTTTACAAGCACATTGGTTGAAGAATAAACACTAAACACATATACCTATTGCATTTATCACTCTTTCTCAAATTAGCCTTCTGCACAAAACAACCAAGAGAATTTTTACCTTTTCTTTTTCTTGAGCCTTTTTGCTCATATTTTTCTCTTTTATTCCGGGTACGTCCCTGTCGTCAAGACTGTTTCCAGGGATTCGGCACCCATTATTTTGCTCACATCGAATACGTCCTTGTCGTCAAGACTGTTTCCAAGGATTCGGTATTCATTTTTTTCATTTTTTATTCTCTTTTCACAATGAGCAATTAAAGCTATTTGAGGAATAACAATTCAATAAAGCATATATAAAAAGCATTTATAGATCAAACCATATGCTAGCATCAACATTGCATATTTGCTTAATTCAAGTAAAGAATTTAAGTGTCATGCATCATCTCCCTTAAAAGCAAAATCTAAATCTCATGAAAAGACTAGAATACTTACAAGCTATACTAGAGACAAATAAACCTTCAAAGTATTGCTAGCATGCACAAGAAAATACCATATGTATAGAATAAAGCTCTCTTTTCTCAATTTTTTCATTGTCATATTATTGCTTGATAAAACCATGAGGTACAAACTCCCCCTCAAACCATGCCAAAAGTATTCACGAATAAGCACTAACTTCCTCTCAGAATAACCTCCAATTCTCCTCGAACAAAAATCAAGAAGAAATCAAAAGATTTTGAAAAAGATATCCAATTGCCAAAGATATCACAAATACTCTCAAAATTGACATACACCCATTAGTATTAACCAAAGCTACTATCTCAAATACTAGCATATAATTATGTCAATCCAAAAGTAAAGTGACGTCATCTCAAAATTGAACACTTATGGGGAGTATGCCACCAAAATACCTACGAACGAGAAGATGTCGAGGCCTCCATGTTGGGGTTAGAAATAAAAAAATTTGGAATCCAACATTGAGTCACACGACCAGTAGAACCAGTAGGTACATATGAACTAACAAAATCAGAATTAGACTTACCAGAAAACTTACCTTTTCGCTTCACAAGAGCCTGAGTTGAATTTCGCGCAAAATCACCCCGAGGCCGGTCTGACCGCCGCTGTGCCTGCGGTCTGACCGGGCCTGGCAACCGGTCTGACCACCGGTTCACCTGCGGTCTGACTGCTGGTTGGTCTGACCGACTGGACAATGTCGGTCTAACCATGCTCCACGAATTAAAACCCGATTTTTGCCAACGTCGTTTTGCAAAAGCAACTTCTCTTTCCTTTTTCTGTTTATGGGCAAGTCTAAAACAAAAACCAACCAAATGTCCATCTTTTCCACAAAAAGAACAAGTGTACTTCTCACGACAAGTTTGTGAAGTAGATGGTTTTGAAATTGATGGTTTTGCAACACAAGTAGCAATAGAAGGTTTTGCAAGCACAACATTTGATTTTGAAGAAGATGCACTCAAAGAAGACATGATGCCAGCAGATTTAAACACAGTGTTCTTAGGCTCAGATTTAATCAAAATTTCACCTCTCCTAGCAACACCCAAAACAGTAGGAGGATGTCTAGTATGATGAGCATAAGAATCAAAACCTAAACCACGATTATTTGTGCTAATCTTGGATTGATCAAGAATCATGTTGAGGTTCTTTTTACCGTCAGAAAATCTTTGCTAAGAACTTTTCAAATAAGAAACCTCCTGAGTAAGAATAGCACAATTTTTGCAAGCATCTAAAAACCTTTTTGTTTTCTACAAGTTGAGCAAGAAAACACCTCATCTTGTCTAACAATTTCTTCCATGTGTTTAACACGCCCTAAAGCATCTTTCAACTTCATCTCATTCAAAACACACTTTGAACAATCTTGAGAAATCAAAACACCATAGTTTTGTTTTGCCTTATTTGCACATGAAGCATTGACCAAAGAACTTGCACAAAAAGCAACTTTGTATTTTTTTCAAAACATTCTTTGTCAAAATCAATTCATCAACAACACGAGCATGTAAAGCAAATCCAAGAGCAAAAGAAGACTCCAACTTTTTAAATTTTTCAATCTCAAATTCCAATTTCTTGCAATTAACTGAATTGACATCTCGCAAAGCATTAATTTCAGAAAATAAAACTTCACAAGATTCACATTCATCATCATTAGGAATCACAGATTTTAATCTATCAATTTCAGCATTTAGAATCTCAATAGTGTGATCCTTCTCATCGAGCACAATAGAACATGTTTGAAGTTTCTTAGCAAATTTGTAAGCAGGATGTTCTAATTGATCATAACTAAGCTTTTCTTCACTATCACTATCAGATTCATCAATATCAGAACTTGCATTACGAGCAATAAAAGTTAAATCAACAATTTGCTTACCTTTGCTCTCATCTTCATCCTCTGATTCATCACAAGCTCTTATTAATTCTTCGATTAGCCACTGCACGCAATTCTTCTTCTTCTCCTTCGTGATCTTCTTCTTGTTCACGTCATCTTCCTGGACTCTACCATCATCTTCCTTCTTGCCTCTCCCAAGCTTAGGACAATGTGAGCGAAAATGATCAAGTGCACCACACTCAAAACAACGATTCGGTCCTCCTCTTTTCCTGTTCCTAACATTTTTCGTAGCTCGAGAAAATTTGTTAGATAACAAAACTAAGTCATCCTCCTCGAACTGTTCGAGTTGATCATCGGACATGGCATTAAATAAAGTAAGGACAGAAGACTTCGA
This sequence comes from Oryza meridionalis, assembly GCA_000338895.3. Taxonomy (NCBI): domain Eukaryota; kingdom Viridiplantae; phylum Streptophyta; class Magnoliopsida; order Poales; family Poaceae; genus Oryza; species Oryza meridionalis. Next base: position 7,243,415 of record CM002525.2, on the reverse strand, counting down.
TGAAGAAGCACCAACATCCAAAGAAGTTGAAGATGAAACCAAAGCACTAGACTTAGAATCAACTTTACGAGCAAGAATATTCATCTCATGAGTTTTCAATTTTGTGTAAAGCGAATCCAAAGTTAAAGTAGACATATCAACTGACTCCTGAATAGATGTAACTTTCATCTCCCAAATAGACATGTCAAGACCATTCAAAAAGTGGCGAGAAATCTCAGATTGTGGATAATTAGCATCATAAGAAGAATCAACAGATCTAAGATCACTCAAAATTTTATTAAACCTAGAAAGATAATCATCTAAAGCTTCTCCAGGTTTCATCTCAAATTTAATGTACTCCTTTCTGAAAGAACTCGACGAAATTCTTTAATGTTATTTTTTCCTTGATGAAAATTATTCAAAGCAATCCAAATCTCATGGGCAGTTTGAAGATGAACAACACGATCATAATCCGAATGAGAAATCCAACTCAAAAGAATATTGCGAGCTTTGCAATTTTGTTCAAACTCAGTTTTTAAAGCAGCAGTATTAATTACTTCAGAAATCACATAAGGATGAGAAACTTTTCTCCAAATATTATAATCTTTAACCATAATGTAAGATTACATCCTACTACACCAATGAGAGAAATCCGTTCCATCGAAAACATGAGGCTTAGTTGAACACCTAACAGGAGTAGCCATGGCAAAAACTCTAGATCGATAAAAATCCAAAGAAGAAAACAAGGCTCTGATCCCACTTGTAGGATCGAATCACAATAACTAAGCCAACCAGAGGGGGGGTTGAATGGTTGGTATACCCAAAACCCGAAAACTTTTAGCGGAAATAAAAGTTACACTCGAAATCGACGGAAGTCGGTTTGACCGAGATTGATCTATCGGTCTGACCGAGTGGATCCCGCCGGTCTGACCGAAATTAGATCTCCGGTCTGACCGCCGAGATCAGCTGTCGCTCGCTGTCGCCGCCGCCGGTCTGACCGCCTATATGCCGCCGGTCTGACCGCCGCTTGTCGCCGGTCTGACCGCTGGTATATCACCGGTTAGACCGCCGAAACCCGGTGAAACACAAATCGAAGAACTCTTAAAGTAGATGACAACTTTATTACTTCTCTCTGTGTTTACAAAATGCAACAACAGCACTCCTTACAAAAATCTCGACTAAACTCGAAACCCTAAAACCCAACGCTATGAAAAGCGACACAAAATAGACACCGAGAAGCCTCACGCTCCCCCTCTATTTATACATGAGGTAAGCAGCCCAAAGCCACGAACCAAACTCATACTAGATGTCCTAATCCACCTAGGAAACTCTCTAGTACAAGAAACAAACTTAACATAACCAATCATGTCAAATTTAGACTCCTTCCAAATTCGACTCCGCATCCCATACGCACATAATACCTCCATCGTATGCCATATGGAATCTTCACCAACCACGTGCATCAACTCTAGCCTAAGTATCCCGCATGATATCTGACCACCACGGACATCGTCTTACCACCAAGCCGACTCCCGGTCCATCACCGCAAATACTCTCCCGCGGCATCGAGCCACCTACAAATGAAACAAACAAAGAAACCATATCCAAGACTAAGCTATCTCCAACTTGACTCATTAGTAGCAAACAAAAGTATCACATACGTATAGTATCCATCTAGAAGTCATAAACATGAAACAAACTCGAATATCCAAAGAAACAACCCGAAACCGAAACTGACACAGCGTCGGCCGGTCAGACCGTGGGCCGGCCGGTCTGACCGGCCACACCAACCCGGTCTGACCGGATCACATATCCAGCAGCACCTGTAAATCCAATCATCCAAAACCACTTCGACAATAATCTCTAAATATCAAAACCAATAATCACAAATGCCAATTGTTCATCACAAAATAAGAATCAAAACACACGTTGATCTTACAGATATGTGGTTTCTTTGGGGCAGCATTAGGACACCTGCACGTGGTGGAGGCGACGGCGGGGAAGGAATTTTGCATATTTAGATGAATTTTTTTGAATTGCAAGTTTTGTGATTCTTGAGATGGAAATTTTAAATTTGAAGTGAACTTTTTTTATGATTTTAAGATAAAATTCCAGACCAGCAATCAAATGTTTTGTGATTTTAAGATGGTCTTTTGAATTTGAATTGAAAGTTTTCATAATTTTAAAGTGAAAGTTTTAAAGCTTCAATTGAAAGCTTTATGAGTTAGGATGAAAGTTTCATATTTTTGGAATTGGAAGTTTGTGATTCTTAATATGAGAGTGTTGAAAACACAGATTGAAAGTTTTGGGTCACTTCTAAGCATTTCTAACCAGTGTTAAACTCCCCAGTATGCAAGTACGGCAGGAGGCCCTTAGGGAGTGCCACATGTGAGGCTTGCATATGTTCCCTGCGTGCTTGTGCGAAGTATGAGTCCTCTCGTGACACACTATACATAAGCAACACAATACCCCTCCATCATAATATAAGTGATTATGTCTTTTTTAAGAAAAAAGATAGGAAAGTAGCAAAAGGACATGTGAAGGTAAAAAAATGATAGGTGAAAAAAAAATAGTACTCCTTCATTACATATTATAAATCCTTTTGACTTTTTTTCTAGTCAACCACTTTTAGATTTGATCAAGTTTTATACAAAAGCTAGCAGCATCTACCTCACTAAACTAGCTTCACTGTAATATTGATTATATTTTGATAATATGTCTATTTAGTGTTAAAATTGTTGATATATTTTTCTATAAACTTTGTCAGACTTGAAATAGTTTGAGTAGCCAAAAAGTCAAAACGGTTTATAATATGAAATGGATGGAGTATAAAAGTTGGTAGATGTGGGAATAAACTAGTATAAAAGTTTGTAGGTGGAGAATAAAGTATTCGAGATAAAATTTAAATGGGAAAATCTTTTATATTAAGGGACTTAGGAGGGAGCATCTTTCTTTTTGGATTGTTTTTTTTTTTTACGTTCGCGGTTGGGAGTTGGGCCTACTGTTTTTTCGGCCTTAAGATTTGGGAGGTCGCCACCGTTGACAGGCAGATCTCTGGGCCGGCCCATCTTCGAACACCACACGGCCCGGATTTCCCGTCCGCCAAGTGGGCTGGGCTTCCAGCCTATGTCGTCGTCAGATCATCTGATTCCTACCAAAGCCCAAACCAGAAAAAATAACCCATATCGATCAGAAGCTGCTACTAGCCTGCTACTATACTCCAGCTTCAGTACATGTCATGGTGAGATCCGGTTTTATAAAACCGATGAAAACCAGGATGTTTCTTTTTTAAACACCATACGAACCATTCACTCACAACGCACATACACACCTCAGTAAACGCACATACATCCTTCCCCGATAAACACTTTTGATAAACTGGAACTGTATATCTTAATATTCATGAAGTAACCATACGGGTATCCCGTTATCGGTGGATGTGTCACTTACTATTGAAGAAAAATAATGGGTCGTAAATTGATAGGTTGATTCTACCACGAGAAAACTAACCAGTCACTTCGCATAAATATCTGTTTCCGTGAAATCTAAGTTTAAAGATACCACTCACGAGCGATTTTTATTCAGTCCATGGATTGTTTTTTTTGTTCTCACGAACGCGTAAAAGTATTGCATGCTATCATATTATAAGAAGCAGAATTTTAGTTACGCAATGCAACCAGTCAAAAACGGCTCATTCCCTTGAAAAAAAAGAGGAGAAAAAATGGACTGCCAAGGGAAGTGAAAACACCCTGCTCCTATAATTACATGGATTGTGTGAAGTGTGAGACGGTTGTTTCTGCGTGTGGCGTACATACGATACGATTGATAGTTCGGTAGCAAGAGGGAGGACAGCCTAGCTAGCTACTTTAACATATGGGGAATGAATGTTTTCTTTAATTTCTTCCCAAAATCATTCTTATGTAGCATATATAAGTATCTGGAATTAATTAATTAATTAATTATAATCAATGCGACGAGACAGATGCATATATCGATTGCTCGACGATCGCCGCCATGATTTGTGGTAGCTAGCTATGCTGTTGGTGGCGGACGCGAACGAACGACCGACCGACGTACGAACCAAAACCTTATCGCATCGCGCTTGACACGACCACTCCACACCCTCGCACTACGTACTGCATCATCGACCCGCACGTGCCATCCCTTTCTTTTCGTTTCGACCCCACTGTATCTACTCGATCTATCCTAAAATATAAGAAATTTTAATTGGATATACTGTCCTAACATATAAGAAAATTTAGCTGGATACTTAGTTGTAATATATTTTGGTACTATGAATATTAATAGAGAAACTGTCTAGATTCGTAACAATAGGATATATTTCATCTAATCAAAATCCCTTATATTTTGAAAGTATATACTATCTACACTAAATCTTGAGCTCAATATATATGTAAACATATCATATCATCATTCACTACTAATTACGTATCAAACTCATGCAAACATGTATACATACTACATGTAAGTATATACGTTCAATTATATATTACCACTCACATAATTTTCACATTATATCTTAATATATCTTTTCATCATTTTTAATATTTATAAATATTCATTCATAAATTTCATAGTAAAACACGAGATATCATCTAGCATATTACTTCCTCAATCCCAAAATGTTTGACGCCGTTGACTTTTTTAAACATGTTTGACCATTTGTCTTATTAAAAAAATTTAAGTAATTATTAATTCTTTTTCTATCATTTGATTTATTGTTAAATATACTTTTATGTATACATATAATTTTACATATTTCACAAAAGTTTTTGAATAAGATAAATGGTCAAACATGTTTAAAAAAGTTAACGGCGTTTAGGGAAGGAGGGAGTATACAGCACGTACGAGACCACGTGACGGGAGGAGTCCGGCCTCATGCAAGTCCCTCCTCAATTGAAGCCACCATTACTAGCTAGCCATCCCTCCAGTACAAGTGTACAACCAACCAGCTACCGGTGGCCTCTCCCCTCAACTTCTGAAGTGAACATCTCAACGCTCGATCGATCGCCTATATCTATATGCACAGGTCAAACGCCAACCTAACCTCCTCCTGACCTTCTGCTGCTAATGCCGCTTGCTGTCTCACCTTCAGAAAAACGATCCCACGTTTCTACGTTTCGCCATTAATATATAGATGCCTAATTCTAAGTTTTTCTATCGTCGAGTGTAAGTTTTACAAATTACCATAGTACAGAGACGATTTTATTTAGAAAATGACATTGTTATCACTTTCTGTTTGACGTGAGGTCATACCAAGCAGGTGGGTTAACACACCTCTATGATACATACAAAGTTACAAACCACGGCGGGTTGACCCATACAATTAATTAGGTGCTTGTCGATGGCAAATCATATAATTCTTTTTTTTCTCTCTTTTTCTCACGTAAAGAAACAAATATGTTCTTTTTTATGTTTAATGGACAGATCAATGGATGGATCCGTGCACTTCCTGACCTCTTAAGCGGTGTTTTCGTCGTGAAAACTTTCTATACATGATTATTGTTTTAGATACATTTTTTTAACTCTATATATATTAATTTACTAATTATTTTGTATGTCGAATCATTATCACAAATCCATTCGTCACAAAGTAAACACACGTAATGTCGTAGCTAGTGCCCTTCAATTCTGTTCTCTCAATGTGCTATAGCCTATAGCTGTCTGCTCATACCTAATACACTTCACATGACTTGACAATGGAAGCAAACATTCAAAACGGTTCTACTACTATCATTCTTTGCCAACCATATTGCGGCCCAACTGTATTCAGGTCCTACACACGCATTTCTGAAAATTCCCAAACTATACGTAACTGTACGTCAGTCATTCAGTCATGGAGGGTTTGAATCAAATCGAATCGAATTATTCATCACCTGAAACAGAAGAGGCTACATATACATATCCTCTTCTGCCTTTTCTCTTCACCCTGAAACAGTGCATCCACAAAGCTTTGCACCCTAAATACAGGACAGGCAGAGACTGTAACTCATGAATTGGGATCACATGCAGTTTGTATATGGACTGCAAGTTAAGCTACTGCAGGCAATAGGAGCCATCTATTTTGTTGATGAACGGACCAGATCATCAACTACAGTGACAGATGAAAAGTATTCAACAATTTGCTACAATGATCTACAGTGCCCGGGCGCATTTTGACCCATGGATCCGGATCTAACAGCTCATAGTGGACTGCATAAGTTACAGTCACACTACCGACTGCACACGATCCAAATCCGTAACTCATGGAGTCGTGGACCAGCGGCATAGCTACATGATCACACAAACAAATAAACCTGTCATAACCACCAGTTCATTCTCCAATAATCTCCCATTTTGAATCAAAAGCTAGCAGCCAGAGATATTGGAGGTCCCGGCCATATGTAGGAGGATTGTAAAGGTAGGTCAAGGGTTTTTTAATTTTTTTCTTTTTAGTGGCTACACTGCACTGCACACTAGTTCTGCATTGCAACTGCGTGCATTTTTCTCATTCAGTTGACATCCCAACTGATCGATCGACAAGGTGTGAGTATGTTCAGGTGCGCATTGACCACTGCACATTATATATTGCAATCATTCCATCCAAGAATTGTATTCTAGGATCAATTCCAGCCATGTATAATTCATTAGTCGGGTATGACGATACACGAACATCATGGGTTGTGGAAACCAGCGGCGGAGCCAGGATTAAAAATTTTGAATGTGGATGGTCTAATTCTCGGATAAACTAAAAATGGAAAATATAACAGTAATTTTTTTAGATGGCTAGGACTTGAAATTCTAAATAGAGATTGTCTGATTCTACTAGAAAAAATCACTCAATTTCTTAGACAGCCAAGATACACATTATCCTCTCCTATCATTTTACCCTCCCTAGTCCCAATGCACGGGGTCCATCAGGCGCTACCTCCTCCTCTCGCCTAGCTGCATCGACAATAGCCTCACCAGCTAGCCGAAAGCCATCTGGCAAGGCCCACCCGCCCGCCCACCTCCCGCTCCCCTCCTAGCTCTCCCTCTCTCTCGCTCTCTTCCCCATTTTCGGCAACCCATTGCTGACTGCCTCTTCGAACCCCATGCCTCCCTCGCCCCCACCATCAATCATGTCCATTGTCTCCTTTAGCCCCATAGCTTCAACGGTGGCTCCACCTGCCCACTGCCGCCGCCCAAGACCATTCCTCTAAGCCCCGGAGAACTCCCCCTCTTCCACCCTCCCCTAGGCCCTCCTCCCATCATAACCCCCACCCCAAAACTTTAAACCCTAACCTCACCACCACCATCGCACCATTGCCGGAGAAGATGATCTTCGCCATCGCTTCCACCATCGGGGAGTTGCCATCACCACTGAGTTCCTCCCCTCATCCCTTCCTAATTACAGTACTAGATTGAAGGTGACTGAACACTAGCATTTCCCTTCTGAATGATAGGATTTAGAATAACGCGGGCATGGCTAATCGCCTATGTATGTGGATATCACAAGAGATAGTAGATAGATGGATCATGGATGGTCGGATGGACAACTCAGTTTATATCAAGACAAGAAGAAGAACGCCGATTGATTTGATTTAATTAATGGGGGCCCTTAGGACTTGATGGTGCAACTTGTCATCCATTGGCGCCTAAGTGCAAAATTTCAACGCAGGCATCACATCTTGACAAGCTCACACATTATTCACTGATGGGTTTTGATTGATACACTGCAGAAGAATCAGAGATGCAATCAGTGGATGTTTCAATGATTTTTAGTAGTATTTGTTTTTGGAGTAGAAATCAATGAATGTGCCGACGCACACTGCAGTGCTTCTGCATCCTGAAACAGTGGTTTCAACTGTACATGTGTGTTTGCATCATGCAAAGATTTATTATTTTTAAGAAAAATATAAGTCTTCTGCCGACTTGCCTAGCAACAAGACAAAGGCTAAAAATTTATGTGTTTTTATTCACTTTGATTGGATTAATTAAAGCCATGTGCATAAGATTGGGTCTTCTAATCTCCATTTCATGCTACAGGATTTCTTTCACAACAAGATAAAAACTAAACAAGAACATAGTACATCAACTGGGTAGAAATTAACTGGCTACCCTGATACAATGGACTGAAACTATCACAAAAATTGTTCATCAATAACATTAGAATTTTATTTTCAATAATTATTTTGACAAAAAAGATAAATGATACTCTAATCTCACACCTAATGACATGCAGTTTACTCCCTCCATCTCAAAATAGTTGTTACTACTTATCTCATCAAACACATTGTTAACAGTAAAAGTTGGCATACACCGTTAGTTAAGGAGAAAGTCAAAGGCGGAATTAACGGCGTGATTTCGGTTGTCAAGAAATAGAGATTGCATCGGCTAATTAATGACATCGGCTACCATAGACATCGGGTTCATGATTATAGAGATGGCCGATGAATGATGATTCAGGGCCGGAGGTTGAGTTCTTGTCAGATTCGGTTGAGAAAATTAGTCAATTAAGGAAAATAAATTATCTAGAAGAGACCAGATTCAAAAGGGCTTAGATGTGGCAATTTATCTATTAATTAAGCGGAGTTTTTTTTTCCTTTTATATTTTTAGGAAAGATTGTTTGAATCCAGTTTGGACTTATAATTTTACTTTATCTTTAGAAAAGTTTGTATCATGTCCGAGAATGACTAGTATCTACTCATGGGTATAAATATGTACACCCAGGGTCTTTGTAAACAACAACAGTTCAATAATACAGCTTCTGGTGCATCACTACCCTAGTTTTCTAGGTTTTCAACTCGACGAGTTCTTATTTTTGATTTGGGCTGCATTGGTTGAGTTTGATCTCCAGCAATAAGGTAAGCTCCGTCTATTTCGTTTGTATCGTCGGGGCTAGTGCTTCCGTCAGATGGATCCAACACACTCTAATCCAGTCGATACAAGCTTTATTTATCATATGCATTAGCTAATCTAACTTGATAATATTGTTTAACTTTTATCAGTTAATTCAAATTTGAGTAAGCCGATACTATTTAAACCATATTTTTGCTTTGGAATAGTTAATGTATCTACCACCATGAATAGCAATTATCAGCTTGTTTAGAATAGTTAATGTGTATACCACCCTGAATAAAAATATGTGTTTTTATTCACTTTGATTGGATTAATTAAAACCATGTGCAGGAGATTGGGTCTTCTAATCTCCATTTCATGCTACAGGATTTCTTCACAACAAGATAGAAACTAAACAAGAACATAGTACATCAACTGGGTAGAAATTAACTGGCTACCCTGATACAATGGACTGAAAATATCACAAACAGTAAAAAGAACAAGCCATGTCCCCTTTTTATTACCTTTTTCAGAGCAAAAAGTTTTCACAAGTCTTCTGCGTCAACGTTAAGTAACTTTCATTGTTCCATACGATCATATCTTGATGTCGCAAAATGCTGTTCACCTGTTGTCTTCATCGTAAAAGTTAGCCACACAAAGTACAATTATCAACATGTTTGTCAATATAAACAATAGTTTTTCTTTTTCAGAATAAAAAGGGAGACAAAGATTTGGGAAGAATCCATTGTACTAAGTAGAAGTATCCACCAAGCTGATGAAAGGACGTGTGATTACTGTTAACTGAAAGTCTGAAGCTGCAAAACCATGGATTCGAATTCGCCGCCAGAAACTGTTCATCAAAGGTAATCCAAAACCGCAGCTGCTGCAAACATCTCGCCCTAATCCAATGCGAATGCAATTGCTATCACCTAGGAGAAAAAAAATGCCATGAAACTGAAGCTACAGACAAATGGGATGCCAGTTGGATTCTCTCAAAGAAAGGGACGTGTGTTTGCTCGATCACTTCAAAAAGTGCAGATACATTCTGAATTCAGAAATTCAGAAGATCAGAAATCTGGAAAATTCAGAAAAGAAGATATCATTCTTGTTCTTGTTCATTCTTCTTCTTCTTGAAGTTGTTATGATCTTCAACGAGCTACCATGACCTACATACATGGCCGGTCACAGCAGATGGAGACTCAGCTCACGTCCGAGGCAAACGTCATACCAAACTTTTCCCATGTAGAAACAATCTTGTTAAGAAATTCAGCAAAAAGCTCAATGCAAGATTGAAAAATCAGTAGAGGCAAGATCTAGGAGGAGCATGCATTTCTCTGTGGAATCGGACGGGGATCAAGAAAACGACATGAGAAATCCCTTTCCGGTAGGGGTAAAGAGAGCTCACCGACGAATTGGGCATTTTTATCCGTCGCGTTCGTCCGTTGCTGCAAGCAAACAGATATTTAGCATAAGAAATTACCACTGAGCGATCGAATGGAAACGTTTTTCAGTTTTTCGTATGGACTTGAGTTGAACCACGGAACGCAAGGAAAGCGGCAGGGAAGACGTTGTCAGATTTTTTTTTTCCCCTCTGTGTAAAAAATCTAGGGAAGCCAATAGTATAATGAGAACCTTTACACGACTCCGAACATCGCATTTAGCACTGCTTGATAAGGAAAACTTAAATATGTGGTACCTTCTCAATGACGATAAAATACGCACTCTACATGCAAAGATATAATGGTGAGTGACTGCTACTTTGTTTAGCTGGATGCTTTCAGATCCGCGAATTTCTAATTCATCTATCAGATGTTGCCAGCAAGGTTCTAGGATTCGGACTGAAAGGTCTAAAATTCGGCGAATTTGATCTATTTTAGTGAGGTCTGAGCCAACATTGAACTCTCATTTTGTCTAAATTTGGTTCAAATTTTCAAATTTCGTCCATTTCAGTATAGGCAGGAATTTTTATGCAATCGGATCCCACAATCCTTTTATTAGAAAGGAATTTTACAGTCCCTAAAAAAATACCTCGAGTTACCTAAATTTTACATTAAACTTTTGGTACCTTAAGATACTTTAGTATTTAGAGGTATCAAATTTTACACTAAAAATATAGTACCTCTAGGTACATTCTAAAGGATGGTAAAATTACCCTTTCTTAGAACTTTAGAAAACTTTGATCAAAATTTTAAAGTTTTAATTTATTTTATAAAAATAAATGAATTAGTAGTGAGGGATGAGGAGTGAAAAAACAGAGTCCACAACCCCAAAGTAGAGCAGCACTACACTTACAAGTATCCACATGTTTTCTCCCCAGAATTCAATCCAGTTAGTAGGAACGGAATCACTCCACATCCATCTTTTCCATCAAAACAGAACAAGAAAAAGGGGGAATAATTATCTGCAGCCTGCACTACCCAATCTGAAAATTCTGAATTGCTGGGAGAAAATTAGGAAAAAAAAAGGTAATAACAAATTCGTTTGGAGGAGCATCCATCCATAGAGAATCCTGCATGAGTGGGCGCCGAGGCCCCATCCGTTTCTGAAGCTTTGTCTGCCTTTTCAGTAACACTGGTAGCTAGCTTACCATCCTCAATCCTTTCAAGAAGTAGAAAGAAGAGAAGTAACCAATTCTGCTGTGCTGCACAGTGAAATGCTGCAAAAATTTCCTCTTTTCTCACCTCACCTCAATAATCGGACAGCTCTTCTTGCACAGTTCATAGTATTTACATGCAGACAGTAATACAAACAGAAGAAGAAGAAGAAGCTCAAGTAATATATATGTATAGTATATATGTATTTTATTTACATCTCACACCTCCAAAATCTTATTCTACTACAGTAAACTGGGTACAGAGATATAATAATACTCATACACATATGTACAACAACAAGCACACCACACACTGATCAACTTTTCCTTGGATTTTTTGCTCTGCAGCAAAACACCAAGGCAAAGCTTACCACTGCTCATATGTATCTCCTCATACTGAATTATACTAAGTAGTAGTAGTAACTACATGGCTGCAGTAGCTATATGCAGACCAAATCTCGTCAAAATTAAAATCCTAAAATCCAAGAAGAAAACAAGAAGGAGTAACAAATCGAATGAAGGTGTGCAGTGCAGGTAGGAGGAAGGTAGCAATCAACGGTGACTCAAACACACCAAGAGCAAGAAAGATGACGACGAAGAGGAGCTAGCTCAAGCTCAAGCTCGAGCCATGGCGATGGCGATGGCGAGAGAGAGAGAGGGGGAGAGGGAGATCACCACTTGCCGTCGACGGCGCGGGAGCACTTGCCCTTGATCCACTTGACGCTGCGGCGGACAGAGTCCTTCACCTTCCCTTCCACGTCGTACGCCTTGTAGGCGACCAGCCGCTTCCGCCGCTGGAGCTCGGCGTCGTCGACGACGGCGCCGGCGAAGCTGCCCGTCGGCGACACCTGCTTCTTGGCCGGGATCGGCGGCGCCACGGCGGTGTCGTCCAATGCCGCGAACGACGGCGTGTACCCTCTCAGGTTCACCGACCGCCGCCCCGCCGACGACGCCCACGTCGCCGCGCCACCGCCACCGCCCCCGCCGCCGCCGCCGGTCCTCTCCGCCGGATTCGGGTCCTCGAACGGCGAGTACGACGCGGCGTACGACGCGCTGTAGCTCCGCAGGTTGAACCCGGGCGTCGGCCCGCCGCCGCGGCTCCACCCGGCGGCGGACGACGCCACCGTCTTGGTGCTCCCGCTCCGCTGCACGCCGCCGCCGCCCGGCCGCGACCACGCGTTGGCGCTCGTGGCGCGCTTCATCACCTTCGTCGTCGTGTTCGTCCCCGCCGCCGCCGCCGCCGCGCCAGAGCCCGGCTTGTACGACGTGGCGTACGACGCGCTGTAGCACCGCAGGTCCGCGGCTGCGCCGCCGCCGAACGCCGCCGGCCTCTCGGCGCACGACACCGACCTCTCCATTGGCATCTTCGGCTAAGCTTGAAATTCTTTTTGGAGGAGAAGAGAATGGCAGCGAGGCGAGGAGTCGAGGAGGGGCCAATTTATGGGCGCGAGATAGGGGGCACCCGGATCCGATAAGGGGGGAGGCTTAGCGGGTACGGATCTAGGTAGCAGCCGTGCATTTGCTGACCCGTCGGATTCGGAAAACGACGTGTCATATTTAGGATTTAAAGCTTTGCCTGATCATGGACACTGGAGTACAGCATCAAGAACCGATCGAACGTACGTGTTCATCTCAACAGTAAAGAAAAAAGGAAAAAGAAAAAGAAAATGACGTGTCAGTCTTGGATATGCCACAATTGTTTCTGGCGATGTTTTTTTTTATAATTCTTATTTTTTAAAAAAAACTCGGGAATGTCTTCATATTATTACGTGTCAAATTGTTATGGTAAACAAGTAAACATTTAGGTCGCGACTGCAAATCAAACGTCTGATCTGAAAGGGAAAAAATGTCGACCGGTATTTATCGCTTTGGATAAAAATATTTGATCAAATATTTTAACTAACTTAATCAGGTATTTAAAAAAGATAGATCATTTAAAAACACTTATTGATTATTACTACTTTAGTCCCAAAATATAAGAAATTTTAGGCAATAACATGGGTATTAAAAAATAGGTGGAATTAAATGGGAGAATGTTTTAATTGGTTGAGAAAAAAAAATAGGTAGAGAATTTGAATGGTTGTGATACGCTGAGAGGGGAACGTAGAAATTATTATATATTGGGACAAATTTTGAGTGTTAGAAGTTATTATATTTTAGGATGAAAAATACTGAATGCAACACCGACAACCTACTATATCAAACATTGAGCCCCAATAAAAAAACATATAAAGAATAAAATCAAAACATAAAGTATGTAACAGAGTTAAATTCTAATTAAAACTGTTCTGGTTTAAAGATATATTTTCCTTTCATCATAATATAATTATATGAAACTTGTTAGAAAGATTTAATTACGATAGTATAATTAGATTGCAAATGTGCAAAGTTTAAAGTTTAAACTGTTTAAGGTTTAAATTTTAGTTGCGATGGTATAATTGGATTGAATGAGGAAAAATGTTTAAATTTTGGTAATAAAGCTCATGTATACATGCGTGCAAAGAGAGCCTAACTATGTGTAGCTTTACCACCACAGGCGTATCCCTCACAATGATGGACTCTAACACCGGGGCGACAACAAAGGAAGTGACCTTTTTGCTGTAGGTGCTATAGGAAATACGACATAGTGGAGTAGGACAATCGGAGCCTTAGGACACCCTCTGCACGTGGTGTGAGGAGCTAGTGTCGGAGAGGTATGTACGGGATGCATGAGGGAATGAGGCAGAGCCTTAGGGCACACTCTGCACGTGCTACGAGGAGCTATTGTCGGAGAGATACGTAGGTGACGCATGAGGCGAAGACGACTTAGGACATCATCGAGCTGATACCTAAGGGGTATCGAGCCTGATATTGATGGGTATTAGCTATTCCTATATGGTATAATCTCATCTGGAGGGGATGACGTAGTATATATAGCAGCCTCCAATGCTATTATGCCATTTAATAGAAAAGATTTTCACATGTTTTTTATATTATATCGATTGGGGATATCCATTTATAACCACATAACATGAAAACTGCTATAGTTGAATGTGTCGAAAATTCACGTCGATCACATGATAATATTGCAGTCGAAAGATTCAATTTGGAGGCGTACAAGAATGGGAAGAAGGTGGCTCTCAATTTTTGTAGGGACAGGTGCTGGTGGTGGTGGTAGTGGTAGGGGATGGAGGTCGATCGTTGCTTGCTTTTTGTGTTTTCTTGGCGTTTCTTTTGGCCTGCTTCACTAGTTCAGGATGAGATTTTGTTTGTCTGCGTGTGCACAAAACATAGGGGATTCAGTCAAAAGTGCCTGGGAATGTGTATGCGTGCGTGCATTGTCTTGTTGCTTCCAGTGTGCAACTGCAGTTGTGCAATTGTGTACGTGTGCTCAGATGATGTGATGAGAAAATAAAAAGGGAGCATGCAGGGGAGGATAGCCTTTTCTGACCACTATGTTTTTATCTTAAAAATGTGAAAGTTAAAAGATAAACTTATCTTGTGTGATTTCCTTTTTTCATGTGCTGTTGTTTTCAGAAAAAAAATGACAAACTTTTTTTAAGAGCAGTCCTGTTTTTATCTGAAAATATGGAAGTTAAAAGATAAACAGATCTTTGTGTAATTCCTTTTCTTTTTTAGATGACTGTTCATGTGTTGTAGTTTTCAAAAAAAAATATGAAAAACTTTTTACAAGAAGCAAGCAACTGTCATGACAGGAATTACTCTATGTTATGCATTAGAAAAAAAATTTTGCCCTGCACTATACATATATTGTGTAAAGCTGAAGCAATTCTTTTTTTTAAGAAATACTATTAGATGATAAATGAACTAATATTGCTGGCATTATCTTTTGTAGGAAAAGGGGGAAGATGTAGGTTTGTGTACATTGGACAGATGGCAGTGCGGAGATTATAGGTATCCCATACCCACACGGCGTAGTTATCCGACTGATATAGGGGATAACTTATATCTATAAAATATGTAACGGATCATGACTTGGGTATTACGTTTCCTTGTATATTATGGAACGGCCTAAAGTCCTGGTTTGATAAGTTTGTAAAGTAGATTTAGGAAACCGATACCGTATTGGTTAAGGTTTCTATCTTGTAATCCTACCCCCATCCTATATAAGGTGGGCAGGAGGCTCTCTAGTAGGGTATTACCTCTCATTGAGAGGGCCTGAACCTGTCTAAATCATTTGTCTCCGCATCCATCCACTTTTAGGTCTCGTGCGCTATCCCTTTTATTATTGCCGAATTCATATTTTGACAGTTGGCGCGCCAGGTAGGGGTGCGTCAAGAGTTTCCGGTCGACAAGTGCGATGGAATCAATCGGGATTAATCTCAACAAATTCGACGATTTCGACGTCGATCGGTTTGTCGTTTCAATACATTATTATCATCAAATTGATCTATAATCACAATTGATTTTCTGGTTTTTTTCCTATGGTTACATGTGCCGCCACGCTGCGAATTCCTCCCATCACTGTGGGGTAAAGAAAACACAAGCCATGGAGAAAACTGTCGGAGTTTCTGTCAGATCGTCATATCAATTGTGTCCACGCATGCACAGGGAGTGATTAACTTTAATCAGCAGCCTTTTGTGTTTACATGCAAACGTGCATGCGTGTTGCATGCATATACTAATATAAGAAACATATGTTTCTGTTAATTCTGTATACCTTGCCGCTACTAATCAGACTGATTTGTTTACATGCATATTATACGGTTGGTTGGTCACACCATCGTTCGTGGGCGTCTATGTCTTCACCGACCGGCTTGCCTTCGCCGCCGCTGACTGGTGTCTCCACCTACACGGCTGGCCTATTATGCCGCGTCGATTGGTGTCTCTGCCTACACGGCTGGCCTATTATGCCGCCGTTGGTGGGCATTTTCGCTTTCACCGTCGACCGCCTTCGTCACCGCCGACTGATGTCTTCATTGCTATTGATGGACGACTTTGTTCCCACATTGGCCACCTCTGCCATCACCAAGAGGAATATTACAAAGCTAAGTCATCATTAATTTTCTTTATATGATATTTTCCTTTTCCTCTGCCTCACTACATCAACTGGTTCGCCGTTGACTAGTGAGTCGGGGGCTATAGATGTTATATCATATTTTTTTAACAATTTTTCATAATATTTATCTTGATTGCTTGCAAAATAATCCGAGTAACAATGAAGTTCCTATCGAGTTATGGAATTTTATCTTCTTATGCTTTCCGTTTGGTTTGTCGATGGATAGTTGCGTTTGGGCCGATTCCTAGCACCGGGGGCTCGTTGGATGGACCGAGTAACGCAAGGTGCTAATTATTACTCGGAATAAATCAGAAGCATAGAGATGAGATAAATTTATTTT
The DNA here is from genome assembly GCA_000338895.3 of Oryza meridionalis. Taxonomy (NCBI): domain Eukaryota; kingdom Viridiplantae; phylum Streptophyta; class Magnoliopsida; order Poales; family Poaceae; genus Oryza; species Oryza meridionalis. The sequence continues at coordinate 7,226,683 of CM002525.2, read as the reverse complement.
CTGCTCTTAATAATTGCAAAAGTACCCGAGTAGTAAATTCTAATCCGTAAAACTTTGTTCCATTAATGACGAACTCATGTCACTCATATGCATGTTTGGAAAGTGCCTAGGCCGACTCCCAGTGCTTGGTGGCTATGACTAGTCGGGCAGAGTGTTTAAACGTAATGAGTCATCTGCTTGGGGAAACCAAAATTGACGAGAGGAGAAATACATATTTATAAACATTTTAAAATACTTGAATTTTCATCGAGTATTATATTTACATCACATACTACTCATCCTATATATTTGTTCTGCAGGATCCAGATCCAGATATGCATAAAAGGGATTCATGACTTTAAGCTTATCTCTTACGCTCCAGGAATGGATCAGTCAGAACATCACCACCGGCTTGCCTTCGACGCCGCCGACTGGTGTCTTCGCCTACACAGCTGGCCTATTATGCCGCCGCTGTTGGGCGTCTACGTCTTCACCGACCGGCTTGCCTTCGCCGCCGCCGACTGGTGTCTCCGCCTACACGGCTGGCCTATTATGCCGCCGTTGTTGGGCGTCTACGTCTTCACCGACCGGCTTCCCTTCGCCGCCGCCGACTGGTGTCTTCGCCTACACCGCTGGCCTATTATGCCGCCACTATTGGGCGTCTACGTCTTCACCGACTGGCTTGCCTTCGCCGCCGCCGACTGGTGTCTTCGCCTACACGGCTGGCCTATTATGCCGCCGTTGTTGGGAGTCTACGTCTTTACCGACCGGCTTGCCTTCGCCGCCGCCGACTGGTGTCTCCGCCTACACGGTTGGCCTATTATGCCGCCGTTGTTGGGCGTCTACGTCTTCACCGACCGGCTTGCCTTCGCCGCCGCCGACTGGTGTCTGCGCCTACACGGCTGGCCATTATGCCGCCGTTGTTGGGTGTCGTCTTCACCGACCGGCTTACCTTCGCCGCCGCCAACTGGTGTCTTCGCCTACACAGCATGCCTATTATGCCGCCGTTGTTGGGCGTCTACGTCTTCACCGACCGGCTTGCCTTCGCCGCTGCCGACTGGTGTCTCCGCCTACATGGCTGGCCTATTATGCCGCCGTTGTTGGGCGTCTACGTCTTCACCGACCGGCTTGCCTTCGCCGCTGCCGACTGGTGTATCCGCCTAAACGGCTGGCCTATTATGCCGCTGTTGTTGGGCGTCTACGTCTTCATCGACCGGCTTGCCTTCGCCACCGCCGACTGGTGTCTTCGCCACCGACCGGCTTGCCTTCGCCGCCGCCAACTGGTGTCTCCGCCTACACGGCTGGCCTATTATGCCGCCGTTGTTGGGCGTCTACGTCTTCACCGACCGGCTCGCCTTCGGCGCCGCCGACTGGTGTCTCCGCCTACACGGCTGGCCTATTATGCCGCCGTTGTTGGGCGTCTACGTCTTCACCGACCGGCTCGCCTTCGCCGCCGCCGACTGGTGTCTCCGCCTAAACGGCTGGCCTATTATGCCGCCGTTGTTGGGCGTCTACGTCTTCATCGACCGGCTTGCCTTCGCCGCTGCCGACTGGTGTCTTCGCCACCGACCGGCTTGCCTTCGCCGCCGCCAACTGGTGTCTTCGCCTACACAGCTGGCCTATTATGCCGCCATTGTTGGGCGTCTACATCTTCACCGACCGGCTTGCCTTCGCCGCCGCCGACTGGTGTCTCCGCCTACACGGCTGGCCTATTATGCCGCCATTGTTGGGCGTCTACGTCTTCACCACCGGGTTGCCTTCACTGCCGCCGACTGGTGTCTTCGCCTACACGACTGGTCTATTATGCCGCCGTTGTTGAGCGTCTACGTCTTCACTAACCGGCCACCTCATATGACGCCAACTGGTGCTATCGTCTTCACGGCTGGCCACGTCGCCGCCACCGCTAATAAGCGTCAGCATCTTTAACACAAGCAGTCTACGTCTACTGTCGACTGGTTTCTTCACCTCCATGGCTGTATGATTCTGATACTGTTGATTGGCCTTATCATATTCACCGCCGGTCGTCTCGTCTGCTATTGACTAGTGTCCTCGCCTCTATGGCTGGTTTATGCCGCTACCACTACTGATGGACGTCATCATTTTCATTGCTGGTCGCCTTGTCTGACGCTGACTGGTTTGTTCGCCTCCACGGCTACGTGTCTTCGTCAACATTGACTGGCGTCATCATCATCGCTAGTTTGCCTTTGCCGCCGCAAATGGTGCCTTCACTTTCACGACTGGCCTATTTTGCCGCCGCTCAAGGACGTCTTCGTTTCCATCATCATTCTACTTCTTCTGTCGCCGACTGGTTTTTCTAGAGCCGACTGGAGTATCTATCTTCACGACTACACATCTTCGTCACCGGTTTTCTTCTGTTGCCGCTAACTCGTGTTCACGTCATCACGGCTATGCAACTTTGTCACCATAGTGGAGCGAATTCACCTTCATTATCTTCGGCATTGGCAAACTCTATTGCCTCTACTTCGCAAGATTTGCTACTTCACCAACCACGACGTTTACAAGAGCCTCGACATCTCGGCATACATTATCAACTATGATGCCGTGTTATATTATTACAACAAGTGGTGTTCCAATCTTCAATATTTATACTCGGACATCTTCAACATGCATCTTCACTCAAGCAATGAGTACTCGATGACAAGAAGCTACAGTTCTCGACTCTATGTTCAGTTGTTTCTCAACTAACCAAAGAGTCGGGGGCTACACAAATACAAGACTCTCAAAATTCGACAAGCTTTATGTCAAGATGAAGCAATTAATCAGCCAATGAGTCAACTCCAGGAGTCGTTATCTTCGTCTTCGCTTCAGAGTCGACATTTTACTTCAGCGACTCCAATCATTACACCGGCAATTTTGGCTTCTCCATGCCGTCACAATCTACTCCAAATTTCTCAAGTATCAAGTTTGAGATTTAATCTACATGTCCGGGAGTTTAGAGTTTTCAACCAATCAGCTCAGTTTCGACGAGTTAGACAACAGCATCTACTTTCCTCTAAGTGAAGCATCTGCAACAGCTATAACACCAAGTTCTACTGTCATCTTTATAAATCAAGGAGCGTTGCATCAATCTTTGTTATACACATGCTCGCATCAAAGAAATTACTCGAGCTTCGATATCTTCTTAAGAGTTTGATGGATTATTATCATTGACATCATCATCAGCAGCTCTACTTCATCGGCCCTGACATCTCTGCTGTTGCTAATGGATGACTACGTCTTCGCCTCCGATTGCTTCCGTCATTGCCGACTTGTTATTTCGCCTTCACAGTTGACCTACTATGCAAACGCTGATGAGCGTCTTCGTCATTATCATCGGTTGCTATACTGCTATTGACTAGATCACTGACATCGTCATCTTCATCAACATCCTGTCAAGCCTCTTCAACATAGCCTAATCTGCTGCTGTTTGATGGGCAACTTCGTCATCATAGTCGATTATCTATGATTGCTGCTTATCATCATTACTGTCGGTTGCGTTTGTCGTCGCCGACTATTATCGTCATCTTCATGATTGGTGGATTTCGTCATCACCTTTGATACGTGTCTACATCTTCACCGTCGGCTTGCTTTTGTCACCCCCGACCGGTATCCTCGCCTTCACGGATGGCTTATTATGTCGCCACTAATGGGCATCTTCATCTTCTTCACAAGCTGCCTCGTCTGTCACCGACTGATTATTTCGCTGCCATGGCTACACAACTTTATCGCTGGGCGCCTTTATCTTCATTGCTGGCTGACCTGACTGCTGTCGACAGGTTTCTTCGCCTCCACGGTTGTGCAACTTCATCACTTTTGATTGGTATCACTATCTTCACTACCACCAATATTTTTGCCACCTCTGGTGGACAATATTATCTCTATATTGGTCGTTTTGTCTATATGCCAACTACGTCAGCTATCATCAGTGGACAATTGTGACTACGACAGAAGGACAAGCTATATGCTCAGGGGCTTACTAGCTCAAACACAAATATCATACCTTCAATTTGGACTTGTTCCGGATACATGCAACATGAATTCATGATCATGGGTCTATTTTCTATGCTCAAAGACTGGACTATTTATTATTCCCCGTAAGGGTTATCAACCGAATACTTGCGCCAGTCGGGATTCAATTATTATATCTATTTGGGAGTATCCCATAAGGGATAATCACTCAGATCAGAAGCTATTCATATGAGCGACACTTGGTCTATATCACCCGGAAGATTTATTACTCGAGAGCATATTACATGTGTCATCCATTAAAGGGTGTCGAAGGCATATTTTTTGGCCTAGGCCTAATATGTCTGCAGTCCATATTTCCAGGTGTGGTCTGTCATGTTCTTTTAGGGACTTAGGCACTTTTTGCTTAGGCCAAAGTGCGCGTGATCAAGTGCCCAATACCTTAAAATCCTTTTATACCGCAGTTACTCAACTTTTTAGGAGTTGGTACAATACATCTTAAAAGGTGTTAAACAGTAAAGTTTTATATTGCTGTCCCGCTGACTTTTTTATATAGATCAAGGTGCTGTTTGAGTTTTTAAGCAATTGATTGGATATAATATCGTTGCTTTTTGCCACGTAAGTATGCATTTTTATTGACCAATATTAAGGCTTAGGCTGATTATATATCTTGGTCATTTTCCAGGCGGTTGGTAAATCCTTTATGAGTTTATTTACTCGGATTTTACACCACATATGCCATATATTTCCAGGTGTGGTGAAGCCATGTGTCTTTTAGAGACTTAAGCACATCTGTTAAAGCAGTGTGCGCATGGCGTATGCCCAATACTTTGAAAATTTCTTTATTCACAACATACAAGCTTCTTTATAGCTGTTTTACTATGTGAATTTTCAAAGATGTTGTCAACTTTAGGTTGCACGCATCATATTCTATAAAGCAGTCGGTATATCACTTGAATCATAATATCCGTGATTTCACACCGCATATGCTATATATTGGTATCAAGTCACTTGGTTGACTATAATTATCAAAAACCACTCAGTTGGTTAGATTATTTATTCCCTGACTATATGTTTGGTTTATTCAATGAACCCCATAGTCGGGAGCTACACCTATTAGGTGCATCTAGTCGATGCACCTAAGTTTACATTCAGTTATTTTTCAGCCCTCCACAGTCTTCAGATTTGGTAAAAGTACTCGGGAGACCATGGCAAAGATGATTGAAGCACTCGGCTTTGGAGTAATCTGGTTCGAGAGAAGATTATCTTTTCGACTGTGAAGATCTCAGGGGCTACTGTGGAGATTATGGGTACCCCATACCCACACGGCGTAGTTATCCGACTGATATAGGGGATAACTTATATCTATGAAATATGTAACGGATCATGACTTGGGTATTACGTTTCCTTGTATATTATGGAACGGCCTAAAGACCTGGTTTGATAAGATTGTAAAGTAGATTTAGTAAACCGATACCGTATTGGTTAAAGTTTTTATCTTGTAATCATGCCCCCCATCCTATATAAGGTGGGCAGGAGGTCCTCTAGGGAGGATGAGCACATATGATCGTTAGATCTATACTACACCCGGGGGATTCAAATCCCCAAACAGGAGTAGGGTATTACCTCTCATTGAGAGGGACTGAACCTGTCTAAATCCTTTGTCTTCACATCCATCCACTTTTAGATTTCGTGTGCTACCCCTTTTATTATTGCCGAATTCATGTTTCGACAGGCAGGCCAGTAGCAACCATGCACAAATGGTACCACGTGAGAAAAGAATGCGCTGAGTTATGCAGGGTATGGTCGTGAGTCATGACTCATGAATGAATGAACAGAGTCTCATCACACGAAAATCCAATAGAAAAACAAGCACATGAGACTGACGACCTGACGTAAAGGAGCGAGGAAAAAATAAATTTCAATTCATTAAATTTGGATTACCTCTTACTCCTTTCCCTCCGTATCGTATTATAGGTCGTTGTGATTATTTTAGTTAAATTACTTTTAAGTTCAATTATTATATTTTGAAAATAATATAATAAAATTAAAAAAATTCAAACTAGCCGATAGTTACTATGGTGTCAATGCCTAATGAACTGTGGATGGCTACGGTGCCGGTAAGCCAGAGAGGTAATGATCCAACGGATTATGGATCGAAAAAAAATCTTATTTAAGGACATATAAACTTTATTATTACATACAACCTTATTAAGTTTTGGTATTACTAAATTTTTATTATTTTAGCACAGTAAACATAACCTTACCATTGCTACCGCCGTCGGCCATTGGAGCAGGTGGATCCACTGGCTTCGAGCGGTGGCAGGCTTTGGGCGGTGGCGGTAGGGTAGCTACGAATATGGTTACGGGATTAGGGCTAGGCTTTCTGTAATTTTTTAAAAAAGATATTTTTATTTTTGCTAAAATTCTTATGCCAGCGGGCATTGCCCGTGTGTGAAAATAAGTTTTTCCATTCAGTTGTGATGCCGTCTGTGATAATCAACATTTTTATATACCTCTCCGTTCTTTAAAAAAAAAGAACAATTATACCTACGAATTTAAACACATATATGTCTAAATTCGTAGCTAGGAATTAGTTTTTTTTAACATAGTAGTACGTATATCTGACGCTACATGGTCGTTTCGTCTGTCTGAAAAAGCGATTTGGTCCGTTTGAAAAAAGAAAAACGTTTACGTATGTCGTGTTTAGTTCCTCCTCTATTTTTTTAAAGTATACGGACGCACATTTAAAGTATTAAATATAGACTAATAACAAAATAAATTACAGATTCTGCATGTAAACTGCGAGATGAATTTATTAAACCTAATTAATTCATCATTAGCAAATGTTTACTGAGCATCATATTGTCAAATCATGGCATAATTTAGCCCAAAAGATTCGTCTCGTAATTTACATGTAAATTGTGTAATTATTTTTTTTATTCACATTTTATGTGTCTACATATTTGATGCGATAGAATTTCAAATGTTTTATATATGTGTCTAAATATTCGATGCGATAGAATTTTTGAAAGTTTGAAATGAACTGAACAGAGCCGGAGTGGTAGTATCGATTAATCGGTGAGAGAGGGTGAGGGAGTGAGAGACGACAGGTGCAGCTGTCGATGGAGGGCATTGAATTAGGCGAAAGGCGATACCCGGGCGGCCGCGAGCGAAAGCCACAGCGCACAAATGTACTGTCTTGGTTGCTGGGGCGACACGTACGTTGATTTGAGACTACTCCACGTTGCGTTCCCGCAAAGCTATCCACAACAAAGGATTAGTGAGTGCTGCTTTGCCCATCGATCCATCCGTCCGCATCGATCCATCGTGGCATCGTACGTATCGCGTGCTTGCTATAGCTCTGGGGCACGCGCGCTAAAAGAAAAAAAAACTAATAATTCATATCTTTTCGTGCAAGATTCCTTCCTCCTTGTGTCAGAATGTGTTATATCCATACAAAATCTCTTATATTACAGTAAGTATATTTGATTTGTGAAAAAAATTTAATAATAGATTATCATAAACACACATTTAACATTCTTTGAAAAATATTTTTAACACTTTTATGAGTATATGGCCAAAAGGATAGATGATAAAGCATGTAAAAGTTTCACGAAAAGATCGAGCATGCACATTAGATCCTGATATCAAACTGAACTTATTCATGGCAAAGTAAACATTATTGTAATATATCGACAAAACATCGTGACTTTACGATGATACTAGAAAAGCAGCGCGCCAACTGCGTTCGCTTTATAGCCCCCTTATAAAGTAATGAGTTAGTATGAAATTTGTGCTATTAATTAGTACGAATTTCATAAAATTTTATGGAAATCATTTGAATTTCTATGAATGGTACATTTTAATGAATTGCTCCAATTCAATATAGCAGATCGCATAGTTGAGAAAGATCCTTAATTTTCTCTCTTCTTTCAATTCATGCTATTCAGGGTTTCTTTTTTGTGTCTAAAATTGTAATTAAATTGTCAACTGACGATAAAACACGTGTTTATAATTTTGAAAATTTTAAGTGTTCCAAATTTATGTTTTGTGAGGAGCTATTGCAAATGTACTTTAGAATTGCTAGTATATATACAACATATCCCCACCGACATTACTATTACAAATATTAGAGCCATGTAAAAATTGAATGGAAGATCCGCTCATCAATTTGTACAAAAAATAATAAGTACATTATAATTGGTATAAGACTCTCAAGATTATAACACAATATCTTAAACTCTACCAAATATTCTAATAGCACTAAGCATTTCATCTTTTTTTCTAGAAATGCGAGGAGATAAAAGATTTATACAAGATTTGTGCGCGCAAAGGCTCAAGAGTAAAGAATCTACAGGATGATGGTCATAATAATACGTAATTGCAAATGCAGCCTAAACTTCAGGAGCCTACAATCTACATGGATGGATGAGTTGACATGTTATGCCTATATGGCTACCTGAAATTCAGCAGCCTCCTTTTACTATTTCACATGTCAACAACTGGAAATAATAGCCAGCCCCACAGCACTCCATTTTTTGAATAAAGTCTCTACTCCAATTTTGCAGTTGGCACAAATACAATATAGTACAATATTTTGACGATAAGATCAGATAGCACGCTCCACTGCCTCAGGCTTTGCAAGACATATTATGCATACAAGTCTTTGTGATTAAATAAACAAAAAAATGTGTCAAATATATGCAAAAAGGAATAGTTGAATCTTCAATCATACCTATTTCGCCACACACACAATTACTTCTTGTTATAGACTTGTATATAGCTCACTGAAAAACAGAGAACTTACATGGAATACTCACTACTGAATGGCATCACGAGCAGTGTTGGCAGGCAATCTTTTTATCTTCTTCTTGTCTAAAAACATAGTTAAGCATAGTAACAGATATACGTATGACCAATAGTACACTATATATGGGCTATGCAATTTAAACCATAAAACGGGCTATGAGTATACATTCTTACAGTCTTCAAATAAGCGTTGGATCTCTTGAAAGCAGTGAGGAGACAACTCTGTCATTGTAGTGACAATGTTCAGGATCATCAGCACATACTGGCATCCTTTTTATCCTAATTACAACATCCATTATCCTCGGTTTAAAAAAATAGTGTTTGGTAAAAATAAACAGAGTGGAGCAACACATGTGTTAGGCAATTTACTATTTGTTACCACTGCCTAAATCTCATTATTCTGAATAAAGGAGATGCTATCATTAAGAATAACTGTTCTTCCTTAAGTTATCCGCAAAATGCATTTGTAATATTTTGTGAGATAAACAATTTCTATACCATGCAAGCAAAAATAAAGGTGATATATACATCCAGTTTTTCATGTTTGAAACAGCAACATTATATAAGTTTAACCTTCCTATTTACATGGTCTGAAACAAAATCATAAATCATGGACCTTGTAGTCAGTACTAAATTTTAAGGAACAGATTATTTAGAGCAAAAGCAAAGGCATGTATCTACACTGCTCTTAGATACATTACTTGATCATTTATGGAACACATAGTAATGGACTCATAGTCTTCAGGTAGAACATCTATTCAAGATTCAAACTGAAACTTGTTTCAGGTCAGAGCTATACTGCAATCAAATTTTGACATTTATGTAAACATCTTGAGTTCTTTGCAAAACATGATTAAAGAAGGCACTTTATCATCAGGTTGAAATTATATGTGAAACAATCTTGTGTCCAGCTAATACTATAAAATCACTGTAAGTAAATCGAAATTGATAAATAGACCACTGTAGTACTTTGGCAATTGACATGATAAAACTCGATGGACATCTACAGAAGAACTGGAAATCTTGTATGAAGTATAAATAATTATATTGTGGCTTCATTTATTCTATACAGCTGCATGAATTTTGCACTTCTCTTTTCTTTTGCAGAAATGTATATGCAGAGGAAAACATAAAATACATTGATGTATTTTTCAGAATTTAACGCTAATTTTGAAATTGATTGAAAGTATCCCCTTTCCTTTCTCTATGAACACAAATCAAATCCTAGTGTTCTATGTAAATAAAAATATTGCCATTACTCAATCTCTTGCACAACACCCTTTTTTATGAACAGGCTGCAAGCGTCACCTGTAGGAGTGAGAAAAGAATGCAGAGATACAGAGGACTGCAACCATGAAAAAGATTTGTTGCTCGACATTCCTGTGTGAGTGCACGGAGGGAGGAGTGGTAGACGCACAGGTGAAGGCGGCACCGGTCATCGTGAGGGAGTAGGCGGACGCGGTGAGCCGCCGTCAACCTCGCCGGATCTGGTATGGCGGTGATGACAGGGAGCCAGCTCCGGCGGACTCTGCTGGATGCGGGGCAGGGTTTGGATGGAGAAGGATAGGTGGCGGCGGCGTGAGAGAAGAAGTAGAGCAGGCGGAGCCGCGGAAGCGGTGAACCGGCAACGGCGACGAGGAGGAAAGGAGGCGGGCGGCGGCTGGATCTCGGGAGCAGAGGCGGCGTGACTCAACAGCAAAGGGAAATAGCGATTTCTTTTTTACTGTAGGGACGTGGAAGGGTCTCGTTGCAAAACAAAATTCTAGGAGGATCAAGAAGATGTTTCGTCAATTTGTAGATCCGACGGCCTTTAAAATCGGGAGGTGAAATCCAACGGTTCGCATTTTGTTGATGACGTGGTGCGGCATTTTTTGACATGGACACGTGGCAGATATTTGGAGGGGACAATGCCAAATTCACGTCGCCACGTGGCCCTATAGGAAGTTAGATTTTGGTCCCAGAAATCGGTATTAGAGATGTCCGATAGAAAAGCTGATATTTTGCGGCAGTATTTAATTTACTATCTGCCACCTCGACAAAAAAGTATATCTCGTTAAAGTAAATTAATTGGCTAGCTTCTTTTACAACTGATATAAGTGGTTTAAATAATAAATTGATAATATATTTTTTCCCTAAAAAAATGATAATATATTTTAGTTGTGTGCATCCTAGATACAGAGGCCCAGGATGTAATTTATTTTCCTTATCTTAAATAATTCACCAGAATTTAAATTAATTTTTTTTCTAACGATCTGACGAGGCAATTTAATCTGTTTATCAAGACCGTAGTGGGAAATGTGGCTGCAACGGCTTGGGACTAGTCTTTCAGCTCGATTTCAGCATCTGCAGCCAAGATCGCCTCTCGACATCTACAGGCTATTTTATAGGCGTGCTTGCTGTTTCAGGAAGAGACAAACTGCCAAGAAAACGAGACAAAGCTCAATGTACTTCTTTTTTTATTTTTTTGAGAATTAAGCTCAATGTAGTCAATCCTCATCTCCTGCTCCTGCTTGTACTTGAGTCTATAGTACTACGCCTCGTCGTTTTGTTCGTTCTCTGCAAAAGTTGTGTGTCCATATATATTTGCAATCTCTACATATACATAAGCCTAGAAGATGCCTACATGATACGGCTATGCACCTACAATAATAGGGTTTGAAGTCTAGGTTTGATGTTGATGCTAGTTTATTTTTGGAGTATGCATTCCAATTAGTATATACTCTCTTCATCTTAAAATATAGCAGCATATATTATATGATGCGATAATCTAGTACAACGAATCTGAACATGTCCTAGCTAGCTCATATTAAGCTATGTAAGCTGTTGGAGTTGGATCGAAGTGTCTACCTCTAGCCGTTAGATCAATGTTCATGCACAGTACAAACGAGGCCTACATATATTAGACTGTGGCTGGGTCTAGAAGGAGACATCATGCATGTATATTTGGGGATTCCAACACATAGGTTTTACTATATGTTGTAATAGAATATTACCAATAGAAATGGTAAGATTTTAGTCACCTAAAATCCAGCCAAGATTCAATAGTAGTGGGACCTTCTCTATTGACAACCCAGTCTTCTCTATTGACAACCCAGTCATAGTGACAACGATACTAGATTAGGGGTTAGGGTATTGAGATGGGAGTCAATGGATGGCAAAGAGGAGGGATTTCCTAGCTTAGAGTGATGGTTGGATAGATAGAGGATTGGTCGTCGATGGCTGATATGGGTGGGTAGCGGCGCCAAAGCCATGGGGTTGAAGGGCGGTGGACAGGCTGTGGGGGCGTGAGATCCATAGTGCTTAGAAGGCAGGGGCAGGGGCTGGTGCGGCTAGTGATGTCTTCAACGACGAGGGAGCCACTAAAGATGGGGACAAGGTGGGGCGGGGCACCTCGCAACCGCTTGGACTTACGGACTAGGAGCAAGGGGTAGGGAAGGGAAGAGAAACGAGGAGGCCAGTGTCTTGTTGGTAGACCAAGATCTAGGAACCAATGTTCGGTGATGGAGTTTTAAGGTTATATTGAATGGCTTTAGCACCGAACAAACTAACAAACGTACATGATTTACTACGAATCAGGCTTCCCAAAGGATAATAGGCCTACTACTTCTTTCTTGATTGGAATGTATAAGTTTCACACTAGGCAAAGTCTAGAGCTCCTAGAGGTTCCGTGCGTTCTGTCATGTCTAGCTAAGTCCAACCCCCCCCCCCCCCCTCTCGGTGAGCCCTTGCCAACTTATATACTCCATAGGACCACCTAACCACCGCAGGGGCCACGAACAAGGCACTGTAAACATATATCTTGCTTACACTGTAGTTGCTTTCATGTCATCTGTCCCTCCTTCCTTTTTCCCTGCAGTGTTGCACAGGCTTGCCTCGAGCCTGCCACCAAAGTGACCATGCCTCCCTCTTGTTATAATGGGTTGGTTGGAGAGAGAGGTACTAACAGAGGATTGATTCACCGAAGTGCATGCATTTAATGCCTTTGACCAGCCATGACCAGATTGAAATAAAGAATTTGATCTACTTGATATACAAGGACAAGTTATAGCTATCCGTTAATTTTGAAAGCCCATCATAAGGGTTTTTTACAATATGATAAATATGTATGATTGCATTTTTTGTTTGGTTACCAGGATGCGAAATGCCTGCCTAAATATATTGCTTCCAACAGTTTTACATATGATAGGCTTTAGCTATGCAAGCGTAGGTGCCTTGGAGGAAAACACGAGAGGTTACACAGGGAAATACAATAAAGAGAACAAAAAAAGAAGAAGAGGAGCTTGATGTTTTTCACCTATTGAACATGTGTCGAAACTCCCAAACAACTAAAGCTAGCTCCCTAGTTTGACAACATCCACTTCACACAAAACCATGAAGCATATAGAATAGAAGATTGCCAAAGAGCCTTTTGCCAAGCGCAAGCCAGCTCAGTTTCCGGTGATCGGAGGTTGTGGTTTTCTAAGGCCACCTGCATCAAAGCCACCAGAAATGACTTAACTTTGTTGATGTCTAGATAAATGGCCACCGACACCCTTTAGAGGAAGGAAGCCCCAGAGGAGGGAGGTCCATTGAATGTTGCGACCATTGGCCACACACATCAAATCATATTCAATTAGTTTTTAACAAACTATTAGCCAATTCAACGCCCTCCAATACCCTTTTGGGAAGGGATTTTTTTAAGACCCATAGGGGGAGAGCCACTGAACGTTGTGGCGAAGGCCACCAAGCGAAGCGGATGAAGATGAAACTAGGAGCATGACTAAATTGAAATGACGAGAGGCAAAATCGCAATGGGAGAGGAAACATCAACAACGACATTAGAGAAACATAGTTTAGAAATCATAATGGCCTCCGAAAAAAGCTAGGCTCCCAACCAATTTGCAAACCCATGTTATGGATCTACGAGCATGCCAAAAGTGCAAGTTTGGAGAAGGAAACAATGCAACACCATACTCATGGTATATGATGGGTCAAGGAAATGGTGGTTGAAGCAAAAGCTAAGAACGGTGGCTGTATTGACTCCGACGTTAGAGGCACGTTGGCGTTGGCACCGATTTGACAAATAGGGGAAGAAAGCAACGAATTTAGTGGACTGGTGTTGGACGAGTCAAAGATGAGAAGTGCCCCAAGGTTGGAATTATGGGGAGGAGGACGAGGATGGGAAGGACACAAAGAGTCTAGGTGTGCCAGGGGACAACCAGGATTGTTGGTAGAATGATGATGCCTTCAAGAAGGGAAGTGACGTTGAATGACACCGCTATCGTATACCGGATGGGGTTTTCACCTAGAGATTCAAAGTAGAGAAGAACATGTCGTGCAAAAGACAAAGCCTCTATGGAGGGAGATGATGCCTGAGGGATATCTCCTCCACGGGCTCGACTTTTGGCCAATGATAAGTACATCGCTATAATGGATATGCACAAAACACCTACAATAAAGATCACGTGTTTCTGTGTTCTTTTGTGTTGTTTATATTTTGTGTATCTAGGTACATTGGCACGCGCGTGCGCGCACACACACACATACATCTCTCTAAATAGAGGGATCTAGATGTTTTTTCTATCCTGAACAAATTGGTACTTGGCACACTTTTGTTCTTCCTCTCGTGGCTCTTTCAACTTCTGCTCATGCTCTTTTGCCTCTATCTTCCAAGAATTGCTTGGCCACCTGAAGACCTGCAACTATGGTGACATGGCCGCTCTTGATGTCATCGAGGTCGGACAACCATTGATCTAAACATTGATCGAGACCTGCCAAAGAGGAATGCGCTTCACCTTCATGAGTGGCCAAAGTCTTCTCTTCAAAAGTTTCTTTTTTTTATCATCTCTTCAAAAGTTTCAAGAGGCTCTCCTTTGAGGAGTAGCACAAGAGCTTCTAGATGAGACATCAATATCTCCAGGTCCGCTAGGAGTGGAGGGTTATAGCTTTTACCCCTCGCGGCATTAGCCGTCTTGATCAGCTTGATAGTATCCTTATCGAACTTCTTCCTTCTCAGGCAATCCTAGATCTCGACTAATCCCCTTGCACCATCCTGGCATCGCGGCCATCAGCAGTTGTGGACTTCAGGAGCTTTAGTGCCGATGGCTCATCTGTTATTGGGTGCACAGAATCGAGCTGAAGGTTGGGGCTGCATACTACAAACATGGTGATATAAGCAGAGGTCTTCGTCTTCAATTTCTCCACATGACAAGAGACGTTGAGTGCACTGGTATCCACCCCTCTAAAAAGAAAGAGAACAAAACAAAATGATGCACGCTGAAAAAAGAGAGAAAGAAACATCAAGAAAAGAATAAAATATATATATTCGGAAATTTGATCACCTTTGTCTTTCTGGTGCTTCCTAATCGAAGACCTCAGAGCTGAGATATCGCCAATCGGTGCGGCCTGAGTCGTGACGCCCTTGGATGCCAAAGCAGTGGCAGGGGAGACAATAATTTTGGACCCATACAATGTAATACCATGGTCTATCATATCCTGAATCTAGGGTATGTCTTCAAGTGTTAAGTTCTCAAGCCAATGGATTAATGCAAGAAAAATAGTTGTGTAAAAAGAAAAAAAAAGAAGAGAAATGAAAAGCATAATAATAGATAAAGGAAGAAAAATAAGGAGGAGCACAGGTACCTCTTTGGTTTCTGGAGAGAAGTCGCTCAGATCATCCACTTGTACAGCCTCTGAAGAGCCCGTAGATGATGACGAAGGAATCTTGTAATAAATCACCGAAGGGGCTCTTGCTTGCCCCTCAGAAGCTGCTTGATCCAGCCCAGGTAGAGGAGTTTCCTCTATGAGTGAGCGCCTGAAAGGTTTTGGTGGTGGAGCCTTGTCGAGCCGCACATATTTTTCTCTCTTCTCGTGACCATCGTGCATAGGCTGGGCACTTTGACTCACCTTGATCGGACAGGTATCTTAACAATGTGATTGGGTGCAACGTTGTTTGGGTTCCTTCAATGGCCTGTCACCCTTGTCGCTCTTGGCCTGAGGCTTGTTGCCTGAGTCTCCCATGCGCCTATCCCTTGTGACGCGTTGGTTGCCGATAGAGCCAACACACACCTTACCCACTGAGCATAGCCGAGGGCCTCTCGCTAGTCGCTAGAGCCGACTACAATTTAGGGTGGGGGAGGGGGGTTCTTCCTAGGGCAGCACGGCATTGGCCGCCCCACCCTATCCACACATTCCATTGCCTGGTAGAGTTCTAGACGTAGGAAGTCTCAGCATCTACAACCTATCTCCGTGCTATGCTACACCAACGCTGCTAGAGAAGGAGCAACAGTCATTAGGGTCTAGATGCAAACATGCTCGCCATCTCCTCAGTGCCCCATGCCTACATTACGGGTGAGGAGCCGTTACCGATGGGATCTGGACGTGATGGCGTCGGATCAAGCCACCATGACACGACATATGGTATTCCCCGCTGTTGCCACTAGCCGATTCCGATGAGAGCTCGCTGTAACTGCCACCACCAACACCCTAGTGACACTGAGACAACAAGGACACCGGCACACCGTGAAGAGCTCGCATGGATCTGGATGAAAGCTCCATTAGCAACTCTAGGTCCATGTGCAGGCTCCATATCTGGCTGTCGTTGTGCCGCCACCGACGCCTCTCACCTCAGCACTACCCACCAGCGTTTGAATTTGACCAGTCCGGTCGGTTCCACTCCCGTCGCTTGGCAATTGCTCCAAGACTAGTGTGATGAAAATACGGAGGCCCCACCGCCACCATCCTCACAGCCGCGCGGTTCCCGGCGGCCTGCTCAGGTGGCATCGAGAGTGAAGGGATGGATGTGGACAATGAATGTGTGGGATGAGTCTCTGCCATAGTCACCCTGTAGAAGCAACGTGGGGGCTAGTGGTGGATGGATTTATGATCGTATTTGTTCCACCTCATATCACGATTCGTATTTATATTCGATAATATTTTTTATTGTTTTCGTTTTCCATTTTCATATACATTTCCATTTTCGTTTTACAGTCCAAAATAAATATCGAAACAAATACAATAAATGCAGTCCGTATCCAAGCCATTTTCATCTAAAAAATACAAGCTACTGCTACAGTCCTAAAATATATCGATTTTTGTATGCTAATCTGGACATAACCGAAGTTGATTTATTTGGGTACACAGTCCCAAAATAAATCTACTTCTCCTACATACGAAGTTTGTTTATTTTTGGTAGAGAGGAAGTAGATGATAAGATCGCATATGAGAGATTATATTTCATCAGAAAAAGATCAGGAGAGAGATTGTACTAGAGAAAGAGAGAGAGATAGAGATGCGTACATTCGTACCTAGTGCAGCCTAGTGCAGGTAGCTTTCGTTTGGCTCCAATGGTGAGTACGTACGTATACCCCACATCCTCCACCACTTGTTTGCCAGCAGCAGCAGCATAAATGCCTCCCGGCTCTGGCGGTGATGGATGGATTGGTGGTGGTGGCCTGAAAGCTACCCGGGGACGGGAGGCGAGCGATCGAATTCTCCATATTTCCTCCTCGCTGACGGCGACGCCGGCGGCAACACCATCAATGATTGATGCCATCCGTCCATCCATCGGGTTCTGGATCATCCGCCAAGGTGCAGTGCTAGCTATAGCCAACCGGCCCGGTTGTATTAGTTCGTACAGTACGTAATTATATTTCTTCCGTGGTTACAGTTTAAGTTTATCATGACGTAAACGAGGGAGGGGATAGATCTTTAATTTACTCCTACAGATTTTGTATTGATTGCGAGCTCCAGCATCAGCGTGGTTCGTATATAGTTGACACTTGACAGGTGGACAGGTGGGTCATATATATAGCATCGCAATCTCGAGTCTAGGTGGACAGGTTTTAATTACCACAACGATTCTAAATTCATTTCACATTTACCATAAGTAACTAGATTTTATAGCTTTCTTAGCGTTCTTGTCGTGAGTCATGACATGTGAGGAAGGAGAAAAGAATAATTCTAGTCGTGAGTCATGACATGTGAGGTACCAGGAGGCATCAAACTTTATAATATAAAACTTAGTACCCAAAATATCTCGAAATACGTTGGAATATGTACCAAAAATTTTATCAAATTATAGTATCTATAGGTACTTTATGAAAGAAAACATAAAACTTATCTTTTAAGGATATAGCTAGTGTGAGCTAGTCGTGTGACACGTCGAATGTATATATATAGCTGAAAACAAGGTTTCAATTGTTTTTTTAAGTTCAATTTGTTTGTAGTTATAAAAGATATTCAGATTTAGTGAAAATCCATTCAGTTTTTTTTTTTACAATTTGTGTCAATATTAGCCTTTTTTTACTACAAAATACATAAATCTGGTTGAAAATCTTGCATATTTCAATTAAGTATGAGTACCGTGCATGAACTTCAAGTTTCTAAAGAATTTTGCACGAAAGCATAGGGTTCATTGTCAACACGCACTGTTTTTTCTGATTTTCTTTTCTAGCACCAAGATATGTCAGGTTCTAGTGGGCTGCGTCCTAAACTTTATGTTTTTCTCCTCACGCACACTTTTCAAACTGTTAAACTGCTAAAGGTAAGTTTTCTTTTGCAAAAAATTGTATATAAAAGTTATTTTTAAAATCATATTAATATATTTTTTTTAAAATTAAAATAATTAATACTCAATTAATCATACGATAATAACTTATCTTATTTTGCATATCTTCTTAATCTCTTCTTTACCCCTCCTCTCAAACACGCTAAAAGTACATCAGTGATATATGATCTTGAGATGTGACGATGGGACTATATATATATACATACTTTTTTTCGAGACACATTACAGACATTAATGCTCAAACTCATGCACGCACATCCTATCTCTATGAGAACTTTTATCGTCACATCTCAAGAATTCACCCTATGCTCAAACTTTCGAAGACTAGGCAACATATATCAAGATTGACAAAGTCACTACAAATATCTTGCTGTTGACAAGTACATCATATATCACTGGAAAAAATAATTAGCCGTATAATGCGAGCACACTTGTGTTAAGTGTAAAACTTAAATTTGGACGGATATGTTCCATGCACCATAACAGACTTTAATTAGCTCAGCTAATTAAGTTCGCTGACTACACATAATTTAAAACGTCATATATGATCTATTTGAAAATAGTAGTAGTAAAAGGAGACATCAGTCCAAAATTACAAATTACAGTTAGGGAGTAATAGAATTGGGTTAATTAAGAGACAAAAATTTTCAATAAATTCCCTCTACATCGATCGAACTACGTACTGTAAATTGACTATACATAACCAGCCTTTTTTTTAGGGAAACATAACCAGCCTTTTTTTTAGGGAAACATAACCAGCTTTAATATCTCAGATATTTTTTTTAAGTACAATGTAGGCACCTACCAAGATGTGCACACACGGGACCATATATGGGTCCATGTCCCTAGAGGCCTCAACACGCAACGATAGTAACCTGAGCTATGGTATATGATTAAGATTTTGCCCACACAAGCCTGTCCGGAAATGTAAATCAATGGCGACCTAAATTTTGTTGCACTCAAGGTACAAACCGAAAAATTTCTAAGAGAGGTTTGCCCTGGTCCATCAGATAGTACCTTGTGGTACTGATACCGCATGGTACCGAAATCATCCCTGCCGTTCGCTCGCAAGGGGCATGATGGGAACCTGTGGAAACGCACCGCTCCTGCAACCAATCCCCTCGAGCGTTTTCCTCTCTCTCTTCCCTGAAGCGCAGCATCGTGCGGTGCGACTCCGCTGATTCATCCCGTGGAGATGCGCCGTCGCCATCGTTGTTGCCCTGCTCGTCGACGGCGCAGCGGCCGGGGGACGGGTTGAAGAGGAGGCCCCGTCAACCTGTACGCGAAGGGGTCCGGCTTTCCTCGACGCTCTCAAGCCATCTGGTCCTCGGCGTCGCCGCGCTTCTCGTCGTCGACTGTTGAGATTAATCCATTGTGTGATCATGCATGTTTCGGCCTGATTGGAGGCTATAATTTCCTTTCCTTGTAATCGCATATTTAAGCAATACAAGAGTCGGGAAAAAGCTGCCTAGTTAGCAGCACCAAACAAGATGGTGTTCATTCCTATGTTCGCGGGAGTTTTGTGTGTGTGTTCTTGCCGGCGACGTGAGTTTTGTGTGTGTGTTCACCGTGAGCCCTTCGCCTTGACGGCCTTGCCGTCAGCACCCTTGACGCCGGAGGTGTTCTCAACGGCGGACGCGGCGCCGACTTTTCCAATGGACGCTCCGACATCAGCCGCTGCCGCTTCCGCCTTGGAGAGGAGCTCCTCCACAGCGGCGCCGAGCTTGTCGTTCTCGACGCGGTCATCCGGGGCCCGTCAGCTGCACGCTTCTCTTCTCCACGCTGGCGGTCGCCGTGGGGAAAAATTCACCGGTGCGGAGATGGACATGGAGAGAGAGGCGGCGTCGGACGAAACGATCGAAGTGGATAAGACCAAATCAGCCATGCGAAAATACAGAAATACCCTTCCACCTCCACATCCTAATACAGTGCCACCACAAGGACGAGTTGGTACCTCGCGGTACCCAGCGATGACAGCCGTTGGATCCTATCCACTCAACGGTGACGATTTGGTACCGCTTTGGCCTGCTGTACGGTAAAAAAACTCTTTCTAAGAACATAATTAAGCTGTCTATTTAAGTGTCAAAACTATATACCATATGATGTGTATTCGGTGGGCGCCGGTGTAAGTGTGACCATCAACCGATCGAGAGAGTTAAAGTGGAGTTGAGCTCACTCTACAGTGTCTCACTAGGACCAGGTATGCCTCTGGCCTACCTAGCTACCACCTAGAGGTGTTGTAATACAACGTCAAGGATAAAGAAGCCGCATCGTCTTCTCGCGAGTAAAATTAATTTATAGATCCAGTCTTATATATAGGTTTTACTGGTGGAGAAAACATCTTTAATCATTCGACCAGATTTTATAATAGTCCCGGTTGTATTAAAAATTGGGACTAAAAACATCTTTAGTCCCGGTTTAAAAGCTCAAGGGTACTTTTTAATCTTTAATCCCGGTTGGTAACACCAACCAGGACTAAAGATCTATTTATAGTCCTGGTTGGTAACACTAACCGGGAAAAAAGATCGACATACGCGGGGAGGCGTGCGCGCAGATCGGATCTGAGGTACATATCTCCTCCTCCTCTCCTTTAACTCCTCTCCTCACACCCTAACTCTTCCTCTCCTTCTCTCCCTCCTCCCTCCTCCCCACTTCTGATCTGCAGCGCCGGCGGCAGCAGCGGGGTGTGGAGGGCCGGGCTGCCGGTGCGGCGGTGGCTGGCGGCCTCGCGCGGCGCGGCGGGTGGCGCACTGGCGGCCGGCAAGGCGGCGGCTAGTGCGGCAGCGGGCGAGATTCGTCGGCCGAGCTTTTTTTCTTTTCTTTTTTTTTGAGAATTTGAGATTCGGATCTGAGATGTATTTGATTTGTGTGTGATGTGAATATGTGATGAATTTTGTAGAAGTTGTGATGTAATTTTTTTAAGATTTTGTGATGTATTTGGAGATGATCGATTTGAGTATTTGAGGATTTGGAGGCGATTCGGGGATGATTGATTTGGGATTTTGGGGACGAGGATGAAGTGAAATCCATATATTAAAAACAATGAAGAAAAGAAAAAATATAAGTGGCAACCGGATCTAGCCTCTTTAGTCCCGGTTGGTAACATCAACAGGGACTAAAAATGAATTTTTACTCCCGGTTATTTCACCCCGGACTAAAGATAGCGATCTTTAGTCCCGGATTCGTAGTCCTGGTTGAAAAACCGGGACTAAAGGGGGTTACGAACCGGGAGTAAAAACCACGTTTTCAGAAAAGCTCGAGACTCGCGAGCTGGTCGAGCTCGGCTCACCTCAAATTCGATTCAAGTTCGGCTCGAAATCTTAACGAGCCAAACCAAGTCTAGTTGCAAGCTCGCGAGCTTTGTTGAGCCGAGCTCGTGCTTCTCACGAGGCTAACTTTATGTGTAACTTTTATCTTTTAAATGATAAGTTAGTAACTCAAGGATAAATTAGTATAGATTCATGTGAAAAATTAGTGGATTTTGGCATCAAATACATCAAATATTAATCTTAAGTTCTTATAATCTTTTTCTTCAATATTGTTAATTACTCTCTCTATCCTAAAATATAGCAACCTTTGAATGGATGGGACACATCCTAGTACCACGAATGATGTGTCCCATCCGCTCAAATGTTGCTATATCTTGGGATGGAGGGAGTAAAATTATTGCTTTTTACAAAATTTTATCATTAAAATATACATAATCATATACTCGATCGAGCTCATAAGCCTAATCGAGTTTGAGCCGAGCCTGCTTAGATGCTCGAAGGAGAATTAGACACGATTCAAGCATGGCTCAAGCTTGTGTCGAGGTCAGGCCTAGGCATGCAAGCTCAGCTTGTTGAAAACCTACTTATATAGGTCTTATCTGCTAGAAGAGACTCGAGGAGCTAAAAATCATAATAGTGAGTTATAAATCCACCATAAACATTGCAAATGGATCCTTATGTATTGCCTTGCAACTTTGAGTGTTGATATTATGGGCTCCACAACTAGCGGGACCATATATTAGTAACCCACGTTAGAGGGAATTACGTTTAGAGAAGACTCATCCTATAAATTTATATGGAGAAGAGAGTCAAAGAAAAAAAAATAAATTATTGGCTCTCATGTAAGTACCAGCTCTTTACATGCTTCATGATAAATGCATTAAATATATATGTGAGAGAAAGAAAGAATAAAAAAAAGACAACATTATATGTTATCTTGTACACATTAGCTTTAATACGAGATTATATTAGTTGGCTCTACTATTCAATTTTCTCGAAGAAACAGCTGGCTGATGATAATCTAGCAAAGTTTCTAGATTCTACAATCACTAGTTCTGGATTTTTCAGAGTTCTACAATCTATGCTGCGTTCGTCACCGTGAGATTGTGAGATAGTTAGTTCCGTTTTCTGCGCGCACGTTTCCCGAACTACTAAACGGTGCGTTTTTTACAAAAATTTTCTATAGGAAAATTGTTTTAAAAAATCATATTAATCCATTTTTAAAATTTAAAATAGTTAATACTCAACTAATCATACATTAATGGCTCACCTCGTTTTGCGTATCTTTCCAATCTTCTCTATCTTCCCTTTTTCAAACTCAGCCAAATCGACAAGATCATTTCAGTTCCCGCAATTTTGAGGTTATGAGTCGGTTCAAGTTGACGAACCGCTCGGAAAACCGTTGAAATTTGAAATAAAATTTTAAATTGATTTTCAATGTCGTAATAAAATTCGATAGAATTTTCAAAAAAAAATAATGGTTTTAGCAAAAACTGTCAATAACTTTCTTAAACGGTTTTGGATCAGCCAATGGTTTTGTGAAACCGTGTTGCATAAAAAACCTCACCAAAGAGGCCATAGAATTGGCAAGTATAGCTGTGTTTAGATTCAGGGCTGTAAAATTTTAATGCGTCACAGCGGATATACGAACACACATTTAAAGTATTAAACGTTCTATAATCCGCCTGTAAACTGCGAGACGAATTTATTAAACCTAATTAATCCGTCATTAGCAAATGTTTACTGTAGTACCATATTGTCAGATCATGGACCAATTAGACTTAAAGGATTCGTCTCGCAATTTACACGCAATTGTGTAATTAATTTTTTTCGTTTATATTTAATACTTTGTATGTGTCCAAACATTTAACGTGGCAGGGTGGAAAATTTTGCCAAGAGATCTAACATAGCCTACAATAACAAATATAGCCACACGATCGAATCATTATCTGTGGTATCTGTGGCCATATTGAATACATGCTAGATCGATCCCAGATCATCAGCCGTACGAACTAAACAGGCAGAGTGATCTCTTTGGCAGCAAGCTAGCTGTCATCCTCCTTCCTCGGCCCTACTTCTTCAATCCTAAAATAAATACTCTATTCTATTATCTTAAAAAAAGTAAAAATATAATAGTATATGATATGATATATTCTAATACTATTAGATCATATCATTTATTATATGTTTATTTATTTTACATCTCATCGAGAGTTTAACGTTTCAATTTTATAGTAAAATCCGCTCCTCACCGGTTTATCGAAATCCGACAGAAAACCAATAAAACCAATAATTAACTTTTGGTCAACGCCGTACGAAAACCGGCTAGTATCGACCGGTTTTCATAAACCAGGACCCAATGGTTTCACGAAAGCCGACTGGTTTTCATGAAATTCCATCGGTTTCGTGAACCCTGGTCTTGTCTACCTCCAGCTAGGCATGCCGCGACATGCCAGCAGCTAGGAGCGCTATAGCACAGTGGTCACTACACAACTGAATGTGTGATGACCAGTGATCGAAATTCCAAGAACCGGCAGTAGCTGGGTTCTCGATCTCTAGCCGAAAGCGAGAGCTTAAAATTAATGGAGGAGTAGTACCCGTCAGTAGTGAGCTGATCTAGCGTTCGTTGGGGCGTCCAGCTCTCGCCGTACCGTACGCCCCGGTCCGTACCAATGGCGAGATCCATATGTAATGAAATGGTCCTGGGATCGGTGCCTAGCTAGTTAATCGACACATCAATTTTAGTTTCATTTTCTCGAATAATCATGTAATATTATTACCTTCTTGGAGGCACATCTTAATTTGCATGAAAAATATCTACAATATGTACTCCATTCTAAATTAAAGTATAAATATTTTCTGGATTCAAAATTTTTACCATAATATAAGTATTTTTGAGAAGTCCATACATTTTCAGTGCATGGAAATTCATGAATTTTCTCTGTATCAGGTGCTTGGGAGGAGAATTTAAATTATTTAAAACTCAAAATCTGACCACTGATATGACTAAAAGGGAAACTTTCTTCAACCACAGTATTTACTAAACAATCTATAAATGTTTAATCAGAGACATCAATTTTAGTTTCATTTTCCTAATAATAATATAATACTAATACCTTCTTTGGAGCTGAGGTAGATCGATCTCTGCATGCATGAAAATATCTGAAATATCAAATATGTATATAGTATAATCTTTATTGCTCATATATGTAATTGATTGGGCAGTTGGCCGGGTTTAATGCACGGGGGCCGGTGCGAGACTGTTCTCTGTCAAGTCACTATCTCTGCTTAATTATGGGAAGCTAAGCTGGTATTATCTTTGCAAGTACTCTCCAAAGACTCTAACTCTCTTGTGGGCACCATATATATGGTCCTTGGTTTAATTTCAACGATATTATTTTCCGACACTTGATGATCATATGCTGGCACAAAAAAGCTAGAGCTAAGCTCTGTGCAAACATGTGTGTGCGACAAGGAAGAAAAAGAGATTGGGTATTTAATTAGCCCCAACCATCTGTAGAGAGAGCACCGGTTCACTGTTTTGGAATAATTGCTAGCTACATGGACATTTATGTCCTATTTGGTTTTGTTGCCAAGAACTAACAAACCCTACCAAAAAATTAGTCTGTTCACCCCAAACTTAGACTAATTTGTTGACGCCAAACTTAATTTGGCGTCACTGGGATTTTGGTAGGGTCAAAAACATGGATGTGTATTTTGGTTTGAGACCTTATGGTGTAGTATGTTTCGTAGAGGAAAGGTGTCAAATTATTAAATTTTAGTAGGGATAAATTGGTGATTTATTTTGTGATTGAAAGAGTTCGTTTGGTTTGTTGCCCTCCTAAAGTTTAATAATAAGCTCTTAGCCCCGTCGTTTGGGCGTTTAATTAGTGGTGACAATTTCCTCGTTTTTCCTTACACTTTCCAAACTATCATACGATGTTTTTTTAAATTATATATATAATTTTATTTTTAAAAAAATCAAATAATAATATTTTTAACTTTTTAAATAATTAATATTTTTTTAAAATTATACATATAAGTTTATTTTAAAAAATCAAATAATATTATTTTTAACTTTTTAAATAATTAATACTTAATTAGGCATGCGATTGCCTCGTTTTACATGCCGCGGAATTGCCGATGCCAACTTAAAACTCAGCCAAGGTTTACGAAAGGGATCACCGATACATTTGTCGATAAATTTTCTCCTAAAAATTTGACAGATGTAATTATAGTACAATAGTAGTGTAATTACACTGTAACTTATATATAATTACACTGTAACTTGCATGTAACTACAGTGTAACTTGTATATAAGTTTCACGTAATTTTGAATCGTTAAATCTATTACAAGATTTATTTTGGTGAGGAAGAAAAAAAATCACAGCACACACATATGTGTAAGGAAATAATATATTACAGAGAGATTTTTGAAAGTTATATACAAGTTACCGTTACAGTATAATTACATGTAAGTTACAGGGTAATTACACTACGATTGTATTATAATTACATCTGTTAAATTTTTGGGAGAAAATTTGTCGATAAATATATAGCAAAATCGTTACGAAATCTTCGTTAATTAATGCTGATGTACAAATAATATGATTCTTTTGTCGAAGTTTTTTAAGCGTATATAAATGGAAACTTAAATATAATAAAATAAAAAATGATAGAATTGTTGAAGATTTACACACACATGTAATAAAAAGGGAACGAGATAACTGGAACTGAAATGAACAGTGATTCTTTTAGGATGGACCAATATCATAATTGAAAACGAAGTAAGGCTGCGTTCGTTTGGGTGATAGGGAGTGAGAATGCATATCGTTTTCCGCGCGCATGCTTCCTAAAGTACTAAACGGTGTGTTTTTTGTAAAAATTTTCTATAGGAAAGTTGCTTTAAAAAATTATATTAATCCATTTTTGAAATTTAAAATAGTTAATACTCAATTAATCATGAGTTAATAGCTCACCTCGTTTTACGTATCTTCCCAATCTCCTCAATCCCCTTCTCCTTAAACACACCCTAAGTGTAGCTAACTGGTTAGGTTTTTTTTAGTGAAATCATAAAACTCATGTTCATGTTTTAAACTTAACACGTGCGCTCAAATTTATGATTAATTATTTTTCCGTGGCAGTCAACATAATTGTCGATTATTCTTTTAGTGGGACGATACACCCGTCGATAGTGAGGTGTTCGTAGTGACTTTGTTTATCTCAAGATATATCTGTCCAGTCTTCCGACTCAAACAAAATACTATAATTGAAAATTCAATAGCAAGATATCCGTTGTGATTTTGTCAATCTTAACAGATCCTTCCGGCTAAAAAACTATAATTGAAAAAGGAAAAGGGGTTAAACACAATTCTTTTCTAGCCATCTAGCCCATCAAATTATCCACATGCGACTTTGCTGGCACAGACATCTAGCCCATCAAATTGTCCCTGAGACTTTGCTGGCTATCTCGTCCCTCCATGGGCTGGGCCGCTCGGCTCTTCTTCTTTATGTGGCCCAATAGACCGCCTCTTCTTCATGTGGCCCAATAACTAATCCAGTTAAATAGCAATAAGTTCATCCGAGACCTCTTAACTTGTCAACGAATCCGATTTTCGTCCTTCAATCAAAAACCAGATACACCGGGTCCCTCAACTATCAAAACCGGTGCAAACGAGGTCCCTTGGCAGTTTGGAAGGTGGTTTTGGCTGACGTGACGCCAGCGTGGCTAGTTTGACTTGGTCTTCGTCCCACGTGGCATTTGACGTGGCGCTTATGTGGCAATTCGAACTCGGAAAAATAATAAAAACCGTGACCCCACATATCAGTTACACACAAAAAAATAATTTAAAATGGTGGGGCCCACATGGGCCCTACATGTCAGCCTCAACCCTCCTCTTCTTCCTCTTTTCTCCCCAACTCCCCTCTATTCATCTCTCTCTCCCCTCTCCTCTATCATCTCTCCAGGGGCGAGTGAGGAGGGGCGGCGCACGGATGGGTAGGGATGGCAATTTCCCCGTAGGGGGTGGGGACCCACCGGATACCCACCCCTACTGAGACGGGGACGGGGACGGGGCTGGTTTTCCACCGCAGGTTGGGTGGGTACGGGGCCCGCATATATGCGGGGCCGGGTCCGGGTGAAGGGTTCCACCATGGGTCCCCGAAATTAAGAAAGATAGAAATATAATAGAGGTCCATTACCTTAAATCCCATAAAAGAATTGATATAGATGATCATTTGACAAAGGCCCAACAGAAAAGCCCATCAAGTCCACATAGGGGATGATATAAAAGCAAAGAAAACCCTAGCTCTCCCCAGTCCCCAACCATGTCGTCAATGCGCGGAGGTTACTTCTCTCGACAGCGGCGCCGGATGCCTTCTCCTCCTTGCATCGTCGGCCTCCTGCTCCTCCTTGTGCCGCCAACCTCTTCCTCCTCACGCCGCCGGTCACCTGATCCTCCTTCCTTGCGCCGCCAACCTCTTCCTCCTTGCACCGCCGGTCGCCTGATCCTCCTCGCGCCGCTAATACCTTCTCCTCCTCATGCTACTAGCCTCTTCCTCCTACTCCTCCTCGCATCACCGGCCGCTTGCTCCTCCTCGTGCCACCAGCCACTCATTCCTCTTCGTGCCACCGGCCACCTCGCTCATCTTTCAGATGGAATCCACTTTCAGATGATTTTGATCCCACGTCAAAAATATGAATAAAAATTTCACAAAACTACATGTATTTTGATCAAATTATCGCAAACTACTGATTTAAGGCATTGTATCATAAAACTATATATTTAGCACCATATTTATCACAAAACAATAGATTTAAGATTAAGTATCACAAAATTGTATATTTAATATTGAAGTTATCACCAAACTATAGCTTTTAGAGTTTAAATCTCAAGCATCATTATTATGCTGGAGCTATAAACATTATTGTTTTGTGACTAAATTGATTTAAACCTGTAGTTTTTTTGTTAGTTTAGTTAGTAAACATGTATTTTGTGACACTCCATCTTAAATGTGTAGTTTTGTGATAAATTTGATGTTAAATGTGTAGTTTTATGATAATCTGAACATAGTATATGTAGTTTTGTGAAATTTACTCTAAAAATATACCTAAGGCTTCCAGGTGGTTTTTTGGTCCGTCTTTTTTTCACCGTTTTTTCTGCATATTTTTTCGCTGTTATTTTTCCTTTTTTTTCATCCGCTTTTTCCGTCCTATTTTTTTTGAGTCGGGCCAAACCTAGCGTCGCCACCATGTTAATTTGACTTTCATGTGTCTGCTCCTCCAATTTATTGTAATTTTCCACTACTCCCCCATCATTTTCCCTACTAAAGATCGCTATATTTAGTCCCGGGTGAAAAAACCAGGAGTAAAAATCCATTTTTAGTTCTAAAGATAAAGCATCTTTAGTCCCGGTTGGTGTTACCGGGACTATTACCGGGACTAAAGAGGCTAATCCGGTTGCTCTTTCTGGTTCCTCTTTATTCTTTTCTTTTCTTCATTATTTTTAAATACTAGTAGGGTGCCCGTGCGCTGCTACAGGGAATTTTGTTGATCACGGGAAAAAAAATCTTGCAATCCAAAAGAAACTACAAGTCATAGTTGTTTTGAGATTAATTTGAAAGCAAGATATATGTTATCATTACAGAAGCGTAGTGCAACTTTTTTGGCGCATAACACAATCTCATGGCGTTTATTAAATTATAAAAAAGAACATAGATAGTGCAGCGGCGCGACGATAGCGACGAGGGCTGGTCGCGGCGGCGGCGTCCGGATGTGTGCGGCGACAAGTTGTGGCGGCCGGTTGCATGCGGGCCGGCGGGTGGACGGCGATTTTCTTGTTTTTTTTTTAATTTTTGTTTTTTTCGTGTGGGCGGTATAATTTGACCGCACGGGATAATCGATTATAAAAAATCAACACTGCACCAATCAACTCAACAGTAATGCAATAATACTGATATAAACAGGTGATTTATTGCTTAGGCCAATGCAATGTGAAGCAACTCTGGCACCAAATATGTAGCAATTAGTTTAATTAACATACAGCTAACATATAACTTACCACCAGGATGTATCGAGATGGAGGAATTCTCACGAACACCTGACTCCAACTTCTTGACTAACTGTGCCTTCTGGAGATCATAAACCTGAACAATTTTCTTAGTGGCCACAAAGAACATCTTTTGACTTGGATGAAACACCGCTGCAATAGGAAGGCCTGGCAATTTACGGAAAGGATGATGCGAATGCGTCTTAGAGAGCTGATGCAACAGTACAGCTCTTGAATCACGTAATCAGGAATTAAGGAATACACTTGAATAAAATCATAATGAAGACGCATGTGTCTATAATTATGCATTATACAGGGACATGCAAAAGAATAGAAAACACATGCCCCTCCCTGAACAAAGAAGATAGCTTATTTACATGGGAGCTTTGCTGTAGACTAACTGATAATATTCCATCCAGCCAGCAAATAATCACTATCAAGAATGCATGCAATCAAATCATATTTGTTTTCACCAAAGTTATTATTTTGAATCAGATAACTTTTTTGCAATACTGTAACGAACTACAGTGAATCTTGTGCAGAATGTCTGCTTCTGCAGAATCCGTGACTGAATTTGTGCTTGTGCAGAACTCAAAATATCCAGTGACTGGGTGCCTGCTTGTAAAGAATTAAGAGTATAAAGATTAGAGATATAGTATACAAATTCAGAGTACCGTGAATATGCAATTCAGAGTATAGAGTGATTGAATGTGTGCTTGTTTACAAATTACAATTATTGACTTACTTTCGCTGTTAGATTGGACACAGCTATTTGGAACTTCTCTCTTGTTCTTGACCCAGCAACATGAACAGCCTTAGCAACCTTGCTGAAGGCACCATTTAGCCAACTTGTTCTAGCAGACACATACGAAATGTTAGACTTGAAATATAAAAATTACAAAAAGAATGGAACTTAAGCAAGCATAATATACCTGTTCTAATCTGTAAGGACCTCTCTACACACAATAATTTTTTTGTGTATGTTGCAGTCTGTTCAGACAATTGCTTTCCTTTCTTCTCATTGTCCTTCACTCCAGTACGCTTAGACCTTTTCTTTTGTTTCTTCTCTTCTACTGGCATCGATAGTATTTTTATATTTGTTCTAGAGGTTGCTCTAGACAACGCAACGTATAGCTGACCATGAGAGAACACCGGCTCCGGGAGGTAGATGCCTGCATTTGAAATTGTTTGTCCCTGTGCCTTATTGATCGTCAATGCAAAGCTCAGTCTAACTGGAAACTGCTTCCTCTTAAAACGAAATGGGAACATCTCATCATCCGAAGGACATAGGGGTATCCGAGGAAGGAAAACTCTCTTACCGACATGCTGCCCTACCACAATCTCTGTGTCTATAGCATTTCTTCCGAACCTACGAACAACCAGCCTAGTCCCATTTCAAAGTCCGTTGGCTGGGTCAATGTTCCTCAATAGTATGACGGGGCAATTTATCTTGAGCTTAAGCATGTGCGGAGGTAGACCGTTGGGAGTTAGATAGTTCAAGAATTCAGGCGGGTAATAATTGTGGGGGTCATCCTCGGCTCGGTCAAAACTATGGATGTCACCACCTCCCCATGGAACTGCTCGATCATTTTCATGTTTATTCTATCGACATACTCATTCCGAGTAGATAATATGGCCCTTGATGTTATGTAGTTTGGGTCTGTGAGGTTATCATTTAAGTTGGGGAACACGGTATCGATAAGGCCATCGAGATCCGAATCATCCCCTTTGTATGGCACACAGATATCCAAAGGTAAGCATATGTGCCCTTCTTTGTTGACCTCCTCGGTGCCATTCCCGACTCGAAGGAGATATTCCGCAAACCATGCATCGTTCTGCGCTCTCATATTGCGAACGAGCTTTAGCTGAACCATACAATCCCACAGATAGGACCTACGCAGAGTTGCATCTGTAATCTGAGACCTAATGCCCTTCCTAAAAACTGGGAGGACTTGCCTGAAGTCCCCTCCAAACACAACTATCTTTCCTCCAAACGGCAAACGTTGGCAACCCATAATATCTCGCATACTCCTATCGAGGGCCTCAACTCCCTGCCTCTTTGTCATGGAGGCCTCATTCCATATTATAAGTGACGCCCTCTGGAGAAGCTTGGCTGTCCCGCTTTGTTTGGTGAAACTGCAATACGCCCCGTCATCAATGCTGATAGGGATCTTGAACCGTGAATGTGCAGTCCGGCCTCCAGGCATTATAGAGGTTGCAACACCAGACGTCGCGGTTGCCACCGCCAGATTGCCATGGCCACGAACGGTCGCAAGCAACGCCCTATAAAGAAAAGTCTTGCCAGTGCCTCCTGGGCCATCAACGAAGAAGACACCCCCTTGAGCACTATTAATCACACTCATTATTTCGTTGTACGCGGCCATTTGCTCAAGATTCAGCTGATCCGACAAATTCATGTCACCTTGCTCTACCACAATCGATGACTCCTCTAAAATCTCTCTAGGTTCTCCTCCAACCGTATCATATGATTCGTCAATCTTGGGAAGTGGAAACGATGTGATTTCTTTACCCATTGACTGTAGCATTCGCCAGATATCTATCAGCACCATCTGTTCGACCATATACTGGCTCGAGGTGTTGCGCTTGTAGTCATCACACATAGCATCTACATGTTTATCCCAAAGAACACGCACATCGCTAGGTTCACAGAACACCAGGATGGTAGCAAATAGCCTACGGAGCGACGATGGCATCTGAAATACCTCGGCCTCCGTAAGACACTCGTCGAGGGTGTTGTCTGCCTCGATTAGGCCCCTTCTTTCAGCGGCAGCACGAAAGGAAGGCATAACCACACCATCAATGGTGCGTAGGTCTTCGAAAGAGGTGGAACCTGCCACATGGTTTAGCAACACCCGGAGATAGTAGCGCTCCCCCTCCGCTGGATAGGCACACACAATTCTCCCGACCTGACCCCCTCGCTTTCTTTTTTGCCAGTACTTACCTCCTGGCTGCCAAGTAAACCACATCGGGAAATCTCTGTAGAGGATATCTCGAGCCCATTCGTATTGTCTATTTGCATCAAAATACGCTGTAAGCATCGACTTGCCTGCGTCTTCCTTATCGAGAACATCTCGAAGATCTTGACTTGCATCAAAACACAACATATGCATGTTGGGTAGATGCAGTTGCAGTTGCTTCACAGAGGGAGAGATCTGGCTTAGATCGAAGCCATATATGCGCCACAATGCTTCTGGAGGGGTTACCCACCTAGCATCCCTATAGTGCTGGATCTCATCGATTTCACCGTTGCTACCAGCCTCGTTGATGGAGACTGATGCCCTGTCATACCCCTTGTATAGGTATTTAAAGAGATACTTTACAGCCTTGATACTCGAGCAAACCTCCACGTTGATGTGACAGTTGTACATCCGAAGGAGATAAGGATTGTACGGAACAACCCACCTATTATCGAGAGGATGGCCTCGAACCACCTTTGAACGATGGTCGTTGCGTCTCCTATACAGCGGGTATGAATCCTTGCCCTGTGAGGTAGAGGGGTTGAAGTCTCGTGGGTAGTGGTTCTTGCACTTTCCATCTTGCATGCACTGGCATCTTCTATTCAATGGACCACAAGGGCCATGCATCATATGATTGGTAACCATATCGTACAACTCCTTGTACTTGCTATTGTCTAGAAGTTCGGCAGAAATGATGCGGTCATATTGTTGCGCGCTCGTTAGCTTGTATCGACCACTCATGATTAACAAGAAGTGTGCGTGCGGTAGGCCCCTCTTTTGGAACTCGACGACATAAACATGTGCAATCACCTTGCCAAGCATGTGCTTCTCGAACAACTGCTTCTTTAGGTCCTCTAGCTTGGCACGGAAGACACGAACTATAAGATCAGGACGATCTTGAGGTGTTTGTCCAGGCTCTAGCTCGCGCATAATCTCTTCCCACCTCGGATTACATGTCATGGTCAAGAATACGTCCGGCTTCCCGTACTTCTGCACTAAAGCCATGGCATCCATGTATCTGCTCTTCATGTCTCGACCCCCGCCGACGAACGACGCTGGTAGCACGGTTCGTTTACCGACCGCGCTTGCGCAACTCTCACTAGCCTGGATGCTATCCATCAAGCCTTGATACAGGTCGCCCTTATCTCCTTCTGGTGGTTCCTAACATAGTCTAGGCGCGAGCTCTCAACCTTGATGTACATGTCAACCGCGAACTGTTGGAACAGGCGTCCGCCATGTAGTATGAGATTGAAAATCCCACGTCGCATCTGAAATTTGTAGCAGTAGTAGTCCCTAACTGAGACATGTATCCTGCTATTGCAATCTGCATGTGTGAAACATGTGGGTTAGACTAATCATAAAACGCGCATATGAAGAGAAGCAAGACTACATACTCTGAAGATGAACTCACCATGATCATCGTCATGTTGTTCGCTTGCATCTTGCTTTGTTATTTTGTTCTTTGGCAAACCTTGATGCCAACCACTCTCCCCTCTAGGGAAGAACAGAGGGTAAGAGAGTGGATCGTAACATCCATAAAAATGTTGGATACTTTGTAGCGTATTGTTGTTTCCATATATTGTCACGCTAGGCTCGAACTTCCTTTGGCTCTCGTTCCCCTCCACCCAGACAGCTGCCACCTCAGTAGTCAACGGCACATTGTACCGCCTTTGGTCCAACCTATGATCCAGATTAAGTGTCACCCGGTAGTTTGTGAGGTCATCGGCCTGCCCTAGACTTCGAAATGTCTCTGAATACGGATTATTCCGAAGGATGTTTGCAACACTCCTGATGACATCCTGGTCGAGACTCGGGGAACACCGAAATCGATGATCCAAAGTTGGATCGTCATCATAAAAGTACAATTCAAGATGTTTCGGACCAGACTCTCTAGGTCCAAAGGAGTGTATGTTATGATAAATCTGGCCATGGGCCCAAAACGTGTACACGCCTGAGCTCATGTTTGCAATGGTCTCATCGAGGCTTACACCAAGAGTAGTGAATGAGAAGTGGCCATTGAAATATCTAATGTGATCTCGAAAATGCTTTGCATCTAGATCCGCGCTCGTCCACAGCCTCATGAGTTCAGGGGGTGTATCATTTTCTACAAGTTTGATCTTGCCATCCCGACAACAGAATCCCTTTGGTTCATACTGGAACTTCTTAGCACCACAGTGGCTACAGTCCGGCTCGATCTTCAGAACATGGGTGCTCTTCGGAATGTTGCTATACACATAATCGAATGGATCAGGAACGGAAGAGGTCGGTGCAGGCTTGTTTTTGTCCTCTGCCTTTTCCATCTCATCAACCTCGGTCGTTTCCATCTCATAATCATCATCATTGGCAGAGTTGTTCAACGCAAAAAAGTTAGGGTGCAATATATACATGATAGAGAGCTATATATTCTATTTTTACAAAGGTACCTTGGCCAGCAAACATGTAGTATTCATCATCCATGGTCCCATCAACAATGGCTTCCAAAGTGTCTAAGGAATTGGAAGTCAATAGATAAACAATTTATATCATCCATGAAATAGTAAACGGATGTGGATCGTACCATTATCCATGGGGTACGACTGTGCGGTTTGATCCAACGACGGATTGCAACCATCCGGACACTCCATTGCAATGGATTCTGCACAGAGTGTGTCACGCCTAGCCGCGTAGAGCGCATTGTGTCGAGCTAGTAGAGCAGTCCTTTCTCCATGCGTTACGTTTTGTCTCTTCGATCTACGGTGGGCACTGATATCATGGATTTCCACATCTTGCAAAGATTGCCTCGCAACCCTACGACGTGCGTTCATCTCTTGTCTTTGTTCTACTGTCATAGATTAACGTTGTGATCTCCGACGGTCCAAAATAGCTTGCTTATGCTCTGGTGTTAGAGCTGCATAATTGAACCTATCGCGAGCACGCCTCCACTCCAACTGTTCTTCTGGAAGACTCTGGGATGCACCCACTCGAGTATTCTCCATAATCATGGGATCGTTATCCATAGCTTCATGAGAACTTTTTGTGGCTACAATTAAAAAATTTAAACAACATTAACAATATCCCTATGGGCATAAATCCTACAAATTTTCTCACATTGTCCATCACATTTTATATTAAAGTGAACACAAGTTCTATGGGCATGTGCAGTTTTGGAACAGAAATCATCACTATCTTGTAGAAATTTTGACATATTTCGAACAGAAATCATCACTATCTTGTAGAAATTCTGACATATGTCGTTGTTCCTATAACTATTATTTCTGACCCTAAGATCCGCAACAATCAATGGATGAGATTCGTCTGACGATCCTCCCACTCGCGCGATCCTCCCACACCTAGGCGTGATCCTTCCCCTTCTCCCCTGCCGCCTGCATCCAGTCACACCCTTCCTACGGCCGCCACTCCCGGTCCACCTCCGTTAGCCGCATCTCCGGCACCTTCCGCGACGGCGCTCGCAACACCGCCGGAGACTCCCTCCACCACCGCCCGGGAGCAAAAAACTCACCGCTGGAGTGTTGCTCCACCGCCTTCGAATCGGCTCCACCCGGGAACCTTGCTCCACCGCCTTCGCATCGGTTCCTCTCGCCGCTTTCGCCGTTGCCATCTTTGCTGACGCCACCGGAGCCTCCCTCCACTACTACCCGGGAGCAAGAGACAAATCGAGAATCGATGTTACCCCATCACAAACGCCTCTGGATCTCTCCTCATACCACGTCGAGGCAGGGATCGTACAGGCCAGTAGCCCATCGACAGCTGCGACCAACGCTCCCGACAGGTACATTGCTTCGTGCCATTGCTCCCGTAGTTCTCGATGAAATGCTTTAGGGTTAATCTCAGTTCAAGAAGAGGCAGTATTGCAACTGAATGAGTTATGATTTACCATTTGAAAAACAAATAGTATTTCTCGATTTAAGACAAAATAAATGTTTCTGATAAATAGTACTTTGATGAACATCTCAAAGGGTTGCTTACGTCTAATAAGCTACTATACTACATTGGAGTATTTCAGCATTAGCACCTTAATCTGTTATTCCCTCGTACATGCACACTGAAAACAATTATGAGTGGACGTATTTTGTAAATATATATGGAGCATTCATCTTGTGGCAACTTTAATTATCCACATGTAGAGAAAGGAGCAAAAGTGATAAAATGCCTTTATTTTTTGGCAAAAAAAAAATGAGGCAACATTTCATTTCAGGCACGTCAGTATTGCAGCTGAATGAGTTTTGATTTCATCAGCATGTAATTCACTACAGATCTATTAATCACTGTTTTAATTTGGTACCAACTGTAAATGGAAGTTAAAATAAACTGCTTATGCGTGTTAGCCATGAACATTTATTTGTTAAAGAAGCAAAAAGGCATTGTTTGTTACCACTGATTTGAAAAATCAAAATGTAGTGTAACATAAGCTAGGGCGATTTGCTTCGAAAGTTCAGCAAAGTAGGACAAAAGTATGAGTAGGCAAACTTAGTTACTGAATAATCTCCTGACAACTGTTGTTGTAATTCTGACATATGGTGATATCTAAAACTGTAGTTGCAATGCAATTGTGCACATGACATAACCTGGTCTGGTCTAGCATGAGCAAAGCCTGATGTATTTGGTTGGGCACTCAGTAGACATGTTGGTTACGAAGGTACTGCATCAGATGCTTGACGACAAGGTATGCTCTATATTTTAGTAGGGGTGGGCATTCGTTTTCTTTAGTTGTATAGGTTACACTGGGTCTGGTCAATTTCAATTAAAACAGAGCTATTAGTGTGTTTGGTACATAGTAATAGTGTTTATGATACTGAAAACTGAGAATAGCAACTGACTGGATATTTAGAAAGAAGGACTAACAATTAGAAATGAACATAAAACTGCGTTATCAAAGCCAAAATGTACCTGATTTATCACGCACGAAATCAAGTTTTAGGCTATCTTGTGATGCTCGTTGAACAATGCAACTCAAAGGGCCCTCATTGTTTTCAATATCATCATAATGAGCTACACCGTTTCTCACTGTAAATGAAAGTCGCCTAGGTGTGATCATGGGTTGGCGAGTTTCAATTCCTGTTGAATCAAAGACACATAAACCCCAAAATATAGACGAACTATCAACTTGTAAAAATAGAATAGGACTATTATGTGGATATTGTTAGTCAGACGCAGTCTGAGTTAATTAACAGAATTAGATGGTACCGGATGAGCTGAGTTGGTTTGTAGTTACCATCCGCAGTAGTAGCAGATTGATTATCTCCTTGGGAATCCTCTTTCTTCTGTTGCCTCTTCTCACGGGCCTTTTTATTCCTCGCCTCCTTATCCTCCACACTCAACAACGCGTACCTCTCTCTAGCACGCTTCCTTCTTAATTCAGCAGTCCAACATCTCCTATTCACTATGACCTTATGAGTTTCTCCAACATCTCCTATTCACTATGATTGATTATCTTATGAGTTTCTCAGGGATGATAAATGAGTCCAATTGTTCCCTTCCCTTTAACATCACATATTCTTGTTCCCTTCTCTTTAACATCCCATATTCATGATAGGAACTTTGGAAACTATGCATACCTCTTGGCAGCACATGCCTCCCACGTTTATGCTGAAAGTCTGATTGCTCTTGCATCCAGGCAATAACTAGCTCATCCAGTTTTTGCCATTGGTCATGCATATATGCATAGGTGTTTAAGGACTTCTTCTACCTCTAGTTCTCACGATCCTTTTTCCAGCTCGGGGATTGACAGTTTCACACTATCCATCCATAAACTAGATCAGTGTTTTAGTGGGTCAGGATCCTATGCAGTTATTATTATAACATCAACTTAATCATAATCACACTACCAGCCGAGAACCCCTCTAGATCGCAGATGAACCATAACTGCCCCTATATGCAAAAATCGCTCCCCTTAAGACAATTCAAGAGCCGCATGCGAAAATCAAATTTCACAGGCTAATAATAAGCCCACATGTGAAAATAAACATATTTTTTGCAGGTGGGAGGCCCACCTGCCACCAGCACATCAGGTCATAGTCGTCCTCCTCCCTCTCCTATCGCATGCAACGCCCATAAAAAACCGAACCGATCGACTCAGTACTACTCTAGGTCTATTTGTGATGCACGAGCATAGTACTAGTTATCAGTAAAATAGGAAGCAAAATTAAGCAGAGCGTGTACCTCTTCATGAGCTCATGGTCGAGACGTTCTGCAACCAAACACTAGGTGTGTTTTCAGCTGATCGGTATGAGTTTTACCTGGAGACAAAATCAACTCTACTTTCATGTGTGGGGCTTGATCTATCATATATTTAAAGAATGTGCTCAATAGCAAAGGCAAAAAATTTCAGATTGGAATCCTCTTTATAACTAGTAAAAGTAGTTTCCTATATTGTGGCGGTGTATTACAGACTTTTCATAAGGATAAGGATATGATTGCTTATTTGGCACGGTCTAGAGGAAGCTTGCATAGTCGCATGTAACCATTGGTCTCTCCCCTCTAAACTTTCTTATAATTTTGTTGCTCCACTTGTCCAATTAGCTAATCATGCTCGCAGTAAATTGCCGGTGACGATCACCGGCGTGCTGATATGACAGAGTTGGCCTGACCGGCACACTGCAACGAGCCATTACATTAAACAACAACAAACAAATATCACCCTGTGGAAATGGAAGTTTGTTTAATACGTAATTTAGTTAGGTAGGAGTATAACATTGGTTAAACTGAAATTCGATCAGAGACTGCGTAAATATTGTTTATGAATTTACACATATTTCCCGTCTATCAAATCCTCACTTGGTTTTTAACTAGGATGGGATAGAGCTCTATCGATGATACATGACTTTATGAAGTCTAGAAATCTATAATGTATCACGGGTGTGTATGCCTATTCACTACGCAATTGCAGATGTCGATATAAACCTCCTCCAACATCCAGTGGCCTCCAACATCCAGGGGTGGAGCTAGAGCAACATTAAGGGGGTGCACCACTATATACTGTATGACATTTTATTGATAGCAAATAGGACACTACTAATATTTGGCATCAATAATCAACATAAGCAAAAGTAAGGAAAAGAAGATTCTTACCGAAATGGAGAGTCCAAGTGAAAATATTGCTCAGTAACTTAGTATAGTATAATAGTGAAAGATGGTATGACTTAAAATCACAAAAAAAAAGGTTTTCTCAAATTGTAGAACTACATGATGCTACTTCATTTAATTAATGAAATTATCTATTCCATCCAAAAAAGGAATAACACCAAGGCGCCTTCCGGCTAGCTCCACAAGGTGATGGGCTAGACGACCTGGGTTCGAAACCTCACCCCTTCTAATTATTTGATATTAGTCAACCCTTACAGGACTTGCTTGACTGCCTGGTGTATGATTAATGGCTGATGGCATGATTAGAGGACGAACCGTAGGTGGCACTGGCAGTG
Organism: Oryza meridionalis; assembly: GCA_000338895.3. Lineage (NCBI taxonomy): Eukaryota > Viridiplantae > Streptophyta > Magnoliopsida > Poales > Poaceae > Oryza > Oryza meridionalis. The sequence goes on along the minus strand of CM002525.2, from coordinate 7,186,666 downwards.
CACTGCGCAGACGCGCAAGGGCGTTCGGTTTGCTTGATCGTGATTACAAATTGAAATCATGAGACAAAATGGCCTAATTTCTAATTTTAAACTATGAAATTGTCTAATACAAATATATTATATTTTTAAAAACTAACTTGGAATTGCAAAATCAAACAATTAACTTGCTTGAAATTGCATTTCAAACCTTACAGGCCTTGCTAACTATGAAATTGTCTAATACAAATATATTATATTTTTAAAAACTAACTTGGAATTGCAAAATCAAACAATGAACTTGCTTGAAATTGCATTTCAACTTGCTTGACTACCTGTTGTATGATTAATGGCTGATGGCATGATTAGAGGACGAACCGTAGGTGGCAATGGCAGTGCACTGCACAGACGCGCAAGGGCGTTCAGTTTGCTTGATCGTGATTACAAATTGAAATCAGTAGAAGTTGGAGACTTGGAGGGATATGGTGAACCACGCATGGGTCATATACTGAGTTTCTTACTTGCAAATACCTAAAAGCATACTAACTGCAGCCACGCATGGAAGCATATATTCTTTCTGGTCGTTGCTCGCATGGAAGCGTTGTTGCTCGGTCTCGTAGTTGGCTGGGGTACACATAATTATAGTTGGCCTAGGGGTGCACAACTGATCAACACAGGGTAACTATAACTAACAAAGATTTTTGAACCGGGTTCCTGTGCACCCCTAAGTCACTGTAGCTCCGCCCCCGCCAACATATTTACATCATCACTTTCCGTACTTTTTTGTTTGACTCCCATATCTAATGCAATAAAAACAGGGTGTATATATAGGATGGTGTTCTATCCATGATACATGCCTTTATCAAGAGTAGAAATCTATAGCATATCAATAAATATTGGGTATATATATACAGGATGAAATGGTGTTCTATCAATAATACATGCTTATCAAGCGTAGAAATTTATAATATATCATGGGTATATGTCTATTCAGTACGCAACTACAAATGTGGATATAAACTTTCTCCTCTCTGGCTAACTGTTTTGCATCCTCACTTTCCTTATTCAGTGTTATTGTTTGACTCCCATATCTCACATTTAGTTAGAGTAACTATGGCCATAAATATTGGCCGGGTATATATATAGCTGATTGCTTCAGTATCCCATTCCAATACAGTCTATATATTGATACCCATTTCAATATAGTTGATTGCTTCGGTACATTCCCATTCTGAAACAAGTTTGCATTTTGAGCCAATTGAGTTTAATGGAGTGTGTGAAAAATGTGAATTAACCTCCTAATTAACAATGCATACCCCTACCTTCAATATTTATAATGGGATCACTCAAACACAAGCATTCCAGTTCATCTAGTTTTTGCCTTTGCAGTAATGCTCATGCATATAGTGAAGGATTCTCGCTTCCAATTCATGATCATCTTTTTTTTTACCTATATTTTTTTATTTTTCAGGAAAGAAGCAGAACAGTTGTGCCTCCCTAATCCCTATGAGCTCATCGGGGCATGACACTGTATAACTACTTTTCCAGCTGAAAGGGCCGTATGCATATAATCAACTCTTAATCTGTAGGAGTATTTTGCCTTATGCATGAGTGATGAATTTGGTCATGGTAGTTGACGCAGCGGTGCTGAAGCCAGGCCACAAGCATGAGAAACCGCTGACAGGTGGGTAAGTTCACATGTTATTCAACTCAGTGGTTTTGATCGCCTCTTCTTTCTCCTTAAAAAGAAAAACGTTTTGTAATGCTGGGTGATATATCGAAGCTTATGACCAAGATGGCAAGATGCAGATAACAATGTTACTGTATATCTAGTGTTACAACTTCGAGCACTCTGATAGTGTAATGTTGTTTTCCTACCGTACCTAATGTTGTTTTTTCATTCCATGCATCTCATGCACCCACAGAACCATACTAATGGAAAAAAAAATGTCCACAACGTTTACTTCATAATTTTATAGAAAAATTCAAACGGGTAAAAATAATTCTCCCAATAAAATTGTTACTCATGTTTGAATCTGGACAATGCCCCGCATGGCCTTACCTTGACCTCCCACTCTCCACTATAGCTGCAGCAACGGCGGAGGCGGTTGCAGCTGCTTCAGCATGGAGGCAGGGCCGAGGTGGCTGTAGATGCAGAGCTTGCCCCGCCGGTGTCGTCCACAACCTCGCCGGCTACTACCCTCCACCAGAGCTTGTGCAGGCAGCGGTAAGGAGATGAGGCGTGCGACGGTAGTGAAGGGGGATGTAAGTTGGAGGCGGCGGCTGCCAGCGTGGAGCTCGAGCATGCTCAGGGATCATCAGCGTACACTAGTGAAGAAACGATTTTTAATACCGGTTGGAAACCCCCTTTAGTTCTGGTTGTAGAAACCATGACAAGTAAATCGATACTAAAAATCGCCTGGTTGAAATAACCAGTACTAAAGATGCATACCACATAAAAAAATTGTGTGGGATGTGGGATTCAAACTCATGATATCTCACCTCAGCCCTTGTGCATGTTACCTCCCACACATATTTGACTTGGATAGAGATGCTTTCTTTTTAAACTAACCATGGAGGCATCTATAGTATCGGCTAACCAATCGGTACTAAAAATATCTTTAGTCCGGATTGGTATTACCAACTGGTACTAAAAATGAATTTTTAGTCAGGGTTGGTATTACCAACCAGGACTAAAGATCCTCCAACATTAGTATCAGTTGGTGTTACCAACCAGTACAAAAGATGTATTTTTAGTACCAGTTGGTAATACCAATCATGACTAAAAATGTTTCCTGGGACTGTGACTTTTAGAACTAGTTCTTAATCTAGTCGAGATATTTGTACCGATTGGTAACACTAATCGGAACTAAAATTTTTTCCAGAGACTTGGACTTTTAAAACCGATACTAAAGCATCTTTAGTACCTGTTCTTAATCTAGCTGAGATATTTGTAATTTTGGATACCACAACGAAATACCAGTTCTCTAGTAATGGTACAACGTTACAGGTCACCGTACGCGTTGTGGAACTACAGCGGCATCGATCGTCCGCTACACGCTCTCCGACACAACCAGCTTCTTCTTCACCGCGGAAACCCTGATGCTCCTAGTAATTAATTAAATTGCAGTTTGCAGGTCAGCGTTTGCTCGTGTAGAGATCAAGAGTACGGTGCAGCTAGCTTGCTACCGTTCTTTTCTCCAACAAGAGTTGGATGAAGACTAAGATTTTCGTGGCACGCTTTTCAAACTGCTAAACGGTGCGTTTCGTGCAAAAACTTTCTATATGAAAGTTGCTCTAAAAATATCATATTAATCCATTTTTCAAGTTTGTAATAATTAAAATTCCTAATCCATTTTTCAAGTTTGTAATAATTAAAATTCAATCAATCATACGTTAATACCACCTCGTTTTGCGTAAAAACTTAATCTTCATCTTCAGGAGAAAAGAACACCTACTCGTGCAGGAGTTGTAGGTGAATTAGGTCCAGCCGAGGTAGCCGCGCTGTGCCACCGGAGGATGCAGCCATCGGAGCAGTGGGTGTAGGCCTCGTCACTGTTGCGGTTAAAGGCAAGGCTCTTTGGGCCTGTCACAGGCGGCAACGACGGTGTCATGAAGCTAAAACCGGGGCCATCTATGGGCTAGGTCTCCTACGTGGGCTCATCGCCGCCGCAGGAAGACCGCGACATGGATGTCTCCGTTGTGTTCAGCTTCACAAGGTGGGTCTCATCGATTTTAAAACAATTCTTGGTTAACTTGGCTGCCACGTGTAAGTCATGTGAGATCAAAACCACTTCACGTTAAAGTTAGGGGAGTAATTCGTTCAGTTTTAAGAGTTCAGGGTGCAAAATGACTCGTATTTGAATCGGGAGGGTATTTTGTACCGTCGCAATAATTTTAGGAGGATAATTTGGACTTTTTGCTTATAGAAATGATCATTATATATGCACTAGCGACGGCATGGATGTGGTTGCCATAGTGGTAGTTGATGGTGCTGGCGAACATCTGTGTGAATTCATGGATTCATCATCTCGGCTACGGGTGCCTAGCATGTACAAGCATAGGTAGGTAGCTCGGGAGTAAAGATACACAAATCAATAAACCTAAAAGGGCAACCACAACAATATGCAATAAATCTAAAAGGGTTAGGGAAAAACTACATGTTTTACTGATACTACTGGTAGCAAGCAAATAAAGAATAATAGATGTATAATAGCCTTATGGGATTAGGGATTGCGTTGTATAGTAACAAAATAGTTTTTTCAATGAGCATCCACCTTACTCAACGTGGCAGACAAAATACATTGTGGACTCCCTATCTTACTACCTCATTATGTTGCATGGCTCCATACCAAATTAAGTACTGATGGATACTCCTCCCTCTTCTCCCCCTTCCTCCTCTCCTTCTTCTCTTTCTACTACAGTACACTACACAAATTTTTTTAAAAAACAAAAGTTAGAAAAAATTATGTATAGAAATACTATATATATAAAAAATTTGAATTCAAATTTAAATTTGAATCGGGTATGTAAACTTTTGACTTAATTATAAACTTTGGGTCTATAAACTTTAGATGTATAGAAATACTATATATATAAAATATTTGAATTCAAATTCAAATTTGAATCAGATATAATTTAAATTCAAATTTGAATCAGATATAATTTAAATTCAAATTTGAATCGGGTATGTAAACTTTTGACTAATAAACTTTGGATCTATAAACTTTAGGTGTATAAACTTTAGATGTATAGAAATATTATATATAGAAAATATTTGAATTCAAATTCAAATTTGAATTAGATATTATTCAAATTCAAATTTGAAACGGGTATATAAACTTTTGACTTATAAACTTTAGGTCTATAAACTTTAGGTGTATAAACTTTACATGTATAGAAATGCTATATATAAAAAAATATTTAAATTCAAATTCAAATTTGAATCGGATATATAAACTTTTGACTTATAAACTTTTGGTCTCTAAACTTTAGATGTGTAAACTTGAGGTGTATAAACTTTAGGTGTATAAATTTACTAAAATAGGAAAGTAATGCGGTGCCAAAAAAGGAAACCAGGTGGAGGGAGGGAGGGGGAGGGGCCAGAGTGATCGATCACCGAACAACATTTCCGGTACTGATGCACCTATCTTACTACCAAATTGAGTACTGATGCCCCTATCTTACTACCAAATTGAGTACTGATGCCCCTATCATACTATCTTACTACCTCATTATGTTGCATGGCTCCACACCAAATTGAGTACTGATGCCCCTATCTTACTACCGCATTATGTTGTATGGCTTCACAACAAAAAATTGAGTAGTAATGCCAACTAGAGCAGGATACATTGGACATGTTGTAATACATAGTAATAGAAAGAGATATTCAATTTTTGAACTAAGACAAGTTTATTCAAACAGTACATAATACCTCATCCAAACCGGATTTATCAAACAGTTGATGGTTCCTATTCTACGAAAGAGTGTGCACAATTTGATGTTCTTTGCAACCATTGTGCTGCTGAAGTACATGGTGCCCTTTTATACAACTATATACCCCACCGTCTATTTTATGAACTAGAATTAATTAGAACATAAACATTTGAACTTATTTACTACAAGTATCTCCTATTTCTATTCGCAACATTATTTGCTCACCCTCCTATTGCATGGGTATGGTTGGTTTACTCCAACATCTCGTATCCAGCACGTATAAACTAGATTCAATAAACATATCAGAAAGTTGAAATGTGTTTTAAGGGTTGTGTAGAGTGTATGCAAAACTGTAAAACTCTGAACTACTTATGAAAGAAATGATCTTATATTTATATTGGTTGCTCCTGCATTCGGGCAACAGCCAATTCATTCAGTCATGCATATGTGTTGAAGGACTTTCACATCTAATTCATGATCCCCTTTAGTACAACCTTTTTGTTTGCAGGAAGAATGAAACAGAACACTAATGTGTACCTCTTCGTGACCTCCGCAGTGACACTGTCCATCATCTCAAAAATGAGTTTTCAGCTAGAAGAACGAGTGATACTTGTAATTAAAGTATTAACTCATTATTCGTGATGCTTAACTGAGTGACCTTGCAGGGCCACGCCGTACGCTGCCGCCGACTGGCATCCTATCCTGCCCACTCTTCTTGCCGTGACGGAGAGATGGGGAAGGAAGAAAATGGTAGGATGAAAGGAAGAAGATAAATCTGACGTGTGGGTCCCACGTGTAGATGGGGAAGAAGATAGAAAATGTGACGGCGATGGCATGGTTCCAATTTTATAAAAATTTGAGTGGCATGGATACGAATAGACGAATTGTAATGGTATTTATTTGAATAGATATATTTGCAATGGCATGAATCAAATTAACCCTTCATCTTTTCTGTGCGGGTGGTCAGCATCCCTATCTACTTGATTTTAATCCACTAAAGCTGAAAATCACTACCTATTTTTACCTGACCTGGCTAAGAAGAAGCAAAAGGCAGGTGGTGACCTGAATGAGAAAGAAGATGTTGGAGTTGACTTGAGGGCGTTTTGGTCTATAGTGTTCAGATTCTTGTTTGTAACGAGCTAAAGTGATGGGAGCCAGGAGTGGTAAATTCCAGAAATCTCTAATGAAGTTGTGCTTGTAGGCGGAGAAGCAAGTTCTATTTGCTATTTTTTTTGGTGCTGAGATGAAATATGTGCTACCAATCGAATTTTCTCTAATTCCATATCATAATAAGTGTGAAATTAATCCCCTCAATCCTCGTGGTACGGTGGTAGATTAAATGAAAAAGGTATAACGGACGAGTTAGGTTAACATTACCTATAGCAATAAATTCACTTATCCACTCCCATTCCTTTATGAGCCGGCCTCTTCTTTATGTTCTTCCCTTCACCCAATAACCCAGCCAGATTCGCATAGTGCTTTACCTCATAACCCCGCCCCAAATCCTCCCCTTCCCCTTCCCCATCCCCATCGCCGTCACGGCGCCCCGCTGGAGCAACACGTGAAGCACCCTCTGCTGCCACCGCCGCCACCGCATTGTCCGCACTCCACTGCCACCAAATTTAGGTTTTCATCGACGGGGGATACCCGTAGAGTATTCTAAGGATATTGGGGTACGTTAGTACGAGGATCAACACGAAATAACATCAAGCATACAGAAAACAAGGATTATACTAGTTCAGACCCCTCGTAAGGTAATAGCCCTAATCCAGTTTATATGGGATTATGAAGAAAACCACATAGATTACAAAAGAAAACAACACAACCATCGAGTTACCGAGTTGACCTTTGTCGAGAACAATCCGACAAGACCAATCAGTGAGTTGGCTTCGAGTCTTCCAGATTGCTTCTGCTATGGCTGGTAGCAATGCTATGATTCCATGATCCTATACTCCTAGGGGACCTTATATTTATATCTCGAACTGTCTTGGTGCATACAAGATCACAGAATCCACATCACCTCCGAATATGACTCTAACACCTTCTATTTGGGGAGTCGGTTTCTTTATGCATTGGCCTAATTCCTTAAGACTAAGGTAACCTTCCCGTGTATTTGAGAATATACCGTATTGGGAGTCGGTTTCTTTACGCATTGGCCTAATTCCTTAAGACTAAGGTAACCTTCCCGTGTATTTGTGAATATACCGTATTTATATATTTCGTAACCTGTGGACCCCCGTTTTTATAACAGGAATCAATCGTGTAAACAGTACCATTTCCCTGGATCAAGTAGTCTGGTACACACGAATTCATAGCTGAAATACCAAGTACACATACACGAGAGTCTAGTGCGAATTATTACATCATAAGCCCGCAGGCATAGTCTTAGATCATAGGACCGAGCGGTCCGAAATACATTCAAAAAGCAGAAGTAGATAAGGCAGCGGAGTTAAGGCAGCGGCACGCCATTGCCACAGGCAACGACCGTAACTAAGACCTACTGAGCGCCATCGCCTTCATCACCCTCCTGGTAGTAAGCGTAGGGATCCTCCGAAGCTTCATCTCCGGCCTCAGATTAAGTTTGTATATTGCAAGGGTGAGTACCAACCGTACTCAGTAAGCCACCACAGCAACAATGCACATGATAGAGGGTATTCAAGGAATGGCTATGGTTCTTTTGCGCAAAGCAAGTTTTGTAATTCTTTTCACAAGCCTAAGACCTAGCATAGACTGATCAAATTTTTAGTACCAGTGTTCACACTAAACAACGACGGTTCTGTCCACCATCCATTGTGATCCCAAGGATAGCTTCCCGCCATTGAGTCGTCATGGTTTTCTGAGGACGTCCACCTTCCCGCCTCTCAGGAAGTGGCTCCAACAGCATAAAAATCATCATGCAATATCCCATCCCACACAAGTTAAGAATTTAGAGTCTAGCCAAGTGTAATACATGTCCCGGTGCTCAATAACCATGAGCACGGCTATTCGAATAGATTTGGTTTACTCACACTGCAGTGGATGTACACTTTACTTGCACTCCGCGACTGCCCAACACATGAGCCTCGCCCCAACACATGAGACGCGTCACGGCAAAGCTTTTCGATAACCTCGCATTGGCAGTACCCGCTCCATGTACTTAAATCCTCATGCACTCTAGGCGTCCATGTTTCTAGCAGTGAGAGGAGTTCTGGCGCTCCCAGGAAAGAGAAGTCTCACACACATATTAAATTATGGTTCAAGTTAAGTTCTCTCTCTCACACACTCATGGCAGTCCTACCAATGGCGACACCGATGTAGGGCATGCCTCTCGGCCCTACCTCAACGGCTGTCCCACCGTAGCGCACCTGCCTCACTCAGGGGTGAACCATCTATGCAGGGATACTGCCTCCGCTCGGCTATCTAATCCACTAGGTCTATACCTATACGAGAAGTGCGGTTGTACGGGGGTCGTTTCATGCTTAACTTCATGACTCGGTCCTTAATTGACCGGGGACGGTACTAGCCTTTTACAGATACCACCCAAATCCTCCATTCGCCCCAGTCTAAAACAGTTGTTTAGTTTATTTCTCCTTTCACAAATCATGTCATCAATATCATGGCAATGTGGCGCTCATGTCTCCACATGCCGCATCTCAATTACCTTCCCAAAGGTAATTGCCCAAGCATATAGTATTCGATAAATATGAGTATGCATGAATCTAGAGTAGCATTTCTAAGCATTTGTCATAGTAGACTAGGGACTCATACGTAATCATGGTTACAAGGATTTAAGGGTAAACAATAATCAAGGCATGGCATAATCACAAGTAGGATGTTCATCATTGCATGCAATCTTATTTGTAAACAAAATAATTTCGCAATTGGGATCAACATGTTCAAAGAATAGTGATGACTTGCCTTGCTCGTAGTCCTGCGGGTCTTGATCCTCGCTCGGATCCGCAACTCCCTCGGGCTCTAAAATTACGTACGAAGAATTGATTTGAATTCCATTAGAATTCAAATAAAATCCAATAAAGACCAAATTGAAAAGCGAGCGCGAGAGGCGAATTCTATATCAACTACATTATTCGCGAAATAGGACTATCCCTCAACCTAAGATATTTTGTGTTTTATAAGTACATTCCTAAGAATTCCACATAATTATTTAGCTCTTAATAAATCTAAATTCCTACCGCGAATTGATTACTTATAGAGATTACCAAAAATAATCTATAATTATATTAAATGTTGCAATTCTACGACTATAATTAATCTATAATTAAATTCTAATTATTTTAAATTTTTTAAACCTCCTCAATCTCTCTCTAATTTTCTATTTATTTTTTTCCTTTTCTTTTTCTCTCTTTTTTTCTCTCTTCCTTCTTTCTCTTTCTCTCCATTCTTTCTTTCTTTTTTTCTTTTTCCTCTCTCCCTTCTTTCTTTCCTTTTTTTTTCTTTTTCCTCTCTCCCTCCTGGCTTCTTCTGCTCCCTCTCTCTCTCGGCTCACTGCCTACCCGGGGCGGCGACGGCGACGGGACGAGGGGAGGGGCGGCGGCTTACCGACGGCGGCGGCGCAAGGCGGGCGACGCACGGCGCGGCACTCGGCGCGGCGCGGCGGCACCGAGGGCGGCGGCGCGACGGCACGAAGGCGGCGGCGCGGTGGAGAAGAAAGAGGGAAAAATGGGGGAAGAGGAGGTGGGGTGGTGCGGGGTGGAATGGCGACCGGGGAGGGGATTTATAGGGCGCGGGAAGGGGTGGCCGGCCCTAATGGCGACGCGACAGCGACGGTGACGGCGACGGGCGAGCGGCGCGCGGCGCAGCAGGCGGCAGCGGTGATGCGACGCGCGCGGCGGCACGGGGCTCGGAGCGATGGGACGGGCGGTGCGAGCGCGACGGCGACGAGCGGATGCGCAACAGGGCGCAGGCGACGGGGACGCGCGGCGACGTGGCGAAGCGGGGCTCGGAGCGGCGACGCGATGGGCGGGCGGCGCGACGGCGACAGGCGACGCGACGGCGACGCGGCGCGGGGCGTGAGGCGACGGGACGGCGGTGCGGCGCGGCAGCACGATGAGATGGCGGCGTGGCGACGCGACGGCGCGCGTCGCGGCAGCGGCGATGGCGACGGCGCGCGGCGGCAGGCGGCGATGGCGACAGTGCGCGGCGACGGCGACGCGACGGCGTCGGCGGCACGGGGCTCGGGGCCGGCTAGGCTAGGACCACATCAAGCACCTTATAGGCAATGAATAGTGCTAGATCCTTATTAACCCTAATTTAGTCTATTTTCCATTTAAATCTTGCCCTATAAATTCTAACTTTTGCACAAATCAAGTTTACTCAATATTTGTGTTGCTCTAGCCAAAAGATTAACCCTAGATTAACATTACCCATATTTATTTTATATAATTTACTTGAATTTAATTAGAGTTAATTCTTATTCCATCGCACTTAAATTTAATTGATACAAATATGGTCGCAGCAATATTTTATTTATTTCTATCCTCACCTAATCTTTATTTTAAATTATATTTTAATTATTTATTTTGCCAGTTTAATTTTAGGGTTTATTTCTAATTAATTATTCCTTATTCGCGATCTATGAACTCTGAAATCAAAATCCAATAAAATAGGTGAATAAAATCGGCATGATGCAATTTATTTAAAAAGTTTTTGAAGGCCCATAATTTTAGAGTTTTGATTTTCTTGGTCGAATTTTCAGGGTGTTACATAACCCCAATGATAGAAGATATGTCTTATCCATAACCCTTGTAGATTTAAACTTGGACGGGGATTCGAGTAGTATAGAAGTCTACCAAATCTTGGGTTGGTTTATAGTGGGATGGATGGTCTACACCAAGCTACCACCGCAACAGAAGAAACCAAGGATTTCACCTGTGATGGGAGGGGAAGGAATTGGGGTAGGGAGGAGGTCGCTACGGTGGAAAAGGCAGCATAGGAGGAATTCAAGCCAGCAACGGTAGAGAAGATGAACGGGAGAGACAAGGGAGGGGATGAAGTCATGGGCAATTTAGTCCAAAGATTATTTTAAATAACTATAAAATTGTAATGGTGGTGTGTGGTTCCAATTTTTTAGTAGGATGATTTTGAAATGGTATGATCCAATTAACCCTAGATAGAAAATCTTTGTATTTGAGGTGATACTCCAAATAGTTTCTTGTTTTTAGTCAAGTTAGAATTTGTAATTCGCAGTTGTTTATCCTAGCACCTCTATAATAATTGGATATGGCTTATTTGAAGCAACGGTTGAAATGAATTTCACTATAGAAAAAGTAATTGGATATGGCTTATTTGAAGCAACGGCTGAAATGAATTTCACTATAGAAAAAGTTGAACGGTTATGGCTATTCATAAACTAGCTCTCAACCGGTGTAAGGTATGAGAATACAATTGATTTGTGCCGACGGAAAGAAAAGCAATAATAAAACTTCTCCAAGATTTATTAGTAATTGCTTATCAGGAGATGCCATGTAATTGCTTATCAAGAGATGCCATACATAGCTGCTACGACTATTTGTTTCGCCCCAGTATCTCATACTCAAACTAAGTACTAATTACATTTTTTAGGTATACCAAACCATAACTGAGCAGAACAAATTAGACAATGAATTTGGAGTGTTGAATTGGCAAGTGTATCTGTGTATGTATAAAAGCATGGTGTAGCTGAATTTGAACATGATAGTTTCACCGCTTATATAGACGAACGGTAAGCTGAATTTGTGTGAACCACAGAAACAACCTACTGAGCCCTCCTGCAGTCATGCATAACTACTGCATATATTGATGCACTTTTCCATGACAACAACATCTACTCCTGTACTCCATGAAATTAATTTGTCGCTCTTTTGTTTATTCTTCACCTGCACCTGCAGACATGTAGTTCGTGAATTGCTTGTGATTTTCTTTACATCGAATTCACAATTTCTTTGTAATCTTTTTCTGTAATGTAGCCATCTAGGATGAGTCTGTTATTCATGATCAGTCATGGACTGGTTGATGAGAAAATTAACATTACGCCACTGTCAAAGGTAGGTTTTGAAAAAAAATACCATTTTGCAAATGCGTTTTATTAAATTGTCACTCTCCAACCATACGCGCTCGTTAGAATACTTTTTGGAAGAAAAATGCCTTCTTCCCTATCTTATCTCCCAACACCAGTGCGCTAGCCAAGTTGCCAGTGAAGACGGAGGGATGGCAAAGTCTTGCCGCACTTGCCTCTCCCCCATCTAGCTCCCGCGCGCTCGCCTCTCCCCATCATCGTCTACCTCTCCAGCGACGACGGAGGAATGACAGAGCCATGGCACACTCGTCTCTCTCCCCGCACCTTTGCCGTAGCCGTGCAACTCGCCGTGCCTTGCCTCTCCCCATCAAGCTCCCACACGACGCTCGCCCCTTCCCCTGAGCCTTGCTGTAGTCGTGCGACTCGCTGTGCTCCACCTCCGGTCGGGCCCTTCCTTCTTTGTGCTACCATCCCCGCTTCCTACTTCAGCCACTCCGCCGAGGCCTCAAGGAGGCCACGGCGCTGCATCGGGGTTCGAGGAGGCCGTAGTAGACCGAGAGGTGAGAGGCTGCACCTCCTTCCCCCTCGTTGGGAGCTCAATGACAACGAGGCCAGCGGTTGTGCCATGGAACGTGGGTGGTGGGCTGCTCGGTACCTCCATCCTACGCCATCACTTTGTCACCAACAAGGTAGGCTCCCCTATCATCGTCGGTGAGCAGAGACTGTCGTGGAAAGAGAAGCTGTGGAAGAGCAAAGCCAAGGGTATTTTCATTTGAGAAAGTATTCTAGCAAGCATGCAAGGTTTGAGAGTGGCAATTTAATAAAACCCTTTTGTGGAGTGGCGTTTTTGCGGAACCCGTTTTTGAGAGTGGCATAATGCCATTTTTCTCGTGGTTGATACTAGGGATGAAAATTGAGCGGATTCGATGGATATTGATCATGCCATATCCTAAACCATACTTTTAAGCAGATCTAGAGAGGGTGCGGATGCATATGTGGAGTAGACTGTTTCAGATGTCAAAAATAGCCTGGAGTCGGTGTGGACTCAGTCTAAAAGCAGATTAAAATTGTCTAATGTTAGTAATATCAATGAACTAGTGCTAAACAACATGAATACATGATGCCCATAACATAATGATGCCCATAATATAATAACACGGTTACGCAAGTGTAAGATGAAATAGTGAGAGACTCAAGACTCGGGCTAATTAATGAATTAGGCCATGCAATGGTCCTAGTCATGTTGTATACAACAGATAGATAGATAGAGTGGTTTCATGAGTCGACAATTTTGGATCCTACAAACGACTGATCGGATAATCCAAATTCACCGGATTCTAAAAATATCACGTTCGCATTTGAATCCGTACCACACTATCCACATCTGCATTTATATTTCGTAAAATCTAAACTGAGAGGCTTCTCGCCTTAGTCGTATCACGCGACGCGCCTCACAGCCGTCCGATCATGCCTGTCGTCCATCCGTGTGGCCGCACTCTAATGGCGCAACGAGAAGGATCGACATATTGCGTGCCTTATTTCTCAATAGACATGTATGTTTCCTCTTTAAATAAAGTTTTCTCTCAAATTACTTATCCGATGTATAATCCGATTACACCATTGTGTTCGTTACAATCAAATTTTCACAACAAGATCTTACATGATTATATTACGATGAAAAAATATTTATATTTATAAATTACTTTTATTATATACGTAAGTTACTTTTATCATATATATATATATAAGTTACTTTTAGCTATGATTAAATTACTTTTTAGACATATAAAAGAGTAAATTCAATAAAGTCTAAAAGTAATTTACATATATTATAAAAGTAACTTAAAACAAAACAGAAGTAACTTTGTCACGACATTAGAAGTAATATGTGATTTAAAATATATAAGTTTTTTTTTAAATGAATACTACCGGGCATTTGCCCAGCAGTCTACCTTTTTTAAAAGATACTTCCTCCGTTTTACAATGTAAGTCATTCTAACATTTTCTACATTCATAATGATGTTGATGAATCCAGACATAATGTAAGTCATTCTAGCATTTTCCACATTCATATTGATATTAATGAATCTATATAGATATATATGTCTAGATTCATCAACATCATTATGAATGTAGGAAATGTTAGAATGACTTACATTGTGAAACGGAGGGAGTATACATTATTAAAGAGATTAAAAAAAAGATATATACTATTGCATTTTTCAAGTTGAAAGGAAACACTAGGTGGAGTACAAACCAGCTACCACTAGCTGTGTAGTCATGTCCAATGAAAAAAATGCATGCATTAAAATTACTTTCTTTTCGTTATAAGTTACTTCTATAATATATATATATATATATATATATATATATATTACTTTTAGGCTTTATTGAATTTACTTTTATATGTCGAAGAAGTAATTTAGTGAAATCTAAAAGTAATATATATATATATATATATATATATATTATAAAAGTAATTTATTTTTTTCATCAAAATATAATCACGTGAGATCTTGTTATAAAGATTTAATTGTTACGAACACAACAATGTAATTGGATCGTAAATCGGATGAGTAGGTTAAGAGAATTTTTTATTTGAAGCATAGGTGGATAGAGTCTCTCATATGAGTGGTGGCTGCTTTAGACAATACAGCTATCACTAACTGTGTAGTCGCGTCCTTTATATTTACTAGCAAAATGCCCGTGCTTCGCTACGAGTAAAGGAACAGTTAAATTCTATAAAGTCACCGTTAACATGTATATAATAATGTTCCAAGATAAGTAAATTATTCATTGCGCTAATGATAATTAAGATGGATAAAAATATACCTGCTTAGCTCGCATCACGAAAGAAAAAAAATGAGAAAATTGAATTAAAACATATTAAATTCTAATTTAATGAAATATAAATTTTCTGCAATATTAATTACACTCTTTGAAATTATAGCAAAGTGCCCGTGCGTTTGCAACGGGAAGTGTATAGACCAGAAAATTGAGGAAAAGTTAAGAAAAATCTATACTATGTAATTAATTAAAATACAAATTTGCTGAAATATTTAATATTTTAAGTAGGTAGGTGTAAAACTAAATTAATTTACAAGTAAAGTAAGTGTGAGAAATAAAATAACATGGTTAAATTTAATTTTATTAAATTCTCCATGATTAGTTACGCTCTTTAGAATTTTATTTAAATTTTGAGAGCTTAATTGTTAATTTTAATAATACAAACATCATTTAACAATTATTTAATTAGAAAAAGAATAAAAATCGTCCATTTTAGGTTTGGGCCGTATATGGAAAGGTTTATATTTCCTCCCTTTCGCCTATCTTATGTATCAGGACTGTTTCTTTTCTCCGTTGAAGTTCATTTTACGTCCTCATGCAATGACGCGGTCCATTCGGCGGCCCAGTAATGCGGTGGCCCAATAGGCCGACGGCCCGATGCGGGAGCAGCTGGAGCCGTCCGATCGAATGGACGGTCTAGATTGATCCTAACCTAAATAAATACCCAAAACCTAACCCTAGAATACATTTCCCACCCCTCCCCTCCCCTCTCCCCCCCCCCGGCGAGCGGCGGCCTTCCCCCGCAAGCGGCGGCGGCGGCGCGCCCTCCCCCCACTTCTCCCCTTTTCTCTCTGTGTGGCGGTGGCGGGAGGGCCGGCGACGCCCTCCCCTCCACGAGATCGGGGGGAGGGGAGGTGTGGCGGCGGTGGTGGCGGACGACATGGAGGCGGCGAGTCGGACGGCGTGGAGGCGGCCGGCCGGACCTCGCCTCCACCAGATCCGGCGGCATGAAGGCGGCTGCGGCCGGCGGGAGGGGCAGCGGCCCGGACGGCGTGGAGGCGGTGGTGGCGCCGTTTTTTTTTCTTTTTTTTTTTTGCAAATTTTTTTCATCGCTATTGCTAACCTAATCGGATTGCTTATGGACGAAAACTCGGACGAAATTAGATGTGACGACCGGAAAAATACGAATATTTATATTAGTTATATTATATATAGATATAGATTAATTTTTTCTATAAACCTCGTACCCTTGTTTCGGACAAATTTAGAACAGATTTATCCCATCCATTTGCGCTGACATGTGATACAGCCGTTGCTGCAGCCAGAGCCAGCGGCATGACGAGCGGCTGACAGGTGGGCCCACATGTCAGCTGTTTTGCGCTTCTGCTCCTTCCGCCCCAAAACCCCCGATCCCCCCTTCCTTCAAGCGGTCGCCGGTGGCGGCGATTTCCGCCTTTTTCTGCGGCGGCGGCGGCGGCATTCGCATGGCGCACTCAGTCGCCGGCACCGCACCGGGGTCTCCTCCATCGGCGAGTTCTCGTCGCCCCCCTCGCTCCTCCGTTCTGTAATCCGCGCGGAACCATCGGGCCGGTAAGCTACCTGTGAACTCCTCCACGCTTTTGTTTCCATGTTGGATGAAATCACGAGTACGACCGGTGGGTATGCCAAAATATTTTGGTTTAGATTTCGGGCTCTAGTGTAGTAGTACATTTTTTTGTTCTTTGTGACTGTAAATTGTTAGAATCAATTCAGATACCCTCTCTTTTTCCTAAATAACCGGGAGTTTCGTCTCCTCTGAAAAAGAAGGGCATCTACTTATTGAAGGCTCACTAGTTAGATGCTTGGAGTAACCTATGCACATTATATTTTCGTTTCTGTCGATGTAATGGGGCCCTGTTTGTCTCCAGAAATTAAGGGAATTTCTGCAGTACCTATTTTTTCAATTAACACACGTTGTAATATGAAGCTAATTTAAACATGCTGGCCAAAAGAATTCAAGAAATTTCATAGTCAACTATGGCAACATGCCAACATCCATGCTATCTGTGTGCTTATTCTGGGAAAAAAAATGTAGTCTTTGTTATGATCTGAAGATAACTTCAGGTGCTGCCATTTAGTTTGCAAGTTAAACAGTAGTTAGTGACTGCATCAACATTTCACATGCTTTACGTCAACATAAAACAGCTGCAGTTACTATCCTTTTGCAACAGCATCATTAGATTGCTGGATGAAGCAGATGAATCACCTACAGCATTTGAAACATGCATTGTCATGATCATCGCACTTCTTCAACCAAAAAACTGTTATTTCATCTCTTTATCTATGATTCAAGAAGAGCTGTTTCGTCACAGATATCATCTTGCAAGATTCCCCCATTGGATTTACGGTCAAATCGGAGAAGCACATGCAGCACATCTTTCATTGATGGCCGCATTGAAGGATGCTCCCCAGTACAAATCACAGCAAGTGTAAACACCTCCAATGCGTCCTCAACATGGGTTGGGTCTCTGATCCCCTCATCGAGAAGATCAACTGACAAACCATATTCTTGGTACAGCCTCCATGCCCATTGTGCCAAGCAATAGTACTCTCCACCATCATTTGCCACTCGACCAGTTATGATTTCCAGAAAGACCACACCAAAGCTGTAGACATCGATCTTCTCGTTTACCTTGAGCCGATGTCCGTATTCTGCAAAGTGTAAACAATTTAGTGTTTCAAGTAATATGCAAGTATATACTCATCAAAGTTACTCTTTTTCTCTCTGACCTGGTGCCATGTAGCCAAAAGTTCCAGCTATAGCAGAAGCTGTCGAAGCAGATGAAACACCTACAGCATCTGAACCCATGCATCCTCATGATGATCACTGCACTTCATCAACCACTGTCATTTAAGCTGTTTATCTATGATTCAAGAAGAGCTGTTCCATCACTGGTATCATCTTGCAGGGTTCCTTCATTTGATGTGCGGTCAAATCGGAGAAGTACATGCAGTACATCTTTCATTGATGGTCGCACTGAAGGCTGCTCTCCAGTACAAATCACAGCAAGTGTAAACACCTCCAGTGCATCTTCAACATGGCTTGATTGGTCCCTGATCCCCTCGTCGAGAAGATCAACTGACAAACCATTTCCTCTTTCTTGGTACTGCTTCCATGACCATTGTGCCAAGCTGTAGTATTCTCCACCATCATTTGCCACTCGACCAGTTATGAGTTCCAAAAGGACCACACCAAAGCTGTAGACATCGATCTTCTCATTCACTTTGAGCTGATGTCCGTATTCTGCAAAGTGCAAACAATTTAGTGTTTCACCCTAATATACAAGTATATACTTATCAAAGTTGTTCTTTTCAATTCTGACCTGGTGCCATGTAGCCAAAAGTTCCAGCTATAGCAGAAAATGACTCGTCTTCTCCAGCTCTGAGAAGAACCTTTGCAAGCCCAAAATCTGCCATCTTGGCTCTGAAGTTGGGATCCAGAAGGATGTTGGCAGACTTGACATCTCGATGCACT
Organism: Oryza meridionalis; assembly: GCA_000338895.3. Classification (NCBI taxonomy): domain Eukaryota; kingdom Viridiplantae; phylum Streptophyta; class Magnoliopsida; order Poales; family Poaceae; genus Oryza; species Oryza meridionalis. Next base: position 7,167,959 of record CM002525.2, on the reverse strand, counting down.
ATGGGAGGCGAGCAATGGTGATGCATGTAGCAAAGACCTCTCGCTGAGTCGATGGCAATTTGCAATCTTGTTGGCCAATCCAGAGGTCCTGGCGCACCAATTCTTTCCCTCTGGTGAAGCCATTGATGTAGGCTGCCGTTTTCCATGTACTCATAGACAAGAAGCTTTGCATCTGAACTTGAGATGCAGCAGAGCAGCTTGACAATGTTTGTGTGCCTGATCTCTCCCAATATCTGAGCCTCTGCAAGGAAGTCCTTCTCCAGTTTGTCATCAAGATTCGGTGTGTTCCATATCTTTTTGACGGCCACCATCCTTCCACCACTTGCTCTATCCCCAGCATAAACCCGGTACACCTTGCCAGACCTGCCACTTCCAATCCAATTCTGCTCGTAGAGCCCAGAAAGAATGTCAGTTGTGGTGAAATGCAATATGTGGAATGGTGTTAGCTTCCATGACAAGTGGTCTTGAAGCTTTTTTCTCCTTAAGAGCATGATACCAAGCACTGCTGAACCCAAAAGCATGATGCTGGCAACAGCAGAAAAGAGGGCTATAAGCCTCCTAAATAGATCATTGCCGTTTGTTCTTGCCCTGCAGATAGGGAAATTATGAACTGAATTGTTTGATGATACACAGAGGCCTGGGTTGAATAGAAAGCTTTGTTCATATGCTTCGTTTTGCAGTGATATCGGAATTTCCCCGATGAGTTGGTTCATAGAGAGATTCAGAAAATTGAGCCTCAGCTTATTAAAATCCTTTGGGATTTCACCTGATAATTTATTCGACGAGAGATCAAGGATGGTTAGTACTGTCATAAACCCAAACGCCGCTGGGATATTACCAGATATCTGATTTCCACTTAGGTTAAGTGTGTTTAGCCTCGCCAGCACTCCAATTGTCATGGGTAGTGAGCCACTAATTTGATTCCTAGAGAGGTCAACTTCTGTGACCTGAGAAATGCCTGTCAGATCCCAGGGAATTTCACCAGACAGCAAGTTGTTTGCTGCTATGAATACTTTCATTTTTCCTGCCAATGTTGGAATAGGACCTGAGAATTTGTTGTTGCTGATGTCAAGACGTGTAAAGTTCCATGGGAGCTGTTTGGGGAATGTGCCAGAGAACCTGTTGTTTTGTATCATAACTGTACTTAGCTGATTTGTCACCACTGACCAAAGACCCTTGGGGAACTCTCCAGAAAAATTGTTGTTGTACATCATCAAATTGTTCAACAGATAGCAGCCGTCCAATGACGATGGAAGCTTTCCAGAAAAGCTGTTATTGAACACAACAATGTCATATAGCTTCCTGTTGAAGCAGAGGCCTTCTGGTAGCTTCCCAGAGAGGTTATTATTGGAGACCTCAAGATTGGCCAGTGGTGAGTGCTTACCAAGCTCTGGTGGGAGTGATCCAGAGAGCATGTTACCGAATAACCGAATGTCAGTAAGCTTTGGCAGCAGCCCAACGCTTGGTGGTATTGATCCACTCAGCTTGTTAAAGTAGAGAAACAGTAAGGTAAGGTTGGTAAGCTTACCAAATCCATTTGGTATGGTTCCTATTAATTCGTTTGAAGAAACATCAATCTCCACCAAGTTCAAGGCACTGACATTGGGTTCAATCTCACCGGTGAATCCGTTTGCATACAGGTACAAATTCTGAAGTTTCTTATGTTGCCAGATCCACGTTGGAATTTTTCCTTGCAGCTTGTTTGATGAAAAATCCAAGAGGTTGAGCTCTCTGAGGCTGGACAAGTTTTCAGGGATTTCACCGGTAATATTCATATTTGACAGCCACAAGTAAGTCAGACGTGTCAACCTACCAAACTCCACTGGAAAGGGAGCCGGTACAAATGGATTGACTGCTAGTGTCAGCCTCTCAAGGTCAGCAAGATTGCTGATATCCTCAGCTGGGTACCTCCCATCAAACTGATTGGTGTCAAGGAGCAGTGACTTCAGCCTTGGGAACAGTCCAATTGATGGTGGAATTCTGCCTGTGAAGTGATTAGATGATAGGTTGAGATGCTCGAGCAGTGCTGATAGATGATTTAAGTCACTTGGGAGATGTCCAGCAAATGCGTTGTTGGAAAGATCTAGGAACTTGAGATTGGAGCAATTGTAGAGCATGGTAGGGAATGAAGTGGAGAAATTGTTGTAGGAAAGGTCCAAGCGGGTGAGGTTCTTTAGGAGACAAATGGAGGGAGGAATTGGTTTGATGAAGGTTTGATTTGGTAGAGAGATGCCAATCACCGCACCATTTGTGCATGTAATTCCTTCCCAGTTGCAGTGAGCAGCAGTAGTGGAGTTCCATCTACCTAGCGCAGGTGAGCTCCCCCAATGGTTCTTGAGCTCAAGGAGGATTTGGTGTTCTTCATTAGATTGATTTGTGGACTTTGGGTAGGATTTGTGCAGCAGAGAAAATGATATCACAAAGAACAGGAAGAAGTTCACATACCGTTTGTTGGCCATCTCTGCTGAATCCTTTTGGCTGGAAATCTCTTGCCAGGAGAGGAGGAATGCATGGGTGTTTTGGGTGTTTAGCTATAATCTCCAATGCAAGTGGATGCTATTGTATTGTTACCAGTCACTGAATTCCTTTTAGAATTGGGCATTGACTGGCAAGTCATCCATTCGACTATTAGATTTTGAGCTAACATGGAAGCCTTGCTGTTAATGCCTTTGTTTATGTGGTCCTCCCAGCTCCAACGCATCGTTAGTGTCTGATGACATGGATGACTTGGAACAATGGAACCATTATGACCTTTGGGCGAGGGAGAATTTACCACTTCTGCTTTGGAACAGTTTAGACATGAACAGGGATTTTTACACTTGCCTGTGTAAACTACACGTCTTTGAGAAAATTTCAGGTAATTTATACTGCTTCATACAAAACAAAGTGCTACCTTGTTCAAGTTACTGTCTTGTTGAATATTATGGGTCGTGGTGTAAATCTTCTCTGTTTGATTAAAGATTGTGGGGTGGGGTAAAATTGAACCGACATTAGTTGCTTGGAGTAACCTATGTCCTAACTGTCAGTCCACTTATATGAAGTTCATATGGTAACCGCTTTGGCATCCTGCTGAGATAATGTTCAATTGGCTGTTGCTACTTTTTGCATCTTGAATTATTAAAACTTATTTGTCTGCTAACTTCTACCATGGAGATATATTACCAAAGGTGACCTTGCTATATTGTCGCTTGTGGATTAGTCGTGTTTGCATCTATCTGTCAACCTCAGTTAGCAATCTATTCATCTTTTTTTTTTCCACCGGACCGGTCAAGGCTAAATTTATTAAGAAAATGAAGAGAATTACAAGGCTGAAGTAAAAGGAAAACATGGTTCCTTTATTAAATCAGGTCATTCCTGTAACACCATTCGAGGCATCATTCAGGGAATCAAGTCCATTTACTTTTTCTTTCTTCTAAATTTTATGGGGTGTTTGCTAAGACCCCATTTTGCATTGTTGATAAATTATATAACCTGCTTGTTTTTATTATATTATGAGAACAATTCTAGTGCTATCGTGCTCCAATGCACCACAGTGCTATCAAATGATTGCTTTCTGTTTAGGGGAGAAAGAGAGAGAGAGAGAGAGAGAGAGAGAGAGAGAGAGAGAGATGTGTTAACTTAAATATACATTGTCAAAAAGATAAAAAAAGAAGAGGCAGAATTTTGTTTGCATTGGTACTTTACTCCCTCCATTCAACAATATAAACATTGCTATGTTGTCTAGCAAGAATTAAGGCTAAGGTAAAAAAAAACTTTAGGGCCCCTTATTTAATTAGGGATCAATGGGGGTGGGGAGCTAATCGGGGATAAGATGACAGGATTTTAAATGAGAGGTGATTGATGGGACAAATAGTAGTGTAGGAATGCTTTAGGCCATGTACAAAGGTAGAGTCAAATATGAGCTCTACATTATCTAGAGACTAGCATCCTATAACAGTTAGAGACAATATAGTCTCTAATCATTAATGTATCAAAATATTTTTCTTACTCTTCTTTCATTTCTTTCATCACCATGCATAACAACCATACTCCTTTCTCTTTCTTCCATGTCATCAAATTGAAATGCTTATATTGTTGGATGGGTTGGAGGGAGTAGTTCTTTTCAACATTGTTCATGCATGATTTTTGTTTTTTTTTCGGAGTTGCTAAATAATTGGTGATAGATTGTTTGGAAAAAAAATATGATGATTTTTGGAACATCAATTAGCCTCAAGATCCGTGCTATACGAGAAAAAAAACAAAGTAGCAGCGGGAGACAGGGGAATCGAACCCGTGAACTATGCCGTACAAGCCATCGCAATTTGCACATACCAACTAAGCAACTACCTATTTTTATTATTAACTAATATCCAACTTACACATAAGTGAAGTGCACGATTTCTTAACTCGTACGGATGTATCATTTAGGTCCCTAAACTTTCGAAATATATTTTCAGGTCCTGAACTTGTCTTGCGTATCATATAGGTACAAATGAGCTCCAATCTGCTTCATGAGCTGATGTGGCGTGCCACGGTACCTACGTGTGTCGGATCCACGTTTCAGTCACATAGAAAAAATAAAATTAAAAATAACATGTTTTCTCCTCTCTACCTTAGAATTTTTATCATTTTTTTTCCTTGTCTACCTAAGAGGAGAAAATGTAGTTTATATGTATATATATATGCTTGACATGTGGATTCCACTCACACGCAGACGTCACCGTGGCAATGCCACGTCAGTGCATGGAGCGGGTTAGAACCCGTTTGGACCTATATGACACTCATGACAAGTTCAGGGACCCAAAAATGTATTTTGGGAGTTCAGGAATCTAGATGATACACCCGCATAAATTTAGAGACCGCCCATGTACTTCACTCTATATAATTACACCAAATTTATACTATAATGACATTTAACATATTTTCACCTAAAAATATGTAGGCGTATTTTTAGATAGATCCTTTTTTGTTATCATTACGTGTTTTGAGACGAAATTTCGCACGATTGTACACACTATCCTGTTGCAAATCTCAATTTTCTTTTTACAATGAAAAAGTATCTATAGCATTTTTTTGTGTATTACTAAGGTAACAGTCTTTTGGGAGCACGGCTGGGATCATTCCCGTTAGATCACATCAAATTGAATGATTACGAAAGAAGAATGCTAGCCGCCATCCAGGGCCAAATTAAGCTCTTGTGCAATCATCCCATCTGTTGCCAGTTTGAAATCTTATCTGTCGTTGGCCCTAGTTCAGTGCAGCATGGATCCTCATCTAGTCATCAGCACCGAATTAGGTGCCACCAAATGAGTTTTTCAGAAGCAAATGAGAAGATTTGTTTCATCATAGTAACATCTCGTTTTTTTTCTGCAGGTAGGCTTTCACCACCCGGTTGGATGAGTGGCCGAAGAAAGTTCGAGACAATTGCAGCTACCTCAGTGGGGAAATCAAGGATATCCAGCGAAAGTGTAGAGGTTTTCTATGGAAGGGACGAGAGGAGGTCCACAGAGGCCATTGCTTGGTGGCCTGGAATACCGTTTGCGTGCCAACAGATCTCAGTGGGTTGTATATAAAGGATCTCAATTTGTTCGGTCAAGCTTTAAGGCTAAAATGGCAAGCTAAGGGCTTGTTCGTTTTGAAGGAATTGCAAAGGAAAAGTACAAGAATATGCAATCCGGAATATGCGCCATTCATTTCAAAGGAACCCGAGGTGGCACAGGCTTTGGCAAACAACAGATGGGTCAGGGATATTCAAGTTCACCTTCCAATAGTCATTGCTGAATACTTAGTCCTCCAGGACAACGTCCAGGAGGTGGAACTACAGCAAAAGGGGTGCAAAACTAACAGAGGATGCGCAATTATCGGTTTCATCATTGTACAACATGTTCTTCATGGCAAAAGAGAGATCGTGTCACGCCCGGAATTTCTATCCAAAATTCCAAACGCTTACATGTGTGTAAACCCTCGTCCAGGAATCAGCTGAGGCACACAATAACAAATTGATAATAGAGTACAATTATTACTCTAATTAATAAGCGAATAAAATGTCATTACAGAGGTAGATAGTTCCTCTCAATCAATAAAGTTCTAAGCAGCGGAAAATAAAGAAAACAGCGCAGACGACTCCACTCCACAGGCAGCTTGACCAGGGCTACACCTAATCCTCGACACCATCAGCATCACTGAAGAACTCCTCCTCTGATGAATGATTGCAAGGTGAGTATATGACATACTCAGCAAGCCACGCAGCAAATATGCAAGTGCACAAGATAACAAAGGATGGCATAATATAGGCTTCTTTGCATAAATAGCATTTAATGAATATTTCAGAATTTAATAAAATAGTAGAGTATTAATTAAACAGTATTAATCCAACACTATACAACATACCCTGTTGCATAGGCCCAACCATTCTGAACAACCAATCCCGGCTGTACAATTCTATCTACAAACCAGGAATATACCATTCCAAACCAGGAGCTAATCAAACTATTACCAGTTATAGCATCATTTATTATAATGAAAAGTGTGAGACTAATCACGAAAGACATTGTTAGACCCGCCCATTACCGCGGGCACGGCTATTCGAATAGTTTTACTCTGATCAGAGGTGTACCACTGTACCCACAAGACACAACCTCAACATCATGTTAACCATGCGTCGCGATACTTAACAAGTACCCGAATAGAGATTGTGACAATACTCTCTATATAACACAATTCAAAGCAGTGCACCGTTCCCGGATCATAGTCACCCCCTTATAAACAAGGCATGGACTCCCCAGCGACCCCCGTGGGCTTATCTCCGCCACTTCACAGTCTGGTGCTCTACAAAGAACCATACTATACAGAAAGTAAAGCCGTTGCCCACGCTGGCTTGTGGTTGGCACGGTAAATGTTTCACAACCGAAAATCGTGAACCGGTCCTTAATTGTCATGAGCACGACCATCAAAACCATGTACTCACAACCCACCATTATCAGGTTTTAGTTGGCAAATTACTTAATTGATTGATCATCGTGAGCTATTATTAAGTCATCATTAAATAATAGTGATTCATAAGTTATTCCAATGGCGTGCTAATGTTTCTAAGCATGGCTAAGCAATTATATCTAATATCTAGCTGAACCAATATATAAAGCTCAACTAGTCAAGTTACGATAACCCAAGATATCAAGGAATAAAGTAATCAAGAACAAAAGGGCTATAACAAACAATAGGTTAATTCCACCCAATGACATTCGAAAATAAATGCAATAGTTGAATAGAAACAATAGCTTTAAATGGGATCAACATGCTCAAAGGATTGTTTGGGGTCTGTGTGACTTGCCTTGCTGGCCTTGGAACTCTTCAAAATCTTCTCCTGCAAAATCGGACTCTCCGGAAACGACGGAATCTAAAGAGAAAAGAGCAAAATCACCAAAACAGCACATAAACAAGCATGAACAGTACATATGGATATTTTTAACATGTAGATCTCAATTTTAGAAAAATTTAGAGACTTGAACCAACTAAATCCGAGGTAAGATGAATTAGTTATGAATTTTTAAAGATTAAATCGGATTAAATCATTTATATGGATTTTAATTGAATTATGACGCAATAATGAATTATTTTTGAAAAGAAAAAGAGGATTATTGCGTCAGCGGCTCGGGTTCACGGTGGACCGGGTGCACGGCGGCGGTCTACGGATACGAACGGCCGAGATGGATTTCAACCCGAACGAACGGCCGAGATCGATCCAGACCACGGTGGTCCACGGGAAAATGACGATGATGACGTCAGCGGTGACGTCATCACCGGCGACAGCTCGGGTGGCGCATGCTCGCCGGCGAACGACGGCGCGGCGGCGCGAACGGAGGGCACCAACACGTAGAGGGCGACGCGACGAACTCACCGGTGACCAAAACAGCGGCGGAAGATCAACGGACGGCGACGGCGACGAGAAGGAAGCGGCGGCGACCTTCGGCTTGACGACGACGGCGGTGCTCCGGCGATCTACAGCGACGACGGAGGACGGGACGAGGACGGCGACGACTTGGCGGCCACGGCGGTGACCTTCCCGAGCGACGACGATGACCGGAGCGGCGGTGGCGCACGGCTGGACAAGCGGCGGCGACGGCGGCGCACGGGCTCACGAGGCTAGGGCACTACAGACGGCGGCGAGCTAAGGCGAGGGCGGCGACGGGTAGCGGAGACACCGGGGGTCCTTATATAGTGGCTAAGGGTGGCGGCGAAGACCCACGGCGGCCCGGCGACGGCGATGGAAAGTTAGGGTTCGGAGAGAAAAACCGAATCCGATCCGAGCTCAAATCCAACGATTTCCAAACGAAGTTAGACGATGATTCCAAAACAGAAAAGGTGGAGGAGATCCCGGGGATCATTTCCCCTCTTTCAATTCAACCGGAGATGGAAAAGGCGACGGAATTGGAAGGGCGGCGGCGGCGCGGCTCGGCTAGGGTTCGGGCGGGCGACGGCGTGACGAAGACGACGAGTCCGACAGGCGGGACCCACCTGTCAGTGACTGAGGGCGCGCGCGCGAGCAGTGGCTGGCTAACTAGGCCGACTGGGCCGAGGGAGAGAGAGAGAGTTTTGGGCCGACTTTCGGCCCAAAGCCAAAAGAGAAATTTTTAAAACTTTTTCAATTTAAATTATTCCTGAAATGCAATTTCATTTATTAAAATTACTTCCTTGGCTCAAATAAATCCTAGAAAAATCTAGGAATTATAGAATCAAGCAAAATATTTAATAAAATTTTATCTGGCCCAATTTTATATTGGAATTTATTATTTCAAATTAGATCTTCTCTTCTAGGCTTTTATAATTATTTGTAATAATTTCAATTAAACAACAATTTATATATTTAGGATTTTTAGGGTGTGACAAACCTACCCCCCTTAAACAGAATCTCGTCCTCGAGATTCGGAAGAACAGGCGAAAAGATGCGGATGAGCGGACTTTAATTCATCTTCTCGTTCCCAAGTAGCTTCTTCTTCCGAGTGATTACTCCATTGGACCTTACAGAAACAGATAACTCGATTCCTGGTTCTTCTCTCATTTGTCTCTAAAATACGGATTGGTTTCTCAACATATGTCAGATCCTCTTGGATTTCTATCTGTTCAAGATTAGCTTCCTCAGTGGGTACCCTTAAACACTTTTTCAACTGTGACACATGGAACACATTATGGACTCCTGCCAACGATTGAGATAACTCCAACTGGTAAGCAACCTCACCTCTTCGACTGACAATCTTATAAGGTCCCACAAAACACGGTGCCAATTTTCCTTTGGTATGAAAACGATGAACCCCTCGAAGAGGCGTGACACGAAGGTACACATGATCTCCTTCTTCAAAACTCAAATCTCTGCGGCGATTGTCGGCATAACTCTTATGGCGAGACTGAGCCACACGCAATCTTTCTTGAATGATCTTTACCTTCTCTTCTGCTTCCCTTAGGATATCAGTCCCGAAAACCTGACGTTCTCCCGTTTGATCCCACAACAGCGGAGTGCGACACTTCCGACCATATAGTGCTTCGTAAGGAGCCATTTGAAGACTAGCTTGATAACTGTTGCTGTACGAGAATTCCGCGTAAGACAAATTCTTATCCCAACTTCCACCAAAGTCTAAAGCACAAGCTCTCAACATGTCTTCCAAAATCTGATTTACCCTTTCGGTTTGTCCGTCTGTCTGCGGATGATAAGCAGTACTGAAGTTCAGCTTAGAACCCATCTCTTCCTAAAGCTTCTTCCAAAACTTTGAAGTAAACTGACTACCTCGATCAGACACTATTTTCTTAGGGACACTATGCAAACACACAATCCTTGCCATATACAATTCCGCCAACCGACTTCCGGAATATGTTGTCTTTACTGTGACAAAATGAGCCACTTTGGTAAGTCTGTCGACTATCACCCAAATAGAGTCGTGGCCTGATGACGTTCTGGGTAAACCCGTGATGAAATCCATACCGATCTCTTCCCACTTCCATTCTGGTATCTTCAAAGGCTGCAACAAACCTGCGGGTTTCTGATGCTCTGCCTTGACTCGTTGTCATACATCACACACAGCTACATACTCTGCTATCTCACGCTTCATACTTGCCCACCAAAATCTTTCCTTGAGATCTTGGTACATCTTGGTACTACCAGGGTGAATGGAGTATAAAGTATCATGAGCTTCTTTTAGAATTGCATCTTTTAACTCCTTGTTCTCTGGGACACACATTCTCTCGCCCAACCACACAGTCCCTTGCTCATCTTCCGAGAAACCGATAGCTTTTCCAGTTCTCATATTCCTCTTGATCTCATGAACATCAGGGTCATTAGTTTGGGCTTCTCTAACCTGATCAATGAGAGTGGGCTTTGCTTCTAAGGCTGCAACGAAACCTCCACTAACAATTCCCAAATTTAATCTTTCAAATTCCTTGCATAACTCCAATGGCAACTGTCGTCCTTCCGAAGCATTGCAATAGCCTTTCCTGCTAAGAGCATCTGCTACAACATTAGCCTTTCCCGGGTGATAATGAATTTCCATGTCATAATCCTTAATTAATTCCAACCATCTCCGTTGTCTCATGTTCAGATCTGGTTGAGTAAAGATATACTTTAAACTCTTGTGATCGGTGTACACCTCTGTATGGGTACCGAAAAGATAATGACGCCAAATCTTCAACACATGAACCACTGCGGCTAACTCAAGATCATGAGTAGGGTAGTTCTTCTCATGCGGACGCAACTGACGAGATGCATAGGCAACCACCTTCCCATCTTGCATCAGAACACAACCTAACCCAAGCTTAGATGCATCGCAATACACTTGGAAACTCTTCTTTGGATCAGGCAAAATCAGAATGGGTGCTGATATTAAGTGACTTTTCAACTCTTGAAAACTCTGCTCACATTCTTCTGACCACTTGTACTTCACATCTTTCTGAAGTAGTCGTGTCATGGGTTTAGCAATCTTGGAGAAATTCTCTATAAACCTCCGGTAATAACCTGCAAGACCCAGGAAACTGCGAATCTCTGAAACTGTCTTTGGTTGTTTCCAGTTGGTTACGGATTCCACATTACTTGGATCAACGGCAACTCCTCCGGCTGAGATGACGTGACCAAGGAATATCACTTCAGACAACCAGAATTCACACTTGCTAAACTTGGCATACAATTGATGTTCTCGTAGCTTCTCTAATGCAAGGCGAAGATGTTCTTCATGCTCTTCTTTGGTTCGGGAGTAGATAAGAATGTCATCAATAAAGACGACCACAAACTTGTCTAGGTATTCCATAAACACCTTGTTCATCAAGTTCATGAAGAAAGCGGGGGCATTGGTAAGTCCGAAAGACATAACAGTACACTCAAACAACCCATACCGAGTGGTGAAAGCCGTCTTAGGTATGTCTTCCTCTTTAATCCTCAACTGGTGATACCCTGATCGAAGATCGATCTTGGAGAAAACAGTGGCACCTTTAAGCTGATCAAACAAATCATCAATTCTGGGCAGCGGGTACTTATTCTTGATAGTCACATCATTTAGGGCACGATAGTCCACACACATCCTCTGGGTATGATCTTTCTTTTCCACAAAAATAACTGGAGCACCCCATGGAGACGAACTTGGTCTAATATAACCTTTCTGAAGCAAATCATCTACTTGCCTCTTGACCTCTGCTAATTCATTGGCTGCCATTCTATAAGGTCTCTTATGGATTGGAGCTGTACCTGGTACCAGATCTATTCTGAACTCTATATCTCTTTTAGGCGACATACCAGGTAAATCATCTGAGAACACATCTGGGTATTCTCGTACTATGGGAATCTCTTCCAAAGCTATTTGGTTCAGACTTGACCTTAAGGGCTCAGAAGGCAATGCATGAACAGTTACAACTTGACCATTATTGCTGGTGAGAGTTACCTTTCTATTGGCACAGTCTATCACACCTTTGTATCTGGCTAACCAGTCCATCCCTAGGATGACATCAAGGTCTTTGGATTCTATCAGAATAAGATTGGCCAGAAATGGTACTCCTTGAATCTCTATTCTGACAGAGGGGCTACGTTGCACTGAGAGTGCTTGATTACTCGGGGTACTAACCATCAAAGGACGTCTAAGATCTTCTACTTCCATCCCATGACTCCCCACAAAACTCATAGATAAAAATGAATGCGTAGCACCAGAATCAAAAAGCACTGTTGCAGGAACTGAGTTAACAGAGAACGTACCCAAAATCACATCTGGAGCACCTTGAGCTTCTGCAGCAGCAACATGGTTGACACGAGCCTTTGTCGCTGGTGCGGTGAAGTTGATCTGGGCAGGGACAACCTTCACGCGTCGGGGCTTCGGACACTTGTCAGAGTAATGGCCTGGTTCCCCACAGTTGAAGCATACTCCGGGCTTGTTTCCTTGTTCCCTCTTGGCAGGCTGATGCTGTGTCGGAGCTGTCACAGGACGTGGAGCTTGGTTGCGGTTGTTGTTGCCAGCATTGTTGTTAAAGAACTGATGCTGCGGACGAACAACAGACGAAGAACCTCCCTGTGGCATTGACTGGGGTCCCAAAGCAAGACGTGACCTCTGACTACTGCCCTGCTGAGCTTTGAAGTGAGCAATCCTGCGTTTCTTCTGCTCCATGCGGCTGTACTTGTCCTCCTGGCGAATAGCCTTATCCACCAATTTCTGGAAATCATGGTAATCCCCAGTCATTAATGGGTAAGAAAGCTCATCGTTCAATCCTTCCAGGAACTTCTCTTGACGCTCTTCATCAGTGCGCACATCTTCCGGAGCATAACGAGCCAGGCGATTAAATTCATGCAGATATTCAGTAACAGAGCGAGACCCCTGAGTGAGCGCTCTGAACTCCCTCTTCTTGAGAGACACCACTCCCGATGGTATGTGCGTCTTACAAAAAGCAGCAGTGAATTCAAGCCAAGTGATAGGTTCCACCGTAGTCCTGTTGAGACGGAAGTGATCCCACCACTCAGAGGCAGGGCCATGCAGCTGATGTGAAGCGAAAGAGACCTTCTCTTGATCGGTGCACTGAAGCAGGTCCAACTTCTTTTCTATGGCGTGCAGCCAATCACCAGCCTCAACTGGATTAGTAGTGCTAGAAAAAGTGGGCGGCCTCACACGAAGAAATTCTGCTAACTTGTTCTGGGGAGGTGCATGGTTATTTCCCTGGTTCTGCTGGTTCTGGAGTTGCTGCATCATCATGTTCATAAGCTGTGCCTGTTGAGCCAAGACTTGGGCAAGCGTGGGATTTTCTCCATTGTTGTTGTTGTTGTTGGAACCATTCCCAACGCTGCGAGTGAGCACCATCTGGCATGGACAGGAGCACAAGAAAAGAAACCAGGGAAAAACTACTTAGGACAGAGAATTAATTTTTCTACTAACTTAACTTTTATTGATCTTAACTGAGTTTCATTATTACATAGATTTGAAGACTCTCACACCACTTAACTCACCAACTACCTAACACTCGAAAGCAAACAAACGCATGTACTTACATCCCACTACTGATGTAAACCACATGCAAGACCCACACACACAACCAAACTTAAACAAGCAAACTAACACAACGATCTAGGGCAACGGCTTAACAAGGCGTTCTAGGTCTTCCGGGCATCGGAGTTGATTGAAGGCTCGCTCGGCTCATCTTCATCATCTTGAGTTGCTCCCCACTCGACCTTTGAATGGGTGCGCTTCGATTCTTCTCCTTCATCATCACTCACGTTGACGACCGGAGGATCCGCTGGGGTCGGGGTAGCTTCTTTTTCCACCACACGAACCTTTGGCGCCAACTGGTAGCGAGGGACGAAAAGAGCTCTCTTTCTTGCGGTAAGACGAACCCTGGCTTTTCGTGGTGGTGCTTCTCCCTTCATTGCGGCTAGCTCCTTCTCCAAACGATCCACCTTGTCCTCCAGCTTGCAAATCTTACCACGATTCCAGTCTTCATGATCTTGAGCTGCTAACACAATCTCTGCGCGAGTCTCATCCATGGCCCACAGCATCTCGACCAAATGCCTCGTGGTAGCATCATTCTCAATCCCTGCAGGTTCAAGGTAGCTGCCACGGTCACTTCCCTTGGGTTGGCGAGGATGGTAGTGATACTCAGTGTTGGCCAACTGATCACTGTAGCGATCGCGGAGCTCTCCTATGGCGATCCTTGCCACCTCCTGACATGCATGAATATAGTTTCCCCCTCCAGCCTCGAACATCACCGATGGGATATCTTCACGATTACTGTTCAAGGTGACTTTGACACGGCACTTCTCTTCATCACGATCATGAGGAATCTGGGCATACAAAGGGGCAGTCCCAAATCCTATGGGAAAGGACATCGTACGCAACTCCTGGACAAATCCTTCAGTACCAAACAAGTACTCAGGCTTGTAGCGCGGCATCTAAAGACAAGTGAAAGGAGGGAGTTAAGACATTTATCCAGATAATAGCACAAGTTTTTTGGTTAATTTGAATAAACTTAGAAAATCAAAGTGAAAGGTAAATAAATAAAGTAAACCAATCTTACAAGATAAGTTGAAACAGCATCACCGGTTTTGTACTTTTGAATAGCAGGTTTCAAAAGAAATAAATTAAAAGAGAGTTATAAAATCAACATGCTAAGTTTATTTTATTGCAGCAAGATTAACTAAGACAATGTTGTAAAACTTTTGCTGGTAAATGGGCCATTAGTACAGTAATAGATGTACAGTACTAACAACACAAGAAAAGTAAATTTTAAAAGGTAACAACTTAAGAGATCATAAACTGTATGTGCCATTAGCTTGGTTTAATTAAAAGAGAAAGGAGGAGAACAGTTCTATTTTTCCAATATTTTTAGAGGACTTCTATAGGTAACCATTTAGCATAACCTAGGGTCAAGGAGGCTCTGATACCAACTTGTCACGCCCGGAATTTCTATCCAAAATTCCAAACGCTTACATGTGTGTAAACCCTCGTCCAGGAATCAGCCGAGGCACACAATAACAAATTGATAATAGAGTACAATTATTACTCTAATTAATAAGCGAATAAAATGTCATTACAGAGGTAGATAGTTCCTCTCAATCAATAAAGATCTAAGCAGCGGAAAATAAAGAAAACAGCGCAGACGACTCCACTCCACAGGCAGCTTGACCAGGGCTACGCCTAATCCTCGACACCATCAGCATCACTGAAGAACTCCTCCTCTGATGAATGATTGCAAGGTGAGTATATGACATACTCAGCAAGCCACGCAGCAAATATGCAAGTGCACAAGGTAACAAAGGATGGCATAATATAGGCTTCTTTGCATAAATAGCATTTAATGAATATTTCAGAATTTAATAAAACAGTAGAGTATTAATTAAACAGTATTAATCCAACACTATACAACATACCCTGTTGCATAGGCCCAACCATTCTGAACAACCAATCCCGGCTGCACAGTTCTATCTCCAAACCAGAAATATACCATTCCAAACCAGGAGCTAATTAAACTATTACCAGTTATAGCATCATTTATTATAATGAAAAGTGTGAGACTAATCACGAAAGACATTGTTAGACCTGCCCACTACCGCAGTCACGGCTATTCGAATAGTTTTACTCTGATCAGAGGTGTACCACTGTACCCACAAGACACAACCTCAACATCATGTTAACCATGCGTCGCGATACTTAACAAGTACCCGAATAGAGATTGTGACAATACTCTCTATATAACACAATTCAAAGCAGTGCACCGTTCCCGGATCATAGTCACCCCCTTATAAACAAGGCATGGACTCCCCAGCGACCCCCGTGGGCTTATCTCCGCCACTTCACAGTCTGGTGCTCTACAAAGAACCATACTATACAGAAAGTAAAGCCGTTGCCCACGTTGGCTTGTGGTTGGCACGGTAAATGTTTCACAACCAAAAATCGTGAACCGGTCCTTAATTGTCATGAGCACGACCATCAAAACTATGTACTCACAACCCACCATTATCAGGTTTTAGTTGGCAAATTACTTAATTGATTGATCATCGTGAGCTATTATTAAGTCATCATTAAATAATAGTGATTCATAAGTTATTCCAATGGCGTGCTAATGTTTCTAAGCATGGCTAAGCAATTATATCTAATATCTAGCTGAACCAATATATAAAGCTCAACTAGTCAAGTTACGATAACCCAAGATATCAAGGAATAAAGTAATCAAGAACAAAAGGGCTATAACAAACAATAGGTTAATTCCACCCAATGACATTCGAAAATAAATGCAATAGTTGAATAGAAACAATAGCTTTAAATGGGATCAACATGCTCAAAGGATTGTTTGGGGTCTGTGTGACTTGCCTTGCTGGCCTTGGAACTCTTCAAAATCTTCTCCTGCAAAATCGGACTCTCCGGAAACGATGGAATCTAAAGAGAAAAGAGCAAAATCACCAAAACAGCACATAAACAAGCATGAACAGTAATGTGGATATTTTTAACATGTAGATCTCAATTTTAGAAAAATTTAGAGACTTGAACCAACTAAATCCAAGCTAAGATAAATTAGTTATGAATTTTTAAAGATTAAATCGGATTAAATCATTTATATGGATTTTAATTGAATTATGACGCAATAATGAATTATTTTTGAAAAGAAAAAGAGGATTATTGTGTCAGCGGCTCGGGTTTACGGTGGACCGGGTGCACGGCGGCGGTCTACGGATACGAACGGCCAAGATGGATTCCAACCCGAACAAACGGCCGAGATCGATCCAGACCACGGCGGTCCACGGGAAACGACGACGATGACATCAGCGGTGACGTCATCACCGGCGACGGCTTGGGCGGCGCATGCTCGCCGGCGAACGACGGCGCGACGGCGCGAACGGAGGGCACCAACACATAGAGGGCGACGCGACGAACTCACTGGTGACCAAAACAGCGGCGGAAAATCAACGGACGGCGACGGCGACGAGAAGGAAGCGGCGGCGACCTTCGGCTTGACGACGACGGCGGTGCTCCGGCGATCTACAGCGACAACGGAGGACGGGACGAGGACGGCGACGACTTGGCGACCACGGCGGTGACCTTCCCGAGCGACAACGACGACTGGAGCGGCGGCGGCACACGGCTGGACAAGCGGCGGCGACGGCGGCGCACGGGCTCACGAGGCTAGGGCGCTACAGACGGCGGCGAGCTAAGGCGAGGGCGGCGACGGGTAGCGGAGACACCGGGGGTCCTTATATAGTGGCTAAGGGCGGCGGCGAAGACCCACGGCGGCCCGGCGACGGCGATGGAAAGTTAGGGTTCGGAGAGAAAAACCGAATCCGATCCGAGCTCAAATCCGACGATTTCCAAACGAAGTTAGACGATGATTCCAAAACGGAAATGGTAGTGGAGATCCCGGGGATCATTTCCCCTTTTTCAATTCAACCAGAGATGGAAAGGGCGACGGAATTGGAAGGGCGGCGGCGGCGCGGCTCGGCTAGGGTTCGGGCGGGCGACGGCGCGATGAAGACGACGAGTCCGACAGGCGGGACCCTCCTGTCAGTGACTGAGGGCGCGCGCGCGAGCGGCGGCTGGCTGACTGGGCTGACTGGGCCGAGGGAGAGAGAGAGAGTTTTGGGCCGACTTTCGGCCCAAAGCCAAAAGAGAAATTTTTAAAACTTTTTCAATTTAAATTATTCCTGAAATGCAATTTCATTTATTAAAAATACTTCCTTGGCTCAAATAAATCCTAGAAAAATCTAGGAATTATAGAATCAAGCAAAATATTTAATAAAATTTTATCTGGCCCAATTTTATATTGGAATTTATTATTTCAAATTAGATCTTCTCTTCTAGGCTTTTATAATTATTTGTAATAATTTCAATTAAACAACAATTTATATATTTAGGATTTTTAGGGTGTGACAGATCGAGCCAAGGCAAACTAATCTGGAGGACGAGGGGGACCTCCAGGTTCAAATTCTTCGTTTGGCAAGCGATCCTTGGAAGATGTCTCACAGCTGATCATAACCACGGCAAGCAAGGTTGGCCTCATCGGCAGAACTGTCACCTCTGTGAAATCAGCGGCTGAAAAGTGCAGCCAACTCTTCGTCTCATGTCTCATGAGACTCCATACCTATCGAGTTTGGGCAATGTTGAAGGCATGGACAGGGATCTCTTTCCAGTTGCCGGGGGAAGCGCGGTTAGAGCTGGGAGAATGGTGCCTCTGATCTTGGAGCATTGCGCTTTTCGGATGAACTACATGAAGTCTTTTGACACTTGCTTCATGTGTTCACTACAATGTTGATGTGCATCTCCTGGGTGGATGGCCTTTGTGCCAGACCACCCTCGACAGCTTCCTATCGACCCTTTCTTTCTGAACTCTCAATCTTAATAAAATCAGTCGGTTGAATCCTTCTGCCAGACCGAGCAAAAAACGAAAGTTCAGACAAATAGCCTAGTGATTGGGCAAAGCTAGCTCCTTTATCATCTGAAAAGAGAATTAGTATAAAGATTATACCGTTCACTTCCTTTTCCAACGTATTATGATTAGAAATCTGCTATTTCATAGCAAGGGAGATGCATGCATGAATTTGGCATCTCACATGTAACCAGCTCAGGCCAAAAAATGACTCTAAACTGAGTGAAGGAGAGAATAAGCAATGGCAAGATACCATCCTTATTCATGCTTATTCATGCCGGTGTATGTGAATAGTGAAGTTATTACATTTAAAAAAAACTATATCTTATTAGGAATTTTATCATCCTTGAAGAAAAACAGGTACCACGAGGTACCAAATCTGAGCCATCGAACTATGATGATCGGACGGCTGGGAAGAATCGGTACCTGTTAGTACTGGCACTCAATCCGCGCGGTACTGACCCTTCCGAAGGGTAAAGCCGTATTTTCGCGTTTAGTATTGCTCTCGCAGAATCCCAAACTCGATCGGCAACTGCGCCCGTCGCCTCGGCTCCTTCCAGTTCCGCGAGGAGGCACTGCGGGTGTTGGGGGCCAGATCGGCGGTCGCAAGCGCCTCGCCGGCCTCACCCCCAGCCCCTCTCCCCCGACAGCAGGGTATGGACACATCGACGGCATTCTCGACGCAGCCACCACGGTGCTCTCTCTTCCTCTGGAGTCTGGACAGAGGACGGCGCCGTGCGCTTGTATGACTATCCATAGCCTTACGGAATTCATCCTCCCGTTCAGCGATGGTACTGGTGCTCCGCCGCGGTGGCAAAGGTCACCTTATCTATCTAATGAGATATCATCTGGATTATGTACCCTGAATGAAGTATCAGTGACGTACTTTTAATCTGGATTCTCCCTACATAGATCAGGCCAGTGGCTTCATGAAACCAGTTTGTATGAATACGTGAAATTTTGGTGTAGATGAATCATGTCTTCTTGGTGAAGAACGAATCCCCGTCCGGCAGTTTCCCCGCTAATTGTCCTTTTCCAACCTTCAAAGAAGACATGAAGCTTGTGTTCTTGTCAATGGCAATGAAGATTCCCAAGCTGTTTTTTTTTTTGGAGCACGTCAATCAGCCCCGGCGAAAGGGCGTTGCATCCATCCCAAAACTTCAACAACTAGCGTGCGGCGGAAAGGGGATTGCGGCACTATTGGCGATTTGGGCGGTCCCGACCAAGCCAATGAACGCTTATCCTTTGCTAATGGAGAAAACCCCATCGCACCCTTGCTGAACCGACGGCTAGATTAGATTCGTACCTCATGTTACCTCGTACCTTATGCTACCTCTTCAAGGATGGGAAAATAGCTCATATCTTATAATACCATTGCCATGTTCATTACAATATAGTTGTTTTAAGGAAATCACACGGGAGATGAAAACACGTTCGTTTTCTATCGGTTGATTGACAGTCGTTGCGTGCTAGATTCAACCGATTTGAGTTAAATTTGGTAGATGGTTAAGTTGATTTTAACTCAAAGAAAATTAACTTTGCACGTAGCGTCAATAAGATTATATTATATTACATGGCAATGACATGGAAGATGAAAGATTGGATTTATTGCATATGATAACGACATGGGATGAAAACACGTTCGCTTTGTACCGGTTGATCAACAGTCATTGTGTGATGAAAACACGTTCGCTTTGTATCGGTTGATCGACAGTCATTGTGTGTTGGTTGATCGACAGTCGTTGTGTGTTGGATTCCATTGATTTAGCTTAATTCTGGTAGATAATTAAGCAGGATGTTTGACTTGAAGGAAAATTAACTTTGTACATAGCACCAATAAGATTAGATATATTTGGGTACTTTTGAGTTGCCATTTTTCATTTACAACTATTGTGCCCATAGAACAAAACAGGGGTTAGTTGTATTAGGAACATCACCTAAGTTACTATTGTAACCATGGAGCAAAACACGGGTTAGTTGTATCAATAACATCACCTAAATTGGTGAAAGCACTATTCACTAATTATGATTAGTAGTGATAATTATACAACAGCATGGTAGAAGCACGATTGATAATTGATTATTTATCTTTTTTTCTGTTACTCCCCAATATCTCATAACTAAACTGTTAATTATATAGTTTTGAATACTAAAACTAAAAGGATGGAATAGAGGGTGTGCATATAGTGTGGAATGTGTTAAATAAAACATGCTATATAGAAAGCTCAAGGGATGGAATAGAGGGCGTGCACAGAGTGTTGAATGGGTAGAATAGAACATGCTATTTAATTTGAGTAACGAACTATTACTTTTTTAAGAGCCCCGAGAGTGTTGAATGGGTAGAATAGAACATGCTATTTAATTTGTGTAACGAACAATTACTTTTTTAAGAGCCCCGAAATTTATGAGATATGCTCTTCAGAAACAGCATCTAGTTCATGAGATATGTTCTTCACAAACATTTAGTTCATGAATCTCATGTTTTAGGTTTTCTTTAAATCCAGCTCATATTTGTTTCCTTGTCTCTTTATTTTTTACACTGACATGAGCACCTTTATAATTCATGAGTTCGGTGTTGGTACTTGCTACTGTAGAGGTTGGTACACACCAGTACTTGGCAGTTGGCACCGTTGCCGTCACAGGTGCACAGTGGGCTCTAGCGCGCGGAGACACGGGTGGCCAGTGGGACTGGCCGCCTCTAACAATTATTTTTCACACATAATCATTTAATTAATTAGATAATTAACCTAACTAACTAACTAACTAATGATAATTAATGATAATTAATTAGATAATCATTTAATTAATGATAATTAGTTCATTATGCCGGGTCTCCTTCAATAAAGAAACAAAGTCATATTATGTCGAATGATAATTAGTTCATTATGCCGCTGGCAAATGATCATTAGTTCATTAATCACACACTTAAGGGCTTTATGATCACTAGTTACTAGCTTCGAGTAACATTCTCATTGAGATGAGTTTAAAAGAGATTGAGATGGTGCCTTTTCATATTTTTGAATTTTTTAGGAGCAGAGTTATAGTAATAACAATATCAAGAAGAGAAGAAGCTTTGGCGGCTAGCAGGTTTTAATCTAAACCACATACGAAACCATCAATTTCTTGATGTGTATTCCTTCACGAGATACATCATTTCAATCTCAACCATCAGTTTGCTCTTCACGATACATCATTTCAATCTCAACCATCAGTTTGCTGTAATTTCCCGGATGTACATTATCTGAGTCGACGTCGCCGTCACTATCCTCCCTCAACCTCAATAAGAGGTCTGCGCTTATACAGTGGACCAGGCAGCGATCGAGTTATTCGAGTGGAGGCCACCGAGACGTTATTTAAATAGTTCGTTCCGTTGGTTTCACGCGTGGACTGAATTGTCGTTCCCTTAGCGGCGGTAGGCGGGCAGGCCATGGTAATCACACCCTCCGGATCATAACAACGTCCACACAACCTCTCGTTTCTAAACCACGACTGAAAAAGAGAAGCATACCACCCCCCGCGCGACGTCCGTTCACTACCGTGAACATCAGTTTGAATGCAAGCGCCACACTATTCTCGGGACTCCTACAAAATCTATTATTATCTTAAATAATGTTGATTTAAAATGATAGGATTATAGAGGCTCTTCAGCTTCTTGACCCAATATTATTGTTTTCCTCCAAGATCTCATGATTCGGGCTAGTCATGGATAACCATTTGAAAACAAACAAAATGTATATAGCCCTTACGTGAAAATGTGAACTATTCCAATGATAAGACTTGCCTCAATCTTTCAGTATTTATATTGAAACAACCTTATACAAACATCAGGGTTTCCCGCTCTTTCAGTTTTTGCCTTTAGTCAGGCATGTGTCTAGTCATGATGTTTTTACCAAATGCTATTTCTTTTGTCTAGTCATGATGTTTTTACAAAATGCTATTTCTTTTGCAAGAAGGAAACAGAACAACTGTACTAACTAGCGCAACACTAGTTTATATCAAATCCACAATGGAATATGTTAAATTTATATTCTTCGGAAGATATTTAAGGCCCGTTATTTTTAGATTATTGTTTATCATTATACACAAATTATTCGTGACATGCTTTAAAAAACTTGAGAAATGAACGAATGAGTGTAAAAATTTGTGGGTACGGTTTTAGTGCAACAACTTAAAAAAAGTGATGTGACAACTTAATTATTTCAAGCATTTTATTCAAATTTGAAGTACTCTTTTTGTCAATATACTGGCGCAAATCTATGTAAGCATATTTAAAGTATCTACTTAACGTCAATTAACTTTACTATGTCAAAAAAATATTATATTTTGGTTGAGATTTGAGATGGTGAAGAAAACAAAATCCTAACCGGCGGTGCAAATTGGATGTAACGTAATTCTTAAAGATTAAGATTAACCGGTGGTGCTATATGATGTAATATTGATATCGTGAAAAAAAAAAAGCTCACATAACACTCATTAGTAAAAAAGAACACATACTTAACAATGTTGTTGCACCAAAATACTAAATTATCAAGCTTTTATATTAGAATATACCCGCTCGTCAAGCTATTACACTCAACCTTTCTATTCTTAAGTCCGTGTACTAAATCACACAACTAGTAAGTTTTTTTTATGGCCGATGCGATTTACTTTTTTTTTTTACATCCAACCCATAATTTCTTTTCTTTTTTTTTACCGTGATGAAACGAGCGCCTCATCCACGAGGAGCGGTTGGTACATACCGTAGCAGAAAGACGAGCTGCTGACAGGTGGGTCCACATGTCATCCGCTCATGCCAACTGCAAACCTTCCTGCATCCACCGTGAGCCGCCCCCATCGCGGCGGCCGCTGGCGTCGGCGGCGGCGGTGGCGCAGCCGCCGTCTTCGCACCTCCGCGCAGAACCACCGAGTAAGCCCGCCGTCGCTGGCCCTTATACCTGTAATCTCCGCGCTTGTGTTTCCATGTTGGATCAAATCCGTTAGTAAGTATGCCAAATTGTTTGGGGGGTTTTGATTTCGATTAGCCTGAATAATAAAATCTGCCTTTTGAAGGTACCAAGAGCAAATGCACTAACATTTAC
Source organism: Oryza meridionalis (assembly GCA_000338895.3). Classification (NCBI taxonomy): domain Eukaryota; kingdom Viridiplantae; phylum Streptophyta; class Magnoliopsida; order Poales; family Poaceae; genus Oryza; species Oryza meridionalis. The sequence continues at coordinate 7,144,539 of CM002525.2, read as the reverse complement.
TCCCTTCATGCATGTAAATTGTTGGAATCAATTCAGATACCCTTTTTTCCTATAAAAACTGTGAGTTTTGTCTCCTCTAAGAAAAAAGTTCTCAATAATAGTAACTTGCTTGGAGTAACCTATGGCCATTACATTTTCGTTTTTTTTAGAGATAATAAGGCCCCATTTGTCTCAACATAATAAGGGAGATTCTGCATTACCTTTTTTTTGTTAATCCAAATTGTCATATAAAGCTAACATCGTGTGCATGCTGACCAAATGAATTCAAGAAATTTCGTGGTCAAACATGCGCCAACATCCATATACAGTTCCATATTACTATCTCCCAATCACTGTGCAGCGTCCTTTTAGTGATCTGTGTACTTCTATTTTGGAAAATGGAGTGTTTGTAATAATCTGAAGATAAATTTATGTACTGCCATTTAGTTGACAAGTATGATTAGTGCACGATTAATTAAGTTCACATCTAGTTCAAAATGGTGCGATGGATCAGTGCACGATTAATTAAGTATTAGCTAGAAAACTTAAAAAATGGGTTAGTATGATTTTTTAAAGTAACTTTCCTATAAGAAATATTTATAAAAAATACACCGTTTAGCAGTTTGGGAAGCGTGCACACGGAAAACGAGGATGAGAGGATGGGAGCAGGCAGTGCCAGCCTAAGATAAGAGAGAATCTACTCTATGCCACTGAGTGTGCCTCTTTCAACAATTTGCCATCGACATTATCTCTTTCTATAATATACTGGTGACTTTACCAATTGTTTTACGATATGTCATTGGACTGGACCTATTTTTAAAAAAATACCTAAAATACCCTTAAAGACATATGAGGTTAACAATTTATTTTTCTCATTAGAAAATTAAAAAATTATGAAATTTTATATGGCATCTTTGCAAAACATGAAAGTTTGTATATAACTCTAAAGTTTTTTTTTTGGTATTTTTATTTTTTAGATTTTTTTTGTGTGGTACATGAGAGAGAAATGGCTTACATAAAAGATAATAGAACAAGATATCGTATTTAGTATATGAAATATGATTTGCATTAAAAACAAAAACAAAAAAAGCATTTTCTATAGCATATAACAAATGAGTTATAATTTAGGAAAAATTAAAAAATGCAAAAAAAAACTTAAACTTATATACAAACTTCCACGTTTTATAAGGAGGCCAAATAAAAAATTGGTAAACTTCTAATGAGATAAATCAATTGTTAAACTTCTAATGGAGTCAAGGATTAAAAAACTTGATTTTTCTCATTAGAAGTTTTTTAGCAATTGATTTATCTCATTAGAAGTTTTTTATATGTTTGAAACTTCTAATGAGATAAATCAATTGTTAAACTTGCATGTCCATAAATGTATATTGGGTATTTTTGAAAAAAAAAACCCAACCCAATGGCGTATTGTAGAATAATTGATAAAATTGTCGGTATATTATAGAAAGAGACAACGTCAATGCCAATTTATTGAACTAGAACGAACTCAATGAGATAGAATAGATTCTCTTATAAGATAAGATAAGATAGGTAGATGTTATGGATTGGCTAGGTAAGGGTCCGAAGACCGGGGGATAGGGCACTCGCCCTCTAATAGCAGCGGCAGGGCTTCTCCCTGCTGAGCTAAAAGAGGCTCTGAGGCTTAGGGCTAACTTTAGAGATTCATTGATTGATTCCTAATAGAGTACATGGGGTCCCTTTATATATAGGGAGGACAGACTAGACACATAAGGAACTAGTCTCTACTATTATATAAACCAATCCAATCTCTATCTCTAACTTTCTGATAAACCTCATCTCTTTCCTAACTAGGCAATCTCCTATATTTATGTGACTTATTCCTAAATTATCACGTCTAAACTGTTGCATGGGCCTGGCTCATGCCCATAACACTACACCCCTCGTGGACAAACAGCTCGTCCTCGAGCTGTCAGCTATTCCTCTATGATATCTTGACAATGTTGGAGTTGTGCCCATCACTAAGAGCTGAAATCTTGACAATGTTGTAGTTGTGTCCATCAATAGAAGCCGAAAATTGAGTGGGTCAGTCCTGGAAAAGAGCTTGCCCAACATCAAACGGAGATCACAATACATCAATAAGATGAAGTAAATGCATGTCTGGTTGAAGATGGAATGTCGGTCGTCATAGTAGTTTCTGCCCTGCATAGGTTGCAGCACCAATAAAACTGCCAATATAGATGGTGGTGGCTGTAGAGGTGGGTGAAAGCAAGACAGAGCAGCGTTGCTAGTAGAAGGAAGGAGCATAATAGGAAGATGGAAGCACAATGGATTTGAGTCTGGTGGTAGAATTGGTGGAGGCATGGGAACATCCATTGGAAGCTGATCTGAAGCGCTTGTGGAGGAATCGCTGATAGCAACTGTCTCAGACTCGTTCTGCACGTGGGATGCAACTGTGGAGATGAATGCATGGTGAAGAAGGGCTCCCATGTTGGATTTTGGTGGAGAGGAGGCTGTGGAAGATGGCTGCTGCTTGCTTGCTACTGCGACACTCGATCCCTTGTTCTGCTTCTCTTCTGTTAGCATCTCCTTTAGCTTAGTAAGGCCATGTTGTTGAGGTACAAAAGTTGATGTTGTTATAGGTGTAGGTGGTAGCTTCACATCCACTACAGCAGCACATGATGCCTCCTTTTGCTTCGCTGCTAGCATGGCCTCTAAGTCAGCAAGACCATCAAAAAGTTTTCTGAAAATCTCTTTGGTTGAAGGCAGAGGCGATGGCGGCGGTGGTGGTGGCGGTGGCGGCTGTGGAAGATCGCTGAAACGGAGCTTGATATTTTTCTTGAGTTCTGGCCAAGTCTGAATTCCGTAGGCCCGCTCAATCAACTCATACCACATCGCGGCAAACCCGGTCAGGTGGCTTGATGCAAACCACCACTTCTCTTCCTCCATAATTCGCTGCTCAACGAAGAACTTGTCGATACTCTCCAACCAAATTTGCAGATCATCCTTACCATCGAACGTTGGGAGAGGTTCAAGGTGGGGAAATCTCCACATCCAATTGAAACCCCTGTTGAACGCCATCAAGGGTGGGGCAGCTGTTGGCTCTGATACCAAATGTTATGGATTGGCTAGGTAAGGGTCCGAAGACCGGGGGATAGGGCGCTCGCCCTCTAATAGCAGCGGCAGGGCTTCTCCCTGCTGAGCTAAAAGAGGCTCTGAGGCTTAGGGCTAACTTTAGAGATTCATTGATTGATTCCTAATAGAGTACATGGGTCCCTTTATATATAGGGAGGACAGACTAGACACATAAGGAACTAGTCTCTACTATTATATAAACCAATCCAATCTCTATCTCTAACTTTCTAATAAACCTCATCTCTTTCCTAACTAGGCAATCTCCTATATTTATGTGACTTATTCCTAAATTATCACATCTAAACTGTTGGATGGGCCCGGCCCATGCCCATAATAGTAGAGGTAAAGGTAGAGGTAGAAGAGATAGAGAAAGACGTAGCAATAGACAAGAGATAGAGGGAGATTTTCATACCCAGTTCTTCCAACAGAAGTGGCATATCAATTAGTTGTTTTGAAGACCTCATCAGGCATTATGGTTGCACCCATGAGAGGCCCCTCGAGATGACTCTCATGATCTCATCGTGGCGTCGTGGTGGGTGATCAATATGTTGTTAGGGAATCCCCAATGTAAGCCACACTAACAGTGTCCTAACGTGGGTCATACTAATTGAAGCTACTCATCAGACACCCATCTCCCAATAGGGGATACTCTCAGTTGGCCCTACAATATATGAAGCAATTGGGTGGATGCACTCCAGCCCACAACGTTGGTGCCCCAACCCACGAATCCACTTGTATGTATTTCCTTCCCTACCCTTGCTTTTAGCCCACCGCGCTTCGGCCTCTGCTCACATACTTCAGCCCACAACAATCTCCTCTCCTCTCCTCTTTCTCATTTTCTCTAGCCGCGCAGAGAGACTTCATGTCTCCTCCACTCATCTCCACATGCCACTCCTCACCATCGGGCTCTCTGGTGAGTTGGGCGGCCGATGGAACTCCGTAGAGGGTTTTTGATGCCGAAGAGAGAGGGCGAAGATCGGCCACCTGCAAGTAGATTGACGCTAGCGAAGAAGATGAGGAATGGCGCATCGAGCTCGAGGGGTCTAGCCAGGAAATCGAGGCGCAATGCACGGCCGGATGGCCAACCGACCTAGCAGGCTCCGACCCCACCACCCCGCGGTTCTTCACCGTCCTCATTTGAAAGTGGCGGTGGCAGCACAGACGGCGACTCATCTGATGGTGGTCGGTCTTCGATCACTCCGGTCTATAGCTCCAAATCGCCGTTGGTCGAGTAAACCGTTCCAGCGGTGCAAGTCGTCGTCTTTGATCTCAAAGACAACCCCTCTCTACCGGGATCTCCTCATGGCACCTTAGTGGAGGAGCTAGTCCACACACCTCTGCCATCTCCACCAACTACGGTGCTTCCGAAGGTAATCCCTAGCTTTGCCCTAATCCATCTTTGTGAAACAAGTATTTTAGACTAGCTATCTTTGTGAATCATGTATTGATAATGTTGAAATTGGAGCACAATGCCGCATTAAGGGGATTGAGAAGTTGATGGCTTGAGATGTTGTGACTTGGTTATAGGTTTTTTATTTAGGGGATTGAGATGTTTTGATTTAGGTGTTATAGTTTTGTTATACTTTTTTTTAGAACAAAGTATATTAAACTTAGAAGCACAGTACATGGTTTAGGATTACATTATCAGCCACTAGGGCTGTTTGAAGTGCTGCCTGAGTAGGACAGTTGGTTACAAGCAAGGAGTGAGAAACATTTTGGCAAAGGAACTGAGTTGGTAGATGCCATTTTTCTTCTAATTCTATCCTTGCTTTTTTGGCTAGGAAATCAGCCATTTTATTCAGATCTCTGGAGATCCAAACTATATTAATTTATTCTCCTTGAGTATGATGCTGCAAAATCTGAAGTAGGGGAAGCTAGAAGGCTCTAATGTTGAGGATGCGCAGCAAAATTTCTTTGTCGAAGCTGGTTAACAAGCATCTGATTGTCCGAAAGAAAGACCACATCTGTGATCTTGAGACTTTGACAAATGCAGATAGCAAGTTTTGTTATACTTGATTATAGATGGATTGAGAAGTTCATGACTTGAGATGTTGTTGGATTGAGAAGTTCTGATCATGCTTGTTTCATATGTACTCACCGATCCTTGCACTATGTTCTTACTAGGATTTGACAAGATAGCAGAAATGGACAACCAGCTCACCGATCTACATGGTGTTGCGGACAAGATGATGTTTGACTTCCAGTAACACAAGGACAAGATGCAGGCCGAGCTCGATCTTCCAAATGGTGTTTAGACTTTTGGTGTACATATGGCAGTATGGCTGTGGGGTTAGAATGGTTGTGGGGTTAATATGGAAGTTGGGTTAGTATGGGTCCTATGGGATGTGAACTTCATTTGTATATGCAAGTTATCCTAGCTGAACCTTAATCTCCTTTGATGTGAACTTTGATATTTTACTTTTATCTTACAAGAGGTTTCTCTTGGTGCTATGACTCTAAAGGAGGAAATGGATTTCCAATTCCAGATAGTCCAAATGTGTCATGCTCCATTACTGAGGCATGCATCTGTTGGAATTAATAGATGGGCCTTAGCCTACTCGAAGATTAATTCTTTGGAAAATCACAAAAGCCCACCTCATGAGATGGCATGCATGGGGAGTTTAGTACCACCTTGCTTATTCTAGGAGAGGGGAACCTTCTTAAAAGGGAGGATGCCCTCCACTTGAAGCATGTGAGGTGGAGAGAAGAGGGGGAACACGCGCTCGCCTCGCCTCGCCTCGCCTCGCCTCGCCTCGTCTGGCAGGAGCCTCCTTTTGCACACAACGTACGCGTCGAATGGTCCGCAAAATTGGTTCCTCACCCTTGTGCAGATGCAGCCTCCTTTTGCATACAACGTACGCGTCGAATGGTCCGCAAAATTGGTTCCTCACCCTTGCGCAGATGCAGCCTTCTTTTGCAGATTTGTTTTGCTGTGGGAAATTCGGATTTGTTTGTTTTTGGAAACATTCCGAAAAATCCGGTGCGTGAAAATGGCATGGAGTCCGGAAAAGTTACGCACAACTTATCAGGTTCGGTTACGCGGAGTGGAGATCGTGCGGGCGCCCTGATCAAGCCACCTTTCTCTATATAAACCGAGCCACCCGCCTTCACGCAACACACGCAAAATCAATTTAGGGTTTGCCTCCTACTCTATGATGCGTCGTCGCTCGTAGATTACTCCATCCCGCTCGTCGGTGTGCACTGGCGATCAGGAGAGCAGGTCTCCAGAATCTCTGCCTTCGACGTCCTGCACCGGGAGAAAGTGGCAATAAGGTTTTTGGGAAGCGCTTCGCGTGACTGCTCCCTGTTCTTCCATGACGGCTCGTCTTCCTGTTCGCTTGCGTGCTGCGCGCCTTCGTCAACGCCCGCAACCGCGAGTAATTCCTGTTGAGCAACCGATTTTTGGGCAACCTCGGTACATGTTCAACATGTTGCGTATATTTGATATGTTCATGTTTTACTGCTTAGTTTTACATGTGTAGATCCAATGATGCGTTTATGCTAGTTTGTATCTGCAATGTCATGATTTATTTATAGAATAAATTAAATCATTATGTGGTTATAATTTCAACAGCATCTCCAATTCTCCATTGCTATGAAATGCCAGAATTTACCATTCTTCTCCTTAATACATAGGAAAAGGAAGTGATAAATATAATCTTGAGCTATCAGGCAATCTGCAAGAGGCTGCATTCTAGTACTGTATGCATTCATTTCAGAGGTCAAGGGAGTTTTGCCCAATCACTAGCCTATTTGTCTGAACTTTCTGTTAAGCCACTCTTCAAAGTGCAAACCAAGTGATGCTTTCTTGAGTGTCTGATAAACTGGATCAAAATCTGAGGATTGCTCATGCTGGTCAGAAAAGCAAGACCACACTGACCTACCTGATGATAAAATCACACACATGCAGCAGGATAAAAAAGAGGTGTTGTCATGACCAAACATAGCTTGGCATACATAGATACACTGGATAAGGATCCATTGTGTAAAGATGGCCTGTAGCACACGCTGAACTGGGGCCTACAGCAATTAAGTTTGCAAACTGACAACAAAAATGTCGCTAACTGAGGTAGACTGGCAACAATATAGCAAGGGAACCTAGCTTGTTAATCTCCATGATGCAAAAGTATAATCATTCAAGCTGTAAAAAGTACTGGAGTAAATATAGTCAATAACATTATCAGCAGGATACTAGTAACTGGGACTGGGACAACACTATTGTCAGGAAGAAAGTAAAAATTATCAGATATTTTAAGGCTCTGAAGTTGACATGATCTTATATATAATTTCCCCAAAAGGACAAGACGATACAAAATTTCTGAGACAGTTTACACGGCTAATACTAAATATTTCCATTCATCTCAAAACAGTTCCCAAAGACATGTAGTTTACACAGGTAAACCTAAATATTTCTGTAAATCTGTTAACTGTCCCAAAAGCAAAAACTTTTGTCCAATTGTTCAAGTCCATGTCATCGTCGTGTAGTGCAGTAACGATATAGAGCCATATGATTCTTAGAACATCACTAGTTCACTACATCATCGTAAAGTTCCATAGTTGGGACGCCATAAATAAAGAATATGTGCAATCAGATCTCATATAGTTTGACATCCTAGAGTACATGCAATCAAAACTCAAAATATAAAATCATTAATGTATGCAAAAATATTAGGATTTTGGTATGTGCAAAGTATTAATATATTCATCATCAGAACAGTTCTATATCGTTATTTAGTAATATCTTTTTATGAATATTGCATACAACTAGAGAAAGTAAAAAAAAAACATGTGGTTTGGAGACTGTTGATATCCAAAACGTCGAGTAAGAGAATAACGGAGGTAGTAACAACAAGGCTTCCATCCCATTCTCGTGTCAAGGAAATCTTGTCAAGTCAGAGAGAGACTTGCCGGTCAATGGAGGACTCTATTAGGAATTCACACTGGCTGATGACATTAGAGAATAAAATCAAGTTCTACTTCTATTGAGAGCATAACTAGATATCTATGCATTCCTCCACTCTTGGCAAGAGAGATTCCCAGACAAAAGGATTCAACAGAGAGATGGCTAACAAATGGTATGTGAGCTCCTTCCTGTTATTTATGATTCCGTTTTCTCTCCTGCCCAAATCCTACGCACAGTCCACAAATCAATCTAATCATGAACAACAAATACCCCCAATCTTAATGAAATTGGCCGGCCAATCTTTGGCCGTCCCGGCAAAAAAATGATGAACACCAAATACTCCTTGAACTCAAGAAACAATGGGGGAGCTCGCCTATGCTAGGTAGATGGAACTCCGCTTATGCTCCTCACTGCAACTGGGGAGGAATTGCATGCACGAAATGTTCAGTGACTGGCATCTCTCTACCAAACCAAACCATCGTCAAACCACTTCCTCCCTCCATTTGTCTCCTTAAGAACCTCACCCATTTGGACCTCTCCTACAACAATTTATCCACTTCATTCCCTACCGTGCTCTACAATTGCTCCAATCTCAAGTACCTAGACCTTTCCAACAACGCATTTGCCGGACAGCTCCCAAGTGACTTAGATCATCTATCAGCACTGTTCGAGCATCTCAACCTATCATCTAATCGTTTCACCGGCAACATTCCACCATCAATTGGATGGTTCCCAAGGCTGAAGTCGTTGCTCCTTGACACCAATCAATTTGATGGGAGGTACCCAGCTGAGGATATCGGCAATCTTTTGGACCTTGAGGCGCTGACACTAGCAGCCAACCCATTTGAACCGGCTCCACTGCCAGTGGAGTTTGGTAGGTTGACACGTCTCGTGTTGTTGTGGCTTTCAGATATGAATATTACCGGTGAAATCCCTGAAAGCTTGTCTAGCCTAAGAGAGCTCAACCTCTTGGATTTGTCATGGAACAATCTGGAAGGAAAAATTCCAACGTGGATCTGGCAGCATAAGAAACTTCAGATTTTGTACCTGCATACAAACAGATTCACCGGTGAGATTGAACCCAATGTCAGTGCCTTGAACTTGGTGGAGATTGTTGTTTCTGTGAACGAATTAACAGGAACGATACCACCCAGCATCGAATTGCTACCAAAGCTTACTGACATCCGCTTATCGGATAACATGCTCTCTGGATCGCTCCCACCAGAGCTTGGAAAGCACTCACCATTGACCAATCTTGAGGTCTCCAATAATAACCTCTCTGGGGAGCTACCAGAACACCTCTGCTTCAACAGGAAGCTATATGGCATTGCTGTGTTCAATAACAGCTTTTCTGGAAAACTTCCATCTTCATTGGACGGCTGCTATTTGTTGCAAAATTTGGTGTTGTACAATAATATTTTTTCTGGAGAGTTCCCCCAGGGCCTTTGGACAGTGGTGACAAATCAGCTAAGTACAGTTATGATACAAAACAACAGCTTCTCTGGCACATTGCCCACCAAGCTCCCATGGAACTTTACACGTCTTGACATCAGCAACAACAGATTCTCAGGTCCCATTCCAACAATGGGAGGCAAAATGGAAGTATTGAGAGCAGCAAACAACTTGTTGTCTGGTGAAATTCCCTGGGATCTGACAGGCATTTCTCAGGTCACAGAATTTGACTTATCTAGGAATCAAATTAGTGGCTCACTACCCATGACTATAGGAGTGCTGACAAGGCTAAACGCAATTAACCTAAGTAGAAATCATATATCTGGTAATATTCCTGCGGCGTTTGGGTTCATGACAGTACTAACCATCCTTGATCTCTCGTCGAATAAGTTATCTGGTGAGATCCCAAAGGATTTTAATAAGCTCAAGCTCAATTTTCTGAATCTCTCTATGAACCAACTAACAGGGGAAATTCCAACGTCATTTCAAAACAAAGCATATGAGCAGAGCTTCCTATTCAACCCATGCCTATGTGTCTCATCGAGCAATTCACTCCAAAATTTCCCTATCTGCAGGGCAAAAGCAAACATCAGCAACGGGGCCATCACTTGTGCTCTTGCCGGCATTATGCTTTTGGTTTTGGCAGTGATTGGTTTCATGCTCTTAAGAAGGAAAAAGCGTACACAAGATCACTTGTCATGGAAGTTAACACCCTTCCATGCATTGCATTTCACCGAGAATGACATTCTTTCTGGGCTCTGCGAGCAGATATGGATTGGAAGTGGCAGGTCTGGCAAGGTGTACTGTGTTTATACTGGGGATAGAGCAAGTGGTGGCATGATGGTGGCTGTCAAAAAGATATGGAACATGCAAAATCTTGATAACAAGCTGGAGAAGGACTTCCTTGCAGAGGTTCAGATATTGGGAGAGATCAGGCACACAAACATTGTCAAGCTGCTATGCTGCATCTCAAGTTCAGAGGCAAAGCTTCTTGTTTACGAGTACATGGAAAATGGCAGCCTACATCAGTGGCTTCACCAAAGGGAAAGAATTGGTGTGCCAGGACCTCTGGATTGGCCAACAAGATTGAAAATTGCCATCGACTCAGCGAGAGGTCTTTGCTACATGCATCACCATTGCTCTCCTCCCATAGTGCATCGAGATGTCAAGTCTGCCAACATCCTTCTGGATCCCAACTTCAGAGCCAAGATGGCAGATTTTGGACTTGCAAAGGTTCTTCTCAGAGCTGGAGAAGACGAGTCATTTTCTGCTATAGCTGGAACTTTTGGCTACATGGCACCAGGTCAGAATTGAAAAGAACAACTTTGATAAGTATATACTTGTATATTAGGGTGAAACACTAAATTGTTTGCACTTTGCAGAATACGGACATCAGCTCAAGGTGAATGAGAAGATCGATGTCTACAGCTTTGGTGTGGTCCTTCTGGAACTCATAACTGGTCGAGTGGCAAATGATGGTGGAGAATACTACAGCTTGGCACAATGGTCATGGAAGCAGTACCAAGAAAGAGGAAATGGTTTGTCAGTTGACCTTCTCGACGAGGGGATCAGGGACCAATCAAGCCATGTTGAAGATGCACTGGAGGTGTTTTGCACTTGCTGTGATTTGTACTGGAGAGCAGCCTTCAGTGCGACCATCAATGAAAGATGTACTGCATGTACTTCTCCGATTTGACCGCACATCGAATGAAGGAACCCTGCAAGATGATACCAGTGATGGAACAGCTCTTCTTGAATCATAGATAAACAGCTTAAATGACAGTGGTTGATGAAGTGCAGTGATCATCATGAGGATGCATGGGTTCAGATGCTGTAGGTGTTTCATCTGCTTCGACAGCTTCTAATGACGCTGTTGCAAATTCTAGTAATTGCAGCTGTTTTATGTTGACATAAAGCATGTTAAGTATTAACTGCTGTTTAACATGCAAACGAAATGGCAGGATCTGAAGTTATCTTCAGATCATAACAAAGACTCCATGGGCTGGTTTAGTTTGTAGCCTAAATTAGCCTTACCAATTTTTGTCAATGTTAAATTTTAGTAATTTTTGGCATGGCTAATTTTGGCAAAGGTAAAATTATGTTTGGATTGAAGCCAAAATAGCCTAAATTTAGTATGGATGTGTCCGGAATAAACACACAGATAGTATGGATGTTGCCATATTTGACTATGAAATTTCTTTAATTCTTTCGGTTACCATGTTTAACGTCAGCTTTATATGACAACGTGTGTTAATAAAAAAAATGGTACTGCATTCCCTTAGTTTCTAGAGATAAACAGGGCCTTATCACCTCGAGAGAAACCAAAATGTAATGTGCATAGGTTACTCCAAGAATCTAACTAAACTAGTGAGACTTTAATAAGTAGACGAACTTTTCTTTTTTTGGAGGAGACGAAATTCCCAGTTTTGTACGAAAAAATAAGTCTAGCTAAAGCCGGCTGAAATTTTTTTGTGGGAACAGCCGAATTTATGGCTGTGAGATGGAGACACGCGTCACGATCTCCTCCCCCACGAGCGGGCAACCCCTGCTCGCCTCTCCTGCGCGGGCTCCTCTTTACCCTTTTTCTCATCTCAGTTTTGCATCCACGGGCCTGTTTTGTGCGGTCCAGATGACATGAGTTCTGTGCAGGCCCATTTTTTGTTAAGCCTCATAGCACAGGAAAAGGCCCTTTTTGTTATTGTTCAGCCCAGATCATGGCAGGCTTATTCCCATCTCAAAAAATAAAGACAGACTTAGGCCCTTTTTTTTCAGCTTGAGATTATTATAATCTAAATTATTAAGTCAGATTACTATAAACTAGTTGTTATAATCTTAGTAGAATAAGCGGTTAGTTGTTTCTTTACTAGATTATTAGAGCTAGATTATTGGGTTTGCAAATCTAAAGAGGGAGTGGGGTGGCATGGTGGATAACTTTTCACCCAATAATCTAGAAAAAGCTCACCTAAATGAGCTTATCAGATTATAATAAGCTGGGTTCCGGATTATAATAAACTACTTCAATAATTTGTCTGTTTCTTTCAGCTTACTCCTAATAATTTAAATTATAATAATCCTAAACTGAAAAAAACAGGGCCTTATCCAGATCGTCAAAAAATAAAAACAGACTTAGTCCAGATCGAAGCTTTGTTCATATCACAGGAAGCTAGTACATTGCATGATAAAAAAAATGATGCATTACAGCTAGTGAAATATATCAATCAGAACAATATGGTGGGTGATTGCTTTCAGTGAAAAATAATCATGTTCCGCTTATCAGACCCTCTAACACCGTTGACCACTAGATAAGAGTAAAAATACACAATACTAAGCAGATAATCCCATGTACCTCCCTCGTCTCGCAAAACAACATAGGTTAAATTAAGACAGCATTATCATAGAGAACTCTATTCATTTTACCCTACATAAGCAGCAAAAGAAATCCATATGTACGAATATAATCCACATTGGTTAAAAACTTACTTGCTAATTTCTCACCAAAATTCAGAAAGAACAAAGACAACAATGAAAGGTTGTTTTCTCACATGATATGACTAGGGCAGGCTGGTTATGAACTGGTCAGTGAGCAACTGTGCCCCCGTTTCATCCACTATTTGTTGACCATATAATCCACAATGTAATGGTAGGGCAGCAAAGCAAATGATGAGTAATATACATCATCTTTAATTTATCCACTAGTCTTGGAGAGCTATTTCTAACAAAATAAGTCTATTGAAATGCTGAAATAGGTAGCTGACAAGCGAAGACTAAAATAGGGGGAAAAAAATCTAGTGCACGAACTTGAACTAGTGAAATGGGCAAATCAGCTTGACAACCTCTGTTTGACTGAAATAGGCTTATTGACCTAATTACTATTAAGTAGAATTCAGACAAAACTAATTGCTGACAAAACTAAATGCTGACTCATTTCTTCTCATTAGTGAAAAAAAAAAGAACTAGTTTGGAAGTAACAAAACTTTTTTTTTTTTGCAAAATTTTATAAACTGGCAGAAAAACAAACACAAATATGGCATAAAAATAGAACTAACTTATGCGGAACAGTGAAATGGCTGACAAAACCTAATTCGTTGAGTTTGAGTTTCGTTGAGACTAAGTTTAAAAGAGGTTGAGATTGTGCCTTTTCATATTTGAGGAATTATCAAGAGCATAGTTATAGTGCAAGAGAGGTGTCCAGGAACCCGGTCAAGAAAACTTTTTAGCTATAACTCATCTATTTTCACCATATGTGCATTCTCTCTATGCAAATGTAGGCACCCAAATCAATTTAAACTTGGTTTAAAGCAAAGTAAAGGAAGCGAGTGACACCCCTTTCATTTCGTTCTAGCTCCGGCCCTGAAAATATTGATGGGACGCACCGCTCGTAGTCACCTTGTCCATATTGGAAATGATGGTTCATGAGTAGACATTTCTATTTCTATTTTTAGTGCAGGTGGACAAGCAACTGATTTACTACTCTAATCTGTTATTAGTAGAAAACTTCTTATATGTCCATAGACGAAGCACAATAGCCCTATTTAGAGAGCTTAAGATTCTTAAAAACTAATTGGTTGGTAGCTAACTTCTTATAATCTAGAAAAGCTGGTTTCCTAGCTTCTGAGTTCTAATTCATTTTATAGATTCTACAACTATAGTTTCTCAAAATCTGGATGAAAAGCTTAACTGTTTGGGAGCTTCTAATTCTGAAAAAGGCTACTTCCGCAAGAAGCTCTCACAAACAGAATATGTTTGTTAGCATTTTAACGAGCTGCAAACTATTGAATAATTTAACACATAATATATTAAATAAAGTTACTTCATTTTTCTGATTTGTAATCTCGAAATATAAATGTACTAGCGTCTTGTAATACATTAAACCTACTAAATAGATCATATTATTGGTTTAATGCATGGTGTGGCTCTTTGTAAATCAGTCTGTTGTATGCTGCTATCTACTATTTGAAATATTGACATGAACAAAAGGACTAACACGGTTGCAGAGACAGAGGATTCATCTGAAAATATTTTATTGTCTCTCTACTAAACATGTTTTTTTCACTCCAATATCTCATGGATTCGTGGTACTCATAAGTAACGATTGAATAAGGGGATGTTTGGTAACTGAGTTAGGCTGTTGTTTGGCTCATATCCACATTTGTGGCAAGATAAGGCAAGAAAAATGTGGCAAGAGTGGCTCATGTGCGTGTGGCTCCAATTTTTTTAGCCACACATTAAACAAGTTAGCAAACATAATTGTTGCAATTCAGTCAAAAGAAATTGTGGCAAGCTTGGGTAGTTTGAAGCACTCAACGAAACAGCCCCTAAAAGTTGTATACGGTCGTTATGTGAAAAATGTGAATTGTCCCTCATGACAAGACATGCCTAAATCTTCAGTATTTATATTGAAAATATAACCCTTGTATGCAAGCGCATGCAGGATTCTCATCTCATTCAGTTTTTGCCTTTTGGCCATGGATGTGTTGATTGTTGAATTTAATTCTAATTTGCTCCAGGTCATGACATTTTTACCATCTACTACGAATTTCTGTTGCAAGAAGGCGGCCGAACAGAGTGTTCTCAGCTCGTGGGCAGCGGGTGACCAGTACTCCTCATGGTCATAAAGTTTAATGTTTAGGATAAAAAAATTGGTCAAATTTTTAAAACCTTGACTACCAATAATTCCCCAAAATACTTATTTTTTAAAATAGAAAAGGTGCATATATATTTGTCTTCAAAAAATACAGCAGATTCTACAAACTTATTCTAATACAAATTATGGCCAAAATATCAAAAGCTTGACCTAATCTTGTCCTAATTGTTAAATATTTATCACAGGATGAAGTATGGTCTTTTTTCTAAAAAAAAATAGGAAAAGAACATTTACTGTTGCAAAAAAAAGATTACCACTTTCTGCTTTTTATTTCCCAAAAGACACAACGCAAGAAAAATTCCTAAACTCAGCTGAATGGCTTGTTTTAGATTCTTTTTTTTTTATTACATCGAATCCATAATTTCTTTTGTATTCTTTCTTACTCTGACATATATATATATATATATATATATATATATATATATATATATATATATATATATATATATATATATATATATATATATATATATATATATTATATGTACAGCGGTGCTGCAGCCAGGAGCAGGACGAGTAGCTGACAGGTGGGTCCACATGCCAGTCGCTTAGATCCTTCACATTTCTCCGTTTTGCACTTCTGCTTCCAGCCACACTCACAAACCTTCAATCCCTTCCTGCATCCACCGAAAGCCACCCCATTTGCGATGGCTACTCCATCGCGGAGCCCCGACGACTCCCAACTTCCCACCCCACCCATTTGTTGGCGGCACTCCACCTACGGCTTTTCCTCACTGGCATTACGCGGGCCACATTACTGACGATGAACGAACAACCACACTCTGCTGCCTTCGACGCCCTCATCCGACTTCTATGCCCCGCTATCACTCATGATGAACGAACCACACTCTGCTGCCTTCGACGCCCTCATCCGACTTCTATGCCCCGCTATCACTCATGATGAATGAACCACACTCTGCTGCCTTCGACGCCCTCATCCGACTTATACGCTCCGCTTTCGGTGATCCGTAGTCTCAGCTAGCACCTCTTACATCCTGTCCACGAGTGAGAAGCCTAGTGTGACGACGCCACAGGGAAGGAAGACAAGAGAGCAAGGAAGAAGATTTTAGAGTATGGCATGTGGGGCCACCAATATATTTTTTGAAAATTGTTTTCTCAATTGTTAGACTAGATTGATTTGTGGGATACGGTTTAAAGGAAGATTAGGGGTTATCCATTCAGAGTTTGCAGTCTAAATTAAATTAAATGCATGAATTTGCAGTTAGGGTATTAAATATAACAAACACAACAAATTAGGGGTAATTCCTAATATTTTTCTAAATAATATTGATCGTGATGTCCATGTAAACCATAAATATTGTTGAGTTGGACAAACACAACAAATTAGGATTAATTCGCAATATTTTTCTAAATATTATTGATCTTGCTATCCATGTAAACCATAAATATTTTTGAGATTGCTATGCACCATCTAATTAAAAATTATTGTACATGACAATATATAGATATGCTAGTTCTGTTTGTTTCACCCCAACATCTCATAATTAACTGAATCGCGGATTTATGATGAGGATAAGGGAGTGGCTTTAGAACGTATGAGTATCATATATATATATGTATATATATATATATATATATATATATATATATATATACATATATATATATATATATATATATATATATACATATATATATATATATGTATAGGCTGCGTTCGTTTGTACATGTTCCCAACTCCCCTCTCTCATTTTCCGCACGCACGCTTTTCAAACTACTAAACGGTGCAATTTTTTTACAAAAAAATTTCTATAGGAAAGTTGCTTTAAAAAATCATATTAATCTATTTTTCAAGTTAGTTTTAGCTAGTACTTGCTAATGTGTTTCTCCGTTTTCCGTGCTGGAAGGGAAGGTTCCCAACCAGCACTAGCGAACACAGCCATAAGGTAACTAGTCATACAACATGTCTTAAGCGGTTTTGCAGTTTATATCGAAAATTTTGAGTAACAGACACAATGGTCATGCATAATTGCACGTATTAGTTGATGCGGTTTGGCACCACAACACATCTAGTTCACGGAATGTATTATTGTACTTATCCTTCTCCAGACAGTTAGCTTCATGAATTGCTTGCTTTAGGTGTATCCAGTTCACTTTTTTTTTTTTTGCCATTTTTACTCTGGCATGTGCGCCTTGTTGATACACTAATGGTTGGAGTTGGTTGTCACGCCCGGAATTTCTATCCAAAATTCCAAACGCTTACATGTGTGTAAACCCTCGTCCAGAAATCAGCCGAGGCACACAATAACAAATTGATAATAGAGTACAATTATTACTCTAATTAATAAGCGAATAAAATGTCATTACAGAGGTAGATAGTTCCTCTCAATCAATAAAGATCTAAGCAGCGGAAAATAAAGATAAACAGCGCAGACGACTCCACTCCACAGGCAGCTTGACCAGGACTACGCCAAATCCTCAACACCATCAGCATCACTGTAGAACTCCTCCTCTGATGAATGATTGCAAGGTGAGTATATGACATACTCAGCAAGCCACGCAGCAAATATGCAAGTGCACAGGATAACCAAGGATGGCATAATATAGGCTTCTTTGCATAAATAGCATTTAATGAATATTTCAGAATTTAATAAAACAGTAGAGTATTAATTAAACAGTATTAATCCAACACTATACAACATACCCTGTTGTATAGGCCCAACCATTCTGAACAACCAACCCCGGCTGCACAGTTCTAACTCCAAACCAGGAATATACCATTCCAAACCAGGCGATAATCAATTATTACCAGTTATAGCATCTTTTATTATGGTGTGAAGGGTGAGACTAATCACGAAAGACATTGTTAGACCCGCCCATAACCGCGGGCATGGCTATTCGAATAGTTTTACTCTGGCCAGAGGTGTACCACTGTACCCACAAGACACAGCCCCACAACATGTCACCATGTGCCTTAATACCACCACGGTACCTCGGAAAGGAGCTGTGACAGTACCCCTTGCACAACACAATCCACCATAGTGCACCATTCCTGGATCATAATCACCCCCTTATAAACAAGGCATGGACTCCCCAGCGACCCCCGTGGGCTTATCTCCGCCACTTCTCAGTCTGATGCTCCGCAATGAACCATGCTATACAAAAGATAAAGCCGTTGCCCATGCTGGCTTGTGGTTGGCACGGTTAATGTTTCACAACCGAAACTCGTGAACCGGTCCTTAATTGTCATGAGCACGACCATCAAAACCATGTACTCACAACCCACCATTATCAGGTTTTAGTTGGCAAATTAATTAATTAACCAATCACGATTGATCATCGTGAACTATCATTAAGCCATCATTAAGTAATAGTGAATCATAAGTTATCCCTTTAATGTGCTAAGGTTTCTAAGCATGGCTAAGCAATTACATCTAATCATCTAGTTGAACCAGTATCAAGCTCAACTAGTCAAGTTACCATAACCCAAGGTATCAAGGAATAAAGTGATCAAGAACGAAAGGGCTATAACAAACAATAGGTTAATTCCATCCAATTACATTCGAAAATAAATGCAATAGTTGAATAGAAACAATAGCTTTAAACAGGATCAACATGCTCAAAGGATTGATTAGGATCTGTGTGACTTGCCTTGTTGACCTTGGAACTCTTCTAAATCTTCTCCTGCGAAAACGGACTCTCCGGAAACGTCGGAATCTAAACAGAAAAGAGCAAAAACACCAAAACAGCACATAAACAAGCATGAACAGTACATGTGGATATTTTTAACATGTAGATCTCAATTTTAGAAAAATTTAGAGACTTGAACCAACTAAATCCGAGCTACGATGAATTAGTTATGAATTTTTAAAGATTAAATCGGATTAAATCATTTATATAAATTTTAATTGAATTATGACGCAATAATGAATTAATTTTGAAAAGGAAAAGGGAATTATTGCGTCAGCGGGGCTCGGGTTCATGGTGGACCGGGTGCACGGCGGCGGCTCACGGAAACGAACGGCCGTGATTGATCCAACCAAAACGAACGGCCGAGATTGATCGGCCCACGGCCGAACCACGGGAGACGACGATGATGACGTCAGCGGTGACGTCACCACTGGCGGCGGCTCGGGCGGGCATGCTCGCCGGCGAACGACGGCGCGGCGGTGCGAACGGAGGGCACCAACGGGATGCGGGCGGCATGGCGAACTCACCGGTAACCAAAGTAGCGGCGGAGGAGCAACGGACGGCGACGGCGACGAGAAAGAAGCGGCGGAGACGATCGGGTCGACGGCGGCGACGGTGCTCCGGTGGTCTACGGCGACGACGAAGGGTCGGACGAGGACGGCGACGAGACGGCGACCACGACGGTGACCTCCCCGAGCGACGACGACGACTGGAGCGACGACGGGGCTCGGGTTCACGGTGGACCGGGTGCACGGCGGCGGCTCACGGAAATGAATGGCCGAGATTGATCCAACCAAAACGAACGGCCGAGATTGATCGGCCCACGGCCGGACCACGGGAGACGACGACGATGACATCAGCGGTGACGTCACCATCGGCGGCGGCTCGGGCGGGCATGCTCGCCGGCGAACGACGGCGCGACGGCGCGAACGGAGGGCACCAACGGGATGCGGGCGGCACGGCGAACTCACCAGTGACCAAAGTAGCGGCGGAGGAGCAACGGATGGCGACGGCGACGAGAAAGAAGCGGCGGAGACGATCGGGTCGACGGCGGCGACGGTGCTCCGGCGGTCTACGGCGACGACGAAGGGTCGGACGAGGACGGCGACGAGACAGCGACCACGACGGTGACCTCCCTGAGCGACGACGACGACTGGAGCGACGGCGGCGCACGGCTGGAGCGGCGGCGGCGACGGCGGTGCTAGGGTTGCACGGGGCTAGGGCGCTACGGGCGACGAGAGACGAAGGCGAAGGCGGCGACGGGTAGAGGAGAGCTCGGGGGTCCTTTTATAGGGGTTGGAAGGCGGTGGCAAAGGCCCACGGCGACCGGCGACGCGATGGAAACCTAGGGTCCGGAGAGAGAGAGAGGAATCCAATCCGAGCTCGAATCCACGGTTTCCAAACCGAATTGGCGATAGCTTCCAAAGGAGAAAAGGTAGAATGGATCACGGGGTTCCTTTCCCCTCAACCAATTTCACCGGAGAAGGAAAGGGGCGGCCGGATTTGGAAGGAGACGGCGGCAGCGCGGCGCTAGGGTTTCGGGCGGCAGCGGCCGAAGGAAGACGACGACCTGACAGGCGGGCCCCACCTGTCAGCGTCCGAGGGCGCGCGCGCGGCGGCTGCGGTCGGACTGGGCCGGCTTGGGCCGGGGAGAGAGAGAAGGTTTTGGGCCGACTTTCGGCCCAAAGCCAAAAGAAAGAATTTTAAAACTTTGTCAATTTCAATAATTCATGAAATGCAATTTCATTTATTGAAAATACTTCCTTAGCTCAAATAAATCCCAGAAAAATCTAGGAATTATAGAATTAAGCAAAGTATTTAATAAAATTTTATCTGGCCTAATTTTATATTGGAATTTATTATTTAAAATTAGATCTTTTCTTCTAGGCTTTTAAAATTATTTCCTGATAATTCCATTTACACAATAATTTATACAATTAAGATTTTTAGGGTGTGACATTGGTATACCAGTGCTACAGCCAGAGTTGAGGAGCATATGCTGCATGTATGACGAGCCGCTGGTAGGTGGGTCCCACATGTTGTTAGTAGCTTGGAGTTGAGGGGCTTCACATCACACCTACGGTTTTGTGCTTATGCTATCCACCAGAAGGGGAAAAAAAGAAAAAAGTTTTGTAATGCCATATGATGAAATGTTCACGGTGATTAAGAGCATAAGTATGACTAAATGGAGACAGTTACGATTGTTTAAATAAGTAATTGTTATGATTGGTTAAGATGAGAACAGATGGAGAAGTAATTGTATTTTAGAACAAATTTTGAATACTAGAAATTGATATATTTTGGCTGAGGGAGTAGTTCAACATTACTTATTCTAGGTTGAGGACTCACTATTTAACTGGTTTGGTCTTGTATAAAAAATAGACTTGGATAAATGTGTTATTCTTATATTGGTTTGGTCTTTTTATTTTGTTAGGTGTGTGTAATTTCATTTGAACTACACTCTTTGTTAGAGTGATATTTTGTAATAATTGAATGTAGCTCTGATGAGCAAAGGCCAGAATGTTTTATTCCATTATCTAAAAAATTTAACTGGTTTGAAGAATACCAAGTAACTTACTCACATTACGAATTTGGAGTAACCACTATACAATGTCCTTTCTCTAGAGATAATAAGCCCTCATTTCTCTCTAGAAATTCGAGATAATACCGGAATTTTTTAATCCCTGTGTGTACAGTTAGAAACATGCGTGACTGATTTAAACATTGAATTTGAAACTTCATGCAAACCGTCATGGAAAATTTTGAAAATATTTTTCTAACTTTGATTAGGTTGGCCTAAATGGTTTCAATTAATTAATTTGTGGCTGGAATTAAATCATGGTGATGAATTGAGACACCTCTATATGCTCCACAGTTTTGATGGTCATGTAGGCATAAACCCCTTTCTATTTATCTTACTAGGTGTTTGGATCCAGGGAGTAAACTTTAGTTACTATCACATCGGATGTTTGGATATTAATTTAGAGTATTAAACATAGACTACTTACAAAACTAATTATATAAATAAGAGCTAATTCGCGTGATAATTTTTTAAGCCTAATTAATCCATAATTAGCGTATGTTTACTGTAGTATAACATAGGCTAATCATGGATTAATTAGGCTCAATAGATTCATCTCGCAAATTAGTCCAGGGTTATAAAATAGGTTTTGTCAATAGTCTATGTTTAATATTTTTAATTAGTGTCAAGTATTCGATGTGGCAGATACTAAAAACTTTTACTTTTAGTCACATCCAAACCTAACTGTGTGCAGTTTAAGAACTAGTCTAGTTGTCATTTCTATGCAGTCGTTTGTATGATAATTTGGTATATATGGGCATACAAAGCTGCTGCTAGACCTATTTGTTTCACCCCCATCTCACAACTAAAACCGGTAACTCTTTCCATCTCACAACTAAAACGGGTAACTTTTTTAAAGGATTCTTCACAATAAGTTTTGTTCCATGATATTTTAGGTGCAATGCTCGGCTAGCTAGGAGCTACCAAGAGCTAACACCCCAGTCTGATTTCGAAAACCTCATGTTATCTCACTGTTTTCTTCTCTACCAAATATACTACTACATCTGTTTTCATACTATAAGTTGTTTTGGTTTTTTTACTAGTCAATTTTTTTTTGAGTTTGACCAAGTTTATTAAAAAATATAGTTACATTTTCGACACAAAATATACTATCAAAATATATTCAATGCTACATTTAATGAAACTAATTTGCTGTGATAGATGTTGCAAATTTTTTCTATAAATTTGGTCAAATTTAAAGAAGTTTGACGAAAAAAAAGTCAAAACGACTTATAATATGGATCGGAACGGAGGGAGTAGATGATAAGTTTTTAGCTAGCACTCCAACAGTTTTTTTGATGTAGCAGGGGATGGAGAGTTAATGTATCATTGCCTCGTGTTCTTCCAGACACCGACGTCTGCACTAGTCTAATCTAATATCTACAATAATCAAACACACGTCACGTCCCAAAATACTAATTATTGTGAATAGTGATAACTAATCAGCATGGTACAACCACGATTAATAATTGAATAATCATTATATCTATATGTTACTCCTCAATATCTCATAACTAAACTGGTAATTATATAGTTTTGAATACTATGGAAAATAATATAATCATAAGGAAACTCAAAGTATGGAATAGAGGGTGTATAGAGTGTTGAAAGGGTAGCATAGAACATGCCTAGCTTCACAGTTTTATATAGAAAGAGGCTACAGCTGAATTTGATGAGTAGCGAACAACTACTTCTTTAAGAGTCCCAATTTTCTTGAGATATGCTCTTCACAAACAGCTTCTAGTTCATGAGATATGTTCTTCACAAACATTTAGTTCAAGAATTTCATGTTTTAGGCTTTCTTTAAATCCAACTCATATTTGTTTCTATCTCTTTATTTTTTTTACACTGATATGAGCACCTTTATAATTCATGAGTTCGGTGTTAGTACTTGCTACTGGAGAGGTTGGTACACACCAGTACTTGGCAGTTGGCACCGTTGCCGTCACAGGTGCACAGTGGGCTCCAGTGGCGGAGACAGGGGCTGCCTCCAGTATTCTTTTCACACATAATCATTTAATTAATTAGATAATTAACCTAACTAACTAACAGTGTATTATGTGCATCCAGGACTTTTAAGGTCCCTCCTATATATATATACTAGAAAAAAATTACATGTACGTTTCACGGGAGAAAACTATTTTAATCTTATTATTATTATACGGTCTAGTTAAAATGAAATTCATTGTAAAATTTACTTGGATATATATTTTTCTAGAAAATCATGAGCTACAACTAGGAGTCCAATTATCTCAAGTTAGCATGCGAGTTCTTTTAAAAAGATTTTTTATACGACTCCTTCTGTATTTTCAAAAGCAAACTAACTTAAAACCCGACTCAACTACGGATCTATATTTCCAAAAGCAAACGAAATTAAAAACCAACTTATAAATAGATAACGTACCAATGTACCGACAAAAACATCAACAACTTTTATAATAGTAGAGATATGTCTAAATCTGGCTCCACTAGTGGTGGGCTCCAGCACCTCCGTTCCATGCATATAGTCCCAGCAGAAGCATTATATAGAACAAGCCCGTCCGTATATATATTTACCTGTACACTCTATGCCTTTTTCTTTTAGATAATGGATTAAACTGGTCTCTATATCATGAAACGGTGAACTTCATTCCTTGTGCAGGATCAAATTGTGAATGGCTCATCTGTTTGTTAGATTTCTTGGTTTGGAGTTCTTAAAGAACACACTTTTCTTCTCACTAAAAACAATATGTTTTTTTTTCTCCAAAGAGTACACTTTTCTTTTGCTAAAAACCTTCTTTTTTCCTTAGTATGATGTAAACGGTTGGAATCAATTTAGATATATGTATTTTTTGATTTTTCAGTTCCATCCCCTCCAATGAAGAAACAAAGTCTTATTATTAGGTCGAATGATAATTAGTTTATTATGCCGCTGCCGAATGATCAATAGTTCATTAATTGCTTATTCAAGGGTTTTAGGCTAAGTAGTTACTAGCTTCGAGTAACATTCTCGTTGAGTTTGAGTTTTGTTAAGACTGAGTTTTAAAGAGGTTGAGATTGCGCTTTTTCATATTTGAGAAAATTTCAGGAGCACAGTTTGCAAGAGAATAACAATATCAAGAGGATAAGAAGCTTTGGTGGCAAGCAGGGTTTAATCTAAACCACACGTGAAACCATCAATTTCTTGTATTCCTTCTCGATACATCATTTCAATCTCAACCATCAATTTGCTATAATTTCCCGGATATAGATTACCTGAGTCGACGTCGGGGTCGGTGTAGCACCAGTGCACCACACGTCGACGTCGCTCGCTCCTCTCTTCAATAAGAAATCCGCGCTTATACAGTGGAGCAGGTAGCAATGAGTTATTCGAGTGGAGGCCGTTGAGACGTTATTTAAGCAGATCGTTGCGTTGGTTTCGCGCGTGGACTGATTTGTTGTTGCCTTGGCGGCGGTGGTAGGCGCCTAGTCCACGGTGATCACACTCTCTAGATCATAATAACACCCAGACAACTCTCGTTTCTAAACCACTACTCGATAAGAGAACTAGTATCATCCCTGCGCGACGTCCATTCACCACCTCGATCATCAGCTTGAATTCAAGCGCCACACTATTGTCAGGCCTCCTTATCTCTTGCAGTGACAAATAGCTAGCCATCAAAGACATGTTTTGATGGGAGTGCAATAAAATCTACTGTTATCTTAAATACTGCTGGGTTATAAGGACAGGATCATATAGGCAGTTTAGTTAGGGATCATACTAGACGCAATATTATTGTTTTCCTCCAAGATCCCATGATTCGGGCTGGTCATAGATAACCATTTAAAAAACAAACAAAATGTATATAGCCCTGTGAAAATGTGAACTATTCCAATAATAAGACTTGCCTCAATCTTTCAGTATTTATATTGAAACAACCTTATATACAAGCATCAGGTTTCCAGCTCATTCAGTTTTTTGCCTTTAGTCATGCATGTGTCATGTTTTTACCAAATGCTATATCTTTTGCGAGAAGAAACAGAACAGCTGTACTAACTAGCGCAAAACTAGTTTTATATCAAATCCATAATCGAATATGTTAAATTTATATTCTTCGGAAGATATTTAAGGCCCGTTATTTTTAGATTATTGTTGATCAGTATACCCAAATTATTCGCGACACGCTTTAAAAACTTAAGAAATAAATGTACGAGTGTAAAAACTTATGGGTACGATTTTAGTACAATAACTAAAAAAAATGATGCGACAACTTAATTATTTTGAGCATTTTATTCAATTTTTAAGTAATTATTTTGTCAATACACTGGTGTAAATCTGTGTAAGCATATTTAAAGTTTCTAACTTAACGGTGAAGAAAACAAAAGCCTAACCGGCAGTGCAAATTGGATGTAACTTAATTCTTAAAGATTAAGGGTGTGTTTAGTTCTCTAGTGTAAAGTTTTTGAAGTATATGGACACACATTTGACGTATTAAACATAGCCTAATAATAAAACAAATTACAGATTCCGCTTGTAAACTGCGAGACGGATTTATTAAGCCTAATTAATCCATCATTAGCAAATATTTATTGTAGCATCACATTGTCAAATCATGGCGTAATTAGGCTCAAAAGATTCGTCTCGCAATTTACATGCAAACTATACAATTGGTTTTTTTCCCACATTTAATGCCCCATACATGTGTCCAAACATTTGATGTGACGTTTTTAGCCAAAAATTTTTGGGATCCAAACAAGGCCTAAGATTAACCGGTGGTGCTATATGATGCAATATTGACATCGTGAAAAAAAATCTCACCCAACACTCATTAATAAAAAAAAACATAACACACATCTATTGAAACTAGAATTCGGCAATATAAAGGGGTAGCGCATAAGACCTTAAAGTGGATGGATGTAGAGACAAAGATTTAGACAGATTTAGACCCTCTCAATGAGAGGTAATACCCTACTACTGTTTTGAGGATTGTATCCGCTGAGTTGTGTATTGATCTGATGATCTGCTTGCGAATCTCTATGTTCATGCCCTTGGAGGGGGCTCCCTGTCTACCTTATATAGGTGGGGGGTAGGGTTACAAAGAAGAAACCTAGCCAGACACGACATCAGTTTCCTAATCTATTACATGGTATTACCCGATTGGGGCTCTATACCATGCCTTAAGGTACAAGGCAACATAGCAACCGAGTCATACTCTATTACATAATATATGTATCTGGCCCACTTCCTATCTCTAGTCAGATATGGAGGCCGTGTGGGTACTCGGTACCCATATTCTCGACACATACTTAGCAATGATGTTGCACCAAAATACTAATAAATTGTCAAGTTCTTGTATTAGAATACACCCACTCGTCAAGTTATTACACTCAAACATTCTATTCTCAAGTTGTGTACTAAATCCCACACCTACTAAGTTATCGTATAGTCGATGCAATTTACTCCTTTTTTTTTTTACATCCAACCCATAATTTCTTCTCCTTTTTGGCAACATTTGCTAGAGGACACTAAAAAATTATGTAATTATCTATGGGACACCCGAAAGATGTGAATTTGTCCAAGGACACTCTAAAAGTGTGGTAATTTGCTGAATGACACTGGGCGCATTAAAATATAATATCCACTTAATTGATGAGAGAGAAACCACGTAAAATGACAGTTTTGCCCCTTCTCTTCCTCCCCTTCTCCTCTATTTTCTTGTCCTCTTCCTCTCGTTGATTCTCCATTTTTCTCCGCTTCTTTCTCGCACGAAGACAACACGGCAGGGCAAAGTGGTGTGTGAGACCGAATGCTGGTTGGCGCTTGCACGGGTTCCCGTGCTCGGCATCCTCATCATCGTCGTCGCCCACGCCGCCGCCCATGTCACCGCAAGAGACGACGTCGAGGTCGTCGCTCCCAAACCGGCTCATCTCGTTCTCCACCTCCGACGTGTCCTTCGCCTTCGCGCGTCCTCCTCCTCCACCGCCATCGTCCCGGGCTACCACCGCATCCGCTTGCCACCGAGCGAGGAGGACCCGCCACCGCCACGCCCTCCTCCTCCCCGCTGCTCCCGCACCGCACGGCAAACGTCGCCTGGGCACCCTTCCGCACCGCTCGACCTGCAGGACTTCACCTTCGTCTGCCACATCGTGTACCGCATATCCGGCAGCCGCTTCAGCAGCGGCGGCTTCGATGGCGGTCGGTGAGGCCAGGGGTGACGGTGGAGGCTACGGCTTCGACAGCGGCTAACTGCAGATCAACAAGTACGATGGCGGTTGGCGAGCAGCACGGCGGCGGCGGCAGATTCAATGAAGGTCGGCGAGCCCAGCAAGCGGCTTCAACGACAGCAGTGGCAGCGGCGAGCGACGACGGTGACTTCGACGATGGTCGACGAGCCCGACGGCGGCGACGACGGAGGCAACAACGAGAAACGACAGTGACTTCGACGGCGGTTGATGAGGCTGGCGGCAGCGGCTTTGATGGCGGAGGTGGCGACGGAGGTGGCAGCGGCTAGGCAGCGGTGAACAGCGGCGGCGGCGTCGACGACGGTCGGCGAGCGCGGCGGTAGCGGCTTCAACGGCGGCAGATGGCGAGCGGCGCTAAGATGCGGGTGCCGGCAGCGGGGATTAGATAGGGCTAAGAGCAATTTTGTCTTTTTGAAATTTCTCTCCCATCTTTTTATCAGAAATGATAAAATATTGTCTCGGATATTCTACAGCAAATTACATAAATTTTATAGTATCCATCAGCAACGACACGATTTTACGGTGTAAGATAGCCAATTACCCAATTTTTCCTTCACGAAACGAGCGCCTCATCCACGAGGAGCAGTTGGGTACATACAGCAGCAGAAAGACGAGCTGCTGACAGGTGGGTCCACATGTCATCCGCTCATGCCAACCGCAAACCTTCCTGCATCCACCGCGAGCCGCCCCCAACGCGGCGGCCGGTGGCGGCGGCATTTGCATGGCGCAGCCGCCGTCTGCGCGCCTCCGTGCGGAACCACCGAGTAAGCCCGCCGCCGCTAGCCCTTGTACCTGTAATCTCCGCTCTTGTGTTTCCATGTTGCATCAAGTCCGTTAGTAGGTATGTTTGGGGGTTTTGATTTCGATTAGCCTGAATAATAGAGCCTTTTCCTGGGTAGAAAAAAAATCTGCCCTTTTGAGGTACCAAGAGCAAATGCGCTAACATTTACTCCCTTCATGCATGTAAATTGCTGGAACCAATTCAGATACCCTTTTTTCCTATAAAAACTGTGAGTTTCGTCTCCTCTAAGAAAAACAAGAAGTTTTCAATAATAGTAACTTGCTTGGAGTAACCTATGGCCATTACATTTTCGTTTTTTTCTAGAGATGATAAGGTCCAATTTGTCTCCACATAATAAGGGAGTTTCTGCATTACCTTTTTTTGTTAATCCAAATTGTCATATATAATTAACATCGTGTGCATGCTGACCAAATGAATTCAAGAAATTTCGTGGTCAAACATGCGCAAACATTCATATACAGTTCCATATTACTATCTCCCAGTCGCAGGGCAGCGTCCTTTTTTAGCGATCTGTGCACCTCTGCTTTGGAAAATGGAGTGTTTATAATAATCTGAAGATAACTTTATGTAATGGCATTTTAGTTCGCAAGTTAAACAAAATTAAGTGATTGCACACTTCACATTATTTATCATGTCCACATAAAAGTTAAGCAGTGGTAATAACTGGCCTGTAATAAGCATCATCTAGTTGTTGCAAATGAAAATAATAATCACCTACACCAGGAACCATGCATTCTCATTAAGTGCTGCTTAGCTAGGATTCAAGAAGTGTTGTTTCATCAGAGACAGCATGTTTCAAGCTACCCTGAATCCTTGTAGATTTACGGTCAAATTGAATAAGGACATTCAGTACGTCTTTCATTGATGGCCGCATTGAAGGATGCTCCCCAGTACAAATCACAGCAAGTGTAAACATCTCCAATGCATCCTCAACATGGGTTGGGTCTCTGATCCCCTCATCGAGAAGATCAACTGACAAACCATATTCTTGGTACAGCCTCCATGCCCATTGTGCCAAGCAATAGTACTCCACCATCATTTGCCACTCGACCAGTTATGATTTCCAGAAGGACCACACCAAAGCTGTAGACATCGATCTTCTCGTTTACCTTGAGCCGATGTCCGTATTCTGCAAAGTGTAAACAATTTAGTGTTTCAAGTAATATGCAAGTATATACTCATCAAAGTTACTCTTTTTCTCTCTGACCTGGTGCCATGTAGCCAAAAGTTCCAGCTATAGCAGAAAGTGACTCGTCGTCTCCAGCTTTGAGAAGAATCTTTGCAAGCCCAAAATCTGCCATCTTTGCTCTGAAGTTGTGATCCAGAAGGATGTTGGCACACTTGACATCTCGATGCACTATGGGAGGCGAGCAATGGTGATGCATGTAGCAAAGACCTCTCTCTGAGTCGATGGCAATTTGCAATCTTGTTGGCCAATCCAGAGGTCCTGGCGCACCAATTCTTTCCCTCTGGTGAAGCCATTGATGTAGGCTGCCGTTTTCCATGTACTCGTAGATCAGAAGCTTTGCCTCTGAACTTGAGATGCAGCATAGCAGCTTGATAATGTTTGTGTGCCTGATCTCTCCCAATATCTGAACCTCTGCAAGGAAGTCCTTCTCCAGCTTGTTATCAATATTTTGCATGTTCCATATCTTTTTGACAGCCACCATCCTGCCACCGCTTGTTCTATCTCCAGCATAAACCCGGTACACCTTACCAGACCTGCCACTTCCAATTCAATTCTGCTCGCAGAGCCCAGAAAGAATGTCATTTGCGGTGAAATGCAATACGTGGAAGGGTGTTAACTTCCATGACAAGTGATCTTGTATAGCTTTTTCCTTCTTAAGAGAATGAAACCAACCATTGCCGAAACCAAGAGTATAATGCTGGCAACAGCAGAAATGAGGGCTATATGCTTTCTGAATAGATCCTTGTTGATGTTTGCTCTTGCCCTGCAGATAGGGAAATTTTGGAGTGAATTGCTCGATGAGACACAGAGGCCTGGGTTGAATAGGAAGCTCTGCTCATATGCTTTGTTTTGCAATGATGTCGGAATTTCCCCTGTGAGTTGGTTCATAGAGAGATTCAGAAAATTGAGCAGCAGCTTATTAAAATCCTTCGGGACCTCACCAGATAGCTTATTCGATGAGAGGTCTAGGTCGGTCAGCCCTGTAATAAACCCAAACCCTGCTGGGATATTACCAGATATCTGATTTCCACTTAAGTATAGTGTGTTTAGCCTCATCAGCACTCCAATTGTCGTGGGTAGTGAGCCACTAATTTGATTCCCAGAAAGATCAAACTCTATGACTTGTGAAATGCCTGTCAGATCCCAGGGAATTTCACCAGAGAGCAAGTTGTTTGCTGCTCTGAATACTTTCATTTTGCCAGCCAACGTTGGAATGGGACCTGAGAATCTGTTGTTGCTGATGTCGAGACGTGTAAAGTTCCATGGCAGTTGGGCTGGGAATGTGCCAGAGAAGCTGTTGTTCTGTATCATAACTACACTCAACTGATCTGTCACCACTGACCAAAGGCTCCTGGGGAACTCTCCAGAAAAATTATTATTGTACAACATCAAATTTTGCAACGGATAGCAACCATCCAATGAAGATGGAAGTTTTCCAGAAAAGCTGTTATTGAACACAACAATGCTATATAGCTTCCTGTTGAAGCAGAGGCCTTCTGGTAGCTCCCTAGAGAAGTTATTATTGGAGATCTCAAGATTGGCCAGTGGTGAGTGCTTACCAAGCTCTGGTGGGAGTGATCCAGAGAGCATGTTATTGAATAACTGAATGTCAGTAAGCTTTGGCAGCAGCCCAACGCTTGGTGGTATTGATCCACTCAGCTTGTTAAAGTAGAGAAATAATAAGGTAAGGTTCGTAATCTTACCAAATCCATCTGGTATTGTTCCTGTTAACTCATTTGCAGAAACATCAATCTCCACCAAGTTCAAGGTTGTGATGTTGGATTCAATCTAACCGGTGAATCTGTTTGCATACAGGTACAAAATCTGAAGTTTCTTATGTTGCCAGATCCACCTTGGAATTTTTCCTTGGATCTTGTTCGATGATAAGTCCAAGACGTTGAGCTCTCTGAGGCTGGACAGGCTTTCAGGGATTTCACCGGTAATATTCATATTTGACAGCCACAAGTAAATCAGACGTGTCAACCTACCAAACTCCGTTGGAAAGGGAGCCGGGACAAATGGATTGACTGCTAGTGTCAGCCTCTCAAGGTCAGCAAGATTGCTGATATCCTCAGCTGGGTACCTCCCATCAAACTGATTGGTGTCAAGGAGCAGCGACTTCAGCCTTGGGAACAATCCAATTGATGGTGGAATTCTGCCAGTGAAGTGATTAGATGAAAGGTTGGGATGCTCGAGCAGCGCTGATAGACTATTTATATCATTTGGGAGATTCCCAGCAAAGGTGTTGTTTGAAATGTCAAGGTACTTGAGATTGGAGCAATTGTAGAGCATTGTAGGGAATGGAGAGGATATGTTGTTGTAGGAGACATCCAAGTGGGTGAGGTTCTTGAGGAGGCAAATGGAGGGAGGAATTGGTTTGATGAAGGTTTGATTTGGTAGAGAGATGCCAGTCACCAGGAGAGCGAGGAGTGCGCCCAGGGCGCCGCCGCTGTCGCCGGCGCCGCTGCCCCCCAGCAAACCCCGCCCCAAGCCACTCCGGCCAGGGCGTCCACCCCACCGCGTCCTGCTACGTCGCCTGAACCATCCTCCCCACTGGATCTGTCCCCTGAGCAGCTGGACTGGGATGAGGACGAGGAGATTGGAGAAGAGTTCGAGGAGGGAGAACTTCACTCACCTGGGTCCAATAACTCTGGCAAGGCGCTCGCCGCGGCTGCAGCAGCTACGCCTGCCGCCTCTGCGTCGGCTACCCCTAGGCCGGTGCAGAGCATTCAAGCCTCCCCCAACCTTGAAGACCAGATGGCTCGCGTGCCTGGACGCCTGCTGCGTCGCGGAGTTACTGAGGTCACTCCTTCTGGTGCACTGGGCTGCGCGGAGAAGAAGGAGCAAGCTCTGCCTCGGCTCAAATCCGTCGTCGTCGCACCCCTGCACCCCAAGCCCAACATTCATGACCGCCTCGGTGCCCTGAAGCCAAACATTCAAGACCGTCTGGGTGCCCCAGCACGTGAGAATCTTTCATCAAAATGGCAAATGGTGAAACCGAAGTTCTGGTGGAGGAAGAAGAGCTTACCGGCAGTGGAGGAAATCCGTGTGCATCGCCATGCGCCAACAACCGGAGTTACTCGCCCGGGTGCCAGAGAGATCTTCAAAGCGGAGCTCGCCGGCCGCTGCTTCAAATGCCTCGCCTCGGATCACCAGGTTGCTTCTTGCCGAGACCCAGCCAAGTGCTATCGCTGCAAGGCCTCCGGCCACCTC
This sequence comes from Oryza meridionalis, assembly GCA_000338895.3. Taxonomy (NCBI): domain Eukaryota; kingdom Viridiplantae; phylum Streptophyta; class Magnoliopsida; order Poales; family Poaceae; genus Oryza; species Oryza meridionalis. The sequence goes on along the minus strand of CM002525.2, from coordinate 7,111,810 downwards.
TCCTTCGCCTGTCCTCACTGGCGGCGAGGCCCGGTGCGCTCTAGGCTCACTTTCCCGTCCACCGCCCCTCAACCACCACCACCCTCCGACTTCCCACCACTCGCCGGCGGACGCCGACCGCCTCGCACAGCCACCAGCCGCGCACAACCAGTCCCATCCACAAACAACAACCACCCACAGCCTCGCCAGACCACCACCACCCTCTCGGCCGGTATGGATCACGTTTCGGGACGTGCGGAGCAGAGGCCGTCTCTCGTGTACGCGGCGGTCAACACTGATGGAGTGATCGACATGGAGCTGCAACGCCTGCAGCACCACGGCGCGGTGATCTCAGCACTCGACACCAACTACCATGCATGCCCTGGCGAGGTTGGCCGCACTCTGCTCCGACAGATCGGCATCCCCACCGGCAATTTCCGCGTCACGCGCCACCAGCCGGAGGACTTCTTTGTCTTCTTCGACCACACCCAGCACCGCGCCGCCGCCCTCTCCTGAGGCTCCATCTTCATCGGCGGCACCCAGTTCGTCATCACCGGGTGGTAGGCGGACCACCATGTCCACCACACAACATGGCGCTATCGCGTTCGCCTCTGCCTGGAGCGCCTCCCGCTCTATGCATGGAACCAGGAGGCGTTCGACCGGATACTGGGCGACGTCTGCGTCTTGGAGAGGATCGAGCGTCGGACCACGCAGCGCCAAGACACTGCGCTGTTCACCTGCTGGGCTTGGATGTGGAACCCCGACAAGCTGCCGCGCTCCAAGCTGGTCACCTTCTTCACCCCTGGCGCCGGTCAGCAGCCTGGCTTCATCGGCGTCCACCCACCATCGTCGGATGAGGTAGCTAACCCGCCGGATGGCCGGATGGTTGAGCTCTTGGTCCACCTTGACCGCATGGAGGATTGGTCACCGCCGATCTCGAGCACCCCAAGCTCACGTGCAAGTGGGCTGCCGTCCTCGGGCTCGTCCGACTCTGGCGGCCCTTACCCGGTGGTCCATACCTTCCCCTGGCGCCTGGGGCAGCCAGACAGCGAGCTCCGCGGCCAGACGTTGGAGGCGGCCGAGGGCTACCGGATGGTTGCTCCACACAGGAACGACGACGGGGACGACGACGATAGAGCTGGCCGCGCCCCACGACGCCGATCTTGGCGCGCGGCTCTCCTGGGTCGGAGCAGGTCGTCAGGGCAGGGGAATCTGATGGGGCTCGCCACAGGAGCTGCACCCCCCACCCTTCCCACCGCCGCCGTGGATGCGCCGCCGACGCGGTGGACGGGGACGATGACGGGAGCCCGCCTGCTTGCCGGGACCGTGGCCGCCGCTCGCGTTCGATGAGCCGCCGCCGCTTGGCAAGCCGTCGCCGTTCCCGCCGAAGATTTCCGTCGCCACGAGCCAGGACTTCACGCCACCGTCACCGCAGCGGCACAAACGACAAGATGGTGGGCCCGGTCGCGCATCTCGAGGGGGGGGACCGGCAACACCAACAGCTACACCACTAACCCTAACCCTCTCTATGTTCTCTGACCTCTCGCTGCAGCTTTGCTCACAGACGTTGGCAGAGACTACTGTGGCGATGGATGGCATGCGCCTGGGTGGCGCTGACCTGATGACGATGGAGGCGGCGATTGGGGTAGAGGAAGCTACCCGGAAACTCCCTCCAACCCCACTCAGCGCCCCTATGGCCCATCCTCTGTTGGAGGCCCAGTCCGGGTTTGAGGCCCAGGAGGAGCTGGCGACCCAGGAGGAGCTGGCGGCCCAAGCCAGCAAGGAGGTGGTGGCCGACGTGGTGGGCTGCCTGGAGGAGGGCGACGGCCTGGCCCACGTCGCCCCTCCGGGCGTGCCTGCGCCACCTCGCCTGTTCGAGCCTCTACCCGAGCCGCTGCTCCCTCAGCCGCCGCCCCCCGCTCCACCAGCACGCCGTGGCCGCTCCAAGGTGAAGATGGTGCCCTCCAGGCACAGCGCGAGACAGGCAGCACGCCCCTCCTCGGTGCCCGTCTCCAAGCGCGCCGAAGGCCGCCTCCTCAAGGAGATGGGGTTCATTGACAAAGAGGAGGACCTCAACGACCAGGCGATTGCGGCGTTCGTCAAGGCTTTCGACAAGCCACTGCTACCACATGTCATCGCCGGCCTCCGCTGCATCACCCGCCTCGACGACCCAGCTTCCATCTCGTCGGACTTCGCCGGACAGGATGGCATCACCACCGGCACGACTTAGGCGTGCGTCTCACCATCACCATGCAGGAGCGCGACCATCCTCATGTTAGTCAATCACTGTCCTTGTTGTAAGCGATTAGCGCTGGGCTGTCAGGGGTGCTTCACACCCTTTGCTCCCCCCCTAGTAGTTGCTCTGTTAGCCGGCCCGGGCCTTAAGCCCCCCTGGCTAATAAGAAATAAGCAGTGCATTCCTCTAGTCTGTGGGAGGCTCAGGATAGTAACTAGTATTAGGCTACTGCTGTGGCAATGTATTGGTTCAAATGCTGAGATTATAAGACGCTGCCTTTTTAGAATGGTTGTCTCGTTGTGCAATGATTAGTGAACACATCATGTGTTGGAATGTGCGGGGTCTAAACAACCCGGCAAAAAGAGAAGCGATCCGCGAAGTGGCAACCACCAATCGCATATCCATCATGTGCCTCCAAGAAACAAAATTGGCAATCATGGACCAAAGAATGTGTTCAGAAATTGGGGGTCCAAGACTGAATAATTTCAGCTACCTTCCCGCTGATGGGAGCCGTGGAGGAGTATCTACCTTTTGGGATGACGATATCCTCCAGCACAGTGATATCAACATCAGAAATTTCTCCCTTTCAGTCCGTCTCACCCAACGGTCCTCAAACACGACATTCCTCCTCACCAACGTCTATGGACCGACGGACGACGCTGATAAGGAAAACTTCCTCCAGGAAATGTACGAAGTGGCACCGTCAAGACAGACCCCCTAGCTGATTATGGGGGACTTCAACCTGATTTATGAGGCAAGAGACAAGAATAACCTCAACCTTGATCGTCGACTGATGGGGCGGTTTAGGGCTGCAATAAATAGATGTGAACTCCGTGAATTGAGACTACAAAATAGACGGTTCACTTGGAGTAACGAGAGAGATGCCCCAACCCTCGAGAAGTTGGATCGGATTTTTTGTAACCCAGATGGAGATATGCTCTTCTCTAACCACAACCTACAAGCTCTCTCTTCCTCCAACTCTGACCACTGCCCCCTGTTGCTCTCACCAACACACCAGCTGCCGCGAAAACCAACTTTCAGATTTGAAAACTTTTGGCTAAGACTGCCGGGCTTCCTTGACACCGTCCAGACGGCTTGGTCCCAGCCAGTTAGCGCTTCTCACCCTGTCAAGCGCTTGAGTACCAAGCTGAAAGCTACAGCCAAGGCTCTACGGTCCTGGAGCAACCGCATCCTAAGTGACAGTCGCATCCAATTCCATCTCGTAAATGAGCTAATCCTCCGATTGGACATTGCACAAGAAAACAGAGCACTGTCGCCCTTGGAGATCTCCCTCAGAAAAGATCTAAAGCTACGGATTCTTGGTCTTGCTGCTATAGAGAAGGCAAGGAGAAGACAGCGATCCAGACTAACATGGCTGAAAGAGGGTGATGCAAACACTAAGTTTTTCCACCTGAGAGTCAATGCGCGCCATCGGAAGAACTGCATTCACAAACTCCACCGTGGCAACGTCATCCTGGAAACTCATGAAGCCAAAGAGCGTGCCCTACACGAACACATCTCCTCTATGATGGGCCAACGACTCCCTCGCTCCTGCACCCTAAATTGGGAGGAGCTTCACCTACCCCAGGTGACGCCAGAAGAACTAGACTCCCCCTTCACTGAGGAGGAGGTTTGGGAAGCTATCAAACGGATGCCTGCTGAGAAGGCACCTGGGCCAGACGGCTTCACAGGCACCTTCTTCAGATGTTGCTGGGAGGTTATCAAGTCAGACATCATGGAATTGCTTGACAAATTCCACTCCTTATCGGGGGGAAATTTTGGGAGCATCAACAGAGCGACACTCATCCTCATCCCCAAAAAGAATGATGCTTGCACTGTGGGCGACTATAGACCAATCAGCTTAATTCACTCCTTTGCGAAGCTCCTTGCAAAGATTTTGGCAATCCGCCTATCCAGACAAATTAACAGAGTGATCTCACAAGCTCAGAGTGCGTTCATCAAAACAAGGTGCATCCAAGACAATTTCCTCTATGTCTCCAACCTGGCTAAGAAGATGCACAGGTCCAAGCAGCCCACCCTATTCTTCAAGCTCAATATTGCCAAGGCCTTCGACTCGGTCTCATGGGAGTACCTCCTAACACTGCTTGAAAAAATGGGGTTCAGTACTAGATGGTGAGACTGGGTGGCTTTAATCCTCCAACCTCCTCCTCTAGGGTTGCACTAAATGGGATTGAGGGAGAAATAATTGATCACCGTAGAGGGCTAAGGCAAGGGGATCCCCTATCCCCGTACCTTTTTATTCTTGCGATGGACCCCCTACACAGACTACTCAAGATTGCAACTGATGAGGGCCTCCTCAGTGACCTAGTGGACCGCAGTGCACGCTTCAGATGCTCCCTATATGCTGATGACGTGGCAATCTTCATCAAACCATCACGCCAAGATGTGGACAGCCTAATTTCAATCCTGAATAACTTCGGGGGTGCTACTGGACTTCAGGTTAACCTTCACAAAAGCTCAGTGATCCCAATCAGCTGTGGTGAAATTGACCTTGATGAAGTGCTACACAACTTCACTAGACCCGGCGGGGCATTCCCAATGCGATACCTAGGGATGCCACTCACGATAAGCAGGCTCCGAAAGGTCCATCTCCAATACCTAATTGATAGAATCAACGCACGATTAGCCAGTTGGAAGAAAAAGCTCCTCTCGGCGGGAGGAAGAAGAGAGTTAGTACTATCAGTACTAAGCTCCATGCCAATCTATGCCATGACAGCTCTGAAAATACCAAAGCAAATCATCCAAGAAATTGATAAAGTAAGAAGAAAATTCCTCTGGGACGGTGGCGATGAAGTCAATGGCGGAAAGTGTAAAGTGAACTGGCAGCGCGTTTGCAGGCCCCTAAAGTATGGCGGCCTGGGGGTCTCGAATCTCACCAAGATGGGAAGGCCGCTTCGCCTGCGATGGCTATGGTATGAATGGACCTCCCCCGACAAGCCATGGATTGGCATGCCAACACCCTGTGATGAACAGGACAACGAGCTCTTTGCGGCATCCACGTCAGTGACAATCGGAGATGGTAGGAAGGCGCTCTTCTGGAAATCCCCATGGGCTTGCAGCTCCACCTTGAAAGCAGTAGCGCCCAATCTCTTTCGCCACACTAGGAAAAAGAAAAGGACGGTCGCAGAAGCCCTACAAGATAACAAGTGGATCGATGACATCCGACACAACTTGACAACGGCCCTTGTCACCGATTTCTTCAAGGTCTTCGAGATAATCTGGACCTCAGGCATCACACTAACCCAAGACATTGAAGACAACATACGATGGAAATGGACAGCAAGTGGAGTCTACACAACAAAATCAGCTTACCAAATGCAGTTCCTGGGGGGCATACCGTCGGTATCAGCAAATATGATATGGAAATGCTGGGCGCCATCGAAATGCAAATTCTTTGCCTGGCTACTCCTCCAAAACAGAATTTGGACGGCCGATCGACTTCAGCAGAGGGAGTGGCCAAATAACTACTTCTGTCAGCTCTGCTTCAGAAACCTCGAGACGGCACACCACCTCTTTTATGAATGCCCGATCACAAGGAAAATCTGGGATGCCATAGCAACAAGGCTCGGCATGCCTCAGCTAAGACCACAGAACTGGTCTAAAACGACAATCCTTGAGGACTGGTGGACACAGACCGTTAGTACAATGCCTAAGGAAAAAAGGAAGGGTGTCAAATCGATCCTTATCCTACTATCCTGGGAAATCTGGAAAGAGAGAAATAACAGGGTCTTCAAAAACACAGAGACAACGACGCAGGGAATCGTTGAGAAAGCGACCGACGAGATCTGGCTCTGGCGTGTAAGCAGAGCAAAGGGCATCCAATGCCTAACGACCCAAAACCATGGGAGCATAACCGACATTACGTAAATTAGACTCATCAGCCGCACCCCTCCTTTGTAGCTGCACCCCCCCCCCCCCCCCACCCGCTTTCTTTTTCCTTTCTTATTGTAATCTCCTAGCCCCCTGGGCTATTGTACAATTTTTCCCCCTACTTTAATACAAATACACCCCGCGGGGTTTCAAAAAAAACCACACCATTTGTGCATGTGATTCCTCCCCAATTGCAGTGAGCAGCAGAATTGGAGCTCCATCTACCTAAAACAGGTGAGCTCCCCCAGTGTTTCTTGATCTCAAGGAGGATTTGGTGTTCATCACTAGATTGATTCACCGACTGCGGGTACGATTTGTGCAGGAGAGAAAACGGTATCATAAAGAACAGGAAGAAGCTTGCGCACCGTTTGTTGGCCATCTTTGATGAATCCTTTTTTTGCTGGAAATCTCTTGCCAAGAGATGAGGAATGCATGATTGAATACAGGGTGTTTAGCTATACTCTATACTGTTGTTAGGCAATGAGAACTGAGAATTCCTTTTGTCATAGTTAATTGACAGGTGAGCCTTCCAGCTGAAGAGTCCAGTTCTTATTTTTTTGCACAAATAGTTGTTTTTCTGCAGTTGGTCCCGGGAATTCTGTATTCATAGGAGGCCATGTATGAATAAGGCTGCCCTGCACTTTCGGTGATGCCTTTCTCACTGACTTGGAACCTTCATTGTTTCTGCTTATAAAGTTATAGTTCTATCTCTGCCAACTACTTTGGAAAATTTTATATGACTGGAACGTGTCTTTGGTTAGAATTTAACTCTGTAGTGAGACAGTTTGCTAAATGGTAACTGAATCTTTACTGCACGTCAAGTTGCACGTGGCGTTCGTTTCTATTAGGGCACAGAAAATAAGAAAGCCATTAGTGTATGATTAATTGAGTTTTAATTATTACAAACTTGAAATGTAGATTTATTTGATATTTTAAGGCAACTTCTATATATAAAGTTCTCGTACAAAATGCACCGTTTAGCAGTTTGAAACACATACTAATGAAAACCAAGATAAAATCTATATTTAATCAGAAAAGAACGAGGCTACAAGAACCAGTGTAGCAGCTGCCCAAAATGATGGGTAACAACATATTGGAAGATAGAAAGAACAAATATGAATTTTGTTGTCCCTGTATAGAATAGAAATATGTATGCACAGAAGTTTGGTGAGAATTCTGGCATTTCATAGAGGAAGAAGTTACTATTGATTTTATCTTTCCTTACCTTCCAAACGAGCGTGACTAACGATTGTGAATAATACATTTCGCTTATAGCCAGACCAGGCCACAGACAGGCTCAGCATTCAGCAAAGGAACAGGTAACAATTTTGCATATATGAACATCCATACAATTGATTCTAATCGAAGAGTAATAACACCAATGTACAGAAGCTTCTTACAATATTAGAGTAGAACAATCACCAAGAATGAAGCCTTGAAGATTACACACCAAGAATGCACCAATGTACAGAAGCTTCTTACATGATCACCCCTACACATGTCAGCAGAATGCCTTGTTGATGTTGATGCATTCCTCCTTCACCTGCGCAAATAGCTCCGAATTCAGGTATCTCTCTCCACCACTGGAGAACATCGTCACGATCATCTTGCCCTTGTTCTCCTCCCTTGCTGCAACCTATCAATCAGTACATATATTGAGAGAACCATGTAATTAACAATCATGTTTCTATAATAAATCATTACTGTAGCGTTGCTGAAAAAAAAAATGAAAGAGCTTTGCCTTCAAGCAGGCAGCTGCATTTGCCCCTGAAGATATTCCAACGAGCAATCCTTCTTCCCTTGCCAACCTTCTTGCCGTGTCCATAGCTTCTTGAGTGGTTACTGTTACTATCTCATCTATTTGTGATCTATCCAATATTTCTGGGATAAATCCTGGACCTATGCCTTGGATGTTATGGAATGCTGGTTCACCTCCTACAAGTGATAATACACAAGCTCACTTGCTCAGTTTTACATTCAGTTTGTGTGGCATTGCTGAGAGGAGAGCAAATATCAATATAGTGGTCATTTATGTTACCTGAAATTACTGCACTTTCAGCTGGTTCAACACACATCAGCTTTATGGATGGATTCTTCATCTTGAGATACCTCCCTACGCCTGTCACTGTGCCTCCTGAACCAGATGCAGCTACAAATATATCCACTTTGCCTGCTGTATCTTTCCATATTTCAGGTCCTGAGAACAAAATTTTAGTTCAGTAAATATTTCAGGTCAAATATGTTACCTGCAAGTAGTAGTCAAGACTCGAGAGTTGGCTGATTGCATGGAAGCTTGACCGTACAAAAGGCAACAAAATTTAATCATATCAAAGCATTTACTGTATGAGTGACATTGTTTAACTAACTTCAACAATCTAAGCTTAATGTGTGGTTTCCATATTGTAATTCATAATTTGCAGGATCACAGTATGTCTAATTGTCTGATTACAACAAGAATATTATAATGCTACTCAACACTGCTACTATAGTACTACTACATCAAACAAAGATTTCTAGCGCTGCTACATCAATTTTACTTTGAAAGAAATAATAAATCTATGTTACCTGTCCATCTGAAATGCGCATCAGGATTAGCAGGATTGGTGAATTGATCTATAACAAACACATTCTCCGTATCCTTCTTCAGCTGTTCAACTCTATCAAGTAGCCCCTTGAATCCATTCAGTGCAGGGTCTGCAGGAGACAAGCATGTTACATCTGACCAGTAATACGAGGGGCATGGAGGTAAGCTTCTTACCAACCAATATCACTTCAACTCCCAAGTATCTCAACAGGATCTGTTTATCTATCGAGAGTTTAGCAGGCATGACAGCGATGAATTTGTAGCCTTTCTGAGCAGCAACAAATGCCACGCCGATACCAAGATTGCCGCTTGTGACCCCTGCTAGTGTTGTGATGCCAGGTGAGATCAAGCCTCTCTCCTCTGCATCTTCGATCAATCTGCAAGTTAGCATTCATACTAGTCATGACAGCAATTTAATGAATTCATTCATATTGTTGTCAAAAGTTGGTAAATTTGAGGGGAATAACTTTATCCCTACCATGTGGTAGTAACAAGAAACATTTGCCAATCTGTCATTTCATATAATCAAATGCTCCGTAATAAGTAATTTCTATTGAAATGAATCTTTTTTTGCTCTGAAAACTGCAGAACTCTTTTTTTGTGGGGAAAAAACTACATAACCAATCCTTGAATAATATGTTTGCACTAAAAACTGCATAACTCAACATGTAGGCATGGTGTTATTTAAATTCTAACCTCACATTATCCTTGAATAATCTTGAATAACCTTGGTACATCAAGATGATCTAGAGAGGTTAGACAAATCACCTTAGAGCACACCGATCCTTCACAGAGGAAAGGGGTTGGTATGGCTCAATCTTCCCAACCAGCCGAGCAGCTATGCCATCTTTCTTAGCAATATTTTTCAGCTCTATCAGTGGCGTCCAACCAATCAGCTGAAAGACAGTAATACATAATTTACTTAAACCAAATCTAATTGCAAAAAGAGCAAAATTTGCAACTAAGGAGAAACTTAAGTATATATATAGAGCAATTTTACGGTCCTTGAGGAAGTACCATGAGGTACTACTTTTTCTATTGTACCTCATGGTACCTATTCAAGAACCGTAGAATTGCTCATATATATAACCTGTGTGATGTTGGATGCAATGCATTCTCCCTGAGATGAGAGCAAAGATGGCACCCCTTTCCTTCCTTCCTGCATCTCCATTCTGTGCTACTTAAATTTACAAGAAACCAAACAAAAACTGAACAATCTCCAAATCTCTTGAACAAATCGATGGCTAGAAGAGGTAGAATATGCTCAAGTATGCTATGTGCCCATATATACATCACTAAATGAGTAAATTAAATTTGAGTGTGAAAGGGAGTCCATAAAAAAATGTGGATATAAACCAGACAGAGCAGTAGCCATGAACTTTCCCTTCAGACCAACTTGCAAAAAAAATGTTAGTTCACTGACATATGAGACTAGATCAATGTGGAGTTTATCCAAAACATGATATATATATATATATATATATATATATATATATATATATATATATATATATATATATATATATATAAAGAACACCATAATCCACCAATCGGCTGGAAGCCTGGATTGACCACATCAATTCTAAACAAGGGTTGGAATTTTGCTGCTTGGGGTGCACGGCAATCAATCGCGATGAGATGAAACATTGTGGAAAAGTCACAACAAATCCTCCAATCATTTATAGAACAATTCCAAATTCTGTGCGTCAGCAAATTAAAATTTAAAAAAAAAACATATACACACAGCAACAAAATCTTGAACATGCATTGGACAATTGCATAGAACAGCAGCTAAGAGCAAATCATCAAGAAACCAAGAACTATTCATGGCTATTCCGAAATCCGAACTGGGTAAAACACTGAACTGGATTGGAATGGTGTCGTGAGGGTGAGTGAATGATCGAGAGAAGACAGAGAGCGGCTCGTGGCGGTGGCTGGCGGCGGCGCTTCGCCGCCGGTGGAGTCGCCGCCGCCGGAATCGGAGCGGAGGCGAGACGGGCTCCCTCTACCGAAGTATGGGGTGTCACTGCAAGCGGGGCCCACTTGTCAGTGGCCCCCACCTTCCCCTCGCTTTTCACCCTCGCTTTTCCACGCTTTTTACGGTTTTACCCCTCCCCCTTTCTTCTCTCTCTCTCCCCCTCCGCCGCCCGCCGCCGCCACCTCCGGCGACGGCGGCGGCATTCGCGCGGGCGCAGTCGCCAGAGGCGGCTGCGGCGGTGGCGCGGATCGATCCCTCGCGGCCCGTGCGGTAGCTGCGGCTCGCCGTCCCCTCTGCCTCGCTCGCTCGCGCGCCCGCCTCCGATCCTTCCACTTCCACGCGAAATCATCAGGTGGTTTACTTCTAATAATCACACGGTTTTCGTTTGGGTTTCGCAGGATCTGATTATAAATGTTCTTGTGCATCATGTGTGAAATTGGAGGCTCCATTCAGACTAAAAATCTCTGCGGTTTTGTTATTAGTAGTAATAAAACTTGTGAGATTTGCTGTCTGCGAAATGCCAAAATTACCGTGAGAATTATTTGATTTATGAGATAATATGTAAGCAAGAAAAATGCACAATTACATTGAGAATCCCTTAATTTATGGAAGCTTCGCCAATTATTTGCTTGGACTAGCTTATATCGGACACATGAATGCATAATATGAGCATTCCTAGAGGAGAGCTAGTGTAGCAGACAGTGGCCTCCAAAAAACGGTGTTATTACATAGGCCAACATGCATATCATTCGTGTGTCCTTAAATCAAATCAGTTGGTAATAGTACAAATCACCTACAGTATATGCAGACAACGATTTCTGTAATCGCACATAGTCTCCGAGAAAAATGATTCTTTCCGAACGTAGCTTTTTCTCTACTGAAAATCGAAATATTACGACTCATTATGTGCTGCCAGAAGAAAACGAGAATTATCCATGTTGAATTGTTGATCATCACGCTATCAGTTACTCCAATAATGCTATGTAACACGAGTCAGCGACTGATGTATTTTATTTTAGTTTAGCTAGTTGGGAAGAAGGAATTGCAAGCACTATTAACGCCAGAACCTGGTTGGAAAAATGACTTGGTACTTTGGTAGCAAGTTGTCTATTCGTCAATAAGAGATGGTAGATTCCAAAGCAGAGTTGTCAAAAGATTTGTGATTTGGCTAGCTTCCCTACTCGCTAAAAGGAGTACTGAGGTATGTGCTACGTAGCAATCATCTTTATTTTTTCTGATCAGACTGCAGCTGCTTTAGTATCATATTGCTTATGTATTACGACAATATGCTTCCTTGTCACCTCCCAGTTGTATTAGATTTCTTAAGAAAACATCGTTGAGACTGGAGAGTTGACTGTCTTTATTTAATCTAATCTTCCTTCTACAAAGAGGTTGATGCTTGAACTTACGTACCACACATATTTTTTTCAATTCATTTCACAAACCAAATCTGGAAAAATTATATCAGCCACTGTAGCCAAATCAATTATTTGAATCCACATAGGAGTATCAAACTAGCATAACATAACTTTTTGTTGGGCTAGCTCGATAGCATTTTGACCTTAGAGAAGTACCCTGTGGCCTTTGTCTATTAGTGCCTGTCACACACAAGGAGCAAGGAATAATTAGGCCAAGGCAAATTCAAAGACTACAGAAGAACTTTATCATGGCATATGAGACTTTATGTTCACCTTCCATGTAAAGGTATGGAATAGCCAATGGTGGGACAACTTCCAACTATCTAAGAGAATACTCTTGTATATACACCAATGGTGGCACAGCTTTAGGTTGCTGTCATTGGTTATGAACCTGTTGCCTATTCAGTGCTCGTATATTCTTCAGTATCTAGATTGGATTCGTGACCTCTCCCCTTTTCTTTATACTTTACGCTCCAAAGAAGTACTATTCACCCACGAGGCCTAGGTTCGATTAGAAGTCACCAGCAAAGATGAAGTAGACAACAAATCATTGATATGTAACTGTATACCACAGTTCCTCATCTCCACCTGAGTTGCCTAACTTCTGATACGATATCCTCTGGCCTCATGAATGAAGTATTTATGGCGATTTTGGATTATTTATAGATGTATACTGCTTTCTGGAAAGTTCCTATGCGGCAGCTATGTTTGAAACATACCCTAAACAGTTTTGAAACCTTCAATCGCACCATGATGCATGATTTTTGGCCTTCTGCCCTTCTCCTTTGCCTTCCAAATGCATAGGCTGGAGTAATTGATTGTGAAAAAGGAATTGAAGTAGATGATTGTCATCACATGATATGGTGAGAACATTTCACTTTCAGCTATTATCACCTCAATCCTTGGTATCCAAAATTCCACATCAAGTCATACATACTTACCTAGCTATCTGCCTACTGAGATACGGCCGCTGGCCCACTACCTTAGCCTAAGAGGAAGAGCCTCCCCAACATTCATCGCCAAACACTTATGCACATCATTGTCAGAAAAAGAGAGTTGTGAAATTCAGGGGCACAAATTAAAAATTCGCACACATATTACAAGCTGTGCAAAACGTCAACAGCTGGAGATTCCCCATCTCCCTGGTGACTTGGTACAATAATTGTCCAAGTTGGGTTCTTTTACTATTGACCTTTTCCTGTTACCATCAACCCTAATATTGTACTGAAGGGCTCTAAACTGGTGAACAAAAGTTGTGTGCCTTTATCCTCTTTCAATTGCTTCATGCAATGTAAAAACTGATACTGGAGATTGAATGGCACAGCATCGATGCCAAATTATGTTAAAAATAGTAAAGCTTCATGCCATAGGGCTTGCTGCAGTACATCTAGTCACTTCACTTGACTTACTTTTTACTTCAATGGCATGGTAATATAGCTCCGTGGAGTCACTTTAATCCATAAATTACTCATTCGATTCAGTTTTGGGACCCAGTTTCTCGTCATGACAACTGATACACAACCGAGAGATTGTTCATGGTACACTATGCATTGGATCTATGGTTTAACTATGGTCGTTCTCAGTCTCGTGCATTTGCACGTAGGGTCAAAAAGTGACAGGTTGTCGGTCACCTTTGTTGGCCCGTGTATCATTCACTCATTTTTAATGGAAACTACTGTGCAGCTGGAGTATTTTTCTTCCTTTTTGGTGGGTGTCCACGAATATCTTAGGTTCTTGATAGAGCCTATCAGCCTACAAAATATCTTCAGTCATCTTTTCCTCTCTTTTTTTTCCCTGATTTCTTGTTTATTAGAGGGCTATTTGATGAGTGCTAGTTGTGATAGGTAAAATCAATTCAAATAAGATTAGAATCTGAATAGGTTAAGCATTCTCCCATTTGATCCATGCATGGGTACCTTATGAGTTCTCATGATTCAGGTATTTAATGACTTTTACCTTTGATAAAGGAGACCAGAGCAAGTCAACTTTGAAATATATTTATCTCTCTGTGCTTTGTCATATGTCTTGTTTTACAGTTCTGGACTAGATATTTCTGCGTGGTCCGAAATGTGCTTAGCCCTGTAATGTCAAAATTCTGAGGCATTACCATGAATCAAGTGGAGGAGTTGCAGCGCAAATTAGCTCATAGTAATTAAACATGTATATTACCGTACCACTACATGTATTTTTGTAGAACTAAAGAGGAGCCTTCATCTTTTTAATAGATGGAAACAGAAAATATCGAGAGAGAATCTTAAACCAAAGTTTTAGTTAGATAGCATTTATCAGCAACTTGCTAAGTGGACTGAATAGATGAGAAGAAAACATTACACTGTTGTAATAACCTTATAAATCTAAAATGGAACAGAGCTGGAAATGGAACATGTTTGTATACTACAAGCACGACGTCTTAGTTTGGAAAAGAACAGAGCTGGGCCCCATGATGGCTGGAAAAGAACAGGGCTCTATCAGCCTTGAAGAAAAGGGTACATCGAGGAGAGAATATTTCCTCTGGGAGATGGCAACAGGAGAAACAATGTTAACCCTGCAACCAATATCCAGAGAATGTGGACCATTGTTTTTCATTTTGTAGGCCATGCTGAAGGGAACTGGATCCTGGAATCTCCCAAACACCTACTAATACTGATGCTGCTGCTGTACTACATCATCAGGAATCAACTGGGGAAGGGTGGAATGCTAGTAACCAGATGGTAACTGCCAATACCTGGTTTTCTGGTAAAGGTATGGACTTTATGTGATCCCATAGAATTGAACTGATTTGCAATTTGTTCGGCCAATTATTATCAATTTTAAAACGCATGATATATATAGCAACAAATGACTTGACAATAAATTATGAGATCTGGTGCTTTCGACAACTCTTATTGAAAAAATTGCTGTTTTTGGCATAATTTTCAACTGACGTCAGTATGTCTAATCGAATCCCACGAGGTATGGTTAAGGTTGGATATTCAAAACTTCATGATTCACGAATAATTTTCCACTTACTTGTGTACAACATGTGGCATGGTGGATTAGTGAGTTAACATGCAAACTAGCAGAAAAGAAAATGATCTGACCTACGAGTGACACATGCACATTGTTGAGCTTATAATGCATAAAGCATAGCACCACAAAAAGTGTGGAAGATCCTAGCCCCCCAAGTACCACAAAAAGTGTGGAAGATCCTAGCCCCCCAAGTATCGTGGTGCTAATACCATCCTTGTCAGAATCCTGGTGCCAATTCCATCCCACTGGGAATCTTGACAGATACTTTCAAAGTTTATTCTTTTCACACGGCAATATTGACAGCCATTTTGACTGTCACACTGGCCAAGATTGCAAAGCAGTGATACTAGCCAGTGTAAAATTTCTTGACCAAATTACAGTGCTAAAATTGGTGTACTGGTATCCATTTGATTCCCCATTCCAATGCCTTCATGGTTGCCATCAGAGATATCTTTGTTGTCACTGCACATGTGCTTTAATAAATATGAGAAAGAAACCAATGGCTGAACCACAGAACCCAATTCCATCCGAAAAGGATATGCGAAGAACGATCCCTACGTTTCTGCTTCCTTCAGTTTGTGCTGTCGTATTTATGGTGGCTGCAGGTTTAAGTGGAATTCAATATGTGGGTTCAGATAGATGAGTGGGCACTTTGTAGAAAAAATCACAATTTGACTACTGCACTCGTTTTATATTATTGCTATTTGCTCGCACAATTTATCCCTGTTTTTCGGTTATAAAAGGTATAAAATAACAGCTGGTGATGAAATTGATTTTCTCCTGTTAACAAAACTATAGTTGCAATTAAAAAAATTGTAGGTAATGCAAGTAGTGTGTGTGCGTTTGTGTGTGTATATAGTAGTTAGGCCAATTGATCAAGCAAATATTGGTATAGTCAAAGATAAGGTGGTAAATCAGGGAAAAGAAATCTGCTATTGTATGTAAACTTTTGGCTGTAGACAGTCTTTTGAAATGCTATTGCTAACGATTGGTTGGAGATGAAGGTTCAGCACTTTTAGAATTCAAAAATTCTTTGCTTACAATGAAATTACTCCATTTTTTCACTGTTCTTACACAGGTCAAGAACTGCTGGTGTGTGACGCGTGTCACCACACGTTCTCTATCGCCCCTCTCTGGAACGGCTCCCCACTGCTACAGCAAGTCCTGGGAATAGCAGCATGAAGAGGACAATCACTCGTGCCTCACGTTTAAATTGGCATGAGCAGCACCAATCCAGGCACCAGAAGCAGCCAGCGAGCTAGCAAACTCTCCATTGCAAACTTGTGACCATGCAAGCATCTTCCATGGAGGCAAGCAATTCCTCCATTGCACTTGAAATCAGCCATGTTGCAACCCCAGGTTTACCTGTTCTGCTGCTTGGATCTTCGCTGGCTCTGCTTGCTGTGTTCCTGGTATACTTCTATGCACCTTTCTGGAGTTTGAGGACAGTTCCAGGGCCTCCAACCAGGTTCCCCATAGGCCACCTTCATCTTCTCGCCAAGAACGGGCCGGACGTCTTTCGCGCCATCGCGAAGGAGTACGGTCCGATCTTCAGGTAATGATGCAGAACAGAATTTCATGTCTGAAATGCCAATCTTGAGAGTTGGTTGCTCATGGAGAAGGAGGCTGTACTGTGCTTGCAGGTTTCACATGGGGAGGCAGCCATTGGTGATTGTGGCCAATGCTGAGCTCTGCAAGGAGGTCGGCATCAAGAAGTTCAAGGACATCCGTAACCGCAGCACCCCGCCTCCCAACGTCGGCACGCTTCACCAGGATGCCCTCTTCCTCACCAGGTAAACTTCGCACTGTCTGGTGCTGATCGTTTCAAAAAAAAATAAAAAAATAAAAACTTTGCTTACCTGTGCCCAAGATGCCAGTAGAATCTGAGAAGGCAAAGGCTTGGTTTCTTTGTCGGAAATCTGAAAAACAAATGTGTTGATGTGTGTATCACAATGCTGACATTTTGGTGGTGTCAGGGACTCGACATGGTCGTCGATGAGGAACATGGTGATCCCGCTGTACCAGCCGGCGAGGCTCGCCGGACTCATCCCGACGATGCAGTCGTACGTGGACGCTCTGGTGGACAACATCGCCGGGTGCCCGGACCAGGACTGCATCCCCTTCTGCCAGCTCTCGCTGTGCATGGCCATCGACATCATCGGCAAGACGGCGTTCGGCATCGAGTTCGGCCTGTCCAGGAAGGCGGCCGACGCCGCCGGCGATGACGGCGGTGGAGACGGCGGCGGCGACGACGACGTGAAGGAGTTCTTGAGGGAGTACAAGAAGTCCATGGAGTTCATCAAGATGGACCTGTCCAGCTCGCTGTCCACCATCATGGGCCTCTTCCTGCCGTGCGTCCAGACGCCGTGCAAGCGGCTGCTCCGCCGTGTCCCCGGCACGGCGGACTACAAGATGGACCAGAACGAGCGCCGCCTGTGCCGCCGCATCGACGCCATCATCGCCGGCCGGCGGCGTGACCGCGAGGCCCGCCGGCGCGGCGACGCCGGCGACGGGGCGGCGCTGGACTTCATCGCGGCGCTGCTTGACGCGAGAGAGAGCGGCGGCGGCGGGCACGGCGGCTTCGCGCTGGAGGACCGGCACGTCCGGGCGCTGGCGTACGAGCACCTGATCGCCGGGACGAAGACGACGGCGTTCACGGTGTCGTCGGTGGTGTACCTGGTGTCGTGCCACCCGCGCGTGGAGGAGAGGCTGCTCCGGGAGATCGACGGGTTCGCGCCGCGCGGCCGCGTCCCCGGCGCCGACGAGCTCCACGCCGGCCTCCCCTACCTCGACCAGGTCATCAAGGAGGCCATGCGCTTCCACCTCGTCTCGCCGCTCATCGCCCGGGAGACCTCCGAGCCCGTCGAGATCGCCGGCCACCTCCTCCCAAAGGTACACCCATCAGCAAAACATATAGCAAAATTGTTTATCCATATGTTATAACACCATGATGTAAACATAAATTAGCATACTATGACACCGATAGACACGTTATAATACCAACGGATTCTAGATCCGCCACCGGCCGTCGCAGTCGCCGTCGCCGGTGGCGAGCTCGTGGTTCCTTGATTGTGATGGACGTTGTGGTGGGTGCAGGGGACGTACGTGTGGCTGGCGCCGGGGGTGTTGGCGAGGGACGCGGCGCAGTTCCCGGAGCCGGAGGAGTTCAAGCCGGAGAGGTTCGCGGCGGAGGCGGCGGAGGAGAGGGCGAGGCACCCGTACGCGCACATCCCGTTCGGGATCGGGCCGAGGGCGTGCGTGGGGCACAGGTTCGCGCTGCAGCAGGTGAAGCTCGCCGCCGTCAGCCTCTACCGCCGCTACGTGTTCCGCCACTCGCCGGCGATGGAGTCGCCCCTCCAGTTCGACTTCGACCTCGTCCTCGCCTTCCGCCATGGCGTCAAGCTCAGGGCCATCAAGAGGACCAACACCTGAGCTCACCTCAGCCTGAGCCCAGCTGCGTAGCCTAGCCACTGTGTGAAGTATGTGCACAGTATATGTGTGTTGCTAATCTGCTAGTGGTGTGTTTTCTAAGAGAGCAAATTGCAAATCTGGCTAGCTTGTATTTCAAGTTAAATTTGTAATTTAGAAATCTTGTAGATATTTCTCAAGTATACAGCAAGTTATATTATGTACAGTAGATGTTTGGAGTGTTCACTAATTGAGTATGTGAAAAGTGTTAAACATGTGTCCCTTGAAATGAACTGAATAGTCTTTAAAAAAAGAGAGAGAACATCCTGCATATCATTTGATTGCACCTGCCATCAAATGCACCAAAAAAAAAAAAAAAAAAAAAAAAACAGCGTCTTTTTTTTCTTGGAAAATAGACAGCATGTCACACATGCAGAAGAGAGGGAAAAAAACACTTTCAAAAGGTCGAGGTTTCCGCAATCATGAGTTCAAGAAAGCTGATATGCAGCCTATGGTTGCACTTCTCTTGTTGTGTAGTTTTACAAGTGTGTGATCCAAAAATATAGTTCTACTTTGCAATAATAAAAAAATAAAAGAACCAATGCTACCTCATCATACATATGAAGAAAATAAATCAAGAAAGGTTAAGGTTACAAAAGAACGCCCTACTTATAGAACTGTGTACATGAAACACGCTCGTGTACATGGAATCACCTGCCAGAAAAAGCGAGATTGGTGAGACAGATGTGTTCTAGACTAAAGTGCAAAGGAAAAAATGAATAACAGATAGAACAGCTCAAATTATATACCCTCGAATGTTCTTGCAGCCCATAGGTGAAACCTACAGATGATGGGAGTTATCTATTCACATCGATGTCTAATGAAGTGTTCCATAGGTGGGTGATTCCTGAGTACCTCCTGCTGATAAGCAAACATAGCAAATTCATGGGTTAGTGAAATTTAAGTGATTTTAATAAAGCAAACAATGTGCATCATTGTGTCTCTTACATACCATCGAGGAACTACCGAAGCTCATCATGAAACCCATAATCATCTTCTGTGAATAAAGCACTGTAGAATACATATGGGTTATCAATCATCTCTTGCAAACTCAGTTTCCCATCTTTGTTTGTGTCAGCCTACATTGGAGAAACCGGCAGATGGTTATTAGATTAGCAAATCATCGGACCCTTCCAGCGATGTGAAACATATAACAACTTGATTGAAGTTGTATGTTTCGAGAAAAAAGTGCAAGTTGCTGTACAAACACTGGTGACACTTTATGACTGCTTTAGACTGAAAGGCAGTCCAAAATACCCTGAAAGTAAAATGAGATACAGTCTGCCAGTATTACCTGTGTTATTACATAGTCAGCTTGTTGCTTGGCATAGAAGTGTTCTGGTGGGTGGAGATTTCCAATAATAGGTTTTAGCTCATCTGCTGACAAAAGCCTGCAAAATGGGGAAGCCTCCTAACTCAATCTTCATAAATAATGGATTCTTTATATAGGATAACAAGAGAACATTAGAGCTGTAATATACCCATCATTATCCAGATCAAGATGTGTAAATGATTTTCTTGCGGGTGCATCAGAAGCCTTGGAGTCATCTGTTGAAGCCTCCTCATCAAAATGCCGAATTGAGTAAAATAATCCATTATAGAACTCTTGAAAATTGAGTTTTCCATCATTATCTTTATCTCTTTCCCTGAATAGTGAACAAAATTGGTCTTAAAATATTGAAATTGTTGAAATTTCCAGCTGACCCCATAAAATAAGCTAAAAGAGATGTGATTGTTGCAAGGCCTCAACCAAGGAATGAATATTGTCGTGGATTTTCATTTTAAAATCCACCACTTTTTAAGGTTTTTTATATTTATGTTTGCATGCAAAAATGATCTAGAACTAAACAAGTATCCCCATAACTTGTGCATAGCAGAGCAAACTTCAAAGCATACATTTCATTGAAGCCCTAGATTCAATTCCTAAACCTGCTTGTTTTGACTATTGAAAACTTACAAGCAATGAATAGCATTTATGCATGCAGCCGTTTCACCAGTCAACTAACAGAGTACCAAGACTCTAAAGAATACCCAGTACTATCACCAATCTGAAGTAAGAAAAGTAAGAAGTGCTCCAATTATAACCGTTGCATAACATAGTGATGCACAAGCCAGAACGTAGCATCACTCCATCAAGGGCATTGCTTCAGCCAGTAATAACCTAACAATATGTTCTAGAGTTTCATAATTGTTCTTTTTTGTAGTCTCCAACTCTCTAAGTTCAGCAAGAAAAAAAATATCTTTCATCTCCATTTTCTTTGTGCGCAACTGAAATGATAATAAGAGGAGGATACAAATGGAACATGGACTTGCGGATGTGTAAGGAAATAATGTTTGGAGGGAAAGATGCACCTGACTTCTTCTTTGCACAACCAATTTATTAGCTTTGGGTTCATAGTATCAGCTGGATGTAAGAAGCTGCACAAAGTAAACCAAAGAAAATACGGTAAAACAAGAAAGGAACTTCAGAAGATTAATGGTAGTCAGAGGAAAAGTTATACTCGTTAAACTCTGTCAGATTTAGGAAGCCATCACCGTCCATATCCGAAGCATTAAAGTGCTCCTCCTTCCACCATCCCACCCCATCATTGGATGAGTTATGATCTGCACAAAGATGACACTTAGTGCTCACATTGGTAAGGCATAAATGAGAACATTTGGATTTGGATGAAACTGACCATAGTTTATTTAATGATTCTTGTTGTGTGTATTATGAGCAGTTAGACACAGCTTTTTCATGTAATATATAGAACTTGGTCAATCCACAGAATTATCCAGGATGGTTGTACATGCCAATTGTTGTTAAATATGTACAGAACATGAAAATTCTAAGTTTACTGGTCGACCAAGGGATGAAACATGTCAAAAATGCACTATTAAATATGCTTATGAACAATTGTTTGGTACCAATCACAAGCATTAGAATATATGTGGCTGAGAAGGCCAATGTAGGACAATACCAATAAGAGTTTAATTCCAGCATATGGATTGAAATTAGGTCGATTAGAGACTATATTCCATCGCAGGTAAAATAAAAAGTTCCCCATGAGCAGCTAACTCTGAAGACCAAGATATGTGTAAAGTTCAGGCATGGAGAATGTATGTAAATTACTTAGATTTTCTAAGAACAGCCGAAAGTAGTCTAGGTCTATTTTATTAAAAGTTAAGACCTAAGAGTTCATTAAACAGCACTCCAAACCAGCTCCCCGCAGGAAATTCGTGAAAGAAGATGACAGAATGTCTTTGTAAAACAGCATTTCTAGTCAAATAAATTTGGGGAAATCTTGAAAGTTCTATTTCTGTGCTATGGTTGAGTCGATGATGCCTACATTGAGGTGTGAAGTCATCCTCATTCTGTAAATGACTCGACATCACAACGTGTTAATGTAGTCCAAAAACCTTGTGAACCAAAAATCTACTGATGGATCACCAAATTCAACACACCAAGATCGCGAGAGCTCACCCAAGATAGGCAGCTAGTCAACTAGCATCTCTAAGGAGGCAAATGCTGCGCTTCAATGAACCAAAAATTGGATGGCTGGTGTCAGCTCGAGAGATGTGAATACGCGTACGTACCATCGAACCGCCATGCCCAGCTGGGGCGCTCGTACTCGGAGAAGGCGATGCGGCCGTCGTGGTCGCGGTCGTGCAGGTCGAGCTCCCTGGCGGTGCGGTGCATCACCTCCCGGCGCGCGGAGGCGAGGTTCCAGGCGGTCAGCTCGGCGGGCGTCACGGCGCCGTCGGCGGGGTCGACGTCGATCTTGGGGAACAGCGCCTCCACCCGCCGCGTCAGGTTGAACCGCGCGGCGTCGTTGATGTAGTCCTCGTCGGGGTCGGCGCCGAAGCCGCCGCCGCCGCCGCCGTCGATGTAGTCCTCGGGGACGGGCGCCGCCTCGAACCCCGGCGCGTGCAGCCCCGCGGCGGCGAGGCGCTCCCACTCGCGGTCGTCGCGGCGGCGCTCGAGGCCCGCGATGACGGGGTCGAACGGGATCTGGCCGCGCGGGGAGGGGGAGGCGCGCGCGCCGCGGAGGCGGAGGCGGCGGTGCGGGTGCGGGTGCGGGGAAGGGCTGGACGGGGAGAGGCGGACCAGGAGGAAGAGGAGCCCCGCGGAGGCGAGCGCCAGCGCCAGCGTCACCGCGACGGTCTGCGCCGCCGAGGGCTTCCTCGCCGCCGGCGACCGCGCCATGGCCGACTCGGCTGCTCCTCTCTCTTTTTTTTTTTCTTTCGGTTTTTTTTTTTGTTTAGTTTTGTGTGGGGCTTTTGCTTCGAGAAGTGGGCAGAGCTGGCAGTTGGGAGTTGGGAACGCTAGTCCACTCGGATGTTATTGGAGGGACTGACATGTGGGCCCATCGTTTGGTGGGGCCGAGATGTCAATTGCTAGGTTTTTGGTCGGCGATGCCACCGAGCAGGCACCAGTATAGTTTGACCATAAGAAAATTATTGACGGAGGGTGATTTTAGTTCACGTCAAAATTAAAAAGTTTAGTTGAAATTTGAACGATGTGATGGAAAAATTGGAAGTTTGTGTGTAGGAAAGTTTTGATGTGATGGAAAAATTAGAAGTTTGAAGAATTATTTTGGAACTAAACACGGCGAGAAATAGCTATATTTATAGCGTCATATTTTTCAAAAAAAATAGTCAGCGTGTATTTACTTTCTAAGTCCCTAAATTACATATGTAAATTTAGTGTATTTATGATATAAGTCCTAAAACTATATAGTAATTATGCAAGTGATGTGTAAGTGGGATGTAAGTGGAGTGTAAGTGGGGTGTAAATTTAAATCTTACATTGGAAAAGTTAAAAAGCAAAAGCATGTGCAGCCCTACTTTATAGGAATGATTTTGAGAAGAAATCGAACGGTCCGAACAAGCACAACTGAAGACACGTAGTCTCACGCATAGCAATCAGACGCACGGTAAAGCCCAAAAGCCCAAAAATATGTTGACATATTTTTAGCAAGTCCGATTATTGATACTAGTATTCTCTCGGTCTCAATATGTATTGACAACCTAGAATGACAACTTAGGATAAGATTAGACCTATACTACAACTACGAATGTACACGTATGGAATGGATATCAGGACGGATGGAGTAATTTATCTATCCGTGCTAACGATAGTAGTCAGTAATGCAAATCAAATAATCAAGAGATCTATATGTCTTGGCAATCAAGAAAAAATAATATATGTTTAATATTAAAAAGATAATAACTGAGTGAGTTATAATACTTTTAATTACATAACTTACGTGAGTCTTTCTGAACTACACAACTCCACATGTATCACAATCAGAAAGTAGACAAAATCCAAACCATACATCGCCACCATCTAATGTTTGACCTATATCCCGTTTACAGTACAACTCAATATCTGTAGAACTTTACCATTTTCTTTTACAAACCATAAAAAAAAGTAGCTATTCCTATACACCAGCCATCAAACATAATTTTCCTTCAAATTTATCCCATTCACGTGACCCAATCACTGTTGGGAGTAGCAAACACTATTATTTGTTTCGCAAATTGGCAAATAAATATATTCCTCTCCCCATGAAGACATTCGACAGCTTCCGCAATCAGCCAACCGCTTGTGTTGGCTCCCCTTCCATCGGACCCAACACGGCAACACCTTAGTTCCCCTAGCTTCTGTAAAAAAAACAATTATGAAGCGATCTTCTTTATTTATTACTAAAACTTTCTTACGAGCAATTTAAGTGTTCTATGAACTAGCATTTGCTGAAAATTTGACTTTCTTGAATATGATTTTCTACGAGTAATACCCTCGTCCCCTAGCCAAACAAAAATATATAATTACGATGACCTCAAAAACAAATTGCCAGATCGAACAGAAGGAAATCGATAGGAGAACACGTTCAGGATCACCTCACCGGCGCCATCCCGAATCACAGTGAAGTGGAGGGCAACTGAGCAAAGATCCAGGCAGCAAGAATGACAACGGTGGGTGATCTACACCAAAAACAACCTGAGAAAAGGTGCGACGGTGACCTGGTAACGGAGGATCAGCGGCGCGCGAAGGCGATCACGACGGCGACCTAGCATCGGGGGTGTCACATCAGAGGGGAGAGTGACCAAGAGGGGATTAGGCCTATGGCATGTGCAAGAGGGGAATGAACGCGGAGGGAGGGTGCGGGTGCGGCTATGTGGGATAGGAGGGTCCCGGGGGATGGAGCGATCTGTACACGGAGGAAGTGGAGGAGATATGTGTCATTCAATTCAATGCAGATGAATATATATCGTTGGATTTGATAAATGAGTATTATAGGTGTAAGACAGTTGGTAGCATACGCATCAGCACATGCCTTGATCAGCTACCCCCGGGAGCACTGGACGTCTGGACTACAGCCAAAGCCAGCCAAACTACATAGTAACAAGTACCATTTATTAAGGTATATTTGGGGAGCTTAAGATTATGAAAAACAGCTGGTTGGTAGCCAGCTTCTGAGAATATAGAAAAGCTGGGTTTTCTAGTTTCTGGCTTTTAGTTTATTTTTTGCATTCTACAACTGCAGCTTCTCAGAATCTGGACCAAAAACTGTACTGTTTGAAGGAGTTTCTAATTCTGGAAGAAGTTGCAGCAGCTAAAAGCTCCCCAAACAAGAGTAACATCCATTTCACTCAGCTTCACTAGTGGGACTGCAACAATCGGATCGCCGGATTTGCTCTTAGGCTGTGTTTAGATCTAGAGGTGTAAAGTTTTAGCGTATCACATCAGATACACGGATACACATTTGAAGTATTAAACATAGTCTAATAATAAAACAAATTACAGAATCCGCATGTAAACCGCGAGATGGATTTATTAAGCCTAATTAATCCATCATTAGCAAATGTTTACTGCAACACCACATTGTCAAAACATGGCGTAATCGGGCTTAAAAGATTCATTTCGCAATTTACATATAATCTGTGTAGTTAGTTATTTTTTTTTGTCTATATTTAATACTCATGCATATGTCCAAACATTCGATATGACAAACATTCGATATGATAGGGTGTAAAATTTTGCAGGATCCAAAACAGGGCCTTAATCATAGCAACAGAAGGAAATCGGTGATTAGCCAACTTCTAGGACAGCAACACCGCCGGCAAAAATGGTGTCCAGCAGGTGCTGCAAATTCTGCTTTTACCATATGCACTGACACTAGTTCAGCCTGGGACCCTGGGCTAGTGGACCCCGACGGGTGAACACTTCACAAATCATAAGGCCTCGAGGGCGCACAGGGGGGGGGGGGGGGGGGGGGGGGGGGGGAGATACCATGACCATTCCCTCGAGGCAATGTAAGCCACTTGCTTCACTGTGCAACGAGACATTTTAGCATTTTCTGCAACAGTGAGCAAACTCCAAATAGCAAAGCAGGCCACTTGGAGCTTAGATCCGACAAGATAAAAGAGTTACTACCATTGGTCCAAACTCAAAGGAATTGTACTGTCGAGTAAATTTCTATATGTTGATAAATAGTAACAATTCAAGAGATGAGATAGTACTAAAATGACAGCTAATCAGCTATGAAGATGAACTATAAGCAGAATGCTATCTACAGAAGCACTAAATGGAAGAATCGAAGGACTAATCCCTATCCCATCAACTCCAATTGGCATAAATCAATTGACGTTTGTATGAACTTTCTACAACTCATGACACATGAGATCAATACAAGCTGGAGCCAACATCCAGAGCAATGCAAATACAGGAGAGCACAGCTTGACTTGGTTCTCATATCAAAATGGTATATGGAAGATTGGAATCCTGAACAAAAAAAAGTACACCAAGTTAGCACATGGCAAAGAAGACTATAGAGCAGTACCTGAGACATCTTATGCTTTTATATAAAAAGCTGGGCAGTACTGCCTTTTCTCTCAAAAAAAAAAAAGAACGCTAAAGAGCTAAACTACCAACATAGTGTTTCAAAACATATAAGGCTGAAACGTCAGCCTTCATATTGAAGCCTTGAAGGCCAAAGAGAAAAACAGGGATTATCCTTCAAGAGTCAAGGCTGAGCTATATATTTCAGTTCTCAACAGCTTAAATTCTTTGATGAATTGGAAGGCATATGAACAAGGAAATTCAATTTATCTAGCTAGTGCCTGAAAGGGAATGGAACTCATTGCCAATTTTAGCTATCAATACAATCTTCTTTTACCAAAACATTTTCTTTAAATTATCAGGTGAAGGTAATTTCATGGTATGTCATGATTCACACAGCAGACCGCATGCCTATTTTGTTATAAAAATATTGTAACACCACATATCGTAATAGTTTAATCCTACGATAAAGCTAAGCCTCCTGTAATTGGGTGCCACACTGCTTTTGCTCTGACAACAAGCATGTTAATACAACAATAGCATAGCAGATTGCAATAATATAGTGACATAATTACCTCAAGACAATATAACCAGTCCAAGGTATATTGATGCGCAAAGAAAGATAAACGAGATGAAGCCCCTGAAACAGAGAATAGCAATTCCAATTAAGTTTTTAGTGCCAGGATAATCATCATACAATATCACGAAATACAAGGACATGACTGAATAAAGAGCACACCATATGACACCCCATGCACAACCATTGCAAGGACATGGGCAGATTTCAGCAAATTTCTCAGCATCACTTGAATGAACTCTTCGTGATATCAAGTCATCATAGATATCTAGATAAACACAACAACATTACTAATAAGTGCAGTTGGTAACCCATTACTTATTCTATCATCAAATAACATCAGTATGATTTTTGTTCTTACCGTAGACTGAAAACAAGCTA
The DNA here is from genome assembly GCA_000338895.3 of Oryza meridionalis. NCBI lineage: Eukaryota > Viridiplantae > Streptophyta > Magnoliopsida > Poales > Poaceae > Oryza > Oryza meridionalis. The sequence continues at coordinate 7,084,464 of CM002525.2, read as the reverse complement.
TTCATCACACCTGTAAGATGAAACAAACATAAGAACTACTTTCTAACATACAATTAATGTTTGCAATGATAACTGAATCCCCAAAAAGATATTGGCTTATGGGGGGAGGGGGGCGTCTTCAGTCTCACCTATGAATAAAATTACATACTTGAGACTATGGAATTTTGTGAATTCTTGAATGACCCAAACAACAGCAAGGAATACGATGAAACCTGAAAAGTTTCAATGTAAATAGTATGTGTCATAGCAAACTTCTAAACGAAGATGAGGTCATCTTTGTACGTACCAATGCACAGCCAGCGAAGAAACCACTGCATGATCCAAGCAAGAGATAACAACATATGATTATTGTGTGAGAAGTGAGAACAAGCAGCAAAAGACACTAAAAGAAATCAAAGTTGAAACAATAAAGTAGTGGACATACATTTTTAGCAACAAAAAGAACAACGATTAATGCAAGAATGAAGCAACCCGCTGCAATTCTAGTAGTGAGGAGATTTGTGGAAGCCAGTATAAAAACCATTCCCCAAAATGATGAACCCAGATCTGCACATGGAACAAAACAATGACTTCACAATAATGAAACACCAAAGAAGTATCACCTAAAGGAAACATGTACAAACAATAACTTCACAATAATGAAACACCAAAGAAGTATCACCTAAAGGAAACGTGTACAGCATAAAATCAACAAGGGGGTAAACAGGATAATAGGATAGTATATTTATATAAAAATTTCAAAAGTAATAATTTCACTTTCTGGCTGAAAGGCATTAATAAAGTTATTGAGGTGTCCACAGGAACCTAGGACAGTCTAGACAATATAGTGAAATAGATCTTTCAGACATTATCATCTTGATTGTTGTTTGTCCAGAAAAAATCTCTTAAATATTGTGTACTAATCAATTTGGAAAATAGCGAAACCTTTTTTTTTTTACAAAAGATGAACACAGCTAAATGGAAGTACATTAAAATGAATACATAAGTGATATACATCCAGCAGGCAAGATTATCCAATATATGCCGCCCCGAGTTTGAGTAACACCGCCCTCATTAGGATGGACCTGCATGCCCTCAACCTAAAAAAGATAATCACATTTGAAGCAAATTTTATCAGGGAGTGTCAAAGTCCAGATATAGTAAAACACATGAAGCTAACAAATATTGTGGGTGACTAGTGAACGAAAAGACCTTTCAAACCAGCAAAGCACTAGGAATTTCCGTAAACGTGGACCTAAGTTTCGGAAAACAAATGGACAGCGCTAAACAAACAAAAAAAGATACTAAATGTCCGAACTCCGAAGTAATAATATCCTACTAGTTCAAGGAACTAAGTATTTATAACAGGGTTCACAGATAAAATTGGCACTCTTCAACAATAAATTGCAATAAATCCAAGGAAGTTTACATGGAAAATAAGGGAGAAACAAAAGCAATGCCTAGGTATGTGCTACAGTACACATAATAACCATATAAACTATAATGCTCCAGTTCATTAATACAGTGACGATTCAACTAGGATGAGTGTTCATCATGATTGGCTATAACAGACATCCGAGGCCTATAATTTACACCTAATCCTGCAGTTATCTCCCTAATTACAAAACCGAGGGATTGTGGATGCATGCATTGTTCACATCATGCAACAAAAAATGTAAGGCAAGATTCAATTTGAAGTCACCTAGCGACAAACCTCTGGAGCATAGGAAAATTACTAAGTGGCCAAACATGAGTATGCTATAGAAAATTCACAATCTTTCAACAGAACTCCACAATTGAATGATGATGAAATGTGCAGTTGTGGCAAACGATAATTGTGGACAAAAGGAGGAGGGGGAAAAAGGCTACTTCCTAATGTCCAGATTATAATTGAAATCCTTCTTTCTGGACGAATGCAAAGATGCATAGTATATACTCTACACAAACATTCCGCATCTAAAAATAAATAAAAGTAAGAAGGCCCTCCACATTATGCGATATGGAATCAACCATCACTATACCTACTTTTGCTGAAAGGTACCTAATCACCTACCAAATACCAACACAAAATGATGGGCAAAACCTCCCTCGCTTCCCACCCTTACACGATCAAGTCCAATCAGACCTTCGATTACTACCATCAATTCGATGAATTGCAATGGCACACCAATCGCAACATATCACAGCACAATCCGCACCATACCATCCCCAAAACCCCAAAAAAGAAAAATAAAAATAGCACGATCCACATCGGCCGCGATAAAAGTGCGGTAATAAGTAGTAAGCGGGGAAGGGCGTGTGCTTACTTACATCTCCGCAGGTGAGCTTGCAGGCGAGGGCGTGGCTGGTCTCGTGGAGGAAGACGGTGATGAGCTTGAAGGGCGTGAGCAGGAACGTCCTCCACAGCTGCAATCCAAAGGCAGGGCAAAAACCCAAACCCCCCACACACAACGAACCCGATTCAGAAGCAACACAACACAACCAAACAAAGCAAAGCAGGCAGAAGGACGGAGGGAGGGTGTGCTCACGAGGAGGATGACGACGGTGGAGACGCCGACGGCGGCTATGAAGATCTTCTGGTCGCGGTCGCAGCATCCCTGCAGCTCCCAGTTCACCTTCACCATCCTCCTCGCCGCAGATCTGCCGCCTCCTCAAGGGAAATGGGGGGAGAAGAGGAGAGGAGGAGGAGGCAGGAAAACACGAGGAAATCGAAACCGTTCGAACTGGTTGAGGAAATTGGAGGAGGACGAAACGTGCGGGCACAGAAATCGAGCGCGTTTTATGGCCACGTCCATTAGTTGTGGGGGCCCACGCAATAATTCATCATCTATCCATGATAATCGCAGTAGATGGACAGTAGTACTACTCCAAACAACACGAGTACGCCTACACGACAAGAGTTGGAGTTTGACTGGTTCGTTGACAGTGTGGACTGCACAATGCAGAGATGAATAGTGGCGGCGAGGCTAGGAGAGGAATGGAAGCTGACCTGGATGTGGATTTGGCGCCGGAGACGGAGAGAGGCCGTCGTCGATATGATGCAGCTCGCTCCCGCTCCCTGTCGCGGAAGCCGGAGGAAGGAAACTGGAGCGAGTCGCCGGAGGGAGTCGTCGCTCGCATCCTCGCACACACGGTGACGGATGGGTAGGTGGACAGAAACAGCGTGTGATAATCACATGGAAAAAGTATACTTTGACTTTCTCAACTATTGTCCGAGTATGATTTATATCCTCCAACCATAAAACTGGGTATATCGACTTCTCCAACTATCAAAACTGGTGCAAACAATGTCCCTGGGTGATTTTGAAGTTGGTTTTGGCTGATGTGATGCCTACATGGCAGTCTTGACTGGATCTTTATCCTATGTGGCGCTTACGTGGTATTATAATAAAAAAACATAAAAAAAATATGTAGGATCCATATGTCACTCCAAAAAAAGTATTGTGAGACCCACTGACATCCTCCCTCTCCTTCCCTTTTCTTCCTCCTCCCTCCCTCTCTCCCCCTTATCTCCCTTTCTCTCCCCTGGCCTGTTGGCGTCGTGGTCGTCGTTGCCCATGGCCACTGGACGCCGGCGCCGCCGCTACCGCTACCGACCACCTGCGAACTCCAGCTCCTCCCCGCGCGGACGGCCGGCAAGCTCCTCCCCGCGCGCGCGCCCCCACCGCCGCCCCTCCCGACCACCGGTGAGCTCCAGCTCCTCCCCCGCGCGAACAGCTAGCGAGTTCCTCCCCCGCATGCGGTCGACCGGTAAGCTCCTCCCCAGTGCACCGTCGCCGTCGTCAGCTCCCTCCTCCATCCACGGCGCCGACGGCATCCTCCTGCTGCACGCACTTCAGGAAGATCACATGGTGCTCGTATGCCGCTAGCGCCAGGCTACTGTTGCGAAGGAGCTCCTCCAGGGCGTTGATGGCGGACGCGACCTTGTCGTCACCGGCAGTAGCGGCGGTGATCTGGCTGTTCGAGATTGATCGAGTCCAGGCGAACCACGAGCAACACGAACACCACCCACGAGATCGACCCGACCTAGCTAGCTAGCTCGAAACAAAAAAGAATTCAGCAAGATGATATCATCGAATTGAATGAAATTCTCTGATCACTTCCTTTACATCGAAGCAAAATCAAAGGCAATCGAGATGTAGCTCACCGGTGGCCGAGGAAGCAGCATTTGACTGCAGCGGCGGTGGCGGCGCAGTCAGGGGGACGGACCTTATCCTCACCTCTCCCGGCATGGCGCCCTCACCGGGTGGACGAGCTCCCTCCGCCGCCTCCCGCCGTCGGCGATCCTGCTTTCACCACCCAGACCTGTCGCCGGCCTCCACCACACTGGAACTCAGCTGTCGCCAGGGGGACGGGACACACGGAAGCCGGCGGCGCACCGATGGCCTTCGCTGGCCTTCCGCCTCCGTCGGCTTGTCCCGCCGGGCGCTAGCGCACGAGATGACATGTCGGGCCCACATGTCAGTGGGTCCCACTATTTTTCTGTGTGAATGACATGTTGGTCCCACGTATTTTTTTTACTCTAAAATGCCACGTAAGCGACACGTGGGACAAAATCGGGTCAACACTGCCACGTAGACGCCACGACACCCAAAACCACTTCCAAAACTACTCAGGGATATATTTTGCACCGGTTTTGATAGTTAGAGGAGTCGATATACCCGGTTTTGTGGTTGGAGGTTATGAATTATACTCAGGCCATAGTTGAGGGTGTCAAAGTATACTTTTTTCTAATCAGATTAGGTAGAGAGAGAGATTGGATTAGGTGTGGAGAGGGGGATAACTGGGCCGTGGGCTGTCAGTAGGCCTACCCTCTCTCCTCCAATCGAGAGCATGGTTGGCTGTGGAGGGAGGGAGAGGAGTTTTAACTTGGAATAAGTTTACTTGAGGTCCCTTTGCTTGATAACGAGTTCGATTTTCATCCCTGAACCTCAATACCAGATACAACATGTCCCTCCATGGTTAAAACCGGTGCAGGCAAGATCCCTCGATGGTCTAGACATGCGGTTTTGGCTGACGTGGTGTCTATGTGGCTGGTTTAACTTGGTCCTCATCATACGTTGCAGCGATGTGGCACTAAAAACAAAATATAAAAAATTAAATATTAAAACAAAAATGTGGGTCCTACCTACCAGTAAAAAAAAATGGGACCCACTAGCATGTGGGTCCCACACTCCTCTCTACCTCCGCTCCTTCTCTCTCCCTCCAACCATCCTTGCTCCCTCTTTGAGATCCCTCGTCGGCCAAGTAGCGCACAAAGAGGGAGAAGAGCCGTGACCGGTGGGGAGAAGGGCAGGGGCGGCACCCAGCCCTTTTGGAGTCGCTTGTGCCGGCCGCGGTGGGACCTGCAAACGCTGGGCGGGCCGCCTAAGGAGACATAGGAGTCGAGATCGCCCCAGGCGAAGGAGAGTGGGAAGGGTGAGCAGGGCGGCGGAGGACCTCTTCGTTCACCAGTCCTCCCTCAAGTTCGACGGCTACTGGAGTGTTGATGTGAAAACACGAGGCCTGGGAGATCTGCTTAACTCTAATGCAGGTCCAAAAGCTTACCTTTAAGTGTATGAGCGTGCCAGTTGATTTGATCCTGCAATCAACAAGAAACAAAGACAAAGAAACCGTGGTTAAATCCATAAACGATAACCGATCGGCTAATTGCCGATGACATATTATTTATCTTAAAGCCGATGTTATATATGCATCGATCGACAGTCATTAATAAGTAAGAAAGAACTAAATCTACTCGATCGGCTGTAGATATTAACAATATATAATCCTTATATCGGTATATACTTAAGTTAAGTGATTGGGATAGATCGGTCGCCATGCCGAGACAGTATAAATAACTTAGATCGAAATATATACTAATAATGAGACTATGTATGTTCATAGTATAGTCAATCAAATAGATCTAGCATGTATCGGCTAATACTCCGATACCACTCTATATTAAGATATTAAAGCAAGTAGAATATACCAAATAGAAAGCCTAATATACTTAAATGCAACAAGATCTTAGTATAAAGGGCAGATTTAACATGTCAATCGAGCATATAAGATAAATATAGTTAAATCAGGTAAGATCGGCTGAAACCCCGATACTACCCTAATCGGCAACCAAAGACAGGCTAGAGATTGAGATTCTAATCACGACTCATAAGATCAAACTCAACTGATGCAGCTATAAGTATGAAAAGAAGGACAATATCTAGACAATCAAGCCGTTGGATGTGTCATAGAGTGGTAGATACCTTATATAATCTAAGCCAACATCGATATTTAACCTAATCGGCTGCCTTCTACTGACAGATGTTAGCCGATTGTGGGTTAGATAGCGATATTGCCAGAGATTATGTAAGATATATGATAACTTGACGAATTACATAAACGAGATTAGAGTGTCATGAAGATAGAAGCACTAATCCCGATAACGCAAGCCGCCATAGCAAGTTTTACCTCTTGTTGAAGATCGAAACCGATGCAGCTCAACCCGAAAGTAAGAACTCGTCGAAACAAAACGAAAGTAAAAAGGGTGACGATGCGCCGAGATTGTATTGAACGTGTGTTAGTTTGATTATATGAGGCTCGGGGTCTATTTATACCCGAGAATTACAAAATATGTCCATATCGGACACGACTCTTATCTCTAACAAACTCTAAGATACTATAAGTCTTTGCATCAGACTTTTGCCCAAACATATCTCTAAGGAAATTACATAAAATATCTTAATTAACAGATACAGTTGCCTTCTCAGGACTCTATCCATGCGTGGCAATCATCTTGAAGCACGTCAACCTAACCCGACAACGTATGTCGTGTCATATTGTCGGATTCGGCCGAATCGGCTAACCCTGTCCGACTCGATCTCTACCAATCCTAGTCGCAGCCGATTCGGACTTCAGCCGATCCTTAACTCTGTTTCCGGGACGATTTCCATCTCGAATTCCATCTCGGTTTCTTCTTCATCTTCGATCCTTGGATTACCAAATTTGGTCGTTAACACGGAGCCTCAACAACAACGACAAGATATCCGTCGGATCCGGCAACGACGACCACACCAAGGCCATGGACGTCATCGCACCAGGCGGCGACGCGCTCACCAGCGGATCCCATCCCAGCGGCGACGGGGACCGAGGTTACGGCGGGGGTGACCGCGGCTATGGAGGCGGCGACAAGAACGACGGCGGAGGAGGCGGCTGTGCGTACTACAAGTGATGTGAGGAGGGCCACATGGCCACGGACTTCTACCCGGGCAACCGCGGCGGCACAGGAGGAGTACAACGGACAACGGCCTCATCTGGCATGGCTTCGATGGTAGCAACGGCGGCGCGCGGGGGTCACCTTTTCCACTCTGTCCAGGTCGACGAACCCCAACTTGACGTCGTTCGCGGCGCTAGCATTGTTGTCATCATCCTCCGCCGCCTTGCCCCTCGCCTGTGCCGGCTTGCTCCTGCCACGCTGCTCTGCTCAGCCAACCTGCTCTGACTGCCACCCACGCTGCTCCACCTAGGTGAGAGAGAGAGGATAGAGAGAAGAGGGATGACATGTAGGGCCAAATGGGCCCCACCTTTTTTTATTATTATTGTGTCTTCTGTGAACAACAGGAGGAGACAATTGATCATATCCTTAATGTGTGCTCGGAATCCCTACAATTTGGGTGGAGGGTGCTTACTACCATTGGGCCGCCCGAACTGCTTCCTCGTGGCGCATACCTCATTCATGAGCTGGAGGGGTGAGAGTCGTCTGAAGATTGTGAACAACCTCGGGAGGGGATTTGACAAAGTGGTCACTCTTGCTGCCTTGTTAATGTGGAAGGAGCACAACAATAGAGTGTTTAATAGCGAAGCTCGGACCTAGAGCAAAGTGGCTGTAGCCGCTGCGGAAGAGGTGGCCTTATAGCGAGCGGCTGGGCTTTTGTCCTAGCTACCCCCTTCCGCCGGTCGCTCTTTTCTTTTAGTTACGAGCAATAACCATCTAGCACTCTTTCTTTCTTTCTTGCTGTTTTTCCTCTCTGCTTAAATTCTCCTTGTAATACGTGATGTAAAATTTCTACAATCTTAATAAAAAATACGTCAGGCGTATAAAAAGGAGAAATTATATGTACGTGTGTTTATAAAGGTGAGTATGCGCGTATTACGAGCGTACGCTGATTTGCTCAGCCAAAACAACTCCGGTTTGAAACGTCAAACGTGCCCAATAAAATTTGCCACTAGAAATTTTAATCGCAATAGCTGTGTGCATTCGTGCCTCTTTCAGTTTCCGGCCTTGGCTTTCCACTTCTCTGGGCTTGGGCGGGCGAGGAAGGCGTGCACGGCTTTATAAGCCCCGACCCCCGAGCCCTCGAGCGGTTTACGCGTTGGACTCCCCCTCTCACCTCGCCGCCGCCGCCTCCTCCATCCATCCATTCAATCTCCCACCCGCCTCTAAACCCGCACGCGAAGCCTAGGGTTTCCTCCACCTCCAAACCCCCCACCACCCTTCCTCCCTCCGATCGATCCGCCTCCGAGGTAATCCGCCGCGCCCCTCTCCTCCTCCTCCTCCGCGAGCTAGGGTTTCGCCTGTTTGCTCAGATTTCTTCTGTGCCCGGTTGCAGGGGCATCGGCGTCGGCGGCGGCGGCGGCGGCGGAGGCGAGCTTGTTGTTGTTGTTGTGTGGGATGGCGGGGTACCCGGAGGAGAACCAGCACGGGATGAACGGGTACGAGGAGGAGGAGGAGGTGGAGGAGGTGGAGGGGTTCGACGAGGAGGGCCGACCCGGGAGGCGGGGCGGCGGCGGCGGCGGTCGGGATGGGGGCGATGGCGGCGCGTATGGCGACGCCGGCGGGGACGACGGGAGGGCGCCCGGCGGCGACTCGTCGGGGTGGGTGGCTTCGTGGCTTGGGCTAGGGATTTTGGGGGGTTTGTTTCGGATTTGGGAGAGGGGGGGGGGGTTTGAGAGCTGATGTAACTGTTTTGTTCTTTTTTTTGCAGGAAGATTTTCGTCGGAGGCGTCGCTTGGGAGACAACCGAAGGTGAACGGTCGATGGCTTTGCTTTGTTATAATTTAGTACTCGTAGCGCACCATAGGATTAACTTTTCTTCTAGGACGCTGTTTACGTTAGTTCCAGCTTCAAGCTGTGGTGTGGAGGAGGTTCTACAGCATCTTTGTGGAAAATTGTGAAAGGAACATTGGTAGAAAAACACGCAGTAGTAGTAGGTTCAAGATAAGGATGATATTATCTGGCATTCTTACTGAAATTTATCGTTCTTTGTTAATGTGCTGTTGTAAGATATGACTTGTGTTACTCTGCCCAAAATTGGATATAAATTTAGTGGATCCAAAACTGCCCTTTTATGTTGTGTTGTTTTGTGATTTGGGCTTAGGTTAATCAATTTGTTTTTATGGTTTCTTTGTGTTGGTGCTGTGATGTTTGTGAGCCTGTTAGGTTTCATACGTTTCTGCATTTTGTACGTTTTAGCAGGGACAGTATGATCTGTGTGACACAAGGGTCATACAAATTTGTGTGCACAATACGGTTGCTGTGTCTTCCAAATAACTTATGTGTTTATTGCTGCCAAAACCAGACTTCTCTTTGCATAACTCTTGAATGTAGTTTTTAATTTTTGATATTTAGTCAAAATACTATTAGACCCATACTGAACCACAAGAGTTTGGGCCTTGGGGACCATTATATGGATGTACAGCATATATGCTTATCAGTTTACCTGTATAGCTGTGTTGTTCTGCATCCTGTGTTGATTTGTTTTCTGCATTTTATTGCACCATCTGTATTCTGTTCACTCACTTAAGTCCATATATTTGTATGAAAGGTATACTAACAAGAAGGAACTTGTTTAATCTCTCATGTCTTCTAGTTCTTGTGTATATGGATTTTTGTTGTTAAATTGTGCTGTGGGTTCTCAAATTGCAGTCCTTTTTTTGTTGATCGATATGGGACTAATTGTACTATGAGATATTGTGCCAATATTCGCTTATTTATATCAAATTAACAAGGTAGAAAATGGTACTAATAACTAGCACATGATCATTTAATCCTGTGATTGCTAGCATATTTACACTGCATTTGCTTTCTGTGACCAGATTAAAATGATTTGTAACAAGTGATAGTGCGAGCTTTCGGGGCATGTAGACTTGCATTAGTGCATCTAATATTATCCATGATTTCTGAATGGAGATCTCTATGCTTTCTGCCCTTGTGAATTGCTTTTCTATCATGACCTAATCCCGACTCACCATGCTATTTCTTCAATACTCTGTTTGCCTACCCAATTCTCTTTCTTTTGCTGATAATTCCTTTTTCCCATTTGACAAAGCTGTATGGTTTATTTGTTTGTATGTAGAATCATTCTCCAAGCATTTTGAGAAGTATGGGGCTATAACTGATTCTGTAATTATGAAGGACAAGCATACTAAGATGCCTCGTGGATTTGGATTTGTTACATTTTCCGATCCATCTGTTATAGACAAGGTTTTGGAGGATGAGCACGTTATAGATGGAAGAACGGTAGGACATCTTGATTTAGATCAGCCGTTACGTGGGACTTCAGTCTACAGTTGACACTCTTTTGCAAAGTCGCACTTTGGGTTTATCTTGGCTTCTCTTTATCTTGCTTAACTTTTATTTGTTCAGGTTGAAGTTAAAAGGACAGTCCCAAGGGAAGAAATGTCATCAAAAGATGGTCCGAAGACAAGGAAAATCTTTGTTGGTGGATTACCTTCATCACTAACTGAAGGTACTTATTAGACTTACAGATAAAAATCTTCAACGATTTGTAGTTACAATGAAAACTGACAAGATATTAAATTTTAGATGAGTTGAGGGAGCACTTCTCCCCATATGGTAAGATTGTTGAACATCAAATAATGCTTGATCATAGCACTGGGCGTTCTAGAGGATTTGGTTTTGTCACTTTTGAAAGTGAGGATTCTGTGGAAAGGGTTATATCAGAGGGAAGAATGCGTGACCTTGGTGGAAAGCAGGTTAGAAACTTCTTTAATTGTTTGCAGACTTTCTTGGGTAGTTACCAACTTGGCGACTTATGTTAAACACGTTTACAATCATCATGTGCACGCCTTCTGGTTCTGTATGAACATTTAGCAGGAAACATGGAAACAAAGGGAAAATGGTAATAAACTTAGAGATGCTCATATGCTGAAAGAAATAGACAGGTCACATTGTAAATCGAAGCTGTCAAGGTTGCTTTCAATTATGAATGGAGTGCCTGAGCATCTAGCAGCAGTTGGTGTTTCTGTGGATTTCATTTTCATCTTTTCTCGATACTAATCAATTTATGTTCCATTGTCTGTAACATGTGCTTTGCTACTCAATTGCTTGCTGGGTCAAATGATCTGGAAACTAATCTCATAAATGGTAGCGTTGATCAACATGATTTTTGTTGTACCCTTTAAGGGTAGCTTGATAATCTTCTCTATTTTGTACTCTACTAATTTTCAGGTTGAAATAAAGAAGGCCGAGCCAAAGAAACATGGTGGTGATCACAGTAGTAATGGGAGATCTAGCCATGGAAGCGGGGGTGGTTACCGCAGTTCATACCGTAGTGGTGGAGCTGCTGCTTCTGGTGGTGGAGGCGGCGGTGGCGGCGGCGGCAGTGGCAGCAGCGGTGGCTATGGGTATGGTGCTGGTTACCGATCTGCTGGAGGAGGTTATTATGATAGTACTGCATATGGTTATGGCAGAGGAGGGTATGGCTATGGAGGTAATGCTGGATTTGGATCAGGATATGGTGGTGGTTATGGTGGCTCCTTGTATGGAGGTGCCTATGGTGCTTACGGGGCATATGGTGGTGGTGCCTATGGAGGGGGTGCCTATGGCGGAGGTGCTTATGGTGGTGGTGCCTATGGTGGCGCTCCAGGTGCCTATGGTGGTGCTGGAGGATATGGCAGTTATGGTGGAGCTGGAGCAGGAGGTGCTGGTGGGCGGGGTTCCAGCAGGTACCATCCATATGGGAAATGAGTGAACTCATGAGAGTTTTTTCTAGGATACAATAAGTGCACCTCCTGGAAAATCAGCGTTTTATCTTGGGTTACTCAATCAGCGGCACCAGAACATTTATTTAGTTTCATCGAATTATCTCGTAACTGGACCAACTGTGTAATTTTAGTCGCTGAACCCATCCGTAGTTTGCTGTAGAAGCTACACATGAAAGCTATGTTGTATTCCGTTAGTTTTCATATGCTGAGAGAATTAGAACCCTCAAACAAAGCCTTTTGTGTTAGGAACAGTATTGGTATGATTGACCTATTATATTTTGTGCGGTAGTGACATTGCCTTCGCAAGCAGCTAACTGTTGCCATCTGCCCTTATATGTAAGGGAACCGTTAACGGATTTGCTTAAATCTTCTAATTTGACTGTTTTTACTGACCTTGCTGCTATAATCTCTATGTATATCATTGTTCTGCGCTCTGTATTTCTTACGGCAGTGAAGAATGCATGGTCCACTGCAATACATATGTTCGTCTGATTATACTCAGTTGTCAGTAACCTGTGTACGAGGCTGATGTGAAAATGTGATTGAGTTGATGGGATCATGGGAGAGTGTGATTGAGTGCTGATTGTTTGTCCTTGAGATAGACTACCGGGATGGCTGGATGGCCGTTTCTTCCACCTCAATTGTGTCTAGATACGCTTAAGAGGCTTCTTGAAAACGCTTAGGGACGGACGTCTTGATGACTCCAAAATATTGGATGTACTCGTCCTTCTCACTCTCACAACTACATAATCCACCACACGTTTCCTTCATTTCTTATTTTCCTTAAAGACTGACACTGCAAAGCCACCGAGATGGTGAAGGACCTTGTCATTGCCGACGACAGGTCAGAGTGAGATAGGATGATGTGACAATCACCCCCCCCCTCTCTCCGAAAGACTAACAATGCGAAGCCATTGTCTCAGTGGCTACATGGTGGTGAAGGACCTCGTCATTGTTGACGACGGGTGGTGAAGGACCTCGTCATTGTTGACGACGGGGTAGGGTCTCGGTGGCTACATGGTGGTGAAGGACCTCGTCGTTGCCAACAATGGGGTAGGGTGAGACAGGACGACGGTGGTGATCATCCTCCCCCTCTCTGGACGTATTGGCGGTTGTAGTGGCTGGAGTGGAAGAAGACGAAGATGGGTCTATTTTGTTGGAGTTTTACTTTTTACACTTTATTATATTGTATTATATTGTATTAAGATGTTTCATTTTGCTTTGATTCAATGTTGCATACATTGCAATCGATATGTTTCAAATGTTGTGTTTTGGTTGAAACACTTACGTTCAAGCAATGAAACATTTTCCCTCGATCGATGGAACATCTAAAACATTTCTCATCAAGTAGTACAATATATGAAACATTTCGCAACACTATATTGCAACACCGTACAATGTTTTGCAAATAACAAACGCCCAATTTGTAACACTCTCCTATACATATCTCTGCGAAAAAAAGTCTGGTTGTAAATACAGAAGTAGGGATGGGTTAGATCTATATTAGGTTGGGCTAGAACTTCAGTCATTTTTAACATAAAAATATATTAGGCTTAGGTAGGTTATGAAAGGATCCATGAGCCTAGACCCATTACGACCCCTACATGGAAGACATTCAAGTTGTGGTACTCCCTCTATTACAGATTGTAAGACGTTATGACTATCCTACACTACTACTAGATTGTAGAATATCCTGTTCCCTCGCTACATATTCCTAAACTAAACTTCTCCTCCTCAAGAGTCTTGCCCGAAGCTCGTTGAGGCAAGACTGAAGGGCATACATGAGCGGGTGGTGAGCGCGAACTCTCTCGGGGTGTAGTGCTGACAGTGCGTGGCATAGTGTTAACAAAGTATGCTACTCTAGTTGCCTGCTCTAAACCTGTTTGCGTGCTGCCTGGCTGCATGAGTGATGGTGATTGAGCAAACATGAGTGAGAATGAAGGTGGCGGATAGCAACAAGTAGCATTGCACTGCCAGGGTCAGGGGTGAATGTCAAGTCAGAACATCGTGAGCAGCGAGATGTGCCAGCAAGGGTCGGTAGAAGCAAGAAAGACAGGGCCACATATGAGTTGCATCGAGCCATCGACAACTGGAGGTGGCAACGAAGATTCCAGAAGGTGAGCAACAACTGGTGTTGTCCAGTAACAAAGGAGTCCTTGATGGAGAAGGGGTGGAAAGGGAAATTCAGCAGCTCGCTTAGTTTGAATTTTCAAACACAAGACATCTTACAATCTGTAACATATGGATTAGTATTTTGATAGCAGCCATTCTCCTTGCCGATGGTGAGCAAATCCATCTATTGATTTGGATCTCACCGCCGGTGATCATAAGAAACAGTGGAGGTTGGATGACCAAAATTCTGCCCATGTAAATTAATAAACCAAAATCGTAGCACAATTGATAAAAAGGCAAAACCATCATTTTTATTAAGAATGTAACATACACATTTTTCTATAAAAAAAGTACTCCCCCCGTCCCGAAAAGGAGGTCGTTTTAGCCCTGAAGCAATGTCCCGCAAAGAGTGTCGCTGGGAGCTTGTCTTCATAGTTCAGACCTACTCTGCCACAGCTCAGCTAGTCTGATGTTCTGCCACACCACTCACCGCTCTCTCACCCCAAACCAGCAGACATGAAGGTCTAGTACCAGTAATGATAAAAGTATAGGGGCAGTACAGGTTATTTTTGCACTGTCTTCGTACTCTCACCAGAAGTGGCGGGATACTAGATATAAAACTACACTTTCCATTTGGCTATCTGGATATCATTGTTGGTGAAAGTAAGTAGGTAGAGTGCTGAGAGGAGGTTGGATGTCCAAAACTCACCCCGAGTACACCAACAATGGTGATGACAACACAATAAATAAAAGGCAAAACTACTCAATTTTCTAAAATGTAAGACACATATTTAGATTAAATAAGAAGAATGTAAGATACACATTTAAACTATGTGAAACTTATCGTGGACATTTAACCATCTGGTTACATGGACCTTATCGTGGCGATCATGATTCATGAGTAGGCAATCCTTTCAACCGCGCAAAAAATGAAATGCTGCATTTAAACTAGCAAAATTAAACCTCGTTTGTAAGGCTTCAAGCATAGACCGAAAAATATTAATGATTTTATTACTCTGTCCGTTTGCTACATAGGTTATGTTGTCACAATGTGGCAATGCCATGTGGGCTAGTGTCAAATAATTGGTGGCGAGCCTATAGTATAGCCCCACTTGTACTCCAAATATTTTACCAAAGAACATGAAATTGAATAAATATAATATGTATAAATGGGAATATATGTGTACACGAACTCGTATACACACTGTACACGAACTAATAAATTTTACAATAATTATAGAAAAAATTGTACATGTAGTTCCAATAGAATTATACTTTAATCTTAACATCATTCATTATATTTTCTGAAAAAAAATAAAGAATCTAAAAGTTTTAAAAGTATAAACCTATTAGATTTGTTTTTTTCTTTTGCTCCTATATATAATGAACTTAAAAATGGTCCCATTACACATAGATATAATACTACTAAAGGTATATATATAAATTTTCTAGAATTATGATTTTTTTTAGTTCTTGTGCACGGTGTGTACACTAGATTTATTTTTTTTTTTTTTATTATTATTATTATTATTATTATTATTATTATTATTATTATTTTACGTTGGAATATACCATTCGTTGTGCCAAAATAACCATTCTTCACCCTCAAATCAGCCTTTCCAAGAGTATTGAAATTTTTCTTAGCTATTATATATTTCCTATACAAATAATTTTTATTTGCACAAGTAACAAAAACCTGCACTTCAATTTCGCTGTCACGAAGCTTCAGATTTTTTTTTTCCACGGGACAATGCTTGATTAACTTTATGCCCCCTATCGTCGAAATCCCATGCCCACGACTGCAAATAATAAAAACCAATTTAATAGAGTGGCAAAACATCCGAGATTTTTAGTTCAAATTTTTGGACCAACCAAACCAGGCCTCGCAAATCCAAGCATATCGTTAGATGGAATTAACGAAGTATCGAAGTAATCCTATATGGCATCTTAAATATAAACACGAAGCTCTCAATCATTATACTTCAATCATTTCATTAATGAGCAACTAGCGATCAAAGCTACTACTGTGATACTCAATACTGACAGTTATTTAAAACGGATGGGGGTAAATATGTGGTCATAGGGTTAGACATTTATCGGTAAATTTTCTTCTAAAACTAACTTTCAAAAATTCTGTGGTAACATTATTTCCGCGAAGCACATATCTCGAGACAGAATCGCCTAACCAGTAAGCGCTATACATGAATCTTGAATTAAATCTAATAGTTCAAAACTATATAAGAGTTACGTACGAGTTACAATAAATTTATACTACAATTATATTATATTTATATTTAATAAGTTTTTAGTGAAAATTTGTTGACAAACATATAACAAAATCGTTTGGCCCACATTTATTCCAAAGTTCGCAATAAAAAGCTTAGAAATACAGGAGTATAGTTTCCAAATTTTTAGGCCTTAGGGCCACAAAGCCCAGCTCAGCTCAGCGTGCGCTGCGAGCTCAGCTCGGTCGGGCTCGAGAGAATCGCGGAGCAGAGCAGCAGCCTCGGATCGGATCCATGGTGGGTGGATGGATCCCTTGCTCCACTAGGGTTTCGTCCGAGCACACGCGCTAGGGTTTGCTTTGCTTCGGCAACCTGCCAGGCGCTCGCGGATGGGTCGCCGTCGGCGGCGCCGGCGATCCTTCTTCTTCTGCACGCGCGTGAGGAGCAGCCCGAGGAGTAAGCTGGCCCGTCGTCGCCGCGTGCTGGGATCTGGTGCAGGTGCAGCGACCATGCTCCTCGATCAGGTGAGTTCAGATCTGTCTATCTTACTCTGTATAGATGGTTAAACTGCTTGTGCATCGCGTGTGCTGCTGCGATTTTTAACTTCTATTAAAAAAATTTTGCCAACAAAAAAAACGAAACCATTGATCTCTTCGTAATAATTTAGTTTCGAATTCAATCATGGATGTGGATGTGGTACACGTTCGTGCTGTGCCTACAACTCTAGATGGCGCCCTAAGATTTGGATGGAAAGTGTTTTTGTCTTGAGTTCGAGCAGTGTGGTTAATTAATGCGTCCCTCTCTTGCGTTGCAATGACATGCTAACTTGGTATTCCCATCAGCCTTGTTTTGAATCTAGCCATGCCATTTGTACATATCCTCAATCTTAATGAATTTTGGTCAGCCGTAAAAATCTAGCCAAGCCCACAAATATTTAGTCTTAAAAAGAAGACCAAAATAGTTTGACATGTCAATCTGTGTGTGCACCACATTTTGCTGACCAAAATAACAAACACATTTGCACATTTGTGTCTTTACCACATGTTCTGCCATCATACATAGTATGGTCGTAGTGAAGAAATCAAAAAATTAAGAACAAATACATATAAACAATTTCGAGCAACAACTGAATTCGCACGTCCAGCCAATATATAATAGAGCGATGATAAACAGTTGGTAAATCGAAGTTCAAATTCCATACAATTCCAAGCAAGATTTCTTTCATGAAAAGTGTCCCTAGGCAAAATTGCAAAACTAATTGATCAACACAACTAGGAACATATACAGACTATTGGGTAAACGCTTCTCAAATGAGATCGGCAACGTTGGAGGGTAGCTCCTCTATTTGGGTGTTGCAGAACTTCTGGATGGTAGAGAACACACGCTCATCAGTGCTAGTTATGAAGCTGATGGCCACACCCTTCCGTCCATGCTGCCCACTTCTTTGAACATGACGGAGGTAGCAGACTGGTTGGGTCGGCAGATCGTAGATGATGGCAGCAGGGGCACGCAGAACATTGATGCCACGGAGATCAGTGGTGATGAGGATACGGGATGATCCAGACTGGAACTCCTGAACAGCTTTGTCTCTGATTCCTTGGTGTATGCCTCCATGAATTGCTGAGACAGTGTACCCCTTGCCTCTAATCTTTTCTGTCAGTGACTTGGCCTTACGCCGAGTGTTGACAAAAATGATGCTTCGTGTGATTTCCATGGTGTCGAAAAGACCACACAATTTGTCCAGCTTACAGTCTTCCTTCTCAACGTTAACATAGAACTGCTTGACATTGATACCCTCAAGTTCTTCATCTCTTGGCACAATGATTTCCACAGGCTTATTCATGAACTTGCGGCACATCTCAAGAGCTTCATGGGAGAAACTAGCAGAGAAGAACCCAAACTGGGTTTTGGTTGGAAGAAACTGGATAATACCATGGATCTGCAAAGATGATAGATGACCATTTGTAAGAATTACATGTGGAAATGGAGTCCCAAATAGTGCATGCTTTGTAACTAGGTTGCCCAGTGCAGTAATTCTTTGTTATTGCTACAAATGAGTGTAGAACTAACCTGGTCCTTGAAACCTCTGAGTACTTCATCCGCTTCATCCAAGACAAACATTCTAATGTGATCTGGACAGAGTGCTCTACCTTGCAGCATGCCAAGAACGTGACAAGGAGTGCCAACAGCAACCTGAACTCCAGTAGACAGAATTTGCTGGTCCTCATGGGCACTAGTCCCTCCACAAAAAGCATGAGCTTTAGCACTTAGGAATTGACCAAGTACTCCAATAACATTTTTAGTCTCATGTGCTAAGTGACGTGTTGGTACAAGAACCAAAGCCTGGCATTCTGTAGATGCATAATCTAGTCGTTGCAGAATACCACAGCACAAGGTCACAGTTGTTCCAAACAGTGACTGCTGGATAATGTCCATACCATTGCATAGTGGGACAATTCCTCTTTGATGGACTGCAGAAGGCTTATCCAGATCTGTAAACATAACATCAAGGGATAAGAACAATGGGGGTTTCTTGTAAAAGCTCTGCCAAATAAAAATTGCTGCCTAGAATGTGTGTGTGCCTCCATGAATTGCTGAGACAGTGTACCCCTTGCCTCTAATCTTTTCTGTCAATGACTTGGCCTGACGCCGAGTTTGACAAAAATGATGCTCCGTGTGATTTCCATGGTGTCAAAAAGACCACACAATTTGTCCAGCTTACAGTCTTCCTTCTCAACGTTAACATAGAACTGCTGAGATACACACACACATGGAAATCACATGTTGAGAAGGAAGACTGTAAGCTGGACAAATTGTGTGGTCTTTTCGACACCATGGAAATCACACGGAGCATCATTTTTGTCAACACTCGGCGTCAGGCCAAGCCATTGACAGAAAAGATTAGAGGCAAGGGGTACACTGTCTCAGCAATTCACACACACACACACACACACACACAAAGCAGATAAATAAGAATTACCATATACATATATTCCCTTCAGTAGGCTTTCTTGGAGACCCATCTCATTGAAACTCTTAAAGATTTCATTGTGTTCCCTGGAATTTCGAGTTAGTCCGTATCATGCCATTCCCATGTTGGACATAATTGAATATTCATATATGATGACAAATATAAATAAAAAATCCAATAATATAAAATGGAAAATGTTAGATCACATACTGTTTGCTCATTTTAGAAACGTGTTGATTTGCATTAAACCGAGCTCCTCCGGTTCCTGTTCCAGCCATGCCAACACGATCAGGGACAGTTCAACACAACTAAGTAATAACAAGATACTTCTAATCCTACACTTAATAATTCGATATGGTTTACCCTGTTCTATCAGAAATTTCTAATAAAATGTTGTTTCTGCATTTTCCTTTCAAGTTCTAATAGAACAATTTGTTTAGGACAGGTATTAGGAATACGTGACAATAAACTTTGCATAAACAGGATACTCGCTCACCTTTTGTCTGAGTTTCTCCAATTGAACTCTCACTGATAGATTGTGCTCCTTGAGTTGTCACAATGTCTTTTGTTGTTTGCTTCTTCTTAGAGTTGATCGCAATGGCAGATGGAGCAATCGAATTGCTGTCTTTATTGTTTCCATCTCCTCCAGATTCATCATCCGACTTCTGCCTTTGGCCCACTATAGCTGCTTCCATTTCCTTCTGATGTTGTTTTTCTAGGAAGCTTGTGTAATCCTGCTTCTCCATGGATCTTTTATTTCTTCTTGCATACACAATCTTGACAGGTGGTTTTTGTATACCTTCAAGGGAATTGTTATGAACATAATTCCAATCAACAAAAGGGTAACTATTTATCCTAGTGTACCTGACACATTCACCTACATATATGCTAAAATTAGTGTAGCCGACACATTCATCTACATACATGCCAAAACTACATTTTTCAAAAAATTGAGAATCAGTTAGTTTTTCCTTTTTACTTAGAAGTATTTTCCTTGTAAAGAAAATCCTTATAACAAAAGAAACTTTATGCAGATCTCAGTGTGTACGTGTTTGGTTTTGTACTCGGGGTTCTACCCCCTCTTTCTTCTTCCTAATATAATGATGCTCAAATCTGTGTATTTGAGAAAAAAAAAACAAACTTTACGAATACAGAATTCTCACTGACCTCTGAAGGGTTCTTCTCCAATTATGCTTGTTGAATTTCCACTTGTGGATTGCCCCCCTTCAGCTTTTGGTATGTCTTCAGTTGTTTTCTTGGAGTGGATCACAGTGGCTGCTGCTGAGACATAAAGAAGATGATGTCAACTATAAAAAAAATGAGGCCTATTAATGTTTTTTTGGAGAAACTAGAAATAGATTATCCTATTATCTCGAACATATTAATATACTATGCATGATTTGTGTAAACTTTCACTCACCTTTGAAGAGCGTGTCTCCAATCATGCTAGTTGAACTTCCACTTATGGACTGCTCCCTTTCAGCTCGGGGACTGTCTTCTGCTGTCTTTTCAGAGATGATTGTAGTGGGTGCTGGAGCACTTGTGTTAACCTCAGCAGAGCTAGGCTCTTCCACTAATACAGCTGTTTCTATTGTCTCTAATTCCTTGTCTGAGCAGCCTTTGACATCCAATGTATGGTTGTGTGTTGAAATAACAATACTAGTGTCATGACTACTGCTCTCTGAATTCATCCCTTTATTCAGTATTTCTGGAGGCATTTCAATAAGTTCGTCTGTTTGTACGTTGTCTGTGGTTTGTACTTTGTCTTCTATCGTGAATGTAACACATCTTGAATGCCACCCGAACACAAAGTGACATGAGAAAGGAGCACCATCAACACCTCTCAATGCAACCTTTAACTTAATAGGCTCCTTATGGTCACCTTCCAAACTTTCCTCATCCACATCAATCAATACCCCGACTGCTGATGCAATTTGATATAGCTCCTTCCAGTTTCTGTATATCCTTGGGACCCCATAAACTAAAATCCATTCTCTAATCAATTCAATGTTTTCATCATCGTCTTCCTTCCATCTTGCTACAGTAAAGTTCACCTCCTTATCATCTATTGATGTTTCTATTCTTGGAGTCTTTAAACAGCTTACTAGGTCATCCTTTGAGTTCAAGGACACTAGTAAATTATGTCTGCCTTCTGTCCTTATCTCCCAGTCAGTCAGCTTCCAAAACTTGCTTAATTCAACTTTTCACTTTTCTCGGGTCCAGGTTACTGACATCAGATGTGATCAGTAGGCAGCGATGATAGAATTTCTCCTTCTCAACAGCTTCTTCCGAAGGTTGAATCATGTAGAATGGTTGCCTTGTAGAATGGCCAAAAAGTTGTGCACCAGCAACCAGTCCTTTTATGCTGCATTGATCCAGAGAGTGTGATGCCTCCTTACATGCAAAGCACTTTCTTTTATTGGATAAGAAGGTAAATGCTTGTCCTTGCCCAGCATTGTTTTCGCTACTCTTACTTCCCGTAGCTTGTGCCAAGACCTCTTCTTCTTCAGTGCATTTTGTGACCATGTTGTGCTCTTGTTGTGCCATGTACACTTTCCTGTTTATATCACCTATGTAAGCACCTGATGACAAAAGAAAGGCGGGGTGGGGGGGGGGGGGGATCAATACCACCACATACTTCAAAAGAAGAAAACAAGTGTACTACTGTAAAGGGTAATTTTTCTCTAAAGTGTGCATCTGTTTTTGATTCTATCAATCGTGTCTAATTCAAAATGTATTTCACATTTTTTGGGGCCGAATCGGACAACTAAATCCGAGCCGGATATCGTACATGTTCATGTCTAGGTAACACTAGCAGCCACCATTAATGGTATATGAGTAAAAGTGCGCTCCTGCATGCAACCGAGCCCAAGCTTTTAAATGCATATTAGATGCAATGATATAGAATTTATGTGGCAAACATTGTGTTAATTGCAAATCTCACTACATATATATTTAAAATGGATCAATTACAGAAAAATAGGACTAACTGATTTTGCAAAATCTTGACAAAAGAAATCAATATAAAATGGCCATTTAAAATTTATACAAGAAATATATTTTAGAGTAGTTTCTCTAAGCTGTCACTGAATAACTCAATGATGAATATCTAGAAATGTCACAGCCTCAGTAATACAGTAGGTAGTGTCCCTCATTGATGATAGGCTAGCTTCAACAAAAATTGGCAACCTCAAACAAAACAGTTAACATGCCAAACCATCCAAGGTACATCTTTGGAACCATAGCCCAGAAAAAACTTACATAAAACCATACAAATCTATAATAAAAACATCAACAAAATCTCACAGGTCTATCTGCGGAGACTGTCGTGATGTGAGGATCTCACATTCTCACTAATAATAGCCCAGTCGGGTTAATCTGCGCTCTTCAATTTGAAAGGGTGGGCAACTAGCCTTAAACAAGTCCTCCCAAAATTTATTAAAAGACCATAAACAAAACCCCACAAATCTATTTGTGGAGACCATCCTCACATGAGGACTTAAACCCTAATCGTCCAATTTAGTCAATTCACGCCATTTGATCCCAACAGTCGAGAGGCTATATTTGTCATGTTAGCATGGTCCATAGGGAGTATATTAGGACTGTAGCAATCACCAGTATCCTAACCCCATCCCCACTCCACGTGCTCCAGCCAAGTCGGACAACTAAATCCGAGTCGGATTTGGACACATGTCCATGTCTAGGTAACACTAGCATCCACTGTTAATGGTAAACGAGTAAAAGCTGTGCCCCGCATGCAAGCAAGCCAAAGCTTTAGAATGCATTGTTTCTGTTTGTAAATTTCAATATATGTTTTAAAATATTGGCGCAACTACAGAACAATAGGATTATCTGATTTTGTGAAATCTTGACAAAGACATCAATATAAAGTGGTCATTATGCTCTTTTTAAAATCGATATGCACCCCATTTTTCCTTTGCAATTCAAGAAAAAAACATTTTAGACTAGTTTTTCTAAGCTGTCAAAACAGCTAAGTGCAATTATATTAAAGTTTAATGGCAAGCACCATGTTAGACAGGAGGTAATAAAATGCACAGTTTTTTGTGATATTCCTAAACCAGAACTCAATGAATAAGTTAATGATGAAATATGAATACATCTACAAATGTCAGTATGTTACAGTGTCGGTAATAATACAGTACGTAGTAAACATCCATCATTGATGATAGATAGCTTCAGCAAAAATTGGCAACATCAAACAAAACAGAGAAGACTAAGCCAACCAAGGTACAACATCTTTTGTACCATAGCGTAGAAAAACCATATATAAAACATTACAAATATATTGAAAAACCTTAAACAAAATCTGACAGATCTATCTGCGGAGACTGAGGACCTCACCCCTAGTAGTCCAGCTGGATCAATCTCTGGCCATTCGATTCCAGAAGTTGGGAGGGTAAACAGCTCTAACTAAACCTCACAAAATCTATCAAAAACCATAAATGAAACCCCACAAATCTATTTGCAGAGACCATTGTTAAGTGAGGACTTAACCCTAGTCGTCCAATCAGTTTGATCCGCGCCACTCGATCCCAACGGTCGAGAGGCTTAACTTGTCATGTGGGCATGGTCCATAGGGACTATATTGGATGTAGCAATCATCACCATCCTAACCCCAACCCCTACTCCACTTCCCCCAGCCAGATAAACAAGGACATGGGCAGAAAAACCTCAGGCCAGAATACCAGATGGATCTTATGGTACCCCACAAGGTCATACATATATAGTTCTTGTTCTATCAGTGTGATGCCTGTCTATGCACTCCCCAATCAATCAGGATTCAGGACCAGGGAAACATCGGAGACCAGATGGCCCCCATAAGGTCATATATATATAATTCAAGTTCTAAGGTACAGCTGATGTTTGTCTCCACTCTCTTACCAAACAAACAAAATCAATCAGGAAACATCAGGACCAGATGGCCCCCCAAAATCAATCTCCATTTCAGATTCATATGCATATGATTTTTTCCATTTTGCTTTACTTCTAATCTACTTCTACATATCTACAGGAGCAAAAGGATTCATGAGAAGAAAACAGGAGAATATACCTTTCCTTTGCCGGACTGATGGATCTTCCCGGCGCTTGACAACCAGAGCACCTCGCCGTCGCCGGCCGCCGCACCACCCTGCAAGCCCCTCGCCGCCGGCGTCCCGTCGCAGCACCCGTGTGGCGGCGCTGCGCCGACAACAGGAGGAAGAAATGCCTTTTTGCCGGAGGACAGCGCAAAGAGATGAGAGCGAGTTGGTGAACCTGTGAAGTGCAGTGGGGATTTGGGAATTGGGAGGGATTATAAAACCTAGATCCGGGTGTGTTTTTTTGCACTTTGGTCACAAATGCACAAAGTATTATTTGTAATGGAAATTTAGTTTTGTGAAATAAGCAATTTTGTACTGTGCGTTGCTGCAAAAAAATATGTATGTGTTCATATGCTTATTCGGTGGCAACAGTTGTATAGCAGTTTGTTGGAAAGTTGGATCCATTTGGAGGTGACGTTTGCTTCCTGTTTAGGCACGTATAGCATTTAATTGCTTCCAGTTTTGAAATGTGAACAGGTTCCTCTATATTTTCGTCACGAATTTTAGTACTACAATAGTACAATGCATTTGGATGGCAACTAGTAAACTGAAAAACCAAGAGTACCTACGAATCCATCCTTGAATGAAAGTAAAGGAAAAAAATAGGCTGAAACTGCCCCTTGAGTCTCGAGTACTTATTGGGTTTTAATTTATCATATTCTCTCTGTTCTCTTTCGATCATCGTATTTTCAGAAGACGAAAATTCCCGTTTGATCGTCGTATTTGGTGGGGTTGTAGCACAAATATCTGGCAAACTGCTAACGCTATTAAACGGTGTGATTTTTTTAAAAAAAATTTCTATATAAAAGTTATTTTTAAAATCTTATTGATCCATTTTTAATTTTTAAGCTAATATTTAATTAATCATATGCTAATAGGTATCTCGTTTTCCGTGTGAAGAGAATTCCTATGCTGCATTGCATGCATGCCTTGCGGCAATGCAGCATACTTTGCGGCTCCATTGGCAGAAAACTTGGTCAAGTATTTAATGCAATTACAACTAATTGGGGAGTCCATACAGCATACAAGGATATGAAAGGCTAATAGTGCTGATTGATTTTGAATAACTATTATGCTATATTATCTTCGTATTGCTGCACAAACCACAAACGAAATGTGATGATAAAAATGAACGGAGGGAGTAAGGCACTGTTTTTTTCAGCTTGGGATTATTATAATCTGGATTATTGAGTCAGATTACTATAAGCTAGATTGTTATAATCTGTAGTAGAATAAGCGGTTAGTTGTTTCTTTTCTAGATTATTAGAGCCTAGATTATTGGGTTTGCAAGTCTAAAAAGGGAGTGGGGTGGCATGGTGGGTAATTTTTCACCCAATAATCTGAAAAAAGCTCACCTAAATGAGCTTATCAAATTATAATAAGATGGGCTCCAGATTATAATAAGCTACTTCAATAAGTTGTCTGTTTCTTTCAGCTTACTCCCAATAATCTGGATTATAATAATCCCAAGCTGAAAGAAACAGGGCCTGGAACATGCGAGACTCTTGAGCACTCGCTAAGGAGAGATATCATAGGATCGGTATTTTAATGACTCCAACTTTATTTCCAGTGCAACAATAGTTTCTTAATTTCCTGTGTAATTAGAAGTTACTATTGATGAGTGATGTCTTGGGGTTCGTACTGTCGGAAGTCCAATTTATTTTCCCGCCCAATTATAATTTCTTAATTTCCCGCGTCATTATGAGTTACTAACGAGATGTGTCCTGGGGTTTGTAATGTCAGGAGTCCAACTTTATTTTCCTGCTAGGGTTTTAGTTTCCCACGCGATAGGTTTTATAGGTTATTATTATGATGCTTACTTTCTTTCTAAGAACGTTAGAGACATGTGTCGGTTCATGATTAGATACTATGTTTGGAGAAAGAGGAGCAACATAAATGCACTAGACGACGATTTCTTCCTATTATAGTTGGCTATAAAAAGATTTGGCTTACCCCACAATTCACATGCATGGCTAGGGTTTGGAATTAAAGGAAAGAGGGATTCTAATCAATTATAGGAGATTTAACGTGGAATCACATGAGATTTGGCGATGCAACCGATGGTACACCCATCAAGATTGGCCAAACAAACATGTTTTTTTGTTGAAACTAGGTTCTGTCACCGGAGGACATAGCTGTTGTCGACATGGAGTGAAGCTGTGGCTGCTCAATTTGGGTGGGAGGGGTGCGAAGGGATTTTGGGTCATCGGGTTAAAGTGTTTGGGTCATCAGGTGGAAGGGTCTTAGTCAAATCTTTTGTGATTTGGTTAAACGACACAATTGTCATTTGTAAAAGAAAGCTCAGTGTAAAATAAAGAGGAAGCACTGTCGCTGCCCTTGCGCAACCGTCGTTGAGCAAAGGGCGAAAGGTGGGAGGGGGAGCACTGTCATCCTCGTGGAGCCTCTTGCTCTCACCACCGTAGTCCCTGGCCACACTATCATTCATCTGTGCCATCTGTGCACCTTCCAGGTCTCCTCCCCTCTACTGCTGCCACGAGTGGAGTGAAATGCCCCAAGCACCGTCTCGCGCTTGTCGTCGTGTTTGACGCGCCCGCATTGTACCACTCTATTATACTCCTCCTCCATCGTCACTATCTAGCTCCTCTCCACCTCCGGCTGACACCCTTCTCCTCGTCGCATGCCGCCCTGGAGAAGATGGGGAAGAGAAGGAGGGAGGAGGAAGAACACTAGCCAGCTGACATGTGGGAACTACGTGGGCCCCATGCTGACTGAGCATGATTGACTGCAGTCAACTCACCACATCAGCCAAAACCACGCACAATACTTCTATGGGACATTGGGTATACGGTATACCCTGGTATTGCAAGTAGAGGTATGCGTTATATTTGGTGTTATCATTTGAGGATATAATTCGAACTCAACGTCAATAAGAGAGACCTAAAGTGAACATATTTCTAAACAGATTGGACGAAAGCCCACACAACTCATAGACCAACAACGTAATCGCTAATTTGGCTGTGTTTAGAAGGATCCATTATCTCGCTGGACAACCCATATAAGTCCTTGTGATTTGTGAACCATGATTGTCAAAGACCGAAGGAGGCTCATGCACATCTGGGAACGCAAATGAGGCAGCCTCGCGAAGCGCCTCCGATGAAGGGTATAGGAGATAGTGGAGAGATCGGGTCGACACGAATAAATAACAAGGGAGAAAAGTCCAATATAGGCCTCTCAAATATGGTTCGAGTTTAATTCGTGTTCTTCAACTGGAAAACCGGGTATAGAGCGTCCTCCAACTTGTAAAGCCGATGCAAATCGAGTCCTTCTGTAGCATTGAGAGTGGTTTTGGTCTACTTGACATCCTAGTCAAGGAAAAAAGGAACGCATTGGGGGCCATGTGGGACCCACATGTAAGAAATGGTAAGGGGAGGAGAAGGAAAGGTGGCCACTAAAATGTGGGTCCCACTTGGCCCCTAGGTCATTTCTTTTTTTATACCACGAAGTAAAAAAACACTCTTAATATTGTGCAAGGACTCTATTTGTCTCTGATTTAGGAGTTGAAGAACACTCTGTACCCGTCTAGAGGGACCTAAAGTGGACTTTTTCGTAACACAAGGGGGATCGGATTTTGTGTTCGGCGGAATGCCGCGGGGCAGAGCAGCAGCAAAGACTCGGATCGAATCCATGGATGGATCCCCTCCCTTCACTAGGGTTTTGCTTCCTGCTCGATCCAAGCATATGCACTAGGGTTCGCTTCTGCCGGACGCGCTGCGGCTGCCCGTGCCTCATCCTCCGTGTGCGTGAGGAGCAGTTCTAGTGGCCAGTGACCCTTCTCCTGACGTGACTAAGATCTATCTTAATTTCTAGGGTTAATTGGATTCATGCCATTGTAAATTTGCCTATTCAGAAAAATGCCATTACAATTCGTCTATTCGTAACCGTCCCGTTGAAATTTTACAAAATTAAGACCGTGCCACTACCGTTACGTTTTCCATCCAACTCCTTTCTTTTTCTGTCTTCTTCCTTTTTCTCGCGTCTTCTTCCTTCTTTCACTGCAACTGCAGCATTCGAAGCCAAAACCCTCGCCTCTCCCTTGCCCAAATCGAGCGAATCCACCCTGAATTGAATCCGCGATCGCGACCCACCCGCCCCCTGTCACCGTTGTGCTCCTCCACGTCCGCCCCTCCTCGCGTGCTCTACGGCGCCAACTAGGGCTCCATCCTCATCTCCATCGACGATGAGGATGCCGCCGCCCAGCACACCAACGCTGCCGCGTCACGTGATGAGCCCGATGAGGCGAAGAAGAAGCGGGATGATTTCGACGCCTTCAACTCCACCGAGGCACATGACCCAGCTCGCTGCCAACGACCATGCTGCCATAGCCCACCGGCGACAACGACTCCCTCGCCGCGGCCACTGCCGAAGACGCGATGGTCTCCATCCTTGTCTCCATTGATGACGAGGACACCGCCAGCACGCCAACGTCGTCGCGGCCCGCGACAAGCCTGAGGAGGCGAAGAAGAAGCAGGAGGAGGAGGAGTTCAACGCCTTCACCTCCAGCAAGGCGCAGGACCCAGCTCGCTGTCGGCGATGACGACTCCCTCGCCGCAGCCATTGCCGAAGACGCGACGGTCTCCATCCTCACCACCGTGACGCGCGATGAGCCTGAGGAGGCGAAGAAGAAGCGGGAGGACTTCGATGCCTTCACCTCCACCCAGCTCGCCACCGCCAACTCCGCTGCCATAGCCGCCGCGACGCTGACTCCCGCGCTGCAGCCACCGCTGAATATAGATGGCCATAAGGCCCGCCCGGCATGGCCCACTAGGCCTGGCATGGCCCGGCCCAGGCACGGTTAGGCACGGCCCACCAGCCATCGGGCCGGCACGGCCCAGTCGACACTTTGTGCCGGGCTGTGCCGGCCCATGGGCTGCACCTCCAGCCCAGGCACGACCCACCAGCAGTCGGGCCGTGCCGTGCTGGCCCAAAGGCACGGGTGGCCCATCGTGCCTTTTTTTAAATAAGTCTATTTTCCCTCCCTTCTCTTTGGGCTGTGACATATATATAGCTAAAATAAGTCTATTTTCCCTCCCTACGACCCCCTTCGGGCCATGCCGTGCTTGGGCCGGGCCAAATTGTCGTGCTGTGGGCCGGGCCGTCAGGCCTCGGGCCTTTTGGCCATCTATACCGCTAAAGACGCGAAAAGAATGAAGAAGACGGAAAAAGGAAAGAGTTGGATGGAAAAGGTGACGGCAGTGGCACAGTTCTAATTTTGTAAAGTTTTAATGGCACGGTTACAAATAGATGAATTGTAATGTCATTTTGCCGAATAGGCAAATTTGCAATGGCAGGGATCCAATTAACCCTAATTTCTAAGCTGTAGAGTAGAATTGGTTGTTTCTTGTTTGTGGATCATGTGAGTTGCTCTGTTTTGATTGCGCACAGAATCATTGAAAGTTATAGTTTCATACGAACCTGCAAAAAATTAGTGTTAGTGTTGTGTGTATAGCTTTAGATGATGTTGCACTAAGAATTTTTCTCTTTTGGAGGGGAATTATTGTCTTGTGTTGAAATTAGTGCTGCTCCCTCTTGTGCTACAATGACATTGCTATTTTAGCATTTGCATGAATATTGAACTGAACCTAGCCAAGTTCTCTTAAGTGTTTTCTTATCTAGAAATCACCATCCTAATTACCGAGTTATTGCACATTCCTCCAACAAGTTATTGCAAGTTCAAAGCCATATACGGGTACTGCAACATAAGCCAGTCAAAAACAAAGCCTTTTGTGTGCTGTGTTTCATGACCACAAAATTTATTTAGTCTTAAAGACCAAAATGTTTTTGACATTTTTTTCATGTGTGTGCACATCTTCTGCCCTTCACCCACTAGACGCGCTTCCATTTCCTTCCGATGTACTTTTTCTAGGAAGCTTTTTGAATCCTGCTTCTCCATTGATCTTTTATTTCTTCTTGCATAGACAATGCTGACAGGTGGTTTTTGCATACCTTCAAGGGAACTGTTATGGACATGATGTCAATCAACATAAGGGGTAACTATTTATCCTAGTGCACCCGACACATTCACCTAAGCACATGCTAAAAACACATTATTCAAAAATACAGAATCAATTTAGTTTTTTTTTAAAGTATTTTCCTTCTAATGAGATTCAAAAAGAAAATCCTTACAACAAAACAAACTTTATGAATGCTTTGTGGTTCGCTAATCATGCCTGTTGATTTTCCACTTGTGGATTGCCCCCATTCAGCTTTTGCACTGCTTTCGGTTGTTTTCTTAGAGTGGATCACAGTGGCAGCTGGTGAAACATAAAGAGGATGATGTCAACAATAAGAAATAGCGACCTATTAATGCCTTTTTATTTTGGAGAAACTGAAAATGGATTATCCTATTATGTCGAACACATTAGCATACATATATGCATGATTTGTGTAAATTTTAACTCACCTTTCAAGACCTTGTCTCCAATCATGCTAGTTGAACTTCCACTTATGGATTGCTCCCTTTAAGCTCTGGGGCTGTCTTCTGCTGTTTTGTCAGAGATGGTTGTAGTGGGTGCTAGAGCACTTGTGTTGTTATCCTCAATAAAGCTAGGCTCTTCCACTAAAATCGTTGTTTCTATTGTCTCTAATTCCTTGTCTGACCAGCCTTTGACATCCAATGTATGGTTGTGTGTTGAAACAAAAATACTTGTGTCATTACTACAACATCGTCTGACTTGTCTCTGTATTCCTTGTCAGATTCATCAAGATAATCTTCGCCATGATTGCAATCTTCTAAGACCTTCCTTTCACTCTGTGGTTTGTGCTTTGTCTTCTATCATAAACGTGACACATCTTGAATACCACCCAAACACAAAGTGACATGAGAAAGGAGCACCATCAACACTTCTTAATGCAACCTTTAACGTAATAGGCTCCTTAATTCTCTAATCAATTCAATGTTTTCTTCATCGTCTTCCCTCCACCTTGCTACAGTGAAGTTCACCTCCTTATCATCTATAGATGTTTCTATTCTGGAGTCTTTAAACAGCTTACTAGGTCATCCTCTGAGTTGAAGAACGCCAGGAAACTCTTTCTGCCTTCTGTCATTATCTCCCATTTAGTAAGCTTCCAAACTTGCTTACTTCAAATTAATACCGCATCCTTCAAAAAAAAAAACAAGTGCACATAGCTATTTTATTTGTACTATCCTAAAAGGGTGATTTTGCTCAATGTGTGTGCATTTATGTACTTCACATTTTTTGGGAGCCAAATCGGACAACTAAATCCGAGTCGGATTCCAACACATGTCAATGTCTAACACTGGCATCCACCATTAATGGTAAACGAGTAAAATGTGCGCCATGAATGCAAGTGAGCCCAAACTTTTAAATGCATTTTGTTCACTGTAAATTATAATATATTTTTTAAGAAATGACACAATTACAGAACAATAGGATTTTCTGATTTTGTGAAATCTTGACAAAAGAAATCGATATAAAGTGGCTATTATGTGCGATTTAAATGGATATGCACCCACTTTTCCTTCGCAATGCAAGAAAAGCATTTTAGAGTAGTTTATGAGCTGTCATAACAACTAAGTGAAATTATATGAAAGTAGAATGGCTAGTACCATGTTAGACAGGAGGTATTCAATAATTTAAGTGCACATTTTTTGTGATATTCCCAAACCATAACTCAATGAGTAACTTAATGATGAATACATCTAGAAATGTCACAGAGTCAGTAATAATGCAGTAGGTAGCAAACATCCATCATTGATGATGGATAGCTTCAGCAAAAATTGGCAACATCAAACAAAACAGTGAAGACATACCAAGCAAACAAGGTACGGAAAAATCTTAAATAAAACCTTACAAATCTATTGAAAAACCTTAAAACAAAATCCGACGGATCTATCTGCGGAGACTGTGAGGACTTCATCACTAAAAGTCCAGTCAGGTCAATCTGTGTCGTTCAATTCCAGCAGTTGGGAGGGTAACCAGCCTTAACTAAACCTCACAAAATCTATTAAAAACCATAAATGAAACTCCACAAATCTTTTTTGGGAGATCATCATCACATGAGGACTTAAACCATAATCCTGATCGTCCAATCTGTTCAATCCACACAAGATGATCCCAACGATCGGAAGACTAAATTTATCGGCCATGGTCCATATTGGAGTGTATTGGCTGCAGCAATCACCACCATCTAACCCCTACCCCACTCCACTTCCTCCAGTCAAATAAACAAGGACATGAGCAGAGAAACATCAGACCAGATGGGTCTCATAGTCCCCCAAGAAGGCCATGCATATACAATTCAAGTTCTGTTTGGTACAGATGATGTTTTCTTCTCTCCACTCTCCAACCAACCAAACAAAATCAATCAGGAAAGCATCAGAGAGCAGATGGCCCTCAAAACCAACCTCCATTTCAGATTCATATGCAGATGATTTTTTGCTTTGCTTGTAATCTGCTGCTACATATCTACAGGAGCAAAGGATTCATGTGTGAAGAAAAAAGGAGCAGAGCTTTCCTTTGCCTGACTAATGGAGAGCTTGACGAAGATTGACAACCAAACCTTTCCGTTGTTGTTCGATCCCAACGGTCAGGGAGGCTAAAGTTGTCATATGAGCATGGTTTATGTTGTAGCAATCACCACCATCCTAATCCCAACCCCACTCAGCCAAATAAACAACAAGGACATGGGCAGATAAAGGTGATGTTTGTTTCTCCACTTTCCAACCAACCAAACAAAATCAATCTGGAACAGGAGAACATCAGAGACTAGAAGATGGCCCCCAATAAATCAACCTTCATTTCTGATTAATATATATCCAGATGATTTTGACTTTTACATATCTACAGGAGCAAAGGATTCATGAAAAGAAAACAGGAGCAGACCTTTCCTTTGCTTGGCAACCAGAGCACCTAGCCGCACCACCCTTACAGCCGTTCGCCGCCCGTTCAGCGCCGTGCCAACAACACGAGAAAACGCCTTTTGTCTGGGGAATTGGGAGGAGTTAAAAACACACACACACACACACACACTAGATCCTGGTGTATTTTTGCACTCGAAAATGCTACACACACGATTCCGAGCATCCGATTTTCCGACAACTGTGAAGTACACGGCGTCAGTAACATGCAGAACATCATACGAAGCCTCACGCCGTCACTTAGTGTGGTGCTCAGCCGTTTTAGTCGGACACAGGAGTCGTACGTATAGTGCTACTCTTTTGCACTTTGGTCACAAATGCACAAAGTATTATTTGTATTGAAAACGTTAGTTTTGTGAATAAACAATTTTATATTGTGCCTTGCTGAAAAAAAATTGTATGGTTTCATAGGCTTATTCTGTGGCAGAGGTGTATAGCATTGTGTTTGACGGTTGGATCCATTTGGAGGCACGTAGCATTGTTGACGGATCAGGGTGAAGCCATGGCTGTTCAGTTTGGGGAGGGCAGTGGCAAGGGATTTGAGGTCTCGAATCGGCAATTCAATTGGTGCAATGATTTGGCTAAGGGACACAAGCGTTATTTGTAAAAGAGAGTCTCCCTCTTTATTTGAGCCAAATATATTTATATAGTGTACTTCGATAAATAGAAGTGTCCTGTGGACAGTGGTGGTGAAATAATTTTTTTAGTGTCACATATGTCCAATGCCACAAAGTTAGAGCGTCACATGGTAAATTTTGACTTAT
This sequence comes from Oryza meridionalis, assembly GCA_000338895.3. Taxonomy (NCBI): domain Eukaryota; kingdom Viridiplantae; phylum Streptophyta; class Magnoliopsida; order Poales; family Poaceae; genus Oryza; species Oryza meridionalis. Next base: position 7,050,430 of record CM002525.2, on the reverse strand, counting down.
GATATATTATTTCACGTGCATTTATAATATCTTCTTTCTCATGTATTTTTATATTTTTCATGGTGAGTTACTCCCTCTATCCCAAAATATAATAATTTCTGTTATTTAAAATTTGTTTCAAAATATAACAACTTCTTCACCTACTTTCTCCTCTCTAGAAATCACAATCTTTCCACATTTAATTCCACCCACTTACTTAATATCCATGTTCACCCTATAAATCATTATATTTTGGGATTGAGGTAATAGAAGATATCGAGAGATAAAATTTAGAAGAAGACGTAAGATACTTAAGAGGAGCTTAGTATCAACATGGATACAAATATTTAAAGCCCCTTCAGGATGTAACATTGTGAAAACACATGGGTAGGATGTCATGCACATTACATGAAAAAAAATTATAGGCAAAGTTTTGAAATCATTTGAATAACACATAAGAAAACATAGGAACCGTGAAACCCTATAATTATTTTCCTCCAAAAGTCTCACGGATTGGCCCAATTTCAAAGGTATATTATATTAATCCTTTATTCTAAAGGATTTCATATGAAATTTTCTTATCGGAATCTATAAAGAAAATGTCATACTACCTTCATCCCAAATTATAATAACCGTAATGAATGAGACATATATGTCCGAGTTCATAGTACTAGTATATATTTCATTGGTTAATTGAATCCATGCTATTATAATTTTCATGATTTTAAAATATGCCATTACTATTCACCTATTTGTAACCATACCATTATAATTTCCGATATACCACTACATATCAATGTATTTTCTAATATTTTGGGACTAAAATACCCATGGCTTCTCCATTCATCCCTTTCTTCTTCCTTTCCCCGTCTCTCATCTTCCAGCCAACGAACTGTAGGTCTGCAGCAAGCTGACGTGGCAAGTGAAATCGACGGGACACAAACAGGTCGTCTGCGCGTATAAACGCACGCCTAGCTTATAGTATAGCTCAGGCTAACATGGATTACTACGAAACCAAAGACTAATCACATTTGTACGGCCGGGTGGGCACACATACTGTCACATTCACATACAAAATCGTGACAGATAATAATAATTATTACTAATCCATCATTGATTAAGTCTGTAGCTACAGACTCGATCGACGACCTGCCGCGATTAATTGAGTTGACCGGAATTTGACCCTCGAAAACGACCGCATTCGATACCACCCATCACGGACAAACATTTTTGTTTTCAATTCAGATAAATTATTACAAACTAAACGGAGGTTTCGCTGATTTTGTTTCTCTTTGAAAAAGTCTCATAGACGACGTACCATAAAAAACTAACTCTAGATTTGAATATAGCCATAGCACATATATATTTAGATTGAAGCCGACAGATCGTTTTTAATAGGACGCACGGAGTAAAATTGTAAGAAAACTTAAAGTGTTGTGAAGCATTTGGATACCTAGTTGAGTTTTTTTTTTCCAATACGATGTTCACCGCTAAAAGTTTTATAATTTATTAAATTTTATCGAGAGGACTCTCTATGTTGCTTGGCATATTTAGAAACAGCGTAATGGAGTAATCAGCGAAGTGGAGTAACCTTTTGATGCTAAAGTAGCTAAAGTAGGTTTGATAGCTACTTGGAGACGTCTTTTGAAGGAAGATCTTTTGAAAAGACCAAAGCTAGAGAAATGAGAAATCACGTAGAAGCATGGCTTACCCTTTTGTATTTTTTTTCCTGTCTTGTACATAAACTTCTTTGCTTTTAATATATTAACTACGTGTAATTTATCTCCTGAAGTAGTTTCGTCAAAAAATGAAAAAGAAAATGCAGTGTTGCTGCTGCTACTTCCAAGTTCCAACTCACCAGCCAAAGACTGCACCAACAAATTAAAGGCATGAATTGAGAAAACGTTTCAAAGATGTCTCTTTTTTTTTCAATGATCTTCGTAATTTTCCAAACAATTTCATTGTTTCGTATGATAGCCATTTTCCAAGACAAATCTTTTGTCAACAACTTGAATTTTATAAGTTCCTTTAATTTATTTGCAACTTATTGTTTTCTTTTGTGTCTTTCTATTTGACGTGTGCAGCTCATTGTCTCAAGGACATGTAGTCACGTCCGTTTTAAATACAAAACTACCGTATATTTTTTACGAATATTTTTATGATAAATTTGGTATTACGAAAAAAACCGCTATATCCTTTGTAGATGAAATGATCAAATTCCAGTATAACCGCCATATAAGACATGCGCACATTGTATATATAATACTTATATATAGGCTTGCCAAGTGTCTTACAATTAATTGTTTGCTGGTAATACTAACCTTTTGGAGCTTTTAATTATATACAAGAATCTCACCGAACTTGTCAAAAAGGGAGGTTTACAACTTTACGGGTACAAGCATGGGTAACCTAATTCAAACCTCTAAAAGTGCAGACATGTGGCACTAAGTAATTAAATCGATAAACAAATATAGGTGTTAGATTTGGAATCAATTAAAAGTGGTAAATTACTCAACTTATGAGGTACTAGATCGAGTGGATGTGGATCCCAGTCAACTAATCAAATGATCTAATCAAAACATTTTATCTGCATTAATATAAAGGGAAAATTATACAAGACGTCGTCAAGTAAGTGACTACTTTTCTGCATCAAATCAGATGCCGTCAATGGCATCAAGATTCGGTTGTGCATGCATATGTGTAGTTTTCATTTGGTCCGGGTGGACTTGGAGAGCATATATCTCTGCAGTTTGGCAGGATCTAAAGATTGGAGGATACTAATACTTTTTTGTGGTCTTTTTCAGAGACAACAAATTTAATTAATCAACTTCAGAGTACTATCTAAAGTTTAGTTAGATTTATGGCGAAAGTGTGCCAAAGAAGACTGAAATTTGACTTGGCTTCGAAACTAGCAGCCATGTTAATGTTAACTAAGGTTTCATTTAAAATGACTCACAGATGGTGAACACTTGTGAATGAAAGGCTTCTTTACTTCCCAGGTCTGGAATGCGATTTTTTCCCTATTCAATCCTCCTTTGGAACGGAGGATATTTGTGTAGGAGTTATATATACGGAAATTTAACTAATTGTTTTTGTGAAAATCCTGTAAAATCCATATGTTCCAAAGAAGCTGTCATGTAGGAAATGAATTTTAATTTACTATGATAATATTCCTCTGTTTTTGCCTTTGATATTAATTATATTGTTCATCTTACCATCTTCTCTAGCAATCTAGGGTATGTTCACACTATGCATATTGCTCTAAATATCAAATGTTATGAGATCACACTAGCTAGTTCACCAATCACCACTACAATTTGCACAACTTGACAGCATGCATCTAATAGTCAATTGCAACCAGATTGTGATCGAGGTTGGTATGCACCCAAATGGCTCATACAATATTCGAGCAGCAACTTAAACTAATAATGAAATCCCAATCAACAACTAGAGCTTCAATGTGAACCAGTGTCAGGCGCTGTGTTCGTATGATCATCAGCTGATTACTAATTAATAAGCTAAAACAGCCACTGCATTTCTTTGACTATGACTAGTATTAGTACTACTGCAAGTGTAGTATTGTGCAATGTAACAATGAAATTAATTAATTGATGAACTGATTGATTAGCATTTGTTCTATTGAGGATAGTACGAAAGATGCCATGGTCCACTGCACCCTGTGCTGTGCACCAGGAGTTGCATCCTTGACCTGGCCTGATTACTGAAGAATGGTATACGGGCGAAGACCAAATCCCATTTTAGCAGAGAAAAAGGCCCAAAAGCAGTGGACCAAGTTCACGATGTTAATGATCTCCATGGACCCCATGTATTCATATCTATGCATCTTAATTAAATTAACCAAACTGCTTGTTGCCAAATCAACTGACGAAAAGGAGGGGAGAAAAGAAACGAAGAATCTGAATCTCTCAGGGTTTTTAACCTGAAGGACTAATAGAAATATAATATAAGGATAACCAAACCTTTGGCCTCTAAGTTGTGTCTATCAATGATTTTGACTGCATATACTTTTTGTGGTTTTGAGATCCAATTAAGGAGGCGTTTGGTAAATGGCACCATCATGTCTTTCATAAAAAGGATCAAACTCTACCAGCTTGACCATAGGATATATACTGTACATATGTAGCTCCCCTCAGTTATGCAAAAATAAGTCCAATGCCATGGCCGGGATGTGAGTTTTCGCGGTAAGTTCAACCATTTAGGAAATGATGATGAAAGCTGTCAAATTATTGCAACCGTTAAGAATAGAGCAAGTGTTTAATTACTTCTCAATTCTCTTAAAACTTGCTCTATCTCGAGCTCTCTTTTTTTTTCATGAAACTCTTCCATTATGTGAGAATTAAATATTTGATATATAAAAACAACTAAAGTACCCCCCACGCATTTACTAAGTAGTGTGTAATTATCTTGAATAACTCAAGCATAAAACAAAATATGCATGATAACAATAATCATCATACTAATACAATGCATGTAGGATTTCCACATTAGTCAATTCTATTTCTATAAATCTAAGGAAAACTAATTGTTGTGTTTCGAACGAGACCTAATAAAACACGACATCCCTGCATCATCTCTAGGGTGACACATGTGGAACTCATCGTCACCGCCCCTGTCATTCCTTTTCCTTCTCTACACCTTACTGTCGTCTGATCAGTGAGCCACCAGAAGTCTGCACGACTGCAATGAAGGCAGCAGCGGGGCTTCACCACATTGAGTTGGGCACCGTCTGTGGCCTTGAAGGCTTTAAGAGGACACTGCCATCGGTGGCTAGATCTAGCGCCGCTATAGCTATATCCGATGCCTCTATGGCAGATCTAGCCAAGGTCGATTGGGAACACGTCGACGTCCATTGAGGCCTTGGTGGGAGCTAGCGTGGGCGACGCTAGCGGGTGGCCGGTGTGAGCGGCAGAGGCTAGCGGTAGTCATGGCCTGGATGTTGGCAAAGGCTGCCGGAGGCTGTGGGCAAGCTTCCTGGCTAGCGAATGTTTCTTTGCAGCAGGTGAGGCTAGTGGTTGCAGCAACAGAAAGGAGGGTGCCTCTAGATGGCGTGTTCGATTCAACCGAACAATATCAATGGCGGTGGCGGCAAGTCATCTTCTATTGGGCACTCCCTCAAAGGGGAGGGAGTTGTAGGCGAAAGCCTGGCTCGACTTTTTTTAGGACTAGCAACAACAATACCTTGAGCGTCACGGTCCCTCCTTGGGGCCGGACATTGTGAGGCATCTCTCTCTCCCTCCCTCCCTAGTGGGGCTCTTCATGTGAAAATCAAGTCCGAGGTGTCTTGGCCGGGTGGTGGCGATTCTCTTGACATCGTGACCTCTCTAGAAGTATTGTCTAATTAAGATGCCTTGTTTCTCACATGTGCTGCCTTCAAGCATTCTAGTCTTTAGCGACTCTCATGGTTTCACCATTAGGTTTATGTGATGCATGAGTGTATCTTTTTCTCTCACCCTCTCACTCAGCAACCTTTCTCCGTGGGTATAGATGAGTCTTTGGGCGACCTTTTGCTTGGAGTTGGTGATGGGTGGTGCGTTTGTGACCATTCCGTAGAGGTAGCGGCATCTGGCTTGGTGCTAGTCCATTTCTAGATTGTTATGTTTCTTTTTTCTTGATTGTAGCCTTCCATATTTTTTTAATTCTTTTTACTATATCAATATGAAATTGCATACTGCTGGTGCAGAAAATAAAACAGGATGAAATTAAAATAACAAGAGGTTCATACGTACCATAGAGATTAATCAAGCTTTATGTGACAGCCGACATGCCTCCAAAATCAAGTTTAATCACCATATAAATTTTGGTATTTGAGCCCTAGTACAGTCCTAATGTTGAGTAATTTCACGCTCAGCCACTATTTGAGCCTTAAGCTCCATTGTTTGTAACTTTTTTTTCTAGCCCATGCACTTTTTAAATTGTTAAATGTGTGTTTTTTCTAAAAAAAAAACTTTTTATGTAGAAGTTTCCTTAAGAAATCAAACAAATATATTTTAAAAGTTTATAATAATTTATTTCAACTAATCATGTGCTAATAACTTATATTGTTTTATATGCTGCCGAACAGACAAATCAAATTGTAGATTAGAACTAGGCCTAAGTAGCTAACCGAAAAATGGCTAGTGGCCTGGCTCCTCCAAGTACAGCCAGCCTAGGGAACTCTATTAATCCCTTGAGGGGATATCCTCTTATTTTTACATGTCACTTAAATTAATTTTCTCTATAAAGATTTAAAAAAAATAGTAAAATATATCAATATGTGATGTCATTAAAAAATGCAGGTTCAAATTTAACTTATACAATTATCAAATTTTTTATTTTTTTTTCTAATTGTATGAGTTGAATTTGAATTTACATGTTTATAAAATGGCATATCGCATATTAATATATCTTATCAATTTTTTTGGGCTTTTTAAACAACACATGCACAGAACTAGGGCAGGGGGCAAAATCCATCTCCAGCCCCCCATGGTAGCTACGTTTGTGCCACCTTGTTTGACCCTTTTTCAAGATCATCTTAAGCTATCAAGGCTCAGCATCATATCACCCACCATCACACAGGGAAGACCATTCTTGCTTCCCCTATTCCTCCTTAAGCTTCCTTCTTACTTTTCCCGCCTCCGATCCACTCCCATCCACATATGCATCAATGCATGTATTTCCCATGCATCCCCATCTCCGCCGCCATCGTCGTCGTCGTCCTCGTCCTCAGTCTTCGCCTTTGCTCCCCTCCTTCCCGCGCATATATATATACCCCTAAATCTCCCAATCTATCGTCGACGGCAACCGCGCCATCTCGCCGAGCCGGGTCAAGAAGAAGAAGTAGTTTGGGTTGGCTAATTAAGTTAGGTAGTCATGGAGACCATGTGGTGATCGTGGCCGTTGCATGGACACCATCTTCGTGCTCGGCCAAGAGTCCCGGCAGCGCATCCTCCACCGCGCCGCGGCGCGCCTCCCCGGCTGCGCCTACGTCTGCGCCTGGGCTCCCCTCCCCCTCCCCGCCGCCGGCCTGCACCACCACCAGCCGCCTCCTCCTCCTCCTTCTTCCGGCGGCGCTGCGGCGCGTCTGCTCTACTGCGTCGACGGATGGCTCTCCGGTGGTGAGGACGGCGGCGGCGTGCGCGCGCTGTTCGACGCGTACCGGGGATCCGTCTGCGGCGCCGTGACCGGGTGCGTGCCGGGGTGGGCGTACGTCGGCGGCGGCGGCGCGTTCATGGAGCTCTCGGAGCTCGAGCTCGTCGCCTCCGCCTCGTTGCCGGTGCAGCAAAGCTTCTACCAGGTCAGTGTTCTGCTTGATCCACAAGCTCCTTGCTAAATTTTGCTTCCTTAGTTGATCAAAACACCTGAGAAATGAATTTATGGATTTACTAACGAATTCGTATGATCTTTGTGATAATGTTCTTTCGATCAGGAAGCTGGCATTAAGGTTCGTAATCTATTTCATAATATTTGTTTCGTACGTGTTGTTCTTGCTGAGAAATCGAGAAGGATGAAGCTGACATGGGCCATTCTTGGTGGCGTGCAGATGGCGGCGTTCATGGGATGCGAGAGCGGCGAGATCGAGGTCGGCTTCTCGACGGCGCCGGCGGAGAACTACGGCGGCGGCGCCGGCGGCAGCTTGCAGGCGAGCGTGGAGCAGGTCTTCTCCGAGGACTTCTTCCAGCAGTCGCTGCTCGAGGAGCTCCTCCAGCTGCCGCCGACGCGGCCGTCGTCGTCGTCGTCCTCGCTCGTCGGCAGCCCGGCCGACGGCGCCGCCTCCACGTCGCTGCTCCGCACGATGACGCCCATGATGGCCTCGTCGTCCGCCACGCCGTCGCCCCGAGAACTCGCGGCGCAGGTGGCGACGACGCCGTCGTCGTCCCGGCTCCATCCGCGCCCGCCGGCGCCGCACCACGTCCACGTATCGCCGTTCTCCCGCCACGGCGGTGGCGTCCTCCACTTCCCGAGCGCCGAGGCCGACGACGCCGCCATGGCGCAGGCGATGCTCGACGTCATCTCCTCCCCCTCGACGTCGTCCTCGGCGGCGGCGCTGCACGCCCCGTGGTCGTCCGTCAAGCGACGCGCGCAGATCATCCGGTCGCCGCCGCGGGGGACGCCGGCGACGACGACGGCGTTCCGGGCGTACAACGCCGCGCTGGCGCCGCGCGCGGCGGCGTCGCGGCGGCCGCCGGGCGCGCCGGGGCAGCGGATGATCAAGATGGGCTTCTCCATCCTGAGGAGGATGCACATGGTCAGGTGCAGCCAGGAGCGCGCCGCCGCCGCCAGCGCTGCCGCGGCGCAGCGGAGCGGCGGCGACGACGACGAGGACGCCACGGCCGCGCCGCCGCCGCCGACGAGCAGCCAGCTCCACCATATGATATCGGAGCGGCGGCGGCGCGAGCGGCTCAACGAGAGCTTCGAGCACTTGAGAGGTTTGCTTCCTCCAGGATCAAAGGTAAACTATACTCCTAATAATTAACATGAGTTAATTGCACCATCATGTTAATGACCTTGTGGCTTGTGTCCTTGTTGCAATGCAAATTAAACCCATTTTAATTAGCTTCCAGAAAATCTTGTTCAAATTCAACCTTAAATACTTCTAAACCTTATTTGCTAGTTCAAATTGTTAGAATCTTATATTACTTGCATATTGTTCTCATCAGATTGAAGTGCAGATCAAACGTTTTTGCATTATCTAACCAATGAAATACTACACATTGCCATTTTTCTAGTTTTAATTACTGCAATTTTATTTTGCGCATTGCACATTAACTCTGCTAATTAATCTGTTCTACTAATTATTAATAGCTTCTCGATCTTAATCAATCAACCATTGGCATTTCAGAAAGACAAGGCCACAGTTCTTGCCAAGACACTAGAGTACATGAACTTGCTGATAGCTCAAATCTCGGAGCTCGAAGCCAAGAACCGAGCACTCCAAACCCAAATCCACCAACGCGCCAATGGATCATCATCATCGAGATCATCAATGATCCGAACAGTCAACGAAGTTCATCATCACCATCATCACCAATGGCTAGCCGTCGCCGGCGCCGCCGGATCGCCGGAGAGGGTGCAGGTCCATGTGATCGGCGGCGGTGATCACGACGGTGGCACATCGACATCGTCGTCGTCGGCGCCGGAGGTGACCGTGAGGGTGGCGGTGCGGGCGCGGGAGCGCGGCGGCGCCGACGTGTCGGAGCTCGTGCTCCGGGTGCTCGCGCTGCTCAAGGCGATGGGCGGCTTCACGGTGGTGGCCGTCGACGCGAGGCAGCCGGGTGGCGGCGGCAATGGCGGCGCCGCTCAGGCCAGCCTAACACTACGAGCAACGGTACGGATGCTTACGTTGAAATATACCTAAATATAATATTTGGGGATATCTGAGGATTTTGGTTGGATGTAACACGTGCCTATATAACGAATTCAGATAAGCTATTAAAATCCCTTATATTTAGGAACGGAGGAGTATGTTTCGTGCCAAAATTTATTCTCCTCTCACCCAACTTATAAGATTATAAGACACATATAGATTTCTTATACGTAGATTTTTTTTATACGGTGTCTAATGCTACACATTATATGCAATGTGAAAAAAATTTCAAATACAAATCTAACGATAGACATGATACTAAATATAAATATTATGATTTAATTATTTGTCAAAGTTATCAAGATTGAACCACGCCTTATATTTTTAAGAACGGATGGATTATCGTTTTTATATATATCGTTCGTATTGCAAACTTAATACTAGTAATATTTATATGTAGCCTTTATTTGAAATATAAGATTGATTTTATAAAATACACATAGAGATTGCATCGTTTCGTTTATATGTTATTTTTGGATTCCGTTCCAGACGTTTGTTGATTGTTGTGTGTGCATATCTCACCTACCATTCATAATCAATGATCACAAATGTTTATAACAATTATTTTAAAAAATATATATCCAAACTGTTAGCTGGTCTACCATCTTGAGCTGCTCCATTTTGTGTTCATTGTCATGGGCTCATGAGAGAGAGGTGAGTGACGAAGAAAGAGAGATTTGGTTGTTCAAACCTAGGTCAAAGTCAACCAGATCAGCCTAGCTCCTCTCCTCATTGCTTTACCCTACAGCGACGGGGCGTGGGGCCCACCGGAGAAAACTCAACTGGAAAACTTGACTGCCCCTGTTGGCTGTTGCTGTGTGGGATGCATGACGTCACGGACAGACAGCATACAAGTCCAAAACACTAGAGGCCCGGGTTTTCAAATTCATTTCCATCCAAATCCCAATCGATGTCATGTTCCTTTCAGCAAACAGTTATCAAGAGCTTCATCTGGTAACTGCACCAAATCTGCAGAATTGCTTGAAGAGCTTCATCTAGCCATAGGAGGAGGAACAAGATAAAATTACCCGGCCGTTTCAATCAAATCGCCTTGACTTTGACCAGGCCAGTAGTTGGCTAGTTGCCCCTCTTATGAGTCCATGAAATTAACCCCGTCAGTATATCATTAGTGATTTGAAAGCTAATATACAAAAATAAAGTATAACAATTTTTAATTTTAAAATTTAAATTTTGGTTGTGACTGATAAGCCAACAAGCAAATGATGGAACCATAACCCTAGACCAAAATTGCCTAAAACTACTTAATTATGAGCCCGTTGTGACATATACGGTGATAACGAGCCAACTCGGGTCATAGGGCGTTGCTCGTAATTAGGCTCATTTATATCACCTCTATAATTTCAGCATATACTAATTTATCATGTATTTTAAAATAATAAACACTAACTAGTAAACCACTGGATAATTATCCGATGGATTGAAAGTAATTTAAAGGGTTAACCACTAATTAACAAGCCGAAGTATAAAAAGATATGGTGACCTTGTATGCTATGAACGGGTAGCTCGCATGATGCCCTCAACCTCAAGCTTAGCTCAACTCATTACGATATATGAATTCAAGTCGATCCATGGTCAAGTTTGCAATGAGCCGATCCAAGCTGAGCCATGATATTTGATTTTTCTTTTTGTCCATTCCTAATTAATGTCAGATATATGTGCGGCAAAACTTTTGAATCTTGAGTATGGATATATCATTACTCCTCTATATATATCTAGATTCTTACACAAAAAAAAAATCAAATTAGAACTTAGCGCTATATTCCAGTAGAAAGTAGTAGTGGTCCAAGGCTCCAATATTAGGTCCTCACACCGTATCAATAATCAAGAAATACTTGTTACAATACACACACAAAAAAATGTTTCTCCACGGTAAACTTATACTCCCTCCGTCTTTTAATAAATAACGTTACTAACTTTTAAACGCATGTTTGACCATTAGTTTTGTTAAAAAAATTTATAAAAATGTATAAGATATAAATCATGTTTAAAATACTTTGAGCGATAAAACAACTCATAACAAAATAAATTATAATTACATAAATTTTTTGAATAAGATGAATGGTCAATTATATGATTAAAAGTCAACGACGTCATCTATTAAAATGAGGTCGTATATACTCTTTCTCTATTTTATATTATAAGTCGTTGATTTTTTTTTTCAGTCAAACCTCGTTAAGTTTGATCAAGTTTATAGAAAATGGATGGAGGGAGTACTATAATAGACAGTGCAGCACGTGGATGTATATTTTTTATATGCTGGAGAATTTAATTACCAAAACCATGCGTATATAGCATATGATTGATATCTTTATCATTATCTTTAAAAAAATGATTGATATCTTTATATTCTCGCGACAACCTTTGCAGGCGGGCGAATTCGACGAAGCGTCGCTCAAGGAAGCTGTCGCGAAGGCCGTCGAGAGTTTGGTGGCTCCGCCGCCGCCGCCGCCGCCGTAGCCCGTCGGCTTTGACCCTCACCTCGACCTGGTCCGGCCAGCTCGTGATCGATCGATGCGTGTGCTTCCTTCTTCGAGAAGTTGGGGTTGGTGACGCGTGCACACGTACGTACGCATTTGGGGCTTGGAACAAGTGGATCAGTTTCAAATCAAGATCATTTTCTCTTTTTTTCTTCGAATTTTGAAGCGGGTGTGTTTGGAGGATGAGGGGTTTTCGTCTCTGGGAAATTTCTGGGATTCGGATCCAAACACAGCTTAGTTTTTCTTTTTAAGCTTTTGAGGTAAAATGGAGGAGAAATTATAACCATTCAATTAGGGTCTAATTGGGGATGGACGGATGGTATGGGAGCAGATATTGCTGCAATTTTGCATTCTTTTTGAATTCTTGATGTAGTTCAACAGGGTTGTGACTTGTGACAAAGCTAGCCCGGTGTTACAACATGGTTGAACTGCGTTCTAGGGAGGAAGAGATGGAACTTTGTGTGTAAACGGCCTTACAGATGCATAGATTTTAAACTGGCGATTTTTTTCTACGGATTTACGATATGTTTGTTCGAATAATAATTTTGGGGACTGGTCAAACTCTAATGGTAGAATACAATGAGATCCGAACACCAATTGCATTGTCCTCGAGACCCTAGCAACACATTTCATCTTATTCCCCCTTCTATACATACAGAATTGTTTGCTTATGTATGAGAGATTGCTAAGACTCGAGCACCCTACACTCTCACATGCATACTCCTAACTAGTTAATTTCTTCTTCTTCCTTTTTTCTCTCTTTAAATATTTTTCTCCTAAACTACTTATCAAATCTACGATCCGATCACACCGTTGTATTCATTGTAAACAAATCTTTACAACATAATATCATACGATTATATTATGATAAAATAAAACCATGTCTTTTAAACCATTAAAACTCAATGTCTCATTCGTGATAGTGATATGTTTCAATATGTGTCTTCAGTGTGTTTCACAAAATTCACGAGACTACTTCACTATCTCTCTCCACTCTATGCATGCATGTGTGCATTTTAGCGATCTTCGAAATGATTTTTCTCCTAAGTAGTTATCCAATCTACAATCCGATCGCACCATTGTGTTCGTTGTAATTAAATCTTTATAACAAGATATCACATGATTATATTTTGATGAAAGAAAACATATATTTTCAATCTGTTAACACTCGTTGTTTTATATGTGATAGCAACATGTTTCAATGTGTATCTTCACCATGTTTCACAAAATTTTTAAATGCTTCAGTTGCTGATTTTTTTTTCATATATAACTTAATGTTTCACTTGTTGGTCAACTGCAACATTTGACCGCCCTTTTTCTAATTGGAAATCCTCCAACAGTGGAAGTTCAGGATTGCCGGCTTGTGGCTACTAAGGGTTTTCGATTGGTGGCCACACTTTGCTACTTCCTCCGTTTCACAATGTAAGACTTTCTAGCATTGCCCATATTCATATAGACTTTCTAGCATTGCCGACATATGTCTAGATTCATTAACACTATATGTATGTGGGCAATGCTAGAAAGTCTTACATTGTGAAACGGAGGGAGTACATCTTTGGCAAGACTAACCTACTAGTTTACTGCTAAAATTTCACACACCACAAAACATTATATTTAGTACCTCACATCGTAGACCCAATTTCCTCGTGGAAAATAATTTGTTAGCCATAAAAATTATGGAACGCCGCATCTTTAAAAAGTTATATTATATGGTTAAGGATTTATTTGATAAGTAACTTTACTACAACAAAATTAGTTAAGGTGTGCCGCGGCATACAAGCCGTGACATTTTGTTGTTGACAGTCTGGTTAGAATAACAACTTAATAAGTGGGCCAAAACACTAACAAAGATGGCTTGCTATTGTCGCAGAAATTAATCAAATTAATCAAACGCTTGCCTGATAAATTGTGGCATGAAATGGCATGGCTAAGATTGGGTGTAGCGAACTTAGGTCACAAACCAAATATACCTTTGTGTTGGTGGGGTGGACGGGTGGCAATTTGAGCCGCTATATCCTTCTGTGGCATCCGTTTTCCCGGACCAGCCGCTGCTGATGGTCACCAGACACCAATCATAGACAGGATCCTTTCGCATTGCTGTCAAACCCGACATGCCTGATGAGTTCCTGTGGATTTTCATTGATGTTATAATCATTGAATTTTGTTGGAAAACTACCCAGAAAGAATCTAGATGAGGGACCAGATATAGATCCATATGGACCATGGATGCATAATATTCCAGTCAAAAAACAGAACGAGGGACTAAGAACCACCGAAGCATCCATCGATCCCCTATCGTACTTTGAAAGTACTTGGAAGTCATGCACCTTGAGGATTAATCTAGTTGGAAAGGTACTAAAAGAGCAAAGAATTGTCTAAGGACATGTGACAGGCACTTCCGTTCAATGGAAGTGAAAAAGATTTGACGTTAAGGACTACGCACAACTGCACCAGATCTGCTCCCTGCTAAGCAGCATGTCTGCTTATTTGCGAAAGAAAAAATATATGTGTATGCCGCTATGTTGGACTACTGACCATGTTTGAAACTTGAAAGATGGAAAATTCAGAGATAAATAACCATCATGCGAGCTGATGCAATAAAGAATAGTATTTCAGTATTTGGTTAGACTAATCAATCAGACTTGACATCCAAACAAGAAAGCACGAAAAGATTTCCATACGCTAATTGGGCAATTGGCAATGCAAACTGAAGTTGGAATCGGGACTAGGAACTTAGGAAGTATGGAATGCCATGAGAAACTTCTGCATAGACATATCTAAGTCTGGGTAGTCTACAGATGAAAGTGACATATTGATTGACATGAGTTTTCTTAACAAATTACCTGCATATATAAAGCACTGCTGACTCAAATCCATTGTCGACAAGGCCTGGAGGGTTTACCTCAAGATGGGCAGTTCCTCTCAAACAGGTTGCCTACCAAACATTGCAGAGTCATACATCACAAATAATGCCAGGATATTACACAATAAAGGAACTGCAGAACTAAGTGTATAGTGACAAGTCAACAGCAATACAATAGGAACAAATGTGTACCTTTCTTCCCAGGTCAAGTGCCAGTGAAGTGAGGGCACATGAAAATGACTGGAATCAGGCAACTGTTCTCTGCCACAATTCATTGGGCTTCATCCAGGATGGTTTCATGGTAAATGGACACAAGCAGGAGACTTCAGATACAAATTTCAGAGATTGACTGCGATTCATTATGACATTGTCAAGTAGCACGAGCTTTCCCATGTTAAGGTAGAATCATTCTTGTTTTGACCTTGAATATGGACAGGATTGCTGAAACAAAAGAGACAGTTATGAACACGGAGCCAATTAAAAGGGTTCACACAAAAATAATGTCATGTAGTGAAAGCTTTCAAATGCAAATAATTTTCTGTTCAACAATCTTGTTGGCAAGATCCCATGCTGAAATATCCGCATCAGTGCATGTAGACCACACACACTACTTCATATACAACCCAATTTATCCGTCAAGCATGCATTTCAGGCATATATATCTATCACGATTACTCAATTTCTTTTTCGCCGGGCATTACTCAATTTCTATTACTAGATACCTAATCAAGTTTTTCTTTTTATAATTGAATCTGCTATAGCCCAGGCACTTGACTTCATGTAACCTCCTAAGGAATAGAGATCGAGAGGAAAAATGCATCATCAATAAATAACTGCAAGTGAATGCAGCCCAAGGTTGATGAATGTAAAAAAAATAAAAAGAAAAATCTTTCCACCAGATGTCAGCAGGAAGAAACTGAGTATAGTGTAGGATACTTCACAGTTCACATGCATTTAGTTGGTAAATGAGGATACTGTAGAATAAGCACAGTTAATGTGATTTCTTTGCATGTCTCTTTTCACATTTCCTTACTTTTGTACCTTGACTCTTCATCAACATAAAACAATAAAGAAAGAAGAAATCAATGCCATTCATGTGCTGGCATACGTAAAGTCATACCTATATCATACCAAACTATTCATTTTTCATTTAACTATGAAATGGCTGGCCACTGTCCGTACAACTTCTCTTGCACATCATAAAAGTCAGGCTAATCATCCTGAAAAGATTTACTTATTGTTTTTTTGTGTTTGTCCTACCCAGCCAGTGACCAAGAGTTACATGGTTTTGATAGAGATGTTGGATCAAGGATTAACAGTCCAGAATGTGAATAAGAACTCCTGTATTACCACGTGTAATATCTTTCAGAACCAATCTGGATCAATATGCAGGGAAGCTAACATAAAGAAGCAGCAAAAAAAAAGGAAGGATAAGGACTCACCGATCCAGAAAGTATTGCTGAAAGTAATTGCTACAGACACAGTGAGTCAAGTAATGTACTATCAGTCTTCACATCATCATCAGTGATGATAGATTCTTTCATTCTCAAAGAAAAAAAGTAATGATACACTAAATCAACACCTAGGTGCTCCTTCAGTTACATCTCCTCTATTTCCTACGGCACCAGACTCTTCATAGCAGGAGGACACCTGATTAATTTCAAAATAGTCATTGGTGATTCATCAAAATAGAAGAACAGGTGCACAATAGAGTTTGATTGAGCCGTCACAGAATCACCTCACTAATAACATCATGCTTAGAAACATCCAAGCAGAAATGGTGACTTTGGAATATTGGGACCAACTATACTAGTAGTTGAGTAGTTGACATTAAAGAAAATCTGTGAATTCCTGGTTCGTACGCATCACAAGCAGAAATGCATAATTAAGCAGCGGAAGATGAAACGGAATTTTGCGGTAAAAAAAAAAAAAAGGCATCGGGTTCCTGAATCGCGCACCACGGGGAGATCGATCATCCACCGACCGAACCGAAACTTCCAGCGACTTGACGATTCCGATTCATCCGATCGCTCGAGATGAACCCATTTGAGAGGAATCAAACGGGCGTGCCCTGCTATGCTGATCGTTTGAGAGGAATCAAACGGGCAGGGCGGCGGCGCGTTGCGATGGCAAGGCACGATAAGGCGGCGGCGGCGGCGGCCATGACTCGCCCGTGTCACAACATCGCACGCAATGCGGCAAGGGTGTAGCTCACTGCTTCTCGATGCGGATGAGCGCGACGGCCGCACGCCGCGAGCGGCGGAGCAGCCCGCGGTGGAGGGCATAGAGGGGGGGACATGAGAGAAGCCAGAGAGAAAGGGGAGTAGGGATCGGGGCGGCGGCGCCGGTGGCTGACCTTGGCACTGGGGACGTCGTCGCCGACGGCGAGGCGGCGTGGGGAGGAGATGCCGCTCGCCGCTCGACGGCTCGGGCTGACGAATGGGCTGGCAGGAATGAGGCCCATGATGAAATGATGGGCCTACACTGGAGGCCCATTCGATGATAACACCGAAAGGAGGAAAAAAAAAGAGAGAGAGAACGGGAGAACAAATTTTGCGGAAGGTCTGTTTGTAATATAAATTTTTAAAAGGATCAAATTGTAGAATGTTTAGGCTATGTTATTTACTTATTTTCTTTATCTTCAAACTTCAACTTTCTCTTTTTTTAGCACGTTTTTAAATGGTTAAAATGATACTTTTTAAAAAACATTCTATATAGAAGTTGTATAAAAAATTAAATAAAATTATTTTCCAAACTTATAATGGTCGGTATTTAATCTCATTTCACATACGCCAAAAGGATGAGTTAAGAAATCGCCTAGATAATTGTACAAATTCCAAAATAATAGCTTTTTTCTCCGTCTACACCAACCACACATATGAAATACTCCATCCATTTTACATTATAAGACTTTCTAGCATTGCTCACATTTATATAGATGTTAATAAATCTGGACACATATATGTCTATATATGTCTAGATGTGATATTTTGCTCTGCCGTCTCTCCCTTGGGATGCAAGCGGATTTGGATAACACTAACCCTTGACCCCATCATGTATCTCCTTCTTCTCTTTGTTCGATAAACAATTCAAGTGCTTTATTTTGTTGCAAAGTAAAAGTACCCTTTTTTAATACTATAAGTCAATAGGTCGAGCCACTTGTGTATAATTCTTTGCTTCAAGACAAAATAGGTCAGCTAGCTGTGGATACACATACACGAACCCGTGTGCATAAGTCAACTTGCATCGATCAGCATGTGCAGTTGTGCACACACATAAGCACACGTTTGATTAATCAATCGATAATTATAGATTAATGCTCAACTAGGAGATAGTACCATCTACCATCTCACATGTGTAGACAGCCATGCATGAGCCACGATGCCACTAGCTCCCTTTCACTCCCCAAGATATTTCCTCACTCCCCAAGATATTTCCAGAAACAAAAAAAAAAAAAAACTTGTAACTGGTTATACTATGCTCTCATATATGCTAGCCAGTCATTTTTAAATACAAATTAGTTTTACTTAAAATAACCTATTACGCCAATACTAACGATCCAATAATAATAGCGATGACATACATTTTCCATCGAACCAGTACATGTTTTGCTTGATGGCACAAACCGGGTTTACACTGAGAATGGCAGATCTATGTGTAAGTTGTGGGGTCGGCTAACCCCACAACTTTTTTACTATTGCCCTTTGAATCTTAATTTTTCCTATAAATCTGTCGGTGAAGTGGGCCTGGGGTATGTGGAATGAGGGGAATTTACCTTCCCATCCTGGCGCATGACCTACA
This sequence comes from Oryza meridionalis, assembly GCA_000338895.3. Taxonomy (NCBI): domain Eukaryota; kingdom Viridiplantae; phylum Streptophyta; class Magnoliopsida; order Poales; family Poaceae; genus Oryza; species Oryza meridionalis. The sequence continues at coordinate 7,031,925 of CM002525.2, read as the reverse complement.
GCCTGGCCCTACCCCCGTACCCCGCGGATCGCAGGAGCGACCAGGGGGCCTCGGGGTGCCACGTCGCGTCCCTCGGGCCCTCGCACCGTTTTGCCCCGAGGGCTCGGGGCGCCACGTCGCGCCCCTCGAGCCCTCGCACCGCTTTGCCCCGACGCCCTCACCTATCTGCCATCTGGCGGGGGGAGCAAGCGGGGAGGGGGCCTAAGCTGAACCTCCTTTAATGAATGCAGCACCGCAACTGCCCCTGGCCGCATTCAATGCGGTGGGGGCAGACGTGCGGCGCGCCCAACTGACGCGCGACGGTCAGGAATGACCGGCCTGTCACCGGTCACATCTGACTGGACGGACAGCTGTGCCCCCACGTCGCATCTGCCTCCGGCGGAGTGGAGGTAGGTATGACCCGTCCCATCGGAAGGGTCATTCGAGGTCCTCCCCATGAGAGGACGGCCACCACAATCCTTCATCCATTAATGGGGGAATGACAGGGGTGTCCCTCGTGTCAGGCAAGGGGCGGCGCTGGGCCCCACTCAAGGACAAACTATGGCTTAGCTTCCAGGCGAAGGCACGGGCCGAGATCCGGTCAAGGTAGGGTGGGCCCCCACCCGAGAGAAGAGTAGGTAGAGGCGGTGCATGTGGTATCCCTTGAGGTATAAAAAGAGGATCTTGCCGCCGAGAAAGAGGATGACTCTGAAAAACCCTGAGCTCTAGGAGAAGGGAAACAAGAGCCCTCTCCAGAGTTTAGGGACTTTTGTAACTCTCGATCTAAATCCCACATACAGGAGTAGAGTATTACGCTCCTTAGCGGCCCGAACCTGTATAATCTTGTTGTGTGCACACTAGCTGGTAGTCTAGGGGCCGGATACGTGATTTCCAGAGACGGGCCTTTTCCCACGGCCGAACTCACGAAAGGGGGATCCCACGGTCTCCCGCTAGAGAGGATCACTCCTCGACAGCTGGCGCGCCAGGTAGGGGGATTTCGCGCGCTTCGAAGGGAAGTCGTTTCCTTCCGCCCCAAGCCTTCCTCCGGCCCCGACGATCATGGTTGAGGTTTTAGAGGAAGAGGTGGAGGTGCACACCCCCACTCCTTCTGGGAGTGAGGGTGCCAGCAGGAGTCGCAACCCGCGTCACCGCCGACGTGACTCGCGGACTCCGCCCCTCTGCGACCCCCCGCGGAGGGAGGTTCTTGCCCGATCGGGTGGCTCGGCCCTCTCCCCGCCTCTGGACGGGGGGAGGCCACGGCACGTCCGAGCGCGCCGCCGCCTGACCTACCGCTACGGCAGCTCGCCCAGGGCGCGCTCCAGGCGGCGGGAGCCCTCCTGCGCCATCCTCCGGTGGACGCGGATCCGGAGGCTCCCGTCCAACGATGGTTGGACGACGTCGCCAACTTGGTCACCACTGCCCAGCGGCAGTTGGCCGCGAGTGGCCGTTCCACCGCCACAGGTACGTCACGTACCTCCACCGCCCTCTCCTCGTCAGCAAGGAGGAGGGCCCGTCGGATAGCCACAGCCTCAAGGCAATCTGCGACCCCAATGTCGTCAGGGGTCTCGGAAAGTCGGAGGCGTCACGATGGCCTGTACGGAGAGCAGGACGCTCGAGTCAACATTGAGCATCGACGAGACAAGCACCGCGCTGCCCGCATGGGAGAAAGCGCCTCCTCATCTGGAGTGCCACGTTCCTCCTCGCACGGCGGCCCGCCCCTCACGTCCACCCCAGGGGGAACTGGTTGCAGGGCCTTCGTGGCGAGTCTCCGGAACGTCCGGTGGCCCCCGAAGTTTCGCCCCAACCTCACGGAGAAGTATGATGGCAGCATCAATCCCTCCGAGTTCCTCCAGACCTATACCACGATCATCGTGGCGGCGGGAGGGGATGGCCGGGTCATGGCGAATTATTTCCCCATGGCTCTTAAGGGTCAGGCGCGCGGATGGCTTATGACCCAGCCCCCTGACTCCATCCACTCCTGGGAGGACCTTTGCCAGCAGTTTATCACAAACTTCCAAGGTACATACCCCCGTCCGGGGGAGGAGGCGGACCTACACGCTGTGCAGCGGAAGGACGACGAGTCCCTCCGCTCATACATACAGCGCTTCTGCCAGGTCCGCAACACTATTCCATGCATCCCGGCCCACACGGTCGTTTATGCATTTCGGAATGGCGTACGGCACAACCGCATGCTGGAGAAGATCGCCTCCAAGGAGCCTAAGACCACCGCCGAGCTCTTCGAGCTAGCGGATAAGGTGGCTCGGAAGGAGGAGGCGAGGGCTTGGAACTCCCCCAGCACCGGTGCGGCGGCGGCGGCCGCCCCCGAGACTACCCCCCGCTCCAAGCGACGGGACAGAAGGGGC